>JAGMWG010000016.1:0-1262931 GCA_020744225.1 Paraphoma chrysanthemicola
TCTGCGATAAGAACGTCTACAACTTTAACAAGGCTAGCTTTATAATAAGCAAGGTTATAACTTAGCTAGTCGTGACAGGCTTAGAGAGAAGAGGCAGGCTAAAGACTATCTAGCCTAGTAATCGCGAGTAGGTAACCGTGATTGCTGCGATTAACGCTGCTAGCTAGATAATCCTACTCTTTCTCATCTTTGCTAGCTAGTATTACCTATCTGCCTAGTACGAGGAGAATATTCTATGCGACTAGGCAATCGCAGTTAGCGACAATAGCTAGACAAACAACAGGCTTGGAGTTAAGTAGCTAAAGCACTTTAACGCTTATACGAAGACTCGTGTTGTAGATGCGCGTCGTCTACTCGTCCTTAATAGCCATAAGAGTTACTACTCTCTTGAATTTCAAGAGCTCTACAAGGAGAGCAACATCTATACACTCTGTATACTACCTTACTTATCTTACCTACTACAGCCTCTTAACGTTAGCTGCTTCTTGCTATTAAAGCGCGCGTACAGCTGTAAGGTTAAGGCTCTTATCTAACACTACATTAACTACATTACAAAGCTTAAGTTTCTGCTAGCCTTTAAAGCAGCCTTTAACTGCGCGTTCACGACAGCTAATATCTACTTAGCCTTTTAAGGCGCAGGCCTTCAGCCTCTTTAGCTAGACGCTGTTCTATTAAAGCTTAACGTGCAGCTGTGTACACCTACTCTAGCTGCTCTGCTAGAAGCTATCTAGCAGGCTCGTACGCTAAGCAACGTGCGTAAGCTTAAGGCTTAATTAACGTTAATTCGTGAGCGCGTAAGGAAGCACAAGAGCTCCTTGCTAGCTTTAATTATTAACGCAATTAACCAGCTTAAGAAGGGCGCTAAGGTAATAATGCTCTTAGCTGAGCTAATGCGCGATTAGATTACTAGCCTTAAGAGAGCTAACAAAGCAGCATCAAAGCAAAAGCAGCGCAAGAAAAAGTGCATACAGAAGCAGAGAGTCTTAACAAAGAAAGCTAGAGAGAATATAATTGCTTAACGTAAGGCTAATTAGTAGATTGCTCGTGAAGAGCGTTAAGGTAGAGAGCAATTAGGTCTTAGCTGCTAGGCTCTTGCGCGCTGCAGCAGGTGCAGAGAGACTAGGCATAACGCACGTACGTGTAAAATAGCTACTGTAGATACTGCTTAATCTACAGTATTAATATATATAGACTACCTTATAATGTAGTTAAGTTGTACGCTTAAAAAGGTGCGCAAAGTTAGTAGAACCTACTACTTACTTGTATTTGCTACTCGCTTATAAACTACGTTAAAGTCTAAGAAATACGAGTTCTATAAAGAAGAAGTTTAATTTCTAGAATATATAGTTAGAATTGTTAAGAAGAAGTAAAGGTTACTAATAACTAGTAATATACTAGCTAAAAGAGAATATAAAGAGTATATTACCTAATAGGTAATAGAAGATAAGAGTTAGTATATAAAAGAGTAGATAGTAGATAGTATTTCGTGTTCTAGGTACAGATAAAAGAGAGAGATCTCTCTTTACTATATACGTTAGTTTCTAAGCTTAGTAAGCTATACTGTAGTATTAAATTAATTCTAAAAACTATTACTTTTTATTCTAATTAGCATAATAAATAAATCTCTTATACAATTTATAATTTCTAGTCTAATTTTAGACTAGAATTAATACTAAATTCTAGTTATACTAAAAATCTACAAGATCTTAAAGAACATAAGGTAAAACTTATAAGCTACTTAGTAATTTAGATAGCTTATAAAAGATTTAACTAGTAAATCTTTACACACTCTCTTAAGCTATATAAAATTTTAAAGAAATAACTATAATTTTCTACTCTTTTCTTTTTTATTAATAGTTCTTTATAAGACTACTATAATAATAATTATAATAGCGTACTATTTATTATTACTATAGTAATCCCTAGGTAAAACTACCTAATAATTAATATAATTAATTATTATAATAGCACGTTAATAGTCTAGTATAATAACGTCTTATTATATAGATAATTAACTAGTTTCCCTAAAGGATCTAGGTTCTAGACTTTTTCTAGTAAGTATTTTAAATACCTAATATAATAAAAGCAAATAGGTATATAATACCTAGTATAATAAAGAGCAAATTAGAGATAGTTATAATAACTACTCTAAGTATAATAAGAAATAGTTTGTTGTAAGCTACTTATTAGAAGAACCTAAAAGTTAAATTTTAGATTCTATAATATAACTTAGTAATAATTATAATAATAATAATTAATTATTACTAACTATATTATACTACTTATTATAGACTATTATAGTATAGTCTAATTATAATAATAATAAGAATTATAATAAGACTTATAATAAGACTTCTTATTCTTCTTACTTATTATTATTATTATTATTATATAAGTAGCTTTTTAAGATCTTCTAGTTTTAACTAAATTTATTTAACTAATAAAGTCTTTAAATTAAGGTATACTAGTAGCCTTTGTTAGATTATCTACTAGTATAGTACTAGTATTTTTATATACTAGATTTATTTTATTACTAAGTAGATTCTCTCTAATAAAATAATAAGTTATATCTACGTACTTAGTTCTAGTGTAATAAATAAGATTTTTAGCTAGTTCTATAGCACTAAAACTATTTATTTTAATAATATTTAAATTATTAAAAAGGTTAAAGTCTTTAAGAGCTTTATTATTAAATAACTCTTATATAAAGTTTTATAGATATAAACATTTTTTAGTAGCTTCTTTTAAAGATATATATTCTACTTCTATACTACTAATAGCTACTTTTTTTTATAGCTTAGAAATCTAACTAATAGCTATATTACTATTATTAGAATATTTATTTTTATTATTATTAAGAATAAAGATATTTCCTGTAGTAGATTTTCTAGAATCTAAATTACTCTCTTAATCTGTATTACTAATACTTAGTAGATTTATAAAATTACTAATATCTCTAGTATTATTATCTTTATTATAATAATTATTATAATTATTATTTATAGATTATTCTATAGATTCTAAAGTTAAATCTAATCTTAAATCTTTTGTTTTTAAAAAATAACTAAAGATATTATTTAAGTAATTATAATATTCTATAGTAGAATTAGATATATATTTAGCTAAGTAGTTTATACTATATACTAGATTAAGTCTAGTAAATATAGTTAAATAGATTAAACTACTTATCTCTTTTTAATAATTACTAATAATAGTATTATTATCTAGAGATTCTAGATTTTTAGATAACTTTATACTTATAAGTAAAGGTAAGTTTTTAGGTTTATTTTGTAGCTTATTATATTTTTCTAGTATTTTAGAAATAAAGCTTCTTTACGTAATAATTAGAGATTTATTACTTTTATCTCTTATTATTTCTATACTTAAGAACTTTTTTATCTCTTCTAAATTACTTATTTCTAATTTAGAAGTTCTAGATAAATCTTTATATAGATTATTAATTAAATCTATATTTTATATAAAAACTAGTATATTATCTATATATATAGCTAAAATAATAAGTTTTCCTTTATATATAAAAATACTATTATCTATTTTTAAGCTAGTAAATTCTAGAGTTTCTAAGATTTTAGTTAAAAATAATTACTATTATCTACTAGCTTACTTTAAACTATATAAAGCTTTATTAAGCTTATAAATAATATTATTATAATTTTTATTTATAATAGCTTTATTAAGTTTTTTAATTAAAGTAAGATTTTTAATTTTTTTACTTTCTAAAGCTTTCTTAATAATATATTTTTTAAAGTCTATAAGTAATTAAGTATATATATTATTACTATTTATATCTATATTAGAAAAGGCTTATTTTATATCTTAAGTATATATTTTTTAGTCTAAATATATAGTAATAGATAATAATAATCTAATAATACTAGGTTTACTAGTACTAGTAAAGGTTTTTTTTATAGTTAATCTTATATTTTTATAGAAATTCTTTAGCTACTTATCTAGCTTTATACTTTTTAATAGTATTATCTAGATTATACTTTATATTAAGAACTTAAAGTTCTTTAATAATAGAATAATTAGAATTAAGTACTAGAGTCTAAGTATTAGATTTTAATAAATTATCTACTTCTATTTATATAGCTTTTAAATATAAATCTTTATTTAATTTATTTAAAGCTTTTTTATAAGTTTTAGACTCTTTTATACTAGAATTATTAATAGTATTAAAGATGTTATAAAGAATTACTTTATTATAAAGTAATTTCTAATCTTATTTACTATTATTTAATTCTATAGTACTTAATATACTATTAGTAATAGTAGTATTATTAGCTAGTTTATCTTTAGAACTATTATTTATAATTATAGATCTTATAGGTCTAGTAGTCTTTTTAATAACTTTAGAACTACTATATATAATAGTATTTAATTTATCTTTAGAATTAATCTCTATTATCTTATTACTAGTATTTTTATTATTATCTAGTCTTATAAAGACTTCTCTAATATTATTATTATTATTAAAAGTATAATAATAATCTTTTATAATTTTATAATCTCTAGTATTAATAATCTTATTAGTTTTAAGATTATATAATTTATAGATATTAGAACTAGTAAAACCTATTAGATAATAAGAAGTAGCTCTAGAATCTAGTTTTTTAATAAAATTACTAGGTTTATTATAATAAACTAAACTTCTAAATATTCTAATATTATCTAGATTAAGTAACTCTTTATATTTTAATTTATAAGAAGTTTTAAAACTTATAAAACTATTAGAAGTTTTATTATATAGATAAGTAGTAGTTAAAATAGCTTCTTTATAAAGGTATTTAGGTAGATTACTATTAATTAATAGGGCTCTAACTTTATTAAGTAAGACTCTATTAATTATTTCTATAGCTCTATTTTATTTAAGAGTATAAGAAGATAAATAACGTCTTTTAATACTCTTATTAAGTAAATAAGTATCTAGTTCTTTAGATTTAAACTTATTATCTAATTATAGAGCTTTTACTTTATTATTATTAAAGTTACTAACTACTTCTAATTCTTTATTATAATTAGAACTAGAGCTAGAATTAGAATAATTATCTAAAGTATTATTATCTTTAGCTTCTAACTCTAATTTACTAATAGTAACTTTTATAATAAGTACTAGATCTTTTTAAGATATAAGTAACTTAACTATTAAGTACTTTGTTTTAGTATCTTTAAAAGTAATATAGTACTTATAATTTCTAAAGATTTTAGGCCTAATAGATTCTTCTATATCTATATATAGTAAATCTAAATAAGCTTCTACTTTAGTACTAGGTTCTATATTTCTATTTTTGTTAGTTTAGCTTATATATAAATAATATAATTATCTAAACTAGTATTTATAAAACTAATATTCTCTAGATATATAAAACTATAACTCTTAGTATTTTTAACTAAGTATTTAATAGTTTTAAGACTAATAGATTCTAGTCTTTTATATATTAAATCTATAAAGATTTATTACTTAAATCTTTTATAAGCTATCTAAAAATACTACTACTATAAGAGTTTTATCTTATATACTTTAAGACTATATAAATTTTAGTATAAGTAGAATTTAGTATTAATTATAGTCTAAAATTAGACTAAAATATATACTTTGTATAAGAAATTTATATTTTATTTCTATTAGAATAAAAAGTAATAGTTTTTAGAATTATTTAATATAATACTATAGTATAGCTTACTAAGCTTAGAAACTAAAGTATATAGTAAAGAGAGATCTCTCTCTTTTATCTGTACCTAGAATACGAAATACTATCTACTATTTACTCTTTTATATACTTACTCTTATCTTCTATTACTTATTAAGTAATATACTCTTTATATTCTCTTTTAGCTAGTATATTACTAGTTATTAGTAACTTTTACTTCTTCTTAATAAGTCTTATATACTACTAAAAAGAATAAAGTAATTTAGATATAAAAATAAAGAAATAGTTTAGAGTATATCTAATATAAGAGAGTAAAGATAATATATTATATTATAAGATAGACGAATTACTATCTTTATAGCTCTTTATATTTCTAAGCTATATATTATAAGGTAAGTTATGTGTAAAAGTCTTTACGTAGTCTTATTATAGTCTTATCTTAATTTTAATTACTATTATTAGTTAAGATTACTCTACTATATACTATCTAAATACTATACTCTTATTTCTTTTTATCTTTAAGAAGATAGAATAAAGTATATATGTTTATTCTTATCTTAAGCTCTTTCTATTTATAAAGATATAGAGTTTAGCTTAAACAAACTTAAGTAATTCTACATCCTCGTCTTCCTTATCTCTCGCATCCCAATCTAGCTTCATTAACAACCGATCGACTCCTCCTGTACGAGCTGGTACGTATATGCTGTCTTCATCTTGACCCTCAGCATTAATCTTCGGTGCGGAGGTGCTACTCCTTTCGTTATCAATGTCCCTTAAGCGCTCCACTAGCCCTTTCAGATCACTGTCCAGACGTCGTCGTGCGCGATCAAGTTCCAGCTTTACCTCATTCTCTTCGTTTAGGTAGTTACGAGTGAACTTCTCAATACCCTCGTCTTCTGCAAGGTCGAGGTTCTGCTGTATGTCGGTGAGACGTGTGATGTAGGCTGCTAATTCATCCACATGAGTGCAGAGTGTGTACAGAAGTCTTGGGAATGCTGCATCAGTTAGGAGAAGAGAGTATGCTATCCAAGATAGAAACTGGCGGTGTGCATGTGAGAGAGCCTCTGGGTCGTGCTGCTGCTTCAAGTGGTTGGGGCCTATCTGGGGTTGCTGAGATGGGCTGTGCGAAGCGTGCGAAGCCGAGATGGGAGGGTCCTGCGCCCGGTTGACCCATTTCAAAAAGTGATTGAAAGACTCCTGTATCACGGCACCCTGAAAGTAGGTCTCGCTCTCTGCGAGGAAGAGTACTGATGCAGCACAAGTAGCCCATACCTTACGCATACTGCGGAACCGGGAGGCCGTTCTCTGTCGTCGAAGTTTCAGAATGCTCTTGCCATGTGCCGTGTTGCTGTACTGATATCCTGGCGGACAGGGGTGCTCTCGTCTAATGGAGCTTTGTCGCCAGAGTTGAGCAAGGTGCAAGTGCGCTCGGCGAACTGCAAGGAGATAGGCGTTAATGGTCGCGTACGCGTCCAGATCACTTCTTGAAACGAAGAGGTCAAGCGGATAGGGTGTCTCCATGACAAGCGAGCAAGGCGTTGATAATAAAAGCTGATCAAAGGAGGCGTTGGTCAATCGTGGCAACATGGAATCGGCATCCTTGGCGCGGCCAGGAGTTCCAGGACGGTGCCCCTGGCTTTCACGTGGTGCGAGTCGTAGCACTCGGCTTGCAACGTCGAGAATGTCGTCAATGTGCTCATCATCATCGGCCAGCGTCGAGAGAATGGCTAGCGTACGCGCCAATGTTTGGCTAATTTCAGCCTCCTTTAGCATGACACCTTGCATGGTCTGGGTTTTGGGTACGGTTTCGAGACCACTAGAGCGTATCAATCTCTTCTTGTCCGCCTCTGCTATGAGAGCCACTGCAAACTCGCCCTTGGCAAGCAGGAAGAATTGGTGTAAGACGGTGAGTGTTTCGATGATCTTCGTGCGTGGCAAGAGATGTTGAAGTAAGTTGCGTGACAAGGATAGGCGAATAGCTTTGACGGCTTCAGCCAACTCCGATGCAGCTATAGGCATACGAACTCTGGATAGCGCTTCGACATGACCCGGAAGAAGATCAAGCTCAGACACGTTAGGAGACAGATCGATAGCTTGTGTTGTGGGCGGTATTGATCGAATCTGGTTTAGCGATCTACCGACGAACAAGATAGAGGAAGCTGTGTGGCGAGTGACAAACTTGGGCAACAAGGAATGATCAACTCGGAAACTCAGCCCCTCTGAATGCTCATGTTCTTGCTGAATGAAGAAGTCAGAGGCACCGAAGGAGGGCAAACGCCCATATAACAACCAAGTTGACAGTTGCCTCAGCCATGACTGTTCAGCAACATCTCCAAGGTAACAGGCCGCTTCTCCGATATTAGGATAGCCTGTCTGGGCTTCGGCACGCAATTTGTCGATGAGTTGTGAGCCGGACGACGCTTTCGAGTTGTCTACTTTGCCATCTCGCAAAGCTTCTGGTGACAATACGAAGCTGCTCAGATCCCAGAGCCATTCCAATAGCTGAATCCATTCGGAGAAGTCATTAACAACGCCTGCGAGCGGTACGATGTTGTATGCGCCGACTGTCGAGGCATCTTGCTTGAGAATTCGACTTTCAACCTCGAGTATTTTTCGTTGGAACAATGCAAGGTGATGTGATATGATGGACGCTGCAGCCGCGCGACAAACAGTCGAAGGGTGCGTTGCGGCAATTCTGGTGACATGCTCTCGGATTTGCCGGTGCAGACGCGACAATTGGCCGATTGAAGAAAGCAGCTCGGCCTCTGGAGGCGACAGCAAATGGCTTGCTGTAGATGTCACGTGGTCTACATCTGGAACTGCATCGAAGAGGGCCGATGGGTGCCCTGAGAGGGAGAGGAGGATTTCGTGGAGCATGGTCACGGCGATGGCGGGGACGGTGTGCCGAAGGACCGTTTCGAAGACCCCACCAGGCGCTGTATGAAAACGATCAACAGGCTCAACAATTCGAAACGACAACACATCGAGTGTCGCGACGCGTTGCGTGCATTACAGAGGAAGAGGAATAGTGTAAGAATGTCGAGCCTTGTCACGCTAGCGAGTGCCCGCCGGACCAGGCCCCGCCAATCAAACGGAGGCAATTGCTCCGCGCCAAATTCCACTCAAGTTGGCCTTTCCCCACGCCTTTCATTGCGACTTCCATTGTTTTTCGATTCACTTTTTACTGTGATACCTTTCACAAAATTGATATGGCGACTCGGTTACTTTTGCGGCCTCTGGGCCCAAGACTGATGGCGAAAAGGCACTCTACGCGCCCATTCAGTACTGTACTGGACGCTCCCGTCGACCCCGAAACCCAGCAAATCGCCCCACCAAGCAGAGCTCGATCAGTGTTCGAGGATGCAGCGCTTGCGGTAGCCCCTCGAACGAATTGGACCAAAGAACAGATTACTGAGGTCTACAATACATCACTGATTGAGCTCACATATGCCGCGGTATGAAAGCCAAACCAAATTAGACACACAGACTGACAGCTGTGATGCAGGCTACCGTGCACCGCCGCTTTCACAACCCAGCTGCTATCCAGATGTGTACGCTGATGAACATCAAAACTGGTGGATGCAGTGAAGACTGTTCCTACTGTGCCCAGTCCTCACGATACGACACAGGACTTAAGGCCACCAAAATGAGCTCGGTGGATTCGGTCCTCGAAGCTGCGCGTATCGCCAAAGAAAATGGAAGTTCGAGATTCTGTGTGTAATGCCCCATACAAAGTGTAATATACGCCTCAGTGTCCGGACGTCCTAGAGCATGCGTCAGACACACTGAGCGTATTTACACTTGGTTCTCGCGTTCTATACAAAACTGTGCTGACGACTCGAAGGGTACGTCACTTTACCTAAAGCTCTCTAACTATACCTGTGCAACATATGTTGCGAGCAAACTTCTGTCTTTATGCGAGAGCATCGCTGATTTTGTAGTATGGGTGCGGCATGGAGAGACATGCGGGGCCGTAAGACAAATCTAAAGAACGTCAGTAAGTATATATACATACGTAGTGCAAATGAAACAAACGCTAATATTTTGTTTCCACTTCTCGTAGAAGCGATGGTCATGGGCGTCAGGGCGATGGGCATGGAGGCTTGTGTCACCCTGGGCATGATTGATGCTGAACAGGCCAAAGAACTCAAAGCCGCCGGCTTGACAGCGTACAACCACAACGTCGACACGAGTCGAGAGCATTACCCGAACGTTATCACCACCAGAACCTACGACGAGCGACTCCGGACCATCAAGAACGTCCAGGAAGCTGGCATCCACGTCTGTACTGGCGGCATCCTAGGCTTGGGCGAAAAAGCGCACGATCACGTTGGTCTCATCCATACAGTCTCAACGCTGCCTGCGCACCCTGAATCCTTCCCAGTGAATGCGCTTGTGCCTATCAAAGGTACGCCGCTAGGTGAGAGCCAGAGTGTATCATTCGACGCAATCCTACGCACAATTGCCACTGCTCGAATGGTCATGCCAAAGACCATCATTCGGATAGCAGCAGGCCGTCACACTATGCGGGAGGAGAAGCAAATACTGTGCTTTCAAGCCGGCGCGAACGCAATTTTCACCGGCGAGAAGATGCTCACAACTGCGTGTAATGGATGGGAGGAGGATAAAGCTATGTTCGAGCGATGGGGGCTTCGACCCATGGCCATGGAGGAAACAATAGGGGAGAAGCTAGCAGTGAGCAAGGAGCCAGTTGATGTGGGTTCCGAGCATTCAATTGTAGCTTAAGAGTAGCGGAATGGGTCCGCAACTACATGTTGCGTCCCAACCATGCGCACGAGCAAGGTAAATTTTCTATGGTTCACAACATCATTCACTTTGCCGCCCTCACGCAGCGCATATTGAACTAGGCCTAGCAATCATACGTGCCTGAGCGGCCAAGTACAGCAGTCTTTCGATTGGCTCAGTCACAGACGGCCGTGCAGTTTGTGATTCGTGCTATCCAAAAAATAACCAGTCTGCGCACGTTCTGAAGACATGGAGACCACTGGATAGTACTTCTTCTTTATTGATGGATTAAAACAATGAAATGTCAACAGATACCAATCATCGGGGTGTCTGGTAATTAGTGTTATGCTACGCTAATAGAAAGGCGTAAAAGTCTCTAGGGACTGTCAATATTTCCCAGCCGGCCGAATGGCAGTAGCACGCGGCCAATTGTGTTCTGCCTTGTCCAAATGATAGGTGGTCATTCTGTATAATTACAGACGGCTTTGTATGGCTCGAGAAGCTCGCTTCTGTTCCTCGTGAGCCCCTTCCTGCGCCTCGCACCACGTAATCAAAGCATTGATTAGTCCATCCAACTCAGCCATTGTGTTCCCAGCATGTATACAGACCCTGATTCGCTGAGTTCCAGGAGGTACTGTGGGGGGCACGACCGCTCTAACCATGTAGCCTTGATTCTGTAGGAAAAGTGCCAGACTCTTTGGCTCTACCAGTCGAATGGCGAATATCGGAGATTCGGGGCAATCCAACGGAATCTTCAAGAAGCGTTGAAAAGCCTTGGAGCTCCCCTGGACCTTATATAGATTGCGGAAGAATGACCGAACGAGGGATTTAAGCTGCTTTTGCATGGCCGATGTTGATCCAGATTTGAGCATGCCATATGCAGTACGGATCAGGGCGAGGGAAGGATATGACATGAAGGTGGAGTATATGAGCGGCCTTGCATAATTGATCAAGAATCGACGAAGTGTATGGGACCCCAGGATTATGGCTTTTGAATAGTTAGTGGTAGTATCATAACTATGGTCGTCTATTGTTGAACGTACCTCCATTACCGGCCATCGACTTGCCAAAAGTGTGCAGTCTAGCGAAGACTCTACTCTGCAGCCCGAGCAAGCTCACCAGCCCTGCGCCGTACGGACCCAAGACGCCAGTGGAGTGGGCCTCATCTATGATGACGCAACCTCGTTCATTGCCCAACACGGCATCCACCAGATCAAGAATTCCCTTAAGCTTCCCTATATCGCCGTCCATACTGTACACTGCCTCGATAGCCACCAGCACGTTGCATTTCTTGTCTTTCCATTCCCGTGATTCTTGCACCTGACGCCGCAGAACCTGTTCGAGATCGTGCAGTGAATTGTGTTGAAAGGACAATGCTTTTGCAGCACGGCTTAACCGAATCCCGTCGTGCACACTAGCATGTATGAGCTCGTCATACACTATAATGTCGCCAGGTTGGGGAACACAGGCAAAGAACCCAGCGTTCGCATCGAAGCCCGAGTTGAACAATAGGCCTGCCTCGGCACCATGGAACTCGGCGATTTCTCGCTCAAGACGTTCTGCATACTCGGAGTTACCGTCGAGCAATCTTGATCCACCGCTCCCAAGCGGGGTGTTGGCTATTTGAACCTCTGCAATGAACGCTGCTTTCAGCTTCGGGTGTCCGGCCAAAGAGAGAAAGTCGTTTGAGGAGAAATCAACATGGGAGGATTGGGACAGGGTGAGAGTCCGGAGAGTGGATTTGGCCTGCCGGCGATCCAAGGAGTCCTGAAGTTGGTGTTCAAGCATGATTTTATTGATCGAAGAATCCATACCTGAGTGGTGAGCTTCGATACTCTGTGCTTGTGTCACTTAGAAAGGGGTGTCCAGCCGTAATTATTTGTCCGTGCAGATGACCGCTTGTAATTGAAGCACGTTTGTTGCTTTAGCTTTACATATATTTCCTAGCGAATCAGTGCTTCGAGCCTGAGTCGATTGGTTGGGCGCAGACGCGGGGTGGCAGCGTCTCTAGTGCGCGCATAGCGAATCTTCTAACCAATAGGACACCAAGCCCACTCTTCTCCATCCGTCCAATTCAATACTGAACAGTATACGCAAGACTTCGGAAAACTAATTGCATATATTATACAGCTGTCTAGAGGGCTTCTGCATCACGTCGGTGATACCTAGTAGCCTTCCCAACATGTGAGAGTGCAACCAGCAAAATGCCATACGAACTAAGCAGATGCGGTTTCAACAGACGGAAGGTGCCGTTGGTTGAGCTAACCAACAAGGTGCTGCCCTGACATCTCCATTAGGACACTCCTGAATGCTTTCATGTGTGTTCACGTCTATAGTACATACTTTACAATAGAATGAAGGCTTCTGGGCCATTACATTAAGGCTGTATCTACTACCTAGCAGTGTTTGTATCTATCTGCGCTACTCGTAAATGAAGTTGCGGATCTGTTGTCTCACCAGAGCTGCAAAGGTGCGGTATGCGGTAAGCGCAAGACAAAGCGCAATGTCACCAAGAATGCGCCGAATATAAACCTTGAATAGCCGCGCGCCGAGGCTGCTGGAAGTAATCTATATGCACGGTGGACTAGTGCACATATGCTTTTCCACGCGAGCATTCCGGACCTTGAGCCTTCCAAGCTGGAGGTTTCGCAATGTCTGGAGGATAACGAGAACTCCGCTGGGCACGCATTTCGCATACCACATAATGTAATTTCATATATGTAGAGCTCCTAGAGTAGGTCAAATCGTCAGGAGTAGACTGAGATGAAAGGCGGTTGAGGGACAAAATGTTCCGCTCTCGGCCGTCAGAGGTGCGGTAGCTTCATGCAGGAACCTTAAAGCTATATCCTTAGCGCCACCCAACAACAGCCGATGCCTGAGCAACAAGTGCACCACGAAGTTATCGACGCCATTGACACCGTGCTGCCGCCCCTGTCAGTCTTACTGCGCATCCCGTTTGTGAAGAATGTCAAGAATTCCAGCCGCCTCGTGGACGAACCTCATCGCAGTACAGATTTTTGGGGCAAACACAGGAGTTGGCAAGACTGTTTTCTCAACACTATTGGGCGCGCACTTCACAAGGCGAAAAGGTAGAAGGAGATGGACTGTCAACTACATCAAGCCTGTATCGACTGGACCGTTGAACGAAGCAGACGATCGTTACGTTCGGCGACACACTGGGGGTTCAGCAGACACAATTTTCCAATTCAATGATCCCGTAAGTCCGCACATCGCGGCAAGAGGCGCTCAAAACTGTGTAAGTTGAGTTTTCATCTTCTATGTTGTCTGTTCTTGCAGCGTATTGAAACGGGTACGTCAAAAGTCCTGCCAATGTATGGCAGGGTCGATGCAACACCTCCTTGGGCACCGCGAGTTTCGACTTGGCATTGCCGTAAATTGTGCCCCATTTTCATACAAACACTGGTACCTCCTTTACGCCCCACGATACTTAATCAGGCCACGCACCTGTTTCGCGGCTTCTCCCGGGACGGAAGGCTTGATCATACCACTTCTCCGACCCCAGTGGGACCACTTGCTCACTACATCGAGACTTGCTTTGATCGCAACGCAAATATACTCAAAAGTTGCTAGAGCAGCCCTCGTAGCCTCAGTTCAAAGGTCGAGAAGTCCTAAGTACTTCATAAAGGTTCTGCTGCGGGTGTAGACCTGTGCAAGGGCTCTGAAGAGCTTTTGTGCCCAGGTGTAATGCCGTCTTTTTCTACTGGAACCATACCTTGTTCGTGACTTATTGAGTCTTTGCTGATTGATAGAAGCCTAGCAATGACCAAGTAGTGCGACGGCTGTATTCTCGTTTGAAAAATGCGGCCGCGGACGCAAACTCGGTGCGGGGAACCACAGGTATCGCAATCATCGAGACCGCAGGTGGCGTACTATCTCCTGGCCCTTCAGGTACACTGCAAGCTGACCTCTTCCGTCCCTTGAGACTGCCCGCTGTTCTTGTTGGGGACCACAGACTTGGAGGTATTGGCTCAACTATCGCTGCCGCAGAGTCTTTGATTACCAGAGGCTACGACATCGATGCTGTCATATGTTTCGATGACCAGAGCAAATATGAGAACTCGGCATATCTCACGGATCACTTCAGCCAGTTGGGCATCTCTGTCTGCACCATACCTTGGATCCCCGATCTTCAAAGTGCCAGCGAGGAGCATGAGGCTAAACTGATGACTGCTTATTACCAGACCATCAGTAGGACATCATCTATGTGTGAAGTTGGCGATAGGCTTGTCGAATTACACACTCATCGTTTAAGTGATTTGGATACCATGTCCAGCCGAGCAAACGAGGCCATCTGGCATCCTTTCACCCAGCATAAGCATGTGCAAGGGGTGGACAATGTTCTTGTGTTCGACTCGGCGTACGGCGATTATTTTCAGGTCAAACATACAGGGGCTTCTCTGCAGATGACCAACGGAGCTAAGGACACACCATTACTCTACCCTGCCTTTGATGGTTCGGCTAGCTGGTGAGCATGCACTCCAAAACAATGCCTGATCCCTAGCCTGACATCTGATACAGGTGGACCCAGGGACTCGGACATGGAAATCCAAATCTAGCCCTGCAAGCAGCGTACGCTGCCGGGAGGTGGGGCCATTTGATGTTCGCCGGGGCGACCCATCAACCTGCACTTGCACTCGCAGAGCGATTATTGAAATGCCTAGCCAATCCGCGTCTCAAGAAGGTCTTCTACAGCGATAATGGGAGTACTGCGACCGAGGTAGGTATCAAGATGGCTCTTCGAGCCTGCTGCAAGAGATATGGGTGGACGAGCAACAAAGAAGAGATCGGCGTATTGGGACTTAAAGGTTCGTATCATGGCGATACGATTGGAGCAATGGATGCTTCGGAACCATGCGTGTTTAACGAGAAAGTTGACTGGTATCGTGGCCGTGGCTTTTGGTTCGATTATCCCACATTCAAGCTCAAGGATGGTCGCTGGATCATCGAACCACCAAAAGGTATGGAGGAAGAGTTCGGCCCCGCACAGCACTTCTCGGATATGAACAGCATCTTTGACTTGAAATCGCGTGGCCATTCACCACGATACGAGCAACATATCGAAAGAACACTCGATAGGCTTGTTAAAGGGGAGGGTCGTAAATTTGGTGCACTTATCCTCGAGCCAGTTGTGCTTGGTGCGGGTGGAATGCTTTTTGTCGACCCACTCTTTCAGCAAAGTCTTGTGCGCGTTGTGCGTCGGTACAAGTTTTCAACATATGCCAACGAAGGCGTCACACCCATGGATCACCAACAATCTTGGACTGGAGTCCCGGTTTTGTTCGACGAAGTGTTCACCGGTCTGTACCGCCTCGGTCGCTTCACCTCTGCGTCATTCTTGGGCGTACATCCAGATATTAGCGTGCATGCAAAGCTCCTGACTGGTGGCCTGATTCCTTTGTCCGTCACGGTTGCGAGCCAGCCTGTATTTGACGCCTTTTGGGGAAACGAAAAGTCGGATGCCCTGTTACACGGGCACAGTTACACCGCCCACCCTATTGGCTGTCACATTGCGAACACCAGCCTTCAGACTATGGCCGAGCTCGATACGACGGACTCTGCATGGAAGGGATACAAGAGAGACTGGATGATCCCGACATCGCTGCAAAGACAGCGGGATCAAGTCGACTTTGCTGTTGCAACCACAGATAAGAGCGATTGTGTATGGAGTATGTGGTCACGCAGCTTTGTCTTACAGCTTTCGAGACACGAATGTGTGAGCCACGTCAACGCGTTAGGTTCAGTACTGGCTGTATCGCTCCACGACAAATCCAAATCCACGGGTAAGCTGGACTTCACCCACTAAAATGAACGCAGACATATTGCACGCATTCAGATCGCATGACTGTGCTAATTCTGTGCAGGGTACTCTTCGTCGGCGGCTGCTGGTCTGCGCGATTCGCTTCTCAACGCAGTCTCTAAAACGCAGGTACAAATCCATTCTCGCGTGCTGGGCAATGTCATTTACTTGATGGCGAGCATGACCTCTCAGCCGAATCATCTGGCTTCCGTTGAGGCGGCATTTGCGGAAAAGCTAAGCTCATTGAATACACCCTGACTTTGTTTGTTCCGCCGACATGTAGTAGTCAACAATCTCTGAAGGCCCTCGCATCTTTCTACGAGACCAATACATGATCTATACTGCACCTTTGCAGCACCGCTAGGACAATAGATCTACCCAATCTGCAACTTCTTTTACGGGCAGCGCAGATAGATGCAAATGCTACTAGAGTAGTGAAGACAGTCTTAATGTAACAGCCTTAAGGCATTCAACGTGTTATAAAGGTCATAATGTAGACGTCAACGCACGCGAAGGCATTCAGGAGCGTCTTACCAGATATTTCAAGTGCAATAAGTAGCTGAAATGCCCAGAGGGTACATCGGATGTAAAGAAAAAGATCTGGTAGCACAAGAGCGTATGCCATACCCTATACAGAGATAGAAACTTTCCCTCAATGTCAGATTGTATCATCCTGCTTCAATAATGTGCAATTGAATGGCGGAAGCACACTGTCGAGCATGCCTGGTCAAAACTTATGGTTTCGCAGTACGGAGGCTTGGACTTGAGTACATCACTTTCAGTCTTTGCAAGCAGAGCTTTGCGGATGTTGCAGGGGGCTTCCGGAATCGTTTCACTGGTTTTGAATACTATTGGGAAATTTGTGCAGCGATTCTCGTGGAGTACATGGTGTGACGTGACTTCGGTGACTATCTTGGAACTGTTGTGCGTGTCAGACCGGTAAAGGCAAGGATCATTGAAATCATCATAAAACAGCTTCTGCTCGGTTGTTCCACTGCTATCAAGGCCCATCATTGAGGGGTACAGAAAGCCATGAATGCCCTCGACGCTCTCGTCGAATTTACATTAGCAGCCCCAACTACAGTCTTGAGTCATACCGATAACACTTGTGGTAGGAAGGCTTTACCATCGCATAAGGCTCATAGGAAATGCGATCGCGCACCTCGCTCGAATGAGCAATATCGAAAAGGTTCTATGGCCGTGGATTGCGATGGTCAGTCTGATGGTAGCCCGCGTCTTACGGACCAGGAACCAACACCGCGGAATATCCATGCACAGGCCAACGAGTCAGCCACCATCAGGGACCGCAGGTTTCGGGAGATCTCTTCGTCCCAATATCTAGTATTTCCACTGTCGCACGCATCTCTGCTTCATACCATTGAACCTCGAAAACGTTCCGGCCCTTGGCTGCCTCACTCGAGAGCAGCTCCCTTCAGCATTGAACTATTGGAGACACAACCATGGCCAATTCTTCATGGTTCATTGGATAGTCGTGAGGCTCGAATAAGGGGTCCTGAAATGGATCGGACGGGCTATGAGACACGTTGTCTGGAAGAAAGTTGCCAGTGCCATGCGACGAGTGCTCATGCATCTTTGAGGGGAAATACAATCGATTTACACCAACTTGGATCAGAGGGAGATTTGGCAATGGATGAAGCGCTAGAAAATGAGCACGCGGCACCTTCATGGGTGTGATATGATGGCGCCAAATGTTCTCGGCCGCATGCTTCGCACTTCGACCGTGCGCCAACTTGGTCTGGGTCTTTGAGCACAATACTGTCCAAGAGAGTGTGTGGATTCTCTAGTAGGCTGAGCAAGTAGTTTCGAGTAGGACTTCCCTGTAAAGTTAGTGTATCAGCTGAGAGATCATTATTTATATAAGCCTTATATAAAATAAGCCTTTAATGCTACGCTTAGAAGAGACGCAGAGGCTTACAGGAGCCATCAACGATGAAGTGCTACTCTCTTAGCCGACACAACTTTGATGAAAGATATAAGTCGCTCCGCATGTATTCAATAAGAGCGCGTTTCCACTTCGTAATGTGTGGCGTGTTCCTGCACCGTAGGGTAGCGAGGCGAGGACGACCTTGGGGTCAAACGAATATGGTGATGGTCGGAATGGCGAAACGGCCGGCCTTGTCGGGTATCAATCAGAGAATCAAGACATTCAGTTGGCCATTTGAAATGATGCCGACATGCGGCCGTTCCCCAATGTTGGTGGTGACGTCGATGAAGAGGCTTAGGTTGAGGAGGCGCTTGCTGATCATCTACTGTAGGGTCCGCATCACCAAAGTAAATCTGGTCAGTTGTCCACCCAAGACATGTAAGTTGAGCGCCGGTGATCGGCAAGCTCTACGTCAACAATGGTGCGGTGCTACTGGCACGGGGCGCTGACGTGTAGTGCATTGTGTCATGCACGGTACAAAACGGATGCGCGCAGGCGTCATTATCTAAGATCATAGCGCTCGCATTCAGACGTCCCCAGAGTACCTCGTGGGTGCAAACAATACTGCAAATCAAATCTCATGATCGTCAGCCGCAATCCGAGGTATCATGGCGCAACAGAACTCTATCATCTGGCCGAAGCATTTTCTCCCTGGAACGACAGATGCCTTCGTCTCCAACGAACGCATTGCCAAAGACATCACAAGTACACAGATATGGGCATTGCTCGCCAACATATCGAAATGGGAGGCATACTACAAGAATTGTGCTGAAATTACGCCACCAGAATCTGGCGACTTCCTGCACGAGGCCGATGTGTTCAGATTCAGTACATTTGGGTTCCCACCACTCACATGCACTGTCGAAGAGTCCGAAGCTCCAGAGAGTGAGTTCACTTTCGCAAATATAGTGGCCTATCGTCAGAGAGCGACTGACATATCACCACACAGGCAATGGGCGGCCTGGAAGACTTGCCTGGAGCAGTAGAACCTCGGAGGGCTTGGAGATATACCACGCATGGCTAGTAGAAGACATCGAAGATCAAAGGGTCCGAATATTGACCCAAGAAAGCCAGATTGGCAAGGTGTTTAGCGAGTGGGAGGCGGAGAAGCCCAACAAAATGCTACTTGGACACCAAGACTGGCTTGATGGGCTTATCACAATGGCCAGGGGTGACAAGGTTGGACGCACCAATCTTGAGTCTATCGGCTTTCCTGTGAGAGGATAATTATCAGATTCGATAGGTGGAAGCACTTCTAAAGGGACTTTCGCGTGTTAAGGTACCGTGTCCGTGGCGTGCGGAACACTCGACTCGATGGTTCTAGCACCTGTTCATCTGTAATTCGTAACCTGACATGGGTCAGGTATGCGCAACGGCCTTTAATTCCTCATGGAATCCAAGAACGATGGGCTTTAAGCTTTTTGGTGGTATACTCCAATCCTGCAGCTTCAGTGCATCTTTCCGTGTCAATACCCACAGAGTCTCCGCTGCCATCATACGAATCTACACTTTCGTTAATCAATCAGTTCCCAATACCTTAGGAGACGTGCCTTTGGGAACGGATGCAAAAGCATGTTCGTCACCTTCGTTAAAGCGTCAAGTCTAGAGGCCGGCATATCTCCAAAACCGCGATAGACTTCTAGCGCAAGGTGAAGCTTCTGCATATGTGTAGATTTGAAGTGCGCTTTCTGTGTGAGCGAAAGTAGTGACCGGAAGCTGCCAAGATCAGCATTGAAAGACTTGCGAAGTCATTGAATAGGGGGGTAGCATACGGAAACTGACTAGGGGACAGGCGTTGCATGACTTGCATGTCGAACAGGAAGGCGAGAGTCTCCATCAAAGGGATCAAGACCCTATCGTTCTCTATGTTAGCTTTTAAGATGTCCATGACACGTGTCGCGAAATCTGCCAGCGAAAAGTCTCGGCCCATTTCGTCGAAGACAGATAACTGATTGGTGAACTGGACGAGAGCTTCTCTTGCATTCTGCACAACCGATTCTGATGCCATGCCAGCTGAGCTAACAAAACCAAGACATGTAGCAACATGCATGGCAGTATCATCTGTGCCTCGCAGCGCTTGCAAAGCTTCGAGAAAGTAAGAGACTGAAGATACATCTTCGTGGCTGGTTGCATGACACGGCTGAGACTGCTGTCGTAGTGCTAGGACCCGCGCGGCAACAGTGCGGACCTTGTCAAGCTTTTCCAGGGAGAGTCGCAGAACATCAAGATGTAAAAGCGAGCTCATTTCGCTGTCGCAAGCTCGCAGAGTGCCAGCGCCCCATCCCGACCCAAGGGCTTCCAGTGCCTCAATGCGCACAAGGGAACCGACGTCACCACGTTCCGTGATAGTATAGTCATTGAGAGCAAGGTGCAAAGCAGCTGCAATTTGACTTTCGACATGCAGTGTGAGCTCACTCGAGC
The DNA here is from genome assembly GCA_020744225.1 of Paraphoma chrysanthemicola. Classification (NCBI taxonomy): domain Eukaryota; kingdom Fungi; phylum Ascomycota; class Dothideomycetes; order Pleosporales; family Phaeosphaeriaceae; genus Paraphoma; species Paraphoma chrysanthemicola. The sequence continues at coordinate 20,603 of JAGMWG010000016.1, forward strand.
TTCGCACAAGCACGTTCAAAGCGCGCAATGCAACGGTGCGAGCCTCGATCGCAACGGCAGCAGTACATCTAAAGGCAAGTACCTGCACAATCCTCGTACGGACATCCCTCGAGCTATTGTCAACATGTTCATTGGGGGTTTGCGTGATCACAGCTGAGTATGCAGATCCGAGCGCCATAGCATGGCCCGAGCATCGCTGCCCGTTATAAGATGCCTCGTTCTCGAGACTGGATAGCCACCCATTGAGCAGCATCTCCTTAATGTCGCCATGGTTGATCGAAAACATCAACAAAATCGCCGGAACTGCCATTGTGATGGCATCAGAGACCAGATCCTCGTGGCGAGCCAGGCACAAGTTCAAGATGTGAGCGACTTGGGCAACTGGTATATGTTCGGGCCAGTGATACACTGGTACGAGATTTGTGGTTTGTGCCATTGCTGCAATAAATGAGAGCGTCGAGGATGCGGTTAGCTCAGGCCTCAAAGCTGGAGATGTGAAAGCTTTGTCGTCGAGCGCCAACTCTTCAGCCAGTATTCGCCATAAATGAAGAAGAGCTCTGAGCCGGACAGCAGCCCTTTCCTCGCAAGCGCTGCTAGTGCTGTCTGAAGTATCGCGGGCCGTGTTCGCCAAAGTGGCAAGAGCAGAGACCAATCCTTGACGCTCTTCGACCTCACGAGGTCTGAGATCTGCGAGTTTTTTGCACACCAGATTTGCCATCCATTGTAACGTATCTGCAGGCTGGGATCTTGCCAACAATCCTACAGCCTTTGCAGCAGAGAGCCGGGCGTCCGTGTCCAATGCACCGGTGCCTCGCCATCCAAGGAGACCTTCCAACAAGGCCTGCCAGTACAGCGGATGTAGCTCGCCCGCCCGCAGCGCGACGTCGCAAATTGCTCTTTGGCGAAGGCCGACTGCATGGAAGTCGACGACTTGGACTATTGGTATGCCTTGTTCGATAGTATTGGGATGACGACCAATCAGCTCCTGGAGAGCAGCAGACGCGCCTCTTCTGATGTTGCCGGCTGGATCCAGACAAGCAACCGTGACCAATTCAATTGCGAGTGCTTGTGGGACAGAGACACCTTCCCTATGTTCGCAGGCACGGATTGCCGCAGTCTCCACTTCTAGCAGCTCGCTCGTAGCATAACGACGAGACAGTGCCCATATACCAAAGCAAGCAGCATCGCGCACGTTTGTTCCGATAGATCCGCCAGTAGGAGAGCGCTGTTCGAAGCTCAAGGACAGAAGGAGAGCATTGAGAACGTCCGGCAAATTGGTAGTGCGAATAGCTTTTCGGTACAGCAAGTGGGCTAATGTCAAAGTAAGTCCATGCCATTGAAGCGGACTTACAGCGCTGAGGTTACGCTGGGACCCTTGCCAATACACACTCTCATTGAGTGTGCCGAGAATCGCTTCAACGACCTCTTCTGCCATTTCCGCATCTAATTTCAAGGAGATGATACTAAGGGACTTGCTTGCTGCGTATCGCACGGGCGTATCGCCATCGGCCATCGTCTCCAAGAGAAACTCAATGACCTCCTCAATGGCGGACGTGGCATCAGAATCCAGCATTTTCATACCGAGTTGCAGGTCGTGGACCACAATGTTGCGCATTATCTTGACGATGAGCTTCCTCGCCACTGCTGAGGTCTTGATGAAGTAGAGACTGCTCCGATCGAGTATGCTTCGACATACCTGGTAGATTGCGGGTAATTTGGTACCAATCTCTGCATTAGTCGTAGTAGCTACGAGGCCTGACAAGAACGATAGAACCCCGAGACATTTGTGTATGTTGCTTTGTGACTCGTTGCAATTGTGGAAAAAGGACACAGCCCACCTGACGAGCTCGTCGAGCAGGCCGAGCTTCTGCATGTCCGGGCGTGCACAGAGCCGGACAAGCAGACCCGCAGCCGCACCACGTTCTTTTGAAGCCGAAGATAAACACCCAAAGCACACAGTCAGAACTCGTAATGTGATCCCGGGGACGTGTGGAGAAAGCGCGAGCTCGAGAAGGGTTGACGTGGGCTGCGATGGTTGCAGAGCAGAAATGGACTCCAGTGGGAATGGTGCAAGCAGGAGGTGTGAGAGCCAGAGCATTAGAATGTAGCGCTCGACCCAGGGCACGACGAATTGCTGTTGGAACGTAGCATCATCTTCGGTCTGGAGGTTTCGACCAGTTTCGAGCTCGTCAAGAATAGGCAGGAGATAACGTGGCTCATTGTTGAGAAAGCCTCGAATGACCTTCTCGCCTCTAACTTTGCAGAATACGTTGAGAATGTAGCAAACGGCATGCGACAGAGGCACAGAGCCCTTCTTTGCGCGGCCCAGAGGGGTGGCACCAAGGGTTTTTAGATAGGCTGCAACAAGAGGGGGCAGAAAGGCCTTCAAGTGGGGGTCGAGAACCTGAGGGTCTTCCTGGAACGGTTCGATCTTGTCCCGGTCAGCGCGTGATGTCGCTTCTGGCAGAGAGTGCAGCGCACCAGTGAGCACGCCTTCCACATGAGCTTGACGGGGATGGAACCATGGCTGCGTGCGCGGAGCAGGCGCGGAAGAAGTGCCTCGAGGTCGGCGATGAGCGCGACAGATGCCCGTTGTAGCTTGACGTCGTCATCTTCGCCGGTGTTCATTCTGTTCTGGAGCATGTGGTGTTTTGGTGTTGGGGTGCGAGCATTGTCCCTGGTGTGGTGCCCAAGAGCGGAAGTGGCGCGCACCTGACTCCGCGTCACGCGCCCGCTTGGACGAGTCGGGGCGCGACCTCGCCTCTGTTCTGCCCGCAACTACGCGTCAACATGGACGACGAGAAGTGCCGCGACTACCTTGCTGCGCGGGTGCTCACCGAGAACAGGCCCGTCACGTATAGGCTGCTGTCGCGCGCGATTGGAGTGCCTGTCAACACGGCCAAGTGGATGCTCCTTGATTTCCACCAGAAGCAGAATGCGAAGAAGCCAAACTCGATCCACGCGACCTACCTCGTTACCGGCAGAGAGCGCGCCACCCACACCGCCAATGGCGCTCACGGCGACGACGGCGACGATGTGGCCATGCGCAGCTCGCCGTTCATGAGTTCGATGCCCGAGCCCGCTGACGCTGCAGAGGAGCCTGTGACGACGACGGCCATTGTGCTCGTGCGAGAGGAGGAGCTCGAGAGTGCGTCGGCACGCAATTGCGCGTGTACAGTGCTGACCAGAGCGCAGGCACCCGTGCCCAGTTTGAAAGCGAGTCGTCGATTCACATCTACAGCCTTGAACCGGGCCCAATCGCTGTATGGACGCGCTGCGCCTTACGAGGGCCTGCTGCTAACCGAGCCAGGACTTGAGCGCACTCGCAGTATGCAACCAGGAACTAGCCGCGCTGGACACAGACGTGGACCCGTTGCAGCGGTGGAAAGCATATGGATCAATTCAAAACCCTTACATCAAGGTATGCTGTTGCTCCAAGCGTCTGCAAATGAGCTCAAGCTGATGTGGCATTTCAGCGAAGGGCCCCCCAATTTGCTCCTCCCCCCACAAACGCCGCTCCTAAACCCACTGTCCGAGCTACGACGGCGGCTACCGCGCAGTCCGGTCTGGTGAATCAGGCAAAGTCCAAGGTAACACCCCTTGTTACTCGCAGAGGCAGCGCATCAGAAGAAAGTGCATCAGGTCGGTCCACTCCTACGTCGTCAGCCGGTGCAACCAGCTTGAAGAGGGCAGACTCCAAGAGTGGCTCAAAGAAGAGCCAAACAGCCGGTGATCTATTCAAGTCATTTGCGAAAACAAAGGCGAAGCCTAAGCAAGTTGATACCTTACATGAGTCTACACCCACGCCTGTTGAAGATGGCAAGTGATTTCGCCTCAAGTCGGTGCGTATATGCTGACCCCAGCAGAACCCATGCAAGGCATGTCCGAAGACGAAGGCGGTGTTGATGATGAACCTGAGGTCGCGGTGGATGCAGAGAAGAATGAGGCAGCCCGCAAGGCTCGCGAGGACCGACAAGAAAAATTGCGCAAGATGATGGAGGATGACGGTGAGCAAGAATTAGCCTCTGTGTGTGTTACTACTGACAGACTTCAAGATGAGGATATGCCTGATGTCCCTGCTGAAGCCGGGTCACCAGAAAAGCCGTCACCCACAGAGATCGCAGGCGGTGATGAGCAAACACAACCTGAACCACTTGTCATGGTCGAAAATGGCCGCAGACGAGGCAGACGACGAGTTATGAAGAAGAAGAAAGTCAAGGATGAGGACGGTTACCTCGGTAGGCGCGTGCTGTGTGCAATCCGTGTAGAGATGCTAACCGTGGTCAGTCACCAAAGAAGAGGCTGTATGGGAATCCTTCTCTGAAGAAGAACCAGACTCCAAGAAACTCAAATATGCGCCTACTAAGACATCGAGTAGCGCTAAATCGAAGCTTGCTGTTAAAAAGGGGCAAGGAAGCATTGCCAGCTTCTTCAAGAAAGCCTAAGCATACCTAAAGCGTGCGCTTCATATCAGAATAGATGAATGGTACAGCTATGCTAAATCTCGATAGTGGCGTTGAGGCGCTGCCATGCTGGAGTACTAAATCTGGGTGATGCCACGGACTTTCCATGCCGTTCACAGTGAATAGATTCTTGGATGTGAAATGTAACATGCGCAGTCCATCTCTTGTACAGAACTTATCAGACAAGACGCGATACCAGTGACGAAGCACCCTGCAGCGGTTTATGATTGTATCCAAATGGCCAATGCGACTTTTCGAGAGCAGTTTTGCAGGATCAGGATAGCCAGTGAACAATTAGTGTAAAGTCGATTCGCAAAGCCGCCCGCTGAATTGGCGCATTCGACATCGCCGACCTGTGTCATCTTGGACACGGTATCATGTTACACATAGATCTTGATCGTTCGGCGTTGCCGTAATGCCGTGTAGCATGTTGGCTTGTTACACCCTGCCAGCAGTGTCTCCTTTTGGTTGACGTCTCCCTGAGCTGTTAGTGCGGGGTGCGCGAGGGACTACCAATGGCTTGCGAGAAGCGAGAGCGTCAATTGGTATCGCTGTCTCGCAGGGATTCTGTATTTGACTACGTTTAACGAGATAAGGCACCTGTGCAATTCTGGTTGATTCGAGGCGGCCATGATTGTAAGCGTCGGGCACAGCGGTACGTCAAATAGTTGCCCGCGTATATTTGCGCTGGCCGTAGCTCGAATGTATGACGACATCAGTGATTCCACAACTCAACTCCAGAATACTGTGTAGTTCTCTCTCCAGGTCCTTTACCTCCAGGCATCCTCAGATCAGCAACTATAGCTTCATATACCGCAGCTCGTCGACTTTCGCGTCTCGTGCGCACAATGTCAGCAACCACGCCCTCAGTTGCAATGCTGCCTCCAGCGCCATGGAAGCAGCTCTTCGATGATCACATATCTAAGATGAAATCCCCGGAGTTTGTTCTTGGTACCCTCGACTCAGCGCCCAAAGGTTGTCCCACACCGTACGTCCCCAGGGTTCGATACTGTATCTTTCGTGGATTCTGGGCCGAACTACCGGAGAACAAGCACAACGACGCAGAGCGCAATCCCAGGGTGTTTGCGAGCGATTGCCCGACTTTCACGACCGATGTACGCATGGAGAAGGTTGCGCAGATATTTGCGACGAGTGCGGGCCACGCCGAGAGTACAGACCAGATACAGGGCAGTGGTGGAGGAGGGCCCGTAGAAGCCGTATATTGGGTCTCAGAGACTGGCACACAGTGGAGAATCAAGGGGCGAGCATTCGTTATTGCTGACGATATCGAAGGCGACGAGGAGAGCAGTGGCGTACGCACAGTCAAGAGCGAGGTGGGTAAGAGGATGCGCGTGCTAGAAGAGGGCAAGGAGGGCGAATGGAGTTGGAAGACGGAGCTGACGGGGTTCTTTGGAAATCAATCGCCTGGCATAAAAGGTATGTTGCGCCAATTGTCTCTCGATCGCTATCTAACTCTGCCAGGCTCGTTCAAGAATCCACCACCGGGAACATCGGTCAATGAACCCTACGATGAGAAGAATCTTGAGCTAGGCTCGAAAACACAGGATCTGCATGACCCTGTTGCTCGCAAAAACTTCCGCCTCGTTGTCATAGTGCCAGACACGGTAGAGCAGACCGATCTCAGTGATCCCGAAAAGGCACGACGATTCAGATATACATTTGACGACAGCTCTCGCGCAAACGCAGGCTGGAGAACTGAAGAGCTGTGGCCGTAGGATGGACACAATGTGCATAATGTAGACAACACGATCTTTTCCTCTTTTCGAGGTGTCTTCCGTGCCTGTATCACAGTCTTTTTGCGTTGCAAATATCGTCTGACTTGCTCGTTTCGTTTCTGATGAGACCTGCCGATCACGCAGTTAATAGCATGCGGTGTAACCCGGTTTCGCAGCACCTTGCAGCTCCCACATTACCTTTGCATTGTATGCATGCAACATCCGAGCACAAATTCCCGTACTGTGGCTCAGGTCGGCGACGTCCTTTTACGCGGCCGTCGCTTCCCTGTAATCACTAGATTGACAAGCTTCTTCGACCATCTCGTGTTCACCGCTCGTTTTCTAGCCTAGGCGCTTACATTGGCCGGAGCTTGCGACGTCGAATCTAATGAGGCGAATATGTCGTCTGTGCTGTTGCGGCAAGCAGGTCTGATGTGCTTGCGTGGGGACGCCTTAGCCGCACCCGTCACGTCAGCCAGGATTGTGCAGTGATTTACTCTTGTCGCGAAATGCGTCTGGGCCGAAGAAAATATCGGAACAGGGACAAGGTTGTTACGACGTTCGGTCGGCTATGGCGCGACAGTCCGTACATTGTCTTGGTGTCGCAGGGACAAATACGGACTTTGGGGTCATCTCGTTGCGCGAATTTACAATATCAGCCGTGCGCGTGCGAATAAGGAGACTATTTCATGATGGCAAGGGTTGATAGGACTCGGACAGGCTTCCGGTTGCCTGTGCTGAAAGCTCCCGAGACTGGACGAAGTGAAGCAATGGAGGACTATACTTAGACCACATTTCATACATACCACTCGAAGCTTGATGACTGCGGCCTGCCACTCCCCCCTTCTGGGAAGCATTCGCGACGGTCACTTGGTTGCACCGCAAGTTCGCAAGTCCGCACTTGCGGTGCGACACTCATGCCAGTCTGTACACATGGGCCATGGCAATGCAAGGCCAGCCTCATACACAATGTCAAACGGTCGCCTCGCCATGATTTGCATCCGCCTGGCGCGCTGAACCTGCTGCGGTTGCGGCGTGCACTATTGCGTAGCGAGCGCCATGAGGCATTGATTGGAGCAGAGCCGCGGCCTGACCGTTGGCGACGTGGAGTCGCTGCGTTGTGGTTCCACGCATAACAGCGATGGTCCTGGCTTGGCCATATTGCTGACGGACTTCCACTCTGAGCAATTGAGTGACGCTCTGCAGCTGCACAGTGCCGCTTGCTTGCAGCCGCTGCATTGAGGTGGTCGACGTACAGCAACAGTTTGCGCCTGCGCTTGTGCTGGCCGTCTCCGTTGCGCAGCTCACCGGCTGCCTCATCATGTGCTCTGCATTGCAAGACGGCCAAACAGGCGCCACAACGTCGGGGCAGCTGGAGCAGTCAGGGTCGCCAGCCCCGTCCAGTACGACGACGACAGAGGGCGAGGCATGTGGATGCACTGGCACTGTGAACTGTGTGGAGGGGCCACTTCAGAACGCCTCCCGCAGTGAGGCGGGCGTTTGCCAAGGAGGCACAAAAGGGCCGTCTCATTCCCAGCAAACGAACCTCCCGCCCGGGACCCCATTCTTCTGCGAGGCCCTTCCCTGCTCTCGCTGTTGTCGCTGCTAGCCTCTGCTGCCACTCGTGCAATGCGCCGTGAGTTGGTACCACCATAATCCGCACGCATGTCGGCTTCCACTCCCACACGAAGCGCGGCCTGTTGATCGCAGCTCGTATTAGACGCAACCCTGTCTTGCCCGCCGTTCCCCACTCCATAAGGACACAGCTGCTCCATACCTCTCCGCTCCCTCCATCGCAGTGCTGCTCGCCGACTTGTCCGCACACGCTTCCCACCATCTACGTGCTGCTCGCTGGCCGAAACCCGTTGCTCCCGCCTCCCTCCAACCTGCTCCTGCTGCCGTCCTCGCCGTCCCGCCGGCCTCCCGCTGCACTCCACACTACGGCCCAGACATGTCAGACACCGAAAAGTCGTTCACGTTTCTGCAGGACAGCATCCCACAATGGCTGCAGGACCTCGCCCGGATAGAAGAGAAGGTCACAGCCATGCAGGACGAGCTTGCCAAGGTGCCCATGTCGCTGTCCCCCTTTGCGAAGCGCCCAACCGAGTCAATTGAGTCGATCCGGCTGGGGAGGATGCGCGCCATAGCAGAGGAGTCTGCACCGTCACAGGGAGCGCAAACAGATCCTGTCGGCAACCGCAAGCGCAAGACCTTGTCCGTCACGTCGGGTCGCGCCTCAGGGCCCTCACGTTATCGAGGGCGGACCATGGTCGTTGTTACTTATGACGGAGATATGCAGAAGTCGTTCGAGCTCATGGTGCGCGCAGTGGGGACTGGACGTAATCTGCTGCGCAAGGCCAAGATGGAGGCCAAGATGCATGAGCTGTCTGCCCTTGCGGGCGCGAGCGAAGACGAAGATGAGGGCGCCGATTCTGACGACGATGACGACGCTGTCATGGCCAAGGTGACGTACCGGCCGCGCATGTCGTCCATGCGAATGCGCCCGGCTACACAGAGGGGCGGTCATCGTGGCTTCTCTGCCGGAGCGATTGCACCCGTGGCTTTGTTTGACACCACCGACAAGACATTGGAGCATGCCCAGGGCTTGTGTGAAAAGGCTGCCCATCTTACTCTCCGCGACGGCGACTGTCGGAAGGAGCTGGCAGCCATGCGCAAGAGCCTCGAGGATGTGCTGGAGACTGCCAAGGCCGAAGCCACTAAATGTCAGGCTCTCCGGCCACGAGAGTCGCAAGAAGCACAATCGCAAGACACCTCGGACACGTCAATACCGTCCACAGAGCCGTCGTACAAGCGACACTTCCCACACATGGCCATGTCGCCGCCCGAATCTGTCACGGCGCCCCTGGAAGCTGGTTCGCCTGTAGCAATCCACGCACTACCTCCGCTAAAAACTATGGAGATTGAAGTCGATGATGACGAAGACGAAGACGAGCCCGACTTTGTGATGCCTCCGGTGCGGCTCACGTCCCGATTTGGTGCCCGAGCATAGTTCCTTGTGTCCGTGTTGCAATTTCTGCCTGCGTTTGAGCGAAATAGTTTCATTTGTTAGTTTATCGTCTGGGTTGCATCTCGGAAGCAAGCGAGTCCTTTCCTCATGACGTTTGTCAGCCAGACATATACGGTTTATCTCAAGGCATCGTTAGTGTATCATTGGGCGTCTTTCTACCCTCACCGACTGTTTTGTCAATTATCACGCCTTTACAGGGTCCGAACTTGAGGCTGAGCCACTTGTGAAAGAGGAGTGGACTCACTCGTTGTCATCCAGGTCCAATCTCTGATTACCCAATACAATCACCATCGAAGCTCCACGTTACACTGTTTGTCCTGCTCTGTACTCATGAGCCGCTGTTCGCATATGCTTATTGTGCTTCGACTCGTGCTCATGCCATGCCGGAGAGATGGTTGCGTATGCGACGTTTCGCGAGAGTGCTCACTCGCTCCTTCCTCCAGACACCTCGCACGTGACGACGTGTCTGGGAAAGGCGCACCCGAGCGCGTCACTTCGCAAGCGTAATTCAAAATCCTACCACCCCCTGGACTGCTTATTGCACGCAGAAACGTAAAGCCGATATCCCAGAATCCCCACCAAGCTCAGTACCGAGACGGTCGCATCAACAGGGCTATGTCTGGCAGTGCGGACACTGATCACTGGAGGGCTTCCGCTGAGGCTGCATTGGCGAGCCACTCACCGCCGCCCTCAGGAGAGGTGCAGCAGATTGTTACCAGCCCTGCTGAGAGTGACAACAGGAAACGATCACTCACGGTCGGCTTCAACCTGTCCCTGCCCAAGCGCCAAGCCTTTCTGATTTCACCCAGGACATTATTGCCATACACGATGAAGCCATCGGGCTTTCCGCGTCTAAGGATTCAGTAACTCGAACGACCCCGGAACTTTGGCCGATGCATAGCGAGGTTTACCTTCAGCAAACGCCGACCGACGCGACAGCGGTACAACAAGGCCACAATATCGGATTAGTCCAAGATCATGTCGCTGCTACTGCATCTCAAACATCAACACATCATGAAATGCTTACTGTAAGTTTGTTGTGCCAAGTGGGTTCACAATCTTTGACCTGATTTTTCAAAAGTTTCAGCCGAAGGCAACCATGCCGCCAGACCAGGCCCCTGTGCCTGCCACACGGAGGCGAGGCCACGGTATCACCCTCCTCACTGCTGTTGATCCTGGGAACATCATTGATCCAACAGAGAGCGCATTCGGGGAATCAGGCGTCGAGCATGCTCCCACGTCGTCACTTTCTGCCTCAAAATATGCATTTCGCAATCGTAGAGCGAACCACAGCAAGCTTGCGTATGACGTGAAGTACCACCCGATGGACGACGACATCCAACCAACGCGAGCGGCAAAGCGTCGGTTGGCTCATGGGAAGACTCAGTCGATCTTGGTCGACACAAGTGGGTCAAGCTCTGAGAACAACGAAGGAGGCACAGATGACCACAATGCTGCTGCTAATAGTACCGACGAAGAGGAAGCCGTAGTCCAGTCCAAGAGCCGAAAGCGCCGACGATGTCAGAATTGGCCGCTCGAACCCTGTCGGCGATCATCGAGGAAGACCTCAGGAGCGAAAATATCATATGATATGAGTATACATCCTCAAGATGCAGATCTTGAGATGCTGAAAATTGAACTTGACTCTGAAGAAGAAGACGAAGACGAAGACGAAGACGAAGACGAAGAGAACATCGCGAACGATTTCAGGTCCGTTTGGGAGCAGAGTCCTGGCTACATCGGTGGTGAATTTACCGCTGAGCTTGATGCGGACACTACAAGCCCCAGGCCAGACTGCACGACAACTGATCGTGATTCTAGCGCTGCTACAGAGATGCGAAGTGAGACTGAAGCTCCAGGTACGTTCTCTATCATTCCTTGCCCTGCAAGACTCTACCGTACCTGTGCGCAGTTTGACCAAACTAAAAGCATTGGTGGCTGTCATGTCCCCATCCTCCTCTACTATTGCAGCTCCTCCACGGTATAGCGTGTGTCGTCAAGAAGGACTGGACGTGTGGTTGCTAGAGCCTGGCGAGCGATACTTTCGCCACGATCGAGAGTCTTGGGTATCTTCTCCAAGCCTGCCATTCCACATTCACCCTGAGCAACTCGAAGATCAGCTTGCAGCAGACGCAAATGCAGCCTCGCCATACATTTTCGATCATGACGATAAGGAGAACGACGAGGCCAATTCTACCTTGGAGCAAGCCTCAAATGTCGGCATGATGTCCATTATGCCCGCCTCGCAGTACAGGCGGACGAGGGAAGAAAGCCACGCTTCCCGCGAACGATTGACGGTTGACGGAGCGCTTTACGATTTTGATCACAGTCGCTCGCCTTATGGTTTGGGCGGTAATGACGGAACGCATGAGCTATACAAGCCCGGCATCGGTGGCACTTTCGTGAACGATTGTCTGCGCGTCCTTGTCTCGGGCGAGCAGCTTCCTCCTAGGGCCGACTCCTAGGGTGAGGCTCATAACATCAAGTCTGTGCTAGCGATACAACCAGCCACCAGCACTGTTGGAATTAGGTCAATGTGCTGCTCAGAGTCATGCATATAGCATGCCTGGCGCGAAAGAGTTGCATCGAGCTGCTTCACATGCATACTCACAGTTTTGTATTTCATTCTTCGCTACGCAGGGCATAGACACGTTGATCATGGGCAAGTTTATCTCTCTATTACGCTACTGGCCGAAACTTTCACTAACAGAGTCAGGTCTATAAGAAGGCTTGACGATCAATTCGCGTCGAGGATGCGACGTTGTGGATTTACTCCCAAAAAAACCCTCGCGGAAGGAGAATCTGTGGCTAAAAAGCCTCATCGAATGGGAGGGTCGAATGGTGGGAGCTGGCATTACCGGAACTCCTTCAACTGTAACTCATGTGATTAGCATAATTCACCCAGAATTTCGCTTAGTCGTTTGTTGCCCATGTGCCTCATATTCCACAAGTTTGCGCACAGCATCAAGCGCCCTACCTTATCCCTCTACTGTCCATCAGCATTGCATAGGGATATGGGTTGAAGCAGGACACATGTTGTCTGTAGCAACCCTGTTCTCTTGCTAGTTTACACGGCGACCAGACGATCCAGTTGATGAGAAGCACTAGGCCAGAATCACCAATGTGAGCTGCACAAGGCATGAACCAATGGTAATGACTATGCATGCGGAGGTCTTCCAGACTGAATTGCATCTAGCGTTATGTCCCCGCCTTTCGAGTCCAACAACGCTGCAACAGTCCCCAGGCAACATTCGGTGAGCTGCGGCGCAGCGCGGTGGGATTTGATCGCGACTGCGCGAACCAACCGCGCTACATGCGTCTGTGCCTTGACGTGCAGGCTGCACCTTTACAGATAGGGATGGCATGCGCGAGATCTAAGCTGTTCAGTCTCAGTGTCAAGGGTCGTTCCTGACTTCCTGCGGAGGGCCTACATGCGAAGTGGCTAGTTGAGTGGATACATAGGTAAGAGGAGGGAAACACTGCTCATACATACAGTACTTTCTATATCCACGGTGTTTAAAGGTGCTTCGACCTCTATATTTTCCACCAAATGAGACAGTGCACAGTGTCAATCAGATGCTGTCAAGCTTGCGCGAAATTTCGAGGTCGATTTGACTGCCACCGGGGGGAATCTAGCTCTCAATCACCTGGCACGAGGTCGCGCAGCGCATGGAATAATACTGTGAGGAAGGCGTCCATCATTAAAACTTCTCTGTCCTTGCTGTTACTGATTTGAGACGCTGGGCGTGAAAGACGTCGTGAAAACTCGTCATTCAGCCACCATATTTCGGGTGCAGCAGGTACCGAAACCGAGGTTGGTATGACATATTTTCAGCGCGGAAGATGGAGGTGGAGTGATCGACTGGTGCACATCTAGATATCGCTGTGTGGAGACTAGGAGAAGTGATCAGCAAGAGCTCGCCGACGCAGTGATTTCAATTGGTATGGCGGGTGATCATAAGCCGAGGTCGCAGGATTGATGTTGATGGTTTTCCAGAGCTTGGGGGCGCACCACAGTGTCCGCATCATGATGACAAGTTGCCGGAGCCAGCGCACAACAAAGTAAAAGAGCCGTCGATGTGCCTATGCAATGTGGATAATTTCGTCCCTAAAAACGCTCCGGTTCGTGTGTTTAGCAACAAAGGGGTCCAGCCCGTCGGCTCCAATCAAGGGCCGCGGAGAAGAGGGGAGCCAACCAGGGTGTTGCTTTCGAAGCACGTTCCGACACACCGTCTGGCCAACAAACAACGTGACAGAGCCCGCGTCGCTAAGCTTTCCACCTAGATGCGCCCAAGCCTTTCCCTTTGCGACACTTAATCGGTATATCCGTGTACCTCGAGGGATTTTTGAGGCTAGACCGCTGAGCATCACCATCAGCTGAGTATCGTGGCTTGCCATGTCTAGCTGAGTGGTCCTGTTGGTTGATCCGCTTGATCGACCAGAGTGTACGCTGATGCTAGAATGACGCTGCAGACCCATGATAGTTCGTCTCTTTTCATGTGCTTGAGAGCGTCTGAACCTCTTGGGGCCCAAGCCTCAAAGTAAGATCTATTCGCGATCCGGTAAGCGACGAGTAAGCGCAAGGGTCTTTGAGCCAGCCCCCAAACCCCAGGCACAGCCGCTTCCTTCTCGAGCTGGGCGATCTAGCCAAATACATCATTGCACATGGGCATGTTCTGGCTCGCACCCTAGTCGGCGAAGTGGTTTCGAGACTAGGGCGAGTGTTGAGTGTGGTTTTGGCGTAAAGGCGTACCCTCCTAGGAGCAGTGCCAGGCTCCGCTGTCAAGTGTCTGAGCGTTTCCGCAGTGAGAACATGGGCTGAGGGACTTTTTAAAGTCCCTCGGCGTCGCAGTTGTTTGGACTTGACTATATTGCCATCCATCTCCAAAAATCGTCCGCGTGCTCTCTGCGTTTTGATTGCATTGCGACAGGGGCATCATAGACAAGTGTGGAACACCTGAACATCCGCCTTCCCCATCACCACACACCAGACCTGCCTGCTCTTATACCAGTACCGATCAGTGGACTTGGTCATTTTCATTATTGGCAGCCTGACACGTTCTCGCCCACACGGATCACTAAAAACGCCACTGCCGAATTCAATACCAGCCTTAATCTAGATTCGACCCCGAACATATCCTCCGTCTTCCTCCTACAAGTTTTGTCAAACATCCTCAGACGTCTTTCATGATGGTCAAACTTGGTTTTCTTACAGCCTTTGGGCTATGCAGTCTCGCTGGCCATGCCGTGGCTCAGCAGACCGTCAAGGTCATGCCTTTCGGTGCTTCCATTGTCACAGTATGTCATTTGCTCTTTGTGCTGCGCCCAAGCAGCTTGGCTAATTCAAACAAAAGCGGTGCTGGCGCAACAATCTTTTCGCAAAGCTCAAAAGTGCTGGGGTCAACAACATCGACTTTGTCGGTTCGCAACAGGGTTCCCAGGACTGCCTTGCCCAATTTCCTGGAACGGACAATGACCACGAAGGCCATCCTGGGTCCCAAGCCACCGACTATGCGGCGAAAGGCAATCTCACAGTCTGGCTGAACCAACAGCCAGCGGTCGATGTCGTCGTCATGTTCCTGGGACACAACGACATTATCCTGGGCCACAAGCCTCAAACGGACATAATAAAAGCATACGACACCCTTATCGACCAGATGCGAGCCAAGAACTCCAAGGTTCAGATCGTTTGGTCGAATCTGACACCCGTGGATCCTAAGCGATGGGATACAACCAGTAGCCCAAACAACTCCAAGGACATTGCTGCCCTCTCTGCCAAGATCAAGGACTACGCGCCCACCAAGTCGACAGCAGATTCTCCTGTTCGATTTGTCAACAACTTTGATGGCTTTGATCCTGTTGCAGACACCGACGATGGCGAGCATCCAAACAAATCGGGCAACGAGAAGATGGCCACCAAGTTCCTGAGCGCTACTAGGGAAGCAATTCAAGCAGTAAGTCGATCGCGTGGCATTTTGGGAGTACGGAGGGTGACGGTGGACGACAGGCGTCGAAAGTAACGACAAAGACGAACAAGATGAAGAATACGAATGTTGGAACGGACTTTATGAATGTCATACAGGAGTTTCTCGAGGAGAACAAGGACTGATAATATGTTGTTTACACCTCGCATGATTGTTCCCGGTGAGCCTGAGGCGCTGAACGACTTTGGCACATAAGACGCCAACATGGCCGATGATGCCCTTCACTTGGTGATTTTATCTCGAGGCTCGTTATTGGCTGTCGTTGAGGCGCCCTCCGCCTGCTCGTTCGCGATACGTTTTGCATCCTGTATATACATCAGCGATACCCCATGCAGTTAGAAATGACTAGAATCATACACGAATACCTCTGGACTTCTTGGATCGGATCAACTTTTCGTAGTCGTCTGTCGCCTGCCGTGCATCGGCCTCTCGCTACCTATCGTCAGTTCCAGAACATGCTCAAGTGGTCAAAGCATACGTACCTGAGCCTTTGCTTGGTCGGCGTGGTGGGCGTCAATGACATGTTGTGCCGGCGAGTAGCTCGACGAATTCGTTGGCGGACATTTCATGCCATCTTTGGCTGACGAGGCCTGGATTTCAGTTACGTCGTATGCGCCACGTCCCATTCGATCGATTATGATGCGGCGGAGTGAAGTTTTGCTGGATGTAGGTGATGCTGTGGTAGGGTTGCTGGAAGGTGACGCCCTTGATTGAGAAGGGCCGGTATATGAATGGGCATCCTGGAGTCAAGGTGAATCAGAACTTGACTGGTGAAGTGAACATTCCACAATTGTGCACAGCAAGTGAGACTTGCAAAGTGCCATTCACCCGTAAGTCCTATGCGGTAGGAGCGAAGCACAACGGTCTTGGAGGTAGTCGCGAGTGTTGGTGTGGTTACCGGTCATTGTTTCTCCACTGCCGGAAAATGCATCAACTGGAAAGCGGTGGACGGCGAACAAGTACGAGGAGTCGCCCGGGATAAAATAATCGCTGATGGTGCTGCTAACCTCCAGTTTATGCCTGGAAAGAAGATGGTCGAAGATCACGTGCTAGTCTGTTAATTCTCGCGTTGCTCTGGTTCGTTTACTTGTTTGCAAAAGGGCACCAGATGCAGATACATCACATGGAAGGACACAATTGTGGCAAAAGAGACAAGATCCGAAGGCCAATATGTACAATGGACGGGCCGCTTGGTCCTAAATTCTGCCTTACTTTGTGTAGACTACCTTCAGCTTGCCGGGCTTGTGCGTGAAGAGGTTGGCGTACGCTTTGGGGACAAATTTGCGCTTATTGGGTTCCTGTACGAAATATTCATAGCCCTGCTTGTTGGCAAAGTTGATAGCATCTTCCTTGCTCTTGAACTGAATGCGCTGGCCGTTCATGAAATCGGCGGACGATTGCCAGCCCATTAGCGGGTTCTCCCACCGGTGGCCCTTGGGTAGCACGTCCCAGTCCATGAGCCAGTGCGAAGAGTTCCAGTTGCCGGACTGTGTGGCGGTCTTTGTCGGGCGGTAAATGCTGCACTGGTCAGTCTCGACGTATCGTGAATGCAGGACAGGGATATGGCATACCGCACCGTGCGGGCCTGGAGGTCGACTGGTGCCCCGGAGAGGACAGCCGCGGCTACGCTCTCGCCGGGCTCGCTGCCATCCATGACGCGCTTGGGAATGGGGGAGAAGTTGCTGCACAGTACGTCAGCGGACTTGCAGAGCAGGGCGGTCAGGCGAAGACGCACGAGGTCCGGTAGTCAATGGCCACATTGTAGTCGGGCTGGTGCCTCAGTCCCTCTGCTGCGCCCTCCTCGCGGATCTGGGTCGAGTCGCCCTTGAGCGGGACGGCGGGCGCATCTGCGGAGCTCGTCTTGCTGTCGGGCTCGGTGGCATAGGCGCGGAGTCTGGGGGCGGCAACCCTCGCGGCGGACGGCCGCAGGGCAGGTGTGAGGGCTCTCGATGCAATTGACCGGGGCACGGCAGACATGGCGGGCTTGCTGGTGGTGTGGAGCGGCGAGCGAGGGCGCGCGCTGTGATGTCGACGACCGCACCGGGCGCATGAAGCGCTAGCATGCTTGGCGAGCAGCCGCCGGCAGCAGAATCTCGCAGCTGCAGCTTCTTGCCCAACCTCACCGTCGACCCCATCTCTCCCCATCGTCTTGCCCGCCCAGGTGCGTCGCCCGGCTGCAGGGCCTTCTGCGGCGAGTGCAATTGGTGCTAATTGAGCCCCAGCTGTCAAGATGAGCTTCATCCAAAAGCGCGGTCTCTCGACCCTCATCCCCCCCAAGGTCCGGCCCGCCGTCCACTCTCGCAGCGCATCGTACTGACACGTCTCTCTAGATTGCTTCTCCCAGCGTAAGAGCCTCCCCACCCGCTTCAGCCGATGCCGACAGGATTGGATGCACCACGGCACGCTCCCAAGCTGCCACACAGCCCTGGGCTTTGGCGCACCTAGCAGCCAACCACCCGTGACTGCACATTTCGCAAGGACGTACTGACAGGAACGCAAGGTCATTGGCGCCTCTCCCAATGCAGTCCGCATGCAAAAGGTCGTGAGCTTCTACGAGAAGCTACCCCGGGGCCCAGCTCCCGAGCCCCAGGGCAAGGGACTTCTCGGCCGCTACCAGAAGAAATACATGGGCAAGAACGCATCAGCACGGCGTAGGTACTCCCGCTTACCCTACAGCACGTTGACGACGAGTCTCGTGCGTGCGCCTGAGGTGCGATGACTGACCGACCACAGCACTCGTCCATGTCATCGGCTTTCTGATTGCGCTTGGCTACGCTCAGAACTACTACTTCCATCTGCGTACGTGTCTCCCCTCGACGCCCAGGAGAAGCAAGTGACTCACATCAGCCAGGCCACCACAAGAACAACACCCACTAAGCTCTAGTCTTTACGCATGATGGGCGCCTCTCGGGCGGACTGGACTTGTAAATGTAGAATGTAGCCGACAATCGAGCATAGAACCTAACTACTCCGCATTGCTTCTGAGTGCTTTCGCGACCTGTGTTGACCAGTGCCTGCCCAACGCTGGCATATGTGAAGGGCGTCCCACGTGCAATTGTGCATGTGCGCCTGCATCTTTCTGCCTTGCGCCGCTGCCCGCCCGTCTACCGAGCCCGTAGTTCATGTCCAAGGGCAACAGCGACACTGCGTAGTCGTCCTGAAATGGCGCCAGCAGGGCCCGTGTGACGTGCCGAAAGCACTGCGCTGCTACAAAGAGGTGCTTGCGCCAAGCCCTCCGCCGCCTCACCTGGTGATGCCGACTAGCTTGCACTCTGTACACAACTCCTATACTCTCCCCATACCACATCGCGCCCCGCAACTCTAGGGCTGCCGTCTCGCCCATCTCCCTCCCGGACGAAGATCCACACCGTTCGGCCCACGCCGCGCGATCCAGCACCCCGACGCGTCTGCCTCACTGCGAGCGACCACCTCACCTCACCCCGAAGCCGAGACCTCCGCACTCGCCGCGTCACCCCAGGACTCCACGCGCCTACAGCGTTTCTGCGGAAGCGCCTACTCTCCTCTCGTGGCGACTTGTAGCATCTGACACTAGGTGAATACTCTTTCGCATTTCTTAGTCACTTCGCGCGCATGGTCGATGGACACTCGGCCGGGCCCGACACGCAGCTGTCGACGCCCACGACCCCCGTCTCGTTCCCTGACACTGAGCACGCTTCTGACACCGAGTCCTTGGCCACGACAGTTCCGGAAACTGTTATGGCAGAGCAGGTCACCAAAGATGTGGTAAAGGAAGCACAGTCGGTGGGCCGTCCCGCGCCCATCGACGATTCTGCGTCAACTACCATCACCCCCGCCGCCAATGGCGAGCTGCCCTTGGGCCCTGCGACCGCCCCCTCGACGACCTCCGAACCTTCTTTGCTTGTAACAGATGCGAACGGTGCACACACGGCCGTGTTGGAACGCGGCGATGTAGCTGCAACAGCGGTAAGTAAACCCCGATCGAGCGCAAGCGCCACTCACTGCGTACTAACAGTCCCTCTGCAGCCAGGCGCATCGCCTCACCACACCGAAAAACCGCTGCTCAACGGCGACTCGGCTGAGCAAGCCATAGCAGATGCAAGCGGCGGCTCAGACACAGACATCAGCCGGCCGGGCAGCGTCGACCAGTCGAAGCGAGACCCCGGCCATGTGCGGACAAATTCGATGAAGAAGCCGTCCACTTTCAAATCAGTCTCCGTAACGAAGAACTTCCTCGCCAAGTCGGCTGTCTCGACTCCAGCAGCGCGCCCGGGCGACAAGGCCGCACAAGTTGCACCTGCGACTTCTGCCTCCCTTCTCACCGCGAAGCCTCGCCTCGTGGCCAAATCAGGCACAGCCAACGCCCCGCGCACGCTTGGGAAGATCAACGGCACAGGCGCGGGCCCTGATGCAAGCAAAGTCTGGAATAAGAACCAACCCGTACCCCCAGCCCCGCCTAAGCAATTTACCGATGAAGAGCTAAAGCAGCAATACGGCATTCACCTTGCAACACGCCTGCAAGCGGACGAGGCTGGAAAGGAAGCAAAGTGGGCTGACATTGACGATGATGAGGACGACTGGGCTCCGGATACTGTACAGTGGATGGATGGAACCAAGTCCTCCGGTGCGGCTTTGGAAAACGAAGCGCTGTCAGTCGAGGAGCCGAAAACGATATTGAAGGCGTCTGAGACAGCAGCAGAACCCGTGAAGCCTGCACCTCCTGTGGCAGCAAACACTCCTAAATTGAGTGTTACAGGAGGAGCAAAAACAATTCTCAAACCTGGAGCCCATACACAGCCTGCTACAGGCAAGACCAGCCTTGTTCTGAAGGGCCAGCCAGAGAAGCCAACGTTAGTAGCAAAGCCACTTGCGTCAGAAAAAAAGTCGCCATGGGCAACGCTACCGCCAGTCGAGAAAGTTTCGCCAGTCCAGATTAATCCACCGGCACAGGCACCGCAACAACGGTTCTCACAGCGGGACTCATATGGCTACGATCCTATGCCACCGCTTCCCGCAAAAGAAATCGCTCCAGACGATTTCAACCGCTCCTGGCGCGATGAGAGAGGCGGGCGGCCCGAGCTCTTCAACTCACATAGTGGTCGCTATGAGCCGGTAAATGAGATGCGAAGGGGCTCAATGCGAGACCCAGGCTTCCGCCAACAACCTTCCGTACTCCAACGGCCCTCTCAGGACGGTGGTCCAGCTGAGCCTTCGGCAGCTTTCCAGACGTCTAGATCAGGCGGTGATATGCCAACGTGGGGGAGGAGAAGGAATTCTTCCAATGTGAGTGGAGGGAACGGCCGACGCATGTCTTTCGACAAGCGACTGCCAGACATGCCTAGCGGACCCATGGACTTGGAGCGACGTGGTTCGCACTCTGTCAACGGAGTCGACCCGTCAGACCCATCAACGTCGCGACAGCCATCGGTTACGCACGCTATGTCACCAGTGACTGCGCATGTCCACCCAGCCTCACCGTATGGTTCTGTTGCATCATCAGGTGCCCCAGAACCTTCCGCCCTTGTACCCGCACCTCCAGTCGAGGATCCCGTCGAGGTGCAGAAACGCTTGATGAGTGACAAGATCGAGCGGGCTCGCTTGAAGAAGCAGCAAGAACGAGAGGCTGAAGAGAAGGAGGAAGCAGAGAGGAAGGAACGTCTGGCCAAACGGTTAGCCGCTCTTGAGCCACCCAAACCCAAAGAGCAGCCACCTTCGCAAGCGCCTGAACGATCGCCTCGAAAAGCAAAGGCAGTGCCTGAAGCTGTGCAGTCACCACCAAAGCCTCCCGTGCCAACAAATGATGGTGAAATCGCCCAGTATGGCATGATGAAGGTCCATCATGCCCACCCTGTCCACAAGCCAACACCTGCAGATGGTTCTAAGACTGTTCACTTGTCGGAGTCTGCGTCACACCCGTCCGCTACAACGGCTCATGCTGAGCATCAGACGAGGCCGCAGCATACACCTCAGCAATCCGCAACAGCATCTGACACATTTGCGCGTGACCAGGATAAATTGAGGCCATCTATTGAGCCAATGACAACGGCCCAGCCTTCAGAAGGCTCTGTTCCAGCCGGACCAAGAGCGCAGACCAGTTGGCAACCAGCGACTTCGCAGCCTCGAGGGTGGACATCTCAAGTCTGGGGACCTCCACAGACGAAGGACCGCGCTCTCGGGAACGGCACTTTCGGATCTGCTTATGATCGTAACCAGAATCGTCCCGCTCCGCCGCAGCAAGTGCCTGTCCAACCGCAACCCACATCTACTGTGCCTGTCAACATGAACATGGTGGCCCAGTTGCCTCATGCCCAAACGCCAACCACGATTCCCTTGACACAATCAATGCAAAGCCGTCCTGGCCCATTATCCGCGCAGACTGGAGCGTCCGGAAGACCTGGTCCTGTTGCACCGCCTCCTGGAAAGGGCTGGGGTGACTACAAGGCCCACATTGCTCAAGATGATCAAAATATGAAAGTAAAAGCACATCAAGATATGGAGCGCATTGGTGGCGAGACATTCAGACCGGAGATTCGTGAGACCTACAAAGACCAGCGCGGGCAATCTCAAATCACCCTGCACGATAAGGTTGCTGGCAACAAAGGCTTGCCTAACGGCGTTGTGAAGAAGGACGAGGTGAAGCTGTCTCAAGAAGGATCAACAGCACAACAGACTCTAGTGCAAGCCCCTCCACTGCAAAACGGACCTCGCGCCTCGCGTTTCTTCCCTCGCTCAACCGAGCCAGTTCAGCAGCCCGCCAACACAGCGTCAAGCAAGGCTGACTCTCCACCCCCTCCTCCCGAAACCGAGACACATCCTGCCTTTACTGGCAGCACTGGCACGCCCCTAGTCAGGTTACCCAAACCGTCGCCTGTGGTACGTCTTCCGCGTCCTATCGCGGGCGCTCCGGTTGAGGCTCCTGTGAGCATGCCGACGCGAGGAAACCCTGGCCTGGGTGCGCGGCCCCTGACTATGAACCCGGAATGGCAGGCACGCTTTAATAAACTCCTCGAGAAGCCTGGCACCTCCTCCGCGCAGGCTGCACAAGCTGCTTCAGCCAAACCTGCAACCGTAGCGGCGCAGTCATCGAAATTGGGCTCACTCCCAGTGACTGCTTCGTCCAAGGCTGCCCTGGAGGTTCGCGGGGTTCGTGGATCCGCGACTGTATCTCTGCCTAATGCGCCCGTAAAGCGTACATTTTCAGAAGATCGTGGCAGGGAGGTGATTACACGCAAGGGAACTGAAGTGCTCTTCGAGGATCGCGAATTTGGATCGTTGCCTACTGTCAGGGTGCCCAAGGTGTCGCACTTGGCGGCGAATCAGCCTACTGTTGCCACACCGACGGATGATTCCACACTTGTTCGATTCAAGAGGATCGAGAACCCGTTCACGCAGCGAAGGCTGGAGTCTTTCGACCTGGAGCGAGCCGCGCAGAAGATCGATGTCGTTATCCGCATTCAAAGCATGCGCGAAGCAATCGTCAGGTCAATGCCTCGATCTCGACGGGGACCAAAGACTACAAACCAGTACAACAAGCCCAAGAAGAGCAATGCAACCAACGGTTCGCCCTCGGCAGGCTCCAAGGAGCGATCGCGTAAGCCACCGCAACAAGGGCAGGGCGAGCGTCCGAGCAATTCGCCACGACCTGCTACTACGAATGCATGGGCGAGCAATAATCGCTCCAGTTCAGGTTCGAACGCGACGCCAGCCCATCAGGCCACAACGTGGGCAAGACGTGCGGCTGCGCCCGTTCACTGAAGGCTGAATGTCCTGACGACAAAACTACTTGCGGCCACGAGGCGGAAGTTGTCATATTCGCCATTCATTGTTTGTCACATACATATATCAAACTGTCCCAACCGGGTCAATGCATGGCACTAGGGTCTGTCTCAGAAACATGGTGTCATGAATGACAGCCAGCATGTTTCACTTCTTCTTCTTTCCATCAACAGAACTTTGCGACTTTGTGCCACAACGATTGAGTGGACCACACTGTCGATTTACCTACGGGGAGTAGTGCACTCTCGGTGTTTTCTTTGGGGTCTAGCCTCCCTACTTTGTTTCTTTGTTACTTGTTCTTGTATCGTATGGCCTTTTTCCTCTTCCTATGGGGATATAAACGATGGTATCGTGGCGATGATGGTACTTGACTGGTACGAAATGCGCGGGTAATAGATGCCCTTGTGCTACTAATACTACCATGGAAAGTCTCCCAGTGTCTGTTCTCTCTGCGCATGATGCTTGTGTCTGCCTGACAGTGTTGGTGTTTGTGGTTACTATTTACAGGCTTAAAGTCCGCCTTGACAACAGCGCCCACGAGAATCTGCCCTGTGCCTCGTGTACCATCTGTAGCAGAGAGTGCGGTTGCAAAGGTGGTGCCCACTGACTGTTCAAGACAACCTACGGGAAATGGAGTATTGGACACGTTCTGACATATTTGTATCTCGCGTCGAAGCTATCTCTTTGAATTATATGATATATATGGGAATTCCGAATGTAGTCCTGGCGTATAGACTGTCCCGCTCAGGTACAGCAGTAGAATTATGGTCCCCGCCTCTTGGTGCAAATATCTTCGTCATACGTGATTCCAAAACCGACTGGTATGCAAAAAGAAAAAGTGCGCAGCGGCATCATCTTAACTCCCAGAATATGCAATGGATGCAATGCTCAACTGCGATGCATATCATAAGAAAATATAGCAAAGCTCAGATCCCAAGCAAGAACGCCGTGTAGTATGGGAAGTTCCGCTCAATAGAAGAGAGCCAGGGTATCATGCAGCGACAAAAAGGAAAACAAGTGTATACATAGGGGAACCAGCACGGGTGGGCTCAGAGGGTGGAAGGTGATCGTTTGCGGGGCTTATATAGTTGCGAGCCAGAGCTGATGGAGTGCTTCTTGTCGCGGAGCTGGATCATGGGCGGTGGTTCTTGGTTCTTGACTGAGCGTATGGCAGACATGGCGAGGGTGATAAGAGTGAGGACTTCAGCAGATGCAGCGCCAATGGCTGTGTAGAAGGCGACTCCCTGGTTTTGTTGTGAGCGAAGTTCTGGTAAGATTAGATAAGCAGGAGTAACATACCTGCTCCTCGCAAACGGCGCGATACTGGTAACGACCATTGCTCAGTATGTTCTTGTTGGTACACGAGTAGCGACCCAAACTGGCTTTGCTGGCCTTGTCCAGTAGGTGAAACACGACCAGGGCGGTGATCCACAGAATTACACCGAAGCTCCCTGCAATGATGCGGTAGGCGTCACGCGAGCGGATGGGGCGGCGGAAGGAGCGCTTGAGCGAGAGCGACAGGATGGCGACAGAAGCCAGAAAGTTTGCGGCGGCGATGGCCAGGAGCACAATGGTGGGGGCGAGATTGGTGTGTGCAGGCCATGTCATGGGCAGCTCTCCATGGCGCAGGTCAAGGTATCTGTTACCGCGGTAGATCTCGAGCGTGTGCACCAGCATGCAGACGACGGCGCCGCTGAGGACGATGATGAGCAGGCGCAGACATGAGCGGACCTTGCTGAGCCAATGCGCCCGAGGCACGATGGACAGCTCGAGAGGCATGCGAACACGAAGGCGTTGCGGGAGACTCTTCAAGACGTAGCCTCCGAGATGCGCTGCCGTAGGATAGAAAGGGGCGCGGAGCGGCCGTGATATGTTGAAGGGCGCCGGCGGGGGCGGCGATGCAGGACGATGGGCGTGTTGGAACACACAGGTTGTGGTGGTGGAGGTGGTGGTGGAGGCGGTTGAGGAAGACGCGAGGTAGGCTCTAGCCATACTCCGGGCCCTGTCCAGATGTCGTCAATGCCTACGGGTGAAGGATGTCTGGGCGTGGCTGGGCAGCGTGTCGAGGGGCTTTCTGATGCTCTGTCTCGTGCGAGTCGAGATGGCACGTTCGCTGGCAGAGGGATGTTGGGCAGAGGTCAGGTTCTCGCGGGTGCAGGCGCGGCGGAGGAGAAATGCAATGGCGCTGATGGGGCTCCTTGGGGCAGGGGCGCACGGGTCAAGGCCAAATGAGGTTTGGGAGGCTGATTGTTGAACGATCGACTACAAAACCGGCACAGCATCTGCACGCTGCACGCTGCACGCCGCACACACACGCACTGCCAGTCTGGCAAACCTCACTGCGCCGCAACCTCGCCGTGCGCGCATGTGTGAGGCCTCCAAGCGCGTCGAGTCCTGTGCAGGCTGGTGAGCGTGAAGGCAAGGCTGGTCCCTGCCACAACGGGAAGCCGCGCAGATGCCGAAGCGAAATGGCCACGCCCGAAATAGCGTGACAGGGCATGCGCCATTGGCTGCACGTTTCACGGCCGCAGCCACTGTTTGCAGTGCCCAACCTGCAACGACACGCCGAGTGGACACTCTAGTGCTTCGTAGTGCTGCAGACCTCGACAGCAGCATAATACAGGCAGAATCTGCGCGAGCCAGAGCCGTCATTTTGCCCACACCTCCACAGCTGTTGCTGAGCACGCGACGCGCGTCCACCATCCGAAGCATGCATCCGGTTTAGCGCGAGCCAGGCGGCCTGTAATGGCCATACTCGGCTGTCCTACTCTACATAGTACAACCTGTTCGGCATCATCACCGTGCATGTCCACAGGATTCGAAGACATGCACAATTGCCTAGTCGGCCATTGATTGTGCCGTGCCAACATCAGACACTCAGCGCTCGAGTCTGCTTTAGACTGGGCTATCGGACTTCCTTGCCCGCAATGCATGCCTCAAACAGCCCTCTGTGCCCTGGCGAAGCCTCCTCGACGACCGTCTTCTCCTTGTCCCATTCTTCTCTCAAGGTCGCATCTTCCACTGCTTGCATGATGGCGTCCAACATCGCGAACGTTTCCTGTAGCTGTGCCTCTACTTCTGTTAGCTGTCCCTTCGCTAATGGCACTGGTCCATGCAAAAACCTTTGCCAGCACAAGCAGAGGCCCATCATGAGACCGCCACGGTGCCTGGGGATTCGTGGCCAAGCGTTGCGCATGACTGCCTGAAGCGCTTTCAGAGTAGACGTCGTCAATTCCGGATGGCTGATTATAAGGGGCTCCTGGAGAATCGTTGACAATACCTGAATAAGGCTGGCTGCGTGTCGAACTGACTCGATGCCCATCTGTCCGAGTAACGGTTGAAGACGGGTCGTGATGACGGTTGCGATGTCGGGGTATGTAGATGGGGTCGGGAAATGCGCAAGTGGTGATAGAACCCCTTCACGCATTATTCTACTCAACAGGCGGTTCCTCTCCTCGCCATTGTCATGCTCCGTGGGGAGAAGCTGGGCAAGGGTGGTCAAACTCGGAAAGATCTCCTCGAATAGCACAACAGCGTCAGCCTCCGAAGTCAGTGAAGGTATGTATGTAAAGAGTGGTAAGAGTGCCTCAGAAAAGACATTTTGGTATCCTGTACGCTGGAGGAAGCCCCTTTGAGTCGGGCTGTGGACTGTCTGGCTCGACTTTCCATGTTTGCCTTCGGAGCGCTGCAATTGTTCCAGGAGCGCACCAAGCAGGTTGCAGCCCCTCGCCTTCCACGCCGTATCGATGTCGTCAATCATCCTCAGGATTGGAGGTACCAGCAAATGCCATCTTGCTTCTATTCCGTGTCCACCGAGCGCACCTATTGACCACCTCAGCAGATCCAGGATGTATGAAGCTCCGGAATCCTTCCAAGGATGCAGCTGCCGGGTTGCCTCGAGAGCGTTGACGGCCAGTTTACTCTGCGGGAAGAAGGGCGGTATGGTAAGCTGGAGGAAATGCGATGCGAGGCGGGAGGGTAGCTCACTGTCAGTCTGCTTCTCTCTCGACGCCCTTACTGCCTCTATAGCAGCGTTGGAGTCTGTAGCGTCGGGGTTGCGAAGTTGCCATGCCATCACGACATCGAGAGCATCTTTCATCCATGGTCCCGGTTTCGTGCCGAGAGCTTTAGCAAGGTCCGTGCCTTTCAACAGTGGTTTGAACGTGTCAGCATCCAGGATATCGAGCTTGGTGATGTGTGTCAGGAAAGCAGCATAAGAGCGCAATATCTCTGCCTCAAGTTAGTGGACATCAAAGACTCTTTCCTGTTTGGGGCCTGACCTTCTTTAGGCACTCGGCCCAGAACCACTTCGTAGGTTAAGTTGAAAAAAACCTGAATCCTCCAACTTGAGCCCCAGCGACGCAATGACATACCCAATGTGTCGCGAGCAGTCGGATCATGGATGGGATTGATCGTGTCTGGCCGCCGCAAACCATTCGCACATTTAGCCACCGTGTTGCGTATCTCCTCGCCATTGCCCAGTGCGGCTGCAATGACATCACAGACCTTGTTCGGAGCCTTGAAGCCTTCTCTGGCGACTAGATAGCCGGTATGATACGGTCGCTGTGTGGGTTTCGCATGTGGAATTGTGGGCGCATCCGCCCAGGGGATCACAGTAGCACATATCCAGGCAAGATACTTCTCATCCGCACCTCGCAGAAGCGTATCAGTGACCACGGTGGGACTATCGCAGTCGCCTTCCACGACTGACTCCACGAAATCACAGGCAGGCTGGAAGAGGTGCACGTCTGGCTCGGAAGGAAGTGTTCTGGTCGGATCCGTGAAAACAGTCTGGAAAAGACCAAAGCGGCCGATGAGCTCTAGGGCCATGCGCGGCCGCGGCCCCTTTAGCATTTTTTCCAGCTCAATTCCCACACGCTCTCGACTGATTTTGATTTTCAGAACGTCCTGAATCTCCGCATTCCCCATGGCCTTTGCCGTCCCGGGCTCGATAATGTAGTCAAGACGACTGGCGAAGCGGATCAATCGAAGAACGCGGAGAGGATCGTCCTTGAAAGTCTGCATGGGCTCCAGCGGAGTTCGAATAATCTTCGCTGCCATGTCATCGAAGCCTTGCTTCGTGAAGTCTTCGACCTGACAGGTGTGTAGGTTGTAGAACATGGCGTTGACTGTAGCATCGCGGCGCATTGCATCTTCTTGTGCAGTGCCGAACTCCATCTCGGGGTTGCGGGACACTTCATTGTATGTCTCCTTCCTCAAGTTGACAAGGTCCAGGTCGATGCCCATGATCTTGGTAGTGGCGGTCTCTAGGTTCTTTGACTTCTCAGGATTGGCTTCGATCTTGTGGAGACCTGGAGCGACAATCTTGCTCTTGTCCCGCGGAGTCAGATTATCCCCGTCCTTGATCAAGCCATGCTTTTCGGCGTTGCCTGGGATCTGCAGGTACTCTTGCATCTTTAGCCCAAAGTGCTCGCCAGTCATTTTGTTGATAGCGAGATCGATGTCGTGACTTGTGACATGGAGGAGCTTGTCCCTGACCCATCCTCCTGTCCACCGCAAGACGACCTTCTCGTGGGCGAATTCGTCTGGCACATGCACGCCTGCGCCTTCTGGCTTTGCAGGCGACTCGTCGATGTAGACTGCTACATCAAGGAGGAGCTGGCGCAGTTTGGACTCGACTTCGGTCAGCTCCAGCTGAATACTTAGTCCTGCATTTGGGGCCATGCTTCGGTAGGGTTGTATCAGGCGGGCAGCGTGTGCGTCGAGCTTTGGCCGCTTTGGGCTCTGCACTCGCGAATGTGAGGGAGAGAGCCTTTTGGGCATGCGGTGTGGGGTGGACAGTATCGAAGAGTGCCTCGTGTCGCGGGCAGATGCACCGTTGAGCAAAAAGATTGTTCGCGGTGAGCGGATACGGCAGGCGAGACTCATCAAAGGCATCCATGTGGGTCGAGTGAGAGACGATGCAGTGAATGGAGATGCCGTGCTCTCGTCCAGTCAGAGCGCACAGCGGCCGCAGTCGACTTGGGACTTGGACATGAACATGGACATGGACTTGGCCATGCTCACACCCACCGTCGTCGCTGTCCAGCAACGCCGCCCCGCAACCACTCTCGCCGCCGCCAGCAGGACTCCGCACACGCCGTATACATGCCGGCAGCACCAGCAAGCCTGCGCGCACTCACACCCCCGCGGGCGCATCGCCCCAGCCTCTCATGACGCCGCCGCAAGATGCCACGGCGCAACCTCCAAAGTACCCGGCCGACGTGGGCGCCTCGATGATGCTGCCCAAACAACGCGCCTCGCCCGCCGCGTCGCTGGCGTCGCTGCCCTTCCGCCGCTCCAACCCGAGTCTGTCCAAGCTTTTCGAGTCGACGGCCAGCGTGTCCACGTCGCGGCCGGGCTCAGGCACCGCAACCCCAACGGCCTCTGCCTTGCCGGGCTCAGTCTTCTCGCCAGTGCCGCGGGCAGGCGGCACCGGCACGCCCAACAGCCTGCCGCCGGGCGTCTCGGACGAGCACCGCACGCTCATCCAGCGGGCCTTTGTGCCGCACATTGCGGTGCTGGCCGACGCGCAGACCGAGGAGCTGGTGCGCGGCAAGGGCATCGACGGCGGCCTGCTGCAGCTGCTGCGTCCCTTTGGCGAGGCCGTGCCGGGCAAGGTCACCATCCGCGACAGCATCGGCGCGAGCAAGAGCTGGGACGACTTTGGCGTGCGCTTCCTGGCCGTCGACGATGCATATCCGGACCTGCGCGTAGACACGACGGCCGGCCCACGGACCTCGACCAGCTCCACGCGCAGAACACGGCGAGCAGGAGGCGACGTGGCGCATATCGAGGAGCTCGTTGACCGGCACCTGCAGCACTCTGAGTTCAACCACCAGGACCCTGTGTCCGGCTACCTGGCCCAGGGCGACGTAGCGCCGCAGACCGAGAGCACGTCATCCCCATTCCACACCCTCTACTTGCGGAGGCTGCTCTCGGGTCTTCCTGTCGTGCCTCATGAGACCTTTTCACATCCCGTCGCTGGCATCATAGCCATCAGCTCGCGCAATCCGCACCCCATAGAAGAGCTGCGTAGACTGTACAACCGGCAGCACGACGGCGACCTGCGCTTTCCGCAGTGGGTTGAGAACGACTTCTTGCGGTACTATGTGCTCATCCACGACGAGGAGACCGGCGACATCGCCAAGTCCAACCAAACCTTTGATTCCATGAAGCGCCACTTCGGTCTGCACTGTCATCTCCTGCGGCTGAAGAGCCACCCGACCATACCATCGGATGATGACAGTGTCCGCGTGCCGACTTGCGACTGGATGTCTGCCTCCGAAGAGCTAGCCGAGATTCAGAAGCGAGGTACGTCCCATTACACGCGATGTCGAATCATGCTAAACGCAAGAAACAGAAACAGCCGATGACATAACAGATCCGACACCCTATCTGCCCGACTCGGATGTGAGCAGCCTGCGCACATTTATTCGTGAATTGGTTACCCAATCCATCATTCCAAACATGGAGCGTAGCGTCGCTACCTGGAACGAACAGATTCTGTCGCGGCGGCGGGGACTATCAGGTCGCTTCATGTCGCTGAGCAAGCGATGGACACCTTTTGGCACTTCTCGCAACAGCTCGTCATCATCGACAGCCTCATCCAATTCCAACTATGACAGTTTACAAGGCTTCTACCGCCCTGACGCTCCAGAGGCTATTATGCGGCGTCTGGCAGACTACTGCTTCATGCTACGGGATTGGAAGCTAGCACTTAGTACCTACGACATCCTCAGGACCGATTTTCAGAATGACAAGGCATGGCGGCACTACGCCGGCGCAGCAGAGATGGCCGCCCTGTCGGCACTCATGGCTCCGACGCCCTTGTCGTCCAAGTCGAGATCGGAAAATATAGACGCGTGGATTGAGGCTGCATCATACTCCTATACCGACCGGCAGCGAAGTGCAGCACCATATTATGCCCTCCGCACATTATTTCTGTCTTTTGAGCTCTTACGCCTGCGAGGCGCATCGGCAGCCGATGATGCAGCACGTTGGGCAACCCGCATACTAGAAACCGGCCTTGTGGGCGCCGTGGGCCACGCACTCATCACAGAGCGCATCTCAGCCTGCTACTCCATACGAACTGGCATAGGTGCGTACAAGCTTGGGGGGCGGAAGCGCAAAGCAGCCTTCTGGGCGGTCCTGGCCGCAGAACACTGGTGGCGTCTCGAAAAATCGCTGCAAGCGGAGAAGTGTCTAGACTCTGCGCTGCGACTGTATAACGTCCACGTGGAAAGTCAGCCAGGCGGGAAGATCAACGCGAGACTGTCATATGAGAATATGCAAGTCTTTGTAGATGAGCTGCGGCAGCAGATCTTGAGCCTGCGCTTATCCCATCAAGGCTATGACGCCGAGCGAGATGATGAAGACGGTATGCAAAGTCCGGAAGTGGAAGAGGCAACTGAGACGCTAGATACAAGTCCACGTCTACATAGAAAGAGCTTGATTGGGGCAGCTGTGCCATCGTTAGAGACTGGACCATTAAGTCCAGCACTGGAGCGGTCTGATGAGAAGACGGATCCAAGGGGCGAGGGATTTGAATAGTGTTGCGTCCAGCGGAATCATTATCTGCGCGCAGCAGCACACAGCATAGATGGCGTTTGGCAGACGGAAGGGCATTCGTGATACTGGGATGGGTAGATAATGCAGCAATGTGTCACGCTATGAAAAAGTCTGACTGGCACCAAGCGAGGTCATCAGCTGCAATTTTGCGTTCATGGTAAGGAATGATTGAATTCCATCTATCATCCATATGCCCAGAAGATCTCAAAGCTAGTCCTCAGGAAAACGCCGAAGCCAATATCAAGACGGAGGCCCAAGCACTTTGGCACCTTTCATCTTGCTGGCAAATGCAACAATGTAGCCGTGCCATGCTTGTTTTCGTACCGTGCAAATCAATTCAAGTCAAGAATATGCGCCCAAGTTATGCAGGGTAATGGAATGGGGTATCATCAACTCGGCCGTATCCTAATAGTCATCCAACGTTGTGTCTACGACGTTGCTGCAATCTTTGCCGTATCAGGTGAAGGTGTCGTTGTAGATTGAATCGGTGGAGGTGCAGGGTGAGGTGCAGGTGAGGAGGTGCGGGACGGTGTAGGTGAGTTGCTAGGGTCAGACGTACGGAGGCCGCGGAGCTTAATTGTCAGCTTCTGTGGCTTGACGCTGTGCTCGGGTGGGGGAATATCGAGATGTGACTGCTGCGAAGCCATGGGCCCATTGGACTCGTCTGATGAGCTCTCGGTGCCCTCTGGTGTGGAATCAGAATCGAAGAGTGGGAGTGGGGAGCGACGTTTCCTGGCCCGTCGCACTTGATCGTCATCATCACCATCTACGCTAGGGCTCGGACGCTTTTTGGAGATTAGCTCCGGTACGATGTGAACTTCAGGCATTCCGGTGTGAGGCCCAGCCATATTACGGATGGACGAGTAGTGTTCCCAGCTCTGGAGCGTTGTCAGTAGGTGGAATGTGCATGGCAGCAGGAGCTTACATGGTAGGCAATGTGCAGTGTTTGGCGATCATCTACAGCAGTGGGGTCATCACTTGGGGCGTAGTATGTGCGAGGGGAGATGAGGTAAGTGTAGTCAGCCTGCCAGAGGCGGACGTGGACGTTGAAGGCTGATGCAAAGGCCGAGACTTCCATGTTGTCGGCCCACTCTCCGGGCTGGCCCATCTTTTCGACGTGTTCCTCGAATTGAAGCTGCAGCTGCTCCTCGGTATAGTACGTCGTGTCGATACGCGTCGGCAGGGCCACCGTGGTTTTGCGTTTGGGGTTTCTTCGCACGCTATTTGCGGCCATGTACTGGCGGTAGAAGTCTGAGTTTTCTCGCATGTGCTCTATGGTTGCAGTGCGCAAGACTTCGTGCATCTCTTGGTGGCCGAAGAGCTGGTCGGACAGGGCGTTGAACAGGCAGTTGCCTTGCACCCGTGTCAGCCTCAGTCAAAGAGGAAAAAAATTGGGGGTCAAGCTCACCATCGCCACGGATATCGCCAGCATAGAGGGCATTGGCAACTAATATGGGGAATTCGGGCGAGCCCGCGAGCTGTTTGCGGGGCGCCATGTGGACAGGTGTTGGTGCAGGCACGAGACAGGAGAAGTCGGTGTACCAAAGGGGAGGCAAGGGTGGGGTGACGGGTTCATTGAGGAGAGAGCATGAAGCTGTGTGGTGCGAGGAGCAGGAAGGTGAGAAGGCTGGCCGGCCACCGCGCGGTGGTGATGGTCGGCGGTGAATGTGAAGCGTCGATTTCGTGACGCGAAGCTGTGTATGGTGCTGCTTCTCGCCCGCAACAAGGATAGTAGCCTGCGCCAAGCGACAGGAGAACAACGATCACTGCCTTAGTCAGAGCCAAACACTTGCAGCCTGGTGACAATCAGCTCTTCAGCGAGCTGCACGCAGGAAGTAGGAGACGTCTGACCGCTGGCACGGCTCGAGCAAAATGCTGCACAAGCGGTAGGGAAAATTCTTGACGGACCTCGGAGCGAAAATGATGTCACGGTTCGCAGAGCTCCCTAGTCGCCGTCTGCAAGCGCCGAGAGCTCTCCGGTATCTGGCGAGGAAGCACCGCGGCGGAATGGATCAATCAGCGCATGCGTTGGGGGCGGTAGGAGGAAGGTAGAGGTGCATGAAATGAGTGCGTGGGAAGCAGATATTTATTCATGCGCCGAATCTGCATAAGGGCCAAAGGCAGGACCATGGGTAGGCCTAGCAGGAGGTAGTCCATGGTACATAAACAAACCCAGATCACGCGTGCCCCTCCCACAAGCGAGCGCGGCCGACGGATGACCCATGGGACGCACACCAGCAGACCATGCTCAGCTTCCTGATCCAACGGAACATCCATCATATAGCGCACTCGTGGGCATACCTGCCCATACTTAGCGTCTCTGATGGCGAGCGTCGTGGTGGTCGGGTAAGGCCGCCCTGCCAATCCTCCGTCCCATGACCTCAGCAATGGAAATGCTTCACGACTGCGTACGGTGCTAATGCAGATCCGCAGGGCTGGCGTCATCGGGCTATCAACTGCCCTTGTTCTCTCCAAGCACAAAAACATCCAGGTCACGATTGTGAGCAAGCACATGCCCGGCGACTACGACATAGAGTACGCTTCTCCGTGGGCAGGCGCAAACTACTGGCCTGTTGGCAAGCCTGGTTCCAGGTTGCAACAGTTTGAAAAGGCAACATGGCCAGAACTTGAAAGGATCTGTCGCGAAGTGCCAGAGGCCGGTGTTCACTTCCAAGAATCAAGAATATATGGCAGAACCAAGGATGCCGGGAGTGCCACGGGCCAGTGGTTTGAAGAGCTATGCAGAGAAGACGCTTGGTTCAAGGACGTGGCCCCCAACGTAAGTCCTCTACATTGCAAACTCTTGCCATACTCGTTTGTTTCGTCAATACACTGTTCCCCCTGACGACTCCCTCCGTCTGTTTGCTCGCTTGCTACAATTCCACGTATGGCCACAGCTCATCTCAACGCCAGTTCCGAGTCCTGCCTAAGTCTGAATTACCCCCAGATTGTGATACGGGCACTGCTTTCACATCGGTCTGCATCAACACAGCCGTATATCTGCCCTGGATTCTTGGCCAATGCGTAAAGAATGGTGTGGTGGTCAAAAGGGGCGTGCTTTCCCACGTCTCCGAAGCTGGGGCATATCACCCATCTGGTCGAGCCGATGTAGTTGTGAATTGCACAGGACTAATGGCTTCCAAACTAGGTGGTGTCATGGACAGCAAAGTGTACCCAGGACGCGGCCAAATCGTTCTTGTCAGGAGTGAGCCTGGCACAATGTACACCACCAGCGGTACAGATGACGGGCCTGATGAGGCCACTTACATTATGCAACGTGCTGTTGGAGGAGGTACAATTCTTGGTGGCTGTCTGCAACATGGGTCCTGGGAGTCTCAGCCAGATCCTAATCTTGCCCAACGTATCATGCAGAGAGCCATAGATCTCTGCCCCTCTCTCGCTCCAACGACGGGTAAAGTAAATGAGCTGAGTATCGTTCGGCACGGTGTTGGTCTGCGGCCAATGCGGACAGGAGGCCCAAGAGTCGAGGCAGAAGAGATTGGTGGCACCTGGGTCGTTCATGAGTATGGGCATGCAGGCTATGGATACCAAAGTGGGTGGGGCTCTTCCTGGGAAGCAGAAAGGCTGGTCTTGGAAGTTCTCGGTTGGTTGCATGGACCGAAAGCGAAGCTCTAGGGGTTATCAAGCTTGAGCGTATGCTATCAAGAACTATGGCTTCGCATTGTTGAAACATGCAATTGAGAACACGATTATATTTAAGTTTGTATCTCAGTCTGCATTTGATCGTATGTCATTGGTCGCCAATGGATGTACAGGGTCCGAATGGGAACGCCACGACGTCAAGCTGCAGTCAGGCTCTAAGCATGGGACGAAACATGCGCCCTATGGTTTGACAAGCTTAAAAGAATGTCCTCCCACGCATCTCGAGACTAATATACCGCACCAGTTGCCTGCTATATTGGACCCTACAATGACAGATACTATCCGCCCAGAGAGCATAACCGGAGGCTGCCTTTGTGGCGCTATACGATTTACGATCGTCTTTCCTAACGAAGCAGACTGGCCCCCTCTCACCGTACGTGCTCCTCCTCAGAAGAGAGCAGCATATCTAACGGAATCGCTAGAATGGTATTTGTCAATGCACAATGTGTCGCAAGCACTCGGGATCGCTGCATCCACAGAATTGTGGGTTTGCGACATCCCAGGTGTCCCCACCGATCCAGTCAAACCTGTCTTACCAAACATACGCTTCCAGCCCCACCACTGAGCGCGGCTTCTGCAACAATTGCGGCAGTGCTCTAGCATTTCACGACAAGAAAGAACCCAATGTCGTGGAGATCAATCTAGGCGCACTTGACGAAGAGGTCTTAATTGGTAGGAGAGATGAGGCGAATGCTTGGGAGGACGAGCATGGAACGCATGTCGCGAGAATCCGGGGCTGGGGGAAGATCCTAGGTACTCCGAGGTACCATATCTATTGTGAAAATGAAATCCCTGGCGTTACAGATACTTTTGCTGGCGATAAGTGGCTAAAGGACCAGAAGGGCGGGAGTAGTTTCAGGGGCAAGGCACAAGAACTGAAGAAGAGCCCCTGGTGAAACCAAGATTAAAAAGACATACATTGAGACAATCCTTGAAGACCTCTTTGAGTTTGTACTTTACTCTGTCTGTACTCTGTCTGTATTGGGGGCTTTGATGCTTGTTCGATGAGACGCAGGAAGTGATGGTAAATTTTCCTTCGTTAAGAAGGGCTACACATCTTTCTCTGTGGCACCAGATGAGGGAATTGATGTGGTTGCTGGGCAAAGTAAACACGCCAAAGGAGTTCAGGACGTTGACTGTGCGTCCAAGAACAGGTAGGGTGCTTCTGACCGCCCATAGTCAATGGTTGAGCGGTCGTGTCGCGTGCAGAAACTCCGCAGTAGTCGACCGCACATATTACCGTCATATGCAAGTACTGGGGCCCCGCCATGATGTTCGTTGATCCGCGAACGCTCATTTGTCCATCAAGCAGGGGGCGGCGGTCAGATGCAGTGAGCATCTTGTGTCCGCTGGGCGCGAGCTCTGAGGTAGTTCTTCAGCGCATGCGTGGAGTGCTGGACTGGAGCATGGAATAATTCATGCTCTGCAAAATTCTTTGCTTGCAAATTGCCGAAACTCAGCCGACCGAAGAGCGGCGAGGACACGGAGCAATGCTGAGCGTTGATATATGACGGAGCATCGCGCATGTTCCATCTGCAAGCCCCAGGAAACTTTGTGGGGGGAAAAGCGAGCATGCAGCCTACCTCATCTGAGTCCAATCAGTTGCCCTCTCCGCAGCTAAGAACAGGCTAGCGGCCCCGTCCATCAGAGCGATCCCGGCCATCGAGCTTTCATCATCGCCTCGACGAAATTTTGGCCTTGACTCACCTAGCACACCTCGCCAGCCATTAAATACCCGCGCACGTCCGCCAACTCCCCAAACCTTCTTTCCCACAATCAATTGCAATCATGTGTGCCTCTTGCAACGGAGAAACCGCGAACGGCCAAGCAAACGGCACATCGGCCAGCGGTACCAATGGCACCAACGGCCACGATGGCTTCAGCGCCATCCGAACCTCGCAAAATCCTCACCCATCACACAAGGCCCCATACGCACCAGTGGGCGACTTCCTCTCCAATGTCAGCCGGTTCAAAATTATCGGTACGTCATTGGCCCTCCCACGGCCGCCATCGGAGGTGTCCGCAATGCGCAATCAATCTATCCTGGTGTCGATGTATGCAAGTGGCACAATATCCTGGCCATACTGACTTATCCACACAGAGAGCACACTGCGTGAGGGCGAGCAATTTGCCAATGCCTACTTTGACCTCGAAGCCAAAATCAAGATCGCGAGGGCGCTCGACGAGTTCGGCGTGGACTGTATGTTTTTGCCCCGCGGCACTCGACCCGCCGAGCCTGGGACTGACCGCTTTTTAGACATCGAACTGACCAGCCCCGCCGCATCGGAGCAGTCAAGACGAGACTGCGAGGCCATCTGCAAGCTCGGCGTGAGTACATCTCGACATGATTGTCTTGAATGCTGCTAATCCACGCGCCAGCTGAAAGCCAAGATCCTGACCCACGTACGATGCCATCTTGACGATGCCAAGATCGCTGTCGAGACTGGTGTCGACGGTCTCGATGTTGTTATCGGCACCTCGAGCTATCTCCGCGAACACAGCCACGGCAAAGATATG
Organism: Paraphoma chrysanthemicola; assembly: GCA_020744225.1. NCBI lineage: Eukaryota > Fungi > Ascomycota > Dothideomycetes > Pleosporales > Phaeosphaeriaceae > Paraphoma > Paraphoma chrysanthemicola. Next base: position 58,320 of record JAGMWG010000016.1, read on the forward strand.
ACATACATCAAGAACACCGCTCTGGAGGTGATTGAGTTCGTCAAGAGCAAGGGCAAGGAGATCCGCTTCAGCTCTGAGGACTCGTTCAGATCTGATCTAGTCGATCTCCTCTCCATTTACAGTGCCGTAGACAAGGTTGGTGTTCACCGTGTCGGCATCGCTGATACCGTTGGCTGCGCATCTCCCCGCCAGGTTTACGATTTGGTGCGAACACTGCGCGGTGTTGTGTCCTGCGACATTGAAACTCATTTCCACAACGATTCTGGCTGCGCCATTGCGAACGCATACTGCGCTCTGGAAGCCGGTGCCACCCACATCGACACGTCGGTGCTCGGAATTGGAGAGCGAAACGGCATAACCCCACTCGGTGGCCTGATGGCTCGCATGATTGTCGCGGACCGCGACTATGTCCTCAGCAAGTACAACATCAAGAAGCTCAAGGAGGTCGAGGATCTTGTTGCCGATCTCGTCGAAGTCAACGTCCCCTTCAACAACTATATTACTGGCTTCTGCGCCTTCACCCACAAAGCCGGTATCCACGCCAAGGCTATCCTGAACAACCCTTCCACGTACGAGATCATCGACCCCAAGGACTTTGGCATGTCTCGATACGTCCATTTCGCCAGCAGACTTACAGGCTGGAATGCCATCAAGAGTCGTGCTGAACAGCTTGGCCTGAAAATGTCCGACGCGCAGTACAAGGAGTGCACAGCTAAGATCAAGGCCATTGCCGATGTGCGCAAGATTGCGTTAGATGATACGGATTCCATCATCCGCACCTATCACCACAATTTGCACAACGAGGAGGAGAAGCCTTTGCTACCAGGCATGACGGCCGAGGAGGAGAAGAAGTTCCTCGAGGCTGAGAAAGAATTGAACGGTCTCAAAGAGAAGCGGCAGCTGGACGCCGCTGCAGACGCAGAGGCAGAGATACCCGAGGCCAAGAAGACCAAGACGGTCACCGTTGCTTAAAGCAGGCAACGACTCAACATGTCGATACTGGAGTTCATGGGTTCTGGAAATCTCGGGAGTAGGGTCGTAGCATACCTGCATTTCTTCCGACTACGGAAAAGTCTCTGTTTTGATACCTGAAGTCGATGAAGTCGATGAAGTCGATGAAGTCCAGCCGCTCATCGAAGTATGTATATAGAATTTGTCGAATGGTTGTTCAAGCAAAGTCTGTGACGACTCGCCTCGACTGGTCGTGATGTCTCTCAGACTCGCATGGGCTCACCGCCCTTTCTCTAACGCATAGCGGCACGGCTCGCAGCCCTCGAGTGCTGTTTTGCAAGGCGCCCACGTGAGGTCCATTTCTCAGGGTCCAGTTCCCTGAGATCGGCAAGCCCTGGACTTCCAGGGTCCTCCTGCCGCTCTTTATTTTAAATTGCCGCCCCAGCAATCACACACGCGACTTACAGCCCACCAACACCGCAACTTCTCGCGCGGCTGCTACAATCGTGTCGCAAACATGAGCTCGACCACGACCATCACCCAGGCACCGACAGTGGTAACCGTCACCCAGCAGCCGGACATCACTGCGGAGAATGTCCTGCGCCTGTTCCCCGAAGTCAACACAGATCTCATTGGGGGGTCGCACAACTCGGCCACCAGCGACGATGCGCTGAACGGATATGACGAGGAGCAGATACGGCTGATGGACGAGGTGTGCATTGTGCTAGACAACGATGATATCCCCATTGGCAGCGCAACGAAGAAGCTATGTACGTGCCTGCAACTGGGGGGAGGTGGTGTCTCGACCGCAGACTGACACGGGAGTAGGCCACCTCATGGAAAACATCGACCGAGGGCTACTCCACCGCGCCTTCTCGGTATTCCTCTTTGATTCACAAAATCGACTCTTATTGCAACAGCGCGCTACGGAGAAGATCACATTCCCAGACATGTGGACGAACACATGCTGTTCGCACCCACTAGGAATACCCGGCGAAACTGGGGTCGGGCTCGAGGCTTCGGTGCAGGGGGTGCGTCGAGCGGCAGTGCGCAAGCTTGATCACGAGCTGGGCATTCCGTCCGCGCAGGTGCCCATTGACGACTTTAAGTTTCTCACCCGTATTCACTACAAGTCGCCGAGTGACGGCAAGTGGGGCGAGCACGAAAGTGAGTCTCTTCTGATCACAGCATCAGCATGGCGGTATGCGAGCTACTTCCGAACTGTGTGCTAAACTATGGCCAGTCGATTACATCCTCTTCATCAAGGCCGACGTAGACCTCAACATCAACCCCAACGAAGTGCGCGACTCTCGTTTCGTCTCCCAGGAAGATCTCAAGAACATGTTCAAAGACAAGTCGCTCAAATTCACGCCGTGGTTCAAGTTGATCTGCGAAAGTATGCTTTACGAGTGGTGGGATCACCTGGATTCTGGCTTGGAGAAGTACCTAGGGGAGACTGAGATTCGTCGGATGTAAGCCAATAGACGTGGCAGCATGGGAGTAATGCGACATGTGTGCAGATATCACAGAACCTCCAAGGCACGCTGATGTCACTGAAACCGGGTCCAATCCTACCCATTTCAAAAAGTGAGGCAATCACCGCAAAGTCAACGTATGCAGACTCTCGCGACTCCGTCCAAGCAAAGATACCAGCCGTCATAGCTCCCACGTCCGCTAGTCACGCATGGCAGTCGCTGCATGTCTCATGCTGCCTGCAAATGCGCGCTCACGCTATCCACATTTCTCACGCGCAGATGGCTGCCCACGTCTTGATCAGCAGTGGAAACAGTCTATATACCAGTACGCATTCAAATCCAGATTAATGATAGACTTCGACTTCCTGAGCAATCAGAAGAAACGGTCCGAGCGAATGACCGATGTTTAAGCTGGTGGTCGTCATAACGCTGATAGGACATGGATGATTAGACGCTTGACCCGAATAGAGCATGTCCAGCCGAGCAGTAGACCAGCCCTTTCCATTCACCCCACACCTATCTCACCAACGCCGCAACTCGCGATACGACGCAGCCCGCCATGACAGATTTACCTTGGGCAGAAAACCCAGCGAGGATCGAAAGTGTATAGCCGATGGCTCGTGAAATATCTAATGCGACAGCGAAGGCCAATCACTGGGACTAGCTTCCAAGCTGAACTGCTCTGCGAGAGAAGCAATCGCGCATCAGCTGGATAAGCGAACGATCCTAACATAGGTCCCGCTGCAACCTGACCCTCCATTCCACCCAAAAGGCTTGGTATACGCAGATCGACTAGGGTATGGGCGGAAGTATATCAGTCTCGTGGCTCCCTGTCTTTGTCTGCTGCACGCACAGAAAGTATTGATCTCATCCGGCAGCAAATTGGCATCACTTCTCTTGCTCGTACCAACCATAGTCACTTTGTCCTTCTCCACCCCCACGCCTTATTCTTTCCGCTGCAGCCGACCACCTTTCGCCGACGCGTCACACAGCACGCAGCTTCCCCCTCACAGCAGGCCAAGCCATTGCACTGCAGCGCTGCCGCTCGAGGACGGGTCTTGTGACAGGAATTGGACGAGTAAGAAGCAAACATTACACACTCTGCAGGCAGCCCTCCAACGCCTCTCCGTCCATACGCAACAAGGCTGCACGTCGATAACGAACTGCATACTGGCAACTCGACAAGCCTGGTCGGTCACCATCAGAACGCCCCCGATACTGCTGCATAAAGTCATCTCGTCCAACCTCTTATTGATGTCGGTTGATATACGACAAGCTTGCACTTCTCTGCGCTACCCATCTCGAGTCGAAACTGTCTCGAGATCTCAGCTTTCCAAAGTACATACAGGCGATACTACCCGTCCAGCTGAAACGTAGACGTTGGGACGTTATTGAAAAGGTACACTATGGCAGGCAATCGATGGTCACGGCTCCTGCCCTGCCCAACTACAACAGCCACAACAAGACTAATCAACATGTAGCAGCGTTGTTTGAACTAAAGGTCTTGATTTAGATTTAGCTGGTTCAAGTGACCACCTGTATCGGCAAATCCGCCTTGTACCCACGGGAAACCATCACGCTGGCGTATTCGACGACTGTGCCCATCATCAAACGAAGCGGCAGATCTCATTTAAATACTAGTAGAAGGTCAAGAGCAAGACGGCAATCATGGCGAAAACGTTCAGTCCTGTTTCACCTGTTGCCTGCAACTTTGTCGAACCGAAGTCAGCCGTGAAGCCTGCGAGCATCAGATTCCACGATGTTCCGACGAGTTTCAGGCTTCTGAAGCAGACGCCTGTCCCGGCTATGCCACCAGTTGCAAACGGCGTTCGTGTGGTGACAGCCGCAGAATACAAGCAAGCTGCTGCATGTCTGGCTGAAGCCTTTGGTGAGGATGATGTCGCTCGTTATTTCATCGAGGTGCCTGATCGTGAGCACTGGACTGCAGAGGAAAAGTGGGCCTTGCATGTCGAGATTCTCGAGTATGTCACGTATGCTCACATCCTCAAGGGACTGGTGACTACGGTAGGCGAATTTGAGGCCGTGGCGCTGTGGTATGTCGAGGATGATAGCCACGAGAATTTGTGACACTGACGATGCGCAGGATGCCTCCAGGCCAGAACATGGACGACTACTTGACAATCTTCCGCAGTGGCATGTGGCGTTTGAACTATCGTCTCTCTCCAGAAGGCAAGCGTCGCTTCTTTGATGAGTTTCTCCCCCTCCTCCACGATACTATGCAGACCACTCTTGGTGACCGTGAGCACGAAGCTTGGTATCTGGTGTACATTGGCACACGTCCTTCTGGGCGTGGAAAGGGCCATGCGCGTAAGCTGATTGAGCACGTCACCAAGGTTGCAGACGGCGAGGGCAGGCCTTGCTATCTCGAGTCGAGCAATGCGAGCAATCCTCCCATTTATAGAAGGTTTGGGTTTGCCGAGTGCCGTACGATTCAATTACAACGTGGCGGACGCAACATTCCCTTGGACATCATGGTCCGCGAGCCTGTATCAGCGGAGAAGAAGAGGAATGAGTTGTAGGAGACGGCTTGCCTAGAGCAAGCCAGAGGGAGACAAGCACTGCTTCAACACGGTTGCTCGTAAGTGTGGTTGACAGGTCGGGGGTACAAGGGGGAGCTCCTTCAACAGGATCAGGCAGTTCCGTTATTTGCAAAGTAGTCATTCATTTCGCAATCAAATCCCATACTATGGTCCAGACAGCAGCGAACATGTGTGAAGATGCGCCGACGACTAGACGAGCCATGGACACCGAGGGTGCTCAGGGCTGCAGAAGTGACTGGCTTTCCAGCAGTGTTGCAAGTTGAAGCGATTGGAGAAGAAGGTGCCCACGCAGCGGCGTGGGCATTGATGCTATTCACATTCTTCTTCTAATGTTTCTTGGGCAACGTCGACCATGGTTCCACGAGAGTTTGCAGGCGAAGAGAGGCAGTGCTCGCGTAAATTACGCCTGCGGGCCTGTCGCATGTTCAGAGCGCTGGGACATGAAACGCAGTGCGTCCACGGCCGCGAAGCGGACACGGCCTCATTTCCCTCTCCTGATGCCAGCTTCATCTGGATTGCTGCACTCGCTCGCACGCTTTTTGTTATTCTTTCTTCCTGGGACTCGACGGGGCGTGCAGACTGTGTAATCGCTTTGTGATCATTATCTAGCTTCACCTCGCCAACCCGGCCGTGCTCGCGCTCCTCCGCTCCGCTCCACACCCCGCAAGGCTCGCTCACTCGCTCCCCTAAGTTACGGCGGACGACGCGTCGACGCCAATCAGCCCTGTGCAGCCTGCCAGCACACCACGACCGCCTGTGCGGGAGCCTCAGCCCGGGCTTCTTGCACATACACGTAGCACTCACTCGCGCCCGCGCCCGTCCGCACCGAACCACACCGCACCGCACCGCACTTGGCTCAAGACACTCTTCCACGACTCTGCCGCACGCAACCATGGTGACGCAGCGCCGCTACTCGGTCACGGGTCAGACGCCGCCCGACGATGCTGAGGCCATGAAGGCCGAGAGCCGCTCGCCCAAGCTGCAGGCGCTCGACACCAGCGTGCCGTCGACGAGCTGCGGCTTCTGCGAGAGCGCCGCCGAGACGAGCAGATTCACCACCACCACCACCACCACCACCACCACCACCACCACCACCACCACCACCGCGGACGACGGCAGCGGGGCGGAGCCGGTGCGAGGGCGGAAGATGGCCCAGGCAGGCACCGTCGTACGCACCTCGAGCAAGCGGTCCGCGACGCAGCTGCCCTCGCCCAGCTCGCCCTCGCACGAGCTGCCCCCCAAGATGGCCCGCTACCGCCTGGGGCCCACCGACGACTTTGATACCGAGGGCGACACCGACACCGACTCGGATGTCACCGATGTCTTCCGCGAGCGCGACGACGAGGACCTGGTCTTTGCGAGCCAGGCAACCTCGATGCCCTCGACCCCAGAGTCCTCGCAGCCACCGCATGTGTGGGACCTGCCTGATGCCGCCAGCCTGCAGAAGCTGCGACTGTGTGCCCGCGATGCCTCCGACGATGACTGCATGGAGAACCTCGCCCTCAGTTCGCCATCCCACTCACGCAACCACAGCCTCGAATGCGCCCACCTGGACCACAAGGCCGCCCTGCAGCGGGACTGGGCCGCCTACACCCGCAGCCAATGGCTTCCCGAGCCAGACGTCGTCCACCTCGAAGACATTGGTGTTACCCAGTCCGACTCCGCTGCCCAAGCGCCCACATTTCTCACCCTACCGCCCGAGATTCGGCACCACATCTACCGCCACTGCGAAGAACTCGTCTTCAAACAACCCCTGCTATACTGCATTGCCACCGCCTTCGACAAGATCCAGCATCCCCTGGCCTCGGTTTCGCGGCAAGTTCGGTCCGAGGCCCTCGCCATCTTCTACAGCTACAACACTTGGACCGTCAAGGTCGAATTCCGCATGATGTACGAGGGCTTCCAGCACTGGATCATCCGCCTCGGCGACGGCGCGGGCTCTCTCCGTCTTGTGGATCTCTCAGTGCGCGGCACCTTGTTCAAACCCAAGCGGGCACACACCCAGAGCATCTTAATGGGTGGACAGCTAATTCAAATCACCCCTGGCGTGGCGACCAATGGCCGCGAGGAGCTGTACTCGCCACCTGACGGTGATGCCAGTTTCAAGATCGATCTATCCGAGAAAAACGTTGGCGGCAAGGTCTGCCTCATGCGCAACGATGGCACGAAAGAGGCCGGCGAAAAGGGCAGGACACAGCTGGCCAAGATGGTTGAAGGGCTCTGGGAGAAGCGACGGGCAGGCACACTAAATGGCCAGGACTGGGTCAACACCGTCGATGACTTCATCACATTCATAGGCGGTTGGTAATATTGAGGTCCAAAGTTACGTTCAAGGATTTTGGGGGCTTCTTATTTCATTTCACTTCGGCTATTTCCAATAAGCGTGGCTTTGCATCTTCAGCGGGATATTGGGCGTTATGGGCATGATAAAAGGGACCTGGTCAGCCACGCGCTGACTCTCAGCATTTCTTGGTGGGTGCATGTGCGACAAGCTGGAGGTAATGGGAGGCGTTGGAAATGTCATATATCATCGTTGGGATGACGAGACGACATGATGCAATAATATACCCCGCGCCTGTTCAAAAGGGCAATCAAATCGTTCATATTTCAAGTTTCGACGTAGTCGTTGAGAGCGTGCCGGGTACAACTAGGAAAGAAGAGTACCGGACTTTCGGACAACCCGGAGAGCGGATTGTCTTGTGCTTGTCGCCTGAAGGTGCTTGACCATACATGGCCTGAGGTCTGACAGCCCGGAAGACGCTGAGCCGGTCCGAACTGCACAGCTAACCCTTTACGTGCTGATCACTATAATAACATGAATGAACTTCTCCAACAGCAGAGCTCATCCACTCAGTACTTTTCGTTCCATCAAGCCAGCACCTTCTCAGCCAACCAACCTAGCAATCATGCAACTCCTCACTCTTCTTAGCATCCCCGTCATTTTCGTCTCCAGTGCCTTGTATTTCATCATTTCCCGCTCTTCAAACTTATACATCTTCGACCCCATCGTCCTACACAGCCTCACTCACTCAGCCCTGCAAGTGCATGGTAACAATACGGCAGCCGTCGTCTCGCAACTCGTGTCCGAACTCTCAGCAACACATTCCAAGCACGTAAATCTCGATGAAGAGTGGGTATTCAATAATGCAGGGGGAGCCATGGGTGCGATGTTCATTATCCACGCGAGCTTGACCGAGTACCTCATCATCTTTGGGACGGCGTTGGGGACGGAGGGACACACGGGGCGACATACAGCAGATGATTACTTCTACATATTACAAGGCGAGGAATTGGCCTATGCCCCGGGTGTGTAGTCTTTCAAACTTGCTTTCGTAGATTATCCACAGGTTTACGAGGCTTTGGGATTGTCGCTGATGAAAAGTGTCACAGGCAAAGGCGTGTACGAGCCTGAACGCTATCCCCAAGGCTCAGTACATCACTTGAAGCGCGGACAAGTCAAGCAGTACAAGATGGACAGTGGTTGCTTTGCACTCGAGTATGCGCGCGGATGGATTCCTGGAATGCTCTTCTTTGGATTTGCAGACAGTAAGCTGCTTCTTGGTCTGGGATCAGACAATGACTAGATGGCAAGAATTGACATGACGCAGCTTTCACAAGTACGCTGGACTTTTACACGCTGTGGCGCACAGTATGGATCACGGCCCGGGAGATGGTTGGCAATCTGATGATGGGAAAGTTGTGAGTTGGTGAAGATTGAACACACCGCGAAGATTACTGGGTTCGTGCGACCAAATGATTTGTTTGCTATGAATGGGATACTTGAACGCAGCGGCTCCAGATGCACCTTCGAGTCCAAAAGGTTTCAGACCATCATAAACAAATGTTCGGAATCATAGCGGAGTACCGCAGTCACAAAGATCATGCACTAATGACAATGTGCTGGAATGAGCTATCTAGTGCTCATCACGACTTATTGCTGCGCCAGACTGGGTGAGCACTTTAGCACGCTTTTGGATCACGTCAGTAATGGTAGAAAAATATGCGAAAACAACAGAAAGGTATCATTGTAAAAAATAGTCAAAACCACCCAAGTCCTGCCAGACACCCTCTATTCGCCGTCATTATGTTTGGAGAGCTAGAGAGCAAGGCTATATGCTCTGCTCCATCTCTGTAATGTAGAGCTTAATGTGACTCTCCATCTTGAGATACTCGTCGTGCGCCGCGTGGACCTCATTCTCGATGTTGTCCTTGAGTTCAGCCATCTTCTTCTCCGTCTGCTCAATGCGAACTCGTCGTCGCTCCATTTCCCGACCTTTCTCGCCTCTCTCTTCAGTTAGCTTCGAGTGCGTGTCTCGAAGTTCTTCCATCCGCTTGCGGGCTCGTTCAGCTTCTTCGTCCGCCTTTGTCTTCAGCTTGTCTGTTCGTGCATTTACATTGCCAAGTTGCTTCTGAAGTAGTCGTTCTTGTCGCTCTACATCCCGCACGTTGTTGCTGCGATCCGCGAGTGCATCGCGATGTCTTGCTGCCTTTGCCAACTCTTCTTCTTCCTTTGTCAGATCCGCTTGCACATCCGTAAGCAGTCTTGTGCACGAGGTGACATCGGTCGCCACAACACCGAATGAGTCAGTCGAGGTTTGCAGAGCTCGTGCGCGGCGGTCCAAGGAATCAATGTGGGTCTTGTCGTTGGTGAGCCTGTCGTTAAGGTCACGGAGCGAGTCTTCCAAGGCGGTCGGGCTCTGCTGCGTATACGGCTTCAGCTTCAAGACCTCGCGCTGCACATTCTCCTTGCTTTCCACCTTTTGCTGTAACAGCTCCTTGAGTCTTGACTGCTCCGCTCGGGCGCGCTCCAGCTTCTCCGCGACCGCTTCTTGACCTCGCTTCAGCTCCAGCAGCCTGTTCTTGAGCTCGTTGTTGCGCTTCTCCTTCTCTTGCATGAGTCTCTGTGTGGCGGCCCGATTGCGTTCGAGGTCGGCGAGCTGCAGTTCCTTTGCTTGCTTGTCGTCGTATAGCTGCTCAATACGAAGCTTCGTACGCTCAGCTTTGTTGAAGTGCTCGTCGATCACTTCGGTTTGTGATTCGCGGAAGCGGATAAAGTTGATCATGTAGGAGAAGATCTTCACAAGTCGGCCATGCGTAGGCTTGTATAGATCATTGAAAGTGAAGTCATGGATGCCACACTGCTCCGGAATTAGCTTATACGTTGCCGAATGCGCCCATGATCGGGCCTCTCGCTCACCTCGCGTAAGAGTTTCCTCAGGATGACGAAGAAGCCCATCAAGTCTCGCGTGTCGCATGTAAAGATGCGCTCCGCGTCGCCGCCACACATGTCCTCGGCAGCCGCGCGCATTGCTGGCGCAACGACCTCTCGGGTCGTGTTCATCAACAGTTCTGCGAGCCATTCGAAGACCTTCTGAATGATCTGTGGATTCGGCTTTTGCAGATCTGAGACGCTGAACTTGATGCCGATATCTGTAATACAGCCTGCAATTTCGTGGTCGGGCTGAGCTCGAATTAGCAATTACGCTGGAGAGGCGCGCTGCATACATACAAGTGTCATGAAGGCATCGTGTTCGTTTGCCGCGGGCGCACGCTGGTTCACAGAAGTCGTACGAGGAGCCATGCTCATACGCGGATTGTAGGCCATGTTGCAGTGTAGTGCAGTGTCGTTAGGTGTGGTGTTGAGTTGTTCTTGTGGATATGTTGGTGTTGGCGGCTGTGTTTGTTTACACGGTGCTGGTTCCCGGCCAACGGCTAGGGCTATTCTGGGACTAGCACCATGCTCTACCACAAAACCCGTCCAGTGAAGAACACATTTGGCTGCACAGAGTCTCCCCGCAAGTAATTGAGCCCTTGTTTAGATCACCATCACAGTATCCGCAACCTCTCAAATTTTTCAGCCGCATTACTCACCATCATATCTCAGGCTGCTCAATCTTCTCCTAATTTTGGCTTCTGCGTTTTACGCTTTGGAACCTTTGACAGCATATTCATATTCTCCCAATTACACAGATTTAACTACTTGATGTGTCCGAAGATCAAATCCGTGACTTGTAGTCAAACTTGACGCTCTCGCGATTCACCATTGTTGTGAAGGGCCCTGTGGTCTAATTCACGTTCTCAATTTGGACCGCACAGTGAGCCGCGATTTCCTCAAGCTCAGCCTTTTCCCGCGTCATCTCATCGACTTGTTCCTCGTCTCGTCTTGTCACTTAACGTGCTAGCCCTAAGCTCCGCCGTATAGTGGTAGGTTATGTTGTTGTGGTGCCTTTACTGCTTCCTGAATAGGAGTGATTGCCTAGTGCTATCTGCTCGCAAGCGTGCCTGGATGGATCGACTGTAGTAACAAGGCCGGCCTCATACTAGCTTTACAGGCTGGGGTTGTATGAAAGGGAACAAACATCTTGCTGATGCCTTCACCTCCAGAGCTTTCACGGCATCTGCACGACGTCGTAGATCACACAGCCTCGTCGCTGTCTCGAGTCCGACAATTCCGCATCGAAGAGCCCACAGTAAGCCGGACCGTCTCCAGGTAATTGCAAATGTCTTCAACTCATATACCATTCAGCCAATAAGTGCGTGAGTACAGAATACAAGCTTTGATCAATCAGAACACAGCTTCTCGTGATTCTCGCTTAGATGCCGCCCCGTTGTCGTGGCTGCCGCTGTGCAAGTCTACGCGAGTGCATGCGGTGATGAGCGAGCGTTGTGCTACAATTGGCCGCGCATAGAACGGGCGCGTGGTGGTTGCACCAGATTCGCTCCGCATGCCCAGTTCAGGTCCACACTCCGGGGTGAGATGGGAGCTAAAGCGATCTGCTGTAGATTTAGGTTTACAACGAAGTGTTCGCGATCGCAATGACTAGCCGTGGCATTAGCGCTCGTGATACCAACAGCCGTAAATGGACTGCTGTTGGATGAAGAAGCAGTCGATCATCCAAGAGGCAAGCGAACCGCTTTAGGCCAGTGCAAGACGACTCGGCATCACTACGCAGTAGTCATGCCTCGAAGGATGGAGAGCTGGAACGCCCGGCTAAAGCGATGCTAGCGCGTCCGCGATATCACCTTTCGTCATTCCAAGGGAATACCCGCGGGCGCTGGTTCACCGCCGTCATTTCGCTGGTGAGCTTGCCAGATTTTGTCAGTGTGCGGTGGATGATGTTACGGCAGTCTGGAATTGCGTGTAGTATTGGTTTCTCTGTTTCCACGGACGTGCAAATTAAGAGGTTCTATCAAATAGAATGATAGGAACATGGATAGAGACATGGCGCTGGATCAAGTCATGATAGACGTGTCCCAGAAACCTCATTGTTGCCACGAGATAATGGCCAGGTCCGCGGACTTGTGGTTAACTCGCGTTCTAAGCCTTGCGAGGGGGATGGCAGCATTCTTACGAGCTAGCATGCAACGGGACGCAAGACACGATAAAACACAGCATGTCGCGTTTGAAACAACAGCATGCCACGCCTAGTCTGTAGCACGACTGCAAAGGGGCAGGCTGCAGGACAGGTTTTGACACTGCGCCATGAGTTTTGTCGTCGTGGTGCACATACTGTGTAAGCAAGGGAGTCTGAGAGACTGCGATAAGCGTTTGGTTTCGGGCTGAAGGACCACGCATGTTATGTTCCACACCTTGCGGGTACCTGAGTGGGATGCGCTTTTAGACGTCAGGAGCGAGGGTACTGCGGACTGGGGAAGATGCAGGAGGGCTCGAACAAGACGGACGTCATTGGGTGAGAAGCGTGCAGTCGCTCCATCGACCTGGCTAGCGATCTGACCGTTGATGGGTCCATGCTGCAAGGCCGACGTGGCTCTCCACAGTGGCCGCTGAATCAATACTTCGCGCAGCTCTGCCATGCATGGTTCCGCGCAGAGGGTGCGCTGTCGCTGCGAGGTCCGGTGCCAGCCAGACGGCGTGCAGTGCTCGCCATGCCAGAACGATCGGCTCAGAACCGTGGTCGAGAGATTGAGCGGTTGCTGGAGGAGATTCGCAGCAGCGACGAACTGGCTGGCTGACGGGCATGATTCGGCAGGAAGTGATTTGCAGAGACTAGCCATGGACCCGTGACGGCCGTCAGTGGCGTCTGGCCGCTTCGAGGCCTAAGGCAGCGGGCAGGTCGTGGCGACAGGGAAGGCACGCGGTCCACAAGGGCCTTTAGTAAAGCTTGCCATGGCACGGCGGGCGAATTAACGGTCGAGAAAGCACATTGATCGGCAGCCGATGAGCGTTGTGGTTGTCCAGCGTCGGCCTGCTGTGCTTCGTAGAGGGCCGCATTTAAAACTGGCCATGACCAGGGATTGCGACAACCTGTTTCCCGAAACACACGTCGACTTACGCAGCAGCAGCAGGAATAGGCACCGCCGCCGGGTCGATACGAAACCCAGTCGTCGGTGTATTTTTGGCTCGCTCGTGGTGGTGCTCGCCTCAGCCGTGCCAGCATTTCGTCCCGGCCGTAGCCACTTCCAAGCACCCAGCACCCAGCACCAGCATCTCCCTTACATCATTGCAGCGCACCAGTTCCCTCCCTTCTCTCCCGACCCATCCTCGCAGCGGCACGCGTCCCATTCTAACCACACTCGAGCCCTCGCCGCGCCCTCTGCCCTGCACGTCCGCTGCGCGCTCTGACGCTCGCTCGTTTTGTCACAGCCACATCCGACACTACGCCATGCAGTTCGATAGCAGATAACAACGGCGCCTGCATTCGCACGTCGCGCGTCCACTCGCGTAGTCACGTTCACCACGCTGCGACACCCATCCACGCGCCGCGACAGACATGCCGTGGCTTTTTGGCCGGAGGAAGAGCGGGAAGCCTGCTAAATTAAAAGAGGGCCAGCCCGCCGCCGTTACAGACAGGAACACGCCTGTCGCAGAGAAGCCCCATCCGACTCGCCAACGCAGTGGCCGCCGCCGCCGCAGTTCGCCCTCCACCACCTCCATGCGCGACCCGGAGAAGCTCGAGGACATCCACCCAGCCTTCAGAAAAGACGCCTACCTGCCGCAGTCGAGCGCCGAGGACATCACCGCCCTGCCCGTCTCGCGAGCACTGCAAAACAGCCCGCACCTGCGCCCCGTCACACAGGACCACGGCATCCCCTACAATTTCCAGTCGTCGCTCTCTCACTCCAGCCTGCCTGCCCACGCCCGCGAGCGTGGGAAATTGCGGCGACCCCAGTCATTGCGCAGGGATCCAGCCAGCGAGTCCCTGGTCCGCCGCATCTCCAGTAAGCGGCGAAGGGACCATGACCACATCCGCGAAGAGGAAATCCGCGCCATGAGTCTGCCCATGCCGCAGAAGCGCCCCGCCGGCAGCTCTGGGGGCATGCTGCGGAGAGACAGCAAGAAAGTCAAGGGCGCCCTCAACCATCGTTTTGAGCGGCCAATGTCAAACATCTCGCTGCCGCTCGAAGACTCCATCCACTCATCCATGTCGGGCAATTCCGAGCGCCGCGCCTTTCGCGTGAGCGCTCTCGATATGTTCTCGCCCCGCCCCACTATCCGGTGCTCCGTTGGATCACAGTACTATGCCACCGACCGCACTTCGCCGACAGCCCTGCCTGCACGCAACGACTCACGACGCGAACGGAGACCGCTCAGCAGTAGAGATGAGAAGCAAAAGAACCGAACGAGCAGAATCGATGATCTTGCCGACACACTCGATGCTGGTGCCCTGCGAGAGATCCTGGAGAGAGACAAGCGGCGTAGAGACAAGAAGGCCAGGAATGAACAAGAGCGCCTAAGACGGCGCTTAGAAAGGCGTGCAGAGAAACAGAATGCTGTCGCCGAGATTGGGGGCACACCTGCCACTCCGCGCAGAGAGGCAACTGGCGTAGTCGGTCTGGGCATCGCAGACGAGTCGTCGATGCCCATGGAGGATGTCCGACCTTCGACGCCACCCCAACCGCAAAGGCTGGAGATTATGCCTACAACGCCGAGGACCCAAGAAATCAGCCAACTACCAACGCCACTGGAAAGCCCAATAGAAGAGCCCGTCGTGTCCGATGCTCGCGCGATCCGTTACTCACGTGGCAGTGTGTCCGGTCCAGCTCACGCTCGCGGCCCGTCCAATGTGTCTCAGCTGCCCGAGCTTATATCCGAGAAACTCGCGCAGGATACGCCCGTTGAGTCTGTCGAACAGTCGCAAGATCCTTTCCGAAGTGGCTCACTTCACCCAGTCGATACTGTTGAAACAACAGCCTCTAAGCGTGGGTCGACGCGTCGACGTAGTTCCGATGGCAGGCGCATGGGCGTATTCGCCTCGCTCTTTCGAAGAGGGAAGCGCAATTCGCAAGATCAAGGAAGAACCACCCCTTCAGAGATATCATTCTCCAACACATCTCGAGAATCCATGTCTCGTCAGCCGCTCCCTGCTCATCTTGTGGGAACCGCGCCAGCAACGCCACCAATTCAGATTCGCAGGCCGTCCAGTGTGCCTCGACGGACAATGTCCAAATTCAGAGAGGACCTCCCAGAGTTTCCCATCTCACCTCCCGACTCTCGAGTGCAGTCGCCAGAGGTGCCTTCCACAAGCGCACTTGCCGCTCGACGTCGAAGTCAGATCCCATCAGATCTGCGCGTGGAGTCTTTGCACTCTTCTGCCGGGCAACGACCTGACTCACCAGTCAGCCCCGGCATCCCTGTCGCCAATATCATGTCACAATCTCTTGCCTCTGTGGACTCAGAAGCATCTTGGTTGTCAGGCAAACCACCGAAACGGGCCTCGAATCGAAGCCAGTTTCGATCCAGTGTAGCGTCATCAGCTGTCCAGAAAAATGAGGCCTTCAATGCCTCCTATGAAGAACTTGGCATGGCAGATGATGAATACTTTCGACGACTTACCCCCCAACCCGGGCAATCGAACGACCTTCTTGGCAGGAAAGCTAGCAGCACGCTAATGGCCTTGGACGCTGCAGCTGAATCAGACGAAGAAGTCGAGGTCGAACCGAGTAAAAGAGAATCAAACTCTGAAGAGGAAGAGCATGTGCAGACTGTACCAGGCCGTCAGCCAACAATTATCCACCGCCAGCCCCGCGTAAAGTCAACAGAAGGTCTCTTGAGCTTCTTTACCAACGATAAAACAGCTACCGAGGAGCAGTCGCCCAAGTCTACCCTGGCAGACCCACAGACTCCAGACTCCCCGTCTTCCGAAACCGAGCCAGTTATGGTACAGCGCGCGAAGAGCGTCGAACTTGGAAAGAACCATGTACGACATCTCAGCGCAGGCTCGGCGAAGCTCCTGGACATCCAAAAACGATCAAGTACTCCCTCACACAGCAGAATGGCGGAGCAAGATTGAGCAACTCTTGTTAACGACTTGACTTCGGGACTTTGCAGCTTTGCCACACCACACCACTCCTTTGCCCTTTCTTTTGTATCAGCCAGTCCTTACAGACCTTCACCCACCCATGTCAATCCTTTAAGTTTCCTTGTGTTTAATCTTTTAAGCTATTGGTGTGGCAAAGTGGCTGTTTCCGAAGCATTTCGTACCTGAGCGTGGCGCAATCCCAACATTATGCGACAACAGATGGGGAGGTCGTGACTTCACAGCGTGGCGTTGAAAGTGGCCTGGTTTCTATTGTTTTCAAGGCGTGATACCATCTTGTACTATTGCACATCGCCAGGGGCGACTTCTATTAATACCCTCATTTCTTACTGTTGAAGTCTTGACAGACCTCTGGTGCACACCAGTATAGACGGCTCGTGGGATCTGCACTGTAGGCTTCACTGCCTTGCATATGAGTGCATTTGATCTTTCAGGTTCTGGATTTAAACATAGGACCATCAGATGTCTGGTAGAAGCGGGAACGCTGGCTGCTGACCAGCGATGCAATTTGATTTTGAACTCGAACGTAAACTGAATCGCGCTCAATGGCAAACTCCGTGAATGTGTCTCAAGTCACCGCGCTCTTAACAGGGCTCTCAAAAATGTCTTCAAATGCAAAAAACCGCTGCCAAATGTCGTCCTTGTCCATTACAGCGTGCTTGCTCATTCAAAACGCAAGGTCAGCCACCCTGCACAGTGATAATCGACCCTGCCGATTGCCCCGCCACGAATGAAGGGTCCTGCTTGCTGTGTTGGGCTAGGCCTTTAAATTTACGATGACGTGCGCATCCCTCCCGGCGACAAGAACGATAGCCCACCCTCATGATTTATCATCACACGGAATTCACGCTCTAAAAGCTTGTGCTCGGTACAATCTTGCCATACCTCACCTAACCACTCGGACTCCCGTAAGTTGCCCCTCTCTGTTCTCGAAAGCTCCCACATTGCGCCATTCGGCATCGTTTGCCTGCCGCATGGACGCGCGCTAAGCACATCTTTGCGCCGCACTGTAATCCAGTTCGATCCATCAGCCAAGTCTTTGAAATCGCCTTTCGTTTTTGTCTCGCTCCTTTTCTTGTACATATAACATGTTCGCTCCCTCGTCTGTCAAGCTCACCAGATCTGTACTTACCTCGACGCGTCTGCGAACAGCTGCCATCAACCCCACATCCACCGCAAACCTTTACCGACCGCTCCTCACCCCGAAGTTCTTCACCAACACCAGCAAAATGAGCGAACACAAGGAAGGCGTACACAACCTCCAATCGTGAGTGCACGCGCGCCATGTTTCGCTCGCCACGGCGAAGTCATGTATTGCGCATGGTAAGCTAACGCGCCCGTAGGGTTGCCGATTACAAGAAGGCGCTGGAGGACAAGGACACCTTTATTGTCCTCGACTGCTTTGCCACATGGTGCGGACCCTGCAAAATGATTGCACCCACCATCGTCAAGTAAGTCGACACCATATACTCGAATTTCGCTCGAGCGACGCTGATATCCTCATAGATATTCAGAGAAGTACACTGATGTACGCTTCTACAAGCTCGACATCGACGAGGTCCCCGATGTTGCCCAGGAACTCGGTATCCGCGCCATGCCTACATTTGTCTTCTTCAAGAACGGCGAGAAGGTTGGCGAGGTTGTTGGCGCGAACCCCAAGGCAATTGAGGCCGGTATCCTGGAGCACAACAAGCCTGCGGCATAGAAAGTGCGTGGCTTGCAACGGCGATCGCGTTCGATAGGCTGAAATGCAATATTGCAGGCCCATTATTATCATTACGGCGAGTTATGACCATTTTGGCTCAGCCGGCTTTCGGTCATGCAGCCCCACATATCATGATACCAAACCTGAATTACATGACCTATCTGCAACTTCTACAATCGCCCTTGTTCTGGTGCCACAATGCTGTCTGCCGTTCTGGCTTACAAATGCAAAACATCCGCTCTCGGCACGTCTCGGCATACCCACTTCACCAGTTCAAGATCGTGCTCGCGACAACGCTACACTCTAATGAAGTGAAGTGAATAGATGACGTCAATTTCGGAGAGAACGAACAGCACGTTAATTGATCATGTGAAGCGCACGTTCTGGATATGGCACTAAACTAGTACGATGGACAATATGTCAGACCCGTGAGGGACAGTAATGAAGCTGACGTTGCGATGCTAAGTTGTAATTGTACACGGTGTAAACAAACATGCTAATGAACTGAAAATTAAACACAGAAACCCAATCCTCCATAGACGCCATATTTTTCCTGCACACATCGGTGAAGCACGAATCGATCAGATTGTCTCAAATGATGACCTGAACTTCCTCTCCTACAACTTCTCCGTCCAGTGTAACAAGACCTCAGCTCCACGTTGCCAGTTCTCGTGGTTCTGCAAGTGATGAGCCATGCCCTTGACCACAACAAATGCAACTCCGTCCCGATCTTCGCCTTCCTGCTCATTTGCCTCGATCCGCGCGTCAGACTCAGATATGCCGTCCAATTTGCCTGCTCTGACGCAATGATGGAAGGCCGTGCGGTACCGTTTTGCAGCGTCTTCCAGCACAGGTGGTGTGCACAGCACATCGTGCTCGGCAGCAAGGACTAGAAGCCTCGGTGTAATTCCTGCTGGACTATTTGCTTGGACGCTTGATGCCTTTCTCGGAGACCAGCCCGTGATACGACTCAGAACATCAGGACCAGTGACGAAAGGCGATAGGGCCTGCATCGGCCAGCACATACTCTCGTATGGCGAAAGTAAGCGTTCCAGATCCTTTACGACTGGATTCGGCGTATCGGACGTGAAGAAAGCGTCCTTGACCTGCTTCGTAGTCGCCATTAGATATTTCGAGTGAAAGCAGCGGTAGTAGAAATTGATTGGGGCGCTGAGGAACCAGAACTTATAACAAGACCAGCTAGAACACCATCAGCCTGGCACATCATTGAGGAGGAGAGAATGGGACAACTTACGATCCAAAGCCCGGCACCGCTGCCAACATACAAAACCCTTGCACCACACACATCCCCCGACTCAACACGTACTGGCTCAACGCCCCACCTGCTGAATGACTAACCAACACCACTCTGACCCTCTCATTACTCTTTCGCCTCTCCGTCTCCAGTTTCTCGACTTCCTTGATGCCAGCAACAAGGTCCTCGCCAATTGCATGCCGGCCGGTGAAATACATGCTCCAGAAGCCAGGATACCAGCTCCCGCCGTGTCCACGATAACTGAGAGCGTAACAAGCGTATCCGTGAGAGGAGAAGAAGGTCATGTATTGGAGCCATACGGATGCGCAGCCGAAGCCGCCGTGGGCGAAGAACAGAGGTGGTTTACTTGGATTTGGAGTGGATGGGACAGCGGACAGGAGTTCGAGTGGGCCAGAGGGGGTTTTGACATATGACCTTGTGATGCCGGATGGGAGTGGTGTTCCGGTTGGTGGGTTGGTGGAAGGCGCGCGCCACTGGAGCGCAAAGGGGCCGAAAGGCATGGTGGTGAGGCGTGGGTAGTAGCTAGATGGTGATGAGAATTCAAAGTTTGCGTGTGGTTTGGTCTTTTCTTGAATCGCTTTGATGCCGGATGTATTAGAGCTCATGTGCTACGTGCGTCTGAACTGTCTGTCTCTTGTTGGAGTGTAATAGCGCTTGTATGGTGGTGTGCCGAGGTCTAGCATCGTCATGAGTGGCGAAGCCCACGATTCTTATACCGTGTCGAACATTTACTACACTTCCTCCGTAGGGCGCAAGCGCGTGGGCAGCAGAGTCCCGTTGTTCCGCGTAGGCGCGGGCACTCGGGTTCACGATGCTGCTCGATTCGGCATGCACAAGCGGACAGGCGGCTCAGCCGCACAAAACTTGATGTTCGACGGCTGGGCACTCTGCGCAGAAGCAATGTAACCGATGCGATGCTACTGTGGCTTCGGAATAAGTCGCGCAGCGTTGTGAGAACACCTGACAGTACGCCATGGTTGGTCAGTGTTGTAGTATAACGGCGTGTGGTGACTTTCCTGGCGAAGTAACACTAGCGCGACTCGAACCCGGCACGATCTAAATTTGCGTTCCGGTTTCTTCCTCATCATTGTCTTGACATTTTCATGCATTGCATCTGGCGGCGAATGGCCTTGTGACTCAAAGACTCCTTCTATGAACAATTGCGCTACACGGCTCAACGTTGAATTTGTCCAGGAGCGAGCAGCTTCATGGCTGATTTGAGTCCGGAGTCTCGCCTTTCATCTGGAACGATAAGCATCGCGCTCTGTGAAATGAACTGGTCGCCCGATCCAAATTAAAAAGTTGTCTATGCTTGCTAGATATGGTATCAAGAGGCCCGGCCAGCCTTTACGACCTTGGAAAGCAACACCCACGAGGCCCTCGTCATTAAAAATGTACCAACAATACTCTGCTCAACCTGCATCACTTAAGCCTTCTTCTCAGCCTCTGTGGCCGGAGCTGGAGCTGGAGTGTGTTGGCTGCTCGCGCTGCTCATACCCGCTTCATATGTGTGCTGCTCGAACATGCTCCAGTCGCCAATCTGCTCGTCGTGGAACTGATCGGCATCCAGACCCATCATCTCAGCCTCGTTGCTGACACGCAAGTGCAGTCCTGGAATGAACTTGAGAGCGTACAGCAAAATGCACGAGACGGTGAACGCGTATGCGGCAATGGTCACGATCTCGGCCAGCTGGCGCCCAACCTGTACACCAACACCGTCCATGCCACCAAGGCCATCATAGGGACCCATGCCGTCGAGGTCGTAGATCCAAGCCTGGCCAAAAATACCGGTCAGGAACGAACCGACCATGCCACCGATACCATGGAGTTTGAAGACGTCCATGCCCTCGTCGATCTTGATCCACTTGTCAACGTTTTGGCATGAGGAGCAAATGGCACTGTTGAGTACACTGTCAGCTTTGATTCAAATCCATCATGACTGGAGGTACTCACGCAGTGAGGAAGCCAATGAGCGCAGCAATCCATACAGACACGTAACCTGCCGCAGGTGTGATACCAACAAGTCCAGCAATGGCACCAGAGCAAGCTCCAACAACTGAAAACTTGCCCTCGGTGCGGACATACTCAACGGAAACCCAGCCAAGGACACCGAATGAGGCGGCAGTATTAGTGTTGAAGGCGGCGAGCATAGAGCGGACAGTGCCATTGAGCGCGCTGCCACCGTTGAAGCCGAACCAACCGAACCAGATAAACACGGTACCGATGAAGACAAGTGTTGGGTTATGCGCCTTACTGTGGATCTTGTCTCCCTTTGGCAGGCGCTTTCCAAGGACGAAGGCATAGGCAAGAGCAGACCAACCTGAAGCAATGTGCACAGGGCCACCACCCGCGAAGTCGAGACTTGGTAAGTTGTACAACCAACCATTTGCCTAAGAAATGTATTAGCAAGAAGGCTTCACTGTTTCTAATTAGGCTTGACTCACGTTCCAGGTCCAGCATGCGATTGGGCAGTAAACTATAGTCGCCCAGCAGAAGGCGAAGATCATGCTAGGCAAGATGCGACCACGCTCAAACGATCCACCAATGACGAGCTGTACCGTGCAAGCACAGAAAAGCATTTGGTAGAGGCAGAAAACGATTTCTGGCAAGAAAGACGAACCCGGAGACGGAGCTGACATGACGTTCTTCAATCCGAAGTTGGCCATATCTCCAATGAATGGAGAAGCAGAACGGGAGTACGCAAGTGAATAACCCCAGAACATCCACTGGAAGGTGACACTGCAGTCTATGAGCTCTTATGTTGGCGTTGAGCTGTTGTATTACTCACACTCCCATGACGGCAAAGGATTGAAACAACAGAGCCAGAGCCGACTTGCGGCGCGCAAGGCCAGAGTATAGAAAACCAATGCCAGGGATGATCAGCCAGACGAGGAAGGCCATGATCATCAGATAGATGTAATGGAACTCGAGTCCCGTATACTGAGCGTTGACATTCTCGATGTTGGGGTTGCCGCCGTTGGGCTTTGCCTCGTCGAACTCGGGCTGCTAATGTCAGCAAGGTATCAAGGTGTCAGTGTAGTCTGCCACTCACTGCAGCTGGGGCCTCCATTGTGCTGGAATGAACTTTCTGATGGTTCTCGGAAAGTTCAGACTTCCTGGAAAATCAAGAAAGAGTGTTGCAGGGGGTCATCAGGCACATATATAGACAGTGTGAATATCCCATCCTCCGGTCAATTTCCAAAGACGGCGCGCTGGAACCATTGACCCGGCACATGCTCATCTCCACACGACCAAGCTACACCCCCATTCACTCAAAGAATCCACACTTGGCGCTGATAAGCAGAGTGCGGTTCAGAGCCCAAGTGTACGTGAGCCAAGTGTAGGGCGCCGCAGCAGAATGCTTGATCTGGCTGGTGGAATGGTGGCTCAAGGACAGGCGAAGGAGCCAAATGCGCCGGATCTCGTGTCGAAAATAGCCAAGTCTTCCGAGCAGGAGTCAGGCTGATGAGGCGCGGATATAAAGTGGTGGAGTCGGAGGCTTGGTGCAGATAAGGGAACGTCCTAAAGCAGACTAGCCGACGTTGCTAGGATGATAACGTCGGCAGGCATTCCGTCAATTGGCCGGGGCATCCATGGCGTCGCCAAACTTACAGCATTCCCATGTGTAACAAAGACCAGTGCAGTGATAGACGAGCGTTTGGATGTCTTGTCTATCAATTCCCAATCCAAGGTTTACACAATGTTGTGCTTTTTCGGCGGTTCGTCCACGCTGATTGGGCCCGTACTACTTCCGTCCTACCCGAACACCAGACCTGCCGCGACGCCACATGGCTCAACCACGATTTTGGAGACTTTGCACTTGATGATCTGCGTCTTGTTATTCTTGTAGTAAGGTTACGTGGTCGCCGAGATGGGTGGGACGGCTTGTATTACGACGATTGCGGCATTCAATGCCAGAGTTATGCAGAGGCAAATTGTGGCCGCAGATAACGCGGCGCAATTGAAGCGTATCTTTTGTCATGCATAGATTCGGCAGGATGGCAGCCGATGAATCACTGCTGAGCCCGCAGCGTAAGTTTGGTTGTGTCAAAACTCATCCGGGATTTGTTGGAGCTGAGGGATTACAACGCTGACTGCTATAGGAAGGTCTTTGGTCAGGGGTCCTTCCTGGGCATATTTTGCCCGTCTTGGAATTTGTATATCGAGCGCTAGTGCCTCATGCAACTCCATCATTTCTGCAAGCAGCGGCTGTAGGCAGAAGTTGGCCCGCGAAGATCGCGAACTTACCATCGAGGTCGTTAATGGTCGCGTTAGAAGAAAGAGCAGGACAGTCCGACAAAGACCTCATTCATATTCTTTGATGCGTTCTAGGCGCCCGTTTCTCAAGTCACCTGAAACGTTTACAGCAGCTGCGCGATCCTGTGCCATGTAATAGCAGTTTACAAGAAATCTCGCCATCATCTGCACAGCCTCGAAGAATTCAGACAAATTGGTATAACGCCAAAAGCCAGGAATCCAGCGAGAGGAACAGTACAGTCGATAGCGATATTGTTGTTTCTCAAGACGTTCCTGCACACTCTTGTCGAACTCTGCCGTTTTCTCTCGAAACGGCTTCGTTCTGCCCAGTATTTTCTCGTCCATTTGCAATCGATATGATGTGTACGACATCATAAGAAAAACAGGTTGTTGTAACCGCCCAAGCTAGCGGTAGAACGCTCAGGTTTGCTGCGCCTTTTGGTATGAACTTGGTAGGACGAGCTGGCCATTCATCCCACAGGCGATAAGCTGACATCCAGATCGCAGCCATGAGGGAAATGAGAAGAACAAGTTTGCAGGCAAATCTCCACTTTGTAATATGGTCGTTGGAGATTCTCTCTCTCTTCATCTGGTCTGGAGTGGCGTTCTCGAGATTTGCAAAGTTGACATCTGTGTATGGCTTACTGGTGCTGCTTGTCGGCCATGGATTGCGATCTCATGAGCCGTTTCGTAGACCTCAGTGTAGTCAACATCTACGGCCTATCTGCTAGGAAGCTCATGATTCGAGAGAGTTTGCAGGAAATAAAGGAGCGGTCGCTGAAGCAGGACGGGGCGCTGGAGTAGAGGCCGGAACGAGCGGGTCCGATAGTATAGCCGATCTATTTGACAAGCTCTCCACGTGGTCTGTGTGGATTCGGCTGATCTTAAAAGCGCAGGAGGCTCGTGACGTTTGCTCAAGAGGAAGTCATCTCGATCTAAAAATAAGAGGTCGCGATTTGCGCATTTACAACTGACAAGAGGTCACGCTGATTGGCCAGTAAAAGTATCGTCTGATTGGCTGGACTCTGGAAAGGAAAGTCACCCCGACGTTTACACCCAAGTCTTTTAGATGGCTCGGATCAGGGAAGCAATCGAACTTCAAAAAGCCACCCATAATCTTTCAATATCGTCTTCAATCATACAACCAGCTTTGAATTCTAACTTTTCTTTCGCCAGTAACTTCCCCAACATGGACGTCCCCGGCTTTGCACTCATCACCGGCGCCGCATCCGGCATAGGAAAAGCATGTGCCTTTGCTTTCGCAACAGAAGGCTCCGCCGGAATCGCTCTTCTGGACCTAAATGCCTCGGCTCTTGCCACCGTCAAATCCGAGATCGAGGCCCTCCGTCTCTCCAAAACGTGCAAAGTCATCACCTACGCCCTCAACGTCACTAATGAGAGCGATGTAGACCATGCTGTCACCAACGCCGCTCAAACTTTTGGCAGACTAGACTACGCCGTCAATGCTGCAGGTATCGCCATCAAGCACGCTGGCGGTGCTGCATTTGCCACCACACCAGATTGGCAGCGTGTGCTCGACATTAATGTCAATGGAACCTTTTACGTGCTCCGTGCCGTTGCAAGGATTATGCTCGACCAGTCTCCCATCCTCTCATCCATTGACTCACGCCCTCTTCAGCGCGGTTCAATTGTCAATTTCTCCAGCATCCAAGGCGTCGCAGGCATCACTTTATCAACTGCATACACAACTGCTAAGCACGCTGTGATTGGTTTGACTCGGACCGCGAGCGAGGACTATGCCGCCAAGGGATTGCGTGTGAATGCTATTTGTCCGGGCTACACGGAGACGCCGATGACGACGGGGAACCCGGATGTGTTGAAGGCGATGCAAGAGAGTGTGGGAAGTGCAGTGCCGATGGGACGCATGGGGATGCCTAAGGAGATTGCGGATGGGGTATTGTATCTATCGGGAGGGAGGAGTAGTTTTGTGACGGGGAGTTGTTTGATGGTAGATGGGGGTTATACGTCTAGGTAGAGTTGGAAAAGGAGTCGGTTTTGGAGAAGATGATCATGCTGAGGATGGTCGCGCTGTCATTGTGGGGTCTTGTTAGTTGCAAATGAATCATTGTATGATGTAAAGTTGTGTTGAAGCCCTTAGATTGTGATTATACTGCTCATATATGCCAAATTGTACTCATAATCGACCAGGTGCAAATTTACTTTCTGAATATCAGCCCGACATATCCGGATGCCTTACAACTTGCGCATCGCTTCTTATACTCGATGACGCTTCCACTATACCTCGCTACACTTCTCTTCGTTTTCCCCTTTACATTCTTATTCACACCGGTCATCCAACTATCCACCTCGTTCGTAAGTGCGCCCTTACTGCACTCGATTACATGCTCCGTCCATGTATCTGCTGCCTCTTCCGATGGCTCGACGTAGGTATAACCATGGTTATCACAGTGTCTTATAATGTCGCATATGAATTGAACCGCATGCTCAATACTGCGTGTCGCGTTTCCAAACGGCTGATGTGGGCCAAGTGTCATGAACATATTCGGCATGGCTGGTATGGTCAGTCCGAGAAACGTGCTTGGTCTGTGATCAGGCCAGATGGCTCCTTTTCCATCCATCTCATCTGTATTTGCGATGAGTGGGCGGTCGTATTTCCCGCGCCACTCAATGGCGTTGAATGCGCCAGTGATCGCATCAAAGCCAGTGGCACAGATCAGAACATCAAGCTCGTGTGTCTCTCCATCTGAGGTTACAATCCCGTCCGCACTGATGTGGGATATAGGCGTCTTCTTGAGATCGACAAGTCGGACGTTGCTCTGGTTGTATGCCTCAAAGTACCCGCTCTCAAGGGGTACGCGGCGCAGTCCGAAGCCGTGATCCTTTGGTATCAAACTCTCTGCAATAGTAGGATCATGCACACGTTGTCTGATCTTATTTGCGATGAAAGCAGAGTACATGTCGTTGGCCCGCCGGTTGGTGTAAGTGTCGCTGAACACTCCAAGCCACTTTCCAAAACCTGGCTCTTGATAAAGGCGCTCGTACAAGGCGATGCGCTCTTCTTCCGTTACCTCGAGTGTTTTGCGCGGGTCCGCTGCATGAATGAAGCCGGACGGAGTTTCAGCGCACCGTTGAAAGAGCTCATCGTATCGCGTCTGATGATCCGACATCTGCGAGGCAGAGATTTCGGTATTGCGCAAAGGCGCCGACCAATTGGCTGTTCTCTGGAAGACACTTAGAGATTGGACACCAGGTACCTGAGAGATAGTGGTAATAATCTGGATGCCAGTTGCGCCCGTTCCAACGACACCAATCTTCTTATTGGCAAAATCCCGAGTGATATTGACATCGGAGGGCCATCGCGATGTGTGAAATATGAGACCTTTGAAGTCGTGGATGCCTGAGATAGCTGGAAATGTAGGCGCAGAGAGGAAGCCAACGCAGCTTATAAAGAACCTTGTTGTATACGTCTCACCACGCGCATCGGAAAAGGTCCAGTAATGTCCAACATCGTCCCAGTGCGCCGACTTAACTTGCGTGTCGAATTGCATATTCTTGCGAAGATCATGTTTTTCAACAACTCGTCGGATATAACTGTATGTCTCGTCTCTTGGAGCGTACGTATTCATCCAATGCCACTCCTGCAGTAGTTCCTTATCAAAGGAGTAGCAATAAGCCAGGGTTTCCGAGTCCAATCGACACCCAGGGTATCGATTCCAGTACCACGTTCCTCCAACATCGGGAGCATTATCGATAACTTTGACTTTCCAGTTAGGAAACTGCTTTCGAATGTGGTAAAGACTGCAAACCCCAGAGAGACCGGCACCTATGATGAGAACATCATGTGTCGGAATCATCTCTGGCATAGATCCCATCTTGCGTACTGTGGAGGGTGGAAGTGGAGAGATAGATGATATTTATGAGAAGGGACAGATAGGCACAAGAACGACGTCTAACACGACACAGTGAAGCTGCTTCAACATTATATCTTCGCACGGCATAACTTACCCGGGGCAAAGAGCGCAAGAAGGGTCCATTGTGACCAACCCTGATCGAATTGCCTGTCAATTGGCAGTGTGGGGCAAACGTACGTATTGGGCGTGCCGATAGAAAGCTACAAGATCATCTTGGGAATGGTATTCAGCTCCAATGGAATAGGCAGGTCACCCCGATCACGTGCCTAGTGACGCTAACCGATAGTGGTGCTCGGTAGCTTTTCAGCCAGCCTATCTCGCGCCTTACATTTCCCGGCTCCTGATTGCTACAAATAATCCAAATCCAAATCCGAAAACAGTGAACCAGCAACTCCTCCTCGTTGCATGTGCGAGTGAGATGTCCCGAGCGGAGCAAGGTCATCTGCACTGCCCAAAGTCTTGATATGCCCAGGGGATGTGGGGATCAGTCCTGCTCGAGACGTGAAGCTTGGTGTCAAGCAGAAGTTAGAGCCAAAGTGACGATTGCCCTTCATTGCAAACCAATCATCTGAGTTCGCATAGCCTCATAGTAGTAAGTTGCACCATCATAAGCGCGAAGCGGTCGACGTGAATGTATATGTATGGCAAACACATCATCTCATGAATTGCTACTTCGTATGCCCTGGAATTGTCGCAACAGCTCCCCAAATTCCTAAACAGGCCTCGGAGTATGGAGCAGTAAATGCATCAGTTGAAGGTACAGCAGAGCTCCAACGATGCCACCAGTAATACACAGTTCTACAAGAGACAGACGAGGTTCCTCATTCCCACAAAAAGTTCACCTTCCTCCACCAAGAGACCTTGCTGCCGCTAAATTCTGTCTTCATCTGTTCCAACCTTGTCCAATTCTCTGCGTCAGCTTCCACCTCTCTCAGTCCTGATACCAGATCGACTTCGCTTGGCTTGATAAGCCACGGATCTGCTCTGCCAGCAATGACCTTGTGTCCGATGAACAAGGCCAAGAAAATCGGAATGCCGACATATGTCGTGAAGAACGAGGTGACAGTAAATCGGCCTGGATAAAAGAGAGTGAATCCGTTACACAGAAGTAAGAATATGAAGGTGCCCAAGCAGATATAGGCGGCGTATGGCTGGAATCTGCTCTGGTACGGCACAGTGACCCCTTGGAAAGCGCAGGCCTTTCGAAATCGGAGAAAGATAATACAGCAAACAATCCAGGAGGTATAGCCAGCCGTATTTGTGAGGTTGATAAGCCAGTTGAACACAGTGCCAGCTGATGAACCAACGTTGAGGTAGGCTAGCAAAGAGAACACACTGGTTGCCGCAACCGCATAGATCGGAAGTCCGTATCGATTGCAACGAGTAAAGATCCTAGGAGCGTTTCCTGCAAGAGCACAAGAATAGAGCGAGCGGCTCGACATATACAGAAACGAATTGCCAGAAGACCAAGCGCTGGTGAGAATGCCGGCATTGACAATGGATGGAAGCGAAGATATTCCAGCGTTGCGGATTGCAATGACCCAAGGAGACGCGTTTGCATTTCCAGCACCAGAGGTAAGACCCTCGGAGTCGGAACGGCAGATAATTCCTATAGCGAGAGCACCGAATACGTAGAAGAAAGCTAGTCGATCTGAGGGGTTAAAGAACAATGCCGTCAGCTCACTCTACAAAATAGATAAGAATGACTTACAGAAAAATCGGCGGCTGGCAACTGGGAGATTCTTGCGGGGATGATACATCTCACCACTCGTAACAATGATAAGCTCAGGACCGAAGTAGAAACTGAAGCCACTGAAGACCCAAACGTAGAGGAATGCGGTGAAGCGCCCTCCAGCTCCGCCGACTACATATTCTTTCACTGCACCCGGATCGTTCCAGTATCGGAATCCAAGCCTGTCGCGGTTGGGACCACCCCCTAACATCAAAACGACCGATAGAAACAGTAAACCTGTGAGCATTATGACTTTGATTCCTGCAAACCAGAATTCCGATTCCGCAAACACGCCTACTGGCGAGAAATTTAGCGCGATGATAACGAATAGCATGATCGTAATCCATGCAGCTGTCGGAATGTTGTTTGGCCAGTAGTTGATGACGATAGCGGCGGCTGTAACTTCGTAGGCAACCAGGATGCCAAAGGAGTACACGTAAAGCCAACCGAGGGCAAAAGCCAGCGAGGGCGATACCACGCGATTACAGTAATAGGCCATTGAGCTTCCAGAGACGGGAAGGAATGTGCAGACCTCGATGACGGCAGTTACCACACCGTATACCAATATGGATGTCAATGTGTATGCTAGGAATAGAAAGGCTGGACCACCGATCACGAGTGCCTGACCGGCACCCACGAAAAGACCTGTGCCGATCGTTCCACCGATCGCTATCATCTGAGCATGTCGAGATTTGATCTTCCTCTTGGTGCCAGCTTGTTCAACGAGCTCGATGCCACCAACCGCGTAGCTCTCGATTTTGGAGATGTCGTGCTCCATGGCCTTCTCTTTGGCCGTAGTAGTACCGAGAGCACCTGAGGAACCGTCGTCGTGCATATTGCCCACCAGACAAATTAGATTGGATATGTTTGCGAAATTGGAATTGTGCTGGACCAGTGAAGTCGACCCAGCAATGAAAAGACTGGCAGCGGTAGGAGCCAACCAAGTAGAACAAGATTTGACAAGAATAGGAGGAACCTCCCGTCTGAACGGCTTTCTTGAGCTCGGCCTTGTGCCTGCTTTAAAGGTCTACTCAGCCAAGGCTGGTATCCTTGTGTCTAGCCTTCTGGGCTTTCTCAAGCCTACGATGGGGCGAAGTAGGATTAGTCTCCATAACAGCGGAGATGCGGCGCTATCTTTGCGATGATTAAAGCTGGGGTACTCTCGTAACGGAGACATCCCGTGAGTGAATGTGGACGGAAAGTCATGGCGGGCTCGAGTCTTGGTGGCTTAGTGGCTTGTGGTGAGTTGCCCAGTTTCGAAAGAGGCAGGCGTCCACGGCTGCTCCGCTCGCAACCACCTGTTGCGCCGACGTACTGCCGAGCTTGATTACCTACCCCGGAATCCCAGGCTTGATGCGAACACCTCACCACGCTTCAAGACGCCATGGTCACAGAGTCAATATGGCTGCTTCAGCAAGAACATCCACTGGGGCGCAGACCCGCAGCAGAACTTTTGGCGGATGCGCCACCGTACGCTTGAACTCGATCACCTTCTTCATCTGTCAACATCCACTGACGAGTGCGCAGTGTCGCAGTCGCCACATGAAATGTGACGAAAGACGTCCAGGATGTGCTATGTGTTCATATTCTGGATTGGTATGTGGCGGTTACGAGAAAAGAATATTCTTCGACTTCGAAGGTTCAGTCGCCACGGACTGTGTCCGGTTCCGACGACCACTTCTCACGGAAGCCGAGCGCGAACACATGAGCGAATGGCTCACATCGAAAGTATCCCCGCGCGCAGTCACGAACCAGCTTTGTGAGATCGACGATGAATGTGAAAGGCGTGCGTCTTCTCAAGAAGTTGTTGTCCAGCGTGGCCCTTTCGGTGCGTTCCGCACAAGCGTCCCTGACACAGCAGAGACGTTGCCATCCCATGAAACGATAGCTTTGAGTGACAACGATGTCGAATTGCTACTTGATCGTCCATGGACCCCAGAAACCCAGCATCAGATTCAGGATTTCGTTGACTTACGCCCTCAGGGTCTATCTTCCTCGCCGCCATACATGTGGTCTACCAATGACGGCGAGCTTCGGATTGAACAAATGTATGAAGACATGGTAACATCAGAGCCGCATTTTGAACAGCCGCTCTTAATGGCTACCACATCATCAGAGTACTGGTCATTTGCATCCGCATGCGGCTTCCGGACGGAGCCTTCTAGTGCTCCAGAGCATCTCATCACATCTCAAGCCGTTGACAGTCACGTCCCTCACGATGCCGTCTTCCTTGTTAAACATTATTCCACTCAACTCCTTAGCCTTCTCACACCCTTCCGGTACGTAAAGCTGGGGTACGAAGTGGCTGTTTGGCTTTGT
Organism: Paraphoma chrysanthemicola; assembly: GCA_020744225.1. Classification (NCBI taxonomy): domain Eukaryota; kingdom Fungi; phylum Ascomycota; class Dothideomycetes; order Pleosporales; family Phaeosphaeriaceae; genus Paraphoma; species Paraphoma chrysanthemicola. The sequence continues at coordinate 89,768 of JAGMWG010000016.1, forward strand.
GCACTTTCGACTGACCTCGTCACCCTATCTTGGTTGACTGACATGGTCAATCATACTTGTGGCATATTAGAGCACCTCTTCTATACCTTCTCTATCTCGTGATACATTACTGACGTTAGACAGGGTACGTTATCCTGTCTTTACTCTAGCTTCTTAACGACTTTGATCGATGAGTCTTACTTTACGTTTAGCGCGCTATACTGATTTCGCCCTCGTGACTTTGTAGCATAGCAAGACACCGTGGCACGTTCTCTTCATTCCCCATGCCAAAAATTGCTTGGCAGCTATCACCCTAGGTGAAGGCATGAACCATGCAAGTCTTTGCGCATTCTATGCCACCTTGTCTGTGAGTGCGTTCAGCCTGGGCGGTATATCGCAGTCCAGCATGTGGCTCGAGCAAGGCATTAGATATTTCCAGATTGCTCGCGAGCACGTGCGTCTGATGTTGAAGACCGCTTACGACATTCCAAAGACTGCGAAGTACAAGTCTATCCTCATGGCGCTCCTGAGCACACGTTACCATGGTCAATGGCAACCGAGATCAGACAGATTGTTACTTCATCGAGGCAGAGAAGTTCATACGGGTCAAAGGACTGAATCGAAAGAAGTCTAGAAAAATCAGAATGCTCCACCATTGCTACGTCTTCGAACGCATGTTCCACGAAAGCACGTATCTAGAGGGAACGAACTCAACACATCGGCGGCATACGCGGAATGCCATTGAATCAAGTGGCGCAGTGGCATATAGTAAAGATGGCTTGTCGTTCCGTATGGCGGATTGGAGTGATTTGGACCAACAAATGGAGAAGATCAAAGATCGCGAGGAAGGCGAGAACGATCTTCATCTAGAGATGCCCGGATCTGGCCAAAGACTCTATATCCCGAAATCTTTGGAGTTCCAGAAGCATATATGTTTGCACTGTCTCTGATCTTACGACTCGGCAAATGGAAAGACAGCGCAGTGGGTGACACGGGACTCAGAGACTTCCTCGACCGCGCCAAAACCGTTGAGCGGTATATCAAGCGGCTCAAACGACCAGACACGTCTGCAAACGATCAGATGCACCAGCCATCGTCCGCTTCAACCCCGGCGCTTGATGACATGTTTGACGCGATGCAGAATACTCTGGTCATATACTTCTACCGCAGGATATATGACCTCGATTCTTCACTCCTACAGGCGCACGTGGCAAAAGTCAGCAGGTGCCTGGTTCGAGATGAGCAAGTCGGACATGGCGTTGTGTATGGGTCCTCGCGGCTGATCTGGCCTGCATTCGTTGCAGCTTGCGAAGCTGAAGACCCAGACGAACAATCGATCTTCTCGAACTGGTTCAGTGGCTGTTTTAATCGCAGTGGACTGCGTTATTTTGAGAATGCTCGCAAGAGCGCTGAGTGCATCTGGACCAAGAAGCTCATCTCGGGGGAGCCGTGCATCTCCTGGGCTGGTTCAATGAATGCAGCTTTGGTGCAGGTGGTCTGATCACTGCAGAGGACGCTTTTCGACGCCACTCTCGATCCAGAACGATATCTCACTAAATCTGCAGCACCTGACCTTGCAGTGCAACCCGTGTTCGTATCTCAAGAACGGGCCAGAGCAGTCACGTGCGGGAGAAACCTGCCTCTTTCGCGGTTTGGCATCGGAACGATAAGTTTGTCGTAAAGCCGTCCGCAGCCTCTTCCTCGCTCATCGATCATGTCAACTTTCCAAGACAAAGTTGTAAGGTGGCGGCTACACGACTTGGGATCTTGTGCTAATCATGTCCACCTAGGTGGCCATCACTGGCGCCGCGTCCGGCATGGGCCTGGCCACTGCCAAACTCCTCGCATCGCGTGGTGCTCGCATATCGTTGGCTGATATCAATGAAGACGCATTGAAGATAGCTATCACATCTCTTCAAGACAGCGAACGACACGCGTACTATGTGGTAGACGTGCGTAATAGCGAGAAGGTCACGGCATGGATCGATGCAAGTGTCCAGAAGTTTGGACAGTTAAATGGCGCCGTGAATATGGCTGGCATCATTACCAAAGCTATGCCTGTCATCGAAGTGACCGACGCTGATTGGGACCTTTCTTTCGCTGTCAACGTCAAAGGTGTCTTCAATTGTCTAAAAGCACAATTGAAAGCGATATCGCCGGGAGGCAGTATAGTAAGTGACCGGTGGCATGGGAGTCTTTCTTTTATATCCGATATTTACATCGCCACAGGTCTCTGCCGCAAGTGTCTTTGGCCAGTTTGGTGCCCCTGGAAACGCTGCATACTGTGCAAGCAAAGCCGCCGTCATCGGCCTGTCGCGAACAGCTGCGAAGGAGAACCAGACCATCAGGATCAATTGCGTGGCACCAGGTACTTGAAGACTTATCTTCTCTCTTGGATTCCTGGGCTTATCTTGCAATACAGGCTCTGTCAACACGCCCATGTCCCAGGGGGAAGATCCCGAGGATGTAAAGCGAGGACTTCAGGTGACGGCACAAAAGCGAAGGGCGGAGCCGATTGAGGTGGCGAATGTTATTGCGTTTCTGCTGAGTGATGAGGCGTCCTTTGTCACTGGGGCGGTTTATAATGTTGATGGCGGGTGGGTTTGCTAGGAGAGTGAAGGCAGAATTGGCTCGGCTGGAGAAGCACGACGTCATCAGCGCGCGCGACCCGCTGTTGATGGGTGAGCTTGATGGATGACTCTTAGGCAGACACTTTCCTCCATTTCTCTGCACTCGCAAACCGTGGGTGGTGGACTCTCCCTCTCGAACGTATGTGGCTGCGGGCCAATGTATGGATCCGGGTGCCGTCAGTCACGAGCGGGAATAATGGGGAAATTAGAACTATTGTGTAGTGTCAAGTAAGAGATTAGATTGCTTCCATTCGATAGCTAGGTTGCTTCATCATTATCACGCAGCAAAGGCGTTTGTTCATCGCTGTGGACAAGACCATTGCCATTGCCATTGGCAACATGACTGCTGGCGCCCTTGGCAGCCTTGCGGTCTCGCCAAATGAACCACAGGCTCATGGCCAACAAGCAGCCCTGTAGACACCCCGTGAATATAAATAGGCCCCATGCGCTCCAGCCTCCAGGGCCTAGCCTGACGGCCAAGCTCGCGGCGAAGACGAAGCTCCCTGGTGTCTGTATGCACATCATGGGCACGGACAAGCTGCCAGTCTCTTGTAGTCTCCATGTCATGAGGATCTGCGGTATGTATTGTATCGCGGCGAGCGAGGTGGCCAGCAAGCCGAGGAAGTTTGCCCAGGCGCGGATGTGAGAGGGTGCAGCGTATACAAAGATGACGGAGCCGAAGAGGGCGACAATGAAGAAAGCGAGGGAGAGTGCTAGAACGAGTACCGCTTCTTTCCATGTGGGCACGTTGAAGTCTTCCTCGTCTTCCTGGGACGGTTGCGGGTTGCGCGGGAAGAAGATGAGGAAGAGGAGCATACTGGAGCACTTGTTAGCTGGGCCATGTCTAGATGCTAAACGACAGAGTCTTACATGAAGAAGAAGCACGTCCACTGCACGCCAATCTGGGCGATTCCGAGCAAGGCGGCTGCGCATGGAAACTTGCCAATCTCCTTGCAGCATGCCATATCTCTCGTGCTCTCCGGAAGAGTCAGGATGTTCGCGATGCTCGCTGTGCCTGACACAGTCCCAAGCAGCACGAACATGGGGCTAAGGCCCCGGGAAGAGCGTCGTGCGATGATCTTGTAGTGCTGCGGGAGGTACGACACGAGGATGCCTACGACAATGAAGCTGTGTCAATGGTTAGCTATGGGCTGCTGTGTGTCATGGAAGGCATCTTACACGGAAAGAGAAAAGTTGAAAATGTCCGGCGAAGCCAGCTCCCGGCATCTTGAGCGGTCCGGATGCCACATGCTGGCCATTTCCGCTGTCGAGAAGCTGTTGTATTGTTCTTCTAGGTCGCGCTGAGGTCGCGCTTACACGGGTGCTCTGAGCGCGTGAGAGTGTGACGTGCCTGGCACAAGTGGACCCAAGCGCGCCCGAGCATGCCTCGGCTTACCGAATCGCGCGTCTTCACAACCGTCGCGACCTCCCGCACCACGCACCACGCACCACGCACCTCACAACTCTCATGCACCCAATGCGCCGCTGTTGTCCCTGACGCCTTCTCGACACACGATGGAATTCCTGCCTGCCCTCCAGAACGGCGTCGACGACCTCAAGCCCTCCCTCTTCGAGCTTCTCTCCGAACAACAACTCGCATCGCTCCTTCCGCCGTCACTCCGCTACCTGCTCGCCATCTCGACCCATCGCTACCCACGATATCTGCTGCCCGTACTCAACTCCTTCGATGAAGCCTATGCGCTGGTCATGCTCCTCGTGGAGCGCCATTTCCTCCGCACATACGGCGGGTCCTTCACCGAGAACTTCTATGGCATGAAGCGCGCACGTGTGCTGCGGGTCAAAGGAGGCGAGATACCGCGCGCACAGCTGGGGGCCAGCGATACCGTGCGGGAGGCGGTCAAGCTGGGGGAGGGCGACATCTGGAAGAACCTGGCCGTGTTGGTCGGACTTCCGTGGCTGAAGCGCAAGTTCGACGAGGGATACGACGTTCACGCTGCACATGCCAATCTCCTCGGCCCAGGGTACAATCGCGACAGAGACGGGCTGCGAGCGGGTGCGAGCATAAAAGAACGGCTGATGTTCTACTACAAGTGGTTTCTGCGGAACATATACCCGAGCGTGAACGCCGCCTACTACTTCTCGCTCATAGTGTTCAACATGGCCTACCTCTTCGACGGAAGCAAGTACCACTCGCCGTTTCTGTGGATGATTGGGACACGCATAAGGAGACTGGGCGCCGCCGACCATGCCGCTATTGAGATCGCGACTGCACCCAGGAAGGTCGGACCGGCACGGCCAGGCGAGGGTGGCTCCATCTTCTCACCGAGGAACCTGGCCAGGAGTGTGCAGCCAAGACTGTTGAGCTCCCTGAAAATACTGCTGCCAACCAGCATCTTTGCGCTCAAATTCCTCGAGTGGTGGCATGCTTCGGACTTTGCAAGGCAATTGTCCAGAAAAGCAGCGGAGAACATTGACCTACCGCCGCCGGTATTGCCGTCTCTGCCTCCGGCGGCGCCGAAGCGGAAAGAACTGGAATCAGAAGAGAAGCAACGACCTCCAACTGCGTCCTCCGAAAAGCATCAACATGTCAACCCGCCAATATCCTCAACCACACTGCTCCCCATCCTCACCGTACCGACTCCACCCTCCTCAACGCTATGTCCCATTTGTGTGACGCCAATCACAACACCCACAGCTTCACCTACCGGTTTCGTGTACTGCTACACGTGCATACACCGTTGGGTAGAAGGCGACCACGAGCGCCAAATAGCATTCATGGAGGGCGCCGCCGGATTCAGGAAAGGCGATGATGGAGACGACGAAGATGAAGGCTGGAGTAAAGAAGAGGGAAGCAGAGAAGGCAGATGGGAGAGCGGGAAGGGGAGAGATGCCGTCACTGGGCGAAGAATACTAGGCGGGACAGAAGGCTTACGGAGAGTAGTCGTGTAGAATACCCATGCTGGCAATAGTAAGAGAGCATACCCTCGCTTCATGTTTGGAACGAGTTCAACCATGTAACACAAAAATATCCGTGCCCCCTCTGTCCCAAATTGTTACATGGGTAGTAAATCTTGACCACCGTCACCGTCGTTTCTGTCTCAACACACATGGCGACAACATTTTTTATCAATGTGTCGGGCTCGCTATGCTCGTTTAGCGGGGAGCAACTGAGTATCTCAGGGTCCACCACGGGTCAGCCCTTATGCAAGCCTCAGCCGACGATATCCTACGCAAAATAAGTCCGGCGCGATTACCTCACAGCTTAGGCAGCCAGTCATAGCGCGAGCTCTCTAGGAGACGAGTCACAGCATGGCACGATCAGCCGGTAAAATGTGTGTGCACCATGTGCATGTGTCAAAGGCGTGCAAAAGGGCGCTGGTCTAAACTGCGATGGCAAAAGAGCGCCCGCATAGAGCTACCGGATTGGTCGACCCAGATGCAGCTAATGCGAACAGGTTCTCCAAGACCGATAGCACGTCTCCCCACTTTTTGAGTCTTTGAAGGGTCACCCTTTGCTTTCTCTCTTCTTTTCTGCCACCAGAATCAATTGCACGTTCCAAGGCGTCTGTGTTTTGGTACGGAAGGCATTGGAGACAATTGTCTAAAAAAATTGTGAATCATGGCCCCGCCATCATCAGCACCCGCGGACCATCCCGCGACAGATTTCGTCAACGATGTCACTTCGCAGATGGAAGGTTTCACACAGTCCCAGGACATTGCCGAAGAGTGCATTGCACGAGATTTGGAGGACGACGAATCAGAAGAAGAGCAGGATGACGAGTCAGACTCATCCTCGGGCTCCTCCACTGTCCGTCAATTCTCCATGATCAATTCTTATCGCCGCCCCTCATACGTCAATCCGGGAGCTCGAGGAACAGCCATTACTTCGTCAAGTGTGCCTGAACGGAATTACCTATCTACTTCGTGGAAGAAGCACAGTCATCTATCAAAGAAAGAGCGTGAGACCGTCCGGGAAGAGGAGCGGAGCTTGCTCCGCGATAACAATTTACTGCCGCCCAAACACCCTCGATCGGGAAGTGCTGGACCCGCAAGCCGTCTTGCAGGCAAGATGTCTTTTTCCGCCCTCAGGAAAGTCAAAAGTACGCCAGACGAGGAAACGGCCATCGGTACTCCAGCAGATGAGCGAACAGCCTTACTTGGAGACGAAGGAGATCGTGACCAGCCCTACGGCGGCTTGGATACCCCGAAAACAATCAACAAGAAATGGAGCGAGGCTGTTGCTGCAGGAAAGATCAACACAAGCTGGCAGCGGGAAGCCAAAGTCTTGACCAGAAGCTCAGCCCCACTGATACTTACATTCTTACTACAGTATTCGCTGCCAGTTGCGAGTATCTTCACAGTTGGCCATATCGGCAAGATCGAGCTCGGAGCGGTCAGTCTGGCTAGTATGACAGCATCAATCACCGGCTATGCAGTATATCAAGGCTTAGCAACTTCTCTGGACACGCTGTGCGCCCAGGCATATGGCTCAGGACGCCCGCATTTAGTCGGATTGCAGCTTCAGCGCATGCTGTACTTTTTGCTTCTGATTACGATCCCCATATCGATCATCTGGGCCTTCGGAACTCAGATCCTGTCTCTCATTGTTCCAGAACAAGAGACGGCGCGTCTAGCGGGCCTGTACTTGAAGGTCCTCATCGCCGGAGCACCAGGCTACGCCGCTTTTGAGAGCGGCAAGCGCTATGTTCAAGCCCAAGGCATTTTCAGCGCGACGATGTATATCCTGCTCTTCTGCGCTCCACTCAACGCTTTCTTGAATTGGTACATGGTCTGGCATCTCGGCTGGGGTTTTATCGGTGCACCGATTGCTGTATCCATCACTGAAAATATCCTTCCGGTCCTGCTCTTCTTGTATGTCCGATTCATTGATGGCTATCAATGCTGGGGCGGCTTTGATCGTCGAGCGCTCAAGAATTGGATGCCCATGATCAAGCTCGCTCTGCCAGGTCTCATCATGGTGCTCGCAGAATTCCTGGCCTTTGAAATCTTGACCTTAAGTTCGAGCTGGCTAGGACCCACTGAGCTTGCGGCACAATCGGTGCTCGGATCAATCACCGGAATCACATTCCAGATCCCGTTCCCAATGAGTGTTGCGGCTTCGACGCGGATTGCAAACCTCATTGGCGCGACGCTTGCGGTACCAGCAAAGATGGCGTCCAAAGTGGCTATTGTGGCATCAGTCATTGTCGGCATCTTCAATCTCTTGCTCCTGTCGCTACTGCGCGAACAGATTCCTCGACTCTTTACTCCAGACCCCGACGTCATCAGGATGGTTTCCGCGCTGCTGCCCCTTTGCGCGACATTCCAGGTCTTCGATGCACTAGCAGCGAATTGCAATGGTATTCTCCGTGGTCTTGGAAGACAGGAGATTGGTGGCTATGTCGCGCTCTTCTCGTACTATATTGTGGGAATACCGATTAGTTTTGGCACTGGATTCGGTGCAGGATGGGGTCTCTGGGGCTTGTGGAGTGTAAGTGATGCAGCGACTTGGTTTTGAAGTCCAGAAGATTAATCCGTGACAGGGTCCCGCTATTGCGCTCGGCATTGTGGCTGCCATCGAGGGAGTATTCATCTACAGGACGAGCTGGGAGAAGGCCGTTGAAGCGGCAAAGTTGAGGAATGCTGCAGGATGAAGTGCCCATGTAGTGGGCAGGCATGACTGAGTAGATGAGAAGAGTTTAAAAGCTCTCATCATGATTTGATTCATGCATGTATATGGCGTTTGGCAAGTGGGTGCGATATCTTGGCGGCTTTGATGTGCATGCGTTTTAGCGAGCGAAAGTATCACGTTGATACTCGCCGACTCATGATATTCATACAACACCTTTCTGCTTAAGCCTTACCAAATATGCCGAGTATTACCATACATGAGTCCTACTCCTCGTACTCCGGCGGCCCTTCCACGCTCTCATACAGCGGCAGGGGCTCTGCTCCTTCTTCGCCAACTACACAATCACTAACGTCAACCCACATTTTCAACTTCACAACGCCTGTCTCACGAGAAATCTCTGGCGCCGCTGCCATCTGGCCTTCCCTAGATCGCACTTTGACTTGAGCTTCGACACAATGTTTTTGTTTTAGCGAATCATTTGGAAGCAATTCCAATGACAGCATATCCGCGTGCGAAACGCTCAAATCTTCCAGGCCCGGAGGAAGTTCGGCGTTCCGTGTGAGTTGTACGGCTCGAAGAAGTCGCATATACCTTACCGCAAGATCCTCGCCCGGATCGTCCGGCAGCGGCGTGTTCTTTACTTTCAACCGTTCTGCAGTCCACCAACCCGCCCTTTTCGGTTTATCAACACGTCCAATCTCCGCAACTGCTCGGACAAAACTTTTCAGTAATTGCGACACTCTCGAATTCCTAGTTTCGTGTGCGTCTGCTGTATCAGTGTGCGACAGATCGTGGTCTTGGAGGAAGATTTCTCGAGCCCAGAGATCCATGAGTGTAGGGCGGGTTCGGACGAGCGTCAAGTGTTGCTCGCGATGACGGATGACATTGATGTATGAAGATGAGCTTGAGTAATTAGTGGCCATGTAGCCCCAGTGCTGAAAGTCTTGGGCGAGGAAGGCGTGGACGGTGAAGTAGGGGCGGGGATGAGATGGGTGGTGGACGAGGTATGGCATAATCGTTCGATTGTCTTGAGATCAACGAGGTAAGGCTGCGAGGCAAGGCTGTTGTGGTACTTTTGTGCAACGAGAGGGAGCCTGATGTCATTTTGAAGGCGGAGTGGTGTGGTGTGTGGTCATGGGTGAAGTTTGCGATAGAAAGGAAACGAGAGGCAAACTTTGGAGTGCTATGTATAGAAGCTTCCCCGGGACAAGTTGAAGATGGCTGCCAGTTGCGCGCTTCATTGTGGTATGGTGATCGGGACTTGGGTGCCAGAAAACAACAGGGTAGAAGCACGAATAATGCCTGTCAAAGCCACCACAGGGAGAAGCAAAGCGCTGGCACCTCTTATTCTAAAGAATTAGTTGAGGCAGCAAGGCAAATGGATCAACAGCATATTCACTTCTCGACACCAGCTCCACTCCTTGAAACAACCTGCGTAATGGTCACTTCTTCCCAACTCTGCATTCACTCCGCCTTTCACACATCACCTGCCTCACTTCTTCCAGCACATGATCTGTATCCTAATTCACGACCACTATTACCCACACTCAACAACTCCACACCCTCTCAACCCCAGCACCGCCACCCGCGCCACTATGCTTTACTTCATCCACCACCCAGCCGGCAACGTCGTAATCCGGACAAACAATCCCTACATCGTTCTGCAGCACCAAGTAAAGGGCTGGATGACTACCACATCGTGGGAAGATGTTTTGCAAGACCATCCAGAATGGCGCTCACCCGAGACAGCACATCCAAGCGATAACACGTATCAAGCGAAAAGTCTTGCTGCTCGACTCTGTACTGCCCTGCTAAGTTCGCTCAGCCCGACCCTTGCGGCCGTGCCTGGACATACGCCGTCGGGCGTGCAAACTACTGCTTCTTTGTTAGCTACCCATAACCCAGGTCATAATGAAAACGCATGCGAAGAATCCAGCAACACCAGCCCAGTGCACTGGCGTACCGCCATCGAGCGAAAATGGTATCACGAGCGTGGTCTGGGGACGCCAGAAGGCGCGTGGATAGTATGTGCGGAGGACGATGAGGCATTTGATTATTTGTTGATGAATGGGGTGTGGGACTTGGATATGGTGCAGACGTATGATGATTGATAGTCAAGGAAGAAAGTAGTGCTTGAGGATAGAGCTGAGGCATAGCAAGGTTTATAGATGTGCACGTAAGCCATTTCATTCAACATTACAGATATCTGGTATCTTGCAGTAAAAGAGGAGCGTCAAAACATATCTATTCCCATACATGTGCTGGAAATTTGGCCACTCTTATATGAAACGCCAATCCTTCTTGACTCCTCTGTTCCAGCCTTTTCCAAATTTGCAGAAACGCATCTCATCGAACATTCTCCCCCACAGAAATTTGAACGTGTTACAAATCGGAGCTCTTGGGGTTCACCAAGTATATGTCCGGCACCTTGGGAACCTGTGGACTCTTCTGCAATGCCTGCTTGATCGCTTCGCGTGCCTTTGCACCTTCTCTTGCATCACCTCCGCCTCCTGTGAGTCTGCGCATGCCGCTGCGGATTCTGCTCCTTGTGTCTTGTGCAAGGGGCTTCACCATATTTTCGAGGCTAAAGTTGCCCTTGTCTGTGCTGGTGCTACCCGTACGACCCGATGCCATCTCATCGTCTGAGAAAGGTTCACCGTGTTCGTCAAGTGTAGTCGATGAGACGTTGGGCGAGATACGTTGGGTCTGATTCGGGGCCGAAGGTGAAGTCACCGATCGAGCGTGAAGACCTGGACGTGAGGGAATATTGTTCGTGGCGGATGGAAGGGTAGATGTCGAAGAACTGAAGGTGCTAAAGGCTCCGGGCGTCATTACGCCAGGGTCCCTGGCCGGGGAAAGCTTTACGTCGGAGATGAAGCCTGATTGGAAGGATGTCACGCTTGCGTTCCGTGTGAGCGACTTGTGAAGTATGGGTGCTGTCTGTTGGTCGTAAAGGTTTTCTCTCATGTCGTTTGAGTAAGGCCCGCTACCATATCGTGAGCTCGAAGTAAAATCAGGAAGATCGGTAAGCGTCTCAGCATCGGCATCGTCGTCATCTTCGAAGAAATCATCCAGGCTGTCAAGTTTCATAACCAGCTCTCCTATGTGGCTGTCGCCGCGGGTGTCCTCCGACGTCATTGTGGCCGTCCTGTAGTCTGAGAGCGGGCTGAATGGGAATTCTTCCTGTCGGAACTCAATCTTGGGCGTCGCGGTTTCCGGCACATCGCCATCTTCGAGATTTCCGCAAGTGTAGAAGACAGCATGCACATTGGCACGCGTTAGATGCGAATGGTGCGCAGGGATTGGTATCGACCATCCGCTCTCTTCCGGAATTCCGTATAGCGATTGCGTTTTTTCAAATTGTTTCTTATACCCTCTGCTCGAATGCGACCCTGCCATACTCATACGCATGTGCTGCTTCTCGAATGGGGTGGGAGTACTTGTCATGTTGAGATTGAGAACAAAATCAAGCACTCGAAGTGCCTGTGGACAGAAGTCGCTTTGTAGCAGCCTTAGAAGTGGGGAGATAAGATCAGGTCCTTTGGAGACGATCTCCGGTTTCTTCATGTCTATCTCTGGCAGAAGAACACAGAGAACTTCCATGGTGTTGATCTTCATCCAGTCGATTTTGTTGGTCAGAAGGCTCAGAAGGAACACAAGACTGCCAAATTCCAGAGTTGGGAAGAAGGTCGTTCGTATGGCTGACAGTATTTGCGCGAGGAAATCAGTGTCAACGCGATATCGTTTGAGCGAGTATCCAAGCAGAGCATCTGATAGCGCAGAGCACTGATACTGCTCATCAGCCACACGAGCGAGGACTTCAGCGCTTGCTCGGACTCCTGGATCTTTTGTTGTCGAGTCAAACGATCGCAGAAACCTTGGCAGATTTCCAAGGATGCAAAAGACAAGTCGACTATCATCACCCACAATGCGACTAGATGGCAAAACCACCAGTCTCTCGAGAAGTCGCAAGGATCGGTCAAGACATACACTAGAGCGTATTCCTTTGTATGTTAATTGGGTAAGACCTTCGAATTTGCCTTCCCAACGATCGGGACAGCTTTCTTCTAGAGTTTGTAGTATGGCGGGATCACCCAGATCAAGCTTGTCCAGGAATCTGTCCAGCATGAGCAAGCTCTCCATAAATTCTCCTTCGTGTATAGTGTTCAAGCAGGCACACGTCGTCCAGAAAAGCTGGGGGTATTGAATCAAGTCCTTCGGAGCCAGAGCTTCTATGATCGCCCGCAAGGTCGTTAAGATTTCCATCGAGAACGTCTGGATATCGCTCTCCTCATCAGAGATCGTATTTGATAGTCGTGCAAGCATGTCGGAAAGCATTTGTTGATCCAATGAGCTTAGGATGCACCGGAAAAGCTGGAAAGACCGGCATGCGAGGTGCCGCACTGGACATGAAGTGGCCCAATTCAGGGCCACCCTTCCCCAAGCTTCTCTGAGGCCAGGATACGCGAGGGAGAAGAACTTCAAAACTTCATTGGCAACATGTGCCATAGACTCTGGAACTTTCGAGCTCGAATCCTCTGCATCTTTTCCGTTCTTATCGTCATAGTTCCACACCACCTTGGCGTCGTGTTTTCGTACACTTTCGACGAAGTCCTCGATCGACCTCTTGTCAATACCGACAGTGTCATCGTCGATCTTCGATATGACCAGCTCGTGTATGAGATGGACCAGCATTTCGCGGGCCTGGTCTTGGACGACAGGAGTGTAATGGTCCCATAGTACCAGCACGACTTGCAGTAGAAGAGGGATATGCTCATGGGCAACCTCAACAGGAGATACCATGAGATCCACAAGCAAGATGAGACAAATCTGTCCGAGCGCAAAACCGGACTACAGAGATAAGTTAGTTACGATAACGTAATACTCCGAACCAAGCCTACCTGTTTGTTGCTGCTCGGGAGCAAGGCTCCCAAGTCTGCCAGGTACGGCAGACTGACCGCATCTGGCGGAGGAGCGGCTGGCTCACGCTTCTCGCTGACCATTGACCTTGGATTAATCTGCATGAGGAGAAATTCTACCACCTTCAATCCCGCAGGTGTGCTGGAGAGATGGACCACAATCTGTTTAGAAAAGTCGACATAGTTCTGTTCCCGCTTGTCCAGGCACAGATTGATGATGAAATTCAAGATCAGCTGCACGTTTCCTCCATGGGGACCTGTTGCCAATGCTTGCCACAGCGCTTGAATCTCGTTGTGAAGGGCAGTACCACAGCGAACAGTTATCTCGAACATGTTGACGAGGAGCATGTAGGAATTCGCAGTCGGTCCTCCATCTGGGTTGACTTGAAGTTCAACGGTCTGCACCCATGGTAACATTGCCGCTACCATGTTGCGTTGGTGATCTGGTTGTAGTTCCTTGAAGTAGTACGAGAATTGAGAAAAGACCAGGAACGCAAGGTCCGAATGTTGCTTTGCAAGGCGACGTGATGTTTCGAACTGAGCCAGCTTGTACACAGCAATAGTCTTGTCCGAGATACTAATGTCCAGGTCTTGCAGTTTCGAGTTTTTGTGTTCTCTAGATTCAAGCGTTCGTAACAAGCGGGCTGATTTCATCCTGATGCCACTATTCTCGTGACCCAAGGTGTAAAGGCCTGCACTGAGCACCTTCCAAAATGGTAGAGTGTAATCTTCGCGATGCATGAGAACCTGGGTCACTACTTCGAAGTAGCTTTCCAAGGCTTTGCCGGATTTGGACAGGTAACACATCTCGATCGCTCGATCCAGAAGGTAGGGATGTTCCCGGTTGTGGAGTATGAGATTGGTCAACGCTCGCCGGCCGATGGTGTGTGTCCGATCGCTGGGTGTTTCGAAAATACTGTCGATCCACGATAGCATTCTGCGCACGTCGAATTGGAGCAATACTTTACTGTCGGTTGTGATACTCACAGGGCCGGCACACAAGGTAGCCATTGCGCTCAAAGCTGCAGTTCGAAGGTCTCGTTTCTCAATCTCGTAAGCTGCGCTGGCCGAGTTCTTTTGACCCAAATCGACCTCGCGATCTAGCATAGACCGGCGCATGTGGTCCTCGCGTTGGCGAATCTGTGCTTGATTCGAAGCATAGCCGCACCATTCCTCCATCAAGGTGAAAGCTGCCTTACGAGCTTGAAAAGGCATCCACTGAAGAGGATCATTCGTTTTGTTGATGCCCTCGAACAACACCTCGACCAGACCACAGTAGTGCGTGCGGAGCTTGTTGAAGGAAGGATCATTTTGAACCTCTGTGTCGCTGAGAAAGATCCGGAGGTCTTTGGTGTAATTCATGAGGTTGTTCAAGATCCACTCGTCTCCATAGGTTTCGGCAATCCTCAGGTACTGGGCAGTCAGTTTGTAGACATGAGTGATCTCTGTGCGCAGGTGACTTGTTCGATCGTTCCGACGGGGGCTGCTCAGAGTCCGATTATGCGCTGCTAGCCGCGACTTCGCCTCCTCGGCGCACGCAGCGACGTGGCCTTGAAGTGTTTCGAGCAACGTACGGTAAAGATTGCGATTAACGGATCCAAGGCCGATAACAGCAGCATCCCGAATGGCTTCGTTGTCCACGGAAAGAAACGGTAGCACTTTTGAGAACAGCTCGGTGGCGGTGTAAAGCTTGTTAGAACTTTTTTGAGATGATTTCGAACTTTTACGAGAATGTGCTGCTTGACTTTGCGCTGGGGTCAGTGAGTTCTGACCAAGATTGGTCAAAGTCGTGAAGGCGAAGATAAGATAGAGCTTCCATTGCTCGACAACAATATCCGGCGAAGTTGAAGCCAGACGTCCACTGATTTTGGTGGCACCGTTCTCGAATGGTGAATACGGTGTTGCACGATGGCCATCAGCGAGCAGAAGTAAAGTACGATGCATCTGCGCAAGTCTCGCGCAGACAATGTCCCTAGTCAAAGTAACAGCGAAAGGGCATACCTCAAAGCTGATGCGAACCAAGTTCGGGAAAATTTTGAACCACAAAGTTGAGTCGTAAGGAACGTCGCTGCTGCAGAGCTCGACCAGTGTGCTCTGTACGTTGCTCTTACGCATCCCTCGCTGAAGGCGACTGCGCTCTGCAAGGGAAAGCTTTTCATCACTAATGTCCAATACCTTCTGGGGACTGCCTTCCATTACCCTAATGATGCGTGTGTTGGATCCACCGAGCGCTGTGTCGAATTCGGTAATGAGCCGAAGCACAGTGACAGCATAAGCTCGTACGCGCCGTGATGGCGAGCAGAGGAAGAAGAGGCCATGAGACTCGACCTCGTCGACGTGAGCCCAGACTGAAGACAGATCCAGTTGGGCTGCCCTGTTACCCGAGCCATCGTCCGGGGTATCGAGTGCAGCTTTACGCGTCTTTTGTTTGATCTCTTCAATCCATATCTCAAGGAGTTCCACATAAAGTCGGAGGGTGCTCTCAATGTGCCCAGCACCGAGCATGCCCCCGTCAGACATGGTGGCGTAACGATCATCAAAATTGAAAATAAAACGAGCAAATCCGATGGTAACCTGCTGCGCGTGAGACTGCCGCGCAATAGACTTCAGTGACTGAGCCGATGAGGCGGCGATGTTGCCTTGAACGTGTGCAGTACCAGTGCAAAGCAGATTGACAAGCGAGTTGAAGGGAATATGTGGGGACAAACAGCGTGGGAGAGCCTGCACAGCAACATGCAAAAGGTCATAGAATCCCTGGCGAGGATCTACTGGAGCTTGATGGTCCTCGCGCCGACTGAAACCGAACGCTTCTGACATGGGTGTCTTCGGTGTTTGCAACGAAAACTTTTCGTCCAGAACAGCCTGCCCCCCAAAGGCGTTGTCGCAGATTATAGTAATTTCCCCTAATATCTTGCAGAAACGGACGTAGTATTCCTTGGCAACCTCAGCAAATCCATTGAAGTTCACCGGTCTTGATAAACGCTCATCTTTGAGGGTAGATTTTAGTGACAGCTGTTGAAGTGGTCGAGGGCTCATGGGAAGCGCTGGAACCTCTGCGGAAAGAACATTTGGATCGAAGTCAAACGTAATTGGGAACGGTGGTTGAGCCACATTTTCCAGGTCGCCCATGATAGCCAGGAACGAGCGAATGCCAATAACGACCCGATCTGGCTCCAGATTTTCAACGCGCAGTTCTCGGTTAGACGTGAACATCTCGGAGTTGAGCAGAGGGAATATGATGGTCTTGAAGCAAAGGTCCTGGTACTTGAAGCCGATGATGCGCGTGAGCTGAATGAGCGGCTCCGCGATTGCCGGCTCAGTGGAAAGGTACGACCTTCTGCCAGGGAGGAACACGAGCCGTGTTATCTCTTCCAATCTTTTGACCGCCAAATTCGGTGGCTCGGTCCCTCTCCTATACAGATACGTCCATACGAGCCGGCAGATGCCACGGAGCGCGATAGCTCGAGTAGCGCGTTCTTTAAGCTTCGGCTGAGTTGCGAGAGCGAGGGCGAGCCATTGAGATAGGAACGAGTCCATGGGTGAAACACAAAGTAGTGCGACCATGAGTGGGAACGCCTCTTGCCAGTGCTTTGGTTTACCTAACAATATAGATGTTCTTTGCTTCATCAAGTCAAGGATTGCCTTCCATTTGGGGTTATTGATCTCGGTCGTCGCATTTGCAGCCACCCGCAAGAGCAACTCTCTCAACACTTGGCAGTAGGCATATTTGATCGGCTGGCCGTGGGCATTGGTGTAGAGTTTGGCCATGGAGAGCATGAAGTCACACGAGCGGTCCCAGGCTTCTTCGGGGAAGGTCTTAACCTTGACAGTTCGTAAAGCACGAATCAACAAAGAACCTCTAGCCTCAGTGTCTCGATTGTACTGATTCTTGATGGACATTTGGCTATCAATACCCTTGAGATCGGTGATGAATTTCTCTTGGACGTGCTCAGGAATGAGTCCGCTTAGGACACCGAGGAGCTGGCTGTAGACAGTCCAATTAGCGTAATTGAGTGGCGAGATTTCCACGAGGTCGGGATCGAGGGTACTCAGTTGTCCGTAGAAGAGACCAAGAAGACGTTCGGCCATATCGAAAGTTAGGTTTTGCAGATCTGTCTGGCTCATTATCTCGATAAGTACACGGCAGAGGATGTATGTTGATACAGTGGACCGTTGCTCTGCTTGCGTCACCGTTTGTTGTAAAGCAGCGAGTTGTTCATGGCCTGCGGCCGAAGCACTCGATTGGCTATCCGCATGTTGATGTAGGGGCTCAGTGTTGCGTCGTGGTAAGCCGGAGTGAGGTAGTGCTACGGCTTGTCGAGCCTTGAACGTCAGCCAAATTTTCAATACAACGATTCGCTTTGCTCACATGTAGTAATTGTGTCCGCTGCTTCGAGGCTTCTTCGCTCTTGGCTTTTCGCCAGAGCATGATGGAGTCGATGAGCGGCTTAGGCTTCGGCCGTGCGATATGTCCAAGCGCCGCGATCAGCTGGTCAAAGTTGGGGTCTATCCCAGGCCCACATACAAACTCGACCCTTGCCTCAGACTGACCGCGATCCGTCATGCATTGGTTGATCTTCTGCTCTGCCTGACCGATGAAGGAATTGAAGAGATGGTGCAGCGCATACTCGCCGACCGTCTTGAGCTCGTGTGCGTGCTGGCCAGCATGATGGCGCGACTGTGAGCGATGGTGATTGTGTCCCTTGCGTGTCGACCTGGCACTTGGTGCGCGTTCGGGCTTGCGCTGGGGTGCACTCGCGTCGTTGGCGGTGGCGGCTGGGTGTGTCCCGTTGGCCGCAAAGGCCTCGACTATGGATTCCTGCGACATGACGGATCCATCGAGAGTGGCCCCGGCCGCGGCAATGGCCTGGGGGCTCAGCGGACTGGTGGCCGGCGAGTTTACGAAGCTGGTGTTCCGCGAGTGCTGGATGCCATGCACAATAGACGTGTTGCGGTTGTGGGCATACGAGCCGGATGGCTTCCGCTCCAGCGAGCCCAGGGTGCGGTCGGGGCTGGAGTTGCCGCTGGGTACGACGACGGCGGGCGTCTGCGAGCGTGGAGAGCGGGTGCGTGATGAGGCCGTGAGTGCTCGTCCGCGTGTCTGGCTCGGCTCGCGGGAGGCGGACGAGGGGCTCTCTATATGGTGCGACACATTCCCAGCTTGTCGAGCTTGCAGGAGCGGGAAGGAAGCAGCTGCACACACAGCAGGGGTCAGCACAGTTTCATGGCAGAGAGAATGTTCATGTCTATGGCTAGCGACGGGCGCACATGGCACGGCGATGGCGGTGTTGTGTTTGGCCGTTTTGCCCCCACGCCGCCTGCAAGTGTTTCATCGTGGCCGCCAGGGCTCGTCGATGACATGGTGAATATGCTGGAAGGCACTTACACATGCCGCCAGCCTCGAACGGCGCATCGTCTGGGGGAGACGGAGAGGACTGCGGGCGGACCGGAGTGGCTTAGGACGAAGAGGGCGCCGGGAGTACGAAGCGTCTGTCCTGGATCGCCTACTTCACGATGAATGAAATCGCCAGCAATGAGATCCCTGCTGCGTTCCTGAATCCACTCTCCGCCGCTAGGCCGGTTGGGGCCTTTTGGAGGCTGATCTGCTTGTGGGCGCGCGGCTGCTGGAGATCCATCAGGGCTCGCGGAAATTATATCCTCGCAGCACGTGGAGATATGTGAAGACT
Organism: Paraphoma chrysanthemicola; assembly: GCA_020744225.1. Lineage (NCBI taxonomy): Eukaryota > Fungi > Ascomycota > Dothideomycetes > Pleosporales > Phaeosphaeriaceae > Paraphoma > Paraphoma chrysanthemicola. Next base: position 108,576 of record JAGMWG010000016.1, read on the forward strand.
CTGGATCGAGCTAGGGCTCCGAACATGTCGTGCGATTCATCGTGGTGCCCGCGTCCTCAGGACGATGCTAGGTCGCAATCTTCAGTGCCGCCGGCAGTTTGAGTACATAACATCAGAGCATCCGAGCTTGCAAGCACGCCTGTCAATCTATCTATGCTGGTTGCTCCAATACTCTTGGCCACCGCCGCATGCAATGCCGGCCACTCGCAAGACGTTGCGACATGCCGCCGTGTAAGAGCGCACATCTCGTGTGCCAATCACATGCAAATCCCAGCATGTCACCACGACCATCGGCATGTCCACTCGTGCAGAGCAGGAGATGCAGCATCTGATGGACAGTCTTTCGGCCGAGTAGTGCTGGCTGGTCCGTACTCGATTCGCAGCATACCTATTCAGCGGCAGACGCGCCATTTGGTAATCTTGAGGCTGATGCATCACATGCATGGGGCGAAGCGGCGAACTTGGAAAATGGAGAGCATCCATGGATGCATCTCACGTACGCTGTCGCCAGCCGTGCCTTTAGCTACCTAACCAGCTGTCGCCAACACGGTGTGCCAAGGGAGCGGGATTCTAAGGAGGAACCACCCGGACCGTCCAGACTGTCCGGCAGGTAATGTGGTGCGTTCCCCGGGCTGGCTGGAAAACCCCGGGTGGTGTTGGTAGCTGTGTATATATAGAGTTGTGATCCCTTTGACGAGCCCCCAGCCTTGATTGTACAAGACGTCGGGGATTGCTCATTCACATCCTCTCTCTCCCGGCATACAAGTCGCCCGTCCTCCGGCCTCCGTCCTCACGCGACTCAACGCCATTCACACCCTTGGCCCAATTCTTCCCCACACCACACAGCGCGGAAGTGGTTTCGAGTGTGTGGGGTCAGGCTTCGTTCCGCCAGCCAGCATCAAGCCACGGGTGCCGCCCACATCCCGCTGCCCACTGAGACCTCCGAGGTCAGTGCGGAATTCCTGCGTTCCGAGACAGGCCCGACAGGCAGTCAGTGACGGCAACACTTTTGGCCACATTGCCGAAGAGCGTGGTAGGACGTACTTGTAGAACAGCATCACGTCTGCTGCACCGCGTTGCTCGAGCCATATCCAACAGTCCGTCCCAGGCAGCGGTCCAGCCGATAAGCACAGCTCAGCACTATACCGAAGGCGCTCGCACGCACGGCCGCCGAACTGCTCAACCGCCGCCGGACCCTCCGCGCCAACAGCCCACAAATATTGTCACCGCCTGTCCCACTTTTGGCGAGGGGACCACGGTGTATACATCGCTGACCATCCGACTCACCACTCCTCTGCAGAGAGATTCCTCACCATGGCGCAGCTCGACACCTTGGACATCATTGTGCTCGCTGCACTCCTGATCGGCACAGTAGCATACTTCACAAAAGGCACCTACTGGGCTGTCTATGGAGACCCTTACGGAGGCTCGCTGGCCGGCGCCAACGGCGCAGCGAAGGCGGGCAAGTCACGCAATATAATCGAGAAGATGGAGGAGACGGACAAGAACTGCGTGGTTTTCTACGGCAGCCAGACGGGCACTGCTGAGGACTATGCGTCGCGTTTGTCCAAGGAGGGGCATTCTCGTTTCGGCCTGAAAACCATGGTCGCAGATCTGGAGGAGTACGACTTTGACAACCTTGACAGCTTCCCCGACGACAAACTTGCCGTCTTCGTGCTCGCTACGTACGGCGAGGGCGAGCCGACGGACAACGCTGTCGAGTTCTACGAGTTTATCGGCTCTGAAGACATTAGCTTCAGCGAAGGCGGCAGCGCTGACGACAAGCCGCTCAGCAAACTCAGCTACGTCGCCTTCGGTCTCGGCAACAACACGTACGAGCACTACAACTCCATGGTCCGCAACGTTGACAAGTACCTGACCAAGCTTGGCGCAACCCGGCTTGGCGCTGCGGGCGAAGGCGACGATGGCGCTGGCACAATGGAAGAGGACTTCCTCGCGTGGAAGGAGCCCATGTGGGCCGCCGTCGCTGAGAAGATGGGTCTGGAGGAGCGAGAGGCAGAATACGAGGCCGTCTTTGAGATCACAGAGAAGCCAGAGCTGAGCGCAGAAGACGATACAGTCTACCTCGGCGAGCCCAACAAGAATCATCTCGAAGGAAACCAAAAGGGTCCGTTCAACGCCAACAATCCTTACATCGCGCCCATCGTCGAATCTTACGAGCTGTTCACCACCAAAGAACGAAACTGTCTACACATGGAAATCGATATCGCTGGGTCCAACCTGTCGTACACAACTGGTGACCACATTGCTATTTGGCCCAACAACGCTGGCAAGGAGGTCGATCGTCTCTTCAAGGTCCTCGGCCAGGAAGACAAGCGTCACACTGTCATCGCGGTGAAGGGCCTCGACCCCACCGCCAAGGTTCCCTTTCCATCACCAACCACCTACGATGCGGCGCTCCGATTCCATGTTGAGATTGGTGCTGCGGTCTCTCGTCAATTGGTCTCTACTCTCGCTCAATTCGCACCCAACGACGACATCAAGGCTGAAATCGTGAAGCTCGGCAGTGACAAGGACTACTTCAAGCAGCAGGTCACAGATCGCAACCTCAACCTTGCCCAGCTGCTCGAGATCACAGGCAAGGGCGAAATCTGGTCAAAGGTTCCATTCAGCTTCTTGTTTGAAGGCCTTCTCAAGCTCCAGCCCCGATACTACTCAATCTCATCCTCGTCACTTGTACAAAAGAACAAGATCTCAATAACCGCCATTGTTGAGTCTCTCGAGAAACCTGGCGCACCGCACGTCCTCAAGGGAGTCACTACCAACTATCTTCTAGCATTGAAGCAGAAGCAGCATGGCGAGCCAAATCCTGATCCCCACGGCTTGAACTACGCCATCAACGGACCCCGTAACAAGTATGATGGCATTCACGTGCCAGTTCACGTTCGCCATTCCAACTTCAAGCTTCCTTCAGACCCTTCCAAGCCCATCGTTATGGTCGGTCCCGGCACTGGTGTGGCACCGTTCCGTGGCTTCATTCAAGAACGCGCTGCTCAGGCGAAGGCTGGCCAGAACGTTGGCAAGACCGTTTTGTTTTTCGGCTGCAGAAAGCAGGCTGAGGACTTCATGTATGCAAATGAATGGAAGGCAAGTCACTTCACCCCTCTCTTTTGAAGCATTACTGACAGACACACAGCAATACCAGGACGCCCTTGGCGACAAGTTTGAGATCCACACCGCTTTCTCGAGAGACGGCCCAAAGAAGGTCTACGTCCAGAACAAGATTGAGGAACATGGCGAGGAGGTAAACAAGCTACTGGAGCAGAAGGCATACTTTTATGTCTGTGGTGATGCCGCACACATGGCTCGCGAGGTCAACACACTGCTTGGCAAGCTCATCGCCAAGTACAGAAACGTCTCGGAAACCAAGGGCGAGGAAATTGTGAAAGCCATGAGGGCATCAAACCAGTACCAAGAGGACGTCTGGTCATGATATACAGGCCAGCATATTCCAAAGTGTTTCACGAATAGATTTGGGCGATCACGGCGTTTGCATCGCAACATGGGCGGGCGGTTTGGAGGCGGGTGTTTGATTCTTGGACTTGAGGCGACGTTGATACATTGCATGACCAATCTCCTCTTCTAGTTGTGAGATGTAGATACTGTATAGAACAAGCTTATAATCCTCGATCGAGAAGTACATGCAGTCCGGCCTTGCGCATCGAATGATTCTTGTCGCGCGGTGCTCCGTTCTCAGGCTAATGTTGTGCGTGCCTGTGGTGAAAGTCGAGATTTGCCCTAGTGGCATGGGCTGGGTTCCCGATTGGCTGGCCGCGCTGCGGGAAGAAATCACCGCGTCTACTGTTCCGACCTCATCTCATCCTTTATTAACTGGACGCACATCCTCAAACCCGCATAGGTTGCCGTTTGCATCGAGCATTGGCTAGTTTCGTGTATAGAAACCATGGCGTGACCGAATTTGAACAGGGCCCACGCCTCGCCATCAAAATGAGCGACGTGTCATGCCTTCCATCAACCTTGAGCAAGTCGAGCACCGGACCGATGCGAATCAAGGATTCTCGATGTAATCTCTTACCTCCCATATCAACAGGCTCTGGCAGGCACAGCGCACCGCGAAAATGCAGACTCAACAGAGAGTGCTAGTATCAGAGTTGCCACTCATGCGTTTGCTGCAGCCAAACTACATCTCTGCGCGGTGAAAGGCAGGCCTTCACTTGACATGCGACGTCGCAAGCGAGGGACCCGACGATAAGGCTCTCCCAGTCATACTCCAATGCATGAATGTACATTGCCACGGTTTCCAGCAGCGTTGAAGTTTGAGAGACGTCCTAGGCGTGCAGGACCGTTGCGAGGCTGCCAGCCGCTTGGCTGAAGTGCACTCATGTAGTGCAACGTCGGGGGTGCGGCATGTGGGCGAACAAAAGTCGAACAAACCATTCCATCATCCTCGCAGCTTACTACGAAGACATGTTCCGACTGCCAGGTATCAGGTTGAGGTGAGGTAACATCGCGAGAGCTGTCGCAAAGTGTTGCTATTGACTTGAGCGCAAAGAGGAGACAGCTGATTCACTGCTGTACGAAAAGGGTATGTAGCGCCTGGTGGCGCACAGCATATCTGCCACTTCAGGAGTCGGAAGGCCTGCCATGTGACATCAAGCCAGATGGCTTGGCTATTGCCAGCCACTTTTACCAGGATCCCTGGCACCCGTAAATCCACTCTCAGTCGACAGACTTCGCTTTTCTGCAAGAGCTTGAGGTGTAACATCTACACCGGTATCCAGAGATCCGTTTCAGCTGGCGAGCATAGTCGGATAGCTGCGTTATGTTGGAAATGCGACACGGTAAGTAGTGCGCTTAAGCCCACGCAGCACGCGAAGCAGTGACTGGGCCTCCTTTCAGCAAAGTCTGTAGTACTCCGGTGCAGATAAGGCTCCAAGTAGCCGTTTGCAGAACATCAGATGGGGCAAACCAACCAGCAAGGTTAGTATCATGCCTCTCGCACTCACTTGTGCTCACTTCGACTCTCTTTCAGGATACAGACTCGCGACCAAAGGCTGATGGGTACATCAGGAGATCATAGCTCGTACGCAACGTGCTTGCACTTGGTCTACTGACAAGAACCGGTATGTGGTGCGAGTAGAAACGTTCACCACACCCTTGCTTTAAACGGCTGCCAAAAAGATGGGACATTCCGAGTCCGCTCTCTTACTCGACAAAATCTTGGTGACGGTAAAACTATTGTCTCCCCGACCATTGAGCGGTTGACCTCTTCTGAGTGTGGGACTAGCAGCATGCCACAGGGACGTCGAGACTTTGACAAGCTAATGCACCTAGCAACGGCTGCAAAACACTGTGCCGCGCCAGCACGACGCGGGAGATACAAGGCGCTGCAGCGGGAAATATGGGCTAGCTGTGTTGAGTGTTTGAGACGTGAGCGATGGCTGGGTTATATCCCGGTGCAGCTGCTTTGTGTAGCCTCACTAACAGGCCACAGACTCGTCGAATGTCAAACAGAAATCTGCACCTCGTCAGGCTAAGCGAGGGTCTTTGTGGGCACCCGCAAGTTGACGATGCCGTAAAAGTGAAAAAGCGACAGGTCGGATCACTGGCAGGATTCGCTCTGCTGGGCCAATGGCGACCGCCGTGGGAGGCCGTTGCTCGGGCACTGCTCAGAGAAGATAATGTTCGTCTTGACAGAACCGTTAGCCATCTCTGCGCTTCTTCAGCCCTACTGCAAGGGCGGTGCGGCTTGCATCAATGCGGGGAGCAGGCCGCTGGAAGTGGAAGCATGACTGCCGATGTGAGCGCCTCGTCATTTCGAGACTGCTACACGCCCGTCTCAGTCCGGCATGGCTGCGCAGCGGATGCGAGCGTCAGTACACAACCGATGCAATTGCACAGTCCTGCGCGAAGTATGCAGCACCGTCAACGACACATCCCTGGCTCGTTCATATCGACACAGCACTTGTATGCATTCGCGATATTAAAGCAGTACTTTGCCCACTGCAGCGAGCAGAGGACACACTCTGCAGCTTCTTCCACAAGCAAAACTTCGACATCGCTATCATAACAGCACTTCCAAAGCATTACTTAGACCCGACACGTCCTTCTACGCGCTTTCGTCCACATTGAAACACTACGGCCTTCCCAACCGCCATCGACATTGCTAGTTTGCGTTGGTGTTCGTTCGTTGCTCCTTTCCAATACGTTTACGGGAAGGTAAGTCCTTTCTCTTACCATCCGAACTACATTGTGCGCCTGCTGTGGTGGAGTCGACGCGGCTGCCGTTTCCGAGCACATGAGCCGTAGCTCACCTCCTCCGAGTCAACATCGCGAGTGCTCTTTCCTCATCGGCGACGCCTGGGTGCCACCCGACTATATTCATCTTCTGCCCGTCGCTCGCCGTCTTCCTCCTTCCACCACTTTCTTCCCAAATTCTCACCAATACGCATCAGTGGCCGCCACATTCTTTGTAGCTTTTCGCAGGTCAGTCGCCCATACCCATGTCACACCTTACGCACTGTTGCTAACAGTCTGAACAGCTTTGGAGTCACTACCAGCCCCGCACATTGCAAAAGTTTGACATTTACGACTCGGTGAGCCCTCCTTCACCTCCCACGCCCTAGCGTCCTCCTCACTTCCATGACTCGTGCCTACGTCTCTACTCCCGCACTTGGCCATGAGGCCTGCTGTCCTCACTATCACCGTTCACGTTCCCCAGCCCCTCGTGGACGTCCGCACGCAGGAGATAAAAGCTAACCCGCCGCCACAGAGCAAAGTTCTTCTCTGCATCTCAATCGACTCGCCCCCTCTACCCTCCTTTGAGCGTTACTGCTACGGTACATTTACAACCGGAGCTTTCTAGCCCGTGAGCATCTGCCGCACTCGCCAATTGGCGGCCTTCAGTCCTTTGCTCTTCCAGCACCGTTCACTCTGTCAGCACCATTTGTGGCATCCACGCAATGGCCAACAACTCTCGCCAGAACTACGCCCCACCGACCGGCGGCTACAAGGGACATAACATGCTCAACGCCTACGGTGGTGGCCAGGGCCATGGGTCGACTGCTTACCTCCCCCGAGGTCTGCCCATGTCCCCAACTGGTGATGGCAGCCTGCAGAGTCTGACGAATACCATGGCAGCCCTCAACATGCACGCCTCCTACGGCTCAACTTCGACCACCAAGTCCGCCACCTCCGGCACGTCTGGCGCTTCTGCCGACTACAACAACGTTCAGCAGATGCAGGGTCAGAGCCTGTGGGTACCGAATCAGCACGTCCTGGGTTCCATGTACCAGATGATACCCGGCGGCCAGCAGCACTCTGGGATGCACTCCTCGCCCAACATGTACAGCCACAACGGTGCGTTCGTTCCTCAGCCTCCGTACCAGTACGGCCAAGCCGTCGACAACAACTCCATGCCACCTGGCTGGGCAGGTCGCCTCTCGTCCGCCGAGATGCCGTCGCTCATGACGCCTCGACGTGATTCGGTGTCCTCCAACGAGAACGACGTTCCGGGTACGCCTTATGGAAGCGGCGGCATGTACCGCTATGGAGCAGGTGCGACCATCATGGACCGATCACCTAGTGCAGTATACACCAGCAGTGCCACGCCATCACCGTCCTCGCTTGCCCACCCCTACCAGCTCATGGCTCCCATGGTCAAGCAGCAGAGCATGCCGTCACTACCGCCGCACCTTCTGGCACTCGTTCATCAAGAGCCTCCCATCCCGCGCGCCATTCCGGCTCCTAGCTCGCCACACAAGCCACTCGATCGCAGCCTGGAGAACAAGACTGGTGAGACGAACGTGTACATACGTGGTCTGCTTCCGGAGACGACCGACGAGATGCTTCAGAACTGGGGTACGCGCTTCGGTGACATCCAGAGCTCCAAGTCTATCATCGACATGAAGACGAGCCTGTGCAAAGGGTGAGTACAGACCGTCACCTCCACATCGATCGCGACTAACAGCCAATTTCAGTTTCGGTTTCATCAAGTACCATAACTTTGAAGATGCCGAGGACTGTATTCGCGGCTTTCATTACCTTGGCTATGAAGTCAGCTTTGCTCGGGTAAGCACACGCATTCTACTGCATTGGCATGTTCCCTGCTAATGGCCGGCAACCAGGAATCGTTCTACTCGAAGCTGAAGAAATTCGCCGATGAAGGCAACACCAACCTCTATGTGTCAAACATACCCAAGAATTTCAACGAGCACGTGAGTTGGCGCTCTTCCTTCCTCCCTGCATCTGCTGATCACGGTCAAAGGAGCTCGCCGGTATCTTCGCTCCGCACAAGGTCTGCTCCAGCAGAATTCTTCGTGACGCCTCAGGCACTGGCCGTGGCGTGGGTTTCGCCCGGTAAGTCTGCCCGATGTCTTTTCTGCGCTCATCGTACTAATTGGCACAGCTTCGAGACTCGTGACATCTGTGACGAAGTCATCCGCGACTTCAACAACAAGGCCGTCTCTAAGCCTGGCGGTGAAGAGTACCTCATCCAAATCCGTTTCTCGGACACTCATGAGCAGAAGATGCTCAAGCAGCAGACTCAAGCCGGCCGCGTCTTCCGTGCAGCTGAGTACGAGGTTGGTGTTGCTCAGGCTAGGGCACTGGGCACGCCTGATCGATACCACTCCCTCTCGCCTGACTCGCAGAATGGCTCAAACGAGTTCGAGATGTTCATGCAGCGCGGATATCGTCCTCCATGGGCTCCAGCTGTGCCTTCGACCCTTGGCACCGCTCGTCCGACTATGTACCACGCGGTACAAGGCGGCGCTATCAAGAGCGAAGACGGCACCTCCGAGAACGGAGTCGACGTCAAGACGAACCCAGCCACGCCTGTCAAGAATGAAGATAGGTCCGCCACCCCCGGTCATCATTCTGGCCGCGATGAATGAGCACGCGCTCTCTATCTCACCTCGACCGACCCTGCCTGTCACCATACCTTCGTGTACGCTCTATTTTTCATGATCGCTCCATCAGCATCCACCAGTTGCATCTCCCCGAGAAGAGTCTTTTTGGCATCCGCCGATCATCTACCATCCAACATACTATGATAAGTAGGGGCGACGTCTACTGCAGCCCAGCGTTTCCGACTATCTCAGCAGGTCACGACACGCCACTCTACAAGTCGGGCCTCGCCTTCGCCAAAACATTGTGTCTGATTTCAGGCCTTCATCTTCAAGGGCCGACCTAATACTGTACTTGGCCCTCGGCTTGTTGAGTATATCCTTCCGACCTCCGTCCTTCGTTCTCCACAAGACTTGGGGGTTGAACGGCCACGTACATCTTTTATCTGTTAGCATCTGGACGTTAGCAGCGGAAATGGAGAATTTGATGGTCTATGAAGCAGCTTTTTATCGATGGTGGGCAGTTTCATGAAAAGGGTGGCTACGGCCTGAGGTTCAAGGGAGGATTTGTCGCAGCTTCGCTAGTTCGTCGCATAATAGATCTTCTTCCCGTCTCATCACTGGCTGCTGTGCACTCTTTCTATCAAATCGTCACTTGTAGCTGTCGCTTCACTCATCCGTGGTGCTCGCGATAACAAATTTCGACGGGTCAAACATCATCTTGGCACCGTTTGAGGGACTATCTGTCAGGTTGGGATCTTCATCTTGCTATATGTGTGATGAACAATGAAGGCGCGGTAAGAACTTAGCTAGAGGCGTGGCTTTCGTGGGCAGAGCGTCTGTATGAAACTTGGCGTGGACCTCGAAGTTAACAAATGGAACAAGTGAGCATATTAGCCAAAGCAGCAACATGTCATAGAAGACATCATCATCATTCATGTCTACATGTATACAGACAAAGAACTATTGGGTAGCGAGACAGCACTCGAATGGGGTATCGATTGGAAGAAGTATCTAACAAGTCAAAAGGTAGATGAGGCCATCAAATGGCCCACCCTGCTTTCTTCTTGGCCGCTTTAGTGGACATGGTGGGTTGAGGCGGCGGTTTGATTTCATCGAGCGATGGCAGCGGGTCATTGTCACGGATGTCGAGAATGGTCATGTGGCTGGCGAGAGCGGAGGGAGTTGTTGCTTCATGTGTGGGCGGTTGAACGGGGAGAGCGGTGTCGTCTGCCACGTCGTCCGGTATTTCGACAGCAGCTTCGGCGTCGTCGATGAGATCTTCGTCGTCTTGGTCTTCTTCTTCTCCCTCTTCGCCATCCTGTGGTTTCTCAGTCTCTCCTGCGTCGCCATCGATGCCGTGCTCCTTCATATACAGCTCCAGCTCCTTGGCCATCTTCTTGCTGAAGCCTGATGCTTGGACCTCGACGTCAAGCCTCTTAACGATGACCTTGATTGCGTCCTTGAGGAACGGGCCAGGCTCGTCGCTTGTGAAGCCGAAGCGGCGGTCAAAGAAGCGCTTTATGCACGCGACATCGCGGTCAAAGTAGTATTCGGCGTTGGCGTGGTCTATCGAGACCATTTGTGGGAAATCGATGATGGTGGGAATCAGCGAGACTTCGCCATTCTTCTCCTCTCGCTCTTCGACGAGAATATTGAACTCGTTGAAGTCGCCGTGGATCAGGCCGTACTGGGCGAGGCGGACGATTTGCGCGAGCAGCTCAGCGTAAAGTGTCGCTGCATCGCCGACTTTGGAAATTTGTCGCATGGGAAAAGCGTCGATGAGACCCATTATGACGGTGTGTCGATTGTGCCCCACTGGTTCTGGGACTGGGAAACCTTCTCTCCGCAAAGCCTTCATGAACTCGTACTCCTTGAGCGCGGCGAGGCGCGACATGTACATCCATGATCCTGACTGACGGTTGCGTAGATAGTCCCGGTTTGCTTTCACTGTGCGGAAGGATATACGGCCGAGGCGGTGGATCTTCAGGACCAATTGCTTGCCAGTCTCGGAAGCGCAGACAAAGATGTCCGATTCCTTGCCTACACCGATCTGGTTGCCCACCGAGAACACGACCGAGCTCTTGGTATGTGTGTGCAGCGCCAGGTAGTCCAGTCCGCCGTACGTCAACCTGTACCCATCGTACTTTGCGTTCTTGACCTTGGCAATGAGGCCAATCTTTGCGAGATTCGAGATGCAGTTGTGCACATTGTTACCGGAGCGGAGAGAGGCGATTTGCGATATCAAGGGCGTGGGCACGACTTCATGGTTGCGACTGCCCATCTCTGTCTGTCATGGTCTTCATCAGCGTTAGTTCCCCGCCATGCGATGGAGAGATGAGTGCGAGCGCATACCGCAGTCAGGACACGCCAGTCGTCTGGCGTGAGGTAGCGGATATTCTTGACGTTCAGCTTCATTCTGCCGGTATTTTCGCAGCGTCCGATGTCGAGTGTGGTGGTCTTGCAGGGGTTGTGATGGTGAAGTCGGAATTTTGGAGGGTTCGAGAAAGTCTGAGCTCGCGCCGCTATGATCGGCGTCAGTGGGCGCTTGGCACCGGCGGCGGACGTGAGTGCAGAGCTGCCTCATCGACAACAATCCACACCGTCTACCCCGAGCATCACCCACCGCCTCCGCATACCATTCGGTGGTCCCTCTCTCATTTCCATACTCTAGAACAGCGTCCTGACGACTCTGATCAACTCCGCCGCTTCCCCGCACCCAGCTACATCCACCTCGCCGCTTGCCTAGCTACCATTCGTAATCAACATGGCGAAGGAAGACGAGAAGAAGCCCACGACCGCCGAGAAGGGCAAGGGCAAGGCGCCCGTGAACGGCGAAGCTGAGAAGGACGCGAAGAATGACACGGATGCAAAGGACGACAAGAAGGGCGCCGCGACAGCTACTGGTAAGTCTGGCACGCGAGTCGGCATCATGGAGGGGTTGATACTGATGGCGAGCCACAGAGGAGCTTAGCGAGGAAGACCAACAGCTGAAGAACGAGCTTGATATGCTTGTGGAACGGATACTGGTAAGCGTTCTACTGCGGAGAGGCTATTGCGGGCGACAGCGCTGACACTGGCGCCAGGAATCCGATACCAGCCTATACAAGCCTGCGCTCGATCAGATCAAGGACTTCATCAAGACGTCGACTAGCTCCATGACGGCCGTGCCAAAGCCGCTCAAATTCCTGCGACCACATTACGAGAGCCTTGAGAAGGCGTACGCATCATGGCCAGAGGGCGAGAACAAGGTCGGTGCAGCTCAGCGTTTCCCCGCGGGACAAGACTGACCCAGAGTAGCAAGCATTTGCCGACATGATGTCCGTCCTCGGAATGACTTACTCGGATGAGGAGCGCCTTGACTGCCTGAAGTACCGCCTGCAAGCACCGTCCACAGATCTCGGCTCGTGGGGCCACGAATACATGCGCCATCTTGCTCTCGAGATTGGCCGAGAATTCCAGAACCGGCTGAACGAGGACAAGTTGACCGACGACATTACCGACCTCGCTTCGAATCTCGTTCCCTTCTTCCTGAAGCACAATGCAGAGGCCGATGCGGTAGACATACTGTCCGAGCTGGAGATGATTGATCAGATCGAGCAGTACATCGATGAGAACACATATGCGCGTGTGTGCTTGTACATGGTCAGGTAAGCAAATGATTCAACAGGCTCAAAGGCCACTGTTAACCATAGTAGCAATGTCCCACTCCTCACATACCCCGACAACGACAAATTCCTCCGAACAGCCTATCAGGTCTACCGCAAGTACAACCAATACACACAGGCTGTAGCTTTGGCGATACGATTGAACGACCGCGATCTGATCGAGGAGGCATTCAACTCTACCAAGGATAAGGCGATACGGAGACAGATGGCATTCCTGATCGCCCGGCAGCGGATATGGTTCGATGTGTCCGACGACGACGACCCAGAGCTTCAAGAATGCTTGAACAACACTCGTCTACCCGATCACTTTAAGGCGCTGGGCAAAGAGCTCAACATCTTGGATCCCAAGACACCGGACGACATTTACAAGACTCATCTTGAAAGCAGCAGGACCGCAGGGCTCACAAATACCGATTCAGCCAGGCACAATCTCGCTTCTGCTTTTGTCAATGCATTCGTCAACACTGGCTATGGTAACGACAAGCTGATGTTGAATGCTGACAGCAAGAGCAGCTGGGTGTGGAAGACGAAAGAGGAGGGTATGCTGTCGACCACTGCATCATTAGGTATGCTTCTGCTATGGGACGTTGAGACTGGTCTGGACAAGATTGATCCATACACCAATGTCGAAGACGACATGGTCAAGGCTGGTGCCATGCTGGCTACGGGTATCTTCAACTCCGGCGTACGCATGGACTCGGATCCCGCGCTGGCCCTGCTAGGTGACGAGGACAACCTTTCGCACAAGAACCGAAACATTCGTCTGGCCTCCATCATGGGTCTCGGCCTTGCTTACGCAGGCTCAAACAAGGAGGAGCTTCTCGAGCTTCTTCTTCCCATCGTCAGCGACACCAGCCTTGACATGCAGCTTTCAGCCATGGCCGCGCTGTCACTCGGGATGATCTTTGTTGGCTCAGCTAACGGCGAGGTCACGGATGCACTTATGAACACTCTCCTCGACGAGGACCGGTCCAAGCAACTCAAGGACAAATGGACTCGCTTCATGGCTCTCGGTCTTGCGCTTCTCTTCTTTGGCCAACAAGAGGAGGTTGATGTCATTCTGGAAACCCTGAAGGCTCTTGATCATCCCGCAGCCAAGTCTGCCTCGGTCTTGACAGAGGTGTGCGCTTGGGCAGGCACTGGTGCCGTGTTGAAGATCCAGCAACTGCTACACATCTGCAACGAGCACATCGAGGATGAGAACGAGGAGAAGAAGGGTGACGAGCTGCTCCAATCATACGCTGTCATTGGTCTGTCACTGGTCGCTATGGGTGAAGATGTCGGTCAGGACATGATTCTTCGCACCCTTGGCCACCTCATGCACTACGGCGAGGCGAACATTCGGAAAGCAGTTCCTCTTGCCTTGGGTCTGATCAGTCCCAGCAACCCACAAATGAAGGTCTACGACACGTTATCAAGATACTCTCACGACAACGACAACGATGTCGCTATCAACGCTATTTTCGCCATGGGTCTCTGCGGTGCTGGTACAAACAATGCGCGTCTCGCACAGCTTCTACGACAATTAGCCAGCTACTACCACCGGGACCCCAACGCTTTGTTCATGGTTCGCATAGCCCAGGGTCTTCTTCACATGGGCAAGGGCACCCTCACTGCCAGCCCCTTCCACACCGACCGCCAAGTTCTCTCTCGTGTCGCTGCAGCGGGTCTCCTTACCGTCCTCGTTTCGCTCATCGATGCCAAGTCCTTCATCGTCGGCGACTCACATTACCTTCTCTACTTCCTGGCCACAGCCATGGCTCCGCGCTTCTTGATCACACTTGACGAGGAGCTCAAGCCATTAACGGTCAACGTTCGTGTTGGTCAGGCCGTCGATATCGTTGGCCAGGCAGGTCGGCCAAAGACTATCACAGGATGGCAAACACAGAGCACGCCGGTGCTGTTGGCACATGGCGAGAGGGCAGAACTAGAGGACGAGAAGTACCTCAGCCTGACCAATGTGCTTGAAGGGGTGGTCATTCTGCGAAAGGTAAGCAACACAAGTTAATGCAAGCGTGGATCAGTGCTGACCTTTTCCAGAATCCCGAGTGGGAGGACTGAGCGTCCAGACGAGTCCAGTAAGGAGACGAAATGACATGCTGAATGTTAGACACAGCGTCCGCATCAGCGATTAGCCATCCTAATAGAATCACGGTCACTGCCCACACTCCTGCTCGCGCCATGTGCTGCGACTTCCCGAGGCATACCGTTGTATATATAGATGTGCAGAGGAATGATCATGAATGAAAGCATCAATACAAGTATGAACGGCCAGTGCACGCTAACGTGAGCCCAAAGTCCTATGCTCGGTGTACTAACGACATCATCTATTCTCTGGTCGAGCAAGCCTTCTCTCCACTTCGAACACATCGGCTTCGCAAACCTCAAATGCTGTTACTTCCTCTTCATAGAGCCCGCTCCTCCTTCTCTCTTCGCACATCTCCACTTTCTCAGCCATCGACCCCAGCAGCGACATGACCGACACCATTGCCAAACACCTAACATCGTTTTTCGACGCCCGCCTCCTCAACACTCCTGGTCTTTGCTCCATTTTTCCCTTCGCATACATCCTTGCCCGCTCTTCCCAATCCGTACGCTCAGGCCACATTGCCCTTCTTTTCAACCAGCTCGCAAATTCACGGAATTCTCTGAATATCGCTTGAGATGTAGTTGGCGGCCTTGACTGCCGTGCTCGATCACGCGCGAGGATACGAATCCCGTGTTCGCGCTGCCATATGCGGAAGAGGTCTTCGAACCTATCATTCTTGTCAACATGCAATACACCCATGCACACTTAACGCATGTGTTCGCTCGACTCGAAGTACGCGTCGAGCAAGAAATAAGAAGGAAATAGAGAAAGACTTACCACCCCATTCTCCGAGCAGTTTTCACGTAGTCTTTCCATTCTGGCGGCTCTATCTCGCTAACATCGACGTGCCATCCCCACGCGATCGCGTCGTTGTAGATGGCTGTTGCGAGCGGCGAGGCGGTGGAGATGGATACCGAGGTTGCAGTTGTAGTGTATGGGGGCGGGATTGGTATGGGCGGGGGATGTGGATTATGTATGGCATGGCTGGATGTTGGATTGCTCCTTCGTTTTATATTTGTTGCCAAACGAGAGCGAGAGGATCTGGTTTGCGGGAGATGTGGGAACGCAGTGTCATTACAATATGGTAGGACATCGGTGTTAGATGAATGGTAGGAAGGTGTCGATATCGGGGTATGTGTGATTGATCTTGGTCTGACATGAAGATTTGTGAAGTCGTTGACGTGAACGGCGAAAGAATATCAAGTGCTTATTTCACGAACATTGCGCGTGGACCATACTGCCATGCCACTATCTTGTCACCCTGGACTTGACGTTTCTCTCCCCTCGTTTCCTAACCTAAATCACCACTCTCGACTTTCCCGAATCACAAACACCTTTCAACTCCTCACACAAGCATGAAGTATCTCCTCCACGCCCCTTCTCACCTCGACGTCTTCATCACATCCTCTCGCACACTCGCCTCCTTTCTGCGCCATACGCACAACTGGTCTGCCACCCAGACCGAGAGCTATGTGGTACCTTCTTACATCTCCACTTCGACGATCCGCGAGCTCGACGATGGAACTGTCGTTATAGACGAGGACGTTCTGGAAAATGGGAAGTGGATTTTGAAGCAGATGATTGGGTTCTTGGAAAGGGATGGGTTTAGTGGTGTGGATTTGAGATATGTTGGTCGGCTGGAAAGGGGTAGGGAAGGCTTTTCAATTGCAAGATGAGAAAGTTATGATTGAGATCGCTGGCGCTCTCATCGTTCTGACAAACACCCACGACAACGTTAACAACCTTCAACGTCACTCTTCCGCATGGCATTGGGAATCTCGTCCATGCTAGACCTTTTAGTATGGAGCAATCAGACACACTGATTCTTTCTGGACCACCGATCTGGCACCGCCGAATCCACGAGTACCGAGTCACACAATCTAAATATGTGCATGAGCTCGGTTGATTCCAGGGCGTTACACTATTCACCAAAAATATGCGAAAAACCAAAGAATTCTAGCGACAGAACAAATGAGACGTGGATCTGAAATCTCCTTCTGACGATTGGGACGGACTATTAAGACATTTGTATCCTGAACAATGGTTGTTCTTAGGAGGTTTCGCGATGCCGACACCATTTCTACCCACAAAGGAGAAACAATTCTAACTTGGCACGTGCACAAGCTCATCGAGCGGATGTCAAGAGCGCAAATTGCTACTAGATTAAAAGAAGGATATAGCTCGAATTACTACACAGCATTGAAATCTTGGTAGTATTGATATCGACAAACTCCCTTCCTATAATTCTCAATTACCAAGCCTGTGACGCGAACTTGTACTTCCTCGCACTACAAAAGTCCATAGTACAGCTTTGTGCTCAGGTCTTGAAAGAGGTCTACTTGCTCCGTATAGTCTTCTTCAAAGCATTGTGCAACATGCTCTAGGAACTGATCCCGTTCCTTGACGTTGTGATCTTTCATTGTCGTCATCATTGTCAAAGCCTCATTATACGATACAGCCTGCATCCAAGCTGGAAACCAACCCGAGTCTGCCCAGTCGATCAACGTGACCTCCCAATCGTCCTCGCCGTCTGGACCCGGAATGGATCGAATGATGGTGTTGCCGACACTAGGGTCCAAATGAGTAAATACGGGCTGACGTCAGTTGCATGCAAGCAGTTTACTTTCCATCTGCGATAGGCATGACAATTCTTGGGCCGTGAAGTCTTTAAGGCTACACGAAATTGCTGTAGTCATACGCGCCGAGGAGCAAAGTGCTGCAACAAATTCCTCATATATGCTAAATGGAGCGGACATGCCTGGTTGCATCTTGCGAAGATATTTGGCATGGTCCGCCAGCCTTGCCTATGGACGCGCCCATAATACCCCTCGGAGGGAATGGAGCGCAGAAGTTGGAGCTGCTCGCATAGTCTCGACAGGATTGTCGACCGCGCTTTGTCGTCAAGACTGAGCCACCTTTGAGCGGTCAGGGTCTCGCCTTAAATGTACTCCATGACCAGGAAGTGTATCGTCCAGCCGCGTACAGGCTTCGTGAAGGCGGCGTAGAGAGTTGGCGTGCGGACCTACGAGTTTGCTTGGAGAAAGAGTAGATCTTCGGCTTCCTGAGCGCAGGTCAGTCATTAGAGTATGATGCGTGGAGAACTACGAACCTGGAGGATTGACGCATTGGCACCAGACTTTATCATGAATGCTCCGAGTCTGAAGGTTTGCCCACCCAAAAGTGGACCCGAATCGCACCACTCTATCCATCTTTGCTCAATCTCGTCGAACGAGGGGAGGGGAGGATGGTCCGGCGCTTCATACGGAAACTGCATTCTCGTCCAGGAAGAGTAAGATGAAACATTACGCAAGGATTTCAAGCGTTCTGAGTAAATCGAGCTAGCTTCATTGTGTCTCTTGACATTAAAATGCTCTTGGAGAACGTCTGCCTTGGAATGCATTGCAAATCCAGTAATTGTGTGTGGACCCGCATTTCCAGACAGCATTGTGTTCTTATATACAAAATTCTTAGACATGCGAACCAGGGCCACCCGATCTAAACCTTCTTTATTTGCATAGCTATAGCTCTGCTGTCTATTCTCGGCAATCTATTTCATTATGCCTTCGAATTCTTCTTTGTCCTCGGTGCTAATCTCACCACATTTTTCCATTGTATGGCCCGAGCCCTGTGCCTGACTATGTTATTGACATCTTTTTTGTTCTATAACGCGAATTTGGCCCATGATATACCCTTCACTGCTCGAATCTTCGAAGCTTGGAAGATTATATTTCAATCAGCGACGATACAGTGAACCGGATTGGCAAGTCAAACGCAAATGACTACGTTGACTTGTAGCACGCAATACACCAAGAGACTAAATATTAGAACCTATTGCGAAATGTAGAATTAAGCCAAGTGCAAGAGCGCTATGGGGTGTAATATCGAACATACATTGGAAAATGCACAATACATGACTTTGTTTGATCCTCATGACCGTTGCAATCCATGTCGCTCAGTGAGAAGTAAAAATCTTGTGGCGTGCTTGAAATGAGTGAGTACTCAGATATGAAGGCCGCACGCTATGTTATGTGTACGGCTCGCTTCTTATGGAGATACGGGATGCTCTTTCATGGGCTGCTTTGGCCATCTGTAATGGGCAAAACATGGCTCACATTCGCTTACGAGACGTCCTTACTCTCAGCATTTACAGGGTATCTATGAGCGACGTTGAACTGACTGAAAGGACACCTGGATACTCTATTCGAGAGTCTTTCTGCGCGGTGAATTGTTCTCTGTAGATGCCGACGCTATTGATCTCTACCAAGTTAGCATGGCTCTAAAGCATCACACAGCGCACAGAAAGTCAACGATGAACCACATAGAGAAAAGTCTTATTAGTTGTATTGGCTTCGTAATTTGTGATTCATGACGCTGCACCTGCAGAGGTGAGATAAGACTGTTCCCGAGCTGTTGCTCTGCACTCGGCGGCAAAAGGGTCGAGTGCTTGTGATGCGATTGAAACGCCCCCAAGGAGTCAATGCTGCGCCACATGACCACACGTGACCAGATCCCTAGCATGTTCGAACGCATGTGTGAGGAATCCACTCACGGAAGACTGATCAAGTGGACAGGTGGACCTGAACCCAAATCATCTAGTGGCGGCAGCCTTTTCCAACGCCAGTCCCAAATCAAATTCCCGCCCATTTTGTGTTGCGCTACTGAGAAGCGCTAATCATTTTCCAGGTCCTCCAACTCCTTTTGACGCCGTTCCAACTCTTGCCTCATTGCATCTGCCTCTCGCTTAAGCCTCTCTTTCCTGGCAATCTTATCCTCTTGTGATGTTGCGGGATTGGGCGACGGACCTCCGCTTGTTCTGGGGAGTGCCGCTAATGATGGATCGATGTTCAATTCCTCTGTGCGAGGATTGAGGATAGACGAGATCGCATTCGGTCGATGTGGAACTGGATGTACGGGGTTCGAGGGTGCATCTTCGTGATCCATTGACGTGGCGCTTCGACTCCGTTTTCTTGGTGATGGCGCGTTGGGCTGTGTGTTAGAAGGTGCGGGTAGATTAATTGGATGCGAGGTGACTGAGCCGCTACCAGCGTAGTAATGTGTGAAGTCTATAGCCAATGGTCCTTTTGGCTCCGGTGTGAATTGTTCTCGTGTTTCAATAGCGGTCGAGGAATCTGGTGAAGCAGATTGCTCGAATGCAGGGGTCTGTGAAGGGCGTTGTGGGGGTGAGTAGTCGGCGATGGACGGAGAAACTTGAGAACCGCCATCCCCCGCAGGAACGACACGTTTCCGCCGCTTGATTTCTTGCTTCTTCATGGCTACTGGACGATGGGCATTATGCAGCTTATAGTACAGACCTGCATTTAAGTTAGGCATCGGCCCGAAAGCAGAACACTGCAACTGAACCTACCACAAGCGTTGCAGATTATGTGACCGGCGTCGTCTCTTCGCCATAAAGGTGTGATAGTGGTACCGCAATTCTGACAGGCTGGTATAGCGCTGGTAGAAGATGAGGCATTTGAGGGTCCAGGCGAGACATTGCTGCCGCCCGTAGTGTCAGTCGAGGTAGAGTTCGAAGCAGCGTGAGCTTGCGCCAAGGCAAATTTAGCTGTTTTCGATACACGATTGTTGAACGCTGGACAGCCGCTGCAGCCTTGCTGCCCACCAGTGCCATTACACCTTCCGCCTCCAGGACATGTTCCGGCTGCCATTTGATCAGCGGCAACGTACGTGGCGACTTTGGGTGATGCGGCCAGGTTGCCAGGAGATGGTTGATCAGTAGCGTCGTGACTTGGCGCCGGATTTGACTGCACGGTCGGAACAGGTTGTGTGCTACTGTTGCGCTTTAGGTTCACTGGTCGATGCTGGTTGCGTGCTTTGAGATAGAGTCCACACGCATTGCACACAGTTTCGCCAGTTGGCGAGCGGCGCCACAAGGGTGTCTGAGTTGTCCTGCAGTTGCTGTATTGCATTAGCGCCTATCTGCATTTGTGATCACGAGTCAACCATTTCTATGCATATTGCACAGATATGGCTACGCCTGGATGAACCTACCTGCAGACTTGACCAGACATTGGCGCACTCGTTGCTCCGGCGCTGCTGGGTGGCAAGGGCAAGTGGACTGAGGTTGCCGGGGTCGCCGGTGGCTCTGAGATAGGCACAGCATCTTCAAGTGAGTGGTAGATTTCAGAGCGATCGTCTTCTTGTGCTGCTTCTGATTGCCCGGGTTGTGACGGAGTTGATGTTCTTGCTACATGGTTGTCGTGTGCCTGGTTTAGGCGTCGGAGACTTTCGGCCATTTCGTGTTCATCCTTGCTGGCTTCTCGGGACAAGTGATGAGGATGAGTGGGCGTTGGAGCCAACGACGTGCCTCCGTTGACGGTAGGGTGTGCCATGTTACCAAGGCTGTGTTGCTGGAGCCTTGCGCGGGCTGGACTCGCACTCCTGGAGCGCGATAAGGCACTGTTGTCTGGCAAAGGGCCCAAGAAAGGTGCGAGAGACGGACAGTGAGGTTGTTTGAGATCGCGGGGGATTCGGCGTGACATCAGCTTGATCTGATAACCAGGACGACAGGCAAGTGCACGGCGCAGTGGCGCGGACGTGACTCGTGGTGATGTGCGGGTCCCCAGGTCTTGGTACACGGTGCTGGTCAGGTGTGGCACGTTGGTGGACAGAGAAATGTTTTATGGCAGATCAGCTCAGCAAGGGAATTCGTCATGCGGATTTAGGACGCCGGTCGTCATTCGGCTCGATGTGAATGCTAGGTGGCCCTGCGCGGCGCAATGCAGGTTGGTGATTGCCAAAGCGGTGAACCTGCCTCGGCCAATCGGACCCCTGATATTATAAGCACGACCAGCTAGCGTACAACCCTGAGTCCGACCACCGCAACCACCTCAAGCCTCAGCGAACACCAGATATAGCGGTGATATTAGGCCGTGGGCTGGTTACGGTACCTTATGTCGATCGAATAGTTACACAAGAGTGGACAGGGATTGCCTGTCTCGGAGACCACGAGATCGACTTGTGGCGGCGAGAAAAAGAAATTCTCTGCTCCTTCACGCTGCACAGCCAGTCGAGCCTTGCAATCAAGCACTCCTAGCAGCGGAAGCTGAGCCGGCTCGCCTCTGTTGGAGTAGTGTACGGTTTGCCCGCAATTTGCCCGCACCTGCATCCAACCGCGATCCAATCACGAAGGACCCATTTGTATTCTACGGCCCATTCCTCACCAGCTGTCAGACAACTTTAGGTGTTGTGAACTTTCGGTCTCCACAGGACCCAGTGATATTAGCGATAACAGATCTCGTCCGAGTAACTTCCGCATCGATCGCTAGCTGCCCTGCAGTACCGACGTTATGTCTCCGTCCCATGCACAGCGGACACTAAGCAAGCGAGCACGTGATAAGACAAGTACAGCCTCGTTGTAATGTCTAACAATATCATACAACCCTGCACATTGCTTTTGAAGTGTTCGCATTGGTAGCGACAACATGACTTCTGCACTCCCCTTCTAAGCGACTACAACGACATGGTGTAGCCATGAAGATTTCTTCAACGCCAACGACCTTCTATCAGTTCACTCTTCTTCTGTCCTGAGGACGGAAGTGGTTTCAATCTCACTCCCGAGCTTATTTCCAAACACGCCATTTACATTTGAGGATTCCTCAACCGCCATCCTTCGGTATCGTGACTGGGATTTAGACTTGTTCGGCGCCCCAGCCAGCGTCGGCATCACTATGAGAATATTAGCTTTGGCACTCTATGCCGAGATATCCAAAAGTACATACCGCATGTTCGCCGGGGGCTCGATCGACGGAATGTACTCCAAAACAGAGTAAGCAATGCCAATGATGCCTACAATTGTGCCAGGGACAATGCGGAACCATTTCTCTCCGACAATGACAGAGCCGATGAAGATGTAGACTTGCGTGGTCAGCTGCAGCAGATTTCGCCAGTTGATGATTGCTTACAAAGTCCACGACCGAGGAAAGAGAACATAAACGAAGCATAGCGGGCCACTTGCTGTGGAATCTGAAATTCAAGCAAGGCAGTACCTGACACAATGTCAGCCTAATAGCAAGAGCCTGAACGCGGGACGTTCTCACCAAGGCCGAATATTATCAAATAAACGCCGAGAATAATGTTCGAGCTGAGATGGAGGTTAGCTTCTTGTGTCTACGACCATAGTCTTACAGATGTGCGACAGCAGCAAGCTCTAGCAGTCTTGAAGGATCTGGCTGACACATGTAAATGGTTGCGCCAGATCTCCCACGTGTGTCCACAGCTTGTCTGCATCATGCGCAAGCCTTTGGCTGCCACGAGGATATGTGAAGCAGAAATCCAGGCATTCCATTGATGTTCGCGCGCAGCCTCTCTGTGCTAGAGTGAAATCTAGCAGTCGACTTATCGTGTTGATGCGACTTGCGATCGTGCCTCGATGTGGGCAGTGTTGAGGGTGGAGACGTATGCGACTGGCAGACTCACAAATCGTTGAACGGGAAGAGCTTCGCGATACCGCCAAGGACTACAAACACGGCGACCGCGAAATTCACCATGCGACTGTGCATCGTCAGTTTCCATACCACTCCCAATGCTTTGCGCAAAAGCTTCTGCCTAGCTCTTCAGAGCTTCCTGACGTGCACTCACAAGATGTCGGAGAAGTCCATGGCGGATGAGTTGGCGAGGTGTGGGAACCGCAGCTTGACGACTGGTAACCGGAGAATGTGCGAAGAATGGGGGTTGCGAGATGGAGATGACACTTGTTGCTGTGCTGCTGTTGAGATTGTCGTGTTGCGCGGCACGAGATGCCTGCCATGAGGTAACAGCAGCCAAGCTTCTGACTTAGGGGTGCGAAACGTCATACCAAACCTAATTGGCTTGACACGCCGTCGCAGCTCATTTGCCCGCCCTCAACCCTCTCGTGCCTCTCCACGCCTCACCACCATCAGCACTTGCATCGACAAGCAGCAGAGTCAACCAACCCGTAGTTGCTGCCTGCACGGGATTCTACTTGCTGCCAATCACCTGCTTACTCCTCACTATGATCAAATGAGGATGTGCTCGCCTGTGTCGTGGTCGATTTCCCAAGACTATTCGGATCTCATTCTTGCTCCCTCCAGCTTCACTCTCTGAACATCGAACGATAGAAATCCTAGTGCATCCAATCGACTACTTCCAGGCAGGACACATCTTGAATGCTTCATATGTCCGCTATGCAGCGCACTAAACTATCGTATTCCCTATGAGTCGCTAGACTGGCAGCTGTGACCAGCCTGTACGACATCCTTTAGGGTTTATCTCCCTTTGTCAACATCCGCAGCGACCACCAACATTTTCCAGCCCTCTCATGGCCCCTAGCCACTACGCAAACTGGTTGATGTCCTTTCCGAGGAAATAAGTAGCAGACGCATTAATGAGGAAGAACCATGGCCAAGCACCACGTGAGAAAATCGACGCGGAACTGACGAACCCGTGGACCATACTTGATGTCTGCCCAACACCATGCTGACCATAATATTGCGCCCGACACACCAACGGAGTTCGATGATTGGCTCGACAGTGCAGCACCACGGGTTGCCTACGAGCGAGTCCACGCATACCACTGCAGTCTGTCGAACTTGACATGCACTGCACAGTATCCCTTGCGACAGACATCTTCACTCGAACAGTATAAAGGCTCTCCCGCACTCTCATCGGCTCTCTAGCAATGGCGCTCTTTATCACACTTCTCGCTGGTATCACTGCTTCTGCCACTAATAGTCTCCTCGCCCCATCCTGTCCACCGCATCATGGGCCAGAAGGTGTACGTGTACGTCTGCCTCCTGCATTGGATGGGAGCGGACATCATACTTCTTGGGTCGCGCCTTCACCCAGATGGTACTTCAAGCCATGGTCCATGATCTACGCCTCCAACCTACAGTATACTGCGTTTCGCAACTTCCAATACGACCCTACGGCAATAGACCCCTCGGAGCCATCCGGCCTGGTTAATGACCTGAGCTCTTTCCAGCTTCCAGGAAATGATACTGTCTACACCACCTACGGTGTCGACACACCTCATACCACCTACTCCACTGTTCTGAGTTACGCCGGTACTGGAATTCTCGAAGGCGCCACTAGCGACTATAGCCTGCTCGCTTGGGGTTGTGATGCTCGAGGCCAACCTTATTATGCATCCTACTCGACCGCCGTAGAACTTAGCAGTACACCAGTGGGCATCGATATCATGAGCACAAGCAACTCAGGTCCGGATGAAGCAACTTTTGAAGCACTGGTGAAGGCTTTAAATAACCTTCGAAACGAGGAGATTAGAGGGCTAGTCGCCACTTTAACGGAGATAACGCAAGACGGAGGGAGGAACGGGCTCCCGAGAGTGGTGAGTAATTCAGCAGTATTTCGCGAATGGACCGCTGATGATACCTCTTCGTGTAGGACACCTGCGACGATTATTGTAAGAGCAACCAGAACATGATTGGCATTATCGGTTGAGCGAAGGTTCTGATGGATGCTGTCTTACAAACCATAGGCGTGAAACATACTTCATCTTCACAATTCGAATATCTAGCTCTCTTGACCTTAAATTATACTGTTAGCCCCCAGATCACTGGCAACCTTCCTGATATGACACAACGTAGCCAAAGGCGCATGGAAGGTACCGAGTTACAACACTGCTCTACATACTACGGGACAACATGAATACCACGTCCACTAAATGACTTAAGTGCAGCGCGAACGTATTTAACATCAGCTGTGGCAACAATAATAGCCGCGATACAGCAGGGCCTAAGTACTTACGACGGTTTTGCTGAAGGCGTAGATCCACCGAGGTGGTGAACGTACATGAAGTATAACCGTATTGTGGTGGTAATTGTGTTGCTCCTCTATGTTAGGGGGCGTGGCCATGGGGGTACTCACCAACAAACGTATATAGTCGTGCAGCTACTACCTTGCTTTCACGACTTCCTTGAGACACGCCATAAATTCAACATTCGCTTGTTATCGTCCCGGCTTTAGCAGGAGCTGATGGAAGCACCCGGCCAGTTAGCAATATGACGCTTCGTAAAACCACATTAGGAAGCGAAAGAGTTGGTCACTGACGGCAGCAGAAAGAAGGGATGAAAGCAATGGCTGCGTGAACGCAATATGATCCTCTCCAATCCTCCAGATCCATAATTCGAACAATCAACCATCACCGAAAAACGAGTTCGTGTTCCTCCGGTTGAGGAGGCAATGACGACCTTCATGCCAAGCGCCCTAGCTGCCCTTTTGGAAGGTGCAATGACTTCCGCTCTTGGCAACGATGATCTACTTTCTTATGACCTTCTCTTCCAGACACAGCACCGGGGACGAACACGCAGGGCTATGATAAGAGTGGACCAGGCAATGTCGTGCGCGCAATTAACACAATTTACCCAAGAGCCGGGATGCGGGGCGAGCAGCTATATGAGGCGGCTGGGCCCTGGACGTTGCGTGGATGCCTCAACGTCCTTTCGAATCTGTTGGAGGACAATTCGAAGATTGATAAGTCAAGATGAAGGTTTCATGCGGTCTTAGTTTGGTGTTCGCTGCGCAAGCGCTGGGTGCGGCATTTCCAGCCACAACATATGGCGACAAGCTCCGACCTGTGGTGTCTTCAAAGAAGCTCCAGAGCCTAATCACGACTGATGGGTAAGTTCTAAAAGACCTTTACGATTCGCAAAACTTATCTAGGTCTAGCTTGATGGGAAATCTCAAGGCCCTTGACTCCATCGCTAAAGCCAATGGCGGGAACCGAGCGTTTGGTCTACCCGGCTACGCAGCTTCCGTCGATTACATTCTTTCACAGACGAAAGGCGCCAAAAACTTTCGCACTTGGGTTCAAGACTTCCCTGCACTCTTTTTCAAGGTCCAATCTATCAAGTTCAGCGTTAGCAACTCCTCATACCATGTTATTGGCTTGTCGTATTCGCCCTCAACCACGACTGAGGGACTTACCGCTCCGTTGGTACTGGGCGCATCTGGTCCCGTGGGTTGCACCAACGCCGCATACGACAATATCGATGTGGAAGGCAAGATCGTGCTCGTACAGCGCGGAAGCTGCCCTGATGGTACCACACTCGCTGGTCGCATCAAGCCAGCTGCTGCCGCCGGAGCTGCTGCCGTGATCATCTACAGTGATGTTGTGACCCCAGTTACTGGTGGAACCCTGTCAAACCCGAATCCTCAAGAGTATGTGCCATCCGGTTACATCAACAAGGCCGACGGAGAACCTCTCGTTGCCCGTCTCCAGGCTGGCGAGTCGATTGAGGCCTACTTCCAGCAGACACAGACGGTCGAGACCAGGATCACTCAAAATGTCTTTTCAGAGACTACTGAAGGCGACCCAGAGAATGTCATTATGCTAGGTGCTCATTTGGACAGCGTTCAGGCTGGCGCCGGAATTAATGATGATGGATCTGGCTCCACCCTCATTCTGGAAATCAAGAAGGCTCTTGAGAAATTCCGAGTCAAGAACAAGGTCCGCTTCGCTTGGTGGGGCGCAGAGGAGAATGGTCTTCTGGGTTCCAAGTACTACACCCAAAACCTGAACGCAACGGCAGCAAACAACATCTTGACCTACCTGAACTTTGACATGGTATCGCGCGGATACTTTGGCGTCTTCGATGGCGATGGCAGCACTTTCAACCTCACGGGTGCTCCTGGTTCTGCCGCAATCGAGAAGCTATTCATCGAGCACTTCACCAAGAACGGTGTCAACGTTACTGCTGCGCGATTTACCGGTGGTAGTGATTATCAGAGCTTCATGAACATTGGCAAGCCCGTTGGTGGTCTTCATACTGGAACTGGTGTTGAACAAGATCCGTGCTATCACCAAGCCTGCGACACCATCGACAACCCCAACCCGACAACGCTGACTATTAACGCTAAGGTAAGCAAAGACGATATATGATGGGATTTCCAAATGCTGACTGGGTGATAACAGGCTGCTGCCCACGTTCTGTCGATCTTGTCCACTCGTGGCGAAGAGTTCATTCCCAAGAGCCCGGTCAATGCTAGCATGATTACCTCGAGAGGACTGACTGGACTGGAGGTCCGGTGGACCGTCCCGGAGGAGGGCGAGAGGCATGTTGGAACCTGTGGACATGAGGTGTAAAAGTCTGGGCGACGATAAAACTAGATGAAAATGTACAATGGAAAACATGAATGATCAGTGCCAGCCGATACAGAAGCTGTAATCCTCCTGCAGTCCGACGCTATCTTCGTTGTTTCTTTCGCCTTCTGCGCCATTTTTGAGTAATACCACTACTTAGCCAGAAGACTGATGCCGTAATCTTGGGTTCCTCGCTCGAACACAGCTTGTCAAACTGCGTGCGAGCCAGAAGCAAAGTGGTTCCGCAGTATGGGCCTTCCTCTTCAGCGCGCCTGTCACCACACTCGCCTTCTCTTGTCTCATAACACAACGTTGGTATAGTTTCCGCTACCCCAATGCTTACGTATCCGCTAACACTTCCGCAGTAAGTCTGCCAATCATGCGCTCTCGCGCACAAGAGAGCCCGTCGAGTAGACACAGAAAAGGTATGACGAAGCGATCCAAGCGATCTGAACGCGGAATTCGCGAGGGTAAGGCCTCTGGCCATGAGAGGCGCACTGCGCTCATGGCAACACGCAAATCGCGTGCACGTTGCATGTCAGATTCTGACGATTCAACCTCTGAGGAGGTAAGGGGAAAGCTCGAATGAGCAATCGGATACAGGAGATAACTCAAGCTCGGGTGAGGATGTAGACCCAGAAGACTCAAGTTCAGATGAGGAGCCGTCTGTTCGGCGTAAAAGGTCTGCTAAACATAAGTCCAAGAAGCCCAAGCGGGCAATCGCCAAACAGCGGGCCAAACCGAAGTCCTCACGGACAAAATGCGCACGTCGCGACTCAATTTCGTCAGAAGATTCATCCTCCGAAGAGGAACAGCCAACGAGACGTACGAAAGCTTCTTCAGGAACATTTTCCTTGGCTTGGGCGTCGAGCTCCGCGAAGGCTGTCCGGAGCTTCCCACGTGAGAAAAGGAGGGCGCTACGAAAAGCCATAGAAGAGAAAGCAAAGAAATTGGCGATGGATTCAGAGACCTCCGAGTCGTCTGATGACTTGAACTCACTAGCAAAAACGTCGAATCGAAATTCTCGACATGTACAACGCCGACGTCGCGCATCGTCTTCCAGTGCTTCTGCCGAAACTAGTTCTGATAGTGGTGAGGACGACTCTTCCTCTGAACAGACAAATCTCGCATTACAGGGTGAGCAGAACAAAACTGACGCAGGCTTGTGCGCTTCGTGTAATGTGCGTCAGTCCCGTCGGGGTCTTGAGATATCGTTGGCTGCAGACAAGATTGCAGAGACAGAGCTGAAGCTGACAAGAGTCAATGCTGGTATGCGTAACACCCCGTATATTATACGGCAATGCTAATAGTAGGCACAGAACTGCAAATTAAACAGGAGCGGCTGAAATTTGTTCAGGCACAGATCAGGTTGATCGATGAGCGAGCTCAACGTGCAGAGGCCCAACTCGAAAGGTTGGAGTCGTGTCTGGAATGAGCACAGGGTAACATCTTGCTGGGTGTACGGCCATAGAAGTTGAAAACCCTTTAACACTGAGTAATGAGGCTGACCTCGCACGGCATCCGACTTCCTTCATTTGCCTTGAGGCTCCCATGATGTTCCCCACATATTTGATTCGAGATCTGGTACTGGTCACGTTCGTACCTATGTACTTCGTTTGACGTCCCCACTTTCACCTTGTCCCCGCCGCGATGGCCAAGACTGTTATGATATCTGCGCGTTGTTCAAGACCATCGATCTGCAGCCTACACGATCTACTCTCCTTAGAAACTGTACACCAACCAAGATGTACAACGCACTGTACGTATACCATGTCTCGCTGTCGAAACATGCATGCTGACGCATTCACAGGCATCGCCCACCCACGTCCAACGCAGGGCGCACGAGTGCGCGCGAAGGAAGTGAACAACAGCGTCCGCATAGTGCTGGTCCAACTCCCTTCAATCAGGATGGCGGAGGTATGTTACAGCTGTGCCATTTTAGAAACACATTATTGACGCAATCCCAGCAGTCCAAAAGGCCCAGGAGCAGCGCATGCACCCCGCAGAGAGACTACGACAGGCTGGCCACATCTCGCAGCAGCCGCGTCCATCATCAAGGGACGACAAGACCCTCCGTCGTCAAGCGCGTCGCGAACGTCGGGAACGCGAGGCTCATCAACTTCGTCAGGCTAATGGTATCCTCCAGAGCGCGAACACATATCAAATGCAATCGATGCCAGGAATGTTTGGAGTAGGCACGCCATTGACCAGTCATATGCAGCACAACTATCACGGGCCACAGCAACCGCTTCCGGTGAAAGGACTTCAGATCGCACCTTGCCACCCCGGCACTTTCAGTCAATCAAGCATGGACTGGGAGGACTCTCCTGCTATGGTCGAAGGCGGTGCGCATTCTGTGGGCCACTTTCAAGGTCAAGAAGAGGTTCAGGATGATGCTAATGGCACTCTTGACGAACAAGTAGACCGGTTCCTCGATGACCTCAAGGTGGAGTTGGAGGCGAAGTGGGCTAAGGAAGAGGCTGCGTGAGGGCCGACAATGGCGTGGCGACGATTGAGACGATCATTTTGGGAGTTTGTAGGAGTTCGCGATACCCAATCGTATGTTCAGCTCAATTCAATGTCAAGTGGAGTCCCATCAGGCACATGTATAATGTTTCGTTTTGAACTGGGTGTGGATTCATACAAGCCGCTTCTCAGTTCCTCTCCTCTTTCACCTCACCTTCGTGGCCGCTGACTATTGCGAATTGAGCTAGCGCATTGTGCGCTTGCCTTTAAACCTTGTTGCTACCCACCACCTTCAACTCAATATCCAACCCACACTCAGGTATGTGACGCCAAGATATCAAGGTCCTCGCTCTGCTGACAAAGTGACCAGCTCGCGATGTACGACCGCGCGAGTCGTCGCTCCCACGAGCGTCGTTCTTATGTTCGTTCCCCATCACCTGGCGTCTCACGCCGTTATCATGGAGCTCACGCTCCGCTAACTCGGCCTTCGCACCGAAGTAGATCACGCCGTCGAGATGATGCATCGCCTTCTCGTCGCCGTCATCGCAGTCGTTCATACGACGATCTTAGGACAGGTAGGTCCGCTCACAACAGACCACGTGGTCGATCTCCCAGCTGGTCATACGGCGATGATAGACCCCGCAGGTCGAACCTGAGTAGGCGACAAAGTTGTCCACGAAGCCGCTCATATGGCGCCGATCGCCGACATGGTCGATACTATGACCGTAGTCGCAGTAGCGACCGCCATCGTGATTACAGCACTCGCGTCTACGAAAGTAACCGGCTCGAACGGCGCGAAGCCGGAAGGATGAGTAACGAAATGATAAGGATAAGTGACAATCATAGATTTCGCAACATTGATGCGCGAGAAGCTGGTCGTTTTAGTAATGACGTTGGTCGGCATGACCGCGATCTGAATCGGTATCAACAAGGCTCACCTGAGCGACATAGGCATAGTCGTAACTTTTCACACTCTAGATCCCCTGATCGTAACCGGACACATCGACCGAGAGAAGCCGTCCGGGCTGAAGTATACACACGCAGTGTTAATGATGAAATGCCATCGACTGGGTCAGCGACTCGACAGGCGGTAGCGCAGGGCGCAGGACTTGATCATGAGGTCTCTGAAGAACAGACCGGACAAGACCAAGTTGATCGTATTGTGGGGGCTACAGAGAATGTGCAAGAGCGCATAAGAACTGCAAACACGGAATTGGACAGGGCGGAAGCCGAGTTAGAACTAAAGAGGGAAAGGCTACGAGCCGTACAAGGCCAGATGCTGGCATTGGATGGTAGAATTAGACGAGCGGAGGGACAGCTCGAGAGAGGGCGACTTGGGGATGGTACGGCGAGCCGGCGTCTTGGGACATGAGGTACTTCAAGGTGCTTCGTGATCAAACACGTCTGGAAAGATTGATGCATCGTGTTTTTGAGTTTATGTGAGCAAATACTCTTTAAGATATCCTGCGAAAGCTGCCTTCTGTTGCGCTTCTTCTGTTAGGTTCACGCCCTGACTCTAAGTTATCACCTCAATTGATCCTTATGCTGAGCTATCCGATCATACGTAGTGTGTCGGGAGAACCAACAAACAGGACCCGACTTACTTCCGCTATGGATCTACTTTCTTCTTCCGAGCTGAGGTTTCCATGACTTCGACGCTCACCCTCAGCGCTACGTGCTTTGGCGTGTTCTTCATGTGGCGCAAACTAAACAGGGACAGAGTAGCTGCGCACTCTGATTACGCCCTGGCTCATACTTCGGTTGGTGCTAATCCTAGCTACGACCAGTCCTGGCAAGGTTATCCGGCTCCCTACGACTTGTCGTCAGGCGAGCACGGACTTCCCGTGGAAGTAGAAGCGAAGCATGAACAAGCCGAAGCGAGTGCAACTACACTAAGCCAGGTACCTGAAGTGTCTGCATAACGATCTCACTCTACATTCACTCGGTCTGTGTGTTGTATTAGCCGTCCGCGGGCCAGGAAATGAGCGCAGCCATGAAAGAAGGAAACGTCACCATCATCGCAAGGACGAAAGAGACACAAATT
The DNA here is from genome assembly GCA_020744225.1 of Paraphoma chrysanthemicola. NCBI lineage: Eukaryota > Fungi > Ascomycota > Dothideomycetes > Pleosporales > Phaeosphaeriaceae > Paraphoma > Paraphoma chrysanthemicola. The sequence goes on from JAGMWG010000016.1 coordinate 140,752, forward strand.
CAAAGCTACACTAATTTTTAAGCTGGTTTGGCGAAACCCTCTTTGATGAGTGATAGATGCGAATTTTGACATCGTAGACATCTCGTAGCAGCGCTGATGACTCCAAATTGGAGTCCTATTCGCACTAGCGCAATCTACGAAGAACCCCGCAGCCTCGTATTCGAACGCCCTTGTGCCCTCCACACACGAGCAACACCTCCTAGTAACACAACGCAATACATTCCTAGGCCCTTTCGTTTGTCTGAAAAGAACTATCCGCGCTTTTAATCAGATCTTCAGCCAATAGTGGCAAACCTGAGCGTGGGCGTTTTTCCCGGTAGTCTTGACCAGTCGATGAGCAGGCATGCGTGTGAAATGCTGATTTTGAGTCAATACGGTGCAGCTGGTATAAATATCGGGAAAAGCGCACCCTCATGGTGGTTCACTTGAGTGCGACGCTCCCAAACGCTCTGCCAACGTTTTGTAGTCTGGCTAGCATCGCGCTACGACATCTACGCTGCCACTTCATCTCATATCTTTCTCTCTAGCTCAGCTGATCAAGGTATATTTTCCTGGCGGTTTCATTTGGAATGCTCTAACAAGTGTATAGGCATACAGTTCATCATGGCGAGTTGGAAGATTGTTCCTGATCTTGGGGACGCCAGTCACGTTGAATACACTTCTTTTCTAAGGAGTCGAAAGTTCTTCGCAGTTGATGATTCAGGCTCGACAAAAGGCGCTAAGCTCAAGCGAGAGCGACAATTCGTGAACGCTTTTCGTAATACACATGCTGATGCCGAGGATGCAATCTCTCTTTGGGGCAAAGGCTGCGACGCCCCGACAATGGACTTCGACAGCGTGAAGTGGCTCTCGAAGCATCGTGGTACCATGCCATCGGCTATCCTCCGGAGTCCATCTTCTCTCGATGCCGTAAAGGGCTCTGATGTCTGGTTCCTTCTTACGGACGGAGAGATTTCGGCCAACGAAGTGACTCAATTGGCAATGCTAGCACAGTCACAAGAGGTGCTCAACATTCCACTCGTGTTTCTTATCGTAGGCTCTCGCGCAAAGACACCAAGCTTGACCAACATATCCGTGGGTATTTCGTTCTTTGCCAGTTGCCAGGATACTCTTATCCTGTTCAAGGAAACATCAACCAGCAAGATCTTCGTGATTGCTGGTAAAGGGTGTTTCGCTCCGCTTGGCGGATCTGCCATGTATGACGACCTTGGGGATTGGGATAACTTGCAAGTCTTCGCAAACGATTTTGCCTTTTTGACACAGTGTAAGGAACTGGATATCCATATTGTGCGCGCAGAAACACGAATTCAATCTGGAAAGGGAGTGAGCCTCGGTCCTAAGTGGGAAAAAGAGCAAGAAGGCTCCGTACGTGTCGACTTGGATCTTTTGCCCGATTCTGGACTTCTATCGAACGATGACATCTTTAGTCTTCTGGCTGAAGAGACGTTCGACGCCCTGGCACTGGCATACAAGATTCGCAATCGGACCACAGAGCTTCGAGCCTTTCTACAAAAGCAAAAGATTGAGCAAGTCAGCCCGAAGTTGAGAGACGTCAATGGCGCTGCAGGACTTCTCATTGAGCTGGGCAACGTGAGTGCTACCGGGGCAAGGCGCAAAGAACTACAGGAGCAGCTACGAGTGGCTCATGCCAAGAACCGCGAACACTATCAAAAAACTTTAGCTGAGCTCGCGGGCTCCAAGGAAGTACAGGATCTGAAGAGGCGAAACCAACTTGTTGATGCGGCATTGAGATCGTTAGCCTCCGTCGAGGCCGCAGGTTTCAGCGCAGACATATTGTCTCGTAAGAGCAATCGAGCTAGACGAGCAGAAGCCGTCAACACAACGATGAGCCTAGAGATCGAAAAGCTCGAACTGGACGGGCCTTCTTTCAAGGGCTTCTGCCTCGTCTGTTGCGGTGAGGATGAGGTCATGTCGATTTGCTTCAAAGCACCCAAGCCCGACAGCCTCGAGGACAATACTACTGACTTCGCTCTCAATTTCCCACTCGCAGCTGGCGTGTTGACGAAGAACGTTGATCTTGTATCGAGCCAGAATATCTGCTTCCAGTGTGCATCGCTTGCCCCTCAAGGCAGATCTATCTATAACGAGAAACTCATGGCAGTGATACCCACAGTGCAGTATGATGGGAGCAACAAGAAGTACATCAATGACCAATTGTACTTGGCGCTGACTGCAAGACTGGCTACAGGAGCTGCCGGCATTGCTCAGCTCGTCATGGCCATTCTCTTGGAACTACTCCGGACCAAGACGTGGGCCGGAGCCAATGCAGAGCAAGAACAGATGCCTTCTGATGAACAGCATGAAACAGTCCAGCGCTGCAAGACATTCCGATGGATGCTGGATCAGCTTGTGCAGAACACATGGACCCGCGAGGACTTCAAAGAGACGGGCGCATGGGTCAAGTTCCCGCAGGCCTTAACATGGGCAGAGGAAGACTTTGAGAAGAACGGCCTAGCCAGCTTCGTGGTCACATATCCTGTCGCTGGCTTCAATAATGTCCTGGCGCTCGGAGTAAGCACGGGTGACTTCTCTCCAACGCAGGTCGCTCGTATGAAGTCTGCTAAAGCTATACACTCCATCGCATCCAAGTACCTCGCTGAGCTTCAAGTCGCATTACAAGTCAGGACCACCAATAGCCATTGGAAGCAGAAGTACCTCGAAGTGATTTACCAGGACTTCAACGGCCTTCTTGTGCCTCGAGACCAAGGTGCAAAGTCACTTGTGACCGAGACGAGCTTTTTCCGCGAGCGTCTGGCTGCATGCATCGGCACAGCCAATGTTCCAGACGATACACCCACCATGCCCAAAGTCCAACTCATACTCTTCTGGCTTCTTTTCGCCCAGCACGGCCACTGCACGGCGCAGACCTTCTTCACTCGCCTCCGCAACACTGAGCCTCTGTCCCACGCCGTCTTAGATCCTCGCCTCACCATCCCAGCCACAGAATCCACAAACATTCTCCTCTCCATCTTCGCAACCCAAGACGCACAGCTCATCGACCCCACCGCAGCAGCGCGACACATGGGTCTCATTCCCTTCGCCACTCCGTACGGCGCGTCAGTCCTCCACTGCGGTGCCGAAGGGTGCGAAGAAATCTTCTGTACCGTGACCAACCCTTCAGACATCACCGAGAAAACCATCCGCGCGATTCGCATAGCGAGATCAAAGCATCTAATCCAAGTTTTTGGGATCAAATCACGCTTTGAAAATAGTCAAACGGGTCTGCCTGAGCGCGTCCCGGATATGGTGGCATCTCCGCCAACAAGTATACATACGAATCTACACATTGTTATCGCGAGGGAATGGAGCGCGTGTACATCTGTCCAGCGCCGCGCGATTCTTGAGGGAGAGCGTGGGTGCACCGCGGAAGACGAGTTCGTGGCATGTGTTAGACGGCGAATGTGTAGTGAGGGCAGGGGGAATATTTTCCAGGACGAAATGGATCGCGATACGAGGATGCTTTTGCCGAGTTTCTTTAAGGTGTTAAGGGTGGCGATGAAGAAGGATGGGAGGGGTGACGAAGGAGGCGTTGAGGAGTATGAGATTGACTGGGCGGGGAAAACAGTGGCTGGGAAAGTCCGATGGGAATTAGAGGCGAGGATGAGTGGGAAGTGAGAGAGTAAACTGAAGTCCACGGTGTTTAGTCGATGAGAAGGATTTCGAATGGTGTTCTTGAAGTCCTTGGGAGATAGTTATCCCAAGTGTGTTTTAGTGGCAAATAGCTCCGCGGAACGAATACCTTGTTCCCAAGTAGTAGACTACAACTGCAGAGCCTCACCTCACACACCACTCCACCACACCTTCCCTCACTCTCTGTAAATCCCGGAATAATTCCCCAATCCCAAAACATCAAACTTCCTTCCCTTTCCTTTCTACCCTCCACATTTGGAGTCGTTGTTCCTCCGCCCCCTCCCTGCCACAACCAGGATCTCGACATCAGGCGCCCCATCCTCCCCCAGCACCTTCTGTACGCGGGTCCCAACTTCCCAATTTCCGAAACGCGGCACGGGTGTGGAGATCGTTCTTATGTAGTGTTCCCAGCGCAGCCAAAAAAGTCTACGCGAGGCTGAAGGATCGCGGAGCCCTGTAAATGCTTAGCATTGACGTTGGCGCAGCGGCGGGGTTGAATTTCGGAGCGCCATCGTGGACGTCGCGATTGTGTTTGTGTAGAGTGTGGACATGCAACACGTATATTGAAGCGAGAGATGCAAGGTATTTGTGTGTGTGAGGTAGATATTATTATCCTTTCTCTGCTATCCTACTCCTTCGCATTTGCGCTGGGTTTCAGCGCTGAATTTGAGGTGCGCCGCTTCTCAGCGAGAATGCACACTGACGGTATGTACACATCCGCACGCAATCTGAACTCCATATCCAATCATGAGGCCGCCTCCCAAAAGGAACAAAATGTGAAAACAGCCTTCGCGTGTTGCGTATCTATGTACTCATGCCGATGAAAATTTGTCCCAAACGCCAATGTATGCATATGCTATGCTCCGAGCCTGAAAAACGCCGTATACAATCATGCAGTAACAAAAGGAAAGATAGTCGATCATGCGCTCATCACCATGGCCAGCGCTAGGACAATGGTGATGGCGGTGGTGTAGATGGCGTTGCGGGAGCCGCTGATGATGGAAGAAGCGGCACTGCTCTTCTTGCTTTGTGTTGGGTCGGGCTTAAGCACAGCGTTGACGCCTAATTTCGCGCCAATGTTGGCAACAACGGCTTGCGAGTCGCGAACTTGAATCGTGAGTTTGCCGGACCCGTCGGTGGTGAATCGATTTTCACTATCGTCAACGATGGTCGAGTTACCGGTGATGTCGTCGTAGCTCATGCCGTTCCATGTGACTTCGGTCTGTGATTCAGCTCCAGGTGCGGTGAGGTAGGAGAGGTAGACGTTCTTGTTGGCGTTGCTGGAGCCAAGATTGAGGTTGAAGGTGAATGAGTCCTTGTTCGCGACGGAGCTGTTGGATTCCTTGGAGTTGATGAGGACAACGGCCTGGAGGTTGCTGTTGGCGTATGCGGTATAAGCACGGATGCGACCATCGTAAGCGGCACCAACGTTGCTAGTCTTGAGGGACGAGATCTGTGTGGTGCCATTTCCGTTGCCGATGATTTGGGCAACGGCAGCGTGGGCGTAGTACTGCGGTCGCACAAAGGTGGTGTCATGGCCGTACATGGGAATGGGTTGCCATGCGGAGGCATTCGAGTTATCGGTCATGTGCATTTGCACCGACGAGATGCCGATGGACGCGGCATAAAGGAAAAAGTTCAGGGTCCACAGTGACGCGCCAAATGTGTCACTGACGCCGGGCATGCCGATGGGCCCAACGGAACTCATCTCACGCAGAACATAAGGAAGGCCCGTCTTAAGAGCGATGCCGACCTGCTTCTCCCAGTAGGCGAACTGTGTGTTGGTCTGATCCATGTCCATGAGGTCGTCAAGGGTGAGCGGTGTCTTGGTGACGCCGATAACTGCAGGGGTTAGCCAATGATGTCGCCGCATCATGCAGGGTCAACTTACAATAAAAGTAGTCGTGCTGATTCCAGACAGTCATGTAGTTATCGCCATTGCGGCCTTCCATGATGCCGTCGCTGACGAGCTGCGAGATCTCAAAGGTGGTGCCGATGGTGGACGCGGTCGCGGGCGGCTCAAAGAAGGCACATGGCAGACCCGCGGGCGTCAAGACGCGTTCGCAGACTTGCTCGCAGCGGTCGAGGAATTGGTCCGTATATACCTTGCCGGACCAGGCGCCCGACCGGAACGAGTTCTGCAGCCACAAGTCGGGCTCGTTGCCGACTTCAAACGAGTAGAGCTTGGTGTTCTTGATGCCATCCACGGCGCCCTGTGCCAGAGCGACAATGTGGTCCGCCCAGTCGTCGTCCATGTACGCCATGTTCAGTCCAAAAGTGATGGGCGTGTCTTTGGGAAATCTGTCGAGTGCTGTGAAGTAGCCGGGGCCTATTATCATCGAGTCGGCGGCAATGGCGCCCTGTGCCTGCGAGTTCTTGTTGGGAGCCCATCGCAGCTCTGTCTTGGTCTGGTTCCACACCATGTAGTCCTGTGTATTTCCTCCCAGCCGGATGTGTGCGGGCCCGCCCGAGTAGTCGGCAAGGTTTTGCAGCAATTGCACGGAGAAGTGGTTCACATAGTCGTCGCCGCCAGTAAAGGAAAACAAATTCGAGGGCTCAATGCCAAAGCCAGCATACGAAGGGTCGAGATAGTCTGAAGCCCCGGACGGCGCAGTGGTCCCTAGAGCGATGGATAGTGAGCTCTGTGCGAGGGCGGCAGGCAGCGCTAGTATGGCTGCAATGCCAGTGCTGGTGCTTATCGGGCGGAACATGGTTGCTGGTATGTGTGGTGTGGATTATGGATGGAGCGAGAGGTGCGCGGATGCAACGGCCACGCCTTGAAATTAGCAACACTGGAAATACAGCGAAAACGACAGCGGAGATGGGGTGCAATTGAGCGAATGCAGGGGCGGCGGTGCGGAGGAAAAGGAAGGGAGCGGAAGGTGATGGCTGGGGTGTGGATGGTGAAATGGCCGGGCGCGGCAGGGCAGGGCTATCAAAAGTCAACAAGATTCTCGCATGCGTCACTTATTTGCAAGGCGGCTCCACTCCCGTCGCGCCTTTTGCTTCGTATGGAGCAGCGAGCGGCGGCGGGACTGCGCGGAGCGAGTGGGCACCATGATATCATTACTGTCAGACGGTGCCCACGCTGCTGCCACTGACTGGCATCCAGAGCCTCCGAGACAGCTGCCCGCTGAGCGAGCCTCAATTGTCGCCGTGTGTTGCGGTCGATACGCGTCAGCACCGCTCGTGTGGCCTGCGCTGAAGCCTAGAGCGGTAACTGGCAAATGGTGGCGTCTCGGATCGCTGGGCTACTTCCGAAACAGTCTAATCTATTATGAGCGACACCCGACTGCAGATCAAAGGATTGCGCGAAGCTTGATTTTCGCAGGATCAGGATGCATCGATGCATGCCGTGCCATCATTGCCCACGCTGCATCCGGCTGCCGTCTCGCTGTGCTCGAGCATACAAGAACATCACGCTCACAGCAGCGTCGTCTGCGCGCAGAAAGGCACGCGGGTGCGACATTGTCGCAAATGAACGACAGCCACCTGGCCTGCATTCAGCCTCAATGGTTCCTGAAAATCGCAGATACATTGGCCCATGGTGACGCCGCCCGCAGAGCTTGTTGTATTGCCCAGCCTCCACCATGTTCCCGCACGCCCAGCGTTGCAGCTTTGCTTCCGGCTCCACCACTGTGAACGTCATGGCGCTGCACCTCGCATCCCCCTTGCCAGCACCAGCCCGTTCTCGAAGCTTTGTTACCGTCACCTCAGCCACCTTGAAAACAGAAAAAGACAGTGCCGGCATACCCGCACCAGCAGCGTCAACCACGCCAAGCCCATCCGCTGCACACCGGTAGACTTACAATAACTAAATTCTTGTTTGAACATCGCCGCCCAGTACAAAGCGCCGCTCGTTCCGTCGTTAGCGGGCGGCTATGATGCCATGGGTGAATGTATTCAATTGCGATCCGCTCTCGTAGTGTTGTTGAGCGTCTGCAAGCCATGGGCTTCTAGCCAGCTGTGCGCCAACCTCCCTACCTTAGCCTCTGCAGCCTCGCTCCGCTCGCGCATCATTTGTTGTGGTTTTCTCTTTTTCCTGATGCCATTGCATTTCGTCCCGCGGGCTTGAACTCAATTTCCTATGTCATTACATTAGTCCAGCTCGTTCGCTCTGGTGCTGTCAATGTTCCAGCCCACGCTTCGTTGCGCTCGCGCCACAACGTGGTAATGCGCTGGTAGACACGCATCAGTTGGTATCCAATTGCAAGGTGCGCAGCCTCACATCGGTGCGGAACACGCCGTTGTTGACTCCAGGCTTGGAAGAAGTTGGAGTGGGTGCGCCGCCCAAGATGTTCAATGGGTCACGCAGATTCTGAGCATCGAGTTGAGCACGAAGAGCAGGATACTCTAATATCTCGGTGGAAGATCATGAGCTGGCATTATCTTCCTAATGCTGCAGAAGAACGAACTTCTTAAGTAAAAGAACGCCCGGCCTCCTTATGGATCTCCCTGCACGTGCGCAACAGCACCAGGCTGAGCATCCTGGTGACGTTTCGTGGTGTGATCTGGATCTTGTCGTCAAAGAGAAGGGTGTGAGCATATGTGCCTTGACGAACCAAGCTGGGCTGGTCAAGGAGGCTTATCTCCCAGGGATCGCTCGCGTGGCTTTTGTGTGCATCGCTCCGTTCTGATTGGCAGTAGATCTGTTGCACCCTCTTACAGGAGCGATGTACCCGCTTGCTGAGTCGTCCATGTATTTGGAGCGGTTCTGCTGGAGCGACTGCAGGCTCACAATCGCTTAGCGTCGATATCGGATTGCCCGTGTTGGTCTTGCGCACTATGAGGACGAAATGGTTGCGAGAGTAGAATGACGCCTGGAAACGCCTTGGTATGAGATACGACCATGGCTATATTTACTGCCATATACTCAGCAGAACATGAACGCGGTCGTGTGAAGGTGGCTGACAGGCATCATGGTCCAGTGATTAAAGTAAATTAGTGAAAGCTCCTAGATGAAGGATGCCTGTATCTTGCGGTCACGTCGACATGATCAGGGACACAGCCGCATTCCGTGTCTTCTTCATTTTCATGAGCGCCGTGTTGGTCTCGAGCACTCGAACTAAACAGACACAGGAAGTCACGGTTGCATTAGAGGGAAAGAGCAGTTGGGTATTTGGCAACAAAATCAATTCTAAATATACCGAAACCAAGGCTCACGCGAGTGGTGGAATGCCCGGCCCATAAACTTCTCTCCGCTCCAAAGCCGCTTCCTCGACCGTCTTCTGTCGTGTCAACCTTGTAGGCGTCCTTGACATCGCATCCACTTTGGACGAAGAATCTTCTAGCGACGGCCCAGCCTCTACGTCCTTTCCAACGCTCTGCTCATCATCATGCTCCTCAAGCTTGTACGCGAGGTGGCAAGCGCGCAGATGCGTGAGCGTGGTCGTGATGTTTGCTAGCACCCACCAGCCAAATAGGATAGGTAAAGCTCGGTAGAGACGGTTGTGTGCACCGCCACTCCATATGGTCACCATGACGGAGTACGCTTCGTGGCTCGGAAGTGCGATGCCCCAGTGGTAGAATCCAGCCTGTACTTCGAGAGGGCTGAGGGCGCTGGCGATGTTGAGCAGCACCCACAGCAGAACAACGAATGGCATGACTGGAAGAGGTGCGATTGTCGAGATACTGTCAAGGATCAGGAGATGGATGTGCATAAGCAGCCACACTATCATCCATGTTAGGACAAACTGGTTGCCATTTACATCCCAATTTTCCCGGAATGCCCAATAGTATCCGGCCTGGCACAACGCGGCTCCGAATGTGAAGAGCACACCGGCGATGCGGCGGAAACGCAGACTGGAGAGGACCGTCATTTTCTTGTAGAGATTGTGCATGCCGAGCACGCCGTTGAGGACGAGGAGAAAGAAGAACTGCTGCAAGATAGGCATGGCCATTGAGACCGTGTTCATGAGGATGGACGTGCCGAAAGTCGCAGCATGAATATTAGTTGCTGCCGCCTGGATTGGATTGAGGAGAGCTTGAACGGCTGCAGAGTCCGTAGTGTTGACCAGGTGTGACGCTTGCGTGCCGTTAAGCTTATTGTAGGCAAGGCGCGTAGCAGCGACAAGCTGGTTCATGTGGCCTTGTACGATTGCATTTGCAAAGGTCGTGTAGTACTGCTGATTCCAGACGTAGTGCAGCGCGTTGGAAGAATTGTAGGTAGCCGCCGCCTGGCCACCTTGGAGAGCAGCAGCTAGTCGCGTCGATGCTCCCTCCGTGGTTATGATTGAGGCCCAGTAGTCTCCGCGCCATACAGCTTGGTATACTTCTGATTCAGAGGGGTAATTCTGCGGTGTGTAGAACTCAAGAGTGAAAAAGCCGGGCCCTTTCAGTTGTGAGTATGCTGCCTGCATCGCCTGACCAACGACTCCGCCGTCATAGTCTACGGCAAGGATATGGAAAGCTGCATGCCGTCCAGGCGAGAGGTATAAAGTTCCGTACATGTAGCTAAGACATGCTAGAAACCACAGCATGAATGCTATTCCGCCCGCTGTGATTTGGATGATGACCTTCTTGCGTATGCCTCGCCATTCTTGATCTCTGAAGTGTGTGCGATTCTTGTCGTCCAGGGTTGGCTTGCCTTCGAAATGGCGAAGCCGATTAAGGAAGCTAAACATATGCGGGGTTTTCTTGTTGTCAAGTTGTGTGCTGTGTATTTGGGATTATCCACGACGACTGGTCGGCCGATTGGATGACCTGGGTGTGCGTGTACCGCTTCTCGGGTACTGGCCGCTGGATGTGTTGGGTGCTATGATGGTAACGGGGCTCTACGCTCCATGTATTTATCTGTCATCACTTCTCATGGTGCCCGCATCATGCTACATACTGTATGCCTCAGCCCGGCGTCACGCTCGTGATGACCGTTCCTCCGACCTGCCTCGGCCGAGATCGTTTTGGCAATCTCATGCGCAGAAGATTTTCAGCTCGAGAATACACCGAAAAGTGCGAAAAGCCACATCCAAATATGTGTTGGGCCTGCTGTGAACGGCACATATTACTGGTGCATCTACATCGAGATGTGCAGGGTGATGGTGGTGCCATGTGAAAGTCGGAGGGAGGGTGTCGGAACCACCGACGATGCAGGTCATTGCTGACAGCTCGGCTGGACATGCGACTTTGACGCGAGGACCGAGCCGGTGATTTGAAGTAAGATTTCGCCGGTTTGCAGTCGCCGGAGCAATAGTGCTCCCTTTCAGAAGAAGGAAGAGTAGCTATTGCCTAGGTGATGTGAATGATCACGTGTCAATTCCACTCCTGCGCCTGTGCAAGCTCCGTTAGGACAACAAATCCATTTGATCCGTAAATTCATCTACAGGCGGTGCAAAGAGATACAAATATAGCAAGAGTAGTGAAGACAGCCTGTATGCAATAGCCTAGTGGCCCTTGGTGTGTTGTTAAGATTGTCCTGCAGACCTTGACGCACGCGAAGGCATTCGGGTCTGTCTCACATGAGATGTTTAGGCCCAGTACCCAGGCGTTTGATCAGGTGCAGCAAAGGCGTGATATGTAGAATACATTTTGGTCCAAGATGTCTCGTCAATGCTTGTCGTGGTCGAAGCTGATCCCCGCACTAGCGAAGTCGCGTCACGTCCAACGGCAAGCTCCCACTTCAATGCTTACACTGACGCCCGCCTTGCGAGTCGAATTCTACAATCCCGCGCAGCAATGGATGCAGACATGCGCCCGCACACTGACAGGTGTATGCCTCGTCTGAGGGACGACTCTGCTAGTGTTCGGCATCGCTCGAGCCATTCGCAACCACAGCAAATCGCATCATGTCTGCCATAACGACCTTCATTAATGAGAATGGACTGAGGATATATAAGAATCCAAAGCAAGTAAATGTGCCCAGACTAGACTTGTCTACTCTGCTGTTCGGTATCACGTCCCCCAACCTCGTCGCTGCGACAGCTTAATTGACGGGTCTAGATTCCGAACACGGTCTCGCTGAAGAAGACACGCCTCTCCACCTATCCGCGTCAAACCCAGACATTTACCTCACCAAAGCCACGCTCCGTGCCCTCTCCGAACGCATCGCACACTTCCTCCGACATCGGTTCTCGGTCGGCTCGCAAGGCCCATACAAGGATGTCGTTGTCGTGTGTTCGGCAGGGCAACCGGCGGCCGCGGCCATGTTCTACGGCATAATCGCCGCAGGTGGTGTCTTCAGTGCTGCGTCGCCGTCGTACACACCTGAAGAACTCGCCAGGCAGGTCACACAGGGCAAGAGCAACCTGCTGGTTGTGAGTCCAGACAAGGTCGAGGTCGGGGAAAAGGCAGCACGCATAGCTGGCTTGGGACTTGATCGAATCATTGTTCTGGGCAGCGAACCCGCTTGGAATATCAGCAGTCTGGTAGGGAGCATGTCTGTCGATCATCGCAACGGTCCACGGCTGCTGTGGAGAAGAGTTACAGATGAAGCGGAACTCAAGCGCAGCTTGATTGTGCTGTTGTACAGCTCGGGAACCACCGGAGTTCCGAAGGGTGTCATGCTGTCTCACTGGAATCTGGTCAATCAGCTCTATATCCCAAGCGTGCAGGCGCGAGCACATGTTGCAGCAGCCGTTGAGGCAGGTGAACCGGCACCGTCGCCCTTCCGTACTCTCGCTCACCTACCCATCGCGCACATAGCAGGTGTCTTTGGGTATCTAATCTCGCCCATGTTCAGCGGTGGAGCGGTGTACTGGATGGAGAAGTTCTCTTGGAGACCATTCTTGGACAACATGAAAAAGCTGCAGATCACGGGCTTCTATACCGTTCCAAGCATCTTCCTCCGCATCGCGAAGAGTCAAGATGTTACCGACCATTTTGATACTGTGGAAACTGCCATCACAGGAGCTGCGCCCATGGACGCTGAGTTGCAACAGGCTGCCAATGCCAGGTTGGGCAAGGGGATGACCAGAATCAGTCAAACCTGGGGCTTGAGCGAGACCACAGGCGCTGTGACGGCGATGCCACGCGGAGCATCGGACATCTCTGGTAGTATCTCTCCTGTGCTCCCAAACATGGAGATGCGTATCGTTGCTGACGAGTATAACGACGTAAGACCGGGCACGCCTGGTGAGATTATCGTGCGCGGCCCGCTCGTCACAAATGGCTACTTCAACAATCCCGAGGCCACGGCTGCCACGTTCCACGACGGTTGGTTCTGTACCGGTGACATTGCCGTAGATCGTGACGGGAAATTCTACGTGGTAGATCGCAAGAAAGAACTTCTCAAGTACAAAGGCTTGCAGATTGCGCCAGCAGAAATTGAGAACCTTCTCATCACACACCCGCAGATTTTGGAGGCTGCTGTTGTTGGCATACCTATTGAGGGCGGTAGTGAGGTGCCTCGCGCTTATGTCGTGCCGCGACAAATCGGGACGTTGAGCGAAGACGACGTGAACAGTTTCGTCAAAGGACGACTAGCAGACTACAAGCAATTGCGAGGTGGAGTGCGCTTCGTTGACGAATTACCCAAGAACGCAGTTGGCAAGATTCTCAGGCGCGAGCTCCGAGATCGTGCTAATGCGGAAGAGGGTGGTGTGAAAGCAAGGCTTTGAGCGACCCGATGGCTGGGTTCGTCGCATTTTCTGGGGTACATTGGCATATCTTGGGTCTTATCTTGGGCCAGCCCATCACATGACGCCGCAACGCCAGGTCGAGCCTTTTGGCGAGCGGAGAGCTTGGTAAACCAAGGCGTTCCGCTTCAACACGTAATAGTCAATATCGAGCCGTCTTGTCCTGTGCTGAGAAGGGCATGGCCAAGTTCGTCTATTGTGAAGCAACTGCGAAAACATTCAAGAGCCATCGTAACGTTCTGTGCGAGATCGCAGTACCATCGGCACCTCTCTCGATCACAGTGTCATACCGCTTCTTACGATGCATGAGCAGTCTCTTACTTTTTCCACGTGCATGTACCACCCACGACCACGATGCGGTGCAGCATGTACGTATGCGCTGTAGCTGATTACAACCTACCACGTTGACTGTCTGTAAAACCATGTTCCACAACTAGTAAACTTGTCCGCATACACAAGAGAATCGCATCGAACCTTCGGTCGTATTATCGGACTCGCACTCTGGGCATTGCGGGCGCCTAGAAAAACGCCCAGACGTGGGCCGTTGCACGAACCCCGCCTGCGTCATCATGGCATTCGTGAACGAGAACACAAAATCCTTCATCTGAGCAGACGGACACCTTCGTCCGACATACGTGCAAGTAATCCACGATGTCCGTCGTGACTCATAATAAGAGTTCGGAGTCTACTCATCTCCGACAATGGCACCATGTCAGCACTCGAAGATGTGGAAGCAGAAACGGCCGTATTCTCGCAAACTCTTATTCCCACCTCAACAACCCAAACGCCGAGCGCTCTGCTATTCTCCCGCTGCCTACCCTCCACCATGCGTCATCCCTGCACTATCACACAAAGATAACACTTGCCATGAATCTAGACTCCGCTGGCAATACGCTAACGCGTCCTCAGCGCTCTGCTTGGTGCTCGTCCCCTTGGCTGGCGGAGAGGAGAGGACGCTAATGACCGCGGGACCACCCCCATTGGGCACACAGCGTCCGGGTAAGACGGCACTGGTACGAAAAGTACGCCGCGTGCTGAACTTGCCACGCGTTGGTGCAGGACCGAGGCCGAATCAGCGCGGCGGATGTAAAGGCGGAGATAGCGTTGAGGCATGGGGTGATCGGTAGCAACGGTGATTGGCTAAGGGATTGCTTGTGTGAGGCTTGAGTGTCGGGGATAGGGTTTCGGGCGTGGGACAAAGGTGGAGCTGGGGTGAGGCGCCTTGGGAGCGAGGTGGTGAGATGGGAAGTATATAGTGAGGGTGAGCCCCGCTTGATGAGAGGTTAATTATCATCACGATATCACAAGGCTGAAGTATCATCATTCTGAATAATATCATCATCAGAGCTTACTTCTTCATCGACATCAACATCAAACACTACTACGCCAGCAAACCTCACTACCGACTTCAAACCAACAACAACAAAATGTCTTCCCCAATCACCCAATACGTCTACATTCCCAACCTCGTTGGTCGTCAAATGCTCCGCATCCCAATTGACGACGTTGAAGCGGAAGGCCACATCTCCATCACAAACACTGCTACATCCACATCATCACCATCAACACCATCTTACGCACGCAACTCCTCGCCTTCGCCGAGCATGTCGAGCGTTGAGGAAAGCGAGTGATGAGTGCAATTCCACAAATGCAATTGGCATGAATGGAATAACGCACTCTCAAGCCGCCAAAGGAAATCAGCGGGAGAGACCGCCATGATCAACGAAGCAAACAACGTTTTTCACCAGCACAAGCAAAAAACGAACTTAGGTTGTTGAGCTGCTGTACATCACCATCACAAAGCATCGCAAGCATGCATGCACAAACGTTCACAAAAGTCACAAACCCTGTGTCGGCCCGACTCCCCAACTCCACCAGCTTTCACGCAAATCCTCACCGATCTGACGTCACGCGCTGCTTCCACAGAGCCGCAGATATTCGTCTCGAGGCGAAATCCCTCGAGGATCTTTTTCCTCCCAAGATTCAATATTTCTGAGACGGGGCAAAGGAAATCGTGCTGGCTGGGATGTTTTCAGGGATGGGTGGTTGATCACTAAGCGAAGGAAGCTTGGTGGAAAAAGCACGCGATTTTTGCATAACGAATATCGTGACTGGATTGGGAAGGAATGTGCGGTGTTGGATGGGCTTGGCGGGGTGGAAGCGGGGAACCTGGGAAGTTTCGATCGGTGTAGCTAGCTATGTAATTAGCAGGCATAATCGTAATATGTTCATGTTACTATGTTGCGGAGTGCGTGTGTGATTTGTATTTGTAGGTGTTTTGACTGCGATGTGAATTGGGGCTTTGAGAATTGAACCGCGTTGCCTATGTTTTCCAATTTAGTTGTCTAGCTTGTGCATTGCTCTGATAACATGTGTGGTGATGCTTGCTTAAGTGCTATCAGAAAGTCCTGCTAGCAGAGCACACTTCTTCTTAAATTCTCTGTTTGCATCAAGACGTGTAAGGATCAGATAGATCTTGCCGTTCTTCATCGTCGGACGATGAGCATTCATTCCGCCACGCCTGTTCAACGATGTTAATGATGCCTAGTGGTCGTTGTAGTGTCTGTCCCTTCGAAGAACAGACATCACAAACGCTTATGACTCTGTTTCGGCTGCAAACTGCGCTTGGGAGCTGTTGGATGACTGCTAGAGGATATTGCAGTCACTGTGCAGTAAATGACCTAAAATTCATGTTTTTCCTAAAGGAACACTCAAGCCGTCAGCTTGTGTGCATGCGGGTTGTCCTTGTTTCCTCGCCATCCCCAAGCAAGTCTCTCCATCGACTTGTCCTCGTCTTTGCCGGGCCACATTACATCCCCAAGGTACACTGCGCGTATGCAAAAGGCCGCGGTGATCAACCACATGATGACCAGTAAAATGGTAAGTGCACTTGCCACGCCATTAATCCCTTCGCTTTTCAGAGCACTGCCGGCCTGGATAGTGGCCAGTGTAAGTCCAGCATTTGGGAAGATAAATGCCCACCAGTTCAGTGAAAATGACATCTTCTTTATCCCGGCGAGAATAGCCACCGTGGTTATGAAGAAGAACCAGTATGCGAACAGCACGATAAATAGTCCAGCCATGATGCCGATAATTCGCACAATCTCTCCATCGGGAATTGCCGTGTCAGTCCAGTAATTCGGTGGAATGAGGCGCGGAGCCTGGGTTGCGAGAGAGAACATGCCCGCCGCAGTGTACCCTGCAAACTGTCAGTGCGTCAGACAGTACATGTCTGTAGTTGTTCATACCTGCAGGCCCTACCGAAACATACATTCCGGGACGTACGTTAGCAGACGGCAACGAACTTGTCATCAGCCGTTGCATGTAAATCCCGTACATCAGAAACGACACCAGCCACGCTAGGCCCTGGAACAACACGCCGCCAACGAAGATCTTCCAACTCGCTGAATCAGGTTGAGATGGGAGGATCGTGCCTGCGAGCGTCCCGACGACGAGTAACGGATAGATAGGAAAAATCCAAGCAGGCACAGCGTCGGTGACGGTGAGCCGTTCGAGACGGAAGAACATAGAGTACTGCGCAATGGACACGCTAAATGACGCAGCGCAGTAGATCCAGAAACAAATTTCGAGCGCCTTAGTCAGCCACGGACCAGTCTTGTCGTTGCCATAGACGTATGCACCGTTGAGGATGAGCGCGAGTGAGACCCAGAATGTGCCGTGGAAAAGACCTTCAACGGGATGGTGCAGGGAGGCGGTGAGTTTACGCGGGATGAGGATGAAGCGTACGATCATCAGACCTGTGAACAGCAGGAACAGCACGATGTCGAGGATGTAAAAGATCGTGCCGATGGTGGTCAGGCCGGGGAAGGTGTTTGGTGTATTTCCTAGGACGACGGCTAGGGCGCCCGTCGACATTGTTGTAGCGAACCATGGCCTATTTTATGGTGTTAGTATCGTCCTAGTCCACTACAGTTGCTATATATGCTATAGTATAGTAGGTTTGGGTTGTTTACCATGTAAAATGTGAAATGCGATCACGCAGCCCCACTGTCGTGGGTGGCCTCGGGTCCTCATTCTGGAATCTATAAGGTTTCTTTTCACGGAACCGCATCTTTGGACGTCGCGCTTGCCTTGTTCACGCTCGCAACACCATCGGATCCTGACATGAAGAGCATATAAGTGATGTAGAGAAGGATGCGACCCTATAGATAAGGCACACAAGAAGAAAAGTTGAAACGAAAGCGGGCCTCATCGTCATTGGTGGCTGTAGCGTACTTGTGCAGAGCTTATCGATCATGTTGGCAACTCATGCGACCACACAGCAGCCTCATGGCATGCGCTAGGGCGCTTAGTCGGTCCTGATTCTCGGAAAGTCGGCATACTTGGGTGGTGTCTGATGCGGGTGCTCGTGGTCGCGGCACCGGCGGGAGATCTGCGATGACGTAGCTGCTCGCCAAAAGTATCCGAACTTTGTCGATGCCTCACTCCAACCTTCGACAGCTGCTTCTAGGCCTAGATCTGTTGAGCTTAGCAGTAGGTAGGTAGTATCATAGCACGTTTAGTCCCCATGGCGGCTAGATTCGAGATCTCTTGGAACTGAGTACGGACCGCTGTGAAACGAGTGCGCCAATTTTGCCACACTCGGCAGAATCATCACCTTCCGTTCTGAAGCTATATCGATCAACTGGTTGCTTTCGTCACTTGGTCAGTGTGAATATCATGTCATCCTGTCTTTCCTTCTGGTTTCCCATGTCAACCTTCGTTCGTTATCGTGACTTCAGCAGCAAACCTTTAAGTCGTAACGAAGGCCCAATGGTTGGCCGCGTAGCTATTCTGCCGCTTGCAGAAACAAAGCAATTGGTGTATTGCGGGCTTAGAGATTCACAGGCTGGATGTTCTTCCATGGTCACAGAAATATACTTATGTAGTCGCGTGAAGGTATACAGTCACTTGTCCAGAGTATGCGACGCATATAGAAAATTGCAGAGGTCTACAGGTGCAGAAACCAGGCCGATTCGGCAAAGCGAGAGGCAAATGTAATCTGCCTCAATGAGTACATAGACAGCACTGCCTGTCAACTATTGAAACTCTACGATATCCTCCTCTCAGGCATACCTGGGATCTCGTCGAGAAGTGCACAGCGTAGAACTCGACGAAGGAGGCTTTCACGGCCATAGCCATGGACACTGTTATGTGCAAGGGTTTACGGGGCATTTGTGCCATAGATAACGGCATTGAAGCTCTCAACACAGTCGTGACATCTATCCGAGATAATAGGGATAGGTACCTCATGATCGACGGGGCACCACAATTGGAAGCTCGAAAGATGCATTCTAGGCATGAAAAGAGTTGATTTTAGTGGGATCATGATATTCGACCCCTTTTAATTAGGCTAAATATATTTGGCTGTGCGCTTTTGCTATTCGGCCGTGCAATCTGTGTACAGGTGCCGTAAAGAATGCCTACCACAAAGTCTTAGTTTCATAGGCTGAATATACTCACTTACTACTGGAACTTTATTCTTGTAGTCGCTAAGAGGCATTCAATAATGTATCAGTATCATGCTACGCGCGTACAATAATGTAAAGGCCTCCAGGAAGTATGAATTTAACATTCATCATAAGTCGAACTGCAAAGGCAACACATGCAAGATTTAAGATAAAGACTAAGAACTAATCACGCTACTATCATCTCTCAATCAACCAAACCCTCCTCTCCACCTTCTCTTTCTCCCCCAACATCCTCTGCTCGTTCTCCTTTATCATAATCCACAGCTCTCCAACAATTCTTCTTCATCTGTGCCAGTGAGTTTTCCAGCCTTTTCCTCGACTCATTTTCACATCATCTGCCGCCTCCAACCGATCTATGTACGCATACATCGCTTCCTCGTCAATGTCACACGCAACATTCTCGAGAGCTTGAAGCTCGTTCTCGACCCTGTCTTGTTCTTCTTGCTCTGCCACTCCAAAAACTCTTCCCCACTCCTTCCATTTCGCCTTGAAATCGTCCTTCAAATTCATTGGAAGTGAGCTATCTGGCATTGCTTGGTATTGCACGGCAGACTGAATTGTGTTGGGCCTGACGTTGTTTCGACTTGCGGTATCTTGAGTAATCCAAGCATCGATTTCGGTCTTCTCAAGGTTGAGGCTTGCGATCTTTTGCGCGTAGACGTTTTTCCTGCGGTCTACGCCGGATCCACGAGGGACCTCCTTCTCCTGCATGAAACGTATGATCTCATCGAGGTTGAACTTTGTATCGATCTCCGGTGCAGTGTAGGATGGCATGATGAAATGATCTCAGCGATATTAGATTGAGAGGATGAAGAGGACAGTCTTCCAGCCGCTCAAACTATATTTCTGAAGATGTTTGCTGGAGCATAGAAGTGCTTGATCAATGTGATCAGCATGCAATCACGGGTGATCGCAATTGTCTGCGGCGCACATCTCAAGCGGAGAACTTGCATTATGTTCTAACCTGAAAGGCTACGGATGCAAAATGAAGCTGTGTTGAATTACGACAGAGCTTTCCAAGACCTGAAGCCATGCGCACGCAGAATAGTGCGTCGCCGCCAGGCATGCCAGTGACGATGAATGCGCTGCCCTGCCAATTCACTAGCACTGGCTTGGGTATAGTAGAGGTGATATCGGGATGGTAAGGTGTGGCAACTATTACCCGTCCTGAGTCCCTCGAAGGTATAAAAACGCTCGAGATGCGTATGTTCGGGTATGGGTCGAGAATGTGCGCGATGTCCCGATCGATTGTTCTAAGTTCGAAGTATATCACCGTGCGAACCAGTGTTGCGAGGAGCTATTGGCGGGCGTAGGACAGGTATAATGACATTTCGAGTATGTCGCTATCGTGTGTAAATTAGACGTATGTAGTGCTGCTACCTGTTTATGATGAGCGACTTTAAGGAGCACAAACCGTTTTATGGTGTGATCCAAGTGATCGCGCACGTTTCACACTTCTCACGTTCGGTAATCTTTCTTTAGAGTAAACGGGATTACCTTGAAGTCCATACGTGCTACTTAGGAACGTACCTCAAAGGAATGATGTGCTAGGCCGAGCTGTCTGGATGCGGCCAAGTCATTGCGTCCACCGCTTCAGCTAACGCATGTACGTCCTCCTGGTGGCGCAATGAGGGAGAGCGCCTGGATAGCAATGCTGTGTAGAATAAGGTTGGCACCATAAAAGAAGAGGCGCATCACATAAGCATCATGCAGGTTGATGGCAAAGACGATTGTTTGAAGAAGCGAAGAAGTATATCCAAGAAGGAAGGTATTTACAAAAGGTTTTTGATGCTCCAGCACCGTTCTTCTTCGTTCATGCAAGCATGTTATCACGAGAGCTCAAGCGCGAGTGGCTTAGAAGGTGACAACACCGACACCAGCGCTCTTGGCAGTGATGGCGCAGACGCTGGAAGCAGCATCAGTAGTGTATGCATAAGAAGGCTTGAATGAGCCGGTCTTGGTGATCTGAGTAGGCGAGTTGGTGAAGATGTTGCCAGTCTCGACAGCGAAGCCCTCCTCCTTGGAGTCAAGGTTTGTAACGACGGAGTTGGCAACGTTGGTGAACGAGTTCTGCTCAACGAGGACCTGAGCGCCCATGCGAGAATTGATTCCGCTGATTCCACCGTTGTAGCAGCTGCTGTAGACGTGGCCGGTGCCGAAACGGATGGACGGAAGGCGGGAGTTGACGCCCGTGAAGGAGTTGTGGTGGTAAGTCACACGGAGCTTGCCCTTGTCCTCGGCGGCGTTGCTATCGGAGTGGCCGACAAGGGAGCCCTTCCACTATAAAGGTGTGAGCGGGACGACTGAAAAAGTCTAAAGTCAATGTACTTACGTGGTCGTGGAACTTGTTCCATGAGAAGGTCAACTGATCGGCACCGTGCTTGGCATCAAGCAGACCATCATAGGTATCCTTGTCGCCAGTGATACCGATAGACGAGAAGTCGTTGTGGTCGATCCAGACCTTGGTGGACTCATCAATGTCGATGAGATCCTTGCCCTTGGGTGCACGGTAGAGCTTCAAGTTGCGGACAATGACGTTGCTGACGAGGCGAATCTGGAAACCACCATCGGTCAAGCCAGAGTTCGATCCGACACCGAGGACTGAAGTGTTGCCGACAAGCTTGACGATTCCGCAGCCAGTCAGGATGCCGGAGATCTTGATGACGCCGCCAGCCTTGGCTGCGGTGGTCAGGGCAGAGCAGGAGGTGACAGTGGTGCCCGCACCGCTTCCACCACCGGTCGTGCCCGCGGCGAAGCCAACAAGTTCGTCAACCTTTGCGGCGCGCTTCTCGACAGGAGCGGCGTAAGCAGAGGCAGCGGTCAAAGCCGCGATAGCAACGTTGGTGAAATGCATATTGTTGATTGGATGGATTGTCGAAGAACTTCGAAGAACGAATGGAAGTCTCAAAGGAAGAGAATGTAAAGAATGGAAAGAGATCGACTCTTGAGATGCTGAATGAAGATGGAAGGTTGATGCCGATAGCAAAGATCTTATATAGCAAGTGGTTCAGATGTACCAAGGCGTAGGATCTGGTGCAGGCTCCATGATCACCAGCAGGCGCCGCCCTTAATAGTCGTCGAAACCAAACATTCTCTTGGCTCTCCACCCTCAAGTTCCTCCGTGATTATACGGGACTCCTCTGTGGGTGCATTGCACAACTTCAATCATCCACCAAACACAGTGCAGCATAAGAGTCTCGTGGACCTGTCCCTGAGTGACGCTGAGGCTGTCGAACTTAGATGGAAAAACCCCAGATTCCGGGGTGCAGGGCGGGGGTGCAGCGTACATCGACATTCAGAAGCCGAAAAACTAGGCCAGAAACACTACTAATTGGTTTCCTGACTCTACTTTGGATGGAGATGCAATATGGGCAAACGCGCCACTGTTTCGATACGTTGCTCAGAAAGCTTGGCAATTCAAGAGTCAAGTCCACCAATAGGAGTATTTGAAAGTTGAAAGGAGGTTGGCGATCTGCACATTAAAAGGATGGCGACATTGCAATCGCCGCGGTGTTCCAGTTCATCCTTTTGATGGGGATTGATGGGAAATTCTTAATGCGTCGACGATATCATGTACATGTGGTGTTGCGAACGGAGAGACGGACACGTTCGGACTCCTCGAGGGAAGGAACAAATCGCGGATGAAGCGCTAGGTTTTACCAGGATTAGTGTACCTTGCTAGCCTGGAACTCAATCACCGCAGGTACTGCTGACAGCTGCTGCCGGTCGGCAACCTCTCTACTCCACCACCGCACCACTGCGCTTTCTCTATTCCCTCATTGTCATCAACACTACCAATCTCGCGAGGTATCTCGAATTACGACCCTTGAACGGTCTTGATCTTTCCAAAGAGCTCCCCTTGTCTTTATTGTTCCCCTTGTCATGTCATGTTTCATCACGAGTCAGGCATCGCGAAGAAGAGTCCGAGTGCGAAGCCGGAGACTAGAAACCCGCGGTCTATGCTTCCCACGGTGGAAGTCTTAGCTCGATAATAATGCGCTTGCAATAGGCTACCCGAGTTGCGTATTTGACAACGGGGAGTGGGCAGACGTTCAACGACCCGTGCATACTGAGAACGAACAGGTCCCGCACCTAGCGTGTTGTCAATGATTGCTTTGGCAAAAGTGCGTGTCAGCCGACCTATTGATCCTTTGACGGTAAGCGATGAGAACGACAGACTCAAAGACTTTCGGTGTCAGGCATCGCTGGTCGTGCCCCTTGATGTGTACTCTGAAGATGACCTCACCGTCCCTGCAGATCAGCGATTTCAATCTCCCAGGGCTGTTGTTGAGCAGATTACATAACGAACGGCAATACTCGTCCAATCGTATCGCGAAGAGGCTTGGTCTCTGTGGTGACATTGAAGGAAACTCATTACTTCAAGCGGAGCAACATGTTGAACCATGTAGGACACCAGTATTCAAGCTCGACGAGGCACTCTCAACCAGTCAGCGAGGTGCATGACTCCATGAAGCAAATATTCATGTTGGTCGTGGTAAACAGTCTACCTTTTGAGCCGTTTCGGTTCAGCAAAGTGCTTGCTTGTTTGCACAATGCACCCTTGGGTCGTGCAATTCAGGCTCTTCCTTCGATCAACCTCAACGAGGCCAATTAACACAGTCATAGGTCTCTTTTGATCGTAGTGTGACACACTTGAGAACGGTTTTGAGGTGGTGGATGAAGCCAGCGACCGAAGCAATGTCAAAGTAACTTCCAGGCGCATAATCTTGTACTACCTTGAGAACGATGTAGTCGACATCTGCTAAATCAACATGGCAAGGGTAAAAAGAAGGTATGGGAGGAACTTCTCTATCATGACTGCTGTATTTCCGGGGCTTCCTATCGTCACCTTGCTTCTCGGCCCTAGAGGCCCAACGCTTCCAATGACGTGGTCCTGGGTGCTGTTTGTGGCTCAGCTTGCGATGGCCGTGCGCCACAACTCCGTGTATTCGGCAGCACCTTCCATTTCAAGTCGTATTCGTCTGCACCTCCCACACTTACCCGGAAGCCTAAGTAGTCGCACCGAGAAAGGACCACCCTTCAAATAGTCTTACAGCTGCCTGATATCCTCAGGATTGGACTATTGTATTTCTCCATTTCTTCCAAGGTTTGCATCGCAATGAATCCTGGTCGGAAAACCAACGAAGACAGAAGACATGTACATCGGAATCGCCCAGACAGCACCCAGGCTCCGATCCCCGTTCATAGCTATCGCGACAGCACACAAAGCCCAATTGTCGTGAGCCACAACTATCGGGACAGCTCCCAGGCTCCGATTCCCGTACCGCAGAGCAATCGAGACAGTACCCAGGCTCCTATTCCCGTGCACGACCGGCGGTATAGTACTCAGGCTCCAATACCGATCCACGAAGAGCACGATGAAAAGCTTCGCATGGATGCGCCTCCACCATATGAGCTTACTCACGAGCTGGACGCTTCCAATGACGTAGCGCCACAGGCTGGCCAAACAGCTGTGACATGTGGGTATTGATCTCGCTACTGTAGAGACAAGCACTGATGCATCGTAGCGGATGGTCGCATTGACATTGATCTTGATTCTCGTCTCACGAGAACACTTGTCAAACTTGTACCTGAGAAAGAGGCAGAGACATCAGAGCCAAGTCGTAGATTGACAGTCAATCGACTGTGGAGTATTCGACTCAACATTGTCATCCAAGTCGTTGGCAGTCGCGGCGATGTCCAGCCTTTTGTTGCACTTGGCCAAGAACTCCAAAAGTACGGTCATCGCGTACGGCTAGCTACGCATAACGCTTTTGAAAGCTTCGTACTAGAATCGAATCTGGAGTTCTTTCCAATCGGCGGCGACCCAAAAGAGCTAATGGCTTACATGGTCAAGAACCCTGGACTCATTCCCTCCATGAAGAGTTTACGAGAAGGCGATATCCAGAGGAAGCGCGAAATGATCGCTGAGATGCTGCGCGGATGCTGGAAGTCGTGCATAGAGCCCGACGAAAGATCCCAGCAACCGTTCATTGCAGATGCCATCATCGCGAACCCTCCCAGCTTCGCACATATTCACTGCGCCCAAGCTTTGGGCATTCCAGTACATATGATGTTCACGATGCCTTGGAGCAGTACGAGAGCATTTCCACATCCCTTGGCGAATTTTGTGGGAAACGACATTAAGAAGACACAACTTGTCAACTACGCGTCCTACGGCATCGTAGAGTTCCTCACCTGGCAGGGCCTAGGCGATGTTATCAACGCTTTCCGCAATTCATTGGATCTAGAAGCTGTACCAAATTCAGTCGGACCTGTTCTGGCGGAGTCACTCAAAGTACCCTTCACATATTGTTGGTCTCCAGCTCTTGTTCCAAAGCCTCCAGATTGGCCGTCCTACATTGATGTGTGTGGCTTCTTCTTTCGCGATGCGCCAAAGTACACCCCACCCGAAGACATCGACCAATTTCTCCGTGCTGGACCTCCTCCCGTGTATATTGGATTCGGCAGCATAGTCATCGACGATCCGGCAAAGATGACCTCCATGATACTAGAAGCAGTACGGATCTTGGGTGTTCGAGCCATCATCTCGAGAGGCTGGAGTAATCTAGGAGAGGGTGTTCCATCGATGAGTCGAGACGTGCTCTTCATTGGCGACTGCCCTCATGAGTGGCTTTTTCAGTACGTTGCCGCAGTTGTCCACCACGGAGGAGCCGGAACAGCGGCATGCGGACTCCGCAACGCATGCCCAACTACAATAGTGCCATTCTTCGGCGACCAGCCATTCTGGGGCAACATGGTTGCAGTAGCTGGTGCAGGACCATATCCCATTCCACACAAATCTTTGACCACCCAAAATCTTACAGACGCAATATCATTCTGCCTCACCCCCGATGCCAAATCCGCCGCGCAGACCATCGCATCACGTATGGCCAACGAACACGGCGTCTCCGCCGCAGTCCAATCCTTTCACGCCAACCTCCCCCTCGAAACAATGCAATGCGCCTTGCTTCCCACAACAGTCGCATCATGGACCTACAAGCGCGGCACTACACCGATTCGCCTATCCAAACTCTCCGCCCAAATCCTCATCGAGAACGGCATCATTGTCGCTTCAGATCTGACATCTCACGAAACAGAACCCATCATCATCATAAACCAACGCTGGGATCCCGTTACCAGCACCAGCTCTGCCTCATTCGGTATTGTCGGGAACCTCGGCGGCTCAGCCAAGAACATGCTCGTGGATCCATTTTTAGAAATGAAGCGCTCTGATTCTGCGGGTAACAACGGTACAGTAACAGCAGGTCGGATGGCCGCTACCATGGCCAAAGGATTCGGCAAATTCAATTCCTCGTTGTTCAAAGGCGCCATTGTAGACTTGCCCCTTGCAACGACAGAAGGATTTCGAAACGTGCCAAAGCTATATGGCGAGGAGCCCAAGAATCACGGAGAAGTCACGGGCATTGTGTCGGGGTTCCAAGTCGGTGCAAAGAACTTTGCGCATGGGATGGTAGACGGATTCACAGATCCGTTTAAGCAGCCGTACGAGCAAGGGAAGAAAGAGGGGGCGATTGGATATGCGAAGGGGTTTGGAAAGGGGATGGCGGGGTTCATGACAAAGACGACTAGTGCAGTGGTGGGTATCGTGGCGTATCCGGGTGATGGGATTGCAAAGAGTATACGGTATGCGGTGCATCGAGCGACGAGGAAAGAGATCAGTAATCGAAAGTTGGTGGAGGGCGAGTATTTAGCGAGGAAGAATGAGAATGATGTTGATGTGAGGGGAGTGATAGAGGCGTTTGAGAGGTTGACAATGGGAAAGGGAAAGGATAGAATGGCTGTGAGCACGTGGTAGACTCGAAATGGGACGGGACACCTTCAATAAATGGGAATTCGATAAAGCAGCATAGATATACGACATCAATAATAATAGTGCATCTGACAGCGTCTGGGGTATTCGTAATTGATGATGCTTCGACCTTGGACACAGTCCTCTCGTGCAACGCTCTTAATCCACAAGCTCAAATGACAATGCTTCAGCATGCCGTACACCTCTCAACCATCAAGCTTCCCTAATACCTCTCAACTAAAGACCCACACGACGGAGAAGACGATGCTGACAGCAGCTACGACAACGATGACCTCGGGACCGGCCTTGATTCCCACAGGTAAACCCTCCGTCGTGAATTGCGCCACAATGCCTTGGGTGAAGTTCTTCTCGGCCTCCGCTAACGCAATCTCAGTCCAATTGCCGCATTCCGCGTTCAGTTGTTCATTCGCAGTGAGGGCCGGAAGCTTCTTGATCGCGGCATCCATCATCCGCGCACTGTAAATCGTGCCGACATTCGCCTTCTGCATCAGAACGGTGCGATATGTACCGTTGGCGCCGATGGTGGACATATTGGCCGTCCATTCGTAGTCGAAGCAGAGCTGTTCCTGTGTTGGTGCGGCGGAAGTTTGTCGGACTTCGAGTTTCGCAGCTGGGAGAGCTGCTTCGGGCGCCGCGGCAACGAAGCCGAGGATGCTGAAGAGCAAGATGACGTTGGCGAGAAGTGATGAATGCATGGTAATTATGTCGTGCCGGCGATCGTTGGTGAATGAAAGAAAGTAGGTCGGTGATTATTAGGGCCAAGCAACGTGAACCAGCACAACGCAATAATAGGTAGAGCAAGAATTGACGAAAGGAAAGTTGAGTAAGGTTTTGCAGAATGCAAGCCTGAGGATACCAAGAGCGAGGAGGAAAGAGGCGACAAGGGAGCAGCTCAAAAATCAGGCCACTTCGACGTGATATAGGCGCGTGCCTGAGAAGCGATGGCTAACGTTCTTACGTCGATGCGACACAAAGTGCCAGATGGGGAGGATTTTGAACCAAAAGCCGTCTCAGGTGGCAGGGCTGCGTTAAGCGCCCCTAACAAGCGCCCAGGCTCACCATCACCAACCAGAGTGCAGTAGCTTCTTGTCACTTGCGATACAAGGCCAATCGGTGTGTACAGTGGCTATAAAGAGTCTGCGCCATCTGCCTTTTGGCTGCGTGCAAATGCGCAGTGATGGGAGAAGGCGGAGTGATGAGATGCACTGTGGAGTGTTCGCTGGAGGGTCGCATTGGGTGTGCGGGAAGGACTGCAGCCGGGTGCACGGACTTTCATGCGTTGTGAGCAGACGAACACCTCCAACACCTCGTCCACCATCCCGGAACTTCATCATCCTCACGTCCGCACAACTTACGAGATGTGACCTGATGATATTTCTCTGGTGGTTCGATTATGGTCGTACATGGCAGTCACGACCTCACCTGACCACCGCTCCTCCTGAACCATCCGACTTTGCGTGAATTGGTTGACATTGTGTTACAGGCCATCTTCGGAGATTGGTGTATATCCATAGTAACAGTAAGAGTCAAGACAGAATCATACTTTCTCACCGTCACGTCGTAGATGATTTCGACACCGCATCAGCCGGCCTTATCTTCTGTCAAGTTTGAAGACGCTTCCTCACCGCCCATGTATTTCTCATCCTTCTTCTTCCTCACGTCGACCCATCCCATACCCAAGCTTGCCAGCACAGCGACACCAGACAGCGCAACGAGGAAGAAGAAAACATTGCGCAGACTCTCAGAGTACGCTCTCAATAGGCCGTCAAGCTCTTCCTCATGCCCTGCTACCAGCGCTCGGACTGCACCAGCACCTGAACCTGCATCCAAAGCAGCGTGAGAAGATACTGACGGTGCATATCTTGGAGCTGTCTTGCTGAGATTTTGTGCGAAGATCGTATTCGCAATCACAATGCCAATTGAGGTGCCGAGGTTCTGGAAAAAGATGAGGAAGGACATGGCGATAGGGACTTGAGCTGGCGACACAGCGTTCTGGACGGCGATGAGAGGCTGCGGGACAATTAATCTTATGTTGCTCGAAGGTTAAGTGGGCGTCGTTGCGCAGACGCACCATCTGCACTCCAGCACCACGTCCGACCCCCACTACGATCTGGAATCCAATCCATCTTCCGGTCGTTGTCGATGCTTTGAAGGTAGATACGAGGCCGTTGCCAATAGCCATGATGATACCACCGCCGAAAGCCCAAGGTAGGTAGAAGCCCAATTTTGACACTGTAAGTCATCAGCAATTGCGGTCGCTATGAACAAACTCGAAAAACGCACCAAGGAAGCCGGACAGGATGACAAACATCAGCTGGCTAAGAATGCTCGGTAGAACATGTACGCCGCTCATTGTTGGCCCATCTCCTTTCACAGCCTGAAAGTACGTCGGGAGCCAGTTACTCGCCGTAATCATGCAACAAATATTGCATATTGCGTAGACACAGCTAACCCAGACGCGACGCTGCTTTAGGAGACTGCCGGGTAACATTGCACGGTCGCCCATTTTGACTTCCCAGGCGATGAACATAGCTGCAAGGACAGCTGCGCCGACGAATAGACCGATAATAGTTGCACTGTTCCATGCGAAAGTGTTTCCAGATCCGAACTGTAGGGCGAGCAGAAACATGATCGCTGGCGGCAAAAAGAGCGCGAATCCGAAGAGATCGAGTTCAGGAATGACTTTTCGTACCAGCGCCATGGAAAACGGCTCCTTCGTCGCCACATCCGGGATGTGTATGAACGCAAACAAAGCCGCAGCTATGCCTCCTACCGGCAGATTAATGTAGAAGCCTAGCCACACGGTCAGCCATCCACGCTCCTCACACATCAATAATACCTACCCGGATCAACGAACAAAAATAGAAAGCGAAAAGGAAGCAAAACTTACACCACCTCCAACTAGCATGCTCAGTCAACCCGCCCCCAATCAAAGGCGCCACCACAACTCCCATCTGACTCACCCCGAGAATAACGCCTAAATACATCGGACTCTTACTCCTCTCCACACTCCGCGTGATTATTGTCATTGCGCCCAACATAAGCCCACTAACCCCCATTCCCGCAATCGCACGCCCAGCGATCAGCACGGAGGACGATGGCGCGACGCCGCATATTAGGCTCCCGAGCTCAAACAGGAAGATGAATGAGAGGAAAGTAGCTTTGATGGGGAAGTGGGTGTACAATTTGCCCGAAAGAGGTTGAAGAACTGCGGACGAGAGGGTGTATGCGGAGACGTACCAGCCGACGTCAGGGAGGGAGTGGAAGGTGGATGTTATGTAGGGAATCGCCTAGAGTTTTACTCGTTACTGGCATGATTCTTATTGGATGTGGGAAAGGGGAGATGCGTACGGTGCCTATGATGGAGGTGTCGAGCAAGGCGAGGAAATTTATGAGCGTGAGACCGCTAAGAAGTGCGAGAAGCTTCAGGCCTTTGATGCTGGGAGGGCCTTGGTCATCTTTAGTCGCTTGATTCTCGTTGAGAGAGATGGTGGGTTCGGGTTTGGATGTTGTGCGAACATCAGTCAGGTCCCTGTGGTGGTTGCTTGTGTGGTTTGCTGGTGCCGAAGACATGCTTGGCTGTCAGGACTGGAAGGTATGGTATGTACGAAGTCAACCTAGTTCCCGAGAATTAGGACGCCAATGAGAGCAAGAAGGGCCGAGGCTAGCTCGACTTTATAATAGTCGAGATATGGCAGAGCTGTTGTTGCCTCGGGGTTGTTGGTACGGGACTGGGACATTATGGCCTTGAAACCCGCCGCACCTTCCCCCCAATTGCGCAGCTGCGCAATATTTAGAACGTAAGTTTCGCCCGCATATTCTCAAGTTAGTTGGAGCGGACAAGTTTACGTATGAATGGTCGCGAAAAAGTACGTGACTGTTGTAGAAGGCATTGCAAACACTGAACTGATAGTGTTCAGAAACGACAAACCACCGACGAACTCGTCCATTAGTATCATATCTTCACACTATAGTCAAGTGTACTCTAAACTTCTTCACAGCTAATATTGGGTTACAGCACGTTTCAAAGCCTATAAGTTGAGGGGCGGCGCATGCAGCCAGAAGTTATCAGTCCAATCCATCATCGACATGTCCAACCCACCGTCACCCATCCAGCTCTCCACCACGGCCAAATTACCCATGTCAACAGCAGACCCAGGTACCTTCCACTGCGGAGCAGTGTCTCTCAATGTCTTTGCTGCCGTTGAAAAAACACTATCTTCGCCAGTCTCTTCTTTCAACGTGGTGTTGGCACGTTCTGCTTGTATCGCGCACCGCTCCACCAACCCAAGTAAGTCGACAGTTTCTCTTACGATCGATGTATCCCAAATAGGATCCTGAAAGGTCGCTAGCTGGAATATGACCTTAATGCAGTACCCAAAGAGGAGATTGAACGACCCGCTGTTGTGAAGGAAGTCGAGAGAAAGATAAAACTCAGTGCATGTTCTACAAGCTGCCAGGCACTCCATGAGATAGTCACTGCGCTTGTAGTCCATCGTGAGGCTCGGCTTTTGTGTGAGGTTTGGCGGTTGTAGTAGGGCCAGCTCGGTGATGACAACCTCTGCACTGAAGAGATATGCAGCAACCGTGGCTGTAACATATCAGTAAGGAAGAGAAGAACTGGTGGAAGACTACTTACTGTGCTGTGCTTGATCAGGTGAGATGGTGCTTCGGTACTTGTCAAGCTCAGTTTTGAGTGGGCCGATGTGCAGCGATACATGTCGACACTGCTCAGGATCGTCGATGAGATGGCGGCAAAGTTCGGCCGCTCGAAGACATATACGTGAGGTTCGAACAATTGAGACGAGAACACCATCGCCATCGCACTCGGCGTTCGTTTTGAGCTCGTTGCAATCTTCCTCAAGCTGTGGCAGCCAAGGCATTATGTCATACTTGAAGGTCGTGGAAATGCTTCCGAAAATCAGTCATTCAGTTTTGAGCATGCGAGTCTTTAACTTACATCGTACTGAGTGCGAAGCAAGCCAAAAGAGCGCGTCGCGACTCTAGTGTGCGTGCAATTTTGACGCCGGAGGTAGGAGCGATAGATGGACATAGCGAGGGATTATCAGGCTTGTCAAGACGGAGATCGCTGGCTAGCGAACGCGCCATACTTGAGAACATACCCAAGTACTGTTTGCCGGCGGTGAAATATATCGACCTAAGCAATCTCAGTAAGAACCCCACCAGATCTAATTGAGAGCTTACCACGCCATGCAAAGGAGGATGCTTAACAGTAGGTCAAGGCTCTTCTCACCGTCGACAATCATCTTCATGGCTATCATTTCTCGAAGTTTCTTGCTCAAGACCGCCTGACGCGACATAGCCTTGTTACAGAGAGTCTTGATCGCCAAAGATAGAACCGGTTTCTCTGCGACCATTTGCTCAGCGGAGAGATGCGGCGGCAGACAGATGAAGGGGAATGGGTCCACGTGCAGCTTCCGAAACTCCAGAAGTTCTCCATCTGTGAGATGGTCATCGCATGGAGTATGCGCGCCAGACTGTTGCGACGAGAGATCGAGAGAGCGAGGCGTGTAGATCTGCGGATCTTCAGATCGTTCATGCCGTGGCGATGTTTGACCCGAAGTTGCATGCTGGGTACGCAGCAAGTTGACGATGTCATCAAGCTTATCTTCAAGCTGCGTTCTCTTTGATGATGCTGTCCTTTTGCTGCTCTTCTTGCGCACGGACGACGAAGGAACGCATTCCTTGTTGAGGCGCACACATCTGAGCCGTCAGGGTTAAGTATCATGCAGTCGCGTGTCAAGTCATACCTTTCGCAAGCGCCTTCGCTCCGAATCATACATCGACATTTTGCTCTCACGCATTGGCTGCACGATTTCCCGTACGGGGCAGGGTTGGCGTTGCCATTCATGGCGAAATTGGTAGGGCAAAAGAATTAGAGCGTTGGTTCGAAATTAGGGTACGAAATCCGAAATCCCTGAATCCGTCCATGATTATGGTGTATTAAAGGATGATGGCAACCGCAGCTGCGAATCCCGTTCACCAGGTCGCGAAATCCGGCGGTGGCAGAAACGCGGGTTTTGATTGGGTCACTCAGCCTTCTAGCGCATCCCGCCAGCTCGATGCGCTGGAACAGGTCACATTGAGAAGCATCACCTTCACTAGCGATGAATTGAGTCACTTAATGAAAGTCTCTTTACTGTTCAAAAGACTACAATATCCGTGCCTTCTGTGCACAAGGCTGGACCTCGACTTGCGTGATGCCAGACCCAGGACCAGTGCCCGACTCAGGGTCAAATTCTGTAAACCAGGATGTGCCTTCCCGACTTGTCATCTTCGTCAACCTCTCTGTGCTCTTGTGGCTCCTGATTGACAGGCTTCTACTCAATTCCAATTGCTCCACGCTATTGTCGATGAACCGCGACCTTCGATCGTGCGTTACGAGGACTTCCCTTGTTACAAAGATCTCTGTCCAAGCGGCCATTACGGTGGGCCAGAAGATAGGCATCGAGGCACACATGATGGCGAAATCAATCTCAAGACAGGAGAATAAGAGCACCTCAGGTAGCCACCATGTAAAGTCGAACATGGCAAGCGTGTTGTTGTACTTCAACCCGCTCCAAAGGCGAAGAACGGCCATAAGAACGACACTGTAGATCATTAGCCGACGTTAGACTATGCTGAGACATGACACTACTCACATTGAGCCTAACGCAAAGAGCCCAGTCATCGCGAGAATCTGCTGCTTCTTTAAGTTCGGCTTGAAGTATTCGGTAAGTGGCAGGAGGAATACGACCAGGTCAAGGACCATGTTTGAACCCGAGAAGACGAAAAGGGTGTCCTTAGCCTCCTTCAGAGTACGGTATCCAAATCCATAGCATTTAGGACTTGGTTGCTGCTGCTTGTTCCAGAAGCCAGAGATAGGGAAGCAAGGAAACCATCCCATGAAACTGAAGACTCCGCCCCAGATTATGACAACTGCAAGCAGGCCCAGTGTGACGATGCGCCATTTGCCCTCGCGGAATACTCGCAGGTACTGAAGGAGGAGGGAAAGCTTTATGCACACGGCGGTCATGATGTAAGCTGCGTTGGCAACGTAGAAGTATGCCATAGTCGGCTGGAGTATGTCAATGGCATACACGATGTGTTGACCGACTCCACGATTGATACCTAGAAGAACTGTAAGCAGTTTGATTACTTGGCAGATAACTCTCGGCTGGACATACTTCCGAAGTATCCTACCATCGCAACAAGATTCAACACGGCAGCAATGACAACAAATGCATCATCCCACCCTGGCTCACGCACGACGCGGAACCGTGTGTGAAGGCGAAAGCCAACTGCCACCCAACTCAGAACCTGTTCCTGTTAGTTATTTCATCTGCACAATTGGGGACGGTGTGACTCGCGTGAAATGGTATCGCAACACCGTATGCCGTGCTAGGACGATGGGTTAGTGGTAGCGGCTCATTGGGATCAGGAGGATCCTTCATCATCTCCAGAAGGACAGGCAGGAAGTCATCCAGCGCTGAGCGTGTCATTTTGTTGGCCTTTGTGAGCAAGATCGTGAAGGTAGACGACACAGTCGCAATGGAAGGTGAGGCGGAAAGGCATCACATGAACGCAGTCAAGCCTGGCCACTGCTTTATGGCACAATCATGGTAGGATGATGTGCATGCTGTAGTCTCATACTTAACCAGATTTGAACTTCGTCTATGCAGGTGTTCCAGCCTCAGACGCTTGGATGTGTAGTTTCCCGATTAGAGAGCCCATCAGACTGACTTTGGGTCAGGTTGATCGACACTCTCGGTCTAGAAAGCTGGTTTGTGATGTTCGGCCCTGGGGTTCGTGGCGGTATGCTACGGCTGATTGCCGACTGGTGCGACACCTGCCGCAACCTTATATCGCGGCCTGGCGAACCTGAGGAGGGGTCCAGCGAGTCGCATGCCACGGAGTTGTCTTGTTGAGATTGATTGGATCTCATAATGCTTGTCAACCCCGATTGTGGAATAGCGGAGGGACGTTGGCGAAAACCACCAAACTTCCGGCTCAAACTTTCCGACTTGCGGCTTGCAAGTATGCGATTATGTTTGCTAGTCGTCGATGATGCTACGGTGGACGCAGATAGCTGCGTCTTGAAGCTGCCCTGGGTTCAGGTTGAGCGAGGATGGTGAAACGTTTCTCGTTGATGTGCAAGTGGAGGCGTGTTGTGCGACGCCGCGGGCAGACTCGCAGACCCATCGGTGTGATTCAGGCCCGATCTGCACATGTGCTGTATGTCATTGCGGAGAACGATCCGAGTCTGGCAGTGTATGCCGCCAGTCTCAAGAATTGCAATATGACTATAATACGAGATGGTCTCTGCGGAAGGAATTCGATGGTGTAGAAGTCAAAGAGTAGCATGTGAGCGACGTCGAGCCGCACCTGCCTCTCGGCGTCGTAGTACTTGCCTCGCACGAAAGATTCCCTGCACACCACTTTCTGACATTTCACAAGACACCGAAACTCTGATGTATCGATACACGCTTCTGGTGTCATAATTTGCATGCACATGGACGCCACACATATTTCATTCTTTTCTTTTTCGAATGGGCTGTTCCAAGACCTCGCTAACCACAGCTACAATTCTACGAGAGCTTTGGGCACTTATAACCCACAATAAAATCTCTCAGGCTGCGGTCGTCGTCGAGATACGCAGACAACGCGATTACACGTCGCTCTCATCGCAGACCGACAGAGTGCAGCCGGCGAGGCTGCCTTGAAGTTTCCGACGAGGGAGGTGGGAAAATGTCTCCTGCAGTGGATTGCGGTCGAGCAAAGGGTTGTGCCGATGGCGAATCATTGCCATCGACGCTCAAATCGTCCGTCGGAGGGATCGCCTGCCTCTGGATTGCCTCCTTTTGCTGAGCCTGCACCCGATCAT
Organism: Paraphoma chrysanthemicola; assembly: GCA_020744225.1. Taxonomy (NCBI): domain Eukaryota; kingdom Fungi; phylum Ascomycota; class Dothideomycetes; order Pleosporales; family Phaeosphaeriaceae; genus Paraphoma; species Paraphoma chrysanthemicola. The sequence goes on from JAGMWG010000016.1 coordinate 176,161, forward strand.
CCTCGTCCTCATGTTCAATGTCGTCCTCCAGCTCTTTTAACCTCTCTTCTATGGCCTTGTCCTGCCTTTGATGTGTCCTGAGTACCCCTCCCCACAAGGTCTCTAAGTCTGTTTCTGCGCGCTTCTCCTCCGTGAACATCTGCACTACAACATTAACGCCTGGCTTGACGTCCCGGAACCCGACAAATTCCTGAACGTTATCGCCAGGCATGTGCATGTCATCCGGATGAGCCTCGATCTTGCTGAGTGTGCAGCAGATCCAACCTGTGCGAATGCCGTCGTCAATGTTGCCTTCTGGAACCGCGCCTCCAACATTGGCCAACATCCTCATTCGCTTTGCCTTACGTCTCAGCTTGATCTTCAGCTCATTTCGACCCAACAATCCTGCTGCATTGGCTTTGAGGTTGTGTTCTCGTCGCAACCACCTTGCAAAACGATCTGCCGAAACATGTAGATGCTTCTCTGAACGTGCCGTGGCAATGATCATGATAAGCTTCGGCCCCAACGCTGGCGGCGGGTCAAGATGTCGCAGATCGAGCAACTCGATGTCGTCAAGACCAGCCGTTATGGATATGTACTCGAAAATAGTTTTCAGGAGCGGCGGAGGGTTTGGTGGCAGGTCTGGGACCTCGATGGGCTGCTGTGCCTGGTCTCGTACAGACGATTGCTGTCGCAGATACCATGGAACGGATGCGTCTGGCGGGGTCGGGGCGGTTTCTACCGTGCGAACAGAGGGATCGGAGGTTTCGATTGGATTTGTGGACGGGGTTTCTTCAGCATCAAGGGCGGCTGTTGGTGGCTCAGTGCCATTGTTCAGGAAGGCAAACTCAGGATCTACTGCCGAGACATCGTTCCTGTCTTTTGATCTCGCAACACTTGTGCTAAAAGCGCATGTTGATGAATTGCCTCTTCTCGCGCGTGGCAGTGCAGGGGCGAAGGATGATGAAGTGAAAGACCTTAATTGTGAAGGTCGCGTAGTTGCTTGCTGGCAGGTCCGGCAAACATACCGCGACGAGGTGGTTCGGAACAGCGACATGCTGTAATGAGGTCGCGTGTTGTTGCGTCTGTTGGTCAACTTTCTGCGCATCGGCACAGGAAAATGCCGTCATGTACAAGCGCGCTTGCACGTGCCGATAAGATAAGGTGCGGGCGGCGAATTTGGGAAGTCACAGAAGTTTTGGCGGGGGAATTTCTCAGCAGTGTATTCGACTCATAAACCACAAAAGTCGCCCTTCTTCCCCGTAACGCTCTCACATTCCCGAGCTTCCACTCGAAGCCATCCCACAACACCACAAATCCGTAGAGAGAAGAACACTCGACCATCATGGAGGTTGACAGCCAGGCCTTTGCGCCTGTGCCCAAGAATGCGGCAACCATTCTCTGCGCCGACTGTGGCGCCCCTGTCGACGGCACAATCTCTGGCGCATTCTGCTACGACTGCATTAAACTCAAGACCGACGTCACCGGAGGCGTCCCGCGCGAAGCCACGCTGCACATGTGCCGCGACTGCGACCGGTGGCTGTCACCACCAAACTCGTGGGTTGTCGCCGTGCCCGAGTCGCGCGAGCTGCTCGCGCTCTGCCTGAAGAAATTGCGTGGACTGAACAAGCTGCGAATCATCGACGCCAGCTTCATCTGGACGGAGCCACATAGCAGGAGAATAAAGGTCAAGATCACAGTGCAGTCGGAGATCAACGAGGGCGCCATCCTGCAGCAGAGCTTCGAGGTCGAATACACACAAAACTACCACCAGTGCCCAGACTGCGCGAAGAGCTACACACACAACACATGGAGAGCCTGCGTGCAGGTGCGGCAAAAGGTGCCACACAAGAGGACTTTCTTGTACCTGGAACAGCTCATCCTGAAGCACGGCGCTCACAAAGATACCATCAACATCAAGGAGGTGCACGACGGCATCGACTTTTACTTTGCACAGCGGAATCACGCCACGACCTTCTGCGACTTCCTCAAAGCGGTCGTGCCAGTAAACATCAAGAAGTCGGAGGAGCTCATTTCCATGGACATCCACACTTCGACAAGAAGCTTCAAGTTCTCGTTCTCTTGCGAGATTGTGCCAATCTGTAAGGACGACCTCGTCGTACTGCCCATCCCACTCGCCAAGAAGGCTGGCAACATCTCACCTCTGACGCTCTGCACACGCATTGGCACATCCGTCCAACTTCTGGACGTATCAACTCTCCAAACAGCTGACATCGCAACCGACGTCTACTGGCGGACACCCTTCCGGCCGCTCGCCGACGTACAAGAGCTGACCGAGTTTATCGTCCTGGATATCGAACCGCTCGGCAAACAACAAGGCCGCAACTTCCTCGCCGAAGCCACCGTCGCGCGCGCCTCCGACATGGGCGCCAACGACCAAACCTACTACTGCCGCACCCATCTCGGCGGAATCCTGCACGTCGGCGACTCCGTCATGGGCTACCTACTCAGCAACACCAACTTCAACAGCGAGCTTTTCGACGTGCTCGAGTCCTCCAACAAATACGCCGCGCAAATCCCTGACGTCGTCCTCGTCAAGAAGTTCTACCAGCGCTCCAAGAAGAGCAAGAGCAAGCGCAACTGGCGTCTCAAGCGCATGAACCGCGATGAAGGCGAGATGCTGCCTCGCAAACAGGACCAGGAGAAGATGGAGCGTGACTTTGAGATGTTCCTCCAGGATGTCGAGGAGGATCAGGATCTCAGGCAGGGACTCGCGTTGTACAAGGCGCAGCAGGAGCAGAGGCAGCGAGAGCAAGATGCGATGGATACGGACGCGGAGGATGGGGATGAGGAGGGACTGACGATCCCGATGGAGCAGTTGTTAGATGATTTTGATGAGATGACGATGCAGGACTAGGGCTTTTACCCACTTTTTGTCCTCTTACATCTGGCATTTCAAGGCGTTAGTGATGGGAAAAGATTCATGATTCAAGACGGCATGGGACAAAGGCGATGCTGGAGCAATGGACCTTCAAACGTAGGGGCGACGACATGACAGTACGTCTCACAATGAAGTTTAGAAGCGTATGAACTCTTGTTTACATTGATTGCATTTCACATTATCATACCATCATCTCCTCCACCACATGCTCGCAACGTCTAATCTAAAACTCCACTCCGTACCCCCTCACATGGCGGTATCCACACCACCATTCACCTGCCTGAAATCCAATCAACCCCAACCTTAGTCCTACACACCTTCACTCACCTTACTTATCCTTCCCTCTCCTACAAAACCAACATGCCAACCACACTTCCAACCGCCACCGCACCCCAAACACCCATCACAACCCCGCCATACATGAACGTGTGCGGAGAATACGTCGACGCCGCCGCGCCCCGACTACTCGAGCTCGCACCCGCGGCACCACCACTCGCGCCTGCCGTTCCCCTGCCCGTTGCAGTGGGGGGCGTGCCACTTCCATTTGAACCGACCGCGCTCAACAGAGCGACACAACTACTCGCCGTCTGCGCACTCTGTCGTGTCGCCTTGCCGTCAAAGCTACACGCCGCCGCGCTCCTGCTGTTACCCAGATAATACTGGTTCGCCGCAAAAGCAAGCTGGTCCTTGGGGTCGCAGCCTGAGTATCCGCCGAACGTGCCGGTAGTAGCGTTGCGCGCGATACCGTTGCAGAAATTCCTATTGGCGCCGCAAATGTAATCAAATACATCTGCGTAGTCGTCTTCGTTGGTGTCTTTGATGTTGCATTGCAGACTTGCGACCATGCATTGGCAGAGCTGTGGGTTCACTGTAGGTGGCAGGGGAGACGCTTGAGCTTGCCAAGATGCGCCGACAGAAGGGCATGCAGGCGCAGATGTGGAAGGGGTGTATGCCGATTTCTGCGTGCTGGAAGGCGACACGGTGGCGAGCTGAGATCGGAGTGATGTGAAGTCCGGATATGGCGAGACGGACGCGCTGTTGACGAGGCTGACGAGGCCGTAGTTGTTTTCGCCCATGAACCATTCGTACACGATGCCACCAGAGAACACGTTTGTCATGTTGCCGTACAGAACGCCCACTTCGGTGAAGGGTCGACTGGTAGGACCATCTGTCAGACCTTCGATGCAGCCATATTCGGCAAAGAAGACGGGCACGGGGTAGTCAGAGAAGAATTGAACGCGCTCGCCGTACGAAGAGGCCTGGTAGGTGCTGTCGCCGCACCACGAGTAGACGTTGTAACCCCAGAAGTCAATCGAAGTCTTGTTACCCGCATTTCCCGGCTGGCATGCGAAGTAGGCGGCGAGCTCGTTGCGCGTAGGCACATCGGCTGTTGCATAGCCAACGCCCAGAGAGGTGCGGTAGTTCTGGTTGGCAATGTACGCCTTGGTGTCGCGGACTGCAGCCTTGACGAACGCGGCGGCGGCGGTCTGGTTGCCGGAGCTGACGTTCTCGTTGCCAGCGAAGAAGCCGATCACGTTCTTGTACTTGGAAAGCGCATCAATAACGCCGGTATACCGCTGGTACAATGTGACATCCCACTCTGGGTCATTCGACCGAATGGATGTGCCAGGCTCGCCCAAATCTGCAATCACGTAGATACCAGCAGTCGCTAGCTGGGCCATGCAGTCGTCGTGGTTCTTGGTCGGGTCAATCGCATACACGCGGAGGACATTGGTGTAGATCTGCTTGAGCAGAGGAATGTCTCGCCTGCATGCATTGCCGTCGGCGAGAGGATCAGTGTAGGTCGATGTCGAGCTTGCTGTGCCGTTGGGCTGGTAGTTTTGCTGGTATGCGACGCCTTTCAAGTAGCTACGGATTTCAGCCTGGGCCAATGTAACCATTCACACGCGATACGTACAATTGCGAGCCATTGTTGGTATAGAAGAAGTGCTGTCCGTAGACCTCAATCGCAGGTATATCGTCGTAGCTTGCTGCTGCCGCCCCGCTGACAAGCGCCGCCGCAGCGCACGCCCAGCGTCCGAATGCCTTCATGCTGGCTGAGATAACGAGTGACGCTCAAGATAACGAGTGGCGGGTGAAGCTTTGCAGCGCAAGGCTTGGTACGGGAAAGACGCTTGGCTGAGGAATGTGTAACTCTGTGGCACTGTGAGGCAGCCCGGCTTGTCCGGTGTTTTGAGAAAAGCACGGTAGGCGTGGGACGCGTGTCTCTCACGGGTTGCTGCAGGTACTCTCCATTAACCGCTCACATGGTGGCTATGCTGACCACGCCGGGCCGGGCTGGCGTGCGTTTGTTCGGCTGCGGTGATGACGCCGCTGGGGTGGTGTTCGGTGGGGCTAAGTGGGTCTGGCCAATCGATAGCCGGCGGTGCTAGCGCCGATCGGGTGTCGCCTTGTTTATTTCCGTCGCTGCTTGACGACGACTGTTGCGCAGCGTGCGACATTTTTCTTCAATAAAAGTGTGTTCAGTCCGACGACTCGTGTTTTGATGCTTGTCCAAATGGTCATAGCGCGACGCCGGTCCTGTCAGCCACCAACGCGAGATAACGTGCAGTTAATATGCAGATACCCGATTTGGCGAGTAGCGATATGGCATTTCCCAACTCGGCGACATACAAACTCCTTCCGATCCTTCCGACGAGACACAGCCAACACGGCTGCTCGTGTCTGCCATTCACATTCCTCTTCTTCCTTTCTCTCCCCAACTATACCCAGCGAACAAACCCACAGCCTCCTTCACAACATCACGCAATCCCAAGCTCACTAGTAGCACAATCAAAGCCCGCCTCCTGATCTTTTCCAACGCAAAGCTCGTCCTTCTCAGTCTGTACTGTTCGCAGGGAGTCTTCGATAGCGGACCTGTTCAAGCCCAGAACACCAACCACTCCACATCCCGTCGCGGCGGCTCGAAGTATTGTAAGATCGGAGTAATGATTCGCATGAAGCAGACTGCTAGAAACGAGAGCATTGGTGTGATGTAATCGACGCATTGCATGAGTGTCGATATGAAGCCGTAGATGAGCTGGTCTGAGACGATCTCCATCGTGAGCTTGGAATACTTGGAACATATGTACGTTTCTGGAACTTGCACGAATGGCTCCGGCCACAAGGTTCGTGGTGTTGGTATGAGAACCCATGAGAAACGAAGTATTTTTGTGATGTAGCCGGGACGCCTTGGACCATCTCTGTTGTGAGTATAGAACATTCAGGACATTTGCGCGATGATGGACCTGGCGCGGATGCTTCAATTGTTAGACCTCGTGGCGGCTGTGGTGGTGGTGGCTGTCGTCGCCGTGGTTGCTGCGGCCGTGGTCTCTGTGGTGGCAGGATGCGTGGCCTTTGACGTGGTAATGGCTACGAACTCTGTAGTATCTGTTTGGAGGCGGTGAAGGCATTCTGATGGTGAATGAACGAAATTATAAAGATTACTAATGGTAAGACTCGCTGTGTGAACGAACTGTAGACCGAATGATTCGTGTAGTATGATTGGTGACTATTGCTGAGAAGAAGCAAAGACCTTGCGTCGAGGCAAAAGATGGCAATCACAACCTGTTCCTTCCTTCTTCCCGCCCGCGCTTCCCATTACCATAAGCTCCGTCCCACATCATGTGGCCTTCTCAATCCTAATGAAACACCTCACAGGCTCCCGTGCAAATTTCTGCACACTCTCATACACGCCTAGCTCCTCTCCGACACTCAAGAACACGAACTCCCAAACCAGTCTCGCAAATCCCATCCTCAAAGCCTGCACCGCTAACCTCTTCCCGAAACATCCTCTCGGCCCCAGACCAAACGCCAACGTCGGCCCGGCCATGCTGTCAAACGACCCATCAGGTCTGAGCCAGCGCTCGGGCGAGAAGTCTGAAATGGCATCATCAGGCCATAGCGGAGTGAGACGGTGCGTTGGTGTAGATGTTACTCCAGAAGAGTGAAGGGAAGAAGGTGGTAGTGGCATGTTTGGCTCCAAGTATCCCGGCCCATTTGCCATTAGGAAGACATCAGTGCCTTTGGGAACATGATGCCCTAGAATAGTCGTATCACACTGCGCGCGCCGCACAACAAACGCGATTGTATTCGCGTGACGCAAAATTTCTTCCACAACAGCATCCAAATACGGAACTGCGGTCCTCGCTAGCTCAGCGTACGTTGGTGCCCGCTTAGCTGTAAGTGCATCTGGCAACGCTCGATGTAATGCTTCGCGTAGTTTCGTTTGAGACTCGGGATTATCAGTCAAGTATTTCACGCCCCAGGACATCGCTGTAGCTTCCGTATCGTGACCCGCGAGCATGAAGCCGAAAAATTCGTCCGAGATGGCTCGTTTATAATACTCTGGCTTTCGCTGCTCTTTGACAGCGATGTCGCGTTCCCGAAGTAAGACAGAGTGCAATGCGCTCTTTGGCTCATGATGACCAGTTTCAATCAAGCGCACACATTCGTCTGTTTTGTAGCGGATATAGCTATCCTTGATGGCCGTGGCGCGGCGCATGAAAGGAAACTTGCGGAGAATCCAGGACGTTAGGACTGGGAATGGGGAGAGTTGAGTCGAAGTAACAGAGTCGGCCAGTGTAAGTACGGCTTGGAAAATGTCTGGGATAACACCTTCGTTAAAGTTTACTGCTCCGTTGACATCGACGAGAAGACCTGAAGTGGATGTCGAAACCGCGTTCAATCGTCGCACAGTTATACTCTGCTCCTCAGGCAATCCAAATGACGATGCAAATATCGCGTCCAGAGCCGCATACCTGATATCTTCTTTCGCATCAAACGGTCTGCCGTTCGCAACATCACATTTCCTCTTCCACATCTCAACCAACAATTCAATACTCTTCCACACTTCGGGCGCACTAACCCTCTTCACAAAGTCTGGCGCCATGAGATGATTAATCAGGGCGCGATTCTTTTTAAACCGTGCATCCGTAGATAGGAACTGGATATGTTGCTCTGGCAATATCCCGCCAATAAGTTCCCCGAAGAATCCACTCCGGTCAAACTCCTTGGTGCGCCGGAGTAATATGTCTTGACTTTCGTGCGGGTCGGTCAGGATGATCCAGGGTAATGAGCCCGGCTTGATGAAAGCCTGGACAATCGGAGACGTGTGGCGTGTGGTCAGGGATGTGAGCCAGCACTTTTAGTTTAACTGGATTAGCAGCGGGCTATGGAGTGTCTTTGCGGTTGGTGGCTTACAAAGATGCGTTTTGTGCGTAGGACGTAGCGTATCATTTCTGGAACATCGCCGAATAACTTCTTGGATGCGGCTTCGTTGAAAGGTATTACTGGTAGGGGTTTAGGTAGGAAAGCCTTGTACGTGACCCATATGCATGTTGCGAGCAGGCCGAGGAGGAACGGGAGAGAGGTGAAGACTTGAAGTACAGGCATGGCTTGGAGGGTCAGAATCAATTTTTTTGACTGGTATGCTGGGAAACTATAGCAAACTTGTTGTGAGAGTGTAAGACGTCCACTATCGTAGATGTACTTGAGGAGAAGTTGGCAAATCGATGTAAAGCATCAAGTCGATTATTGTCGTTGCACGTTTTGGTCTCGTTACCCCGCCCATATTACTTCCTATTCCGTCCTCCGAGCCTGCAGTCATCCTCGCGAGAAATGCGACACCGACATCCATCATACCAGGGTGTGCTGCAGCCTTGTCGGCAAAAGCGGTTAGGTACGTAAGGCTGTGCAGAACACCAACAAGATACCACAACGTGCGACTTGCGTAGCGCATCGATAAGTGTACGTCTCAGCGATTAGCATGCTGGTAGAAAGAAGGTAGTGCGAGGCTGTCTCCGTAAAGTACACGGAAATGTAGTTGACATGGTACTTTCGAACGAGGCTAAAATGCTCGCCATAATCCTCTGAGGCCACACTGGTCTTCCAAATGACACAACACAGCCTCGTCAACATCCTTTTCCAACTCGAGAACAGTTCTCACGAGACTTCCGGCTAAGCAAATTATTCTCGTACACAAGATTGCATGCACACACAACCTCCTCTTCAACCTCACTCAACAACCCAGGCAACACCGTTTACACATCACAAGACCGTCTTTCTACCATTGTATACAGCCTTACAATGCAGCCTCAAGAACACTGCCTCATCCTTCCTTTCTCTGACTGCTGTATATCAAGGACGATCCCCATCTCCAACGCCCTTGCTAGATACATTTCCACCCCGAATCTCAATCCCCTTGCCAAAGCATCACGTATCCACTAATCCTTTCGACATCCAATCAAACTTCTCGATTACTTTCAGAAAGTTAGAAATTATGGTCTACTACACCTGCTGCGCGCGCCGCCAACGCACTCGCCGTGCGGGCGCGCGCTACCCAGACACGTGTTCCGAGTGCACGAGTGGAGGTGGGCAGTATTGTAAATCGTAAGTTCAGGACCAGTCCATCGCCTCTGTATTCTTCTTCTCTCTATCACTTTCTTTGAATGGCAGCTGACAGCACTTGTGCCGGCATAAGATGTGGCAAGAATGCAGTGTATAGCAATCCGTGCGTGTGTCAGAAATGTCATGCGAGGATGACGTATGCGGATTTGGATGTGTTGAAGAGGAGCTGAAGTTTGAGTTTTGCGATGTGATGGAGGTTGGAAGGTGAAATAGGCGTGGGTCGAGGCGGAAAGGAACAGGGGGAGACAGATAGAGGGGGGATTACGTGTCTAACTTGAGAAGGGTTGGTGGGGCTAGGTGTATAATAGAAGATCAAGACAAATGAAGGAGATCAGGTTCATTGGATGAAGGTGTTGAAAGTAGTGATCAGAATGGACATGGGACAACGTGGAACGAGTTTGTTTACTCCAAATCTTGGTATTTCAATAATCTACCAGATGAAGCCCATTTCTTTTACACTTTATAGTTTCTGCGACGCACTCGGTTGTCGTCGTCTTTGTCATCGCCGTCGAATGAGTACTGATACTTGCGTTTTGCGGATATTGATCACCAAGTCCACATACAAGTACAGCCGCAAAAATGACCATACTTGTCAGATCCGATATCTGACGTGCCTACCAGTCCGATAGACTTCGATGAGAGTGATGAGTATACGGAAAAGATACACTAACAAAGTCATCAAATCCCAGACGCCGCGCTGTGCTCAAGGTACAGTATGTCAGAATGTGGACCACAGACGTACTCGTCTGGAAGATCACGTTCACACTCTCCAGCCAATCCTTACCCCGCCTACTGGTACATACCAGGAGGTCCGGGTCTACCGGGCTGCTGCTGTCGCGGTCCTGGTCCACCAAAACCCTGATGGCCGTCAAACATCATTCTCGGATCCTCGCCACGCATGCCGGGCATCGGCGGTCCGTAGCCAGGAGGAGGGAAGTATCCCTGTGGCGGGCCTTGCATGCCATTTCCGCCGGGTCCTCCAGGACCAGGGAAACCCATGCCACGCATGTTACCCGGTGGTGGGAAGCCAGGAGGGTGACCAAGTGGTGTGTTTCCGGCCGAGAAGCTCGGTCCTCCCGGGCCCATCTGCTGCTGCGGGTTCGGGCCGTTCAGACCAGGCGGCTGGCGCATGGGACCTCCAAATCCTGGTGGTGGTGCAATGTTGGCACGTTCTTGCGGGGTTGGTGGCATGCCGGGTTGGCCGCGGCCACCCATGTATGGCATGTCTGGCATAGGCTGTGATGGAATGCCCATGTTGGTCATGGGGCGACCCTCACCAGCCGTGTTACGGCGTTGGAGATTTGCCAACGGATCGTCATGGCCGGGAAAGCCCACAGGCATGCGGGCATTCTTCGCACGCATCGCCTCCTGCTGTTGTTGTTGCATGCTCATATGCTGCCGGAGCTCCTGTTCACGGCGCTCAGCCTCGCGTCGTGCCATCTCGTTCTCGTTATACAATCTTGGATCTTCCATGAAACCAGGGGGCAGACCAGGCCGACCCTTGGGTTGAGCTTGAGATTGCTGTCGGGGCTGATCAAAGAATGCCGCAAGGTGGTTTTCTTGAGGTTGACGAGGTAGGTTTGGGTTGCCAAGTTGGGGTGGTGTAGCACGGGACGGCTGCTGCATCAGGGTAAGCAAGAAATCACGCTCACGTTGCTTCGTGTCTTGGTCGCGGCCAGATATTTCGCGTTGACGGCTACTCAACAGCGCCGCCAAATTTGGGTCTTGCACCTGAGCATTCCGCGGAGGTTGCTGGTGAGGGAAGTGGTCTTCTGGGTGGCCTGCGTCTCCACGCGGCATTCTGAACTGCTCATGGACAGCGTTATCTGGCGACATGCTGTTGAATCTCGCTTGCTGGGACGATCGAGCATCGGGTCCCGTTGGCCGCTGCGAAAGAATGTTTTCTAATATGCTCTGCTGCTCAATCGTACGAGGCGGCCGAGTGTTCTGCGGTTCTGGGGGTGGAGATTGCTGGTTGAAATCCAAGGAGATGCCGCCGCCATGCCTTGTGCCGTTGGGCGGAGCGGGCGCATTTGGCTGCGGCGGTACTCCACCACCGACATTAACTTGGCCAAGCATTTGCAATATACGCTGAAAGCCCTCCTTGTCTGCGTTCGCTTCCATGACGGGCGGCGGCGGCGATGCTGGTGTTGGCATTGAAGGCTGGCTAGCCATTACTGGCTCTTCGGGTTTGGTGAACATAGTCATGAATCTTGACTTCTTGTCCGGTCTTGGTTTCGTCGCAATGGTCTCCGCGGGAGAGCTCTCAGCAGCCTTGTCCCTGCCCCAATTTCCGAACAAAATACCTTGCGTAGGTTCTGCTCCTGAGGGCGTATGTAATGGTTGGGTGAGCATCGGTGGCACTGTCGCCGACACGGCAGAGGGCACCTCAGAAGCCGTGTCCAAACGGTCGTCCTTCTCTTCTGCCGGCGTGTCTTTGGCTCTCATCTGCTCCTTCCAGCGCTGGAAGTCTTCTTGTGTACGGGCCTTGTTCTCCTTCTTCTCAATCTTGGTGTCCATCCATTCGGGGTCCTCCTCTGCTCTATTCCCGCCCCTCGTCCACTCACGGTCTCGGTCGCGCTCACGGTCTCGGTCACGCTCGCGCCAGCCGCCCTGAAGTCCTGGTTTCGAGCTCTCGTCTTTCGTCTCATCTCGTCGGCCCCAGCGAGGCTCGGCGCGATCACGGTTGCCTCGTCGTGGAGCTGCATCCATCTCGGGGTCGCCCTCCTGCTTGTCGCGGTTGCGATCACCATTGCGGCCGCTGAAGCGCTCAAAGTCTTCCTGGCCTAAGCTCTTGCGCCCCTTGACATTTGTCCAGCCCTCACCGTCTTCGCGCGCAGGGCGGCGCCCGTTGGTGTAGCCCTTGTCACGATTGCGGTCGGCGTCGCCTCGATCCCGCGTCCATCGCTCGTTCTTGTCGCGCGGGAAGCGGTCGCCCAGGTTGTCACCATCTGTCGACACAATGCCAGTGCGCTCCTTGGGCTCACCTGGAACTTTGACAGCATTACGCGAAGCCGAAAGGAAGGATAGCTTGGGCGGGCCGAGCACTGTTTCCTCGCCAGGTTCTACAAAAAGAGCGTTAATTGCGGCCACCATGCCATGAGCTTCTGACTTACGCATGCTCTGACGGCGACCGAATTGACCCATGGGGTTGATGATAGGCCGCTGCTCACTGGCGCCCCCTCCCTCGCCTTCTCGCAGGCCGCGCGTTCGACGTACTGTGCCATTGTTGTTGGCGTGGTTGCTGTTGTTGGTCTGGTCTGTGGGCACGTCCATCCATTGTGTGATGGACGGGAGGCCATCGGGCTTCCTGACGAGAGGCGACTCTTTCAGCGCAAGCAACTGCTCCTCGGTGTAGACGAGTCCTCCCATCTTTGGGTGGTCGCGGTGCAAAGCTGGGCGGGCGGGGTAGGTATGTCTCGTGGTGTTGTGTGTTCAGGGTCCAGTAGCGCAAATGATGGGAATTTTGGTGCTCCAGAGGGAAGAGCGCCCTATGTGGCAGACGCGAGATGAAGCGCTCAACTCGCAGGCAATTAGACACTACTTGTGTGCAGCTCGTACGCAATAGAACAATTGGTGCAGCGCCGTGCGCTCGGCAACGGTTGGGCAGATGTGAGCAGATTCGTAGGTGCAAAATAGAGCGTCTATGTTGATTCGCAGTAGGGCGCGTGGCAGCGCGGTGCAGCTCGAGCTGGAACGCAACGTGGGCGAGGAGCAGCGCACCCCTGCTGCTGGACAGCGGCGATGAAAAGCGGAGAAGCAGTCGTGGGCTCAGCGCGTGTGGCGGCAGCAATTCGGTGCGTGGGCAATTCTGCTAGCGATCGGGGGGTCTGAGGGTTTATGTACTGGACTAGAAAGAATAGCGCGTGCTTGTTGTGGGTGATTGTGACGGGCTGGTCGCGAGGCGTCGTCTTGAAGGTAATGCGGCTGCTGTCCACGCATGCCAAGACAAGCACGGATTCACTCAGTGGGTACGCGAGGTGCGTCATGGGCATGTGACTCGTGGGCTCACTTTCACTTTGCGCAGGCAACACCTTCCTTTACTTTCTGCACATTTCGCATTGAGCGCATCTGATCGATTCATCTCAGCCCGCGTGACGCTGGATGCCTACCGCGCCTACTCATATATCTGCCTGTCAGCATTACCTCTAAAAGAGGCAGCTGCGAACGAAGAACGCCAATGCCATGCTATAAATCCAACTCCTTAAGTAATGCTGCCTTATACTTTTCAATGGCCAGAGCCGACTATCGAGGCAACGAGCTCAGCTGCAGATCCAGCACTCCACTCATCCACCCTGCCCTGATCGCACGTCTCGTATGTGCGCGAGGCCAATGTTTTTAGCGTGCGGTGACGGGGATCCTGGTTGTCGAGCATCATCCTGATCCAAGGGATCAGACCGCATCTCGTGATGAGTGTCGTACTGCCATCGACATGAGTCGCACGGAGCAATAACTTGAGTATCTTCTCTTTCGCCGACACCGCGCACGATTGAGACACATAATGCCCAAGCAGTTGCTCGAAAATGTTGCTCTTCCTGAAGTATTCCATGTCCTGTGGTGTGCGAAGCGAGTCTAGCAGATATTGAAGGAACCAGTCGACCTCCTGGTGGTAAGTCCCATCATCGTCTGGCTCGCTGGCCACAATAGAGTGCCAGAACTCGTTGAGGAGATGATGCACATTCCAGGACGGGGCCTTCGTGAGGAACCTGCTCATCTTGCTGTACATCGAGTGAGTTGGGTCAGCCACGATGCTTGTACAACGAGCTGCCAGCACGCCCCCAAGGTATGGGAACGGCTCCGATCCCAGCGACTCAACCGTCTCCAAAGTTTCGCCGAGCAAGAGGAATATCTGCTGCAAGTCGGCATTTGCAGCGAATTTTTGTGGCTGTTCCGTGTTTTCTGTCTCCTGAATAGGCCTGCCGATGCTTGCTTCGAGTGTTACCATAAGCTGTCGAAGGCTGTTGATGGCTTGCAAGCGAATCTCAGCGTGCTTCGAGCAAAGACACAATATCAATTCCCCGATATCGCCATCTTCAATTGCTTCACTGAGGTCCTTCTTCCTCCATCGTGTGAGGCCGATGTGTTTCTCATCTTCTTCGGGAGGTGCTTCGAGATTGATGTCCGGCTTCGCCACTCCCTTTCGCTCCCTTCCCCCGACCGGAACAGGCGATGACGTGGACCTTTCTGAGCCGCTGAAGTCGGCACCTGTGGCTAGCTTCAAAGCTTCTTTGGCGCTCTCTTTGCCCATCTTCCAGAGGAACGCATCCTTGAGAACTTCCTTGTGTGCCTTTCCTGCAGAGTCCACCATGGCATCTCGCGCGGCGATCAGCATTCTTTCGTCTTCGCCAATCAACTTGAGAAGATACAGGATCTTGGATACCCATTGGGACAAGGGTTCTGCTGCGACAGACTTCGTCTCTTCGCCACCTCGGAATGGCCATTGCTCGACAAACGTCAAGAGCAGTGGACTGAACGGCCCCAAGTCTTCCGCCAGAAGCTCGTGACGTGCGCAGATAGCGTCAACGTCATCGAAGTATTTGATCGGCCCCTTTATAAAACGCGCACAGCAGTCGTCAAGGAAGTCAAGGATATGAGTGGATGGTGTAGACGAGCCAGGCGATGGGCCTAGACTAGCGATAAGAGCATCTAGAGCATCGGGGGACGTGCTCGTCTGCAGCAAATCTTGATCGAGAAGAATGGCGCTCAAGAGGGACCTCACTCCGGCGTATAATTCGTTCTCTTGTGAGGTGACCAGAAGCCTGAGAAGAGTGACGAAGGGTGAGTGCGTGAGTGTTTCTACAACGTTAGCATCTGAAGGTGTTCTTTGGCACCGTACTTACTAGGCTTTTGCCACCACCTCATGGCCGGCGAATGTCTCGCCATCTGTATCCAATGCTCCAACTCCATCACACGAAACGCCTTCTCCTCGGTTGATTTGGTGAGTTTTTCGACTTCTGTCAAGGCATTACACAGTGGGATGGAAACGTCGAACTTCTCCTGTAGTGCGGCCTGAGGTGTGACCTCGTAGTATAGGCGCAGTAGTCTGGTGATAGATTCTCGCTTTAGGTCCTGGAGGCCGGGCTTCTTCAGTGCCAAGAATATAGTGCGTACAGGAGGACAGCGCCTGCTGATCTCAGCTGTAAGACGCTTGCTTGCTTGTTCCCACAGCTTCGATGGCTTCGCTCGATTCGCATCGTCAAGTACTTGCACTACACGTTGCAGCTTTTGGAGAATCGCTACCAGAACACGGACCGCGAACAGCTGTATCAGGTCGGAACTATGATTCAGACACTTGGTGAGGACTTGTTGGTTGAGTGACTGTGGCATAATGCTGGGCATCATCGAGGATAAAGGAGGAGGACGGTCACGATAATTTCTCGCGCCACCAAGGTACTTTGGCACAGGCAGCTGTATGGTCTGATAAAGGAAAGCAGAGTAGCCTATCCAGGTCGAGGTGAGCATCGGATCGTAGCTGAAGTCTTTCCTCTTTGTAAAGTAATCGGTAACAAGCTCAGGGCAGGCGCGGAAGATGTCGACGACTAGTTCCTGGTGAAGCGTGTTCGCATACGGCCGTTGACTTTGTATGAACTCTGACAGGATAACATTGCGGGTTCTGCTGGCGTTGTTGTCTACTGCGTCAAAGCCTGGATCTAGGCCGTGGTCTGCTGTATCCTCGATAGTCCCATCATCGTCATCGAAGGTGTGTGGGTAAAAGCCATGCGATGGGAGCATCACGCCGTATGCTGCATCGGTGCAGACCATGCGCAGGAAGTCATGGGCCAGCTGATCGGGTGCTTTTTGTCCCTCTAGCAGAACGCCCTCTTCCACCTCATAACTGTACAAGTTTGCGATGCGAGAAAGCGCCTTCCCGCTCAGAATGCGGCTTTTGGTGCTGCGTGGCATGGCCTTGTCTTTGAACACATGGCTAACGAAGACATCGAACACTTCGAAGATGAGGAACGGTGGATCAGCGCTGAGGTGGTCGAAGATTCCTCGGACAATGTTGACATTAGACAGTATCTCACTCTTCGCGCGCTCATCTTGGTAGCGCAGGTGCTCGAGGAGGTAGCGTATCGCAGTTGTCCGTACACTGGGTCGCTTCTTGTGATCCTCGGCGCTTTGCTCTTTGCGCAGTCCAATGTTCCTGCCCAAGATCCTGGGCTCGAGGGTGAAGTCTCTTTTCGCGTAGACGGCTCGTGCGTGCGCGCCCTCATTGAACCGAGTGAGCTCTGTGAGCAGTCGCAGAGCAGGGGAGATGACGTTGTCGTGGTTTGGTGCGGCTGAGGTGCTGCGGACCAGGCGACGTGCAACAGAGGGCTGCAGTATCGTCTTTGCCAGGAGGTGGCCATACTCAATGAACTCGATGTGGCTGGCGAGGACCTTGAACAGCAGCGCAAGCACAGCGGTGACCTGCGCAAGGATGGCGTCGAAATTGGTCTCGGCGGCGAAGTCCCATGCCTGTATGAGGTTCTGCAAGAAGACCTTATCCTTGTCGTCCCTTCCTCTTCCCTTCTGGCTGTCGAGATACTCGCGCAGGATGGCTCGCTTGCGGGGAAGGTCGTCTTTTTCGGTCGTGTAGAGAATCGAGTCGAGAAATCGTTTGAACAAGCTCAGACCTAGACTGGTTAGCTTCCATGGTCGCGATGAAGGCTTGGACTACTGACCATTGCGAAAGTCACCATGCGCCCGCTGGTCGAACAGCAGCGCCGTCTGCAGCTCGCGCGCCGTGGTGACTTCCCCAGCATTGCCATTTGGCCGCGGCGAGTTGCGTTCGTAGCTGCCCTGGACCCTTTGGCGCTTATTATCATGGCCAATTTGCGCGCCTCTGGCGTCGGCATCAAATATGGTTCTCTTCCCCATGATTCATCTCTGTCTGTCGCGGCTGCAAATCGCATGCGCGCTGCGAAACTCGAAAAGTCGGGCGGGACTTTGAAATTTCGGACAGGGATTAATCCGCTAGCCCCAGTGAGGTAAGGTTCCAGCACGCCTACAAACGTCAACTCTTCGCCCGTCATCTCTCCACAATCTTCCTGCATACTAGTGGTTCTCCTATACATAGTCAACGTACTTCACATGTTGCCCGTCTTCATGCTATCGTTATGTCCAATGCACAGCAACTCCAAACGCTCTTGTCTTTTCCGGTGGCATTCATCCTCCGCGAACCTTCGTGTCATTCCAGCACAGCTTAACACTGTTCGAGCTTGCTTGGCCCGAAGCAACGATTTTCTTTCCTTGTTGCCATCTTTTTGCGTCAAAAACCCTCAGTATTTCTGCATCCCGCGTTCATGTTGCCCGAGAACCTCATTAGCGATGCCTCCACACAGCAACTACTCGCAGAAGGGTGTTTAGGGACGACCGTCACATTCGTGTAACCCATCGTACTTCTTTTTCTACATCAAGAGTTGGATTGAGGTTTTATCCGCACATCTTGGCCGTTCATGTCGCGTCTCGACACTCACGGTCAGTGGATACCTCACTTTCACCTGCGCCAACACATCACAGCAAAAAAGTGGCAACGGCATTGAGCAAGTGAAAGAGCGATACATCACTCGAATCGGCGACCCTCTGGTACCAAAAAAGCCAACCTCGAACCCAAGCACGAGAGGTATTTGCTGAAACCCTGAGGCCAGCTACTTCGAAGGGGCAGTTGAAGCGCTAGTGTCTTACGGAAGAACACAGGGTTTACCGGCAGCCTCAAGGACGCAAAACAATCCCACCACATACAACAACTTCGGAGACTTGTGATGCTGTATTCGAGAATTAGACACTACATGAAGATACAGGATCTGAATTGCAGAGCACATGTAGAACCAGGTAAGCCCAAGGTGAGCGCGTGAGTAGTCGACAGATATGTCGAGGGTCAGGTGACAATGTTTGAGGTGCGAGCGGGTCGTGAAAACGGCTGGGACACACTCTCACCTTGACCAGTCTTTCATCGGATATTTGAGATTTGCCTGCAACGCACCTATCAGCACCACAAACTTGATGGGATATCTGAAATTATGACCTTGTATGATTTCAAATTCGATCAGGACCACTACACATTGGCATTATCGGGTGACGATACGTAGAGCCATGTCCGCAACAGATGAGAATTTGGACCGTCATGACAACGTCAATCTGAGAGCTTGGTGAAGTGAGCATGAAGGAACATTGCAACACTTTTAAACCATAGAGTCCTAGCAATGCGAACCAGACTTTCATAACAATTAAATCCTAATCCCCACACTAGAACACATTGATCTAACTCGGTGCCGCTATCATCCCATCCTCGCAACAATCTCATCCATTTCCCTCGCCAGAAGTCTCAAATTCACATCCCCATATCCATTTCCACGCTCATTCCCTTGCCCATTCCTATTCCCCTCCACCCGCCGAATACGCCCCACTTCTTCCGCCCTTCCAACTCGCCCGCCTGTCTCCCCTCCTCTCATCTCCTCTCTGAGCTTCATCCGCGCCGTCTCCCGCGCACGCAAACTCGTTCGTTTCCTCGCAACACAGAATTTGAAACTCGCGCAAAAGTCCTCCCGACTTTTGACTTCTGCATCTCTATCTCTATTTACGTGACCAAAACTGTATCTCTCCCTTCCCCTTTCGATTTCCCTATCACTCTGCATTTTTCGATTCCACTCATTCCAGCCCCACGGATCAGGTCCCAGCCCAGGCCGGTACAGTGGCGGTGAAACATCGTGGATAGACAGTGTGAGGTGAGGTGTGTCGGGCGGGGAGAGTGGGGATTGTATGCCTGGGAGTGTTTGCTGAACGTATGTGCGTGTGGAGGATAAGGTGCCGGGGAAATTGAGGGGGTAGTCGAGGTCGGCGGCGAGGTCGTTGCTGGGGAGGTCATAGAGGCTTAAATCTGAGTGAGCGGAGTGGAGCGGGTGGTGGTGTGGTGGTAGTTTGGGAAGGGGTATGTCCTGGAGCGGTGGATAGGCAAGTGGGTACAAAGGTTGGGCTGGACCTTGCGAGATGCGGGTTTGAGGTCGTGACATACGATCATTGTCGAAATCTGCTGGTTCAGAAGCGGCCGCGCTATTCGAAAATCGTATACTGGACTTCGGCGATTTATCCCTTCCCTTCCTCGATATTGCTCGCGTTTGTGATTTCCGTCTGCTCGCCAGAATCGAAGGGGAACGAAATTGAGGATACGGTCGCGAATAAGCATGCAATTGCGAATACATGGTCCACGCAAACGGTGCTCCAGCAACAATCCCCATACCCGACAAGTCGATATTGGCAGGCTCCGGCCGACTGAGTCGCTGCAGAGCGCTCTTAGATTTCTCGATATATCTAGACACGCTTTTTGACTTGGCATGTTCATTGTCCAGTTCAGGGGGGGGGGGGTCGGCCATGCTCGCGGTTGAGGTCGGCATACATTGCATACGCAGGGTTGTATGCTGCGTCCGTGGGGCTGTGGTCGAGCCTGCGGATTAAAAGTCTAGGTTGTTCGTGCTGCGAGTCATCGTAGTCGAGGAAACCGTTGGTCTGGCGCGTTCGGTCGATGTGTTTGAGCCATGTCCTGACTTCACTCAGCATGAGGAGTGATTTGGGTTGATTTGGGGCACTTACGTACTTGACAGCCGTCTGAAGTCGCGGATCTTCTTCCTGCTCTGCATCTATAACGACCGATTCTTCTCGCCCGTCAACAGGCAGTGGGTGTTCATTATTGAGCGCTTCGTTGCTCTCTTCATCGTATACTGTATTCTCAAGCATTCTTCTCGCTTCTAGTTCCCAAAGCTCTTCCAGTGTTGGTTTGCAACGATGACTGAGCATTTCGCCAGCTACAGCATGAGTATTTCGCTTTCTCTCTCTGGTGTCTTTCTCTGTCCCTTTGAGGGCATAGATGAAGTCCTCGTCATCGAAATCGTGCTGACTTACTAGCCAGCCCCAATGCTGCAGGTCGCGGAGGATCGTGCGATCGTTGGCATCGGGTTCAATTATAGTGTACGTATGTGAATACTCATCTGTGGCGGCATGTTCAGGAGGTGGACGAACGAGAAATGGCATCTTCGACGGTTGGCAAGTCTTTGAGAGAAACAAGGCAAAGGTAGTTGTGGCTGCATTATGTTGATGTATGTGACCGGTACGTAACCGTCACCGCTGGCGGTGAATTGAAGATCTTCACAAGGCAACTATTACACTCCATCATGTCGCGAGCCTAATTGTGAATTCCATCTCCCGTCCATGAAGAATCCATCGGGTATCAAGTTGCCAGCCCTTTCAATCATTCCACGCTGCCATTGCGCCCTGGCCTCGTTGAGGAAAGTCGTGTTGCCCAGCACCTCGGGCAACGAGCATTCATCGCCTCATTCGTCCATCGCGTCACCCTGCCAAACGTGACGCTTTTCCTCGGACGTGCTGCGCTTATTGCGGCGTGAGCAGCGGTTACTCTGAACCGAGATTTCGCCTGGCACAAGTTTCCTAGAGCCATTGTGAGTAGGCGTCAACAGGCTTATCGTCTCGACGATGCTGGAGGGTCGATAATGATGTTCAGGTGGTTATTGCAGGTTCATGCTCGGGGAGGGCTCAGAACCATATCTTGATCAGCTCTTCCGACACTGCAGACGGCGTGAGTACGCCTGACTCGGTGATGATGCCAGAGATCAGGTCGGGAGGCTAAAAAACTGTCAGATTCTGCTTCGTCGGAATGAATGAAAAACCTACCGTAAAATCGACAGCATCGTGAGCGCTGAGCGCAGCGCCTTTGGCGTCCATGTCAGCGATGGCTTCGTCAAATGGGTTCTTCTGCTCCTCTTCCTTGTTCTTGGCCTCTCCAGTGACCTTGAAGTCCAGGACCTTTTGCTCGATGGGCAGGTCGAACTGGCTCAACGGATACAGCCTGACAAATTTGTGGCTCTCAGCGACCACGTAGAATGGCTTCCCCTTGCTCTTCGCAAGCAAACCCATCTGATAGGTGCCCATGCGCGAAATGATGCCTCCATTCTCGACGACGCCCTCTGCGCCCACAATGACCATGTCAACCTTGCCCAGCGAGTATGCAACGGCCGAGTCTGGTATCGCCGCAACGGGAATGTTGTTTGCGCGGAGGTCGGCAACGGTCTGGTGTCCTTCTCTCAGGTCGGATGAGTCTGACGAGGGCAGGACGTATATGACCTTGAAGCGCGTGGTGCTTGACTCAGCAGCACTCCTCAGCAGCGCGCCCACCACTCGTGACCCGCCATTTGTGAGCACCGTGGCCCCGTCGCGGATGAAATGCTTGCCGAAGCTCGCAATCTTCTCTCTGCTCTGCTTGGCGCGCTCCACGAACAGCTTGCCATTGGAAAGGAGGTGGTTGCGTATCGCGCGGAAGTCGTCTTCGGGGCCGAGGTTTAGGCTCGCGGGGCGGTTGAGCGTCGTGATCAGGTAGCGCTGGAAGAGATCTGTGCCGGCTGACAGGGAGATGGGGTTCGCGATCGAGGCTTTGAGGGCGGCGGTATGGCGTTCGAGCAGTGCAAGCGTCTCGGCTACGGTTGATACTGAGCTTTGTGCGATGGCTTCTACAAGTGCCTCAATTGCGGCAACAGGCATGGTAAGTTCGGGGTCATCTTTGAGGATGCGGCGATACGTCGCAACGATGTCGAACTCGGGAAGTGGTTTGGGATCTGTTTCCGTACTCATTGTCGTGACTCGAGATGTGGTGACTTTAGTAAGTGAGCTCGTGTGAAGCTGTGGAGGGGTTTGAGAAATGTTTGGATTGAGTCATTCGCCAAGACTGGGGAGGCTCTGCATGATCGTCATCCCGCGGGCGCTGCTGCACTACAGGCGACATCACCTGCGTCTCTCACAACATTCATCAACCCAACATAGCATGGTAGTGCTAGTCTGCATCCAACACGATCCTTGCATTTAACACTCAACACTCTTGCGCGGCCGCATCTCGGAATGGAAGTTTCGGCGCGACTCCACACCTTCACCGCCGCAGGCTCTGTCCTGTCCAATGAGTAGACGTGGTGCAGTCAACGTGCGCGGCTGCATAGCTGGATGTGTTTTCGAGTCAAAGTGAAGCTGTTTACTCACAGCATGATACCGCCAAGTGTGCTCTTGACCCATCACGTTGCACAGTGTCGCATCAGCGCGATGGGGATCCGGAGCTTGAAACGCCACGCTCTCTGCCTCATTCTTGATGTCCAAAACATTTCTTGAGTATTCGCTGGCAACTCTTCGTTCTCACTGCACTTATCTGCGCGCACGATCAGTAAATTCTTAGTGTGGCCCCACTGCTTAGTCTACAGGCCTCAACGACCTTTCCCAATCTACATTTCTTGCTCCTTTGATCCAGACCTGTTTCGCTCACCAATCTACACTCAACTCTACTTCAAACAGTTCATCGATTCGACTGCGACCTACAACACGCCAAGACCGTCTACAAACCACTATGCCTTACATCATCTACGTCCCGAGCATTCCTCGGCCTTATATCACCAATGACCCTAGCATCTACATGGACGCCAAGACGTGGGGCTGGGATTGCGAATCACGACCATTTTCCGACTCATACTGCAAAGCATTCCGTCATGAAGAAGACAGCAGGTTCGAAGGCGAACGCCGTACCGCGCAGTTGGACCTTTACATGATCACGGAACGAACGCGACGATCTTCACCGCAACAAAATCCCAAGAGCATGGCTATCGGATCACCAAAGCGGCATGCAAAGTTCGATTCGGTGCATAGCTTCTTATTTCACGCGGAAGAGCTGCTTGACAGCTCAGATGGAATTGAAGTTTAGAGCTGCAGGCATGGACTGTCAAGGGTTTGGAGGAGTTTGATGGCGTTATTCACAAGATCTTGGACACTTCGGAATGCCCTCGTGTGCGTGTAAGGCTTTAGCTTAGAGAATATAATTCGCCGAAGACCTTTTGGTCAATACATGCGCGATGTTAGTGGTGCTCGACTAGCAACTGCCAATATTCAAGCTGCATGCAATGTCAACGCATTGCTGCAAACATTTCGTCTATGTGAGTTTCGATGGTGTAGTCGGAGCAAAAGTCTCTTCCGGCGGTAGATCGGACGATTTCGGGGGTGCAGGAATCAATCACGAAAAGCCCGGTCGTGGCGTTTAGTCTCTGGTCCGGCGAAAGCATTGTTGTGTAGCCCACTGCTGGGTCGCATTCTGCAGCTTCCTTAGTGAAGATGGTTTGTCCTTCTGTGTAACCGCTCCAATCAACGATTACCATGACTATCTTCGAGGCTACGATTAGAATGGGAAAAACGATCTATAGAGCATTGCAGAGATCCACGGCCTAGCGATCTTGCCCGTGCGAAACGTCTCAAGGCGCATGAAAAGACCGACTTAGAAGCTGAACATAGCGCTCTGAAGATCACAGTCTGCTGATCTTAATTTCTCCTAGAGATTCCCTTTTTGGAGAGGTAGCGCAGGCTTTCAGCTCTCGACTGTCGGGAAACCAAGTTTGGCAAATCCGTGAAAATCGAGCAAACAAGGACAAGCATTGTTATATAGCGGAAAGCTTCGTAGCACGCTGAGTCTTTGTGAAATGTCGTGAGTCTCGACTACTTATTTCGTGCGAGGCACTTGTGGCTTGAATTTAAATACTCTGTCTTGGTCTAATTTCGCTTACTACGGGTAGATCGTCAATAGTCTGTGCAGATCAAGCCCCAGATTCCCCGAGACGATGGTCCGTGACGTGGATTTGACCTATCAGTGGATTGGTCTGGAAGCGACTTCATACCTCTTTTGGCTAGCAGGCCAGGCTCAGTTGCCTGCGAGCTGCTTTGGCACATGCATGTCGACAATACAAATTTCGATCTTCGCAGCTGAATCGTGATGTAAGGGCTGATCAGATGTATATAAACCTAGTATAAGTCTTTCAAGCTTGGAGTCAAAAGTCCTTCACTCCACAAAGTAGCATCATGAGATTCTCACCGTCACCGTTCATTACTACCCTTGCAA
Source organism: Paraphoma chrysanthemicola (assembly GCA_020744225.1). Classification (NCBI taxonomy): domain Eukaryota; kingdom Fungi; phylum Ascomycota; class Dothideomycetes; order Pleosporales; family Phaeosphaeriaceae; genus Paraphoma; species Paraphoma chrysanthemicola. The sequence continues at coordinate 200,358 of JAGMWG010000016.1, forward strand.
TTGCATTATGGAGCAGTCATTCAGTTCATGCCTACCCCAGGCATGATGAGCTCGTGGTTGCACGTGCTGTTAACTGCAACGTCGTTACTGGTGTCCTTGGTGTGGTGAAGGCTCTGGGTGCGCCGGCCACTTCTTTCTGCAGCTCGTACCTCCGCGTTCCTGCCACGAGCACAATCAAAGCTACTATTACACCAACTGCATATACGCACGTGGATCCCCTTTCAACTTGTGAAACCTGTCACTAATCCTCTCATAGGACAGTCACAGCTTCACCCGTAGTGATACAAGTTACTTCTGCAAGCTGCCCAGTGGCAGCAGCTGCTGTTCGCAGAGCAGTCGCCGAGCTAGAAAAGAGAGACGTACCTCCAGCCCTGAAATTGTACGCGGCGGCCGAGATCTCGTCAGCATGTGGATGCTTGAGCCTCAAGCCCAAAGCGACCACAACTATGACCGCGACGGGATCTCCAGTCGTTGTCGTAAGTCCTTTCTTCAGACACGAAACACATAACTCAGATTAACATGTAGAACAGACTGCCACAGTTACTCCGACCTCGACGGTTTGCGTTGATTGTACACCAGTTGGCTTACCATGTATATTCGAACAACCCGAAAGATGTTGCTCTCAAACATGCGCTTGCATTTCGGGAGTGTGCAACTGTTATCAATTTAACTAGCATAAGGCACGATTTTCCTCAAAGCATTCATGCAATTCCTTGTGTATCAAGCAATTCTGCTAGAGCTTCAATAAAGCTGGGATTATTCATGTGAACTTTGTGGTCTAAGCACTATCATACAATCCATTTGTACAACTAAAGCACGTATGCAAATTTGCGACCTGCTAAACAAATGAAACATTCGGGTGCTTCATCCCTCGGCTTGAACCATAACGTAACTGTTACGGCGGCTCATGCCCCGCCGAACACCATAACACATCTCGAATTTACAGTGCGCTTTCGATATCTAGCTATGTAAGATAGCAAGACCTCAGCCAAGTGAATTCCTATGAAGCCACTTTATCTTTGATGGGTGGGCTGAATTAAGTGCGAGTCACTCAAGCTTTGTTTTGAACAAGTCGTGTTAGCGAGGTAGTGTACAGTCTAATATAGCAATTTCCATAAGCTTCCAGAAAGATGCGAGTATCTTCTGAAGATCTGTAAGTAGATAATCATTACCGAGCGCACCTTTCTTAGCCTTGTTCTCGTTCGAGCTTTGGAATTGCAAAGCCCGCTGAATAGCCAGTAGATCCGACTTAACTTCAGCCGTTGATAGTCATGATCCATTACCCAAGGCAGACATTGCCTGCCGTTGGTGTCTGCGTTGAAGACCTGCGGTGGTCTTGGACGAGTGAGGTGGTTGGCAGATGGTTGGCAAGAGATTGAGATTGCATTCACGGTCCATCAAAAATCTATTATCTTAGTCGCCTAGAAGCTCTCAAGTATCTATTAGTACTATGCTACGCTTATAAATAGATGCGGAGACTCCTAGGAACTGCTAAGCGATGACACTCGGCCGAATAGCAAAACCGAGCGGCCGAATGTATCTTGCCTAAATCAATTGAGCGCACATTACATTTGAAGCGTGCTGCTTCAATATTTGAACAGGAGAAGAATGTGCTATGAACACTTGGGTACCTGATTTTCTTAGCTGATAGTGTGCGAACGTGATGTGCGCATCATATCATGATGAGCCGGCAGGTGAGGCTTACATCTATTCGCATCAACTACAAAGAGTATACCGATTGTTGGAAGTCATAGCAAGTCACATGACTGCCTATCCACCCATCTTGGCAACGAGAGTCTATATAAGGCTCGCCTCCACCTCCTGAGGTCTCTTCCTTACGTTTCCATTTTCAACACCGATCTGGTATACGCCCGAGCCAAAGCTGCGATCCTCGACTTGGATAAAGGTCTTCCCAACGCAGCGATATTCGGAACAGGGCAAGATGTTCCAACGCTGATGGTTCGTGGAAACAAGAAGGGTAGCCAGGCAAGTGGTGGCCGCCCTAATGAGGTTGGCTTGGAGGCCGATGGTCCGGATGCTAACGATGTTCTCGGTTTTGCTCAAGAGCGTTCGCTTCACCGATGAGGCGAAACACGAGAGTGTTTTTCTGTCTATCTGTTTTCATCTCTTTGATGGCGTAATTCATGGTTGGGAATAGCGAGTGGTTAGCCAGTGGTTGGTGAGCGGCTAGGAGATACGTACCACATGGTTACCATATGCGCAAAGCGAGATTCAACGGTCATGATGCCATCTGACCAACATTGGGCTACGCAACGGTCACAAAGTCTATCACGAGGGATAAGGAAGATAGGGTAATGTGCCTCCAAAATGGAACGTGATATCATGCAGTGTTCTCAAGAGAGCCAGATTTCAGGGTTGAAGTGTAATTTTCGCTACCAGAGTGACCTTATCATGGGAACATTGTAAGACTCACGACCAAGCAGATCCAGCCCACGGTCTTTACTCCTTTGTCGCCTCCCTCGCGCTCCGCCCTCACTCCATCTCCGCAATGTGAATCAGGTGGTCCACTCTTCAAACTTTTCTTCGCTGATGATCTCACCCTCGCCAGCGTCCAAGTCTGTAGGGAGATCCTGGATGTCGATAGAGATTCTGCCGCCAAGCTCGTAACGCGCAAGAGGGCTTCGGAGACGGGCGACGGTGTGAAGGTGCCAAGTTTTGTTAGTAGCTTATCGCAGCCATGAGCACAGTGCTTACGCAAAGCTCATTGTAAAGCAGTCTTCAATCATGACGAGCTTGCAGCCGAGGTTGTGGACCTCGGTGATCAACTCTTTTATAAACTCGCGATCGGGGACCTTCACCATGATCCAAACAGAATACGTAAGCACATGTGTAATGGAGTCTGCGAGACGCGCCTGACATGACGTTTTGGGGGAGTGGCCGCGAACCTCTTCTTGCTTCTTCGCCTTCTTCATACCTGACAGCTTGAGACATGGGTTGGCACTCTTGTGAGGGTCTTCGTTAGGCTGTTCCTCGATCGTCACATTGCATTGGGTTTCTATAATTATGCCGAAGGACGTATCCGGAGAGGTTCTCCAGGGATGTGTACCTGGAGACTTTAGGTAAAACAGGTATGTTCAATCTTACCCATGCTTTATGGCCACGCGATCTTCTGGAGATCTTCGCGTCTTTGTATAAGAGTATGACAATGTCTACAATTGATCGAAGACTTCCTCGCGTCTACAACTTCTCCAGTACAGATAGCTAGTGGCGGCTGCGTATAATCAGCTACTCACTTGAGGTAAAGGGATTTCGGAGGGTTTTGTATGACCAGACGTGGTTATCGCGCATGTCAGGTGCATCAACGGCTGGAGTCGGAAACTCTGCCACAAACTCGTTAACACAGGCACACTGTTATAATACGCTGTCGTTCATATTTAGCTTTCTTGTGTACATCAACTAATTACGTTCCATCAGACCAACACGATCGCCAAGATCAAAGTCGACTTCGCTACCAACCTCATCAACATCAATGACTTTAACCACAGCATTTACAGACCAGTAGACTTTGAGAGAATGGACTCCATCTACGACAAAGGTTGCTCTTATGGCTTTGAGTTGAATGAGGGCGACACGATGGTTACGGATCACGAGGCTATGAGCCAGTGGATGTGCGACGGCGGCTCAATATACGAACAAGCTTGCTCTTATGGCTTTGAGAGGGACCATTTGATCAGTTGGGTAACGCAGACGCAGAGGGCTCGGAGGACTATGAGGACTGGGCTTGGTTCGATGAGATGAACCATGCAGATCTGGCGGTCGGGTAGGTCGGGACCTCGCTGGTAGGCGATCGTTTGGCGAGTAGGTTCTTCTTGTCCGAAGCTTGCACGAATCAAGACTTGATCAGAGAATGTATGGAGCACTTCCAGGAAGTTCTCGTTGTTAAGCACAAGGCGGTGGAATATGCAGCCCCGGAGGTTCGTCCAGCGGTGACGATGAGGGCTGCAGGACGGAAGAATCTGTACTGGATTGCCCGCCTTCTGGCCCTCTTGGCCATCGGCAGGCTGTGGTGGCAATGCCCACATGGTGCTGGGACTGGTCAGGACATCGGAATCGACTATACAAAATGCTTCATGTACTCACCTGTGATCTACCACCTCTCGAGAATGTCCGAAGAAACTTGCGAGGACATCTTTGTCTAGCAAAGCAACCCAGTGTGCTGTGCGCTGTTGGTGCGGTAGATTGTTTAGAGTAACATGCTTTGCAGCACGAGCTTGGGCCGCGCTGTTCAAGTTTTGTGTTGAAACTTGAGGTTGAGGCGGATTTTGAGAGAGGTTGCGGTAAAGCGCCATCTCGCGATTCAGGAGTCGTCGCTGGGCAGCTGATATGCTCAGCTCCTCGGTAGCAATCTTGGCTACTCGAAAAGCTTCTTCGTACCGTCCGCGCCACAAGTCCTGAACTGCAGTAATTGCATTAGTGCATGCAGTTACTCTAGCCATGCGGATGTTGCCATCAGCTTCAGCCTCCCCTTGGACCGCAGGGCTCAGTGCATGCGCCTCGAGGGTGTAGTTGGTGACCAGGAGGCGGCAGTCGTGCGTGCTGGTCTTGCCCATGGCGAACTTTCGGAAGAATGACGCGGGGTCATACTTGTCCATCATGATTGACAATATGAAGGAGCTGACTTCCTGCCATTTAAACTTTTGCGCCTCCGGGGACATCACTCCACCAGCCACTCCGCCTGCCAGAAGGTCCTCATAGTACTTTGGAAAATACCCAAAATGGGCATGGAGGATACGGCATAGCTTAGTAGCCAACTTCCGGTCGGAGATATTGGCTTGTGACACGGTGGGGATGTTGGTGTGGGCGCTTGATGGAGTCACCTTGTCCTGCTAAGTCGGGAGATCATTGAACGTGGTCGTGGCCACCTGCTCGAGATGGATCTTGGATAGTATGTGCAGTGGCTCCGTCATGGCGTATAGCTACAAATATGGATGGTGGGAAGAGATGGAGATGTCTACAGACGTGGAACAGCCACCTTTGTAGTGGAGAGTGGTGGATGGACAGTTTGGCAACTATGCATCGGAGTCGCTGGCTCGCTGAAAGGGCCCACTGAATGAACGGTGTTGCCGACGCACTCCACAGAGGGTAAGCCGTTTCGGTGGCAATTAGCCTGGCTGAACAGAGGCCATGCGCGAATGTACAGGTGAAGAAAGTGAGGAAGGCGTGTTGGAACTTGTCTTGGCGCACAGGTATGTCACGTGCGCACTCCGCTCCTCCTGTTAGGCAACCCTGGAGGGCTCACCTTGTAGAATTGTGCCACTGTTTGCGAAACAATACGAAGTCTAGGCCAAGAATAATAATTTGAATTCGGGCTGCATTTGGGTGAAACGAAGATTCAAGTTGGAGAAATGTTGCTGAGGATGACATGGCTAGGTCAATGAAATGACAAGCCCTAGACGAGAATCAGATTCACCGACATGAACACGAAATGACTGAACTTCATCGTAACGCTGATAACACCTTGGAACACCACTTTCGCCACTGATGCGTCCGCTCTTGCAGTGTCTGGCCTCTCACGCCATATGCGTGAATTCAATAGTGCGCCTCGTTCGCGTGGCCAGCCTCCTCGAGCCACGTTACAGGGCAGTCGCTCGCGCGTGACCGTGTGTCGGCATTTACGCGGGGATGGGCTCGTAGGTGTTATGGGCCTGGCGGTTGGAGAAGAGGTAGTAGATGAGCATGCCGACGACGGGGAAGAGGAAGACGACTAGAGCCCAGAGGACCTTGTTGGGGACGGGGCGGTTCGACTTGAAGATCTCAACTGTGGCACAAACAAGTCAGCTTCACTATAGCGACTGCGCCGAACAGCTGCTTCAGAAGTGATGAAAGATGACATACTCCATGCGATGATGTCAAGAACCAAGACGATGAATCCAACGATGCCGCCGCCAGTGCCCGCTTGCCACGGCTTCGCAGACTGAGCGCTAATGGGTGCCGCCTCGGCAAGCATGAAGAAGGAGAGCTGCAGGAGAGCGGAGAGCACGAGGTTGAACATATTGGCGATATGTGGTTGTCTCTTTGGGCGATTAGAAGCTGTAGATATTGCTGCGAGAGTCAATGGGAGTGTTGTGGTGTTGACGGCTGCTGCCTTGGTTTTGATGGTGAGGCGGGGCGGCGTTGTTTAAGCTGCGGCACGGACCTGTCATGCTACGTCATGTTTAAATGCCCAATTGAGCGCGTCGCGTGACGCTTTCCTGATCGGGATCGCCCGAAACAGCTTCGACTCAACAGCCTTCATTGACAATACTGAAATCAATCACGTGCGTGTAGCTAGGTATCATGATGTGATGTCGGCTCTCCACGACATTGTCCCAACTTCCGTCTCGACATGCGCAGATGCCATGCACGTCGCGTCGCCGTGCAGCTGGGTCGAGACGCGCGTCCCAAGGGGATGCGGAGATACTAAATGGACGGCAGCTCGTCACGTTGGTCGAACCTAGAATGCCATTACCCATGTTTCCTACGGACGACTGTGACAAGACAGCATGAGCATCGCAAGAGGAGCAAAATATAACGCGATACCAGCACGATCGACTGAAAAGGACGCGAAGGGGACGTGGATGCGTGATTCTTGAATGCAGAAACAGGAAATGACAGACAGGAGACGGAGAGAAAGAGCTGGTGACATTTCCCGCTAATTCAGACAAACTCAAGCGACACGATTCACCTCGATGGGTAGCACGCCGTCTTTGCCTGGTTAATGGAGATCGTCAAGTGACACATTCTCTATGTGGAGTGAAATCGGAAGTTAGTTGGCTTGCGATGAAGCTGCGCACCCCTGTCTGAATGATAACGACGAAGAAGGGACAAGCGAACCATGCAGAGGTGGTACTCAGCGCATCGCCAGCTGAACATATTTTCAGGTGCGGTGGCATTTGTGATGGTGCGTGGTCCAGCTTTCTTTCAGGCGCTGGCATTGAGAGGATGAGTCTGCGATCATCGGGATCTTGTAATGGAGAGGGGAGCGACTTTGCATAGCAGCACGGACGACAATGACAGCTGGATTCATCGGCAAGTTCCATCCGGGGCGAGCAGTCGACAGGACCTCGGGATGCCTTAGGAGAGACTGGTTCAGGAAAGGCGAGGCGCCGCCAAAATGTCCACATTGCCGATACATGCAGACGAGGCTGGGCCTTGGGGCGGACCCAGATCGAGACATAAGTCGCTAATGAAGTGCAAGAATCACGGCATGGCGATGAATGCATGGGCTCCTGATACCTACCCCAGTAGAGCACACTCCGGTCAGCCCGCGTCAGCACACCTGTGCTTTGAATGGTGGAGCGATCAAACTACGAGCCTCGTATTCAGTGGTGCTATGAGCTCGGCACACATCATTGAATAGAATACCATCGAGCCTCCTTGCTCCTGAGCCATCACTCGCGCTCCACTGACCAGCATTCTCGTGCTTGAGTCGGCCCAAGACGTGCGCAACTTGAGAGGCTATCGTATTGACCCAACAAATCGCTGCTGACCGCGCCAAACTGGCGAAGTATCACTCCAGGGAGGTCTCCAATCTCTATGAGCTTGTATCACTATCAATCTCGATCTCAGGCCGCAGTCATCCACAAGGTCTAAAATGTGGCTGGCTTGCACTTCAGCTGGCTGATTGTGAGGGAATGCACAGACGTGGAGCATTCCACGTGGTGCAACATGCATGCCGTCCTCGACATCACCAGGCTTTGCCCAGGAGCGATGAAAGTTACCCACCACACTAGCTGCCGACTCACAGCGATCATCGGCATCCACATCTTGGCAACAAGAAGCCTTGCCGAGCAAATACGCTATCCGGGAGATCGGATCCAAACACTGAAGCGTCCACTCTACGACAGCTACACTCCCAATACTATCGACTTTGAGCACTAAGTAGGTCTCTTCACGCTGTCGTACGTTGCTCGACATTTAGTTTGCCCCATCTGGAAAGCTACGGCATACGCAATGCGGCCATAGCCCGGTTAATCAAGTGCCCAGGTTCAGCACGTTTACCACACCACAAGTCTACAGCCCAAAGTTCTGACGGAATATCAAGCGCTGTCGTGAAATGATCCACTCGGTCCTCCATCACAGAGTTTCGATCCGCGGAACGGATGAGCATCCTTCTTGGACCAGAGTTGATCGTGATGTGCCCCGCATCTTACTCATTCCCCATTACCATGCGCTTCGAGGCAGAAGCGAGGGCGAGATTCTTACCGCCGCCTGATACTTCCCGCGCATTATGTCTGTTGACCAATCGTGCCACACTGCCTTAAAACGATCGTCATACACAGGGTTTATATTTGGATCACCGGCACCAGACGCGCCGGTTCGGTACATAACTAATTCCATGATCGGCCATGCCTGGCTTGCCAAGGAGAGTCACTGGCTAAGACTGGACGATGAGGTTCCCGCCCAATTCTCATACTTGCTTCATAGCTGCTCGCATTTTGGAGAGCTGCGGGCTGGGATGCATTTCGAGTGTTCCAAAGTGGAAAACATACTGCGTCAGATGCAGCGATCAACCCCATCCGGTTTGTGGTACGCTATGACCGCGCTGACAGGTGAACGTCATGCTCACGTGCCCAGCCTTATAGTCGGAAGATTAAGCCTTATCGATAGTGCTGGTGCAGGCTGCCGTTGGCATATTCTAGAATGGCAAATCAAGCCTTGCCAGCGTACACCCGCCGCCATGGGGAAAGAGGTTCGGGGATTTCCATGTGTCACACTTTCCCCGGGGTGGACGGCTCACCTGCCAAGGCGCTTCCCCGCGTCGCGTCTACATCGCGTCTGGGGTCGTTCACGCTCGACCTCTCAGCTTCTCACGATTTTGGACCATCTCACTCTTGACGCAACGGCATCTTCGGCGCCTTTCTTTGAGTTCTGTTAAGCGTCTTGGTCAATACGCCCAACTGGGATCCACCACCTCGATCGTGATGGCTCGCAACACTCGACATTGACAGAGAGCTACGGCCAAGAGCGCCGCAACGACCGTTGGTGCTTCAGTAGACAGCGGGAAGGCGCGGTTCCGGTACCAAACCTCTCAACAGCATCCTTCGAGGAGACGGAGCCGTGTCCGCGTCCTGGGAAATGTCTAGGCAATATTTCCTGCATGCGCCTGCCAACAGCAACATAGAGTATCAGCTCACAGCAAACACCACGATGTCATGACGTTGGGTGCGATCATATCCTTCTCGGGGGCGGCGGGCTATCCTTACGCGCCACTTGCAGCTCCAGCATGGTACTTTCGGCTGGCGACCAAGACCTCTAGGCTTGATTCAGTGTGGAGAATCGATACTCCTAGACGTAAGTGCGCAGATACCTCTCTGGGATATCCTCTTCAATCCAGATTCAGACAGAGGATCGAAGAGCGCCCTCGACGTATAAAGAGTGGAGGGATTCACCTCTCATTCAAGGCATCAGCTCCTCGTCAGACTCGATCGCCTCATCTTCTGAACGGTCTTCTACCGATCGCTTTTATTCTATCGTTTCACTGTTCTTTCGCTCCACCAACAATCACCACACACCAACATGAGGTTCACCCAAGCGGCTTTTGTCGCAATCCTCGCGGCCACGGTTGCTGCAAAGCCGATCGTAGGCCGTTCTGACGACCTGAAGAAGGCGGAGGACGACTACAAGAAATGCTGCGAGTACCGCGACAAGTATGATCCTAAGAAGGTCTGCGAACCACCACAGCGTAAGCTTGCTCAGATCTAGTCGAGACATGAGCACAGCACTGACATCATTACAGACAAGCCTGAGAAGCCCAAGGATGAGCACAAGCCCGAAAAGCCAAAAGACGAGCACAAGCCTGAGAAACCGAAAGAGGACGAACACAAGCCCGAAAAGCCGAAAGATGAGCACAAGCCCGAGAAGCCCAAGGATGATGAGCACAAGCCCGAAAAGCCTAAGGACGAACACAAGCCTGAGAAGCCAAAGGATGAGCACAAGCCTGAAAAGCCTAAGGACGAGCACAAGCCTGAGAAGCCGAAAGATGAGCACAAGCCCGAGAAGCCGAAAGATGAGCACAAGCCCGAGAAGCCAAAGGATGAGCATAAGCCTGAAAAGCCCAAGGACGAGCATAAGCCTGAGAAGCCTAAAGACGAACACAAGCCAGAACCAAAGCCCGAACACAAACCAGAGAAGCCGAAGGACGAACATAAGCCTAAGCCTGAGCCAAAGCCAGAGCACAAGCCGGAACCCAAGCCAGAACACAAGCCGGAACCCAAGCCAGAACACAAGCCGGAACCCAAGCCAGAACACAAGCCGGAACCCAAGCCAGAACACAAGCCTGAGCCAAAGCCAGACCATAAGCCTGAGCCAAAGCCAGAGCACAAGCCGGAACCCAAGCCAGAACACAAGCCGGAACCCAAGCCAGAACACAAGCCTGAGCCGAAGCCAGAGCACAAGCCTGAGCCAAAGCCCAAAGAAGAGCCCAAGAAGGACGACAAAAAATACGGCTACTACACCTTCGGCGAGGAAATCACGCTCAAGTGCGAGCACGGCAAGATTGTTGTCTCTGGCAAGGCTTACTAAGCTACTTGCAATACACGGTAACACGGTATTTCAGTGGAGGAATCTTGCAAATGCATATCTGGGTCTGCGTGACTCACCTACTCGAGAGAGAATGGCTCTTACGCGCGCCACTGGCCAAGAGGTCAGGCGCTTCTTTTCATTGCTATGATTGCGATGTCTATGGTTCACGGCCGATATATTTGTATGTATATGACGATCGCTACGGGCCTGCGAGAGCTCACTGAAGTCGATCCTTAATGAGTAATACGATAATGCTCTTCCAATTATTTGCTCTTGTTGCTGTGTGTCCCTAGTGCTTCCGCACTGAAAGTGTGTGAGGAAATAGCTGATATCGACTGGGGCCCAGTGAGCAGCCTGGAGGTTGACTCGGAGGTTTAGTGAAAAGTTGATCACGCAGCGTGGAAGTCTTCAGGTCCTTATTACCATCACTCAATTCGTTGGCCTAAAGGTCCTCGCACTGAATTACACGGCGGATTGAGCACCGTGTAGGTGGCTCTTGATTGACTGCACTGCTTACAATCGAGAGTTGTGGCATCGTGCAGCTGCGAAGATCTCTCATCGTTGGGTATTCATTGGTTAGCTCACAAGCTCACACTGGCAGTGAGGCCTAGGAGTGGTGAGGATAGGGGTGTCAATCGTGAAAATCTAGTGCCAGAGTCTTTCTGTGCTAGACCCACAGCCCAGGCTTTCCACAGCGCGAGAGGCCTCCGGAGTTTCAAAGGTTGAAGCCCAGTCGGATATACTGGCTATTCAGCGGGCTTTGCAGTTCTACCGCTCGAACGAGAACGAGGCTAAGCAGGGTGCGTACTTTAGCACTACAACGCTGAAAATTTGGCGGTGGTTCAGAATGGAACAACGTTAGAGGAAGAATTTTGAAACCATACTGTTCGAATGAAGTAGTAACAGGACTGGTCACTCGTTGTGATTTGATCCAGCAGTCTGAAGTATGTCGCTACATTTTTTCCAGGATGCAATGCGACAGCCAGGAGGTCGTCAGTACTTTATTGCGGTAGATGGCTCGTGGAGGCAGTTTGAGAGCGTGCTTGTATCAAATGAAAGCTTGCATGACAGAGCGCACTAGTGATTTTCGTACCGGCCTTCTGGTTTCAAACGAAAGAGGTGCATAACAACGTTCCTATGAGGACAAGTATGTGGACAAGCTGTCCGTTTTGGCCTTGGATACACCTGACAGTGTGCTTTCGATTTCTAGCTATGCAAGATTGAAAGACTTTCAGCCACGTGAAAATCCCATGAAATCACTTTATCTTCAAAAGGTTGGCTGAACTTATACGTGAGTCACTTGAGCTTTGTTTACAAGTGTTTACACTAGCGAGGAAGTCTTCATGCTGATATCGCAATTGTCATAAACTTCCCGAAAGATGCTGAGTCATTGCTGGGTAGTTCGGCGCCCATTTTACTGTCCATGGCAAGTAGAAGCAAGTAACAAGATGGAGGAGATCTCTCTGAATTGACTATCGAGTATCTACCTCACTTTTTTTCCTGGTTTTCTGTTCTGTATCATGTGTTCTCTCCTCCGTAATGCCAATACGCTCCTGTAAAGACTGGACAATCATATGATCCGCTCATCAAGAAAATCAAGAATTCCCAAGGCAAACAAATGAAACTATCACACTGTGCAACGGCACAATGCGAATAACTTTTGAAGATCCGTGACTAGAAAACCATCAATGAGCGCATTTCGACCCATTTTCACTCCAAGGATCAAATGAGACTATAGCCATAAAAAGCGAAGAGTATTTAGTCCATCTACGGTCTCTTGAATCGTGTTCGCACATTGCTATACGCTAGGATAATCATTGCCGAAGGCTCGCACGGGCTCACCAATGCGAACATTTGCGTTCTCTGGAGGAGCATGGATAGGAGATTGTCCGTCTTCCTGTTTTTCTTCTCCGGCACTTTCCTGTCCGGCCGGCGCACGCTCCCGACCGTCTGAGAGGTCAAGCAGTTGGCGCGTAGAAGAAGGGTCGTAGCTCTCTAAAGATAGTTCTTCAGGGGCAGTAACGCTCTCCAGCTCTGAATCGGTCATGTAGTCGAGCGCCATGGCACCTTGCAGAGGTGGCCTTTCGACCTCGATTGTTGTTGAGTTTCGGTTTGGCCTTTCTGTCACCTCGTTTACCGGAGGTCTCTTGCAAGATGTATCGCAAGACACAGAAAGCTGCATGGAGTCGCTCGTGCGAAATTCCGTCGACGTAAGTGTACTTTTGTAGATACAGGCTAAGGTCGCCGGGCCACCACTGCTCACAGCCTTTGTTCATTTCGGGATGAGTCCTCAGCAAGCGCAGCATGGTGACCATGAAAGATGCCACGATTCTCTCTCGGGGTTGAGACAATGGCCACCGCGTCGCATCCATGGGACAGCCCTGCTCAATGTCCTCTTCGGTAATTCCCTTGCTCTTCTTTGCGTAGCTGAATAGCTCGGTCTTTGCGGTCATTATCCATCGCTGTGGGTAATGACTCTCTGCTGCATCGAACTTGTTCGCTGCTGATTGAACAAACTTGTGAAGATACGACGAAGTCTCGCTGACCGCCTCAGTTACCAAATCAGTGAGATTGGCATTCTTCTCGAAGTTGGCATACTGTGCCACCCAAATGGTATCAGTGAACTTGGCATCAAGCACACGAACCCCTAGAGGATTAATTTTTCTTGCCTTGGCTACCGCGACTGCTCGGGAATGCAGCAATCTCTTGTCTTTTTTCGGTTTCTGAGTGTTCACAGTCGCGACGGCCTGTCGACCTTTCAGTGTCTTGGATATTGCTAACAGAAATCAGTGTGCATCTCCTACAATATGTCAAGGTTCGGCTTACCAGTTTTCGTTGAGTTCGCGATTTTGGCTGCAAGTCCACGGCCAGAAGGCGGCGTTTCTTTCGCCATAGTTCAGTTGCCGGATATCCCCGATTGTAGAAATTTGACGGCAAGGAACACTACCAGTACCCCACAATCGTGCACAATGCGGGCTGGAGTACACCCTAGGAATTCCAAAGATGTGCAGAGTTGGTGTCGAAGAAGTGGAGCACAATGTCCCCAATTGTAGAAACTTGATACCGGCGGCCGCAGTGACCGGTGGCCAAACGTGCAGCCGTGCTGAGAAGAGGTGTCAATTCAGACCGAAAATGTATGGAAGCGAGAATCTGGGAGCCTGGTGTGCTGGAGATACTGTAGTGGAATCGAGCCTCGAGTTGAGCGATCGTGGCGAAAGGTCGCACGGTGAGGAGCTGTAGATCCGCAATTGTCGAAAAGTGCTAGTATAGCAAGAGAAGAAGCTGTAAAGAAGAAATGATGGTGATGGAGTAAAGGAGGTTGGGTTGAGAAGGGCCCAAGGAGGGTTAAATGGACGACCTGAGGAATCCACAGTAGTGGAGACTGAGTCGTTCAGCTTCAAACGTATATAATCTCGAATGGAGATTTGAGATACGGGATGAGAGTCACGAAACAGCTGCAAGGTTTGCAAAGTACGCGAAGTCGAGGCATCAAGCACGCAAGCCGCGGTATTTCATCACCGTGGAAACTGGGTACAGCAGCTTGAAGTGTAGAGAAACTCACATGGCGATTCAAGCTACGACACGACACGAGAGTTGTAAATTAGCACTACATCCGTGGAGTTTGAGTTCAGCAAGGAAGCGAATGAAGTCACAAATATGAAGATTAGGTGCAAGTGCTTGCTGCGTACACATCTCGAATTTCAAATCGAAATTCTTGGTTCGAGCATCAAGAACATTGTATGTTCGTTAGGTATACTAATCCCACAGCTTTGCGGGGCCAGACTGCGAGGAGCGGAGGAGTTGGAATGAAGAAGTATTGAGACCGCTGTACCCCAATTCCACATGAATGAGTTTATAAAGCATGGTCATCTTTGGGAGATGAGGGCGCAGAAAATGTTACAGTTGCGCTTTTATTCTCTTGGATGTCGCACGATGTACCTCTCGCAACATCAGACTGTTGAAATCAAGATGCTCTGCCCTTCACGAAATGAAATGAAAGTACCAGAAAAATCCCATATTCTAGCAGCACCCGATTGCTGAACTCGGTACGCTCCCTGAACTTCCATGGTATGGCAATAAGCAAAAAGTCAAAGCAAAATTGCATCCCATAGCATTTACCATTACTTATGTGTAGAGGAACACTTCCTTCAACCCAGTGCAAGCCAGTACCACCGTCTGTACACCCTGCTGTGTCCGCGCATGTAGTTTCGGCAGTCCTGCCAAGGTTTTCAAGAGCAGACCGTCACGAGAAGGCGGCTGCAGATGTTGATGTAGATTTAACTATCTCCAGGTGAGAAGGTTCTTGAAGGGAGACCGTTGTTGAAGTCGCTGACGAAAGTGAACATGGGTACCAAACTGAGGAGTTCGTGCACTGCTGAGCCACCGTACTCATGCTACGCATCAGCCACAGTAGGCAGGCTCAAAGCACCGGTAATGATCTAGCTATGATCAAATTGTTGCTAGTTGGTCGTGGCATACATGACAAAGAGTCTGTAAGCGCCATCGATGAGATCCATTCTGCTATCACGACATGAGAGATCCGATACGAGTCGCCGCTCTGAATCTGGCTCGGTGATGGTCCAATACTTCCTGCGCATAGTATAGTCTCATATGTAGCTTTCAGAATCACAGTCATCTATTATAAGTTCAATGCACTTCCCGTACCTGTGATCATTGATCATAGGCGTGGAATGTTAGGAGGTGGTTGGCAAGTGGTTGCCAGGCAGTCAGACCAACCACGTCTCGATCTCTTGCCAACCACCGGCCAACCACTTGCCAACCACCTCGCAACTGCTTGTCGTCCTGAATAGAGCTAGTATCAAGACAAGGTCGACTGCGAAACTGTTCGTCTCTCTGAAGTTGTCTATAAGTATGATCACAACTTCTGGCACAATCTTCGTGCGTATGATCAGCGAAAGTTCGGTACGATGAGACCCATAGACTTGTCTGCATGCTGTTGGGGCGCTGCATGTATAAGATTTGTCAGTTGGTACCAATAGCGAGCACGCGCGGCAGCGAGCCCGTGGTTGGATCGTTTGTGTTGGTGCAGTTGGCGCTCATTGTTGATAGCACAAAGATTTCTAGTTATTACGTTGGTTTGTGAGCGAGATTGGTGGATGAGAGAAATGAGGTTACGAGCGTGGTTACCAAAAGATTTTTATTCTACCCAAACTCCAATTCCACAACTGTGGAGACTCGGCGGTAGGAGAATAATCGAGTATGAGGTCGATTGGGAATTTTGCACGCGTCCTGAGCTGATGCACCGATTACTTTACAAGCCTGTTCAGCGATTGTCGATCGAATGTTTCGGTCACCGTTGACGTAATGGAACTGTTTTGATTGTCTAACGCGGCGGAAATTCATACGAGGACTATATGTGGTCAACGTAACATGAGAAAGGCTTTTGAATCGGCAAGAGAGGACCGTCCGAAAATAGGCACTAGGTCGCATGTGAGACGATTGTATTTAGAAAACGAGAGTTATTGGCCAAAATTGGTGGCCTCGTTGGAGCCGACTGATATGGCTAGCGAGAAGCTCCTTTTGCAAGCTTCGACCCCTGTCACGTTCGGTGTAACTTTGTCGACAGCAGCGACAACACAAGACCCAAGCATTCACTTTATTAAAGCACTGCGAGGCCTTGCGATTTCATGCATACTAGTTCATATTGTATTGCATGCCAATGAGCTTCATGGTCGCAGTCTGAAGGCTGGTGTTGCAATTCCTCGACCATTTTCGGGGGTATTTGACCATCACGACATAATTCTTCCGGTGATCGCGCAACATGAACACCCCACGGCAGAGCGCGGATCTTATCAAGACCCACGCTACTAGAGATTCGCACGAACGATCCTGCATAACGGTCTGTAGCGATCTCTTCTTTCGATTAAGCTTTACTCCACTTTTACGGACAGTAGCTACACATGCACTCATCTCCGATATGACGGCAAGCTCGTTTTTTCGAGATTCTATTGCGTGCTCGCATATACGGGAGACATAAGAGCGCTCACGAAAGCATATTGGCTTCTCCGCTATCAAACAAGGATCCAACACAGCGACAGGATGCGTACCACCTCACTACTCGCGGTGCTCGCTTCGACGAAGGCGGCATTCGCCAAAGGTCCGTTTTTGCAGCAAGTTAGCTCCACGCAATGGATCATAGGTAATGACCTTTGGAATTTGACGCAAGGCTCGACGTATGCCACCAACCTTCAATATCAGGGGACGGACGCAGTGGGTAAAGCGCAAGGTCACTACGCTGGCTACGGTATGCTCAAGGCGGGTCTAAACGAAGGATACGGTTCTAAAAAGAGTTGTAGATGGCGAGGCAAACCTCAAGTTTACGTCAGCGACTATTACATCCAACACATCCTCTTACATTGACGTCGCGTTCTCCTCTTCTTTGGGAGACTTACACTGGGTCATATACCCTAACCTCGCCGGCGCATACCAGTACTTCGTCAATAAAGCCCTGCCTGACATCTCCATCTTCCGAACTCTTTGGCGCCTCGATCCGGACCGGTTTACCCACGGATACAACACCAACAAGAATGAAAAATTGCCGGACTTTTCGCTCTATGCCAATGCACCAGAGATCCAGGACGAGACGTTTCAATTTCCTGACGGAAGTTACGTGACGAAGTATGACTTTGCAAATTACGTTCGGGAGCGGGATGTGGTAGGTGTGTATGGAAACAATAGTGGAAGTTGGTACATTCATCCAACGAATGAGTATCAGCCAGGAAACCATCTGAGCCAGACTTTGACAGTAAGTGAAACAGTGCAGCTAGCACGCGACCTCGCATCTCAAGTGGTTAATGATGTCAGGTACACCGTGAGTCGGCAACTGGCGATGCTGTACAGCTCAATGTTGTTCAAGACACATCACATTTCCGTGTTGGTGTCAAGACGCATCAGCCCGTTGGTAAGATCTGGGGCCCGTGGCTTTGGTATCTCGTATGTAGATCCTTATTGCGTCCCCGTGGCGCTGCTCTGACCAAGTCTAGAACGATGGATCAGTATCGGACGCTAAGAGTCGTGCTGCCCATGAGCGCGCCAAATTTCCCTATGATTTCCTCAAGGATACCTCGTACCACTCTCGCGGCTCCCTCAAGGGCAAGTTGACTCTCTCCGATGGACGGCCCGCGGCCGGCGCCGCGATCTTCTTGGGTGACACAGATACTTCCATCCGCCCACTTGTCCAAGGATCAGGGTATTATTACACTGCATTTGCCGACGCCAGTGGCTCGTTCACTATTTACGATGTGCGCTCTGGTTCCTATGGTTTGATTGCTGCCTCGAACGGTGGTGCAATTGGGGATGTATACACTAATTTCACATCTTCGCCCATCACCGTCACCGCAGGAAAGAGGACTGATTTGCGCAAACTGACCTGGACGGTCCCGGAGAATCATCAAAAGATATTCCAAATCGGTGCGTTCGACAAAAAAGCAACAGGTTTCACCAACTCAGGACCGCACGTGCACGGCCTGACCGAGAAAAGCCCTGCGAATCTTACATTCACCGTAGGTACCAGTAAGGATGCGGACTGGTACTACGCAAGCTCCAAACTCGGGAGCTGGGATGTCGTGTTCAACACTTCTGCGCCTTCTCCCACTGCTACAGCACTATTGTCTGTTAGTCTAGCTGGGTACAGCCAGAGCACGAGTTTGACGGTCTATCTCAACGGCAACAAGACACTTGGAACGGTCAGCAAGGACACCTTAACGAGTGATCCAGCGCTATATCGAAGTGGGACGACCAGTGGGGAGTGGCGGTTCTTGCAGTATGAAGTTTCTGCGCAGGATTTGAAGGATGGGAAGAACGTGCTGAGCTTCAAAACCGAAAGGTACACGCTCTGGAGAGGCATATTGTGGGATAGTATCATCCTTGAATGGGTGTTGTAAGGCTTGTACGAGATGAAACAAACAGACTTAGATAGTTTGGATCTAAGAAGAGTGAACGTCTGAGAGCGCGAGGCGTAAGGCGCATATCTTAAAGAATACCACAATAAGTCTGAATTGAAGCTAGACATAAGATAAATGTAATATGATGAGGAAAGAAAGAGTGGTCCGAAGCTCTGCGCAAGGACTGCTGCACAGAGGACTTCGCTTATCATTAGGGTGGTGTCAGGATTTCCCGATCGCTTCATTTGCATGGGGCGAGACCTGCTTTCGTGGGTTCGCGGTGCGCATTACGCTATTGGTGGCCTCTCATGTGCGATTTGGGGCTGAAGCTTGCGCTAGCATTTGTTGTCCAATTTGGTGTTTTTACTCGCCCCCTGTCACCCATGGGAGGCCTGAAATGGTTCAACACCAGGCTGGAACGACATTACCCTCATCGCGGTCGCGTAACACACAAACATGGTGCTTCTTTCGTCCCGTGCGCCTTTCGATGGGAAGCCTTACCTGCAATGTCTCGAAACACTTGATGATGCGTTTCCGGCGTTGACATCGTTCATCGAAAAGCTTGCTAATGAGGCCGAACCAGGTCGCACGGCTGTCAGATCGCATTATCGCGAAACGCGAGCACTAGGACCTGGACGTTGTTACTGCTTGATTTTTGACGATGACAAAGTCTCTGCTGTTGGTGAGAGTGGGTTCAAAGACCCGGCCGACCTGAGGACCTATCTGGAAAATCACCCTGCCACGGATAGTCGCGAGAATGGCACTCGGCGCCTTTTTATACTCGAAGACATGGAACCAGACTATGTAGATGCATTAGGCCATCATCTCGGCGTAGATCCTCTCGTGTTCAGCGAACAGATGAATACATGGAACTTTACAGATTCTTGGTCCATTCCACATAGAGGTCTCCCGTCCATGTCGATTCCTGAACAGTCGTTTACCTTGCGATACTACGAGCTTCGCACTTTATTCGACCCCAAGTCAATCGATGTGCTGAGTATGCAGACATCCTTTGCAATCAATCGGCGTCGATATGAGAGATGGAGAGACATCGACGTACCTTCGGCAGGAAGGCCCGATAGAAGGCATGCTTTTGTGAGGCGTTGTGCTTCATTCTGGACCTCACAGGATGCAGCACAGAAGGTGGGGATGAAGCCCCAAGGGTGGGATGGTAAGTGATCTTTACGCTCAGATACTTTGTATCACTGGATCTTCACTCACTCATCTCAATGCAGCTATCATCTTGGTCGACCCGGCATTTGCCGCGGCACGAAATAGGCCTCAAACGTCCGCGAAGGAGACAACAAATCTCACTACACCCGATGGGCACGTACTCAATGCAGCTGCAGTTGCCAGCCTGGAAGATTGTCAAATTTTGAAAATTCCAAGAGAGTATCCAAATCGAGCGTCACTCTGGAAATCACAAGACTATGGGAAACATCAAGAGCTCGCAGCAACTCAGCACAAGAGCTGGCCCTACCACAACGGTTGCTGGACCTTAGCGCCATTAATGTTCTCTCATTTCCCTATCAGAGCGCAAGAAGCCAACATCAAGGTCTTCCAAGAGCGAAGAAATCGAGGCAGCCCCTTGGACGACATGGTGTTCTACTGGACCAAACTCGCCAGTCCAGATCTCATCAAGCAAACACAGGACAAGTCATCAAATGCAGCATACTACCTGCTCAAACATGTCGCACAACACTGGATCAACCAGCTCGAGATGATGAACACCACCATTGCCAAAGCGGAATGGTTCTCAGACGATTACCAAGCGCACATCGACGGCAGCCTTAGCAGGCAGAAGTGGAAAGCTGACTTGATCAAAATCAACCAAATTGCGAAGGACATCAACTACATGCGCCGCCACTTGAATCATTTTTGGCGTGCTATGATATTGAACCTGGAACGATTGGGCGTCCAGCTAGGTTCCGAAGCAGTTGACGAAACTGCGTCTTTTGCGCTCAAAGGCGCGCAGAAAGACTTTCTCACAATCCATACGCGCATGCAGCCTCTACGCGATCGCGCAGAAGCATTGAATTCAGTCTCGAACGACCTAGCCAACCTCCGCGCAGCGTTCAGAGGCATACAAGATGGCGAATCCGGCCTTCGTCTTAGCCTGTTCGCCTCAATCGTTTTCCCTCTCACATTGGTAGCCAGCATCTTTAGCATGGGCGACGACTACTTGCCTGGAACAGCGCAATTTTGGAAGTTGTGGGCTATTGGCCCACCTTGTTGCGCAGTAGTTGCACTCGGACTGATTTACGGTACGCGGCCATGGAGGTTGTTGGTCGATTTATGGGAGTATGCTATTCTCTGGCTTGAACGGCGTAGGACACGAAAGGCGAAGAAGGAGAAGTTGGCAAACATGCAGAAAGATAATGCGGATCAAGGACCAGGTTATCCGCATAAGTTGGCCATGAGGAAGACGTGGAAAAGACAGGATGAGGAACAAGCAGTCGCGAAGGGCTAGATAATGTGAAATCTGTACTTTATTCCTATCTCAGGCGTGTTTCCCCTAAGGCACGTTCAGCTTTTGTCAACCTCGCGCAGAATACAGCAGCGGATGGCGCTCAGTCGTGTGCAAGTCATCCTTCTTGGCGGTGAACACTTCCAGTGAGACATCCTGAACGCAACACCCGCATCACAGAGGTGCAGTACGAATATCTCGAACTGTTAGCTAAGCTCTACTTATGTCGCACAAGTAGTAGCTTAAAGGTTGTCAGTAAATCATAGACTTGCACTTAAACCCCTTAAACCCCATGCGCACGCGAAAGACTTCAGGTTTCGCCCGTCGTCGGACATGTTAAGGCACAGTACATCACGCACGCGACTTGATTTATCAGGCATGTGGGTTGTCATAACGGAGCAACAGTAAGATTAGCTGTGCCGGAGATCAAAAGTCGAGCCCGTGAATAATACGCTTAGAACAAAAATGGGTCTACCTTGGTCAGGTTGCGTATAGACTGCGAGATAAAGAAGTTCCTTGTCGCTGAGTGGTGGGTGGGGAAGCCCGATCGGCTCTCGCACGGAGAACATCCAGATCGCATGTGGCCTCAACTTATCGTGCGAATTGTAGAGGTCACTAAAGGTATTGCCAGACAGACACGTCGATATTCCCGATAGGGGGTGACGAGACAGCGCGTGTGTGTTCCAAAGTTGCGACCCGGTCACGCAGAAGTGCGACCGTCTTTTTACCTCGTCTCTTTTTCTATTCATCGCGATATATCGTTCAACTGTTGCGATTGCACAGTTTTGCTTAACGAGAGCTGAACGATTGATCGGAGATCCCCTGCAGCTCAGTGGTGATCGCTTCAGCTTGCTGCACGCCACTTCGCAACATCCCGCCACATGCATCCAATCGCTCTTGCTGGCCCCCAACTGTAACACCAGACTTCAGGCAGAACATGCCTGATGACGTAACAAAGCCACATACTGCGTATACGGTCATGAACTAAGCTAAGCTTTCCAAAAGCATATTTAAAAGAAGCCTTCCACCTTGCATGACCCTGCTTCAGCACTATGCACTCAGTCCCATGGCGATGGACCCGATATTCTGTGACAATATCGGCAACACTACCAATACACTGAGTTGCTGTTTTCCTGACAGACAAAATAACCCAATTTGTCTAGCGAACTTCAACAATCGTAACAAGAAGACCTTCACAGAAGGTTGTCGCAACGGTAATTGCCTTCAAGACTGGTATATGAGTCCACCAAGACATGCGAAACTGCGCATACTGACCTCTACTGAAGCCAGGATACAAAACTCATCTTCTCTTCCTTCGTGCAGGAAGACCCAACGGAAGGAAATGGAGCCGGACCGATACGACGATACTCAACATGCGCCAATGTGCCAAACTTGGCTCATTATCTCTCACAACGCATTCTTGAACCAAATATATCGAGCCAGGTCTCAAAATATATACCAGAAGGTGACAATCTAGAGGCCTTGAAGAATGTCACGTCTACTGTAACAGAGTGTCTGACGGTAACTTGCCAAAGAGCAAGAGATACCAACATCTGCTATTGACAATGCTCAAGCGTGAATTTGCTGATCAATACTACCACACCTAATATTACCGGTCTCAACCAGTGTCTTCATTCTCTTTGCACGGGTGGCCATTCGTCCTTGCCGTATGCGGATGCTGACGTAGTTGGCATCGGGGTGCGTGCAATACCTTATTCCAAATTCCAAATTCTCCAGACTGACCTAATCACACTAGGTCTTTGCTTCATATATCATGCAATGCATGCTCGTCGTAATCATATGGTTTGGCTACGCGGGGTTTCGCATGCGCAATGGACACAAAGATACCATCCCAGCAAAGCGTAATTCTGAGGAAATCCCACCGCGGACTCCTACACCACAACAAGATCTCTTCGAAGACGCCATCGTACAATTTCAAAAGACACAATGCTACCTCAGTGGCACGATCCAAGTGGCTTCGCTCACCTATGGCATCTTTGACACCGACATGCTGGTCACCTTTTTACTCGTTCCCTTGGCCACAAATGGAATCCTGCCTGTAGTCATGACATTCATCCTGCTTCTGTCCGTCAACAAAGCTTCTCTCGACCTTGCAATACTTACAGTCGCATGCTGGATCCTCTCATCGCTGATCTACTGGATCTTGTACTCGCACATCATCCCTATCAACAGCCAGATAAAAAGTGACGCAAGAAAAGCCTTCGCATACCAACAATTCATGTACAAGTTAAGCGCGATCCCGCAGTGTGGTGGATATTCAGGGCTTGCGGCATGTCCGAACGGATTCATGCCTGGAAAAAACAAAACAGTTTCTGCTTCGAACAAGCTGACATTCCTGACGCCGGTTATTTGGTCGTTCTCGACGGCATATCTACTAGTCTCATTGGTGTTGAGACGGAAGAAATGGTTCCGTCCGAAGAATCTAGTGTCGCAGGATAAAGTGAAACCAGCAAATGGAGGTGAAGAGTCAGCGGCGTTTCTTGAAAATTCGGAGCCCGATCCGCAAAAGACAGCATCTGCGGGAGCAGACAACAACGTTGAACGAATCACCAACAGACATGGAACAAATCGAACCCCTTCAGGAAAAATTGAGCAAATGTTATCAGAGTTCAACACTCATCCAAGGAAATATCTCGTCTACATCATCGGCACCATGGGCTTCTTAGCCGGGATCGGCATGCAACTCTCGCTGTTGTCCGTCTCGACGTCCTTGCGCATGGTGGATCGAAAGCATTGGTCATTCGGCCAAGTCGTGGCATTTACGATTTTTGCGCCACCGCTTTTCGACTACGTGTATGATGTGCTGGAGGCGAGCATGCCGAAGGGTTTTCGAACTGGTAGGGAGAATCCGCGCTTTGTGGAAATTTACGCCAGCTGATATCATGACAGGACAATGGTTTCAGAAGCGCGAAGCACCCGAGGGAGCGTCTGGTGGGTCTGGTGCATGAAGCATGGATGAAGTGGTCATGGACATGTTTCGGAGAAGGTAAGGAGCGGATTCAAAGAGTACACTGTAATTTCCATGCCATAAACTTCTCGCAGTTCGACCTAAGATCCAACTCACAACACAAACCACTCCCTCCAAATCCTCCCATTAGGATGACTATCGATCCTCATTCCCTCAGGCAACGGCGGAGCGCCCCGCCCCTCACCCCAATGGCCAATGGCAATGAAGACAGGAAATCTACCGTTGCCGTCCATGTCTCCGTGAATTTGCGTGCTCCATATCCTCGCGCTCTCTACTGGCCATCCCGTGATGGGATCGATGTCGCTTTCCTCGAGCTCAATGACGCGTTTAGCAACCAAGGCATGTTGTTGCGCATCCCAGAGTCCTTCACGAGGTAGGTTTCGCTCGAGAAGTGCAAGGGCTTCGCGACGGGTGGTCGGGCAGCGGCAGCGGCAGACGGTCATGTAGAGGCCTGGGATGATGCCAAGATCGAAGGTGAAATTTGCGCCAGGTGTGTTGTGCGGAATGGGGTCTTTTGAGTCAAGGAAGACTCTAGTGTGGTGGACAATACGTTTGAAGAGGTCGAGGTGTGCATCGAACTGTGTTTGGTGCGTGAGAATGGCCGTGGCGGTGAAAATGTAGATGCAATGGTGTTGGGCTTTGAGCGAATGGATGGTGGCAATGTCTTCTTGGGATAAGTTGAACTCGGCTTCGAGCTTTTCGAGTGCGCGAAGCCATGTATGATGATATTCCAGGCAGTCTTTCTGAGCCTGGAGCTCTTCTGCTGTGTGTGGTATTTGTTGCACGACCTTGGTTCCTAGATTGCGTATCAATATAAGAGCCATGTTGCGGATGTTGCACATTGAAGATTCAGCTTCCCAGACCGAATAGAATTTACAATCATTCGTTCCGAACGGATAATGGTTGGTGAAGGCGACTCGCTCCGATTCTAGGCCGTACATGACCCCATTCGTCATCAAGCGAGTAAACATCGGGATGAGAGAATCCTCGATGACGTTGTTCCCAGATTTCGTCTCTGTCTTTTGCCGCCTTCTGTACGTAGATATGATATCAAGACCACTTCGGAAATGCGACATGGTTGTGTCGTGATCGCCTCGCATAAGTTCGATAGCAATGAAAAGCAGGCAGCATACCAGTCCAACCTCAAGCGAGAACGACGGATGCGACATTCTTGCCACGAGAAGATTGACCGCTTTGTTGTAATGTGTCAATAGCGTCTTGTGTTTCACAACGTTTGCGAGGCTTGAGCGAGCATCCTTCAATGTCCCCGACTCGCTTTTGTTGAGATAGCTCAATGCCAACAACGCATGTCGAACACAGAGCTCTGACTGTGCCATTTGAAGAGGCGTGCGAGCCCAGAATTCCTTGTCGAATCTGCTCGATAGCGTTGTAGCAGCGCGACGATGATAGAATTCCAAGTAATGGACGTTGTTGCCTAATTCTGGTCGGGAAGATACAGAATGCATAATCAAAGGCTGTGCAGTCACGGCGAATGAACCAAAGTGTGATGATCTGGCGCTTTGAGGGTAACCAGCGCACGTGCGACCAGTGGAGGTGCATCTGAAATGGTGAGCGGCGGAAGCTCCAGCGTCAAGGACGGGCCTTCAGTACCTCTTGCAATATGGCTTCTCTTCATCACACTTAACTCTTCGAAGTCTGTCAAGATTTTGTCAGCTACATTGCATCTGGTTGTAAGTCTGAGTGGTCTGTTCGACGTACTTGCATGTTGCGCAACCGGTCCTAGCCTTCGGGCTGGGCCGGCGTGGTTTCCTGACCACGATAGCTGTCGAATTAGCCGATGGCATGGTACTTCATTCAGCTAACAGCAACTGTAATACACAACGCGGGTCTGAAAATCATGTTATCATGTTCAAAGGTGGCTGCATGTCAGGCGTGAAACGCATGGATTAGGAGAGGATGTGATTCGGTTTATTCCTAATCAGGCCTAGTCATTTCTTGAGCCTGCCTTCCTACCTCCTGAGGTGAAAAGATACATGAATCGATACAGTCCTGAGCGCGAAGATGAGATGTCATGTATGGCTGCCATCATGAAATTCAGCGAAGCCTTAAGTCCTGAGTTACCATTTGAGTGCGTGAAGCACTCGAAGCATATCGGGCTCGCGGGAACGCACCAGGGGACTGTGATGGTGCGCTCGACTCTTGTACGTTGCATTCAGGGCGTAGAAAGTTAGCTGATGTTATATTGTGTTTTGTTTGAGCCAATCATTTCTATCTACAGCGTGGTGTCATGCTGACTACCTGTCTCTACCCAATCGTTCTTCATAATCATCTTCCAATTCGTACGCTGGCCGGAACTTTGGTTTCGATATCCCATTCATAGCGCCGTTCGCTTCCTTCAATTGCGGAATTTTCTGTGTCGACGGCAGGCGGGCGAGGGCCGGGTTCGGGTGAGTGTCGGTCGTACCACCAAGCGACGTGTAGCCCATATCGTACAGCGAGCAGTATGGGATGTTGAGATATCGAATAAAGGTCCAAATGTCAACGTAGTGCCAATCTATAACCGGATGTACACGCATGAATGAAGGCCACCCTGAGTCGGTAGGGTCGAAGTGCTTCAAATGCTCTCCGTGCGGATCCGTTCTCCGTGTCCCCACTAATATGGCCTTGACAGAAGGGGTGTCTTTCAGGTAGTCCGCAAATGCAAGCTTCATGGGCTTCGCATATTCCAACAGCGACAACGAGTAAATCTTTATGCTCTTTGCGACAAACTCCTCCACTTCAGCAAAAGGGTGCGCGTCCTGGATATAGCAGCATTGGACTGCTGTTTCTATACTCGACGATGGACTCGATGTTGGGGTCAGGCCGCGTTTATGTAGAGCACACAGGTATAATATGAGGAGTACGAGGCAGTCTTTCCCGCCGTTGTATGCTAAAGAGAGCTCCGGTAAACTCGGGCGTTGTCAGCAGAGAGCATGCCGCCAAGTCCAGGCTTCACCCACCTATATCGCGACAATGCCTCTTCAATTATGCTTAGCGAATCGCGGGTCTGTGCCTGCACGCTCTTCACCCTATCCGGCACATCTTTCGCGTCCAGGAAGGCGGCTATGCGGTCGTGTATTCGCGCGCAAAGGTCGCGGAACGGCAGCGGGGTGTCGGTAACGAGGGGTTCTGAGAAACCCGTGGCGGTGTTCATTGCAGAAGCGGTGCCAGCCTCGACATCAGATGCGATCGTCTCCGGCTACGCAATACTATTCTGGGCGAGACTGCAGTCGTGCTGGTTAGTGTTTCAAGGCATTATGCATGTTGCCTCCTCTGACTGAAGCCGGCGAGCGGATGAGCGAGCCTATGTGTTATCGATATCGGCACCTCGGCTTATACCAATTCGGACTAGCGCATCGCACTCGGGCGACCACTCAGAAGCAACACAATCAGCGGCGACAACTGCAATGCGCGACTCCACAGCGCAGCGAGCATCGGGGTGCTTTAACCAGCTGCAGCCTCGTCTCGAGCTGACAACGTGATCTAGCCCGGGGTAGATTACAGCGCGCTAATGTCTATGACAATTGTACAGGCCGCCACTGGGCTGCTTGCGCACCGGACCCTGATGCACTAGCATCGATCACGCAATTCGGCGCGGCATGGTCACGTCTCTTTGAGAAAAATTGTCCCATAACCAATTGCCGCTGCCGATGAGATGATGAGGACGGTCGCCGACGACCCGAATTGTTATTACACCGTCTTGTCGTCTCTGTAGATTGTTTTTCCCACTGTCCTCCGCCATCAATTTGCAGTCACAATGGGTTCCATCAAGACTGCTGGAGAGGCTGGTATGTCCCCGCAAGCTCCCCCACCAATGCATTGATTCCGAAACTCGGAGCAAACACAGCAAAGCACTGCTAACGTATTGCTCGACAGTGGCCCGAATTGCTCATTTGGCCTCCGACGTGATTGTGTCGGTCGTGCCTTCCCTTGCCACAGAGTCGGAGTTCTCGGCGGCTCTGCAATCATTGCAGACGAACAATGCAACCAGCATCGTCGCGCAGGGGCAGACTGAGGTATGGTGAAATGCTGTTGCTGCTAGATTTGGGTTGCTGAACTCGTCCCCAGGTTATTACTGTCCGCCAGAATGCGGATCCGCTCCTCTCAGTCTTCCAGCCCATTCGTGCAGGCAAGCTCACCAGCGTGACCACCACATCGTCGATCCTCGTCAAGTCGATACCGCACCTCTACAAGCTCGCCCAGTACCCTGTCGTTCTCCACGTGTCGGTGCAGCCCTCGGGTTTCCCAGACTTCTCCGATATCACCTCCATTAGACAGTCTGGATTCACCTTTATCCAGTCCGAGACACTACAGGAGGCGCAGGATCTGGCGTTGACTTCGCATGCTCTGGCTATCAAGTCAGGCAAGGGCGTCATCCACTTCTTTGACTCTGGCGCGTATGCCTTCAAGAAGGAGGTCGACTACGAAGACGCGGAATTGGTCCGCAGCATCTTGGACTTGGATGCTGTAGCAAGCTTCCAGAGGACAAGGTCTGAGGAGACTACACTGTACGCAGATGATGGCCGTAGTGCGAGCTTGTCATTTGCCCGCAGCCAAGCTACCAACACCAATGCCTCGGCGCCCGCCCCATTGAGCTCCTCTGAGCATGGCCGGTCGCTTCCTGCCTCTGGGAGGGCCAGCCAGCGCGCCGAGTCCTCGTCTGGTTCTTCGCAACGCGATGTCAGCACTAGCGGTGTCTCTGTCTCATCAGCGACGACGGTCGAGTCGCTCGTGTCCAAGCCTGTCTCGTCAGACGATATTTATCGCTTCGCTACCAACATCTGGGCGACCATCAAGGATGCCACCGGACGCGCCTACGATGCCTTCGCCTACACCGGTACTGGCCAGGAAGAGGCCGCTATCTTTCTGTTTGGAGCCGATACCGGGGTTTTCGCCACTGAGCTGGACACAGTTGAGGACGGCGAGACTTACGCCAACACAGGTATTATCACAGCAAGACTATATCGACCATGGCTGGGTGCCTCCCTTGCACATCTGTTGCCCCGGTCGTTGAAGAGGATTGCTGTCCTGGAGCAAGTCCGCCGAAAGACGACGAAGTGGGGTCCATTGCTCCTGGATCTGTTGATGTCGCTCAAGTCGACCGGAGGCGCTTCGCCAATTGTCGTCGGCTACCAGCTTGGTTATATCAACGAGAAAACTGTGCAGCAGGCACTGCGTGGTGTTTTCCAGAATCTCATGAGCGAGACACCTGTGCAGAACCTCCAGATTGGCAACATGGATGGACCAGAGCCACAGAGTACGAAGCCTGAGCAACCCGCTTTGGAGAATGCTTACATGAAGATTCTCAACCAGGTCTTCGGGGATAAGCTCCACATCGCTAATCAGCTTGGATCCCAGAACGCTGGTGTTTCCAACGACATCGCCTCCAGTCCGGAGTACGGCTTCGGTTCGCTTGTTGCCCGGCGAGAGCATCGCAAGCGTTTCGTCGATGAAGCCGCTGCAGCAGCCAAGAGCAACGCTTTCATCACTTCTGCTCCACAGCAGTGGCTGTCGAAATGGGCACTCAGCGCAGAGGACACCGATAAGGCCAACGAATATGCCTCAGAAGTCATTTCCCGGCTAAGCACTGACGGCTCGCCTATCGCCACCGAGCTATTGTCCTCGAAGAAGCTCTTCTACAAGGAGTCGCCATGGTTGATTGGCTCTGATTCTTGGGCCTACGATCTTGGTAACTCTGGTGTGCACCACGTACTCGCCTCTGGCGAGAACGTCAACATGCTCATTGTCGACTCCACACCTTACTCCGAGCGCGCTGCGGCCGACGCTGAGAGAAGGAAGAAGGACATCGGCCTCTATGCGATGAACTTTGGCAACGCCTACGTCGCTTCAGTGGCGGTGTACTCGTCCTACACTCAAGTCCTGGAGGCTATGATTGAGGCCGACAAATTTGAAGGCCCATCGATCGTTCTTGCATACCTTCCCTACGAGAAGGAGAATGACTCTCCTTTGGCCGTTCTCCAAGAGACCAAGAAGGCGGTAGACCTAGGCTACTGGCCACTCTACCGATGGGATCCTCGCGGCGATGACAAAGGCGAGCCCAACTTCACGCTTGACTCTGAGAGGATCAAGAAGGAGCTGGAAGAGTTCCTTGCTCGCGACAATTACATGTCGCAGGTCATGAAGCGACATCCCGAATTCTCGTCTAATATCTCTGGATCCTATGGCACCGAAGTGAGACAGCTACAGAAACGCAAGGCGAAGGACGCTTACAGCAAGCTCCTCGAGGGACTCCAGGGTGACCCTATGACTGTTCTGTTCGCGTCCGATAACGGTAATGCTGAGAACTTGGCAAAGCGTCTAGCCAACCGTGGCAAGGCGCGTGGCCTCAAGACGATGGTCATGGCCATGGACGACTTCCCTCTCGAGGACCTTGCCAATGAGCAAAACGTCATTCTGCTCACCAGTGTTGCTGGTCAGGGAGAATTCCCTCAGAATGGCAGGACATTCTGGGAGACTGTCAAGGACTCTACCGATTTGGACTTGGCCACTGTCAATTTCGCAGTCTTTGGTCTCGGCGACAGCCACTACTGGCCACGCAAGGAAGACAAAATCTACTACAATAAGCCCGCAAAGGATCTTCATGCTCGCTTGCTAGCTCTTGGCGGCAAGGCTCTTGTCGAGTGCGGTCTTGGTGACGACCAGGATCCGGATGCTTACCAGACAGCGTACGGCGAGTGGGAGCCAAAGCTGTGGCAGCAATTCGGTGTTGACAATGTGGAGGGTCTCCCCGAAGAGCCTGCACCATTGACCAACGAAGACATGAAGGCTGCTTCAAACTTTCTTCGAGGCACCATCGAAGAGGGTCTTGCCGATACATCCACTGGCGCAATATCTGCGAGCGACCAGCAACTCACCAAATTCCACGGAACCTACATGCAAGACGACCGCGACCTTCGCGACGAACGCAAGGCCCAAGGTCTCGAACCAGCTTACTCTTTCATGATTAGGTGCAGGTTGCCTGGTGGAGTTGCCACTCCTAAGCAATGGCTACAGATGGACGAAATCAGCACCACACTGGGCAACGAGACCATGAAACTCACTACGAGACAAACGTTCCAGTTCCACGGTGTTGTCAAGGGCAAGCTGAAGCCTGCGATGCAAGCCATCAACAAGGCACTGATGACCACGATTGCCGCTTGCGGTGATGTGAATCGTAACGTCATGTGCAGTGTTCTACCAACTCAGTCAAAGTACCACGCACAGGTCCACGCGGCTTCACAAAAGATCAGCGATCATCTCTTGCCGTCCACAAATGCCTACCACGAGATTTGGCTAGAGGATGACGAAACCAAAGAGAAGCGCAAGATCGCTGGTGAGGCGTACCAAGATCACGAGCCTCTGTACGGCCCTCTGTATCTTCCCAGAAAGTTCAAGATCACTATCGCGATCCCACCCCACAATGACACCGATGTCTACGCTCACGACATCGGTCTCATCGCAATCAAGGGCTCCGATGGCAACCTTCAAGGTTTCAACGTTCTTGCTGGTGGTGGCATGGGTGTGACACACAACAACAAGAAGACATACCCGAGAACTGGAACCATGTTCGGCTACGCCTCTACGGAGGAAGTCCACATCGTGTGCGAGAAGATCATGCTTGTCCAACGTGACAACGGAGACCGCAAGAACAGGAAGCACGCCCGCCTCAAGTACACTATCGATGACATGGGCATTGATGTCTTCCGTGGCAAGGTGGAGGAGCTGTGGGGCCAGAAATTTGCTGATCCCAAGCCTTTCAAATTCGAGAGCAACATCGACACCTTCGGATGGCAGAAAGACGAGAATGGTCTCAGCCACTTCACCTTCTTTATCGAGAACGGCCGCATCGAGGACACTGCTGACTTCCCAATGAAGACCGGTCTGATTGAGGTGGCGAAAGCACACAAGGGCGAGTTCAGGTTGACTGGAAACCAGCACTTGGTCTTGTCCAATGTGGCTGATGAGGACTTGCCGTCCATGAAGGAGCTTTTGAAGAAGTGGAAGCTTGACAACACAAACTTTTCTGGCATGAGGCTGTCCAGCTCTGCTTGTGTCGCCTTCCCTACCTGCGGTCTTGCTATGGCCGAGTCAGAGCGTTACCTGCCTGAGCTCATCAGCAAGCTCGAAAGTACCCTTGAGGAGAACGGTCTCCGGCAAGAAAGCATAGTCATGCGAATGACTGGTTGCCCCAACGGTTGCGCCCGCCCATGGCTCGCAGAAGTTGCATTCGTGGGTAAGGCTTATGGTGCATACAATATGTACCTCGGAGGTGGCTACCACGGTCAACGATTGAACAAGCTATACAGGAGCTCGATCAAGGAGGATGAGATTCTGGACATCATGAAGCCTCTGATCAAACAATACGCGACAGAACGAAACAACGGCGAGCACTTTGGTGATTTCGTCATCAGGAAGGGGTACATCAACGAGACCACACATGGCACCAACTTCCACGACAACGTAAGTTTTTCTGCGAGTGATCTTTGAACCACATTGCTGACTACATTAGACTGCCGAAGAGGAATCTGACGAGGAGTGACTGTGGAGGACGAAAAGCATTTCACGATACCTAGTAGTGTATTGCATTCGATTGCTTCTGCATGACAAAGATCATTTACGGCGCAATTTTGGAAAATTGCAGGCGTTGCTTCGCCTTGGCATTTCTTGTACATTTTTCTACCTTAGTAATGGACACAATACCCAACCATTCACTACAACATAATGAGCCATAATCCATGTTTCTGAAAACACTGCAAGACCTTGCACCCCTGTTGCGTATGACTACATTGCATCTGAAGTCACGCTAGAACATATTACGTCATCCCACTTTGCTCGGATCGCGACGACTCACAGCCTGCCTCTGCACATAATATCACCTTACCAGTCACGCCATGCAGATTCTCTTGATCACCAGATGAATCCAGCTCGACTTCAATGTTAATTCGAAAGATACCGAGGACTCTATCCCGAAGCATATCTCATCCTGCGGTCCTGCCTTCAATCTCAAACCAGCGTACCTTCCATCAAACCTCCAAAATGCTCCACCCTAAACCAGAGAGCGAAAAACGCATCTTCGCACCAACATCCAACTCCTCAGACCCTGGTCACGCAACACAATACACCAAAGGCGCACTCAACGCCTCCGACTTGCTTCCCTCCCCGCTTGACCAATTCCACGCCTGGTTCCAAAATGCGCAAGAGCAAAAAGTATACCAGCCTGAGACCGTGACTTTCTCCACTGCCGAACTGCCCAGCGGCAAAGTCTCAGCCCGCATGGTGTACATGAAAGAACTGGATGCCACGGGTTTTGTGATTTATTCGAATTGGGCGACGAGTCGCAAGGCGGGTGATGTTCGCAGTAATCCGCATGCAGCACTCACGTTCTGGTGGCGCGAACTCGAGCGCCAAGTCCGCGTGGAGGGCACAGTCCAGAGATTGACCAACGAGGAAAGTCAGGTTTACTATGATACGAGAATCCGAGGAAGTAGGATTGGGGCGTGGGCGAGTGAGCAGAGCAAGGTGTTAGATGGTAGAGAGGAGTTGGAGAAGAGGGTAGAGGATGTTGAGAAGAGGTTTGATGGCGAGGAGAAGATCCCTGTTCCGGATTTTTGGGGTGGCTTGAGGGTTGTGCCGGAGGTGATGGAGTTTTGGCAAGGAAGGCCGAGTCGGTTGCATGATCGGTTTAGGTACACGAAAGAGGGCGAGGAGTGGAAGGTCGAGAGGTTGAGTCCGTAGTGCGGATATCGTGAGAAGGAAAGCAGGTAAAGAAAGGATTGTGATGTGCATCATTGGTTCGTTGTTCATCATATATACATTTCCTCGTAAAATGACTGCCGGCCTACGGCAGAGGATAACTCTTCGCAAAAGCCTTCTTGATCTCATCATAGTCCAACCCTGTTGTGATTGCAAGCTGCAATAATATCCTCGCCTTCTGCGGATTATAGAACCCACTCGCGATGATATAATCACCACCATCTGGTACCAACCCATCCGAGCTACGATGACTCGCAACAATCGGGATACCAGTTGCATTGAACACCCTCTCCGCATTGAGCGATGCCACTCTCGACATCCCTCCCGCACCGACACCAGCATACACAATTCCGTCCGCGCCGCCTTCAATAGTCGCGTTGAATAGATACGGATCCATATCTTGATGCGAATACAAAATATCAACTTGTGCTAGATCCGAAACGTTCGAGACATCGAACTGCACACGCCCGACCGGCTCCGATGGCGCGTAGAAGAAGAACGGAACTTGATTGATAAACACACCAAGCTGGCCTGCTTCGGTGCTGAAGAACGTGTCAAGCGTGTTGGCATTGTTCTTAGTCGTGTAGAATGCGCTTCCAATACGATCGTTCAGCACAACCATCGTGCCACGATTCCGGCCCGCAGGCGACGCAGCGAGCGTGACAGCTTGGAAGAGATTGAGCGGGCCGTCTGCAGAGAGGGCGGTTGCGGGACGCATAGCACCAACAAGAATGACGGGCTTTGAGCTGTTTACCGTGCTTTCGAGGAAGAAGGCTGTTTCTTCGAGTGTGTCTGTGCCATGCGTAACGACGACTCCTGAGACGGTGTCTTTTGCTAGTTCTTCGTTGATCATCTTGGCCAGTTTGAGAGAGATGGTCTCGTTGATACTACCGGAATCAACATTTGAGATCTGGTAGCCTGCGATGTTGGAGATGTTGAGGATTTCAGGGACAGCGTTAACGAGTTGTTGGACGCCGAGGCCGACGGAGTAGCCTGTGGTTTGCGTGTTGGAGGTGCCTTGAGATGCGATTGTGCCTCCTGTCGCGAAGATGGTGACGTTGGGCAGCGAAGCGTTGATAGCAGACTGTACATCTTGCCTGATGAAAAGCTTGTGTAGAGTTGATCTCGACAAGTCGATTGGAGATGCCGTGGCCAAAGTCGCGAAGACGGCGAGGAGTGGTGTAGAGTATCTCATCTTCATCAAATCTTCGTCAAATGCAAGTGCTTCCAAGCATGAGGCTCCAAACCGTTGCCATGGCGCCTTTTATAGTATTCTCATCTGGCATCTTGACTGCCCTGCCCTTAACCATGGTTATCTCCAACATCTCTTATCTCGCCCAAGGTACGCTGCAAGTCAGCACACTTCCGTCATCGGTTCTTGGCTCTTCCGCAAAAGGCACCGAAGGAGCGTATAAGAGCGCCGTTGACAACGCTCGTGGCTTGATTTATGTAACTTGGCCGGAAGGGCGTGAGGCTCATGTACATCGTTATCAGTAATTCCCCACCTTACAGAGCCGCTAGAACGACTCTAGAAGGATCGCCAAGCAAATACTAACTGCTAAATGCCAAACGACGATGCAAGGCCTGCTCTGTGGGGTTGTCAAAGAGATAGCAGTCGGGAAAGTTGGGGGAGGTGACCCGGTGCTGGGGATTTGAGATTCTTGTTCCTGCGTTTTCACCTTGGAGCCGGTGCCTAGAATCGCAGTCTGACATTTTGCACCGGATGGCTTCCAGTTTCTGTAGCTCACAATTGCTTACAATCGTTACCGAATAAGTGCCGATAGGTCCTAGTCTCCTCGCCAGAAGAGCGTGGAGGTTTTCTTCCAACCCAGGATCATCCTTTGCCCAACCGCCTCGATCATCCCTTGCACAAGGCGCCATTGGCACGAATGGCTACTGCTGCGCAATAAAGCGGATTGAAACCATATGATTGCTTCCAAGCGACATATAGAAGCTGCTACCGGTGGATTATAATTATCAGTGTCAACAACAGGCAACAGAAAGAGAGGCAGCTTCCGACGAAGCAACAGAAGTTTGCCTTCCAGACTAGTCTTGTTGTGGACTAGTCGCCACACCTCCAAACCATGTCCAGCCCAGCAGGTCTACGAAACGCTTCCCAAAGGGCCGGATCATGCGCGCGAATCAACATACGCGATCGCAAGTCACAGTCCCAAGATCTGAGCCTCACATGCGGCGGAACCGCGTGGAACACGCAACAACCAGGCACAGCCGCCTTCTGGCGGCAACGACGTCATCACTTGACGCTACTCTTGCGGACCCATAACTGCGGCCATCAATGCCATCCAATATGGCACGCTCGGAAGCTGCCATTGAGTCATTATGTCGAACGAAATCGCGTCTAATCGATCTGCCTTGAAGGATTTCCTCGCATCAATAGCGACTATTTCTGGAGACTTATCCAACATTACAGCACCACCATTTGTGCTTGCCGAGTACTCCACCGTTGAGATACCACAATACTGGGCCGACCATCCGTCGTTATTCATTTCGCAAGCCGCTGAAGAGGTCGCCGAGAAACGTGCGTTGAGCGTTTTGAAGTATTTCATAGGCACTTTACGGAATCAGCAATATGCGGGTCGGAATGAGGGAGACGGAGTGAAGAAGCCTCTGAACGCCTTCCTTGGCGAATTGTTCTTGGGAGGTTGGAGAAACGAAGAAATTGGAGAAACGCGACTAGTAGCTGAGCAGGTCAGTCACCATCCGCCAGTGACAGCTTGCTATCTCTGGAACGATAAGTATGGCGTTCGAGCAGAAGGATTCACGCAGCAAGAAATCACATTTTCGGGAAATGTGACCATCAAGCAAAAGGGGTACGCGGTCTTGCATCTCGACAAATACGATGAGGACTATCTTATCCCGGTGCCGAACATCAAGGTCAAGGGTATCCTTGGCGGAACGCCGTACCCGGAGCTTCAGGGCGACTATTCGCTGATATCATCGAATGGATATGTATCACACATCAAGTTTGAAGGAAAGAGCCTGTTCGGATCGGGCCAGAAGAATGGATTCGAGGCACAACTGTTTCATGCGGATCGGCCGGGTGAGATTTTGTACACTGCTAAAGGAGCGTGGAATGGCATTTCGACATTTCATGACGCGAGGACGGATCAAGAAATCGACACATTCGACGTCAACGACCTGAGTTCCGCAAAGATTGAGGTTGACGACCTCTCAGAGCAAGATCCTTGGGAATCGCGGAAAGCATGGGCAGATGTCATTTCTGCATTACGCAGCGGCGACATGAAGGGCACAGCAAATGCGAAATCAAGGGTCGAAGAGGGTCAGCGACAGATGCGCAAAGAGGAGGAGGCTCGTGGCGAGCATTGGAAACCCTTGTTCTTCGAGAGAGTGGAGCACGACCCCGTGTTTGAAAATTTGTCGACGAGAGATCCTGGCTCGTTCACAGTAGATACCACGGGTGGCATTTGGAAGATCAACCATGAGGCTGTGAAGAGCGCAAAGAAGCCATATCATGGAGAACTGGTTCCAGCAAACACAAGCGCAGGAGGCGCATCGAGAAAAGGGTCTATGGACAGTGATCGTGTTGCCAAAAGATTGTCGAACGGAACTGCCGGATCGCGGACCTCGAAGCGTTTGTCCACTGAGGATGCCTCAAGAAGGCCGTCCAGTACCGGCTCCACCAGTCTCGCGTTCAGGCCGAAACACCCAGAGCCGCAGGACCAGAATCAAGCGACAGGCGTATCAGCACCTCCAGCGGACGGTCCCACAGACGCTCAGGTGGAAGCGTATCTTCGCGCTAAAAGTAGTACGAGCACTCGATATTGAAAAAGCGCTGAGCATAGAGGCATAATGATGGTATTAGCGTAATTGTTATTGTACAGTGATTGTGTCAAACCATGCGCCTTCGCTCCGAGAACCGGGTATCAATGAACGAATGACAGACTGCCAGCCCTTGTCGTATAAGCGTTTCCCATTTCTTTTGTTGTCCAGAGAACGGCTATCGCCTCTCGGATGCTTGATGCACTTGTGTGTGCATTGTGATTTTTCCAGCTCGATGTTCTTCATCCGACGTCTTCCCGGCTTGTATCTCCCATCTCATGAATCCTTTTTCAACGTTGTTGTTGTTTTTCTCAGGCGCGCTTGTGTCTACCAAGTCGTCTCTCAGCCTCACAGGCTGGAGATCTCCCATCCCGTATTCTTCGTCCTTGTCCCTCACGGTACCCTTCTCCGAGCGTAGGAGCGACATAAAACTGGGGAACTTGTTGCGGGGCGTCGAATTGGGTGGGCTCCATTGTGGGGTTCGCATGCCGCTGGGCTTCGAGTTCTTATCTTCTGTGCCGCCGGTGGAAAGCCCGATGCGGGCGGCGACCTGGCGGTAGAGCGGCCGTAGCGTTGCAAGACTGCCAGCCGTGATGGCCAATCCTTGTTCGATGTCACTCCAGATAGCTACATCTACGGTAGCGTACAGGAAGTCAGGGTTCTTGAAATCCATGACATAGCCGAGGCGTACGGTAACGGCAATGCTTGCTCTGTGTTATATTTCATTAGTTGATGCTTAGAATGACGACTGAGGGAATGAACATACATGCAGGCCATTCCAAGGACGGGGATCAGTAAGATCCTCGTCTTGACAGGCATATTCAGGCCCCACACCAGGAATATGGGAAGGATCGCAAACGTGAAGTCCGTTATGATTGCACAGGCGCTGTAGAGGAAAGTGAGAGCAATGATGACATCGATTGGAATGCAAGAACCAGGTCCAGACCTGTCCCAGAAGTAGCTGATTGGCGAGCATTGCAGCAAGGTGACGAAGAAGAACACGAAGCCCGTTAGGAAGCTGATGCCCATGGCAGCGTAGATGATCCATTTGTGGATGGTCTTGACAGTAACGCGGAGGAGGAATAGTCCAATGGAGATCTTCGAGGTAATCATGGCCCAACTGCGAAGCCACAGGGGCGAAGTTAGTAAAGTTCTGTAAGAAGGCAGAGAACCTCATCGGTCCGAGTAGGCCGTAATCTAGAGTAAAGGCAATTAACGTACCCTATCTCAAGTTAGCAATGTCTTGTTCAAGAAAAAGGAGCATACGTACAGTAGCCGATGTAACAAAGATACCAGTACTACAACGACGTTCAGCTGAGACCTCTCGGTGATATTTTGACACGACTTACTCTCATGGCTTTGTAAATCTCCTCGTTGCTCAGAGTATTCATGTGTCTGCCCGTTCCATAGTGAATGCCGCCTATGGCACATGTTGCAAACATGACATGCGAGAGCTACGAAATCAGCAGTGCTTCGGATATCCACATTGCCGACTATTTGACTTACAAGAGCAGCAACCATAAACGCGTCGTCCCAGCCAAAGGCCTTGACAAGACATGTGCGGACATAGACGCGAAGGACGGTAGCAGTGAACGCCAACGAAACGAATGTCGAGACGACCTGTCATTGTCAGCGTATGTAAGGTGAACACATTCGAGAGGCGAGTACATACTGCCTGCAACTCAGGACCTCGGTTTTGTTTGTCACCCATCTTGACCTGCGGCTACAACAGTGACTGTCAAACTACAGTTCACCCCGGATCTGAGTCAAATGCAAGGCGACTTTGGCGAGATATACGAAAACATTGCGTGCTAAAGAGAGTCAAGAGAAAGAAAGGCCGCCCCCTCGCACGAATCGATTGGCATTCTCGATCCGACATGGTCGTGCTTGCTCCAGGGGCTAGGTCATACACGGAAACCTGGACGCCTTGCCGCAATAGCACCTCCACCGACTCGAACGGCAAGGTTGGGCAGCGCACACGCACCGATCATCGAGAACGAGGCCAGGGTACAGCCCTTGACACTGTCGATCGATGCGCCCCTACCGTTGAGCCTCGAGGCTGCGGAGAAGATCCCAATGTAAGTCGCTCTCCGGAGTAGAGGCTTCCGCCACGTGGTGAATGTGTTAAAACCACAAGCTGGGCTGCTTCCCTAGCACTTTTGACGCCTACTCTCGCTCTGCTAATTCCTCGGTACCAGAGTTTGCTTGCTCTACTTCCCGTTGCCGGAGCCCATAGTGGCCGCTCCGAACCAGAGGAAGGTCTTACGACTCGTCATGGCCAGCGTAAGCCGGCGGACCTCGGCGTTTGCCATTCGACATCGCGTGGCATAGGCGCGGGAAGGACCCGCTAAGAAGGTGCTATAGGAACCGGTAGAAGGAGATGCATGTCGCTGGGTATCGATTTGGGCTGGAACCCGACAGTCCTGGACAGGTTGGGGTGAAATTTCCGTTTAGTGCGCTTCATGGTAATGCACTAGTGCGCTTTCGGGATCGCAAGTGAAGAGGTCCAGGGTCGTCGAAGAACGTCGGCGAGGACCATGTGGAGACCACAACAGATCGTCAAACTTTGAAACGCAAAATCACGACTCGAACAAGTGCCGAGGCACTGGTCAAGGCCCTAATTCTTGCAAATTTACGCGACTTGACTCGCAGACAATGCGAAAAGTGCGGTAGTGGCGGATTGTTGGTTGCGAGAATGTTATCCGAGTCAGGGTTCACCGCACGGCCTCCGTGGAGCAACATCCGCGATATGTAGGGCTGGAAACCGGGACGTAGAAAAAGGGCCGTCTTGCATCGCGATGGGATGATCTGAGGTCAAATGAGGAGAAAGTTGCCAAATGTGGGAAAGCGACTTGACAACTGTTGATTGATGCAGTTCAAAAGAGGCACAGGCTTGAACCCAGAGAACATCGGAACTCTCCATGAGCAACATGCAGATCCAGTCGCGAGACGGCAGAGAACTATGCGATCAGCGGGTGCCCCTCTCACCTGCGTGCAACTGGGACGCTTTCGGTTGCGAGCAAGCATGTTGGAAGAAGTCGGAATCCCAAAAGAAAACGTCTCAATCCCCTGCCTAAGTCAGGGACTAGTTCGAAGATCTCACACTTCGTCAGCAAACTATCGAACTTGGTCATTGACCATTCCAAAGAATTGAGACGTCCCCACATCCCGCAGCCGAACAGAGTTCGAATTTGACAGCTGCCTAAGTGATCCACTTACTCAACGGCAGCGCGGCACGGTACGTACCCATAGACTTATGACCGCCGTCCATCGTCCCTCTAGAGAAATTTAGAGAAGTTTTTCAAAAACTGTTTCGGACACTGCGTCGCAAGTAACCTGAGTTCCCACCATCCTTTGCACCGAGTGGCTGGCCAACCCCGCAGATATCCCCTGAAGAGCCGTTGCAGCGGAATAACGGCGGAAGTTCGCACCTGCATCAAACCCCTGTGCCCAGCACGTCAAAGGGAAAAGCAAACATCCACCGCCGGAGATAATCCGAGCCGTGCTATACTATTCGACTTTATCAACCAGGACATGGCTGCAAAACAGCCATTGTATGCTCACTATTGCGCGAAAAGTCGTGACAGACGCGCCGTGGTCAAACCTAAATTCTATCAACAATAATCGTGCTTGCACTATAGGCAAGGATTGCTCTTCGAGGAAGGTCTGCACATTGCATCACATACCCAGACAGAATCAGGTAAACAGCACCTCTGGGGTCAGGCAAAGATGGCCTGAAAACGCCATTTTCGTACCATGGCTCGCGACATTCCATACTCGAGCAGCGGCACTTGAAGTTGCAAGGATCCATCCTACTCTCCGGTCTACAAACATCCCGTGACCCGAGCCCGCGTTTGGTGACCCTGTGCTGTTGTCTCTCTAATGCCAATCCGCGGCGCAGAAGCATGGCAACTTCCATGCGCCAAAACCTCAGACTACGCAAATCCCCTATGCAAATCTCCAAGCAACAACAACAAAGCAACAATCTGATAGGCCACGGTACTAATCCGATAGGCCAACAGCACTTGCAAACCAAACGTAGTCTTGCTTTTTATGTACATTATTCGCATTCGTATTCAGGCTTTCGATCGCGTGGAAGAAGGCCCGAATCAAGCCTCCCTGTCGGGACCAGGTTGCTCGTGCGCGCAGATCAGGGCGAGACTTTGCTCGAATCACGACTGATGGGCCCATGTGTGTCGATCAGTTGCGATTGCGATAACGTCGTGGGTTGTGCTCAGGCAATGTAACGATGGAGGATGAGACGCGAGCTGGGCATTGAGATAAGCATGATTCGTCGTGGTCTACACGATGCATGGCGTTTGTTCAAGGGTATTTCACAAAAGCAAAAGCAATGAATGGGGAATTTATTTGTTTACTGAATAGGAATCGATTATTCAGGTAAGCGTGAGAAGGTAACTTCCCATCAATCCGTCCATTCTGCCTATCCGCCATACGTGAATTGTTGCCCAGAAGCTCAACGCAATGTCTCACTATCCACTATTGCGTATGTCCCATATGTTTCGCCCAGTAAACACTCCCTATGCATCCCTCCCCTTTTCCCCCGCACCTTTGCAATAACAACTAGCCCCAACCTCCACATCGGCCACCGCCCTTGCAACTCGCAATTGCTGCATCACAATCCCTGCCTCGTCCTTCCTTCCCAGCTTCACAA
Organism: Paraphoma chrysanthemicola; assembly: GCA_020744225.1. Taxonomy (NCBI): domain Eukaryota; kingdom Fungi; phylum Ascomycota; class Dothideomycetes; order Pleosporales; family Phaeosphaeriaceae; genus Paraphoma; species Paraphoma chrysanthemicola. Next base: position 242,468 of record JAGMWG010000016.1, read on the forward strand.
GACACTCGTGATACCCCTGCAGCGCCCAAATATTCCCTGGATGCTGCCTTGCCCTTGGCAATGTATCGTCGAATCCCAGATCCGCACGGTACGCTTTAGCCGCGTCTTCAATCCTGTCTTGTTCCAAGAGTAACGCGGCATATGCGTGACGCGTGGGCATCATCCACGGCCAGGGCTCCGCGTAGGTAAGTGCGTCGTCGCGCTCAGTCGCGGTTTCCAGATGCTGGAATGCGAGATCGAAGTTGCGTTTGCGGTACTCGAGTTCGCCATCGAGGAGGGCGATGCCAACGCGCAGAACGACGTTGGAGCGATTGGGAAAGTCGCCGCAGATACGTGATTCCGGAATCACAGAGACTGCTTCTTCGAGGGCGTCGCGGTGGATGCTGGCGTTAAGAATGTCGCCTGTAGCGGCGTATGCAACGCCTTTGCCGTAATGAAGCATTGCGGCGGTGACGCAGTATAGCTCGCGATGATGCGGGAAGGGTAAGGCAATGAGGTCGTCCCAGCGACCGAAGCGTACCAGGACGTGGACGCGTACGGAGGCGAAGTTTTCGAGCCAGTCGGCCATAGGAGGAGATTCAACCCGCAAGAGAGATTCAGGTAGTGATGCTTCCATCCGTGTCACGGCTTCGAGCGCGACGGCGGATTGGCCTGCGAACATGGCGGCGTAGATGAGGGAGTGATAGTCGTGCATTCTGTAGAAGGAATAGAAGTTGTCTCCTCCGTGCTCAGTGAGATACTTCTCGTCTGCTAGACATGCATCTGCGTTCGATGCAATTGCGCGTCTGTAATCGCCTACCAGGATGTCAAGATGCGACGGCATATGCACTAGATGCCCAGCATCGGGAATCAAGTTCCTCAAATGGTCCGCAGCTACCAGTGCCGCTTCGGGCGTCTTGGACATCTCCATGAGATGGATGTAGAGATGTAGTATCCCAGGATGTTGAATTACACCATCTTGCTTCAATGCTTTTTCCAGTATGGCCTTTGCCTCCAGTGATCGCGATCCAGGTGTTGGTTCGCCGGTCTTCAAGTCCCAAAGATCCCATGCGGATAGATTCATAATGGAATCAGCGTACAGCGCGACAATATCAAAATCGTCCGGAAACCGTTCGTACACCGATTGCATGGCCAGCGCATATGCTTCATTACACACCCGGAACGACTTCTCATTCAGACCATCAGGAACACGCAACTGAACCGCGTCAATGAGCGCCTTTTCAAAACCCGATCCTTTCGATGCATGTTGTTTTGCTTTTGCATTAGCATCTTTGATCTTGCGTATCGTTGACACCAACTCATTCTCGTCGAACAAGTCCCATGGCTTATTGTAGTTTGGTCCTAGTGCGAAAGCGAGCTGTTCTCCGTCAACCACAACTTCCTTGCCGTCAGGAAGACCGACTTACTCCCCAATGCGCCATAGCAAATGCCCCGTCCTCCTTGATCGCCCTCTCAAAACACCTTGCCGACTCCTCGTGGTGGAACGCGTAACACCAAACTAGGCCGCGGTCGAACCATGTCTGCGCCTCTTCGCTTGAAGTGGTGACCTTCCGAGAGAACTTTCCAAGGTTGTATTGATATGAAGTGGGTATCGAGACCATATTGATAGTGCCGGTGGTTTGTTGTTCGTATATGGACTTTTGACGATGCTCAAAAGCTTCCATGCGCATGTAGGTGGTCTGACACGGCTAGCGGCCGAGGAAACGGAAGTCGTGTAGCGGGGCAAGATGGTGCTTTGCGCGAAGAATGCAAGCGATGACGCCACGTCCTTTGAAGCTGTACCATCGCGCTGCCTACATTGCTCACAGGCTGAATGAGAGTATGATAATACCCTGCGTTTGGCAAAGTAATCTTCATATAGTCATCGCCAAGTCTCTTCTGTGAATCCTCACGCACGCCTTCCCGATGCGGACATGTTTACAAGAGGGCGCGCTCACGGCACATGGACTATAAAGCGCTTCCCAGACCTCTACGGCTGTTTTTGAATCACTAACATTCCAGCTTTCGACCTTCAGCTTCTGGTCATCTAGAAGCTCAAGTGCAATGTGCCCACCATCATCATTCAACAGCTGTCCATCTTCCAAGCACACACAACCCGTCAAGCTCCTCAGCGTCATCCCCGAAACGCACATATCCCAAGCGGCGTATACCCACGCCTCCTCCCTTCTCGCACCCTCAGTCTTAAACCACAGTATCCGCGTCTATCTCTACGCCACCGCGCTCGCCAAACACGAAAAGTCAAGCTACATATCCGACCCTGCAAAGCACGACTTGCTATTCACTGCCTGTCTCTTCCATGATATCGGGACAACATCGACATATGACGGCCCTCTGCGTTTCGAAATTGAAGGCGGCGATGCCGCCACCAAGCATCTATCTCAGTTCGATGTAGCTGAGCAAGACAAACACGATGTCTGGACCGCAATCGCTTGCCACACAAGTCCGCAGATCGCAGAGCGCATCGGCGAATTGGCGCGATTGGTGAGACTTGCTGTGATTACGGATTTTGGGCGGAAGAGCGAGGCATGGGATGTGTTGGAGCCACTGAGAGCGAAGTTGGAAACCGATTTCGAGCGGAGTGGAATCGAGAAAGTGCTTGGTGACGCGGTGGTTGAGCAGGCCAGGAAGAGGCCGGAGAAAGCGCCAATGGTGAGCTGGCCGGGTGTGATGCTACGGGCAGCGATCGCGGAACCGGAGTGGGATGGCGTGAACAAGGCTTTTTGACGTGTTGGTGGCACTCTGTGTCTGGTCGTGGCTGACAGATTGTTCTTCTCGTCTTTCATCGTAGCACAGTTGCTTTGAGTGTCCAAAACGCGACATTGCTTTCTCAACCTCCGTCGCTCCTCTCCAAGAAGCCCGGATCATGCTCGATCTTGTTTTCAAACTTTGTCCACCACGCCTGGAATGCCTTGAGCGGCACCGTGTCTCCGCTGCCCCAGCTCGTAAGGAAGTCGTAGCAATTCTTGATGATTCTTTGTGCCATTACCTTCGTAGTGACCGTGTTCTGCCCTCGTAAAACCAATTCGTTACCTGCTGTCGGTGCCGTTGCCGCATTCTGTGCCTTCTGTTGCTCAAGTGCGGCAGCAACTTGCTGCGCCGGCTCAATCGAGATGCCCAGCGCAAGTGGCCCTGCGTTGCCGTTCACACCTGCATCTGTCATGGCATCCTCGTCGCCAAGTCCACCACCAGCTGGCCCTCCAGCCTTGTCTATGACCTTGAAGATTGCGCTTGGTTTCTCGTTTGCAATCGCGCCGAGCAACTTGAATTGTGTTGCGCCTGGTAGTTGCGCGTAGACGGCGGCAGCCGTGCCATCAGGTAAGGCAATGCCCGGAAGGAGAAAGACGACGATGTGTGAGAAGGTAGGCTGGGAGGGAATCTCGAATGCGAACTGCGCTTGCGACACGACGCGGGCATCCGTAAGCACTGGTCGACCAGAGATGATGACGCCGATCGGGACAGAGGCCATGATGTGGGAGGAAGGTATGGCTTAAGCGAAGGTACTCAGGACGAGTGTGCTACTTGTGATCATCGAGTCTTGTCGTTGTTTATGACAATACCCAAGTGAAATGGGGTGGAATGGTACGATCGTTCGAGAGCTTTCCGCGATTTTCGGCGTCATTGGCCAAAGCTCAGTCTGCCCCGCCTCTCATCAACGCGACGCGACTGGTCCCAAATGTTTGATATCAGAATGCATTTGCGGTGGTGACATCATGAGAATGTTCATGTTCATCGGTCGACTACATTCGAAACCCGTGTGCTGCCGAAAGCCATTGCTGATCGAGCACCTGACTGACCCTCTCCAAGATCCTACCACCGCCCATGAGAGCCTGGAAGTCCTTCACTCGCTGCTCTTCAGTCATTGCTAAAAATGCCTGCAGCCCAAAGACAGGGACTGAGTCTGGTCGGCTAGACGAAGTGGGCGAACTTGTACCCATGGGAAGTTGTAGATCACAGGGGCCTTTGAGAGAAGCTACGACCATCTGCGCAGCGAAGGGATTGAGACCGGCGCGACGGAGAAATACCTCCCACTATATTACTATCAGTCTCTTTCAATTTCGTTTGAAGTGCGCTTTAGGGGCTTACCGTCGTCTCTGCCTCAAGAGGCTTGTTGTCGCCCGTATCCCGCGACCCATGGGGTAGACCATATTTGGCCATCTCGACAACAATCGTTCGAGTCATAGCTTCTTCGCCGCCACCGACATACTTAGTGATTACATTGCCTTCCAATCGCTCTGCAAAGACCTTGAGGCGTGCTAAAGCAGCTGCGCTTTGCGGATCTTCAGGTCGTCCGAGAGCCTGCTTCTCCATCTCACGACTAAGGCCCTCGCTCACTAAGACTACCAGCCGCTCGTATCGGTATTGCAATCTGCTCATCCGCTCTTTGATCGAGGATCTGTCGGGCTGTCCAGGAAGAGGGGTTTGTTTGATCTGTTGCAGGGTGGTGAGCACCAGGCCAGTGGATGGAGATAAGATCATATCGGCTTCCTTTGCTGGCGAATGCGGTAGGTCATAGTCTCGATACACAATCTCAGCTCTGGGATACAACTCTTGTATCTCTTTCGTCATGAAACGCTTTTGCAAGAAGAAAGCTGATGAAACAATGAAGGAGCACGGCGGGAAATTGTCCGGCACTGGTGGCAGATATGGACGCAGAGACAGCTCAGAGCCATCCTTGTCGTCTGTACATTCCGTCTGAATTGTGCTCTGTTTCGTTGTAAGCCCTATTCGGCCGAAAGATGCCTCTCTGGAGCGGACTGAGAGGGTCATGGCCGCTGGCGTGACGGCGTTTTGAGATTGTTTATGTGAGTCAACATGCTGTGTGCTAGTGCGTGTAACCTCCTTTCCACGCGTCTCCATGAACTTGTGTAGAGCAGTAGTTGCTGAAAACCCACCAAACATAAGATCACTTGTCGCCTTCTCGGTGATTCGTACAGTCTTGTGGCGAGCCGGCGATGTTGGAAGCCTCCGCTTCTCGCGCTGTGTCTTCTCAAAACGATCTGTGGCAGACGTTCGAGCAACAGCCCCATTACCACGCCAACTTTGGCTCCCGAGAACGTCTAGATGTGAATTTACGGGGTCTTGTGATGCGGCTTGCGATAATGCGCGCTTGCGTCGCGCCTCGCCAGCCTCCTCCTCCAGCTCCAACCTTCGCTTTCGGATCAAAGCTTCGACGTCCCTTTGCTCTTCTACGTCTGCAAGCTCGATCTCATCATCATCGACGTCGTCATCCAGGAGTCTTAGTCCATCCGGCTTCCAGACTTGAGTGGAACTAATTGCAATGTTGCCCGATGTGGCATCGGAGAGGAATGTGCTCAAGTCCGTCTCGCCATGGAGCTTCTCGTCCAGGTTGATCTTCGAGATTTTGGTCGTGAATATGTCCTGATGCATGGTCCTGTTGAGAGTAGACACACCACGCCACGTTTCTGCCCCTCTCAGGTCCTCTCGTTTCATCTTCAGTAAGAATACTGCCTGTGCGCTCAGCTCTGTCTCTGCCGCACCATACTTTCCAACTATCCTCTGGCTGAACTCATCCCACGGAGCGACTGGAAGCGTGAAGTCTAGATTAGGAACATCCACGCGCACAGTCGTATCCGCTCCAGCAAGCTTCTCGTTCTCAACGCGCATGTTTACTTGTTGAGCAAATGGCTCCAGAATTTTTAGATCGCGCTCGATGTTGGATTCTAGACATTGCCTTCCATTGTTGCGCTCGTCTTTGACTTGGGACGATCCTGGCCAAAACTCGCAAAGTTCGTGCAGGTCCTTGAACGACACCGTCTTGAGCTTCTTCAAAGGTGATGTAGAGAACGTGGGAGGCGTGAGCGGTGTCTCTACCTTGAGATCCTCTGCCTTGCGTTTCGATATGGACGCTTCATGCTTATCAAAGAAAGGGCTCAGCTGCGATGGACTGGTGATATCTAACAACATCGAGTCGTCACTATCGGAACTCCATCTAATCAACGCGTCGGCGTTCATGATCTGGCGCTCCAAGTCTTTCGCCTCTAACGTGAGTCCATCGCTGCTGTCTGATGCGAGCGGAAGCCGATTCGAGGGCGAAGAAGGTACGTAAGGTGTCAAGGGTGGTGACAGTGGTAGGAGTGGTGGAGTGATCGGTTGGCGAGTGGTATTCTGCAAGATTAGACTCTCAACTTCCACACCGATAGGTACACTAACAGGTTCGTAATTGAAGCTCTCTGCCCTCAGCTTCTCGAAATCCTCGGGTGTTTGGGAGTCCCGGAGGATGTCTTGGAGATAAAGAAGCACATCTTTCGAAACAACAAGTTTCTCAGCCTTGATCTGCGCATTGACTTGTGCTGGATACGTCAGATACTTTGCGGGCCATTGAAAGCCTTCGTCGTTTGCCTCGTCGACCACCTCGCATGGGATCTTCAGATCTCTGAAGTCAATCGCAACGACTCTTCCGAAATTCAGCAAGTCCACATCATTGTCAGTGCGCAGTAATGGAACTTCCTGTTTCAAGCTCCGCGTCCGTTTCCACTGTGCTGTCGGCTGTGGTTCAACGGGCAGATTCTCTTGCAAATCATGAACATCTTTGAGCAGTAATGCAGCTTCCTTATTCACCATAAGCCGCTCCTTCGTCAGTGTGCTGACCGCGTCATCGATGGCAGTAACTGATGGCATTCCAAGATTCTGATCAAAATCGTCGACATATGGTGCAGGTAGATCGCAGATGGGAAGCAGTTCCTCGTCGTAAGGCCTACAAAGGCCATAGTGACGCGCAAATGCAAGCGCGGTCAGCTCGTCATCGTCCTGATCTGACTCCATCGTTCGAGTGACGGGAATGCCTGCACCCTTACCACCGTGCTGGCATCGGTTTTATCGGAGAAAGAATGTGAGTTAGCCAGATCAGCTAGTCAGATGGGCGGCTTGAGCAAAGGTGAGGTGTCAGCGGGTTTGAGGTCTGAGATAGCTCTTTCCTCATCCCAACGGTAGTGGCATCACGTGTTCACGTGATGGTCTCGGGCGACCTCGGGAAACTTCAATTACTCAGGTGAGATAGGTCACAGACACCCATAATCAAGTGCCTGATTCTTGATTACGACCGCGAGTCAGGAGTCAGTACCTCAGTGAGAGGATCAGTCTGCTGAGTGCTCATTAAGATCGTCGCCTGGTATGCACTATGCCCGATTGCGGGTCATATCGAGTTATGTACACATCGTGAATATTTCGTCCTTCTGAACCTGTGACGTAGACGCCGGTAATGCAACGCAAAAAGAACAAGTAATGAGAGATGAACTGGCGCTTACTTTGGGACCGGCTTCTGGCCAAACCCAAGCGACTGGTTGCCGCCATTGAATGCCACAAATTGTGCCTTGAACATGGTATCACCAAAGATCTGTAGCCCAGCGCCCTGATTACCCTGCACGCCGCCAAAGCAAGTGGTGTTGGCCTTGTCAACCGCTGCGAAGGTGATTGCACTGCCGGGAATCTTCGCCATGTAACTGTCACCGATTGCAACAGACACTAGAGATATCGATCAGCTTCTTCCCAAGAGCAATTCCTTCGAATAGAACTTACTGTCTGGTAGGGCTGCCCCACAAGGGTAGATGAAACCGCCAACTTGAGCATTGAGCTGAGCGCCCTTCACCTGCGAATAGTACGCCTCAGCAACCTGCTGATCGACGAGAAGGAGCGACGTTCCTGTATCGGCGATCGCATCGGAAGCTTGTGGGTTCTCAAAGACTTTGTCACCAACGGCGAACTTGGCGGAAGGAAATTGCCAGAATCCAGTCTCGGCTTTGACGGGGATCCAAGCCATCTCGCCTTCGAACTTCGTCGCATCAATCTTGCCAAACTCATAGACACCTGTACCATCTGGATCAAGATCGGCCTTCATGATGCAGATTGGTCAGCATGTATCTCCTGTCTAAAGTATACTGGACACTTACAGTAAAGACAGGCATGTCCAAATCACCCATCACATTGTCAAAGAAAGTCTTTTGGGGCGTCTTCTTGGTTCCGTCGTTGACTGTGTTGAGACTTGAGAAAGCGAGGCCAACCAGTCCATCCGTGTTGGTGTCTTCAACGAAGGATTGTGAGACAGCAGTGGCAAGCTCGACGGTCTGGTTCTCGACCTTGACCCCTCCAATTGTGACGACATCAGTACCTACGACGCCGGCTGCGCCAGACCCATCGCCGTAGCTAATCTTCCATTGGGAACCAGTGGCTGCCTTGAAAGTGGCCGATTTTGATGCATCAAAGGCAGTGTGAGTACCAATGGCCTCCTTAGGAAGCTCGGTACTGAACATCCAAAGATCGGAGGAGCCAGAGTCGAAGTCGAGATTCAAGGTCTGGCCACCAACATCGACTGGCGAGAGGAACAAAGCGGCATTCTGTTCGGGCAGAGCAGCGACACCTAGTTTATCAAAATCAATCACAATGTATTGAGAAAATTATTACATGAACACTTACTTCCGGTCTGATTGGTACCTGCAGCGGCAGCCGCCGTGCCGTTTGTTTTCCCCTGCTTGGTTTGGCCAATGAAGCCTTCTTTTGCCATAAAGTCCTCCTTGACGACAAAGTTATATTTCCTGAAGACTTTCCTCATAGCAGCCATTCCATTGGGACCAGTTGGGTGGGCGGTGTTCAGCTGACGAGGAACCTTGAAAGACCTTTTCTGGAGCCCTCTTCTCCGAACTGGCGCAGGCACGGCAAATGCAACTGCTAACAAGAGAGTGAGAGCGAACAACAAGCGAAGCGAAGGCATGATGGCGAATGCTGACCGGCAGCCGAACGATATTCCCGTCGTCGAAGAAAGAAAGTACGAAGAAGAAAATACAAGAAAATCACACAACTCTCTCTAATGAAAGACGCAAGCTCGGCCTAATGGTTGTGGCGCGATGCTTGAGGGATGTGCGAAGGCTGAGCTTATAAGGAGGGACTGTTGATTCAATGAATGTTGCAAAGAGAGTGAAGGCGTTCGACTTCATGAAACATCGCACCCGATCCGAAGCCGACGCATAAACCTCGTTCATGAGATGTGTCGACGTTTAGCGCCCCACTCAAGGCCAGGCCGTGATCCACGCAATTGCAGACAGCGAGCTGCGCGTACTGTGACGTTGAGTAGATCCATTGATGTACTAGGCTTAGTTCAGGCCCAGAGTCTGACTTTTTGGTCTGGATATTCTCCACAATCAGCCATAGGAGCGCCAACACGGGTCTGATGGAGACTGACTGCAGGTGTCATTGGATGACAACGCCCAAAATGTCGCTGCGGGTTATCGATAAGCTGGACAACCTCTTACGCGTACCGACTGAGTTTTCTCCTGCTGTTGAGGAAAATGTGGAGAAGAGCTAGCGGATGCAAGGACGTAGCCGCGACGACCTGTTTCAGCATTCACGGCAGTGGCTTTGCCTGTATGCGGTTGAACTTGATCCGAGTACCGTTGGAACGGTAACTTAATGTTGACGTGAAGTGCAGAGCTCAACCTCTCGCTACATAACTTCGTAAAGTCGCTGTGCACTCAGTCCCATCTCTTTCTTGCAACATAACCCTGGTGTTCGCAGCGCATAGACGCTGACGACGCACGATTGATCGTCTCGAAGGCATGAACACAGAGGCTGACGAAGCTTGTTGAGAGGTGTTTCAAGTGCCAAGCCTAAACTGGAGCGCCACGATGCTGAAACACCCTCACAACGACGCGGAACAAAGGTGACCCCAGATCCCAGGGCGCGAAACAAGCACCACGGCAAAGCTTAGCTGTTGCATTTGCTCTCGGGAAATGTGATTGCGTGTTCCAGTTTCTCCCTGTCGGGCCAACTGTGGCCTATGATTTCACCTTCGATATGCGAGAGTAGCTAAACATGCTGGGCGCCTTGGAAGGCGATGGCTTCGTAGTGCTTGTCTCAGCCTTAGGAAACGAGCGCGATGTTTCGGCAGATATCTATACGATGGGTCGAGTGGCGGAGCTGCAATCTAGTGGAGTGAAGACGGGTTTCACTGAAGTTGGGAGTAAAGAGCAAAAGATTGGAAATCACATGCTCACAGTTGAGGATCCCCGATCTGACAGGAGCCATCCGGCATCACAACGGTCATCGAGCAGGAGACAGCGAAGATGCATGAATATGATATGTAAATTCAAGTACTCAATGGCAGCGCTTTTGGTCAGATCTGTATACCGCTCACTTTTCCCGTCCTGCTGTCAGTGTCTCTTTCATTAATTTGAGAATGACGCATGGCAACCGCACGCTTCGCATCGCGCCGGCCTCATTGGCCCCGTCTGATCCATCTTGCAGACTCTGGTCTTCACATCCATCGAGCAGCCACGGCATTCACGCGAGCATCGCTAGCACAATGCCAGTGCGGTCTGAAGCTCGACCGATTCTTCCTTCATCTGCATCACGGGAAAGTCGTCCCTGTCGCTTCTATGATCAACAAGACCGTTGCATGACCGTGCTCATCCGAGAAGTTCCACGTCCAAGCCAATGGCTCGCATGAACAGGTTAACATTGGCCAAGCGAGCGCTCGCCATGTCGGCTGGTAGAGCCTTGCTAACAGTGACAGTCTCCATAACGCGATCCTTCACGCCGAGAACAAGCCTCTGTTGCTGCTCTGGACTGGCACCAACACCCATGGCAGCTAAGTACTGCCAAATGTACATATCATCTGTCTCGTTGATGCTGCCAGGGAAGATGACTGGAAGCACCGGCTCCACCATATCGAACAGGCGGTTGTAGAGAACATTCCACTGTTCCCAGTCGGCAGACTCAGTCTCAGGCGCAGACTGCTTCAAGAGCTCAGCACGCGAGATAAGAATGGTGAGCAAGGACAAGCCAATCTTGCTTCGAGCGACAACGTGCAGGTTGGTGCGATCGAGAACGAGACCTAAAAGGCCGACGATGATGTTGAGTGGGGCATCAGACATGTGCGCGAACAGTGGTGGCAGGACAGTAGCTGAGAAGAGCTCAACTTCTTCGCGAACAGCTGGGTTCAAAGGCTCCTCTGGGCCGGCGATGGCTTGGGTCACTACTGACAAGCCGTCAAGATGAACTACGATCATTGTGACAACCGTGATGCGCTCTTGTTCATCGATGTGTCGGAACAGACGAGGAATGGCCTTCTTGCCCTTTGCATGGGACAAGATCGAGATGAACGGATGTGGCGTTGAAGCACTGCCGTAAACGTTAGCATTATGATTTGAAGCGGGCATCGTCACATACTTGGGGTTAATGGGCTCCATGATTTTAGTATTTTGCCAGAGCTGTTTGTGGAGACCGTCAAGCTTCGACCTCCATTCCATGTGGGCCTGTATAGCCTCTGGATTGCTACCCTCACTGATCGGCGGAGGCATGGCTCTTTCATGGTCTTCCATCTGCATGAGCGTCACGTATACGTTTTCGATGTTGCGGAGAGCTTCCTTGCGGTCAGCCACGGAAGACTTGTGGTGCTTGGGATGCTTGTCGGCGACTTCGGATCGCTTGATGTTAAGGAGCGGTCGCGGTGTCTTTGAGTTGCTGAATGCAATCTTGCCCAAGCTGCCTTCAACCACGAGCTGTCGTGCTTTCGGCCGAGCCTTGGCAGCTTCAACGGCTCGCTGGATTTGCTGCTCCATGCGCTGCATGTGGTTGTCGCCTCCACGAGCATTCCTTCGGGCACCAAACCTATTGTTTGTTTGGAATAGGTATGTTTGCGCAAATTGGCTAGCAGGCTGCTGAGGGTTTTGGCGAGGGGCGCCACGGATCTGCGTGAAGACTTGATAGTAGAAGTCCTCGGCAATGGCAGCTTCAGGGCCTCTTTCGTCGAGATTCCCAGTAGCAGTCATCAACTGCTGCAACTGAATGCGCGTGATGAAGTTCTTGTCCTGGGGCGTCATGAGCCCGTTGTCTTTCGCGAGGAGGGCAATCTTGTGGTTTCGCTTTGCGCGTTTAGCGTCTTCTTCTAGGAAAGCGGCGCGCTCCGCCTCAGAAAGCTGGAGGAGCTGCTCCGGGTGCGTAATGACCATGCCAGGGAAAGACGGACCCCGATTGTGCCCTTGTGGCTGCCCTCGTGAGCCTTGAGACCCTGCTGGCGCCACTGGCTGGCCCTGACCAGCGAGGCGGTTGGGGTTTTGCAAGATCTGGCGTGGCTGACTTGGCGGGCCCTGTGCCTGATTCTGTTGTGGCGCCTGACGTGGCTGTTGCTGAACGACGGGTTCATTGGTTTGGGGCCTCTGTCGCTGCAAGATGGTGGGTTGCTGGGGTGCTTGCGTGTGCACTGGCTGGGCCGGTAGCTCAGCACGGACATGCTGCTGTCTTTGGGGGTGAGGTGCTTGGTGCGGCTGCTGTTGCTGCTGTTGCTGCTGTTGCTGCTGTTGCTGCTGTTGAGGCCGTTGCAAGATCTGAGGCGCATACTGGCCGGGATGGCCACCATGCATCCCAGGGAATGGCGGCTGGCCGTGAGGGAATTGATGCTGAGGGAAGCCCTGGGGCGGACCCTGGTACTGCGCTTGCTGGACTGGAGGGGTGCCTCTGGGGTCGTTGCCAGTGCTCTGAGCGCGCATCATGGCCTCGACCTCGTCCAAGCTCATCAGCTTCCTCGCGGGAGCTGCTTGCGGAGCAGGAGCGGGCGCCTGTTGTTCATACTGATGGCTCTGTTGCGCAGGCTGCTTCGGCTTCAGGCCCCAAATGTCCGCCCGCGCCTCCAATTGAGGGATGTACTCGGGATCCTTGTAGCTCTCATAACCGCTCCGGTTCGGCTTGGAGGCCTGAGGAACGGGGGGCTTGTACTGCTGCGTGGGGCCCTGGCGGGCCTGGAACAGCATGTGCTCCTCTTGTATGGCATTGGAGACCTGCGCTGTCTGGCCGGCGAAGTCAAAGTCTTTCCGAGCCGGTCCCGCGCCGAAGGTATCGTCGTTGAAGGCATCGTCGGCGTCGTCGAGCTGGTTGCCGAGGCCATCGTATGTTTCTTCAAAATCGATGCTGCGTATTTGTTAGCACAGCTGTGCACGCGCGTGTGTGCTGCGACATACACATCATCATCGCCTGCCCCTCCACTACCGAGACCAGCGAAAGCGTCGTGTTGGCCGAAACCGGGGGCATTCGAGGAATGGCCACGGTCCCTCGGAAGTGTGGCATCGAAGCCAAAGAAAGACATGGTGGGCAGTGCCCGTAGTGGTTGTTGATGCTGTGGATGTAGACAGCTCTGGGTGTTTTATTCTGTCACGTTCCGAATTGAGTGTGGTGACGTCGAGGGCAGGTAAAGGCAGCAAGAGCGGGCGGTGGTCGCATGGACACAACAGGGCTGGGAGAGCGCGGGGAAGCGAAGCAATACGTGAAGGACAAGGCGACACACGCGAAGCTCAATCGCCGCTCGTGTCGGTGATGGCGATGATGCTGCGGGCGGAGCTGTCTTCGCCGTCGCGCCTTCCCAGCACCACTCCAGTCCCGATTGGGCCGTCATTCCCGCACTTGCCTGCTGTGAGCGCCCTTGCAACCCTGGCCATCCTTCTGGGCCGGCAGCCACAGTCGAGAGGCGTACGACAGCCCACGACACCTTCTCCTTTCCTGCGCCAGCCGTTATATTGCAGCGCGCTGTTCTCCCCATAATTCCTGCTCCTGCCCCCTCTTGATGCGCACACATCGCACCTTCTGTTCGCTCGTTTTTCCATAGCACCCTTTTCACCAGGGTTGTCATCCGCGTCGCCTTGCCTGGGAAAGTTATTTCAGGCAGCCCACCGCTCCCTGGGACTTCACCACCGCGCGCACACAGCCAAAGTGGAGGGCAACACGACCGAGAGCGAGAAGAGCCAGCGGTCCGCGCCTCAGCCAGGTCAATCCAGCATCATGGCCGGCTCGCAGCGCTATATGCGCTACATTGTCTTTGCGCTCTTTGTAAGACTGCCGATAGACTCATCCACCAGGCGCAATACTTATACCAGCAGGCACTTATCGTTTTTTACTTCATCAGCTCCTCCTCGGTGCCTTCTGCAAGCTGGCCTACCTATGGAGACTCGACTTCCGTCACGCCCAGCACGCCTGACACGCCCAATGCCGCCGTCTCTGCCGTCACACCACATGCCTCGACGACGCCGAATGAGAAGACACTACCTCCCGCGACCATACCCGGCGACCGTATGAACGCCACTTTTGTCACGCTCGCTCGCAACTCTGATGTGTGGGAGATTGCCAAGTCTATCCGTCACGTCGAGGACCGCTTCAACCGCAAGTTCAACTACGACTGGGTCTTCCTCAACGACGATGACTTCGACGACGAGTTCAAGAAGATTACCACTGCGCTTGTGTCTGGCAAGACCAAGTACGGCAAGATTCCCAAGGAGCACTGGTCGTTCCCCGAATGGATTGACCAGGACAAGGCAGCCAAGGTCCGTGAGGAGATGAAGGAGAAGAAGATCATCTACGGTGACTCCGTCAGCTACAGGCACATGTGCCGCTACGAGTCGGGCTTCTTCTTCCGCCACCCCTTGATGCTCGACTACGAGTGGTACTGGCGCGTGGAGCCCAGCGTTGAGCTCTACTGTGACATCAACTACGACACCTTCAAATTCATGGCCGAGAAGAAGAAGAAGTACAGTTTCACTCTCAGTCTGTACGAGTACGTCGAGACGATTCCTACGCTTTGGGATGCCACCAAGAACTTCACCAAGCACTACCCCCAGCACATCGCCAAGGACAACTCGATGAAGTTCTTGAGCGATGACGGCGGCGAGACGTACAATCACTGCCATTTCTGGTCCAACTTCGAGATTGGCAATCTGAACTGGCTCCGCTCAGACGCGTACATTGACTTTTTCACGTCTCTCGACAAGGCTGGTGGTTTCTTCTACGAGCGTTGGGGCGATGCGCCAGTCCACTCGATTGCTGCTGGATTGATGTTGAACAAGGACGAAATCCACTTTTTCAACGACATTGCCTACTACCACGTTCCATTCACCCACTGCCCGACTGGCGAGCAGTACCGCTTGGATCACAAGTGTTCTTGCAACCCCAAGGATAACTTCGATTGGAATGGATACAGCTGTATGTTTCCCCTCTTACATTGACTCAGTGCCACACTGACATTTTCCACACAGGCACATCTCGCTTCTATGAAATGAACAACATGCAAAAGCCAGCCGGGTACGAGAAAGAGCAATAAGCTCAGATTTTCACTTCTTGTTGCACCCACCACCATGGTTCGCCTTCGCCACCAACCGTCCAGCCACTTTCTTCGCACATTCGTCTGACTTTGGTCAAGCGCACCCCGCTCCACATCTGATTGGGTCTGGTTCTTTCTCCGGCCCATCCTGTTCCTCATCACACTCACGATTGCATTGGGCATATACATTGGCAGAAAACGCGGCGGAGGTGGCAGGTTTTCTTGATTAGAAGTTTGGAAAAAAAGCACAACACAACTTTCTTGCCCGCTTGGGTCGTCTAGGGATTTCGGATCGTCGACGTAGAGTCGATGGGCGTTTATGGTAAGGTGGCAATGTCACCATGTGCTGCACGAGTGGCTTGCAAATATTGTTAATGCTAGTGTAAGCGTATCGAGCAGACTGGGTAGATGTATGAAAATGCTTATGACCCGTGCAACATTGTCTTGAGCTCTGCTAAGTCTTGTCTTCAATAAACATGTATGCAAGTGGATATCATTCTCACTTTTACGCTCAAATCATAAAAGAAAATACAATCGTCCCCAGCCCACAACCCCAAACTAACATTACCTCCCCACCTATCCCCACGTCCCTCCGCCACCCCGTCCAGCCCTCCGCTGCGCACTCAACCTCCAATCATCCTCTCCCTGGAACTTATTATGCAGCGGCTGGATCCTCTCCGCCTTCTTCCTCTTACTCAACCGATCTGTCGGCGCAACCTTGAAAAACGTCGGCGCCGCCTCAACCAACCACTTTGGCTCAATGGCGCTGCACACATGCATGTATTCCTTAGTCGTTTCGACCAAAGAATGATATATGACGTGTTCAGCCGGTTTGCCAAACAACGAGGAGCTCGGATGCAAGTACACGGGCGTGCCCTCGACGAGGGTTTTGTAGCCCTCGGACGGATCTTTGCGCGCCGAGTTGCGGAAGAAGCCTGAGCAGAGGGCTTGGCGGACTTTGATTGTGTTGCGGCCGCACGAGACGACCGAGTGTTTGTGGCGGGCCATGATTTGGAGTAATTGGTTGCGTACGTCTTTTACTCGTTGCATGTTTCGTGGCATGACAAAGTTCTCGTGGCACCAGGGGACGCTGAAGCCGCCTTGTTTCCAGCCGTTGTAAACGTTGAGCAGAGTCAGGTGGTCGCCCGACGGGTCGTTGAATTTCTGCTTCTTTTGGTCGGCTTGTTGTTGCTTGTCGCGAGGCCGGTGGAAGACGTTCTGGGTGGCGCTGATCATGGCGACAATGGTGAGGATTTCGTCCGAGCATTGGAGTTCGACGGATTTGATCAGTGATTTGGAGAGAGGCGGGTCCATGGGGAAGTCGGCCATTTGGCGGCCGAGGCGTGTGAGTAGACCTTCGTCGTCGAGGGCGCTGAGCTGGTAGAGTTCTTCGAGGGCCGTCAACATGGTATTGGTGGGGGGTGGATCCATAAAGTCAAAGTGGAGGAGGTCATTGATGCCCATGGCTTTGAGCATGAGGATGGTGTTGGAAAGATTTTGACGCTGTATCTCGGGGATAGTTGTGGGTAGCATCTCATTCTGGAAGGCAGCTTCAGTGTAGAGACGGAAGCATTTTCCGGGACCTGTTCGGCCTGCTCTGCCAGACCTTTGGCGAGCTTGAGCCTGTGAGATGGGTGTGATCTGCAAACGATCCATGCCGAGTTTGCCATCGTATGAGGACTGTTTCACGAAACCTGGATCAACGACATAGTAAATGCCGTCAATCGTGAGTGACGTTTCGGCGATGTTGGTAGCAATGACCACTTTCCGGGTTCCACCAGGTGCAGGCTCAAAAATGCGAGACGCAACCTCGGAGGGAAGAGCACCATAAATGGGCAGGATCATGAGCTCTGGTACGTTGGGGCCCAAGGCCTTCATACGCTCGTGCAAGACCTCGCAAGACGAATCAATCTCTTCTTTACCGGTCAAGAACAGAAGAATGTCTCCCGCTGGCTCTGTTAAGTGAATTTGCATGACCGTGACCAATGCTGCATCAAGATAGTCTGACTCTGGTTCTCGGCTGTACATGACCTCAACCGGGAAGGTCCGACCAGGAATGGAGAAGATGGGACATCCATTGAAGTATTCCGAGAACTTATCGGCATCGAGTGTGGCACTGGTGACGATGAGCTTCATGTCCGGCCGTCGCTTGAGCGTCTTCTTCAACAGACCAAAGAGGACATCGGTCGCAATAGTACGCTCGTGAGCCTCGTCCAACATGATGCATTTGTACTTGTTCAGCATCGGATCTAGAAGAATTTCTCGCTGCAAGATACCGTCTGTCATGTATTTGATCTTCGTGTCTGGTGAGGTGTTGTCTTCGAACCGGATTGTATAGCCAACTTCGTTGCCAAGTTTACAGCCAACCTCTTCTGCTACACGCTTTGCGACGCTCATTGCGGCTACACGTCTGGGTTGAGTGCATCCAATCATGAGTTCGTTGGCGTATCCAGCTTCAGCCAGGTATTGCGTCATCTGCGTAGTCTTTCCAGATCCAGTGTCGCCAACAACGATCAAGATCTGGTGCTGGTCGACTGCCTCGAGTAGCTGGTTCCTGAATTTATAGACGGGTAGTGTTTCTCGCTGTTCCTTGATGCTCATGTCGGTTCGCTTGCCCATGGAGATATCTCTGCTTCCAGAAGATATCTTCTTCCACTCGGGCTGCGCTTCGCTGGAGGTATTGGTTCGAGTATTCCGTAGGTCGCTCGCGAATTGTTTGGTCTGAGCCATAGGGTCGTTCCACTGGCTACTTAAGTCGACGTTCGCTGCTTCTTTAGTGGCCTTCTCCTGTGCTTCTTGTTGCCTCAGATCACGGCGCTCACGTGCCAGACTATCGCCTGCCATTGCCGCCCGGTTAAGCGACCCATCAGGCGCCTTGACAACTCTGATAGGCGAGAGCTCCAAAGATTGCTTTGTCTGGCCAGCCAGGAAGGGTGGTTCTTCCTCGCGTACTTCGATATCCACGTCTTCCTCTTCCTCGAAACCGCCTTCGCCGTTGATATGAGCGCTGAAGTCTTCTTCGAGGTCCGGGTAGGCCGATTTTGGGATCACGCCAGACGCGATAAGTTGCTGAATCTCCCATCTCTCAGGGGAAGTCATTCGTTTTCGCATCCCGTTCTTTCGGCCGTTGAAGCCGTCCTCTATGACTGGCACCGATGAGTCAAGCCCAGGTATGCCTCCAAGCCCTTGCGAGTTTGCACCTGACGCGAAGTTGGCGCCTGACGCGATGCGTTTGCCAGGTGCAAGATCGCGACCTGTCTTCTGGTCCACCTCTTTCATGGACAGTGATAATCTCCCATTTTCCATCTTGACAACTTTGACCTTGACTTCCTGCCACCTTGACACCAGATCAGACGGATGGTTCACCCGCGCGCCTTCCAGCATCTGTGTAACATGGACTAGGCCGTCGACCTTGCCCTTGACGCCCTGCAGATTGACGAAGCAACCAAAGTCCTTGACGCCGGTGACCTTGCCGTCGTAGACCTTGTACAAGACTGGCTCGTCATCGAGTTCGGGCGTAGGTGCCCGGCGGAATTCGTCGACGTCTTCGTCTCTGTACTTCTTGCGACTCCGTGTCTTATCTTGTCGCTTGACAGTGCGCGTGCGCCCGAACTCATCCTCAAAGACCAAATCGTCGTGTTGCGCCTGCTTCCGTCTTGGACTGCGTGAGCGCGACCTTGACCATGACCGGTCTTTGCGCCTGTGCCTCTTGCTCCTGCTCGTATCGTCGTCGCTGTCGATTGGGCTCATGCTCCTCTTGCGCGACCGCTCCTTGGGCTTGCCGGGTGCCTTAGCTGCCAAACCCTCCAGCATAGCGAATGTGTCGTCCAGCGCATCCGCCTGCGGTGCGTCGTTTGCTGGCTCGTCGTCGGCGATATCATAGTCCACCTCCTTGTCCGGAATAGCGAGGCCCTTGAAGACACGCGTCTTGCGATCGGCATCGTCGCCATTTTGCGCATCTGTTTTCTGACCATTTGCGCTCTTCTTGTACTTTGGATGCAGCGTCAGAACAAGACGGTCGATGCTCTCCACCAAGCTCTGCGGGAACTCAGCGCCCATGGCCTCGAGCTTGTCCTTGTAATCTGCGACGCCCGAGCAGCCTGCATGCTGGTCAATCACGAACTCGGCGAGCGTCTTGTCCGACACGCCAACGTGATTCTGGATTTCCGATGTGACTTTGGAGACGAGCGACAGAAACTCGAGGTTCGCGAGATCGTCCATGGCGGCGGCGAGTCCCGAGCTGGGACGGTGGTGACGATGTCTCGAGAAGTGTCAAGTTGGTCAAGAAAGTTGATGCGGCGACGGCGCGCCAAGCCATGCATCTACGGATCTGCATCCCCGCGGCCAGCCAGTCACCTTTCACGCGTCTCCGCAACACCGCCTCCGCCTTCACCTGAGCCCGTCACGAAGGTCGCACTTTCACAGCCTCAAGAATCAGCGAAGATATTCCTGGATATATAACCTCTTCTCATTCTGGCATAATGAGCTCAACACGCATCTACCACAATATCTCCAAGATACCCATCGTATCCACTGTCGCTCTTATCTGGGGCAACTACGAATTATACCGCATACACCAGGGCACACACCCATACTGGTCACCGAGACTTGAGGCTGCAGGTGTTTTGCAGAGACGAAACACAACATCTTCCACGGCTGAGGATGGCAATGCTCTGGCGACGTCCTCGACTGCCCAAGAAGAAAGTGGTGTGAGCGGGCGGGCGATAACGTGGACGAACCTCAACGGCGTGCCTATACCGACACTCGAGGCTCTCAATCAATCCTTCCGGAAAGACTAAAATTGTCGGCCATATTACATATCAGCAGCCCTGAACACAGACGCATGCGACCGCCACCGAGTTGGCACACACGTGAAAGGACCTGGATGGCAGCCATGGCGAGCTTACGGCATGATAGCCAGAAACAAAGAGGAGGAACGGTACAGAACAGATTACAATAGCGTTGGTGGACATTTCTTGGGCGTTCAAGCATTGGGCAGCACGGCGTTACAGCGCAAGGCATTGCAGCAGGAGGCGTTACCAGATCGAATACAGCCTGCATCAGCAGGAACCATCTGCTCCGGCATCGCAGGAATAGTTCCGGTGAACACATCTCGACTCCTAAAGTTTCCGACATCAGCAATATAAGACGATTCAAAGCATGCGATGCAATGCATCAATTCCCTGCCGCCGTCGATTGGTTACATGCGTTGCGGACCCGAGATGCATGAGGATGTGTCTGACCCCTCCGTAACCTCGTCCTGTGTAGCTCACCCTCCTCCAGCCCAGAAGCGGATCCAGAAGTCGGTATACGCCTGCTGCTGGTGCCCTGCAGCAGTCACAACCTGTATCCCCTGCCATGTTTCTTTCCTACGACTTGGGCCAGACTCATCGTGTCTACTCCTGGACGTACTTCTCTACGCACTTCTTCAGATTATATCCTCTCCACCTTGATGCGTCACAAGTGAGTAGTTGACGAAGCGGATAGAACTAAACAAATTCCAGTCTGAGAAGAGGCAGAGTTGATGAGTCTAAGAGTTCAAAAGCACGAGCAGGCACGAAACATGGTCAGTGCTTGATGTTGTCTTCAGAGGCGAAAATGTCGATGGCACCATCTTGCATCATCTCTCGCCATCCCAATGCGGCCTAGCGCAGGATCACACACCGACTTCATCTTGGATTATCGACGCTTGCATGAGATGCTAGAATCCACCATCGGGTTTAAGTGTCTCAATATGCCCATAGGATCCGAGACGGCTCTCGTTTTGTGAACTTCTGACACGCCATTCCGACAAATTTGCGTTGGTCAACTCTAAAATGGGGGCGCATCGGCCACACAAGCTCATTATACATCAAGCAGAATCGACTTGGTATCTCTATGCCGGGCCCACAGCAATCACGCAATAGAGATAGTGACATGCCGTCTGTGTACCCCGGATTGACCCCGCGGATCCCGAAGCGGTTGCGGCTGCGTTCGAGATTGAAATCATGCTGCTGTAACATCAGTCAGAGGTGGCCCGAGCCACCTCTCGGTAGGTTTCATCTGATTGTGTGCGATGGCGCAATCCTTCAGGTGGAGTAATCGTGTTCTCATGGTGACATGTATGAGTCGCTCCGTCCTCGGACTAAGCCCATAAGTACAAAACCTATCCTCCCCCGTTTCTTTGCTTTTTATTCCATCTTGAAGTCTATTTGAAGTGTTCCATTATTTGAAGTATCCATACAGCGAGAGGTTTCGTCAGAACAAGAGCGAACACCGAGAGTACGCACATTATCGCACACCAGCCCACCAGGTTTCATCAACATCTCGAATCGAACACCTTAGCTGCTGCAAGGCACCACTGTCTCATTGGCTTCCCCTACACCACATCCCATCACAATGGCGCCGGGTCTCGTCGAACCCCAGTTCCAACCCGCGGACACCCCCACCCCCACACAGAAGAACGCAGCCAAGTCAAGTGGCAACAGGTTCAACTACGTCCCCGGACGGACTGTTGTAAAGAAGCATGCCGACACATACGAGTACGAAGATCTCCGACCACACTTTCCCAACATCACATGGCCTGCGTACACTGAAGTCCCCTACGTCGACAAGGGTCAACTAGGCGACCCAAACTTTAAGAACCTGCTCGCTGATGCCACCGATGTGTTTGACTTTAACCCCAAGATCGGCACTGAGGTACATGGTGTTGACCTAGCCAACCTCACCGACGCCCAAAAGAACGATCTCGCACGCCTCATCGCGACACGCGGTGTCGTGTTCTTCCGCAACCAAAAGAATTTCAGCATCGACGACCAACGAGAACTCGGAAACTACTTTGGCGAGTTGCACAGTCACGCTACAACTGGTGTACCGAAGCGCGAAGGCCTGGAAGATGTGCATGTTATTTATACTGGCGAAGGGAGTCCAGATCTGCGTGCTTTGTTCACACCAACGTTTCTGTGGCACTCAGATGTAAGTCTCCTCAATCCTATCTACCCATCTCCCACCCATTCACAACTATAATGTAAGGTGCTAATATGATTTTCAAAGGTAACTTACGAAATTCAACCCCCCTCCTATACCTCCCTCAAAGTCCTCACCGGCCCACCCCGCGGCGGCGGCGGCGACACCCTCTGGTCCAGCCAATACGCCGCATACGATATGCTCTCGCCGCACATGCAGCACTACCTCTCCTCGCTCACCGCACTACACTCGGCCGAACTGCAAGCCCAAGGGACCCGCGAGCTCGGCCGCACCGTGCGCCGCGAGCCCGTCACAACCGAACACCCCTTGATCCGCACGAATCCCGTCACAGGCTGGAAGAGCGTGTTTTTCAACCCGGGCTTCGTGACCAAGATCGTGGGCGTGCCCAAGACAGAAAGCGATGCGATTATCGCGCTGCTGAATGAGATTGTGAGCACGAGTCCTGAGATCCATGTCAGGTTCCAATGGGGCGAAGGGGACGTTGCGTTTTGGGATAATAGGGTCACGGTATGTTTCTTCATTATTTCTTCTTGTTCTGCACATGCTGATCCGAATGTCAGAATCACTCTGCGTCATATGGCTTCGCGCCGCATCGACGACACGCTGTGCGCGTAGCTGTCAGGGCTGAGCGGCCGTACTTGGACCCGGAGAGTCGGAGTCAGGAAGACGAGTTGAGCGAGAAGTATGGCGTGCCCAAGGCGAACAAGGATGGGAGTGGAGTTGTGAATTACAATGACTGAGATCCCGGGGAGGGGTATTACAAAGTTTGTCTGGAAAGACTTATGGTGCTGGAAAGGGACACGATTGATTTGTACATGGCGATTTAGCGAGCGAGCGAATTTGATTGTTATGACAGTCTACATAAATCAGACTCACCTTTTGACAATGCGTACGCCTTGCTCGTGGCTAGTGAGATGGGTACCTTGCGTTCTGATCTCTCGCAATGGTTGGTATTGATGAAGCACGCACCGTAAGCCCTTGCATTAAGTGAGGTGATGCTTTGTCCGTGAGGATGTTCTAACAGTCTCGTGACTGTGCAAATAATTCTGTGAGGTAGCCCAGAAAGACAAGATATTTTGACTCAACTGCAATGAGACTGTTCCTGCCGTACGTTCGGACAGGCTCGTTCTCAAGCTACATGGGACTCGAGAAGGAACAGGGTATATTGTGATGTGCACTCTATCTACTCAACCAGAGCACGGCTCTAGACAGTTGCTATGCTTGTTAAAACGCCAAATAGCCTGCTACTATGCAACGTAACCTAACCCCCAATCCACATGTCATGTCAACGTTTCATGCAACCCATTATCATAACCACATTCAAGCAATGTCTTCAATCGGGCAGTTCGGGTGCAGCACGTACACCACCTTGCCACTTGCTTCAGACTGGCCCTGCTCGTCAGCAAGACCCTCGCCGCGAATGAGCATGAGGTATTGTTCCTGATGCAGTGGTTAGCATACACACATGATGGCTAATGGTGGGAATGAGAAACGTACCTTGACAACCTTCTTCAGCACCTTCTTTGCAAGTGCTCTCTCCTTCTCGAGATCTTCCTGGGTATCGAGCTCGTTCTCCTTTTGTTCGAGGTACCAGATCAACAGCTCTTCTTCTTCTACACCGTCTTGCGTCTCTTCTTGGTCTTCATTCACACGCTTCACAAACATGTTGCGCATTGCGACATATTTGTCGTGTGTGATCTTCGTCTTTTCCCGGGGTAAAGCGGTAGCAGGTGTTGCGGTTCGGTCTCTCGAGGCATTCTGCTGGTCTTCGTCCATAGCTGCGTCTCCTTCCTGGCCTTCCGCTGCCGCAAGAGCTGCAAGAACGGCCTCATCATCCTCGTCTTCAACTTCCACGTCGTCTTTCTCTACTGAAATGATGGACTGGCGGAGAAGATTGTAGGCCTCCTTGACGAATTCAGGGGTGATGTCGCTAACGCAATTTGCCTTTGCAATTGCTTCAGAAAGACGAATCATACTTTCGAGCTGTCGCACAGTAATGCGGTAGCTGTTGCGGCCGATCCCACCTTGCGCATCATCTGCGCGTAATTCCTTGTACTTCTCTACGAGGGTCTCTCTAGCCTCGTCGGTGAACTCGGGGCGGAATGTCCTTGCGAACCGGATATAGCGTTGTAATTGCTCGGTGCTGAACTCCGGAGTGACAGCCTCATCGCGATGCTGGTGAATAGCAACAATATGCTCCGCTAGATGGCGATCAACTGCCTCGTCGCACTCATCCAGGACTACGAAGAAAAGGTCGAAACGCGACATGATAGGCGCAGACATGTTGACATTGGCGCGCAACGTTGTCTTACGGTTGTAGCGACCTCCGACCGGATTGGCTGCCGCGAGAATGGAGGTTCGCGCATTGAGCGTGGCTTGAATGCCGGCTTTGGCGATTGAGATGGTCTGCTGTTCCATAGCTTCGTGGATGGCTACCTGATCGGCAATGTCCATCTTGTCAAACTCATCAATAGCGCAGATACCATTATCTGCAAGCATGAGCGCTCCTGCCTCGATAGTGAATTCGCCAGTTTCCTCATCCTTGACTACAGCTGCCGTAAGACCAGCTGCCGAGGAAGCCTTGCCAGATGTGTAGACGGCGCGGGGTAGAAAGCTGCAGATGTACTTCAGGAACTGAGACTTGGACGTTGAAGGGTCGCCCACGATGCAGATGTTGATGTCACCACGCAAAGCCATGCCTTCTGGCGTCTCTTTTGATACACCACCCATCAACTGAAGCAGAAGACCTTTCTTGATCACCTGATGACCGTAGACCATGGGCGCGATGGAGTCTACCAGTCGCATGAAGATATTGGGTTTGTGCACCATGTCCTTCAAGTCTTGAATCTCTGATGCAGTGAGCGTGCCGAGATACTCCTCTTGTGCTTCTTCGCCGCTTGTGGCATTGGACTCAATCTGACCCTGGCCGAGTGATGCCAGAATGTTGCTGGCTTGACCAGTCAGGTGATGATTTGCTGGCTGTCCCGGCGTCGAGTGATCAGGCGAGAGCATGCAGGCCAGGAACGACATCCGGTAGGTGAGATCGCGCGCACCAAGTGCCTTCAATCCACTAACGCCAGTGCCGCCTGCCTCGTTGCCGCGGCTGGCGTTCGAGGTGTCTCGCATTGCTTGCGGACGCACGCCAGGCACACGGAATTGGCTCACATCCGGAATGACAATGACAGTGCCTGTGAAAATGCACTTCTCTCCTGCCTTCGCGCGATCGACCATTTCTCCGCGCAAGATAACGTCCATTGTGCGAGGCATGCTTCCCGTGGGTATCTCTGAGCTGTTCTCCTGGATGCGAACCTTCTGCCAATCGACGAATGTAGATTGCCGAATATCCAATCGCCAGCCCTCCCTGTTCATACATGTGTTGTTCGGACATTGCGTTGGCTCTGTGTATTTGAAGGTCTGTTCGATGTTGGGCACCACGGTGTTGCAGGCTTCGCATATGAATGTAGCCATGGACAACTCTGGCCGAACTTCTGAGGTGCGGGTGGCAGTGCCAGATATCGACAGCAGTTGGCCGATCGACGAGGTTCGTAGCTGGCGAATGCGGGACACGAGCGGCAGATTGTAGAAAGCTAACGTGAAGAGCTTGTCTGTCTGCTGATTCGACGTCTTCTCGTTGAGGCTCTCGTTCTGACTTGTTGCGTTTCCGGCATTCGAAGAGGCAGACGCAGAGGTCGTCGAAGCTGGCTGGCGATGCTGCCGGAAATACTTTGGCTCGTACTTGGCGATAAGGTTGTGCAGTGCTCTGACCATATATGGCAGAAAGCGGTAGTATTCGCTGGCAATGGCTTCTGCCAGGATGCCATCTTCGTGGCTGCCAATGTGCGTATAATCCACGTACAGAGTCGACAGCCCATACAGTCTCATGCCCCTGATCTGCGCTATGTAGTATTTGTCGGTGGTCTGCACGCTCGATGCGGGTAGCGCCGAGGAGGGTATTTCTTCGGTGAAGCTGATGCATGTTAGCAGTGCCTACATACAGCGGCGGGCTGATAATCACGCACTTTTCAAGGAACTCCTGAAAGCGGAGGGACAGTGTTTCTCCCGTCACGTCCACAACTCTGGGCACATCCGTCCGTGGCGCATTCGCACGCCTGCCTGGTATCCGGCCCCCTACCACTTCATCGTCTGGGAAACCTTCGACATCGCTGTTGGCACCAGCGCTTTCCGAGGGCGGTCCGCGAGGTCTGGCAGAGGAAGAGCGCATTTGCTGCGAGCGTCTGAAGTTGCCCGCATCGCTGGAGGGGGTCGGTGCAGCGTCCGAGTTAAGCACAGCATCTAGTAGGGACGACATTGTGTCCAAGTCTGAGTTTTGGTGTGAGGGGTGGTTGCGGGGTGTGAATGTCGAGGAGCGCTTCCAACGCGTCGCGCACGCGCTAGCCTAGGCCAAATTGGGGCACAAAGTGGTTGGCTCGTGCCCAGGTCAAGGAGGCTTTCAATCTGCACTCCCTCGACAATGGCCATGGTCAATCTACGGCTGAGAGATACTCGCTAGCTTTTCGAGCAAGGATATCAGTATCACGCGTCCATATAGGCGCCAAGATTGTGTACCAAGTATGCATTCGTAACTAGTGATGGGCGTGTGATGCTACAACGAGAAGGGTATACAGCAGCCTATCCAACCATCCTAAACAAGAAGAAAGATTCATAAAGCACCAAAGTGCACACAGAAACGCCAACAAATGCCCGCTATGCAGCCACTCCTCGATAATCCCCTTCCACGCCAGCAACTACGCAGCAGGATCGTTCAGACGCACGTTGTAGGTGTGGTCTTCGATAGCGTCATCCCCGTGCAAGCGCACCCGGTACAGGCAGGTGTGGTCAGCACCCCAGTTGGAGGTGACCCTCACCAGGGCCTTGGTGACTGGTACCGGGCTGCGAGCATCGAGGTCGAACGTCTGCTGGTGGTTGCTGGCGTGGATGTTGTACGTGAACGATCCCAAACAGGACCAGCCCGCCGGTCCGTCCTGACAGGTACCTTCGCGGTGTGCGTATTGGTACTCGGCCGGTTGGGTGGTCTCGACCCAGAGCTCGACGAGACGCGGCGCGTTGGTGATCTTTTTCGCCGGCATCATGCTCATGGGTAGATGCTCGATGGTGACCTGCTTGGGATACATTGGCCGGGGAAGGGAGACAGCAAGTTGTGCTTGGCCGTTCATGGCAGGACTGGGCGCAGCGCACCAACAGTCACCAGGCTCTTCCCACTTGTCAAGGGCGGCCTTTGGCGGGTTGCGCTGCGGAACCAGTGCCAGTCTCCGAGCGAATGAGGCGAACAAGCGTGGATTGTCCAAAAATGTGGCGGATGTTAAAGAGGGAATGACCAACGCGCCAAGGCCAGTGGAAAAGTAGTTGGGTTTCTGGAGGTTGAGCTCGTAGTTGGCGAGGAGGTTGCTCTGAGCGAGAGATTGTAAGCGGATAGAGTCGACCATGGCTTTCCTCGCTTCGGACTGGGCGATAGATTTGATCTCTGTTGCTTGACCCTTGACAGCCTCAAAGATCCTTTGGTCAATCTCAGCGGATTTCGTCTTGTAGTGCTCTTCGATCATGCGGATGAACTCAGCCTGCGATACAGCCTCAGGTCGAGACTCACTTGGCTTATTGGGCATTGGAACGCCGAAGAGATCGCGCAGCTTGTTGCGGTTGCTGCTGACGAATTCATTCCATTGAGCGTCATTACCGGATGTATTGGCTTTGTTGATCAGAGCATGCCAGAACTCGTCCGTGACTTCGCGCTTTCCATTTGGTTGACGTCGAACAATGACAAACTCTGGTAAGTGCTTGTGGAGGCCGGCGATGGTATCCCGCATCTCACCAAATCGGTCATCGAATTCTCGATAGAGCTTGCCCATACGTGACCAGAGAATGTGGTCGTCTTCACTACCATCACCCCTGAAAAAATCATCGAGGTCCTCCTGCTTCTTGCGGCGCTCCGATGGCTTGATCCACTCGGCGATATCGTACCATGATGTTGCAATACGAGCACCAATCGCGCCCACCATACCAGTCTTTGGTGAGGTCTCGGGAAAATCATTGGTCGACATATGGTTTGTCGAGAAAGCCAAAAGTCCGAAGGCGAGGAAAGCCACGAGGAGGAACTTGATCAGCCTTGGAATGTTCCATGAAGCCCTGTCGTGTTCATCAGGGACTGCGCCGAGCCACGCGTTGATCGCCTCGGGGCTGTTAAGGTGCTCTTTGCGAGCTGGCTTCTGAGCTCGAACGCGAGGCTGAGGAGGACCATCGCGTTGCAGTCGAGCCTGCTCTTCTGCAACAAGCTCGTCGATGGACTGATCGATAGCGGCCTTCTCAGCGGCAGATGCTTGCTTGGAACGGGGCGCTGCCGCAGCTCGGACCTCAATTTCGACCTGCTCTTCCTGCTCTTGGACATTGGCACGAGCCTGCATGCGACGCGCCCTATTCCTCTTCCACAAGGGCTCAGCATGAGCTTCTTCTGATGACGCGCGCGATGAATCTTGGTGAAGTTGACGAAAGAGCATGCCAGCTTCGTGGACTGGGCCGAAGGACTTTGACGTCTGGTCCATAGACGCTGCAAGACCGCTGTCGCTAGGTGCAGCATCTTCGCTGTCTTCAAAGGAAAGTCCTGGCGCAGCGGGAGTATTGGGCGCTAATTCAGGAGAAGGTGAATGCTGGATATCTCGGCCATTGAGAGCACCGCTCATGCGTGGGGTCTCAGCGCCAAGCTCGTCGATATCATCATCGTTGTCATCATCATCATTGTCGCGATCGACGGCGTCTCCGCGCTGGTTCTGAAATGCTTGCGCGAAGCCGGTGTTGGTGAGAGACAGCTCCTCAGCGGCGCCTACACGACCACTTGCGCCATAAGCGTTGGACTTGCGGGCCTTGACCTTGGTGAGAGGTCCCTTCTTGCGCTGTCGGGTTCCATTGGTAGTCACGGTGGTGATGACGGACTGGTTGGTGACTGAGCCTGCCTGCGACAAACGAGCCGAGCGGCGCGCTGGTGTTGCGGTAAGCCCTGCGCGTTGTGACATGGCGAAAGATGACAGAAGGCGTTGAATTGGGTGCAAGATTGCTAATCAAAGATGGGAGTGTTAAGTGTCTTGGAAAGATGTGAGCAAATATTGAGTTGGATGTAGCAGGAAGGTGCAGAAGAAGTCGAGGATGGAGACGAGCAAGACGTGCAACTTGAGCGGTCGACAATAGCAGCGGTATTGTGTATTACGCAAGGCCGAAGAACAATAGGAGTCCAATCAGGTCACGTTGGAGGGCTGGGAGAAGCTGCAGAAATGGCTGAATAGAAAAATCTTGCGTGGTGAAAGTGAAGGGGAGTGGTGCTATGGTGCTGAACGC
This sequence comes from Paraphoma chrysanthemicola, assembly GCA_020744225.1. Classification (NCBI taxonomy): domain Eukaryota; kingdom Fungi; phylum Ascomycota; class Dothideomycetes; order Pleosporales; family Phaeosphaeriaceae; genus Paraphoma; species Paraphoma chrysanthemicola. Next base: position 271,866 of record JAGMWG010000016.1, read on the forward strand.
AAATGCGATGCTTCCACGAAGAACAATGGGGCTTGTGGACGAAAGATGCATGTACTTACATTTCCCCCCAGGTCGCGTCCACCGGTGCATACAAGTGAAGCCAGCGAGAAACCACACGATGCCCGTCTCTTTCTTTTCTCTTTGAAGATGCGGTTGATGAAGTTGGTGATGTCGGCCCGGGCAACAGGGTGTAAACACGTGGGCGATCCGACGCGTCGCGGTAGAAGCGCAGTGCTATCGTCGGCTTAAAGGGATCTTTTGGCGTTTGAAGTCTGTCGAGATGCAGCCCGCGACCATTTTCCAGGCTCTGAAGGCGATGTTCGCGATATTGATGATGGAGACGTGCTTGTTTCTCGAGATGGAGCGCTGGAAAGCGCCACGAGCGCGTTTTGTTGCAGGGGTGGGCACCGCATAAGGCAGCATTAGCGAGTTGGCTAGCAAGTTGCAGCGGTGAGCAAAGTGGCAGTCGTGGCAGTGCTTCGAAAATAAAGAGAACTCGATGAACAAAGCCTTGTTGATGATCTGGAAACTGAACTTCTACCTCTTGAGTGCATGGATGATGCTTCCTAGCGGGTGGGGGGACCCTGAGCTAGAAGCTTCGGACATCGCATGTTCCTGCATGGTTCCTGGGATTTGACGGCACACTGCAGCAGACTATGATACACAATTCCACAGGGCTGAGCGCGTGATGATAACAATAGGCACGACATTTGCCAACATCGCTCGCCAGGACTCGTGCGTCTTGTCAAGGTTGCACCCCATCGATTGTTCCATCACTGCGTGAATTGTTCGATCTATCCAACGGCACTTCACCGTCCAGATCCGCCTTCATTGTTGTAGATGTCAGCAAAAGTCTGCCGTACATTGAGGGCTGGGTCACTCTCTTGTAGCCTTGCAATCGTTGTTATTCTTACCAGTCAGCCACGAAAGGGGCCTGCACAGAACTTGACTGCAACCTCGTACTCATGGGATTGCTTCTTGAGCAACATGTTGCGAAAGTTCAGTGTGCTGATGGCCTAGGCACCGGTTTGACTGACAGCCTGTGCCTTCCTATCTGGTCCTTCAGCTGTTCTCACCAGCCACCACGCTCGGCACCCAGTGAGCTGCGTAATCAATTCATTGAAAGGCGCGCGCCATGTACAAATGTGATCGGTCTCGATAAGGAATCTTATCCGCTTTGAGTTACGCTGCCGTCAGGGTCCCGCCAACATCGTATTGTTAGCGCGGGATGTTGCGCCTTCAAGCTCGTGTTCCCAACTTTTTATATCTCCCTTAGGACCCAATTGAGCTTCTACGCAGGTACAAAGTCAGATAATTCTCCGCTACAACTTCGCGCTTCAGACAGCTCCTAGCTTCTACACTCAAAATGGTCGTCGGATCCGTTCTCGTCACTGGGTAAACACCGCCCCGCCTTCAGCTCAGCACGAGCTCCACATGTTTGCTGTCCCACGATAGCGACTGACTCCTTCATAGTGGCACGGGCTACATTGGCTCCTTCACCGCGCTCGCACTCCTCGAGGCCGATTACAAAGTCGTCATCGTCGACAATCTCTACAACTCTTCTCCAGAAGTCGTAAACCGCATTGAGCTCCTCAGCGGCAAGCGACCTGCGTTCTACCAGGTAGACATCACAGACGAGGCTGCACTGGACAAGGTCTTCGACGAGCACCCAGATATCGACAATGTCATCCACTTCGCGGCTCTCAAGGTAGGCTTGTCATGTTACTTCGTCATTGTTGCCTCCATACTGACTACTGCAGGCCGTCGGAGAGTCTGGCGAAATCCCTCTCACATACTATCGCGTCAACGTTGGCGGATCCATCTCTCTCCTCTCCTCGATGACCAAGCACAACGTCTCAAACATCGTCTTCTCCTCCTCCGCTACCGTCTATGGCGACGCCACTCGCGTTCCCAACATGATCCCAATTCCCGAACACTGCCCGATTGGCCCCACAAACGTCTACGGCCGCACAAAGTCGACCGTCGAGAGCGTGATCGAAGACACAATTGAGGCACAGCGTAACAAGGCCAAGAAGGAAGGCAAGCCAGAAGAAGGCAAGAAGTGGAACGCCGCACTCCTGCGCTACTTCAACCCTGCGGGAGCCCACCCGTCGGGCATCATGGGCGAGAACCCCCTTGGTGTCCCTTACAACCTCCTCCCCCTCCTCGCACAAGTCGCCATCGGCAAGCGCGAGAAACTCATGGTCTTCGGCGACGATTACAAGTCAAAAGACGGCACCGCCATCCGCGACTACATCCACGTGCTCGATCTCGCGCGCGGCCATCTGCAGGCGCTCAACTACCTGCGTGAGAAGCAACCCGGTGTCAAGGCATGGAACTTGGGCAGTGGCCGTGGTTCCACCGTGTTCGAGATGATCAAGGCGTTCAGCGACGTTGTGGGACGCGACCTGAAGTACGAGGTCGCACCAAGGCGACAGGGCGATGTCCTGGATCTGACTGCCAATCCGACTCTGGCGAACCAGGAGCTGAACTGGAAGACGGAGCTTACACTGGAGGATGCGTGTGCAGATCTGTGGAAGTGGACTGAGAACAACCCTGAGGGATATGGACAGCAGCCACCCAAGGCGTTCTTGGATGCGCTCAAGAAGCACTGAGTGTGTTTTAGTCAGACTATGATGGAGATGAGGAATGTAATGAAAGCATAGCACTGCAGGAGCATGGCACTGGACATAGATCTCATGACATATCTAACACAAAATAGAGGGACGAGTTGTTGGCACATTATTTGATCTAGGATTGGTAGGTTTCTTATGCAATCTAAGTACTTCCAGGAGCTGTACTGGATGTATTGACTCCATATACAGGACGTGGTTCTGGGTTCCTCTAGGCGCAGAACATGACAATCCTCCGAGATGGTTTGGCGCAGGGCCAGTTGGTATTGCTGGACACATGTGCCATAAGACACAGGCTAAGCACGATGCAACAAGACACAATTATGTCTTAACGTACGACTGCTCCCTTGAGCGTCGGGATACTGCAGAGACCCTCCTTCGTCCGCAGCTTCGCTACACCCGTCTTCTTATCCGCACCTTCACCCGCTAGCTGTGGAACAACACCAACATCGAAGCCAACCTCCAGTCCGTCAGTCGTGGTGAATCCTGGCTGGATGGTCTCCCAGATCTTCTTCTTGGGGTTCAACACAGCCTCCGGCTCGCCTTCCCAACCTTCAAAGTAGATCCTGTCACCCGCCTTTGCGCCCTCAGGTGGTTTGACGAGCTCGACGGGGCCCTTGTGCGAGTCCTCACCCTCAGCTACCTTGGGTGATGCAGCGAGTACCATGGCACACGACTTGACGCCACGCATGGTGACCGGCTTGAGATTGCATACGGCGACGATCTTGCGGTTTTGCATCTCAGCAAGGGGAATGAGACCATTCAGACCCGAGCACACGGTCCGTACGACCTGACCTTCGTATTCGGAAGTGTTGTCTGTGCCGGGTGCGTCGCCGCATGCAATAGTGGAAACGAAGAGCGAGTCGGCGTTGGGGTGTGTCTCGGCTTTCAGGATATGGCCAACGCGAAGATCGATGAGGGCGGGGGAGAGTGGCTTTTCGACTGCGGCACTGAAGAAGTCAGCTTGATAGCTCAAACCAATTCTGCGAGACTTACGCTTTCTGAGGTTTAGGCTGCTTCTCCTTCTTTTCCTTCTTTTCTTTCTTCTGGGTTGGTGCACCTTCCGGTGGTCCACCTGATGTGGGCTTGCCAGCAACTGTGCCTGCTACCGCATCGCCAGCGGCTTGAGCCAGGCCCTTTGCCTTCTCCTTCTTGCTCTTGCCGCCCTGACCACCCTGCCCGCCGTTCTGCTCGCCAGTCAGGGTTGTAGGTGTGGCACCAGACGCGTTGGCTGCTGCGGCTTCCTTCTCCTTCTTCTTGCGCTCCTTCTCCGCCTTTGCGTCTACCGGCTTGATCTTGAAAACAATGTTATCCAACTCAATGTTGACCTTGTTGTCAAGCTTCAGACCAAACAGTGGCGAGTTCTGGACAAAGTCGATATGGCGAACGATGTGGTGGTATCCTTGTTCGCCAGTTCTCTCCTCCGCACTCCATTTCGACACGACTGGGGCAAGTTTGTGGTAGAGGGCGATGTCAGCGACCGACGGCTTCGCGCCGAGTACCGTGGTTCGGCTCGAGAGATGGGTGTTGAGGGAGGAAAGGCGTTCGGCCGCCTTTGCGGCGTCCTCAGCGGGCGAGGCAACGTGCGAGGCAGTAATGAGCCATTGATTCAGCTCGGTCTTTTCTGCGTCGGTGTAGGTGGCATCGGGGAAGAGAGCCTGCGAGGCCTTTACGGGATCAGTCTCGGCGCCGGCGTTGTTTGGCGCGTGCGACTTGAGAAAGGTAGCCAATGTCTCGTCAATTGTTGTAGTTGACATGGTGGGCCGGAACGACGTGTGGAAGAATGAGTGTATAGCAAGCGGCTGCGGGGTGAAGAAAGTGCTGGCTAGGTGGGGCGCAGCTACTGTTATATTCCTGGCTTGGTGAGCTGGAGCTGAGTATGGGTACCTGGCGAGCTGAAGGAGGAGTGGGCGCAGGATTCGAGGCGGTCTGGTGCGAAGAATGGCGCAGCTGAAGGAGTGTATCTGCATTGGCATAATTTAGCACGTGAGTCAAAACTGCAGCCCTGAAGGCCCGCCGCCAGGGACGCATCGCGGGGCAATTCCATACCTTGCTCTTCTGCGGCGCACAGGCCATCGCGTTGAGCTTGGAGCATTGCACGTCGCGGTACTGCAGGCTGCGTTATCTCATGTCGATACGATATTTGCGTGTCTCCAGGAACACTATGATAGTAGTTGACTCCCTGTAACCTTACTTCCCCCGGAGACTTTAGCATTCGGTAGATTCATCATCGGCGCCGAAGACAACAACATGCCAATACCATAGATGATCACATTTGAGGTGTCTTGCTGCCTCTTCACGTAGATATCCTGCATTGCAGCCTCCGCGTGGCTTCCTGGTAGTACTTCGGATGACGCAAGACGTTTGCTGCCTGCACTTGCTTCACGTACATAGTTTCGTAGTCCACACCTCCAGCCCCGCAACACCAGAACAACCACAATCAACATGTCAGCCTCAGACTCGCCTGATGTGCCTGCGGGCAAGAAAAGGTTCATCCCTTTGGGTATGCGATACCGCTCAGCCATCTTTGGACATGCTAATGCGCGAAACAGAGAACAACCCGGAGGTCATGACAGCTCTGGTCCACAAGCTGGGACTTAACAAGTCGTTAGCTTTCCATGACGTCTTCAGCATAGACGAGCCAGAGCTGCTTGCTTTCGTACCGCGGCCCGCCCATGCTCTCCTCCTCGTATTTCCGGTTAGTGAGACATATGAGAAATTCCGCGTTCAGGAAGACAAAGAGCGCGAAGAGTACCAAGGCCATGGTCCGGATGAAGAGGTCGTCTGGTACAAGCAGACCATCGGCAACGCCTGCGGCCTGATCGGCCTGCTACATGGAGTCTCGAACGGCGTACCACGCTCCAATATCGGTATGTCTCCAAATCTCGAGTAAGACAGCCCGGCCCGCATCCTGACAGCGCTCGCAGAACCCAACTCAAACCTAGCCAAACTTGTCAACGATGCAATTCCTCTAAAACCCACCAAACGAGCCGACCTCCTTTACGAGTCGGAGGCCCTTGAGAGTGCACATCAAGCTGCTGCCACGGGTGGTGACACAAGTGCTCCAGCCGCCGAGGATAACGTCGACTTACACTACGTCTGCTTTGTCAAGTCCGAGAACAACTCTTTGTGGGAGCTGGACGGTCGGCGCAAGGGGCCCCTCAACCGTGGACAACTGAGTCCAGACGAGGATGTTCTCAGCGAGAAGGCTCTAGATCTTGGGGTACGCAGCTTCCTAAAGCGTGAGACGGCGGCGGGAGGAGGCGACCTGCGGTTCAGTCTGATCACGCTCGCAGAATCTCTGGACTAGATGCCGTGGCCGCCTTCTATCTGTAGAGCCGACTATTTCACACTTTCAGGAGATTGCATAAATCGTGCCCATCTTGGGCACTAGTCCCGGCCTTCTGTGAGCCAAGTCTAGGGAGGGAAAGCACTCGTTGAGGTATTCGACTACACTGTACCGTTGATCAACCGGCGAGGATCCGAAGAGACCTCATTCGAGTACTGTGCATATCCGTAACTATCCACCATAGCGTGAATCGCCGCATAAGCGGAGCCGCAGCCGCGAATTCTGTGTCTCAGTGAGGTATGTTGAACCTTTGCAGCTATGCATGTCTCGCCTGCTTTCAGAACTGAAATCATTAGGGCTGCTGTCAACAAACAAGGACCAGAGTCTCGGGGATAGTATATTGCGTTCTGTCCAGTGGCTTGATCGTGCTCAGCATTATTCTACAGATCCGTACACCATTCGTTACAGTCAACCAGTTGGAAGAGTAGTTTCGTTCTCCTGCTAGGAAGTCTGCTCCACGACGCGCAATTCTCCTATGAGTGTCGTACCCCTCCATCGAAGCACTTGTTTCTACTCCCCCTCCGTCCACTATAATCGCGATTCTATTCGGCCCGATGGCACTCAGTCCTAATTCTGCTTGGACGTCCGCTGATGCTCGTGATCTGCAACAGACGTACCAGGTTCAACTATCAGCGTTAGTATGCTCCGGACTAAGTATCGTGGCTTGTATCATTGCATTCTACTGGTTCAGCCGCATGGACAAATTGTTCCGACACCGGTACGTTGCTTTTCTGGACGATAAGTTTACTGCAGCTAACAACAAGGAAGCTTGATCATGTTTCTAATATACGGCGATCTTATGCGGAACACTTGGTACTTTGTTTTTGCTGTGTACTCTTTAGCCCGAGGGAGGGTTCAGACGGAGTCGAAATTTTGTCAATCTAGTGGTTTTCTGACCCAATATGGGACAGAGACGAGTGGTAAGTTTGAAGCCGGACTATTTCGGTAAGCTAAAAGTTGAGCAATAGCTAGACTACGCGGTCTTGGTCATGGCGATTCATAGTGCCTTGCAAGTCTTCCGTCCGGCCTCGCATGGGGCTTCAGACGGCCTGTACCAATACCGATACTACATCTACTTCGGGGGTATCGCTCTTCCGAGTTTAACAGCCAGCTTAGCATTCGTCAATCCGGACCCTGCCTATCTCTCGCTGGGCGCATTCTGCACTCTTCCAATAAGGCCGTTCTGGTATCGGCTAGCACTTTCCTGGATACCTCGCTACTTGATCGCTCTGACCATCGTCATCCTGGCTATTGCGATTTACGCTTATGTGGGCTTTGAGTTCCGGGCTTACGACAATATTAGCACAACCTTCAGAACACAGACGACAATCGGCATGTCGCAATGCGACGCTGAAGCTGGACTGCTCGTCCAAACAGCTCCGAAGACTTCAGAGATGGAGACGATGCCTGACAACACCCGAAGAACATCATCGATTGCTCATGATGTCATGTCGTGCCATCGGCGAGGATCGAACATTGCGTTTGGGGCACAAAATCATTTCACGCATCCGGCAGATGTAAGTCATAATAGCGTATACTCTCAATCTCTACCCTGCAGCGCAACAAACCTTCCACTCCAGCGAAACTTGTCTGTGCGCCCACCACTCTTCGACATCCCTTCTGGTTACACCGTGAAGCCGCCAGACAACGAGGCCGACCAGGAAGGACCATTGTCACCCACCTCTCGACCGATCGACGATCCTCTCGCAAGCCTTACCCCACGAGCCCCCCATACAGGCCATGATCGATCTTCCTCCAGCAACGCCTCCCCTACATCAGCTACGGAACACCGTCTACACCGTGAACGCATGCGCATGCATCGCCAACTTCGCCTCATGTTCATCTACCCGCTTGTCTACACACTCATGTGGCTTATTCCTTTCGTTCAACACTGCATGATGTACGACGACTACCAGGCTTCGCACCCCATCTTCTGGATCCGTATTCTCTCTACAATTTGCCAAATGATCCTCGGCTTGGTCGACTGTCTCATCTTCTCCATGCGCGAGAAACCCTGGCGCAGTATCCAGAGCAGCGACGGCTCCTTCTGGGGGAGTTTCGCCATCTGGCGCAACTCGAGGATCGGATCGATATCCAGTTGCGGTTTGGTTGTTGGGAGTGTGGATAGTGGGGGGATGGAGACGAGTATGGCGGGGAGTGTGAGCGGGGCTGGAGGGGCAAATGCTAGGAGGAGCGTTAGAACGAGTGCGAGCGATGACCAGACGAAGGTTGCGGTAGAGCAGGCAAGAGTTAGACTGGATTTAGAGAGGGAGGATAGACTGGAGAGAATGAGGAAGAGGCTGGAAGAAAGGGCGAAGGCGGACAAAGAGAGGGCGAGTGAGGAGGGTGATTCTGATGGGGAGGAAGGCAGCAGGAACGATGAGGGGAATGGGGTGGTGCGAGAACCGAAGGGAAAAGATAAGCTTGTTGGACCGGTTGTGGATGGCGCATGAATACGTATGTGATCCTGCACGCGCGCGAGATTATGGCGGGCTCAGCTGCAAGCCCCTGGCCACACTTTTCTTTTGCTGGCGTAGTTCCATGTTGTTGTAACTTCTAATTCCATAATCATCAGGCTTGATCTAGAATGCATATGCACCAAGACTCTAGAACTCGTCCACTTTGACTTCGCGCCCTTCTTTCAACGGCAAGTACACCTTCTCCCACAACTCACTCCTCTCGCCTAGATGGTACGCCAAGCTCACATCCTGCATTCCAGCCTCCGTCCTTTCGCCCATGTTTTCTAATTGCGAAATGATGTTCTCCAAGCCAAGTGCTTTTCCCGTAGCTTGTGTATTCCCCGCCTCCAACGAGACATGCACAATATGTATATGAAAATGATAATACGTCGGTTGATCTGTCCTATCATTAGTCCCTAGTCTCGCAAGTCATCTCCTACAACACATCGAGCCCAACTTACAATGCACATAAAGCTTCAATTGATCCTTCTCCAAACCCTCATACAATCCGACCGTCGCCTCCATCATCTTGTCCCGCATGTGTTTCAACCACTCCACATTCCCACTCTTCAGATCCCTCACGCTCCAGATATCCCTGCGCTCCACAATGCCGAGTAAATGCAGGCTTCCCATCGTTTTGCGGTCCCAGTTCAAGTCGGGTAGGAGTAAAAACCCAGACTCCCCGTGTTCGCGGTACATGACGTCTTCCTGCTCGGTGCGGCCTTCGATGATGTTGAAGACCCAATTAAGCGCGCCTTTGTCGCGCTGGCGACGCATGTATGGATTCACATATTCAGTGTAGATTTCTGGTGTCTCAGTGACTACCCTCAGACCTTGTGCTTCGTATTTGTTCACATGTTTCTGCGTGCATGGGTAGATTAGATTGATTTTGAAATCTGGTGGTGCTTGGCCATCGGTGCCGGCGAAGTTGGGGTTGCTGTTTGCGAGAAACCACGAGTAAATGTCGTTTGCGCCGAGGTTTTTGATGTTGCGGAGCGAGGTCGAGAAGCTGTGTAGGTTGGCGTCTGAAGTGTCGAATGCGGCGCGCTCGGCGATTAGAAGCGCGGGTTGGGAGTCAATGGTGCCGAGGAGGGAGATGCGGCGGCCGGCTTGGTCCGAGTTGAGAAGGCGGGTGAGCTGAAATCTGGGGATGAGGGCTTCGGCTTTGGCGGCGATTTCGGGGGGTGTGGTCGAGGTCATGATGGGGTTTGGAGAGGAAGAGCCAGGATGGAAGCAGCACCTCAGAAGGCTATAGTCTGTTAGCCGAAGTCCGAAATAAAATTCTTATTTGTATGATAGCATTCTGGTTAGCAATGTATATGTGATGCCTTATTCATACTTCTAGTGTGATAATACTTGCACTGTCCAGACGCGAAGTCCTTTCAACAGGCAGAGTCTAGAATTTTGCAAGTAGAAGTTCAACCTACACGTATGAACGACCAGTTCTCTCGAAGCTATCGCCGATGCACGCTTTTCAGGTTGTAGTACAAATATTGCAAGCTGATTGGGTGATGGATGGTGAAATGAGGTCACATGTCGACGCGTTTGCGCGGTCGCGCCTGCATCGCCCCTGGCAACCGTGGAAGGCACGGGCGATTCTTGCCAAGCCAATGACGCTCACACCGACCACGACCTCACACAACCGCACTCGTCGCGCATCGCCATCGCAACCTCAACTCGCAGTATACCTATAACATCGATTCAGAACATTTACGATGCCACCGAAACGAAGATCCTCCGGCCCAGCGACTAAGTCGCAGCAGTCCACCCTTGCCTTCCACGGAGCATCAAACAAGGTCACAAAAGCAGGCACAAGAGCTCCAGCAGGCAAAAACAATGTCATCTCTGAGGTTGCGACAAAGAAGGAAGTTAAGCCAGAGATTATCAATATCGTTGAGGAGCCAACAACTGCTGAAGCGGCAATAATCGACCAGACGACGGAGGAAGTCGCGGCGCAACCTGAAAGCGCACCAGAAGACATCGAAGCCCGGCGCGTCACGGATGCAGCGATAAAAAAGTATTGGGCCGCAAAAGAGAAGCAAAGAGTGGCACCTAGGGTACATCAGCAGGACCTCAGCTTGCACGAGAAGATCCTGAGAGAGTTTGACATGAGTGGACAGTATGGCGTAAGATATCCCCGCCTGTCAGCAATGTCGATTTTGTGTCTTACACTCTAAACGCTGGATACTGCTGCTATTGACTTGTGCTGACATTTACTTTCTCACTGCAGCCCTGCACCGGAATCGCGCGGTTGAAACGCTGGAAGCGTGCATATCGTCTCGATCTCGACCCGCCGATCGAAATTCTTGCCGTTTTGCTGCGGGAAATGGACGTTGACAGCAATGTGGAACTGCAGAGATCACAAGTCGATGAGTTGTTAAACTCAAAGGTCAAGGTCGATGCAACTTGAAGACTTCTGGGGTTCAATCAGTGTAGCAGAGAGCACATGTTCATGCACGCCAGTTACGCCCTTTAAAAAAGTAGAGGAGCACAAGACGATCGATGTGACTACATGTTTTAGCACCGCACATTGGAGTTTAGGAGTAACGTCGGTGGTTTCAATCGACACTGATCGTCGCAATGTGCGACAAGGGATGCTCAGTGCGCCTTTTAAATGGGCACGCGAGCAGCTTCGCCAAGTGCATACGACGCCCATGCTAAGGCTCCACACTTCTCGAGTAAATGAAAGTTCTTGTTCGGATTCCCCTTGCGTCTATTCTGCATCCTGGCCCGAAACGTTGCATTAATTGCACCGCTGCGATGCAGCCAACACATCGGCCCTTTCGTCCACACCTTTAAGAAGTTTTGTAAGATCGTACGTCAGCAGGCATTAGCTAATGGACGGATGCAAGGCGACGCGAGGGCTGCACATCTCTCCGCTAACAAAGGACCCAGGCCCATGTCCCGGTCTTTCATATGTCGTCCCCAATTGGATCGCATTCGTTATCGTGCCGGACAGCATCCGGCACTCCCAGCACGCGGGGTTACGCAAGTTCAACAGTTTTTGACAGCATGCGGGCAACCGTGTCACATTGACCAATTTCGGAAGTGTGAAAGAGGCTATTTGAGCCTTGCCGTTGTGCATCGCACGCGACACAATCCTTCACAGACGGCTCCAATTTAGGACTTGGAGCGGGGTTGATCTGCAATCGTTCGATGAAGCTCTGGGCTCCTGCGGTGGTGGTGTGTGGCGAACAACCGTGCTGGGCGACAGGTGTGGGGTAAGAGGAGCCACTCTGATGCTGGGATCCGCATGCGACTGGCACACTAATTGCCAGCCCGTTTCCACGCTGCCGGCGTGCTCCCTAGCGGGGCTTGACACTTGACGCTGTCGCAGCTCCGTACGAACTCTTGGGTCGGTGATGTGCACGTCGTCTTTTTTTGGCGAGGACCCACCCGTCCTTATCGCTCGAGATAACTGCGCCTCGCGATGGCTCAATTCACGCGCCAGCAGCTAGAAGCAGGGCCAGCGGCGGGCGCAATGGGTGCTTCTGCGTTGGCTTGTCGGGCCAGTCGTAAGAACTTTGTCTGAACAAGCGTGCATGTGGCTTGCAGCAGCCAACCAGGATGGGTGAATCAAAACGGTCCTTGTCGAATCCTTGGGAGTGTGAGATAGCGGGGAACCACTCAAGAGACGCATGGCATTCCGCTGCCATGCTGTACGACCTCCTCCTTCAACCTCCCATTGCCCCTCCATTCCCTTTACTCTCTTTTCCAGATCAGATCAATTCACTTTGTGTCTCTCCATACTTCACCTCTTTCAACAAGATGCTGGGCGCACCTGCTGCCACGCTTTAGACTCGCACCTTCCCCCCGCGCGGCGGCCGTCGACGACTCTTTCCTCGACCATCCACGCGTTGTTGATCGCACCATCAGACCCGGGCTATCCGTTCCAATTCGCAACCAGGTGCGTTGCAAATCCACCTTCTTTTGTTCTACATACTCATCAATTGCTCCCCAGCGTCATTGCCCGTCACCCCACCATCCCGTGACACGCACGCCATCTTGCGCCTTGGTGTTGTTCCACCGTTCCACCGTTCCAGGAATCCGCAGGTTACCCATTGGGCTCTCTTCATTGGGAAGGCCAAACCAATCTTATTCGACGATCGCAATTGTAAAGGACGTCTCTGCCATTTCGCTACTCGTGCTTGACGCCGCATGCACCCACGTTGCGTTCTTTCATCCGTATCTAATCGACACTCGTTCCATCTGCAAGCATGGCTGCTGCAGTAGCCAGGGCGATGCCCATTCCCAGTCGCACATCAACGCCTCCACCGCACCTGTCGCTCAACACGTCAACCCGAGGTACTCCTGCTGCGATCCCCAACAAGCACATCCCCGTATGCTCGCCCGGTGGCCTGCCTGCAACTCCTCCGGCTTCTCCGCCCCGACAGGACAGCTTGGTAGAAACCTCGTCAATCACATATCCACCCAATCAGTATTGCACAGAGTACTCAGATGACCCACCCGTGTACACCATCACTGCAGACCGCATGGCTGAGGCACTTGAGCATATGTCGACTCAACCTCTTCCAAACCCAGAGCAGGTCTTCCCTTGGATGCATGGTCTACATTCCGAGAATCAGCTCCAACTTGCTTTCTTCTCGTCTCGCCGAAAGAGCGTTCGAAAAGTGCCTAGGTGCATTCGCAGCCTAACAATCGTGAAGACTGGTGGCAATTTGAACACTAGCAAGATCAAGGGCGCTATTGCTCCTGACGAGCTACTTGAGCCTGCATCTTCCGGTGCGCCGGCTTTCATCGAGTGTGATCCGAAAGACGGATTTTCTGTGCGCAACTTCCAAATTCAGGCTTGCAAGCTGGCTACCGTGTCGGATATCATTGTGTACGGCGACCTCAAGACGAATCCTAATGAGACCGTGGCATTGGCGCAGCGAATCTCCCAAGCGCAGAGACAGTATGAGGCCATAAATGGCTTCCCACGTTGCTGGTTCAATACTTTCATGTTGTCAGGTACGAATAAGATATCGGTTTGTACTATTCACCACTGACAAGTACAGATTCGTTCAAGGTTGTGCAGGAAAAATACCCTGAATTGGTCGCTATAGATTCTAAGGGAGGTATGACAGGCAATGTAGTCGACTTTTGTAAGGTCTTTTGATACATCGGTGAAGTGAATTATGAGCTGACATGACTGCAGTCTTCTGGGAGCGCTACGAAATGTGTGCAATGTCACAAGCTTCAGAAATCAGCAATAACATCTTCCTCGGTCCAACGCCTGACCTTGGTCTCAACCCCGATTGTGTGGGCGAAGACGCATATGACATGCTTATTGAAGCTACCGACCTTGCGCATGTGCCGGAGTCACGCTCGCTTCGAGCTCTACGCATGGGTTTGGAGAGGAACAATCGCAAATCTGCTCTTCACATGGAATTTCCTTCTTCGGGAAGCATTATGCCACCAACTTGGTCTCATTCAGAGGTTGACGGCCTGATGGAGATGTGCAAGTGGATGTACGAATTGGCGAACCCGCATGAGGCGAAGCGGTCGAAGCGACGAAGATCGGATGAAGACGAGGCGATTGAGCTTGACGACATTCCGACGCCACGAAAGTTTCTTATTCATTGCACAGATGGATACACTGAGACGACACTTCTTGCATTGGCTTACTTCATGTATGCTGAAGGCTTGACTGTACACGATGCCTGGGTACAAATGCATCGCGACAAGGGACGAAACTTCTTTGCATACCCTTCTGATGTCGCGCTCTTGACAGCTATTCAACCTCGCATTCTACAAGAATCTCCACGATTCAGCCAGAGTGTTTTCAACATCCCGGAACCTCAATGGCTTTCGAAGATTGACGGTAGCTTACCTAGCAGAATCCTGCCGTACATGTATCTCGGTAACCTTGGGCACGCGAACAATCCGGAGCTCCTGCGCGAATTGGGTATTACACGTATCTTGAGTGTCGGAGAGTCACTATCCTGGCCCGAAGATCTCAAGAAGAAGCTCGCTTGGCCTATGGAGCATTTTCTCATGGTTGATCGCGTGCAGGACAATGGGGTCGATCCACTCTGGGCGGAATTTGAGCGATGCTTGAAATTTATTGGTCAGTTGCTGTAGAATTAGTTTACACGGCAAGTCGCTAACATCCCGCAGAAGAAGGCAAGCGCGATGGCGGTGCCACTCTTGTGCATTGCAGGGTAGGCGTATCGCGGTCCGCAACGATCTGCATTGCAGAAGTCATGAACGAGATGGGCCTTTCATTTCCCCGCGCATAGTATGTCACATCCTCTGCTTATCATCAACTCCACTGACCGGATCTTCTCAGCTGCTTTGTACGAGCCCGGCGCTTGAACGTTATAATTCAACCACATCTTCGATTCACTTACGAGCTTCTCAAATGGGAAGAGTTCCAGCGTCAGCGACGCAACGAGCCTCTTCGCCGAGAACTAGAGTGGGCTACTGTCGCGCGTGAGATCGCGTTGATGAACAAGCCCTACTCGAAGTGATATTCTTTACAACTCCTCTTCCCTGCGGACAACATAATATACTGGACATGATTTACGAACGATACGATACGACTTGCGAATGTACGATCAGAGGAGACTGCAAAATCTGTTTGCGTAGTTTCAACGATCTTCTTCCGCTGGCTCGATGGCGTCAATGGTTGTTTTTCACTCGGCGTTGTTTGCTCCACTCTCCTTGTCTTCGGACTATGTTCGCTTGCTCATGCAACTATCTCGAAATTGCGGTTTGCTTAAAGAGATCAGCCACACGGCGCGGTGGCTATACTGTATGTCGGCGTTTGCAGTCTACTGATCTAGACTGTCAATGAGCATCCTACAGAATTGATGCGGCATCACGGTTGTGGGAACTGGTATCATACGTGTAACGCGGCATGGTATTGCGGGATCGCAGCGGGACGGCCACTAGGCGTTAGGGAAACATGTTCTTCTATTCGGCGTATATATTCCGGTCGATTGTTGGCTAACAGCCATGGATTCTGCTTCACTATTCTGATTACCAACAACGCGATGCTCTTTCCGTCTTGTTTGCCTTCTGGGCAATGGGTGCCTGATCGATCATCATCAACAAGTGAAACGTTGAAACCTCACTTTTCGCCATGAGTCTTCGTTAACTTGATCAAGCGGTGCTTGCCCATTGCGAAATGTCCATATTTGCAAGGATTACAATCTCCGTGACCCACTTGTTCATAGTGAGTCACAGATCAATTGTCCGTTTGCTCTTCTTTCAATGTCTCCACAATCACTCCCCATTACCAATCCCATATCTCCTCCCACCTCCTCCCATCCAACTCCACCGGCCCCTCCCACCTCCCCACTCTCGGGCCCTTCCCCATCCCTGGCTCAGGCAAACAAATCCAATCCCTCACACATCCTGGGATCTCCTGGCGACTATGGCTCACACACAGTAACGCTTGATGCTCTTGCAACCCAGGCACAATCACCTCGCCCTCCCACGCTACAGGTTTGGGTCCGGTTTCCGTGTACACGAGTTGCATACTTTGTCCCCTGGATAAGAACAGCAGACACTTGTCCCGTGCTAGGTCGTCCATGCCGCTGAATGCTTCATCGAGAATGACGATATCTGGATTCCGAATGGTGGCGCGGAGGAAGAGAAGGACGCGTTGAGCAGAGTAGGAGAGTTCGGCGAAGAGAGTATCTTTTGCCCATGACAAGCTTTCTCCTCTATCATTACCATTCCGCAGCTCGTTTTCGAACCAGGTTAGTGCAGCGTCGACGCGTGCGGTGGTGCTGGAGTCGAGGCGCGGCGAAGTGATAGGTGTATCTGCCCATGCGCTTTCGAGCGCGCGGCGCACGGAGAGGTATTTGGGGAAGAGGGCGTGGACTTCTGGACTTGCGTGGCCCATTCGTGACTGGATTTCGAAAATGGTAATGCCTGGAAGACCGGGCTCGGGCAGGCGAGAGCGTTGGAAGAGTTTCACTGGCGCGGAGTATGTTTGCGGGTGGTCGGATGTTACGAGGGAGAGGAGTGTGGTCTTGCCAGACCCGTTGGCGCCGAAGATGCCCCAGCGCTGGCCGCGGTGGATGGTGAAGTGCAAGCCGGGTTGGGTGGTGTTGTTGATGGTCTCTGTCCAGTCGCCGAGGACGGAATTGGTGCCATATGTGATGCGGACACCGGACATTTCGACAACAGGTTCGCCGATCGAGACGGTTGTATTGTCTTTCTGAGTGTAGCCGTCACGACTCAGTGCTGTAGTGCTCAAGGTTGATGTGTTACCTTCGAAGTTCCCACTCTCGGAGAGATGTCGACCAACTTCGCGCATTTCGACGAGTTTCGGACTCAATTCTTCTCCACGCCGGCCCTGCTTCTCGATCTCCTCATACTTTTCCTTCAAGAGAGCAAATACCTCCTGTTTCTTTCCCAATGCATCAACATTACCATCTTCCCCCGCATAAACGACATGCGTAATCCACTCCGGCACAGCGTCTTGCGGTCTCAGACTCAACACAATTCTTGGCTTGTTTTGTTCTGCCATTCTCTTCAATACCTCTGAAATATGCCTCGTGACAATCGGATCAAGACCAATAAACGGTGCATCAAGACACAACACAAGTGGCTGCGTCAGTAATGCCTTCCCTATCCTGGCACGTCGACTCTGGCCATTGGATAGCATGGCCACTGGCTTGGACAGGAATCGCTCGAGCTCCAGATGCGCCATGACAGAGCGCATAACGTCGTCCGAGATGGCCTTGGCTTTTAGTTCCTCTTCTCCTGGGTTCATGGTCACGATGCCGGTTAGGTATCGTTGCAGCGTAAAGTCCGTGTCTTCTTTCAAGGACTCGTACCGTGCAGAGAGATACGCGCCGCCAAAGGCTTTGCGCTCGACGTCGAAGCCGACATATTCGATTGCGCGGTCTGGATAACGGAGGTTAGGATTCTGTGTCTCAATGTCTTTGGATAGCAGATACGGGAAAGTCCGAGCAGTGGGTGGAGAGCAGAGGAGTTGGCCACGAAGGATTTGGAGAAATGTTGTCCGGATCGTTGAGGAGGGTGAGAGGATGGCCCAATGTTGGTTTGGTGTGGAGAAAGACGGTAGGGAGAGAGTCAGGTCTGGAAACAGGGGCGGATTGGATGTGCCATGCTGGCCTGAGGCCGGTTTAGTAGAGGGATGATGGCGATAGAAAGTGCCATTGGCGATGCTCACAATCGGCTCAGAGCGCAATCTTGCCGTGGTGTGGAGTCTTGAGCATCGCGAAGCTGCAAAGCATAACGCTGGAGTTCTTCGCATGTCGAAACCTTGCCGATATATGGTCCAACACGACTTGGATATATTCCCTTCATCCTGACGCTGTGTGGCCCGCCGTAGTGGTACACGGAAGTGGGCCCGTCTCCGCGACTGGCATGACGTCGAATTGGCCCCACAATCTGCCGAGGTTCGCTTCAACTGACAACTGCGGGCCCGCTTCTATCACGGTCGACAATGTAAGAGCTCGCGAGCTTGGTTCAGAGGTGAAGATGCTACCAAGCTTACAACCGTCGCGGCCCAAGGCAAGTCATTCCCATGTTCGTAGCTCCGACCCTACGAAGTACTGACGACATTTAGCCTTCACAACAATCCGCGCAGCCTACATATGCGCATCCACAGCGACGCGCCACGCACACGACTTCACAATCAGTCGCGCACGCCCAGCCAACGGCTCTGAGGCCGCGATCTCAAGTTGAAGCTATGCCGCCTCATGGCGCCCTCCCAGCAAGCCCATTTTTTGATGCCGCAACACGGCATCCTGTCTTCTTTACTCAGAATCTAAGAAAGCCACCGTTCCCAATACCACAGATAGCCAGTCAGGGCTGGAGTCCGGTCGCGAACGGATACATAATGGAGCAACAGAGGGCTCTGCAAATTGATCCAAAGACGAAGTTATAAGGACCGAGTGAGTGCGTGAAGAAAGTGTCTTGCAAGGCGTCATGGTCCGTTTGATTCGAGAGAAGAAATTTGTGCATTACCACAAGCAGCACATCGCGCTTGGACGGGTTCTCAGGAGAACAATATCAACGTCAGAGAAATTCTAGTGTGATTGGATTACATGGCCCAAGGCGAGAATATATGGGTAGAAGCACATCGCCTTGCAGAGAGCTGCATCCTCTTTTGATACAGGTTCGTGTTCCGATGCTGTGAATGATTAACCTCAACGTGGTCATGTTCTCGATAAATTGATCTTGCGGTGCGTAGGTCTCATTTCTTCCTTTTCTTGAGGTGTCCTCGCTCCTTCCTTCTTACTGTAGCCATCTCATCGTAACCGCTTCTGTGCCTCTACGCCTGGTGCTTGATCGGGGACGGGTCACCTCACTATGACTGATTGCAATTGCTTCGCAAGGCTGCCTTGAAGGGCAATTCGGCCCATGTGATTGGCTCGCCTTATTCCCTTGGTCTCTCCGGTGTAAGGCTGCGTGGCGGAGTGCTTGGTGGCTTGGTGGCTTAGTCCTTCGCGGCTGTGTGCACTACAGCTAGGAGTGCTGCGCAGCATATTCTGCATCACTGATATTTGGATGATGAGACTTATCTCAATCTGAAGATAGATTGTTCATTAGCTGACACCAATATCTCTATCGCTTGAGCCGAGAGGCGATTCTCAATGTAGTCTGCGCCTGCCAGCCCCGTCTCACACACCGCATCATCGTTCGCAGCTTTCCTTGCTCGCGGTGGTGCCCATCAGCTAACCACAATGGCCCAACCAAATAATGGCCACAACATAGGGTCTGTCACTGGACCGACTTCTAGCCAAAGCGACAGCTCGCTCACCGGCACAAACATCAAAGCAGAATACACTATCAGCAACGCCACAAAAGCCAGTTCGAGTCCAGCCTCACAGAATCACACTGGTACTGAACAACACACGAAATTGCAAGCTCCGATACCTGCTTCATCGTCAAGTTCATCCACTATTCTGAGCCGAGGGTGGTGGCAGAAATGCCAAAAAGGGTGGAGACGCATCAAGCAAGGCCCGCTCGAGTGGGTCCTCACTCCTGTCAAATGGCTTGGATCCCGATTGAAGACCGCCTTGTTGTCATTCAATAAGGTCACAATCATTCTTGGTATGATCCTCGCAACCATCTTCAGCATACCCGCGTGGAAAGGGCTCAAGATCCAGGCTTGGACGACCCAAAAAGACTTCTACGAGTATTGCAAAGCAGAGATTGTACGTAGTCTACTTTGTTCTGCATAGCATCTTCTGACGCCTGTTCTTAGAATGGTCTGTTAGGCAGTGCGCGACAAAAGTGCGATGCCGCGATCAAGGCTGGGTTGTCCCCACCTCCTTATACACACAAGCGCTCCCAGACATATCAACCGCGGTCTATAATGCGTCGCGATGCAGACACACTGATGACTCCGGCAGAAACATTAACAGGCACGCGAGCAGCAGCTACCGCCAAAATATTTACTTTAGCGTCCCGGCACCCTGTCATCACGTGGCTGTTTTGGTTCTGCGCCTCAATTATTGTTATCAAACAAATCCAGCAGATGTTCCGCGTGATGAGGCGCCACTATTCCGTCCGAGTAGATCGTCGACTGATTGTTGGATACATGTGTATGGTTGGCCCAGCAACTGTGCTCTTCGCGGAAACTGCCATTTTTTTATTCTTGGCACATGATGCCTGGGTGGCCAGAAGGAACAACGAAGCGTTTGCGTTGTACCGAACTTACTGTCTCAGTCTATCGGTACTTCCTCTTGACCCGAGTCGTAATTTCAAGTCAAATTGACTTTGTCCAGGCCGATGAAAGACCCTCTCCGTGCATCGAGAACGGACCTTTCTCAAGATATACCGACGACCAGCCGCTTAGGCGGCATGAATCTCTGTTCATCATTTTCGTGGCACTTATTATCATCCAAGTATTGGGTTTAAGTTGCATGGTAACATTCGTACCGTATCCGCATAGGCAGGACTTACCGGTATCAGTATAGCCGGTTGATCAGAGGGACAGAATATGAGCGCAAAAAGGTCCATGAAACCAAGGCCAAAGAACTGCTTGCCGGATCCCTCTGTACAGTTTTCCACCCCTCCAAGCCTAAAGTCATCAAAGTATCTATCTTGTCGCAAAAAACTTAGCTATAGCACGTCTTTCGTATCGATACCGTGTGAGGGCAACCAAGGCAAAAATACATCCACACTTTCGCTCTGAAGCCAAATGGCGGCAACCCTTGATGTCAAAGGAATCACATTCCTCGATTCAATAGGCCAAATGTACAAAACTACCAGTATTTGTGATGTTGAAATGAAATGTAGAGCAATTAATGGTTACATCGCGGAGAGTCGTACTCATGAAGAGATGGGTATATCAACTATCCTACAAACACAAGAAAAGCAAAGACTCTATCTATCAAGCAGCCTCTCTTAGCCCTCCCACTGCATCTCAAATAAACACAAACGGTAGCAACACCTTCCCAACCGTCTTACACCAATACTTCCAATCCTTCTTCACTACCGGCGCCCTCTCCTCGCCGACATGATGTTTCTCCATGACCCGTAAAAACACCTCATCAAACGTCGACGGACTGACGCTATAAAACTCCAAGCCCAGCTGTCCCTTATTCTCTTCTAGCATGACGAAAAGCTTACCAACCGACAATCCCTCCTCCTCGGTTTGAACCTTGTTTGAATCGGGATTGGGGTCGTGGGCGGGAATATTATACCGCACTTGCCCGTGATACGCATATCCCTCTTCCTTGGCACCAGGGATCTGGTCTTCGATCCATCTCTTGACTAGATCCATTTCCTCGGCAGAAGTATGTGGTGCTGACTTGCAAATCAACTGGATGTGGAATCCATATCCATGCTTCTGTCTCAAATGCTCCGTAGTCCCAACATCCAGCAACGTTTGTGCAAGGACACCAACTCTATCTCCGAGACAGTCTGCTTCTTCCATGCTGTGCGTCGTGAGTAGAACACTACGACCTGGTACGAATTCAGCCAGTGTTTTCCACATGGTGCGTTTGGCGAGCGGGTCCATTCCACTGCTCGGTTCGTCGAGCAAGACGAGTTGCGGGTTGCCGATGAGCGCGATGCCGAGGCTGAGTTTGCGCTTGTTGCCACCTGAGAGTTTGGATGCCATGGAGGAAGCGAAGCGCTCGAGACCGACGGCGCGGATGATCTGCTGTGCGTTGCGGCGCGGGTCGGATACGCCGCGGATGCCGGCGTAGAATTCGAGATGCTCCACGCATGTCATCTGGTCGACGGCGTCGAATTGAGGACAGACGCCCATGCGAGCGCGTGCGGTGCGGCGGTCTTTGATCATGTTGATGTCTTCGAGATGGAGCGAGCCGCCCTTTTGGGATGGTTGGATCTCGCCGCGGAGCATGTCGATGGTGGTAGACTTGCCGGCTCCGTTGGGGCCGACGATAGCGAATACTTCTCCTCTCTTGATGCCGAAGGTGAGGTCGTCCACGGCTGTCATGATACCACCATTGCGATGTTTGAACGTTCGCGTCAAATTTTGAGCTCTCAAGCCGTCAGTAGCGTGGGAAATCCGCTCAATTTCCTGGGATACCTCGGGCTCTCTGGCAGGACGATCCTCAGCATCTGGGGCTGACTTTGTCTTACGGCCCCAAGACGCAGTCCATTTATGATCGACTGTCATCAATACCAGGAAAAGAACGAGTGATTGGCCTATTAGGTACAAGATAGGCCCGCCGTAGAGCGTGATCTCACCGGGATAGCTAGCCTTGACTGGTGGACTACCGCGACAGAGGGAGCTGAACATGTTCATAGAGATGATCAGCGCTCGAACAAGGTTTGCAATTGGCGATATCAGATTGAAGGTGAAGTTGAAGATTTTGATCGCGTTATCGACTTCGTGCGCGGGGAGGTTTGATTGCATATTCATGATACCCGTGAAGTACATGAGAAGCAGGAATCTATTTCGCATTAAATCTTGTAACTGGTTGTAAGCTTAATGTGCCTACGCTTGAAGCCCCGCTGCGATTGCAAAGGCGGAGAGTTGCGATTTTGCAATCAGCGAAATTGCATATGCCCACAGCAAAGACGTGATGCCATAAAGGAACAGCACCACGAAAAGGTAGCCAGGGTTCCACCAATTATTTGGTGCCGACGCAACAAGAACGATGATAATGATGACACTTGTGATAAGGATGTTGAGCCAGTCGAAGCACAAGTACGCAAGCCTAGTGACTATTAGCACGATACTGTCATTGATCCCTCGTGAACTCACCAAAGAGGAAGTGGACGGGCGCCATTGCTGTACTGAAGCGCTCGGATCTTCAATAGGCGCTCGCGAGTGGGATACAATGCGAAGAATGCTGGATAGCAACTCATGATGAGACAGAAGTAGAAGATGAACTGGATTTGGTTGGTTGCATCATCAGGCCATGGCACGTTGAAGGATCTGGATCTTGTCAGTAGTGGCTATCGAAAGGCAGAAATTTACTTACTTGAAGCTCGTAGCGATTGTTGTGTTTGACAAAAGCATGTTGACTGCATTCTGCGTAAAGATGGCAGAATATAAGCCGAGAAAGCCGAGATTCGAGTAGAAGCTGAATACCGGTTCATCACCAAGGAAGAAGCCACCTGGAGTTACCTTGCTAAAGTTGGCCTGAATATATGCATGATACTCATCAATAGTGTTCACCACCTGCACATAGTCTTGTAGCGAGCCCAAAGAGGACCCTGCACCGCGGAACTGCTCAGGTAGCATACCAGCAAAGGCCGTAAAATTCACGGTCGCTAACGCACTCGTCGGACCTACAAGCAGGAGAGGTTGATAGTTGCTCTTCTTGCTGAGTGTTTCGAAGTCGGCCTCCTGTGCTTGTTGGCGTGGCGAACAGCCTGGGTACGTTTTGTCCTTTACTAGGATCGAGATGCAAGCGGTGGCGATTATGGGGATTATAAAGGCGAATGTGTAGGGCAAGTAGTTCCGCTTCAGCACGGTCATTCTCTTCTTGAAGAAGATCCACGATTGCTGGACAAAGGTGATGGGCTTCCCAGTCATGAGCGGCTCGTCTAATGCTTCTGTGGTGGACACTTTAGCTCTCTTCTCTTTGAGATGAGACGAGACCGGTACCAGGTCGCGATGAGACCTCGCTTTCTCTCCTCGAGCAAACGAGACTTCAGGATCTTCAGCAAGTTTCATGAAGACTTCTTCGATAGTGGGGCCAGTGACCTGGTAGTTCTTGATATTTCGTTTCTCAAGCTCTTTGATGATCTTCACAGACCGCAGGTCGTCAGCTATCGTGAAGATAGTCTGATCAAAGAGCTCATCCTTATGGTCACCAAGAAATAGGTGTTCGACATCGGGAAGTTCGCTGTATCCAGTCCCATGGAGGAAACGGAAGCGATACCCATCACCCAGTTTACTTTTAAGCTCCGAGACCGAGCCTTCCGCTACCATAGAGCCTTTGGACATGATTACCATGTGATCAGCTAAGAACTCTGCTTCATCGAGAAAATGGGTTGTCAGAACAATCGTTCGAGTGCCTCGAGCGGCTAACATGATATCCCAGATCTTTCTGCGAGAGAGTGGATCGAGTCCGCCAGAGATCTCATCTACACAGCAGACACGACTTCCACCGGTGAGCATGATCACGAGTTGAAGTTTCCGCTTCTGGCCTCCGGAGAGGGTGGTAGACATGGCCTGGATCTTGTGCGTGAGCCCACAGTCGTAAATCAGCTGGCTGATATCAGCATCGGCAGTCGGGCTTATTTCTGTCGACTTGATGCGATTGAATATTCTTGCGTGTTGCGCCACTGTCAGATGCTCCCAAAGTACGTTCTGTTGCGGACAGAGCCCGATGCCACCGTTGCCGTTTACGGTAATGGAACCACTTGTGACATCGCCAAGACCAGCAATTGCGTTCAGTGTCGTGGACTTGCCGCATCCTACTATGTGTCAGCCGCGTTGCCACAAAATGCAGAAGGTCAGTGATGCTTACCATTAGCACCTACGAGACACATTATCTGTCCTTTCATTGGTGCTAGACTAATGTCATTAACTGCCTGGACCGTCTTCTTCTTGATTCCAAATAATGGTGCAACCCATCTGAACCACCAATTTGGCGGATAGTGTTTGGTGAACTTGTCTAAGACGATGGGCTGTGCGCTGTCATCGTAAACAGTCCTGCGTCCGTGCGAATCCGTGTAGAAGAAGGCTCGCTCAACATAAGCAGCCAGAATCGGGTAGACGATCGTCTGCACTAGCAAGCAAACCCAGAAAACCACTCCTGGTACTCGCCATGTCGCATAAGGCGCCGCTTCGATGAGGTTTGGAGAGATTTGCCTGTATTCCCAGCGACTGAGCCAGATCTGGTGGAAAACGAAAGTCATCGGCGTGAACAAGATGCTGAGTATTACAACAGCAGCGGTAGACAGTGTTTTGGCTGAGATCTGGGCAACAACTCCCAAGACCAGAGCAACGACAGTGACGGTGATACCGCTCAGCTGTGCTCGCTTGAATACGGAAGCGCCTAAGATAGAGAAAGAGTTCAAGGAGAACCCGGCAAGGATATTGAAAATGATTAGAATAGCTGGGTTGGTCTTGGGAAAGAGGCCAAACTTGGCAATGATCGAAATGATGATCCAGGAGGGAAAGTAGACCTATCGAAATTGTCAGTCCCGTACAACTAGCATTACAGACGCCGCTTACGATGGTGAACGCCAACCAGTGTCCTAGCAATCTTGCGAGTTGTG
Organism: Paraphoma chrysanthemicola; assembly: GCA_020744225.1. Lineage (NCBI taxonomy): Eukaryota > Fungi > Ascomycota > Dothideomycetes > Pleosporales > Phaeosphaeriaceae > Paraphoma > Paraphoma chrysanthemicola. The sequence continues at coordinate 296,954 of JAGMWG010000016.1, forward strand.
GTTCCCATCTGTTGAGGTTGGGCATCATAGACTCTACCAGTGAAGCCATACCCATTTCACGTTCCCGAGCCATGACACCAACAAGTTGATAGCACAAGCCAATGAAGCCAATGTACCACACGACGGCGATGTACTTTGTGTTGGCATTCTGAATCTCGGTAACGAGCTTGTCGTCCCATTGCTGTTGGGTCTCCGAAGTGAACGGGTATTCTTGTATATTGTCGGGTAGTCGGCGAGAGCCGCGGTCAAGACCAACTTCGGCGATGGCAGCATCGATGGCGTGTTGCAGCGGGATGGGGAAGATCTCGACATCATTCCTGTTGTTCTGGACATTGATCTTGTATCCATGCGCACCGTCGACACGAATGGTGTAATTCCAAATGCCACCCTCTGTTGCCGACGAGTAGAATTCTGCCGCTCCATAACATTTTGTCACAGCAGAGAGGGACGACTTGCACACGGTCAATAAATCGTCAGGATCGCGCAGCACCCGTATGATCTGGCCGTCTACTCCAGTTGCCCTTGCAGAGACGAGCTCGATGACCTTGTCGATATCGCCACCAGTTGGGCCATAGTTGCAGAGAGCAAGTGTACGTCGGTCACCTGGCGCATCGCGAATTGCTTCTGCGAGGGGCCTGATGGTGCTTGGGGTGCCAATGCCGTATGTCTCTTTGGGCCAGTATACTTTGATGATGACGGCAAAGTAGACCACGAATATAGTCGGGATGGTAAACGCGCGTATGATTGTTGTTATGCGTCGTTTACTGTTGAGAACAACGAGAAGATCCTTCCAGGCCAACGTCCATATCTGACGAATAAGTAGTGCGAGGTTCATTGTTGAAAAAGCAATAGATGGTATGAGATCGCAATATTAACGATGAAGATAAACGATGCAGTATAACACGACGAAAAGCGTGCGTTTATATGATCAATAGTAACGACAAGAGAAAAGATGCAGTGTATAGCGACGCAACGCGTGCGGTTATGTTAACTTCAGTCTACTCGGTGCTCGCAAGCCAAGGGTGCATGGAAGACTGAAACCGAATTACGAGTGTGCAAAGGGGCAGTGCGGTCAACACACATTTCGTGCATGTGTGGATGCCTCGAGCTGATAAAAGGGAGCCTGAAAGCCATCTCGTATTGCTCGCAACAGACAGGCATTGACAGAACGGCAATTCAGCCACCACAACGGCGAAGCAAGGACCCTTGCTCAATCGTGAGGTGGCCGTTGGCACGACATTGTGAAGCGCCTCTATCGTCTATATCACCCGGCGTGCGGTTTGCAGCAAGAGACATGGTGCTATTGAAGTAGTGCAGAGCCGACTGGATTGTCAGGTCATGGTGTGAGGTGGTTTGGACCGAGGGGTCGCGAGAGTGTCTGGGGAAGTGGAACCCGAGCGCCTGGTTAAACTTCTAGCGCCGACCACCTCGTGAAGCTCCACCTTCCAGAAAATTGCACACATCCTCCAAACCACAAACTTTGACCTACAACGTGAGTCTTGCAGGCCCTTACTGCGCCAGAGACGACGCGTCATTCAGCATAACCCGTGGATTGCTCCGTCCTCAGCGGACAGTAAATTGCCTACATACCGAAATACGAATCTCAAGTCTGCCTCGGAGACGCCGCACAACTTGCGCATCCAATGTGACGTTTGATCATCACAAGCTTCAGCATACCACCGGTCATCATGACAGAATCTACTGGCGTTCCATTTGGACAAGCATTGCTCGAGCGCGCCTTCTCCCCCGACACGGCAGCGACCCACTACACCGAGCGTGTCCTCAAGCGTCCACTCACCATCCGCGCAACGTCCCCTACGCCCTCCGCACGCTCAGTCCGGCGCCGCGTACTCAACGAGCGCAAAGAGCAGGCCCGCAAGCGAAGCAAAAACAAGCCTCGCCCACTGTCCGCCGCTCAGAAGAGGAAGCTGTGCCTCAATGAGATACCGAAAGAGCAGCAGAGATACGCCATATACGAACCGCTACATAACCTCTGGGTTGGGTATATGCGCGAGGTGCTGGGCCTAAGCGATGTCGATCGGGCTGTGTACCTGACTCCCGCGAGCAGTGGGCAAATGCTCTCAAGCGCAGATATGCATGGCGCATTGTTCCGCGTAGTAAGAAGTCGATGCGTGAGCCGCGTCGGACTAGAGGGCATCGTTGTCCGGGACACGAGATTCACGTTCGACATCATCACCAAGAAGAATGTAGTCAAGGGTAAGTCTAGCAGCGAGCAGGTAAGTCGTGACACGTCTGACAGGTGAGTATAGCGATTCCCAAGGAGCATACGGTATTCCGATTTGAGGTCCCGGTGCTGGCGAAGGATGGCGAAGACGCGCCGAAGCCGTTGGTGTTTGAGATTAATGGCGAACAATTCCAGACGAGGGCGCCAGATCGTGCGAATAAGAAGTTCCGCATGCACTATCAGCCCGATATATGACGAGGCGCCACTATGATCATCAAGAGATGACATGTTGGCAGCTTCACGCACAGTATCTAGCCTAGCGGCCAGTTCGCGTGGCGGATGTGTGATGCCACGCAATCTGCTTGCATGGCGGTGCTATGGCACCACGCACCATGCACAGCAAGAAGACCAAGCAATGGCGGTAAGCACTGTCAAAGACACTGACAGCTCCGCGCGAGCAGTTACCCATCGAGGTAATGGTGTCAAAGAGTCGCCAAGTGCGAAATAGAGGCGCAGGCGCGGCTGATCATTCAGCGCGAAGGCCTTCCGCGTTCAGCCAGGACTCAGGTCCACTTTATGCGAAGTACGGGGAATGAACGCATGATGGCATGACGCTCGGCGAGTGCAGTCATAATCCAGACAGCTTAGTAGAGGAGCCTTTGGCGAATCGAGCCATACAAATCTATACTACACGTTGACACCGTCGATGCAATATGTCGTCTGCTACACCCACACATTAACATTGATGCAGCGTGAAAATGTCTGAATGCAAGTACAGCTCTACTCCCTCTGTACATGGAGTAGCCAGGGTGCCTTCAGTGCATAAAAAGCTTACGCTGAAGCCCGTTACGCCCACGAAGGCCTGCACGATCGTCCCACAAGACATGTCAAGGTGCAGTATAGTGAAAAAATAATCTCAATCTCATTCAGACTGTGGTATCTCCAACAATGAATCGATATCAAAACGCCGCCCCGCTAATGCAATGGTATCTCACACTATCAACGCCAATCCAACCCAAAAATGCTCGTTATCGTAATTTTTGTCTTGACCAGCAGCCTCTTCACACCCGATTCACCGCACTCTGCTGAAAATCCTCGGGCGAAAACGTCTTCAGCTCCACCTCTTGCAGCGGCCCACCACGCATCGAACTAATTTCATCCTTCTCCTTCATCGCGCGGCCCTTGTCCAGCGCAAGCCCCGTATACGTCCTGGGCAAATACCGACCCGGATGCCAGATCGCAAATACCAGTAACACCAGGAGAATCGGGATTGCGTCGAAGATCCAGAAACACCATTCGTGGGACTGCAAGTACATCAGGCCGTAGTCCTTGTCGTGCGGGATCTCCATAGTGCGGTAGATGGCGCGTAGAGCGATGATGATGGAGGAAAGGTTGATGGTGTACGACAGCTTGCGCCAGAGTTTCAAGTCGCCGAGATCGATTGCGCGCCAGTGTCGCGAGATGTAGAAATACCGGCACGAGATGATGCTGAAGGACAGAAAGCAGAGCATTTGCAGGACAAGACCTAGCACGAGGATGATGCGGCCGGGCGAAGCTTTGCGTTCTGAAGTCCCGATATTGCGCGAGGGGGAGTCGTCGTGATCGTAAGTCCGCGAGATTTGGCTTGCACCCACGAGCTGGATCAAGAAGGAGAAGAGGTCGAAAACGACAAAAGTCGGTGTGATCCAGCGGGGAAAGCACCATAGTGTTTTGAAGTTGAGTGAGTAGGCCGGGCACGAGAACCAGACGACTCTGCTAAATGCGGTGTAGCAAGCTGCCGCGAGGAAGGAAGGGGCTAGCAAGATCATGATCCAGGAGATGAGGAAGGGGAGGTCCTTGTGTTCATCGAGAGCTGAGACTAGGCGACAGATGTGCCCCAGGACGAGCATGAGCACGCCGATTACGGCGGCCCAGAAGAACCATGATCGATGTCGGATATACTGGTACACGGAGAAGAGGCTGATGAGGATGAATACAACAGCCCCAACGATGGCGAGGGGTATGCTTGGGTCGTAAATGTATGGGTTCAGAACCAGATTGTTTGGAGCTGAATAGTGGATTAGTCATGCCTGGAGCAATGCAACGATGTAAAAAAGGTCAGCTCACAATACACAGCAGCCCGTTTAGGCAACACGCCATCCAGCTCCAGATGCAAGCTAGGCATGTTTTTCTGCTCCGCCCAGGTTAATTCGCTAAGAAGGATTGTCGGCCACAAGCTCAGTCGTTCCGCTCAACGGTATGTCATGGCCCAAGTCGCAGCTTCCATCTCCCGCAGCGGAGAGAGCGCGCAGAGCAGTAAATGTAAGCGACGGTTGCAGCGGAGACTGGAAAGGCAGCAGTCTGCTAAGGAGAGCGGCGGCATCATGTTTTACATATGAGCTCCGCGCTCAAGGACCGCCAAGCATCTTGTTTTCCTTGGACGGCGGGCGGAGCGCCCTGCACCAAACCACTCTGTCTGTGCCTTTGCTTCCGGTCGCACACATCGTAGATCCCGGCTCCAGTGTTCCAAAAGTAATTTCACCTGCACCGATTACCCGGCGAGCTCCCCTACATTTCTGCAAACTTGCATAGACGCCTCCCGCGCACCACGTACGCGCAGTTACGCAGCGCTTTCTGTACACGAACGCGGAATCGTTAATTCCAAGCCGGAATCTGGCATCTTTGCCCAACGCTCAGATCCGTGGCAAGTATCACGTGGCGCCTTGGCTGGACCAGCGGTGGGCGGTCGCTGCGTATCCAAGCATTGGCGACGCCAGTCAACGCCCAAGGCAAAGACGACTGTTTGGCGCCGCTCCGAGCCGGGCCTGAACTCGTGCGCTGAGCGGCCAACGGCGGTGACAACGTCACGCTCAAGACGCGCTCCCTCGGCGACGCTAGAATTCGTGCCCGGTAGATCAAGCGCAGTACGCATCTTCCAATTCGCAAGTTTAGAGAAGGCTGTATAGCCTCAGAGCGTTTCAGTAGAAGAAACTAAAAGCAGGAAAGTGCTCTGAAGATTCACAGCCCTTCATTTTGCAGCAAATCCGGACCTATCAGTCTCCAAATTTGAGGGAGGACAGGTACGGATTGAGGCGATACCTGGTAGGCTACCGTTGTTTGTGATGTGCGGGTCGACGTCGTGTTTGCTAGCCAAGCGACGACTGTGCGACTCAGCAGCTGTATGCGCCCGTGGCCTGCCTTTGTGCGCGATTTCTTTTCTTTCAAGTTGCCATGAAATGTCGGTGGAGCTGCATGTCGCATAGTTCTCTGGTGTGGCTTGGATGTAGAGTAGTGAATCTGAGGCGCACAGGGCAGGCGGCGCAGCCGCTGGTCAAACGGCGACGGGCAGGTGCATCCTGGCGGGACCACAGCGGCTACGCAAAGCGGAAACACGGTTCTTCATCAAGGGTTGTAAATTGTGGAGTCTATGGTGGGTGTGGTGTTGACTGGGATTTACGTAAGGCTGGTGTTCGACTTCAAGATAGCCATAAATCACTCTTGTACTCCGTTTCGACGCATCTGTCGATCGTGACCGTGCCTAGATACTCCCATATCAAATGACTATCATGGACTCAGGCCCAATTGAACTAGTCTGAAGCAAATTCCAGGCATGAAGCATCTCGTCTGAAGTCCCACACCCATAAGGCCTTCCGGAAGAACGGCAATGCGTTCTAACTATCGTTTCAGCATCTCGTGATGCACGCACCTCGTCTCGACCACGCATCTTATTCATCATCAAACTCGTCATCGCCCTTGAGTCCATCACCCTCGTCGTCCTCGGCGTCAGGGAGACCCTTCTTGAGGAACCGTACCTCCCTCGGCTTGCGCTGCATCCACAGCTCATTCGGAAGCCAAGTGAAGAAGCTACACATGGTTTCATGGACCTCGTCCAGGATCGTGATGCCGCCTTCGAGCTGGAGTATGATTGCATCCAGCTTCAAGCCCACGAAACACTCTTTCAGCACCATCTCATCGATCCAAAACTCGTACTCTTGCGCCAGCGTAGCCTTATCAGGCTTGCCTTCCGGGTACTTGTCCTTGGGAAGGTCCCACTCATCGCAGTCATCAGCATGCCAAGTCTTGCAGATGAGCTTCCCCAGAGGTTGAAGCTGGCTAAGCTTGTGTGCAACCATCTTGCTCTGCTCTTCGTAAACGGATTTTGTCTCCTCGGTTGGTAGTTCGATGTGGACGACTTCAAGGCCCGTGGGAATACGTTCGAGAATTTTGATGGTCTGGCTTCCAAGAATCACACACTGCTCGTCTGAGCCCATGACAGCAACCCCAGTCATGAACTTGATCTTGGCTTCTTCGTCTCGAACGCCTGTCTCTCCCATCTCGATACCCGCAGCCTTGACTTCTTCAACCCAGGACTTGTTCCCGGTGTACGTGCCAGCATGTGCACCACCGATAACCACGCTTGCGGATTTGTTGAAGTCTCCGGGAAGCGCGAGGCCAGCTGCACTGACCCTGGCTAATTCCTTCTCGGCAATATCGCAAGTCTTCAGAGCAGCCTCTAGCTGCTCATCGTACTCAGGGCATACGTTGTGGTAGCGGAGGTAGTTGTAGAATGAACGGAGAACCTGGCTGGCATTTTTGATCTTTTCTGGCGCATAACCTTGGTTAGTTGGATGCCACGACGACCTATTGGGCTTAGTAAGGATCGAGACAGGGCATTCATTTGACTTACAAGAATGCTTTGGCAACGCCGTCGAAGTCCACAACCCAGTACCTCTCATTCCCACATTCGAAAGGAACATGATGAACTGCGGTGGCTCGAGCAATCTCCTCTGCGTCCATCTCTTTTATCTCCTGCTGAGACAGACCTTGATACATCCGCGGACCTGACTCTACACCTCCGAAGCGCATAAGCTTGTTGAAAACAAGGGCATAGTCCTGATGCATGCGCCGCTTCTGCTTGAAGCGCTGAATGGCCACTTCTATGCGGTCCACGAAGTCTTTCTCAGGATCGTACATCGCTGCTTCCTCAGTGGCCTCCTGGGGTGTCACTGGAGGTTCGACGTAAGTGCTCTCGAACCCAGTCGGCTTCAGCATGTTCTTGCTCGTTCCTGTAGGATATTCGGCCTTCTTCTGAGGGAGCTGAGGTACAGGATAGACGGCAGGCTTTCGCGCGCGACCGCTGGGGACTTTTATATCATCGAAGAAAGTCGGATCCAAAGCGCAGGGTCCCTGGAGTGGGATCTTACGCTTGATGGTCTTGCCGTCGGCGGAGACTTCCAGAAAGGCACTCTTTCGCAGGGCTGCAACGACGAGTTCCTTTGGCTTGTAGCTCCTCATTTTCTTGAAACCGCAGATGCGACTGATGGAGACAGGTGAGTTCTCGCGGCCATTGCAACACTGGAGAAGGTGCAGATCTGTAACAAGGTTCTCGTCTGAGAAGTAGAACTCCACCTAGGTCTGTCAGCGAAGCAAAGCAACCACGTCCAGAATATTGGCCTACTTGGCGGCGAATGACATCGCCCTCGGGATGGTCTACATCGTCTGCTTGGGATGGTGTAGTGTTGGCCACACCGTTTGTTGCGTCACCTACTGTCAGTGCATCAGTCACCTGTTGTGTGTCCGTGGTGGCCATGTTGGTAATTAGTCCTAGGGTGATACTCTTAGAGTCCGCCTTGGGGGTTGAGTTTGCAGGAGGAAAGGAAAGCAGGCTGGACTATATGCGCGAGGTATCGATTGTAGCTTGGGCGCGCAGTCTCGTAGGCAAACGGAGGCTGTCCACTGCTAGGATCACAGGTGAGGTTGAGATGCGGTGTGAAGACGGCAGTCGCGCCCTCACATGATGCAATGCCGTCTTTTGACTCTGACGCCTACCGCTCCATTTACAACGCAAGTACTGCATCGCCATGTATCTTCCGATCCGAGAAGAAGGGTTGATATCAAGCGTGTTGGACCATGGAAGGTTAGTAGCAAAGATGCACAACATGTCTGTCCGATGAGGCCAATTGAAATTTTCCTTCGCGAAACGCTGAAGATCAATTGGTTCAAGGCATGTTCTGTCGTGTAGGACACCAGAATTAGCATGTGCTGGTATTCAACCATGTGCACGATTCGTCACTTCCTCCGCATCTGCCGCAACTGACTCTTGCCATGGACCCTGGTGCTGGGGCTGACGCGGGGCCGCTCAGCTTCCCGTCCAGCTCACCAGTCTTCTCTTCCAACACCAGCCACAGTCGCACACACACACACAGCCAAGTAGAGCTTCAGGCTAAAGGCCCGACTTTTCTCCCGCGCTGCAACATGGCCACCAAAACATTCGACCCCTCCAAGCTCCAAAGCTTCGGCAATGCCGCTGCCGGCCAGTAAGTAAACAGTGAGGCCTAGGAGCTTATCCTCAGCTTGATCGCAGACATTGACTGTACCAGTGACGGCGTTCTCAGCGACGAAAGCGGTGCCGTAGTCGTCAAGCCATGCACACCCGCCGAGATCGTCTTTTACGAGTCTGTAACGACATCGCATCCTGACCTCGTCCCCTACCTACCAACGTACATGGGCCAGCTATCGCTATCCGCCGACGAAACTGCGGTGACAGCTGTAGAGAGCGGCACAATACAAACAGCCGACGGTAGCGTCGAGCGGCTGCATGGCAAGAAGCTGTCTACCGAGCTACACATCGTGCTCGAGAACATCACAAGTGGCTTCAAGAAACCAAACGTGCTGGACCTCAAGCTTGGCGCACAGCTATGGGACGAGGCGTCAAAGCCGGATAAGCGAGCGAGACTGGACAAAGTCAGTGCAGAGACAACGAGTGGGAGTCTGGGCTTCCGGATAGCGGGCATGCGCACATACAAGGGCGATACGCTGCCTGATCTTTCGGAAGATTTGAAGGAGTTTGTCGAGCTGGACAAAGACGGCGGATACTGGGTCTACAACAAAATGTACGGGCGCAAGTTCAACGCATCCGATGTTGACGAGGGATTTGTGTCGTACATCTTCCCTGGTTCAAAGTCACAAGCCGAGCTGGAACGAGCGAGGGAAGTTCTGGCCTTCTTCTTGGGCGAGGTCAAAGATATCGTAGAAGTTTTTGAGAAGAAGGAGAGCCGCATGTACAGTGCGAGTATATTGCTCGTATACGAAGGCGACGTGGAGGAATATGCGAAGACGAAGCAGACGCTACGGTCCGCACAACCCGAAGAAGAGGATGAAGACGAGGACAATCTGCCGAAGCTGGCGGCAGTCAAGATGATTGACTTTGCACACGCGACATGGCAGCCGGGCCAGGGACCTGACGAGAACGCGCTGCGGGGTATGAGGAGCACAGCCAAGATATTGAAGCAGCTTCTGGATCAAACGGAGAAAGAAGTAGATGCTGCTGAGGAGTAAAGTAGAAATGTGTCATTCTTCCAATCAGCCTTAAGAAATACAAGACAGATTAGAGAATAGATCAAATATACCCAATTAACCACAAACAACCTTGAGGTCAAGCGTTCGTACACCCGTCTTCCCCAAATTTTGCCACACGTTGTTTCCCTGACTTCATCTGACACCCCGGAATTTCTTCTCTTCCTTTCCTTCCTCCATTCGCACTCTTCACAGACACTTCCTCCATCCACATCCCCGTCTCCTCCAGCGCAGTCAGGTCCTACCCAACCAAACCCGGCACATCCTCCGGCCAACTACCAAGCACCATCGCATTTGTCGGAATCATGCCTGGTTGCGGACTCAGCAGTCTAACCTTCTTCTTCACGTCGTCGACATCGGCAACGTAAATGTATGCCTTGACACTAGAATCACGAATAACTTCTTGACTATCTATCGGCGCAGCAGTCGTGATCGCCAAGAGCGAGTTCTGCAACGCGGCGTACGCAGTGGTTTCGAGGCGAGTGTAAATGGTGGCGAGCGAGGTAGATGTCGGATCATTTTCGTCGTAGTCGCCAGAGCGGTAGGCAGATGAGTCGTTGTTGGCTTAGGGTTCAAAATCAGATTTGTATATAACCGAGAGTGTTTTGAAGGACTATATACCTTCGATGATTTGGAAGACATGCAAGTCGCCAAAGTCACATGTCTGACTACTTGGTGCGAGGGTGTTTTCGCCGTGGCCGAAGAAGTACTCGCGGACTTGTGCGTGTCGGAGCGCTTTCATGTAGTCTTCTGAACGGTCGACGCAGCCGCCGGACTTGTCGAGGCGAATGACGTTGACTGCTTCGGAGGGATCGCGGTTGGCGAATTTGCGGGCGAGGTCTGAGTACAGGCGTTCGGATCCGATGGTGATTAGAACATTGACTGTTGGATTGTTAGCGAGGTTTAGTAAAGTACAACAAAAGAGCCTAAGATTTCATTGATATTGCTGCCAGTGTTGTTGCTCGATCGGCAAATATGTCGAGGTATTAGGTCGGATTGTGACCGTGGGCAGGAGAGAGCAGCAGAATTCAAGACATCACACGCACCAGAAAACTCGGAAACAATATGCTCTATGTTCTCGTAGACGCCATTCTTCCCTTGGCTGATGGCGCCTGGGCTATCAATAATGAAGCCAGCCTGCTTGCTGAGTTGATCCTCCTCCAAGCGACTTGTGACCGCCAGTGCCATGCGTGTCACTAGCGGCTTGAACACTTTGCCCTCCTCGGGATCCTTCAGACCGTAGTGATACACCAAAGGCATCTTCACTGGTATCGGGCTCGGTCCAGAGATCGGACTGCTGCCCCAGCCTTCCTCGATGTCTACTATTGACGAGTATGCGGCTGCCGAAAAGGAGCCCGGCACGCTGAGCATGCCCTGTCTTGGATCGAAGTTGACGACCATGGGCTGTCTGCTAGTTTTCGCCGCATATGCCGTCATGATCTTCACCAGCGATGTTTTGCCGGAGTTCTCGGGGCCTACGACGAGCACCCGAGGACCCATCTCTGCGCTGCCGCTGGCGACACTTTTGTCTCGCAGCAATTCCAGCGCAAAGTGCAAGTTCGCACAGCTCATCATTGGTGTTTCTTCGGCGACATAGTCTGACTCGACCTCACCGCCAATTTCTAGCTTGCAGCCGTGCCATGTGAATACTGCGCCTTTTGTGCCTTGGAAGCTGTACGTTGTGGAAGGTGCAAGCTCTGTGCCAAAGAACTCAGCCGTGCCAGACTGCAGCTTGATGGTCAGGGTGCGTGAGAAGCTTACTTCAAAGCGGTACTCTGTGTTTGCGGCGAGCTCTTGTGAGCGTGTGACAGTGGACGCAGGCGCGTTCAGTGGTTCGACAGGCTGTGAAGCCAAGTTGAGGCCAGGCAGAGCGATCATGGTGGTCGCAGTCAAACCGCAGACTGGGAAGGGATAGGTTCAGATTCCTGCAGAACTCGGGGCGCAAGTAGCCGTGCGATTGGAAGAGGGCGAGGTAAGCGTGAGGTGCGGAGGCACGTTCAATGCTGCAGGCAGGGTGATAATCCAAGCGTTGTTGGATGTAACTCTCTACACTTTGATATGTTAGCGATCCCGCCACAGATAAACCCTGCGTGTATCGTAAAGTGGTGCTGCTGTGAATAAGAACAAGATCCCCCGACACCCTTTCTCGAGGGAAGAAAGAGCGATGGTGAGCTGACGCACTGGCCACTTTCGGCCGCAACGCTCGCCCATTGGTGGGGCTGCGGGGTGCTTCCTTCCTCGAGGTGGAAGCCACCTTGTCAGAGCAATCTCACTTCAAAAGCATACACGCTTTCTTCAGTCAACCTTGCATAAGAGAAGCGGCTGTCTCACGTGCTGATTGGTTCTTCCAAGTCATGCTAGTCCTGCCTTGCTGAGCTCTTTCTGTTTGGCGCTCCGCTCATTCCTTGCATTCGAATTTGACCTGCGCGTGGCTGCGACGTTTCGATAACCTCTCCGCAGCGGTCTCTCGACCAAGAGTTGGAGTTTGCAGCGATCATGAAGATTGAATTTATTTCGTCCATTGTTGGGGCACTGGTGTCCTTACCTCATGTTTCGGCTGGCCTGAACAATGCTGGAGATCAGGAACCTCTCAGACCGGCCATTGACCCGCTCAAGTACAAAGCAGCATGTCCCGACTACAAGAACTATGCGATGCGACAACAGTACGATGGTTCCTTTGGTAGCTTGCACAGTCATAACTAACCGAGTCTAAGCGCACCATACAGTGAAGGTCCTCTGGAGCTTCCGTTCCAAAGGCCTTCCAAGTACTGCCGAACATTCGAGTCTCCACTTGTTGAGAAGGTGATAGAATATATGAACGAGAAATTAGTGGACAAGGACCTTGCACGCCTGTTCGAAAATGCATTTCCAAACACGTTGGACACTACCGTTCGATGGCACGTCGACGATACGGCTAAGCATAAGTCCTCCAAGCGAAGTTGGAGCGCCGCTAGTTGGAAAGGACCGCAGAGCTTCATCGTCACCGGTGACATCAACGCCGAATGGTTGCGAGACTCCACGAACCAGCTTGCGCAATACCAGCTTCTGGCAAAGAAAGACAAGGAGATACATCAACTGATCCTCGGTGCCATCAACACGCAGGCCGAGTACGTCATCGGCTCTCCGTATTGCAACGCATTTCAACCTCCACCGCCTAGCGGATTGAACCCTACGTTTCAAGGCGACGGCGATAATGTGCATCCAGTGTACGAGCAGTCGTTCGTCTTCGAATGCAAGTACGAGCTAGATTCACTCGCACATTTCCTCTCACTCTCGAACCAATTCTACAATCACACTGGTTCGACTGAATTTCTCAACAGTCGATGGTTGCTGGCCTTGGACACTCTTCTTGAGGTGCTCACCGAACAGTCCAAGGGGACTTTCGACGACAATTCTGGCGCCTACCAAGGCAATGAATACAGGTTCCAGCGCCAGACCAGTATTGGAACAGAGACCCTCGGACTGAGTGGAGTTGGCAATCCTCTTGCCAGCGGCACCGGCCTCGTACGCAGTGCCTTCCGACCTAGTGATGACGCGACTATTCTTGGTTTCTTCATTCCGGCCAACGCCATGATCTCCGTCGAGTTGAAACGCACGGCCCAAATGCTTGCAAAGTCCAACAAGAAGAATATCGCCAAGTCAGTCCATAAATGGGGCGCGACTATCGAGAAGGGAGTCTGGGAGCACGGCGTTGTGACACACAAGAAGTACGGCGAAGTCTTTGCCTTCGAAGTCGACGGCTACGGCTCACACATCCTCATGGACGATGCCAACCTCCCGTCGCTCCTTGCCCTGCCGCTCCTCGGCTTCACGGACGCAAAGAACAAAATCTACCAGAATACGCGCCGCATGATCCTTGAAAAGGCGGGAAACCCCTACTACCTAGTAGGAGACGACTTCAACGGTATCGGCGGACCACACGTCGGCTTGACGAGCGCGTGGCCCATGAGCGTGCTCGTTCAGGCCATGACGAGCGACGACGATGAGGAAATTATGAAGTGTCTTCTTGCGGTGAAGAATGTGAGCAGGAACGGACTGATACACGAAAGTGTGAATGTAGATTACGCGAAGACGTACACAAGGAGCTGGTTCGCCTGGGCCAACTCTGTGTTTGCGCAGACAATATTGGACCTGGCGCAGCGAAAGCCACATTTGTTGTTCGGCAAAGGTGCGGAGGCGTATACGCTGTGATTAGGCATATTCCCCACATAGAATTGCCAGGGGATTGGTTGGTCAGTAGCTCATCAGATAGACAATGCATTATAGACATCTTAAATGAAGTAACTCTCGTACATTCTATTCCACTCTTCTCGTTTCCATCCCCATATCTAGCATTACAAGCGACCACTCAACACCAGGTCTATAGAACCAAAGTCCCCTCTACCAACCAACCAAACCATCCTACACATATCCCTCTCCTCAGTCTTCCAAGTAGTTGCTGCACGCAATGTGCGTCTTCGCCATGTGTGTGCCGCTGCTAAAAAAACGTGGGTATAATAGAACGAAAGAACAAAACGAGCCTGGAAATTAAAACAGGTGTACAAGAGGAATTAAAGATGTAACAATGTCGTCGGGGTAGAAGATTTCAAACGGGGTATTTCGTGCGGTCATCGGTCCTCGCTCGCTCGCTCATGCGCGTCAAGAAGGAAAAAGAAGTTTCGCGTCGCTCAATCCAACACTCGTTAAACGTGTACAAGTCAATCATTGTCGTTTCGCGCGGCTTTCAACGGGTGCTCAATCTCAGGTCGTCTCGCGATATCGTGCTACGCAGTCGTTCGGCCGTTCGCTTCCTCGATAGGGATCTGTGGTCGCCTTTGCCTTGTACGACGGCGGTCCAGTCTTCCCAGTCACTCGCCATCTCCATGAGCACGTTGCCCATGACTTGGGCGCTGGCCATGAGTCCGTGTTGTTCGCCCTCGAGGATTCGAACTTCACATTTGCGCATTAGCTTGCCGAGCCAGCGGACGTTGTCAACTGGGACACGCGAGTCTTTGCTGCCGTGGTGGATGACGACGGGGCGGTTGATGTCTTCGTAGCGGAAACCGATGGTTTGCTTCGTCTCAAGGCACACAATGAGGTCGGTGGCGGGGTTGGCGTTGGTGGTTGCTCGATCCCAGATTGCGAAAGTGAGGCGTTCGTCAAAAGCGTGTTGGCGTTCACGTTCGGCTTTGGTGAGCTCTTCCTTCATCCGCTGCTGATTCTCATAATTGGGATCGGATGGGCTCGTTGCAGAAAGAGTCAGGGAGCTCGCGTTCGGAATAACTTGGTCCATCAACATCATCGACTCGCGGCGGTTTTCCTTCAATGAAGGTCGAGGCGCCGCAGATACTGGTTGTGGGTGGATGCTCTTCCGTCGTGTCTTGGGCGAATTCTTTGGTCCCGATCGCTGTAAGCTCGCGCTCGTGGCGCTGAGGAAGGTGGAGTTGGCGACCTTGAGCAACGAGGGCGGTAGAGCACGTAGAAACCGTTGCGACCGAGGCAGCTGCTGTGTTGGCGGAGAGTCTTGACTTATGCCGATTGGTGCCATTTGGGAAGGTGGTATCCATGGCGCAAGAAGATGCACCCGTCCACGAATGTGTTGAGGCATTCGAAGTGATGTTGCTAGAGCGTATACAGCGCCTGCTGAGTGCGCCAGCATCGAAAATTTGGTGATCTTCAGGGCCTGACATATCACGAGCACATCATCTGAAGGTATGTTAGCGTAGAAGAGCCATCGAGTGCGCAGCGGCATTTACCTGGCCAGCTCAAAGGCGTTCCGTTGGGGTCAACTTGGCTCCCACCAATACCTGGACGGTCTGGCGTGATCAATCGTAGCTTCAACGTCGCAGCCAGCTGGTCGTAGAATGCCATGACAAATCTTGTCAGTCCCATGCCAACACAAACGAACACAGCGAAGCCGTTCGGATCGCCGACCTCGGAGAACGATATGACCCTTCCTGTTTGCGGATGTCGGATTTTCTGCGACAGGCGCGACGAGTTGAGGTAGCTGTCGACCTCGAGATCGATGGAGTCTAAGCTTGCGGGTCGCTCCTCAATGACTGGTTGCGGCGGCCGCTGTACAGCCCCAGTGGAACCTGCAGCCGCCTCCCGTCGTTCCACCTTGTCGTTATGCGCCTTTTCGGCCTTCGCGGGCAAGTCTGGGTGGGACCATCTCTTCTTGGTCAGCGTACGACGGCGCTGAAGCTGCAGACTGTTTGACGCTGGCGACGATACAATCATTGATTGATGTCGAGTGTTGATTTCTTCGCTGGTCGACCGCATAGGAGCAGATTTTAGGCTAACAGCGCTATCAGTCACGCTTGAGGAGTGTCTATGTCCGTTTGTTCCAGTGAGTGCTGAGGCAGTAGCTTTGCGCGCGACTGCCGATCGTCCGCCAACAGCTGCAGAGCTTGAGCGTTTAGGCGAGGCACTGGACTTTGTTTCTCTGCTCGATGCGACACTCACGCTGGGGGGCGGAGGGGACGATGCGCGCGGTGGTGGGAACTTTGGGGTTGGTGGTGATGCCTCTTCCATCCGCTGCATGGCGAGAGCGTAGTTGATGGGGAGCGGGGTAAGATCGTCGCCGTCGTTCACCGTTAAGCTTCTGTGTCGTGAGTGGCGCCATGCTCGTGTCTGGGGAAGTACCATGGACTCGGTTTCGGGTACTCGATCCTCAACCTTGTCGTCTGGCCGCTCTACTGGCTTTTCCGAACCTGCCAGTTCAACGGTAATTCCAAGAACTTTGTGCGCTTTGGTGCAATCCTGCACTCGCCTTTCTGACGCGCTTGACACAGTTGAAGTGGGGGACTGCTCAGGGCTCGGGATGACTGAAACGTGAGGCACATTCGGAGGAGTTGCCCCTGCATCCACACTCATGGGCTGCTTCCCGGCTATTTTATCTCTGCGCCACTTCTGCTCCTTGAGTTCTCGAATCCTTTGGGCGACTTCATTCTCTTCTTGTTCCAACTCGCGCAATATCTTTTCCTTCATCACCGTCTCCTCGTTCTTTACCGGCTCCTCCATCTTTTCTTCTTCTTCGAGGACAGGGTCTGTACCTTGGGGTTCCATGCGAACGTGGGCACTGGTGCGGTTTTTCCTGCTCTTCCTGGGAGGACTCCCTGTATGCTTCAAGGATGAGCCACGCTCGGGAATCAAGCCTTGTTCCGATGGACTCTCTCCGTTGGGGCCGTCGACTAGATTGATGCGCAGTCGACGAGGACTGCCGCTGCGGTCGGAGAACCGCTGCGCAAACCTGGAAGAGTCGCCCTGAAACGGCTTGTTCTCGTCCCTCGATGTGGGCTCTTCCTTTATGGTATCCTCGTAGGAAAACACAGGCACGCTGTTCTTCCGTGGGGAGTCGTGCGAAGCGATGTCTTCTAAGCTGTGTGTAGTATGTCGCTTGCGCTCGGTTTCCTTCATACGTAGACGCTCGCGAGAGCTCATGTACATCAAACTCCTGTGGCCTTTCGCACTCCTTTTGCTGTCGGCAGACGACCGCTCGCTGCCTCCCGAGGGCTGCCTGGGCGCACCAGTCTCAATGCTGATGTTACCAAAGCTGGTCACGGATATATTCGAATGCGTCGAGTGCAGCGAGGCTGAGCTGCCGCTGTTCCGTCCGATGTAGCTGCTGAGCGAATGCGGCTTGTCGCGCTTCTTCGGCGCCGTGAGGGCAGAAAAGCCGGATGGCGGCTTCGATGTGCGGATGACAGGCGGCTCGCAAGCGTCGTCTGGGTACAAGTCGTTGATGTCCCTTACCGATTTGTTGTAGGCCGAGTGTTCGATCGAGCTCGCATCGTGGCCTGCTAGCGAATTCCGCCCAGAGATGGTGTGTATGCTCGTGTGCGCAGATGCAGACACGCCGTTGTTGTAGCCGACGAGGAGGTTCTCGAAGTGGTCGTGGGCGGGAATCGATATGGCGGACAGTTGGTCGATCAGGGACGAGATGACAGCCGGCGACGCTGCCTGGGTCGGGACCTGGTTTGGCGTCCGCTTCTTGCCTGGTGTTTTGCCGGTCGGTAGCGGTTTCCTCGCCCTAGAGGAACCGTGGTTCGGCGGAGCTGGAACCGCGGGAACTGACGGCAGCGGTGGGTTTGTTGGCGTCTGGAAGCTCATTCTGCCGGTCGTGCAGATGGTGCAGCGCGAGGCTATCCCAAGTGCAGTCAGATACGATGTCACCGATGCGTCGGGGAGTGAATTAGATGATCAGTGCTGCATGTTGCAGTAGGCACATGCAAGCTGCTGCAGGTCGAGTCGCGCGCGTTACATATGTTCGGTATCAAGCAAGTGGAAACTCTAAGAAGGACGACACCTGCAGCAGCGTGGGAGACGGCAACAAAAGAGGCTTGAAGTTGTTAAATTAACTGAACTCCCCGAACCAACTGCGACTCCCATCTGCCTTCAGGGATGTATCCACTCTGATGATCGGCGCACGTGCACGCGCGTTAGCGAGCTGGACCCTCTCTGCTCTTGTCTTAGGGACAACCCAGGCACGCCAGGATATGTCAATTCATGCACCTATTCGAGTTTTCGACAATGCAAACATATTCAAGCGGCTTCCCACTCGATTCAAGTCTTGACAGTCTTACGACTTCTTGTTGGGCGCTCATTCCCCAAGGTGGACGATCGAAAACCCCCCTGGTCACCTCGCACTCTCTGCAAACTCTATTGACTCGTGCACGGAGGCTGAACAGTGCACATTGCAAACATCCCGCTGAACCATCGGGAATATCTCCAGCGAACTGCTGCTCAGACCCTCCCGACGTATTCGAGGCTTGTTTCGTGCTCTTGCGATACGTAATCGCTCTTTTACCGGCGGCTCAGGCCGAGCGAAGATCGAGATAGTATGAGGCGAGGCTGCATCTATATTGCGCGACCCACCTCGTCGGTAGGTTGAATCGCATGCATGTCAGGGCTGTCCTGCATGCTGGGCTTTTGTTTCACATTCGCCAGAAGTATCATATTGACGTGGTAGTGGGTGCATCAAGGGGACAGCTTCTGCTTAAAAAAGATGTCTGGCAGGCGTCAGCCCATTGGGAACGCTTTGACAGATGCAATGTAACAGGTCAGCTGAGAAGTGAATGAGTAGCTTGGCTGCCGCCACAAACATCAACAGCCTGGACAGGAAAATTGTGCCCGGAGGACGTGTCGTCTGCTACTACGAAAAAGCACATTGCGCAACCGCCAACAGTTCAGCAACGAATCGATAATGTTGTTGCGGGGGACCCCCGTTTGTCGGAGAATTTGCAAGAGCGAAACGAAGCATTAATGCAAAGTATTGACAACAATCGGATCAGGCCTGAAAGCCGCCAGCCTCGTAAGCTGGCTTCCTATTAGGGGTAACATCTATAGTATGGAACGTCCGGATCGGATCGGATCAATCTTCAACACTCGTGTGTCGGGAGAAATGTCCGACGCGTCGCTGTATTTCGACTTCGCATGCAAAATGATGCCTGCTACTGTACCTGCAGCGCCGGTGGGGCAACAGATCTACCCTTCCACAAATTCTTTTACGGGTAGCGCAAATAGATGCGACTACTGCCAGAGGAGCAAAGACAGCCTTAATGTAAAAGCCTAGAGACTATCGATATGTTATAAAGATTGTACTGCAGATGTAAACACACGCGAAGGTACTCAGGAGTGTCCTACTGAAGATGTCAAGGTGCAGTAACTTATGCGCCTGGAAACGGTTCGCATTTGCTGGATGTCGCTTATATGCCCGCTTGCGTTCACGTACAGCCGCAAGCCTGCATCTGATGGCTACGTCATACCTACCTGCAGCGAAACACCAACACCAAATCTCTCACCACTCCAGGTTCTCCACATAACTTTGCGCATCAGACTGTTATTACTATCCCCACCTGAGCTCTTCACTAAAGTCTCACAATACTGTTCCAACCTACAAACATGTCTCTTTCTGCCCTCCTCGCGCCGTTCGCACCCTTTGCATCTTTGCTCGCGATCCCGATGCTCAGCTCCTGGTCGACGTCACTCAACCTCGTCTTCCTCAGCCTCGCATGGACCACTATCGCAGCAACATACTCACCCCTGCAACTTGAAGCCTTTGCACCTCTCTTCATCCGGCTCACACTCTACGTCTTCCCTTCGCTTTTCTTCCTGCTCTTCGACATTGGGGTGCCTAGTCTGGCCAGCGAATTCAAGAGTCAAGGCCGATTGGGAATCGCAACATTGCAGAAAGGGGGGAAGAGGAAAATGTGGAGGGTTGCGGGATGGAGCGTAGCGAATGTGCTCATTACGGTTGCGTTGCAGGCTGGAATTGAGTTTTTGGTGACGGATGTGTTTAGGATGAGGAGTTTGTTGCAAATTAAGGGAAGCAAGTGGACGTTGAATCATTTGCCGTATCCGTGGACAATGATCAAACATGCTATTTTGGGGTTGTTGGCTAGAAATGTGAGTAAAAAACAGTTCTTGGGTATCGGTGAGGCTGTGCTAATCTGCGTAGACGATTCAGTACTACGTCCACACGCACCTGCTTCACTCACCAACCGGTGGACGTCTGGCAGATCTGCATCAGAGCTGGCATCACAGCGTTAGGGTCCCGTACTCATTCGTGGCCAACTATGACCATCCGATCTGCCATATCCTGCATCGGTTCCTTCCATTATACCTACCAGCAATCGCCCTGCGCATGCACATCCTCACTTACTTGGCTCTCATCGTCTTCTTCAGCCTTGAGGAAACATTTGTGTACTCCGGCTACAACATCTTACCTTCGACGATTATGTTGAGAGGCATGGCGAAGCGCACTGATCTCCACATGATGTCAGAAGGAGAGGGTAACTATGGCCCGTTAGGTGTTCTGGACTGGGTGCATGACACAACCTTGGGCAAGGATGTCATGGAAGACTTGAAAGCGGAAATGGAGAAACATCACGTTGAGGAGAAGGCCAGTAATGCAATTGATGGTGTCGGAGATGCGGCCAGTGGCTTGGCGGGCAAACTGAAGGCGAAGGTCGGCAAGGGTAGGAGGAGAAAGTAAAGATCAGAGCGACCACCATCCTCCATCGACATTGTGTTGCACTGATTATACACCGACAGAAGTCGCATGGGCTACGCCTGAGCTTTGCAGTCCGTGGATGGAAATACACGGTAGGTTCCTGCTATTATATTGTGGCTCTGCTGGCGACTGCGAGAACCATTCCCGGGTTGTGAGAGGGATTGGCGTTAATGTTTGATAAGTCGTGATACCCCAATACATCTGTCAGTCCTGAACCATGTTGCGCAAGCGTCACACCGACTTTATATCTATTGTCGCAGGAATCCGATCGGAGGCATAGACGGGTTAAAGTATGATTCTATTCGCTCATCAGTACTCCATGCTCCCAGTGATACAACAAACGCCCAATAATGACATCACGCAAGCGAGGACCAAATGTTCACTTTCGGACCGTTTCGGATTCGCTTGCTCGTTACAAGTCTTATAGTAAATGCAAATCGGCACCCTTCGTGAAGAAAAAATTGGCTGTCTTGCCGACGCGGAATGTCTCGCTGTTGCGGCTCAGTATGCCGAAGTCATCTTTCATCCCATGCTCTGAACGCCAAATGCCCGTCATGACCCGTTGCTTAGAAGACCATCTGGTGCGGTCGGTCTGAGCTGCGCAGGCTGAAGCTGGCACCGAGGTAGTCGATGAGGTGAGCCTCCTTCTTGATGGTGGCTAGGAGCGCCTTGTCAACAGCCTTCTGATCCGCAATGCGGTCCTTTGAGGTCTCCTTCTTCTACAACATGCATTAGCGCCAATACCGTAGGTCAAGTCTGACTGTACGTACCTCTGGCTTCTCGCCCTGCTTGAAGAACGAGTCCTCACCAGGCTTGTGGGCAGCCTTGTCCTTGGTGAAGTAGCCGTCCTCGCTGACCTTGTCCAAGACCTTGGAGTCAATGCCCTTCAGGTCCACCGTGGTAGAGGTCGCAATTACGTATCGGGCGTTTACCCTTCGCAGAGGAACGCCGTTGACTTTGAAAGGACCGGTGACGAGGAGGACACCCTGGGGAAGGTGCTTGAGGAGAACGACACGCTTGCCGCGGAAACGGCCAGCGAGGAGGATGACGACGGTGCCAGGTTGGAGCGATGCACGGGGCTTTGCCGGGCGGACAGACTTGCGTGCCTTGGGTTACAGTCAGCAGAGTTCCAATGATTGCAATCCCACCACCGCATCCATCCTTGTGAGCACGCAGTCGCTGCGGTGTTGTTGTGAACATCCTCGCTCCACACGGTCGATCTTCCTCCTCTTCTCGGTGCAGTTGGGGATTGTCGCAAATATGAACGTACCTTTTTGGGCACGGAGACGTCCTCAGCCGGGTAGTACTTGCTCGCCTTCTGGGGCTGTTCCTCTTTGTTGGCCGCCATTTCGAATTGTTGTTGTCGCGGATGCACTTCTGGTCAAAGGTTCGCCTATGGTGGAATATCGAGAAGCGGCTCACTGTGCGCCAAGACCCGAACAGTTTTTCCGGCCGTTGCGCTCCAACCCCAAAGCGGACTAGCCGCGAAGCTCGCCCGCCGCCGCGGCCGCGAACCTAGGACGCTCACAAGCAGGCAGCTCCACCACCAAGGGCTCTTCTACAAAACATCACACCACACAACATGTCGATCCAGCCGCTAATAACGTTCAAGGCGGGACAGTGCGAGCTGACTGTAAGTAACTTGAGGCGCTACAAACACGGCCGTTTCTGATGTGCACAGCGCGAAAGCGACACCAACCAGAAAGTCAAGCCCATCCGGACACCAGGATTCGTGTACCTCTACCAGGGCGAAGATGGTCCGTCAGGCTCACAACACTCATGCACCCTACTCACAGGCTACAGAGTTTGTACACTTTTGCTGGCGGCCGCGCGATAAGCCTCTCGACGAGTCCGAGCTCGACCTCATCATGATTCCAGGCGACGGCTCCTTCCTTCCATACACGGGCAAAGAGTCCGTCGAAGATTCCGAGAACGTCAAGTCGCCCACCGACGGCCGCATCTTCGTGCTCAAGTTCAACTCAAGCTCCCAACGCTACCTGTTCTGGCTGCAGTCCAAGTCGCAACACCCACGAGGCGATGCAAGCTGGTTCAGCGAGCGAGATCTCAAGATCGGTCAGATCGTCGATCTTCTCTTGAACGGAGAAGAGATTGATGTCCATGCCGAACTATCGGCAGTGCAAAATCCCACCGCGGGCGACGAGGACGAGACAATGGAGGATGTGGAAGGCACAGACCACTCATCGAGCCGAAACCGCCACGGTAGCACCGGAGGCGCGGGAGCTGATGCAACTGGAGGTGACATCAGAGAAGAGGGCTCAGAGTCCCGCGAAGGAGGCGCTGACGGCGGCCGAGCGTAGGTTCTGTCCATTTGTCTCGCAATGAGCGTCGTGGCGCGGTCGACATTACGGCACTAGTTCGAGCCGCTGCTGAGGACCTTGACGATACTACCATAAAACATTCAAAGGAGTTTTTGGCACGGTGAGGCGTTCGGGAAAGACAACTAGAGCACCGCTGCTCGCTGTAACATTAAACAAAATATGCATCCATGTCACGTCATCCGTGCGCCCCTGCCACGGCGCTCATTCTTGCTGCTTTTCTTGCTATTAGTTCAGGTCGAATTTTTGGCTAATACCTTGACAGAGCTGCACCAGCGACGGATGTCTCCGCTATCGTCAAAGGCTTCGTGGACTCACTTAAAGGTGGTGGCCTCGGTGGATCCTCTCAACCATCATCAGAGCCCTTTACAACGCTCCTCGACCTTCTCTGGCCCTCACACACGATTCCTACCATCGAAAAAGCGTCCCCAGAATTGATCGATGCGTTATGCGCCCAGCTACCCATGACACCTTTCCTCCTCGAAGCCGAAGTCGAGGATGTGGAGCAGATTGATCCGAATTCTGAAACCGCCCGAATGGCCATGCAGACTTTAGAGAAGGAAGAGAAGATTGATGTTCTGAAGAGGATTCTGAGGGCCCCGCAACTGAGGGCTGCGCTTGGAAGCCTGACTGAAGCTCTCAAAACCGGCGCACTACCGACGGTTGCTCAAGGGTTGAAGATTGATGTGGAGCATGGCGGTTTCATGCGGGGAGGCGCGATGCCGTTGGGCGGAGGTGAGGCAGTCAAGGCCTTCTTGGAGGGCGTCAAGAGGACGGTGGAGAAGGAGGATGACGACGATGATGAGGAGGATGACGATGGCATGGAAACAGACTAAGCACTCGACCGTGTTCATAACGGGCCCTCTAATGAGTGTAAGCAGCTCGACTGGGCCTTACGTTCATAACGGGTCATGATTTACGTACATACATGATCACGCGACACGAACATAATCATGATGAGATACCGTCAAGTAGGTCATACCTATTCGTATCCTCGAATTGCTCTCCAAGGTGTCTCTATCTTTAAGTGTGGATTGCATGTGCTACTTGACGCATACTTCAAGCATCATGCGACACGCGATACTGCGCCCACAGTCAGTCCAAACGCCTAGCACATTGGCCAAAACGCCCTTTCCAAGCCCTTTATCATCCAACTCACGTCGCACTCATACTTTGCCCTCCCTCGATCACTTCAAGTACACATGCCCCTTATTCATGTAGTGACTACGCCTAGATTTCCTTCTTCCCACCCCAACCTTCTACCTCAAACACCCTCCCTCGTTCTCTCCTCATACCTCCTCCTCAACTCCTCAATCCCAGTGGACCTCTCCGCTTCCTCCTCGCCCACAAAATGGTCCAAGCGATACTTCTTCACCCACTCCCTGGCAAGATTCTCCCACTCCGGGCTCATGTAGCATTCTAAACACGGTTGGTTCGACTGCGCCAAGTAGCGCGGGAAATAGTACTCGCAGAGGTTGGGCTCGATGTCGAAATCTTCATCTGGAAGGGTCGCGGAGGCGGGTAGCACGGGTAGACCAGGGGAGGTGGGTGATGCAGAGGTCTGGCTGGTGCCGGACCAGGTTGAGCGCTGGGAGATGGGCGAGATCGGGGAAGTAGGTAGATGCCCAGGGTAACCTGGTGGTGGGACCGTGTGCGTAGGTGAAGGAGCGACAAAGCGGAACGCAGGCGGTGGTGAGCCGCGTGCTGAAGTGCTGTGGCGTAGAGGGGAGGGCATGGGCGAGTGCGACTGTCGCTGGGTACATGAAGTCTCGATTTCATCTTCTCGTACTGGGGGCACGATGGAGGGGACGGTTGACGAGCGCGGAAGACCTGTGGAACTGCTGATCGGGACGCGGGTACCAGTATCGAGAGCATGCGGGCATGGCGTGGTACAGACCACTTTCGAGTGGTTGCAGGCGTAGATTTGGAGGAGCTTGTTGCACATCGCGACAGTAGCGG
The DNA here is from genome assembly GCA_020744225.1 of Paraphoma chrysanthemicola. Lineage (NCBI taxonomy): Eukaryota > Fungi > Ascomycota > Dothideomycetes > Pleosporales > Phaeosphaeriaceae > Paraphoma > Paraphoma chrysanthemicola. Next base: position 321,762 of record JAGMWG010000016.1, read on the forward strand.
AGCAGATTCAGACAGTTGATACGGTGTTGAGGATACTTTCGTATGTGTGTGAGGTTGCAAAGCGGGTGTTGGTTTGGAAGTGAGTGTGGACACGACTGACCAACGAACTGTTGAACGTGGTGAACGTCAGATTCACTTTAGCAATCTGCCAGCGAGATCCACTTGACATAGCACTCGTTTACTGACTACTTGGACGAGTCGTTTGGTCCTGAGGTCATCTGAGTGATCGCGAATTGGAAAATCAGAACATTTAGTGCCATGTTTGAATGCATATCGAATTCGCACAACTGTCACTGACAGTTCGCCCCATAAACGTCCCATCACTTTTCGCACCTCCGCAATGCGCCTCCTAAAACTCCCCAACACTTCCCTTGCATCTAGTAACTCCGACCGAACAGGATCCACTGCTTGGCAGGAGTTGTGCAATCAGGGTTGATGCACTTCGTCTTGCCCTCCTCAATACCTGCAGGCTGATCGAAAGGAATACACAAGCTCTTTGCACCCATAGCAGGGGCTTGCTTGTCCTCCGCAACGCCATCGCCAAGCGCCGTCCGCGCGCTCTTCGCCTTGACCTCATCTTCACACTTCTCACCCTCACAGTGGGGAACCAAGCAGACATTCTTGCCGTTGAGAGTAGGGACGAAGTCGTCCCAGTTGGTAAGCTGCACACGATGTTCTCGGTAGTTCTTGTCGGCGCGCTCGAACATGTCGTTTTGAATCTGCTCAAGAAGCTTGGGGACTTCCTTGGTGAGATCGTCGACGTTAATGGTTCCACGTGCTGCGTCCTTGTCGTCGATGTCACGACGGGAGGTGGTGACGACACCCTTCTCAGCGTCCTTGGGGCCGAACTCGATTCGCAGCGGGATACCCTTCAGCTCCCAGTCGTTGAACTTCCAACCGGGAGAGTAGCCCTCGCGGTAATCAGTCTCGACACGTACACCAGCCTCGATCAGATCATCTGAGATCTTCTTGACCTTGCTGTACAAAGCCTCCTTGTCTTCTGCGCTCATCCTAAACATTTGTTAGACAGTTGTAGTTGACTCAGATTCTAGTCACTCACTTCGCGCTGATACCGACGGGAATGACGACGACTTGAATCTCAGCGACTCTAGGAGGGAGGACTAATCCGCGGTTGTCGCCGTGGGTCAAGATCATGACACCAATGGAGCGAGTTGTCAGACCCCATGAGTTCTGCCAGACGTGAACGTGTTCCGACTTGCCAGCCTCCTTCGCCGTAGGATCCTCAACTGTAATGTTGAACATCTTTGAGAAATGCTGTCCCAGACAATGTGAGGTGGCTGCTTGGATGCCACGGCCTGTTGCGGGGATGAAACCTTCGATTGTTGTTGTGTAGTCGGCACCGGGGAACTTCTCGTTCACGGTCTTTGTACCCTTCACGACAGGAACTGCGAGCAGCTTTTGGTACACATCCGCATACCAGTCCAGAATCTGTAGAACCTCATCGCCTGCCTCCTTCTTGGTAAGATGTGCAGTATGACCCTCTTGCCACAAGAACTCGCGAGATCGAATGAAGGGCATGGGATCTAAGACGGTCAGATGAGCGTAGCGGAATGAGAAAGCAGATACATACGCTTGAATTCCCACCGAACGACATTGTTCCACTGGTTCAGCTTCAAAGGCAGGTCGCGATGTGACTGAATCTTGCGCGCGAAGTAGGGATACATGGCGGTTTCAGACGTTGGACGCACAGCAACGGGCTTCTCCAGGTCAGACTTTCCGCCTTTTGTGACCCATGCTACCTCAGCAGCAAAGCCCTCTACGTGTTCCTTTTCACGCTCCAAGTTGTCTGCGCTGATGAAGATGGGGAAGTATGCGTTGCGGACTTTGAGTGTCTTGATCTGGTCGTCGAACCAGGCCTTGATCGACTCCCAGATGGCGTACGAAGAGGGTTCGAGGATATAGCTACACTTGGTAAGTACGGCATGAGGCGCGTGGGAAGGGACTGCTCACCAGCCGGCAACCTGCATAATGTCAGCAATAAAAACGATGGCGGCACAGTCCAAGTGCTTACATCGTAGTATGAGATCATTTGGCCCTTGGTAATGACCTGCTGATACCACTCTCCAAGGTCATCCTCCTTTGCGACGTCAATGCCGATCAGCGCAGCGCCCTCGATCTGTCCCAATGTCAACACAGGTTCTCATCTACTGGTCTGTCGCATGCAAGCAGCCTGACCTTCTTCTTGGGTTGCTGCGGCTTCTTTGCAGCCTTTTGAGGATTTCCATCCTTCTTCTTCTTCGACTCGGAGATCTTGAGATCCTTCATCTTCCCGTCTGCGGCGGAGGCTTCGGCCATGTTGAAGTAGTTCCAGAAATTGGATGCGCCAGGAGCTTTTCTGTGGGTGACAAGGGCCGTCAGCGTAATGCAGAATATTGACAAGACGAAAGTTGCAATTAGGTATCCAATTTCCTCGATATTTTGTGTGTTTTGCTGTATCATGATAGTGTGCACACCAGCTTCATGGAATGCACACCGGAACTTTTGGCGGGGTAGCGGGGCATGTAAATAGCAAGGGATGCACACCTACAATTGCAGACTCAGAGAATTGACCGGTAAGGAGTCAAGCTCTATACGAAGTGGTGGCTGTGAAGGGCGCAAGTCCTCGTATCAATTCAGGAGCAAGTAAACAGTCATAGAGACTCGCGTGGTGTTGCACCCAATTGTGGTGAGTGGGGTCCAGCTGACAGGGGTCAAGTAGCGTCAAAGCTTTTGGCAAGGGTCTTCAGAAGTGCAGCGTCGGAGGTACCTCTCGCCGATGATGCTTGGCGCGTTGCCCGCTCTGTAAATTTCCAGACCACGTCCATAGGCAGCACAACACCCCGCGAAACAGCTACACCACGACGTCATGGCAGGAATCTTCGAACAATCTCGCGGTGGAGGAACTCTGTGTGAGTCAAGGAAGCTCTCTATACGAGATTACGACTAATGTTCTCAGTCCTCGGCGGTCAAAAGATCAGCGGGCAAGATATTCGCGACCAAAATGTGCTTGCGACTCAAGCAATCTCGAATGTCGTCAAGTCCTCCTTTGGTCCCTCGGGGCTAGATAAGATGATGGTGGACGATATCGGTGACGTGACTGTAACGAACGACGGCGCCACGATCCTCACTTTACTCGACATCGAACACCCCGCAGGCAAGATCCTCGTTGATTTGGCACAGCAGCAGGACAAGGAGGTCGGCGATGGAACGACTTCGGTCGTCATAATAGCGGCAGAGCTGTTGCGGAGGGCAAATGAGCTCATGAAGAACAAGATCCACCCCACCACCATCATCACTGGCTACAGGCTGGCGCTGAGGGAGGCGGTCAAGTACATGAACGAGAACATCAGCACAAAGGTCGATGCACTTGGTCGCGAGTCTCTCGTCAACATCGCCAAGACGTCCATGTCCAGCAAGATCATCGGTTCCGACTCGGACTTTTTCGCAAACATGGTCGTGGACGCCATGTCATCCGTGAAGATGACGAACAACAAGGGCGAGATCAAGTACCCGGTCAAGGCAGTCAATATCCTCAAGGCTCACGGTCAGAGTGCGACGCAGTCACAGCTTGTAAAGGGCTATGCTCTCAACTGCACTGTTGCCTCGCAGGCCATGAAGACGCGGATAAAGGACGCTAAAATTGCTTGCCTGGACATCAACTTGCAGAAGGAGCGCATGAAGCTGGGTGTTCACATCACAATCGACGACCCAGAGCAACTCGAGAAGATCCGAGAGCGCGAGGCCGGCATCGTTACCGAGCGAATCGAAATGATACTGAAGGCTGGCGCAAACGTGGTCATGACAACGAAGGGCATTGACGACCTCTGCCTGAAGCACTTCATCGAGAAAGGCGCGATGGCCGTGCGAAGGTGTAAGAAGGAGGATCTGCGCAGGATAGCGAAAGCGACTGGAGCCACATTAGTCAGCACGTTGTCTGACTTGAACGGTGACGAGAAGTTTGAGGCATCGAGTCTGGGCCAGGCCGAAGAGGTCTCCCAGGAGCGCATCTCAGACGACGAGTGCATTCTGGTGAAGGGTACAAAGGCGTTTTCGTCGGCTTCTATCATTCTGCGAGGAGCTAACGACTATGCGCTGGACGAGATGGAGCGGTCGGTACACGACTCTCTGTCCGCTGTCAAGCGAACGTTGGAAAGTGGACGCATCGTTCCCGGCGGAGGTGCTGTCGAGACCGCTCTACACATCTACCTCGAGGAGTGGGCAACATCAGTTGTAAGTTGGGATTACTCGTACTGCGCGTGTCGCATCCTGTTCAGTGACTAACGTGACAAAGGGCTCCCGTGAGCAACTGGCAATAGCCGCTTTCGCACAATCGCTGCTCGCTATTCCCAAGACCCTCGCCATCAACGCCGCAAAGGACGCGACCGAGCTTGTGGCCAACCTCCGATCAAGACACGCGCTGTCCCAACGCACAGTAAACCCAGCCGATCCTTCTTCCCAAGACGCTAAGCAGTTGGCAAAGTCAAAGAACTACAAGAACTACGGGCTCGACTTGACGAATGGCAAGGTGCACGACTGCCTGAAGGCTGGTGTTCTCGAGCCAAGTATGAGCAAGGTGAAGCAGTTGAAGTCCGCAGTAGAGGCGTGCGTAGCCATCATGCGCATTGATACCCTAATCAAGCTGGATCCAGAAGAGCGAGGCGGCGGGGAGGATGATGGCCATGGACATTGAGGCTCTGGCATGAAGTAGATGAATAGACGAAAAGGAAAAGCAGCGATATGCTACATAATGAAAAGCTATCATGAGCCATGTGGCACGACTTGTGGATTTAAAGCATGTGACCAACCCTCAGTCGGAACAGGACCAGTACTGGAGGCGAATGCATGCAACACACTCCAAACTGTGCATATTATTGCTAAAACATGAGATAGGCTCTGGTTAATGCACTCGGAGCACGCATTTTCATGAGCTTCGGTCATGATGGTGTAGTGACTTTGATTCGAGGACATCGTCCAATATCGCTATCGAGCCTGATGCGCGGCACTTTCTCACGTGCTGAAGTTCTTCTTAGGGTACCCAAGATGTTCTCGGGCTGCTAAGCTGAACTTCATCTCCTCCGAATCATTTATTGAAGTCGCGTTCATCATCCAGCCCCTTGTTCCCTCTCCCAGATGCGTTTTGTCTGCAATTGTCGAACAACTCATTCCTTGCCTTGTTAGGCGCGCCTTCGAAGGAGAGCAGCCTAGTCGGCCTCCTCAACCGCCCCGCGCATGACACTCTTCAGTTTCTCGTACTTCTGCTTCCAGGCGTCTGCTTCCTCCATAGCCGCAACGTGTTTGCCCTGCCAGTCACGAAGACTAGCATCATCATGCACACCCTTCTTCTTGAAACTCCCCACTTCAGCCTGCAGCTCCTTCTTCTCTCCTTCTAGCGCGCCGATGCGGGTTTTGAGGTTATTGATCTCCTTCTTGAGATTCTGGCGGGACGGGTAAGAAGCAGACTTGAGCATTTCCACGTCCTCGGTCAGGCTTTTCAGATGGTCTTTGAGTTGGGCGATGTTAGTTGTGGTCTCGTCTGCATCCTCAAGGCCAAGTGTACTCACACTTATGAGATCACCCTGTTCTAGATATATGTCAGCTATCATACGAATATACTATGTTGAGGACATACGGGCAACGTGATCAGCCTTTCTAGCTGGCAGTGCACAGACTGGATCCTTGATTCCAAGAACTCGCTTCTTAATGTTTTGGCCCTTGAAGATGTCTTGACAAGCGCGCAGAAACTTCTCTCTGAAATTATCATCTGCTTCAATGCCCTCGATATGCTGATTCGCCAACAAGTGGTGCCGGAGTAATACATCGATGCCATGCAACCGGTCGTTATCGGATGAGACGTTGCTTAGCCAAGCGTAAGGTTCGTCAAGACGAGCATATTGTATGTCAGACCAATCTCTCTTAGTCTCATTTACGGCGAAGTGGAGGATGTCACTGTCGAGATACGCGTAGACTTTGGCGATAGCGAAGTTTTCTGCGGTGGATTCGACGGCGCGTTTGGGCAGTTCTCCGATGCAGATTCCCTTCACAGTCTCATACAACCACGGTGAGACTGAGTTTACTTTGCCTTCATTTTCGAACGTAAAGGTCTCGTTGTGAACCTCAATAACACAAATAACGGCCGGTGGCAGGCAGGCAAACTCTTTATGATGATTGTCGTTGGCCCAGGCTTTGAAGTCGTCGAAAGTAACAAAGACCATGATTTTTGCTAAGACTCTTTATAGGCAAAAGACGAAATTCGGCACGTTGTTGGAGGTGGAGGTGGCGTGGCGTTTGAAGCCGCAATGCTTTGACTTAGGCGGATTGTGAACGCTACCCAATTGTCTTACTTTCACCTCACTGCAATGGCAGAACCTTCTAAGACAAAATAAGCGGTCTCTCGCCGACTACCTGATTATGTGTCTCAAAAGCCTGAAAATTCTCAGAGTACTTTCCTAGTCTTTGATATTTCAAAATGCTCTGTGGCTATACATCCTTCGCTAACTCCGAGATCAATGATGCCGTACTTGGTCAATGGGTAGGAAATCTGGTGAAACCATCTTGACCAAGTTCATAACGAAACTCAAGAGTCGTTGTAAATGATCGAGCAATTACAATGCATGTACTCCTTCTTCACTCGCCCTCATCTTCTTCCATTCTCCTCCGCAACCTCTCGTAGTTCGCTTTCCACAACGCTGCTTCATTTTTTGCCTTCTTCGCCTGGCTGTCAGATGCCATCAGCTTACCCTCCAATTCTTGCACGGTCGACTGTAAATTTTGAATCTCTGCCGCACAGCTTTTATGAGATGATACATTATTCCTAAAACGAACGAATTAGTTGATGATCCCTAGACTCAGGACTGATCACATACTCTCTGTGTTGGGACATGAGCCCCGTTGGCCGTGATGCTTCGTGAGTGACATGGGACGGGGGCGCCTGACTATCAACGAAGACTTCAAATCCGTAAAGTGATGTGGCGAAAGTTGGAGCTGAAGACCATCAGCCAAAAATAACAGACATCATCATGAGAGTCATCAAACCTTTAGAAGCCTTCGCACTGTCTGTCTCACCACTTGAGACCGTCTTTGCCAGCACTCTCGCTTGGTCGAAATGTACACCTTTGGCCGCCGCAACATCTCGACACGCACTCGCGAAGTATGCCGAGAAGTCCGTCAAGTTGTTCTTGATAGCTTGCATCGAGCCCTTCAGTAGAAAGAAATACCGCACCAGCGCCTCCAGCTTGCTGAATGCTGTGTCGTTTGCGCTTTCGAGAACCCAGCAGAACGGCTCTTTCACCTGCTCCGCACCGTGAATCAAAGATTCGATGGAGTCATAGCGTACGTCTTGAACGTTCTTGCCCATAGTGTCGATGTAGCCGACTACCATGCGATTGCCCTCAAGCCAAGCGAGGATGTCAATGGGCTTGCCCGTTGCGTTTGCACTGATGCCAATAACAAGTCCTTTCAAGCAGCCGGTGGTGCCGTGACCGGGGATCTTGTGCTGTCGGACAGCGACGTCCCGTGCGCCAGGAAGTTGCTCGAAGTCGGCAGGGAAATTCTGTTTAGCCCAGCTGGTGATTGTGCCGTGAGAGTAGCCAGTAAGGGACATTGTGTTCGAGTTCAGACCGAACAGGTGTGGATACGTTGTTCAGTAAGCGAGCGTCGCGGATCTACAAAGTAAACTACATGGACGAAAGGATCAGATTTGGTAGTTCGCGATATGCTTGCCATGGCAGTAGTGTCTTTCACCTTGACTTCACGCTCACCACCACAAACTCATGAGATTAACACGCATAATACGAGCTATATTGATCTGCCGAGTCAACGGACGCGAAACTGCTACCAAATTCTGCTTGAGTGCTCTCTGAATGCATTCGAGACATTTTCAAGAATTGCCAACGATTGCTGACTGTCAACAAACGTGGTCGAGCTGGCTGTGTATACCTTCGCGACGCGATCGATAATATCAGAACCTCCTTTGTCTGCTCCGGAGATGCGGTCTGCAGAGAGCCACCTCAGCCTTCCGTGTTGGTACCTCTGTTGGATCCGGAAATGCCGCCTTCCCAAAGTTTTCGACCGATAAGCTCTATCTTCTGCCGTCGCTCCTGGTCTAATCGATCGTTCATGTTGAGCTTGTAAAGCTCGTCGATGATCTTGTCCATGCGTGAATTTTGATCGTCGATCACGAAGTTGATCTTGTTGTCCTCGCGCTTTAGCTCAGAGTAGGCTTTCGCTAATGACATAATTTTGCCATACATGAGGGACATCAGTGGTTCGGTCCCTGCCAGAATGAGGTCTTCGAACGAGCCAGAGTATTCGCCCGAAGCCTCGCCTGTTTTTCCACGTTCCTGAGATGGAGCGATCTCGTCTGAACCAACCTTTTCGAGGAGTGAGAGCGCCTGTTTGTGCTTTTGCTGGACTTTCTCAAGCTGTTTGGCATGTTCTTGCTTGGCATATCGAAGAGCCTGCGTATGCTCCTGTTTGAGATTGGCAATCTCATGATTGTGCTTTTCAGCCAGAATGTTCAGCTTGCTCTCTACATCCCGCGCTCGCTTCCTCAACTTGCTGTTCTCTTCCTTCAGGCTAGCAGCGGCGGTGTCGTATGGCTTCTGCGCCTTGCTGGTTGAGAGGTCCTTTCGTTGGGATAGTACAGCTGGAAGACATTCCGGAAGAATACTTGGCTGTTCTGGAGGTGGTCAGTCAATCTCTTTTGTACATCTCTTAAGGTGAGACTGACTCTCAACTACAGCTTGATCCGCCTTTGTGCTTGCGATTCCAGACTTCTTGGACCGAATTGGAGCCAGAAGCCGGGAAGTATTCGCTTTACTGCGAGCGATTGCGTGACAAGCTCGTTCGAGCGCCTCTGAAAACGTATAAGAATAACCAAATTCAGGCCAGACCATTATACCATTCACATCGTCTTGCTGCACTCAGGCGTATGTGATGACAGCAGCAAGCTTTGCAAGTGATGGCTGAATGGCGCATGATGGTTTGATAGAAAATGATGGAACCAAATCGAATGCCGACGCAAAGGGCTCGAGAAGGGATACGTTTAACTCACGTAGTATGCTAGGGAGAGTTCGACACTGGATCTCTTGACCATCGAGCAAAGTCGCTACTCGAATCCCACGAGCGGAAGGCGGCCAGGTGACGACATCCAGATCGTACTTCATGCCGTCGGTTTCAAGTTGGAGGCGGCCTAGATGCAAGCCGTTCATATGGCGTATGCCCTGAGCATAGAATGGCTTGAAATTCACGAACGTGAAAGTATTGGGGTCAAGGAAGCCGAGGGACTTTGTTGAGGAAGTTTGTTGCGCATGGCGCTCATACGAGATACGAGGAACGACTCATCTCGTGCAAGGTATTGCTGACGAGAATTCGGGGTGGGGTTAGCAGGATTTGAGAGAAGGGCCTGTAATTTGTAGGCTGGAGGAGATTTTCAAATTTCTATGTGTGCAAATTCACCGCCAGTTCAGTACCCTTGGAATTCTACTTCACCATCGATCGCAGCACTAGTAAGAGAATGGCGTGAGCTACGGTTTGGGGCACACTCCAGCCTCAGAGCATATCCCAATGGGGCCATCAGTACCTAGTAGGCCTCTTCGATGTGCCGTACTCAGGTCATCTCTTCTTCCTCGTGGCTTCTCGAGAGATCCAATCGCTCCTGAAAGCCTCCGATCAATCTTCTGAACGTGTCTCGTTCGTTCTGTGCCTGAGACTCTCCAGTTGGGGCTATGATATTGTGTGCGGTAGCGCGAATTGGAGTGTTCGGGTCGAGAGCGATGCTGGAGTCATTATATTCCTGCAGAACCTTGTCAGGCCCTTGAGTTCTACAGTGCGTTGCAAAATCTCACTGTATAAGGAGACTCAAGCAGTTGTTGTCTTTGTATAGTGGCGATGTATTGCGGTGTTGGAGTCGCAGGCCGTTCTCGGGCAGCCAACCTTCCGTTGCTGCCTTCTGTGTCGGATGATTCGTATATGTCGTCAACAGCTCGAAATACTTGCCTTTCGGTCTCATTGATATGATTCTGGCTCTGCAAATCCCCATTCTCGTATGTAGGAGAGTTAAGCCGCTCTTCCTGCCGATCTCTGAACAAATCCTCCATGGCCTCTCGCACGATAAAGCAAGTACGGCAGAATACGTCACCAAAGCCTTCAGGATCTCCGACACGGTTCCAGTAGGTCAGAGGCTCTTCATTTCCCTTCACAAGGAAGTAGTATCTCAAGATTGCTTCCAGGTTCTCGTATTGTTCTGCAGTTCGAGGTCCTGGAGGACAGAGGATATTGAATGGTTGCGTGTATGAGATGTCGTATTCTTGGAAGACTTCGCGCAAGTTGCGAACATCTGCGAGGATCGAGCGGCCTCGCTGTCTAACGACTGCGCGCATATCTAGTCCATCCTAGTGGATATAAATGGGTACCCTAAGGCCGCGCTGGAGTATGAGGTGGCCTAATCGCGGACCATAGGTCATGAACGGGCGAGAGCCATCATCAGCTATTGTCACATCGGTGAGGAATGGTGGGATTAATAGACTGGCAAAGGCCTCTTGGAAGTGCTCGACCGCGTAGTTTGTGACAAGTGCGAGTAATGGCGGCTCCATAGCGGTAACTTGGGTGTCAGAAACAGGCGAGCTTGTAACAGTCTTATGAGAGATGGATCGAAAGTATATATTGCCCAAGCGAAGTGATGCTGCAAACAAGCGCAAGAATGGATATGCCACCTTGTAGGTGAGTCGAGAAGCAGCAAAAGTTGGGGCCGACCGGCTGCACGCTGTTCCTTGCCTTGGATGGGGCAGGCATGACACCATGAATATGCTTGCCATCTCGCGTGTTGTAAACAGCTGAGCCGCAGCCGCAGCAATCACCGAGTCGCGGTTCCACAACCGAAATGCAATGGAACTGTGGTAGGGGTTTCGTGCACTCTCTATGATTAGAGACCTCCCTAATATTGTGTGTGAAATTGGGGAGACTGATTATGAACTATCATCGCCATTGGCTAATAGTAATCGTGTCAGACGATCATACGTGCGACCTTTTACCCGAAGGATCAGCGGGTTATTAATGTCTACATTCCACGGTTGGGCAAATTCTCCTAATAGAGAAAACAGTGTATATCCGATGCACGCAGGATCGGTGGTAAGAACTCGCAATTGGCAACGGCAATGACGTCTGCGGGGTGGATGCCCCTCATTGGATTCTCGCATGTGGAGATCTCTCGGAATTATGACTCGCGCTACCATGGTGCTTAACAATCAACCCTTGAAGCACTGCTGTTCCTTGACTTGACTCGATCATAAAGCTTGTTTGTATTCGCTACCTCGATGACTTTAGCATCACACGCTGCTCGAACGACACGGTTTTTATCCAGCACGGCAATTGCATCAACAAGACTAGCGTCACTAAACCGACACCTGCATCCAAGATCCATCGGAACAAGAAAGATGTCATCGCTTCCCGACACAATGAAGGCGGTGTTGATCGAGAAGACTGGGGGTACAGATGTCTTGCAGTACAAGACAGTACCAGTCCCAAGCTTAAAAGAGGGCGAAGTGCTTGTCAAGAACGAATTCATCGGCATCAACTATATCGACACGTGAGTAGTACGTTGCGGAGTAGGGATTAACACTGATACGTCGTAGGTACTTCCGCTCAGGCGTGTATGCACCGCCAAACTATCCTTATGTACTGGGACGCGAAGGGTCGGGCACCATCGCGGCTGTTGGACCCAAAGTCCCATCCGACCTTTCAGTCGGCAAGCGGGTCGTCTACATGGGTCAGTATGCATATGCAGAGTACACTCCAGTTGCAAGCAACTACACGATTCCCATTCCGGACTCCATTGAGACCAAGACTGCGGCAGCAGCGGTGCTTCAGGCCCTCACTGCTTTGACCCTGATCCGTGAGGCGCATGCCGTCAAGAAAGGCGAGTGGGTGCTTGTGACTGCGGCAGCTGGTGGTGTAGGCTTGTGGTTGTGCCAGCTTCTCAAAGCAGTAGGCGCACACGTTATCGCAACAGCGAGCACAGAGGAGAAGAGAGCGCTTGCGAAGGAGAATGGAGCCGAGGTTGTGCTTGGATACTACGAGGAAGATCGAGACCAGTTTGTGAAGAAGGTCTTGGAGCTCACCGGCGGCGAAGGTGTTCATGCAGTCTTTGACTCTGTTGGCAAGTCTACATTCGACAGCAGTCTAGCTGTAGTGCGACGAAAGGGTACCATGGTCAGCTTTGGCAATGCTTCGGGCCCTGTCACAGGATTTGCTCTTGCGTATGATATCTTCCATTCTGCTTGCTTCGAAGCAGCACTTGCTAATCAGATCATAGGCGACTGTCTCCCAAGAATGTGAAGCTCGTGCGGCCAACGCTCTTCAACTACATCGCTACGCGCGAGGAGTTGCAAGAGGCTGCATCTGAGTTGTGGAAATTCATCGAGAAGGATGGTCTCAAGGTCAAGATTCATGATGTGTACCCGTTGAGCGATGTTGTGCGAGCAACCCAGGACATTGAGGGTAGGAAGACTACTGGTAAGCTTCTGTTGAAGCCATAAGCAGCTTGCAATTCAAGCGTCGAGGCTCTAGCAAAATTCAGTAACAAATCAACTTTCAAACGACTCGCACATTTCACTACCATGAGTGATGATTGAAGCTATTCGTAACCATTGGCTTCACTTTGAAGCTAGCCACGCTCATCTATAACCTCAATGGCATTGTAGGCGTACCTGTTCTTTCCTTTTTGTTATCTTAACTGACCTGGAGTATTTAGAAATTAGGTTGACATGAGTCTGTAGTCGAATCGCGGTGTGGACATTGATGTTGGCTAAATATACTCGGCCGTGTGCTTCTGCTATTCGGCCGTGCACGTTACATAGTACTACCCCAGAGAGTTACCACAATCTTTAAATAATGTAGGATAGATACATTGGCATGCTACTAAAAAGAAATTGCTGTAGTTGCTTTGAGGCTCTCAACTATTTTTCGTGTGTTAATTTACGCCGATAAACAGATGCGGAGATCTCCAGGAACTGCCAAGCGATAAAAAGCGGCCGAATAGCAAAAGCGAGCGGCCGAAAATATGTTGCCTCGATGTTGGCTGGTGTTGTCTTTTTACATGGTGGACTCGAAGGAATTAGGCTGGAGGTACTTAAGGAAAGAGTATTGCGGCCAAGCGGTCATGAGCATGATTAGGGTGAGTTGCAAGATCAAGGGGCGTGGTTAAAACTCGTTTAATCAGTGCTGAAGCATTTTGAAGCATCGTCATCAGATTTCTCAGTCTCGAGGGATATACCAGTCAAGGTCTTGCTGAGAATACAAACCGCAGCCTGAAAGAAAGACAGCCATAGTGCTGCACGTCGATCCTCAAGGTTGAAGCCATACCAACTCCTGTCTACCTTCAGGACTCCAAACGCCAGCAATGAGACGTGATCTCCACCACAATATCATCATCGCCATGCCACCAACTCCAGACTCCGTGTCTTAGATCGTAAGGTCGACCACACCAACCAGCTCCTCCAGCTCTAGTTGCGCTCTTGGAGCGAGTCGTTTACACCTGCTCATGAGCACGTTAGTGACCTCTTTTGCTAAACACTCGCACTGCGCGCAGCCCGTAGCGGAAGCGGAGCAAGCTGATGTGGTCAGTGGGCTCCGTTGCCATGTGAAGCAGGCTAGCACACGAGAGAAAGAGAAGATATTGACTTACGCTCGGACATGCTGTCTTCGTCATCGCCGGTGAGCTCCTTGACCCACTCCTTCGCGTCAACGAAAGTATCGGCGTCGTCAACCTCAACTTCTCCCTTGACGATTGCGGTGGCCTCAGTGGTCGGGACTGGGATATCGGCGGCCTTCTTGCTCTTGGCGACCTTGGACTTCTTAGGTGACTGCTCCTCCATGTCGATGTTCTCATCCTCGGGCTCGTTCTTGATGTTCACCGTGTCCTCGGCGGCGGCCGAATTCTTCGGGGCAGCGCGCTTTCGCTTAGGCGTGGGAGTAGGCGTGGCGTTGGTGGACTTGTCGTTATCGTCTTGAGTCCAGACAGGCTTCTTTTTGCCGGACTTTGAGGTCTTTGGGGTCTTTGGAGTGTTGGGCGCAGGAGTGCCCGACTGGCTGCCAGGCGCAGTCTCACCTGCCTCGAAGGCCTGTTTCATGCGAGAGTAACGCTTGCTAGCCGCACCGGATGTGGTGTTGCAGGCGTCCGCAATCTCCTGCCAGTTCATGGTCTGCTTGGTAATTAGTTTTCGCACTCGAGGTGACAAGTCGCTCGGACTCACCTTATCGCGGGTAGAGTGCTTGAGACAGAGCCAGAGGAACGCGTAGACGGAGCCAGCAGGCGTCTCGCCCTTCTCCATGCTCTGCTTGAGACGCGACCAGCGCTTGCTGACTGCGCCCTTCTTGAGGTCCATCGCTGCGCCGACAGCTCCCCAGTCGATCTGTGAAAGCTATTAGCTAAGATAGATATGGAACGAATCTGGAGCAACGATACGCGTGGATAGATTCGGAGCTCTCATCCCCAATATACTTACAGTGGGAGTGCCGCCATGCGTGAGCACGAGGTACAGATACTGGACGTTCTCTTGTTCAGTGGGCATCGTGACTCCGAGCGATTGCTGCGTAGCTGAATGTAAGGCTGATGATTGGGCTGACTCGCGATTGTTGTTCGAGAGATGGAGGAGGAGAGACAAGAGACAAAGCTGTCAGAGATACCCCAGCTTTATACAGGTGAGAGCAGCTCTACATGTCGCTCTGACATGTCTAGACGCGCTAACATTTTTAGCGCCCTTTCGCCTGCGGTCACCAGGAGGAACAGTGAAGAGAGGTCTGAGCAAGTCGAGGTGAAGGCGGATCTTGCGGTGAACATGTTGGTAAGGTGATCTTTCAGACGATCGGGGCCGTGGCGGCTGTGTGCAGCATGAAATATTACGGAAGAAGACCGGGACAAATGAGCAGATTTAAATAATTGCACCTTGCCTGACACCTCCGGTAGGACATTCCCGAATGCCTTCACGTACGTTGAAAGTGGCGGTGCAACGTCTATAACACACTGAAGGCCTCTAGGCTGATGCATAATGGCTGTCTTTGCCAGTCCGGCCAGATTTGTATTTATCCGCGCTGTTTGTAGATCAAGTTGGCGGATGGGATATAGCTGCACAGGTGCGCAGAGCAAGCTTGCAAGAGCGTGCAACAATGGACGTAGCGCAGCACGGCACAGTCCTAAAACTTCATACAGATCTAGTTCTCGCATCCTACTTGACTGGCCTGGCCTGTATGGTGTCACCTGTAGCGAGAATCTAACTCAACCCCAAGCCAATTGGCTCTTGTCTTGACACCTCATTTTCCCTCACGCCACTGCCTACCAGTTCTGTGAAGTCCAACCCCACCTCTTTGAGCATTTTTGCGTGCTCGTGGGCCAGGTCCATACACTCAGTCCAAAGCTTCCCACCTTCGTTCACGCTGCTGAGTTGTCGCTTTAGCAGTACGTTGAACTGATCAACGTGCTCTTTTGCCCACTTGACGCATGCGGACATGAGCTGCTGTGGAAAGCATTTTTGGAACATGTCGACAGTGTTCTTGATGACGGTGAAATAGATGAAGGATATCTGAAAGATGTAGTCGGGAAGATTGCCTTCGAAAATGCATTGTCTGATATTTGTTTAGAGTCCATGAACGATACAACAGTGCAAGAAATGGCATTAACGTACCTTGTGCGTGTCTTGATGAGGTTCCCGCGAGCCTCGAGGTAGGCTTCTCGCGCCCGGTCCTCGAAACCGAGTCGGACGACCCACGCTACATGCTGTTTGACTGATGTGAACCAGTTGTTGTTCTCTACAAGCTGTTTGATCAAGATGTTGGCTAGCTTCGCTGCCCGCTCGTTCACCTTGAAGGTGACAAGCGCCTTTGCCATTTCGTTGCTTCTGATGTTTTTCGCCAAGTCCTTCAACTTCTCTACCTTGATAACTGCGTTTTCGAAATGTTGCAGTGCAATCTCAATGTCCAGTTCGTCAAGCTGTGTCTCAACCCAGCGAATGTTCCTCTGTTGCCCATCGACATCTACGAATGAGCTGATCTGGTTGGTGTTCACAGCTTCAGACAGATTTTCGAGAAGATCGGTCTTCTTCACAAGGTCAGGATCACGAGAGAGTAAGTGATTGTATGAGTCTTGCACGCGATCCTTTTCCTCCACCTCAGCTTCCTGGCTCTTTCGCAAGTCATCTTTGGTCTTCCGGAACGTAGAGATGAATGCCGATTTGTCGGGAAAATCGTCCCTCTTCGTATCGTACGTGAAGGATTCCGATCCTGCCCGTATGATGATCCTCTCCTCCGGAGTCCTGGTGACATGGACGTCCTGCAGCGGTAGACATAAGATGGCTTTGTATTCCACAGCGGACCGATTGCCATCACGTTGGCCCGGGACATCGTTGCGCGCTTTCTTCTCTCCGGCCACAAGCAAGTGGTCATTTAGAAGCAAGAGCTGAACTCTACGCCTGGCTTTAAGAGTTGCCGAGTCTAGTTCGAACCATCTCTTCGACCTCCAGACAATGAACCGTCCTGGGATTGGCGGCAGATACTTCTGTGAGCCCTCGACATCTCTGTATAGTTGTTGCAGTTGACCGGCTCGGATTTGGTTGAGATCACCAATGGAGCTGCGATTAGCTCGCCGGGTGCTAGCCATGTCATTGTCGGTATGCGAGGCCGAGGCTGTTTGTTCCAATGTTGTTGTGAGGTCGGACATCAGTTGGCGCAGCGTTCGCATCTCGCTCTTAAGCTTCTCTGCCTCCTTGCTAATCTTGATGAACTGTGTCCGATTCTGGTACACGTTGGTCTGAAGATCGACTGAGGTGCGGTGCTTCGTCTTTCGTAGCTCTTCCTGGAAGCGTCGAATGTCTTCTTCCGAGGCGTCTGCGAGGACAGATGACACATCTTGACCAGGTCAGCGAATATCACGGATGCTTTTGTGTCTAGTTGCTTACACTGCTCTGCTCGCAGATTGGGATCCCGGAGTGCTCTCATGTCAACCCTCAGCCCTCGCCCATCACCGCTTGGCGGCGGCTTCCCGTCTCTTGTCTGGCTCTTCTCCCGGAACTGGTTCGGTATCTGCGGCATGTCTGGCATTGGTCCATTGCCAAAGTCGCTGGGCAGGGTCGTGATCTTCTGCGAGTACCTCCTCTTGACCAGATCCGCCGTCTTATCAGCTCTCTGCGGCCTTTCTCGCGGGACATCTCCTCTGTTCTGCCGCGACCGGTTGGAGTCTGTGGAGGGCCGTCCTGCGCTCGAAATGCTGGGAGCTGCAACACCGGCGCCAGCGGGCATGGGCGCACTGATCTGACGCGGCGCGCTGATGGTCGGCGGCCCTTTCTTCTTGTCCTTGTCGCGCTTCTTGCGAAGCGATATGCCCTTTGACTTTTCCGACATCTTGCCTGCAAGATCTGGGGTTGGCGGGGGCAATTGAGTGGGTGTATACGTAGCACCGGTCGAGTGTTCAGACGTGACAGGTTGCTACCTTACACCCATGCATGCGGACCGCGGTCGCTGGGAGCTCGGGCCAACACCGCGAATCGTGCCTTCCCTAACATCGAAAAAGTTCCTCGACACCTTCCATCGCCGCCCACTCTGACCCGCAATCACTTCGCTGCTCACCCGTTCCCGCAACCCAGCCTCAATCTCACCGCCGCGGCTTCATTTCGACCATGTCTTCGTCGTTAAAACCCTCCACAATTGCCGCCATCAGCGTGGGCACCGTCGTCACAGGCTTTCTCGCATACGCCATCTACTTCGACCACAAGCGACGAAATGACCCCGACTTCCGCAAGCAGTTGAAGCGCGAGTCGAAGCGGACACAGCGCGCGGCTAAGGAGCAAGAGGAGGCACAAGGCGCGGAGCAGAAGAAGGCGATTCGGGAAGCAGTGGCGCTGGCGAATGAGGAGGGGTTCCCTAAGGACCCAGAGGAGGTTGAGGCATACTTTATGCAGGAGGTCGCACAAGGAGAGGGCATGGTACAGAAGGGTATGTTAATCCGAGCATTCTTGGTTGCGTGCAGGCTGACTTTATCGCAGGCGCAGACAATGTTGAGGCTGCTCTATGCTTTTACCGCGCGCTCAAGGTCTACCCGAACCCACGGGAGCTGATCAACATCTACGACAAGACCGTACCCAAGGTACGCTTTTAGAATATCATGTTACGTACGAATCACTGACAAAATCCCAGCCCGTCCTCGACATCCTCGCGGAGATGATTGCAGTCGATACCTCGATTCCCGTTGGCGGCAGCAAGACCCCATCGGAGTCTGGATCCGCCGGCGACCTCGAATAAACACATTTACGATGATCTTAGCACGAAGCGAGCATTTATGGACCCAACTCTTCCCGATCACGGCTCAGTGTAGCATTCTTGTATATGTAAAAGCACGATTTGATTTAGGATTTGGTCGAGTCGATAGCCGGCGTTCCGGTTCGGCGTGAAGCGCAGGGCGTAGGCGGACTACGGCATAGACGGGCTCCAATGCAACTCCCAATATCAACAGACAGTCGGCCAAAGTGACATCCAACATGACGTCACTCGACATGCGGTCCATGTTGCGCTGATACACTACAGATTACAAGTCTACTTCCAGTATCTGCCCCAAGATGCAGCCAATGCCCTGAACGCCTTGCTCTCAAAGACTTCCTCTGGACGACTCGCAAACGTACCCAAATAATTACAAGCGCTGTAGCGGAATGGAACCGAGGTCTTTCAACGATGCCAATGTTCAGCATGCACATCCACTCTCCTGTTGCGGCTGGCTCGGGCTGATGTTCACGTCGATCACTAGGATTTGATTTAGCATGGTGGTTGTCGAGGGAGGGTGCGTACAACTCACTCTGACTTTGCCCTTGTTGCCCCTCGCCCTCCATGCCCGGCAACGCCTGTGCGATCCTCTTGAATAGCGCCTTTACGTTGTGTCCGACCTTTGCGCTCGTCTCAATGAACATGAGATTGTTCTTCTTCGCCTCCTCTTCACCCTGCGCCGTGGTGACCTCCCTCTTGTCGTTCAAATCCGTCTTGTTGCCTACGAGCACAATGATGACGTCGTTTCCACGCTCGCCGCGCACATCATCCACCCACTTGCGCGTGTTCTCAAATGTCTTCTTGTTGGTGATATCGTACACGACCACGGCTACGCTAGAGTCACGGATGTATGAGGGAATCAGAGATCGGAATCGTTCTTGGCCGGCGGTGTCCCAGAGCTGTAGACGCACGGTTCGGTCTTCAAGGTACATGGTCTGGGCTAATGTTAGATGCAGGATGGAGTAGCGCTGGAAGAGTCGCACCTTGGAAAGGAAATCGATACCAATGGTCGCTTGGTATGTGTTGTCAAATGAATCGTACATGAATCGTGTAATCAACGACGTCTTGCCAACTGTGCGCACAAATTAGCACGCATGATTTTCTTACATCTAGTCCGAGCGTCTCTGCGTACCACTTTGCTCGCCCAAGAAGACAAGTCTGGGGTGGGTCAGTATGTGAGCTCCCACTTTGGCCGCGGCGGTGTACTAACTTGAACTTCTTGAGTGGATTCGAATACCCTGACTGCGCCATATTGACAGAGGAGCTTCTCAGAAGCTATGCGATCGAGTTGATGGGTATCAGAGGAGCTTTATTCGAAGACTTGGGGTCGTGTGTCGAACGCGGGGCAGGGCGAAGTGTGAATAGGAGTGATTCTGGAAGCCGTCTAACAGACGGACAGGTGCCCTGCAAAGGGTGGAGACTAGTGGACCCTGCAATGGGCGGCGGCCGAAGGTACGCTACGAGCAGATCGGGACTGGCGCGCTCTTCTCTTCCGCAACTTTTGAACTTTTTGAACCCCACAACTTTGCGACTACATTCTCAGATCACAATGGCGGACACAGTTGCAGCACCTGCACAGTACAAGCAACCGAGTCGTAAGGGCAAGAAGGCCTGGCGCAAAAATGTCGACGTCACACAAATCCAGACTGGCCTTGAAGATGTGCGCGATCAGATCATTCAAGGGTAAGTACTTTTTCCACGCCGCGCTACTATATCTAACAGCACACAGTGGTGTGATAGCAGAGAAGGCGTCGGACGAACTTTTCGCAGTCGACACAGTCGGGTCCGCCGACATTCAGAAAGAAGTCGCTAAGCGACACAAGCCGCTCAAGGTCGACCAAATCCTCGCTCAGCGGTCCGCTGTCCCCGCAGTCGCCTCACGGAAGCGCTTGTCAGACATCGACAACGAGGGAAAGAGGAAGAAGGTCAAAGTCTCTGGCAAGGAGTATGACAGACTCAGGGCGATCGCATACGGTGGCGAGCAGGTGAACAAGGACGTGGTGCAGACTGGCGTCGATGCCGCATATGACCCATGGGCCGTGCAAGAAGTTAAGAAGGACCCGAAATTCTCGTTCTTGGAGGAGAAGAAGGCGAAGAGGGAGCCCGTCACACTCAAACACGCACCGATAACACAAGTCAAGAGCGGAAAGACTCTGCCTGCGGTGCCAAAGCCGTCGGGTGGAAAGTCTTACAATCCCAAGTTCGAGGATTGGCAGAACGAGCTCATGCGCGAGTCCGATAAGGCAGTTGAGGCGGAAAAGAAGCGTCTGCAAGAGGCACGGGAAGAGGCAGAGCTCATGGAACGCGCAGCAGCAGAAACGGAGTCAGACTCTGGCGAGGAGAGCGTATGGGAAAGCGAGTGGGAAGGCTTCAGCGAGAACGAGGACGATAAGCTGAAGAAGAAGAGGCCAGAGCGGAAGACGCCGTCGCAACGGAACAAGATCAAGAGGAGAAAGGAGGCCGAGCGCTTAGCACGACATGAAGCGAAGATGAAGGCCAAGGAGCAACAGGTGCAGGAAATCAAGAAGCTAGCCAAGAGCGTGGAGGCGAAGGAGAGGGCAAGAGCTGCTGTGAAGGACGCTCTCGAGAAGAATGCCATCGAGCTCGTGTCGGATGACGAAGGCGGAGAGGAGGAGGAGCTGAAGAAGCGGCAATTCCGCAAGCACCCGTACGTTCGATCACTTTATGCTGTCACTACCCTTGACTGACCTTTCACAGTATTCCAGAAGCTCCGCTCGAAGTCGTCCTTCCAGACGAGCTGCGCGACTCTCTTCGCCTGCTCAAGCCCGAAGGCAACTTGCTCAAAGACCGTTTCAGAAGTATGATGATCCGCGGCAAGGTCGAGTCAAGAAGGCAAATTGCATATGGAAAGCAGAAGAAGTACACCGTGTCGGAGAAATGGAGTTACAAGGACTGGCAATTACCTGCGGCCAAGTAGAGCATATCAGCACGTACTGGGCGCATTCAATTCAAACATGCAAATTGCACATCCATCTGCTGCTACAATATCTGAGGTGATCTCATGAGAACAACATGATTGTTTCACTTTACTCCGTGATCAGCAACTTCAATGCACCGTGCCGCATACCAGCGAGCAACAGCGTGTACGCCCGTGGATTGTACCCATGCGCGTGAAATCATCAGATTTGACACGCTCTGATCAATCGCGAAAGTTTGGAACAACAAGGAATCACAGTGATCAAAAAAGAAGCAATCGCAATTGAAAATTTTCGAAAACAGGAATTTGTAGTTTGCAACAATCTAGATATCTAATCTTGAGTACTTTCTTCATCATTCGTGTCACAACAAAACACAATGGATAAAGTATGTCCCATTTCCTTTCTGCTCCGCACTGTCAGCTCCCCTCCGAAGAAGGGAATCCAGCCAGGTCACCAGGAAGTGGAATTAATATAAGACGATCGTGAGCGCGCAGAGAGGCCGCGAGGGACCTGCTCAGCCATCGAATAGCTGAACCGAGACTCTAATGGATGCCTGTATTATAGTGTTAGTATGTGCGTAAACTTGTAGGGCGTGGTGTGGATTTACCTATAGACATGAAGAAACGAAGGAGGATCGCGAGCGCGAAAGGTTTTGAGGTTGGACCGCTGGCGCGGGCTTGGCGGAGCAGGGGTGCGAGGCGCGCTAAGGTGGAAGTTGGAGCTGGTGCGTCGCGACTGTTTTGTTCGTGGTGCTTGGGACCAGGACCGCAGTCGGTAGCTATACACTCACGCAAGACTTTGTGCGAGCGCCGTCTCTCTCTGACATAGTCTTCACATATCGCCGTACGGTACTACAGCTGGGCGACACTAGGCTATGGCCTCATTCTCTTTCGCGCGTCCGGCGCAGCCAACGGCATCTCAGGTATGTCCCATTCGAGCTTGATGTAGCTCTATGATACCCGATCCTGACATCTGCAGTCCAATCATGGCGCGCTATCCTTTGGTACCTCACGAAGCGCAAACGGCGCGGGCTCGAACGACCCTCTTCAACCCCTGCGCACAATGGCCGACCGAGTCGGAAAGGAAGTGGAGAAGTTCGCGGAGCGGGTCGACCACTGGCATACCCACGGCAATGAGAGCGATCGCGCAAAGTACCAGACAACAGTCAAGATGATTGGCAAGTTCAGGGACGTTGCGGAAACACAGGTGAAGGAATTAAAGAGGGCGCATGCTGCCGAGCACAAACGAGAACAAGAGCGCAGTACTCGAAGGCGCATACAAGACATGGCAGAGGCGCCCGATGCGAACGCGACGAGTACGTTCGGGCATACAGCCAAGTCCTCGGTCCTATCATTCGATGCGAAGGAGGACTCCAAATCTCTACAAAACCTCCAGCAGTGGCAGGCAGAGCTGGCGACATGGGAACTCGTGCGCATTATCATCGATCGACATTATCATGAGCCTGGAACAGACGTGGCCGCCGAGAAACAGACGCGATTATCCAAGGTTGGCGGAAACAAGCGATACAGCCCAAACAATGAGATCTGGGACCGGTTCTTGGTTGAGGATGATCAAGCGAAAGAGAAGGCTGTGATTCTGCGGTGGCTCGAGCAGACCGCACGGAATGACAGAAGCGACATTGGGTCTATTTCCGCACAGCTCGAGTCACAATCTGGAAAGGGCGAGCTCATCTGGACAAACGGTTGGCTGGACACAAAGAGCAAGATCAAGCAGGCGAAGCGGCTGGAGGGATCAGACCAGCCTCTACAGCCCGATAGCATAACCATTAAGAGTGCAGACCGGACTCAGAATCTCGTCACACAGCTGGATCCTGATGCTCCCACAAGACAGAAACGTGTGCTCGAGAAGCAAGACGAGTTCTTTGAGCGTGCCTTATGGATGGAGTGCTACGAGATGTTGCGTCGTGGGACGCCATGGAACAATATATGCGAGTGGGCACAAGACAGGAACGAGGCGTGGCGTGGTGTCAGCGTAGGAGCCGCGTACGAGGCGCACCCTGATGGAGGTCCGAATGTCGCCGGTCCAACCGTGGGCTACCTGTTCCGTCGCATGTGCTTTTATGCTGCAAGAGGCGCGCGGATACCATACGAAGGTGCCGTTTATGGTCTACTCAGCGGCGACCTGAAGCAGGTCCAAATCGCATGCCACACCTGGGACGACCACCTCCATGCCCACTACAACGCGCTTCTGCTGTCAAGGTTCGATCGGTACCTGCAGCAGAACTATCCTGACCGAGTCAATGCAAACCTAGCCCAGAAGTTCGTGTTCCAGGATGCTGCCGCCAACATTGGAGACTGGGACACCGCCTCAAGAAAAGTTGTCGTTCTGCTGAAGCAGCAGAAGTCGATAGCAAGCGAGGCAACAAACCCGATCAAACTCATTCAGGGCGCGCTCATTGGCAGGACAATGGACGATCTAGTGCTCAAGGTTGGAACGGCTATCGCGGACCTGCTGGTAAAGGACGAGCGGCCGGTCAACCTGATACTGCACCCAGACTCTTCTACGACCGATCCAGGGCCAAGACCCGTAGGCGACGAACGTGTGTACACTGCTGAGCAATATTACCAGACTCTTGCAAGCGACCCCCACGCATTCCGAATCCTGGTACATATTTTCATCGCGTTCAAGACAGGGTTCCACGAGTTCGGCACCACTGACATGTCTCGTTGGGTTGCAATCGACAACCTGATCGCGGCATATATCGAGTTTCTTCGCGTCTCGCAGCGGATCCAGTTGATACCTCTATACGCAGCACAATTGCTGGCAGAGCGTGCCGCGCACTGTCTCGCGCGTGTGTTACCAGACATCAAGAACTCCGAGGAGCAGCGGCGATGTGTCGCTCTTCTTGAGCAATACAGAATCGACGTTGTGGAGGTCGTAGCACAAAGCTTTACCTTCGCTTTCGATAACAGCGGCTTCACATACTTCGACCCCGAAGGCGCCACACGAATCACAAAACCAATCACGCGCTTCAAGATTCTGGAGAAGGTTGCCGGCGAATCTGCATTGTGGCCGGGCTACAAAGTACAGCGAGAATTCGAAGGAGAGGCCATAGAGCCAAAGGAGGAGGCGATCATTGAAGCCCTGCAGTGGTACCATTATGTTGGCAACGACTACAGGCAGACCTTTGATCATCTGTGCAATGCACTCACCATTTTCCTGCGTAAGTCGAATCCCACTCGTTGCGAAGTTTCACTAACGAACTGCAGTCAATGGCCGCCTCGGTGCCGCAGAAAAGGTCGTCAACGATCTCAGCGTCGAAGCTCTCTCGCTATCACGCACAGAAGCCCTCTGCGGCTACCCCTTTGATTTCACCCAACCCGGCTCGGAAGAGCAAGATGAAGCCACGCTCCACGACCACCGCAAAGCCCTCTCGCCGGCTGCCCTCCGCACCGCCATCCCCTTTGACTCCCTCCCCACTGCCGAAAAGCACGCTGCCATCGTCCACCGCCTGCGCGAAAAAAGTTCCAGCTACTACGATCTGCAGCAAATCGTGCGCATCCTTGTCCTCTTCCGCGAATGGCGGCACGAAGAAGACATCATTGTCCAATTCCGCAACGACCAATCTCGCGTCCCCGCCAGCACCGCAGACGCCTCGACCAAGAGAAAGGCAGACATGTCGCACATCAAAGACTTGCTCGAAACCATTGAAGCAATCTTCTCAGCCCTCATTACTAGCATCACATCCGCCATCCAAGCCAATCCCATCCTCGAAACCAGCGAAGATTCATGGCGTCTTAAACTCGCTTTCATTCCGGAAATCGTACTCGGGTACCTGTCCATCCTACACACTGCAGCCTTCTTCGTAAAGCGCGATTCCGCCGTCAGTTCGGCAGTCAAAGCCATGGAGATTGCGAATCTCGTCGCTGACGAAGAGAACGAGTGGTTGCAGCACGTGTTTTTGGAAACGGGCCGCATGAGTGAATTGGTTGATGCGTTGGCAAGCGTGAGTAAGGCTGTGTTGAGACTGGGCGAACATGAGCCGAGGAAGAAGGTGGCTAAGAGGGGAGGTAGGGGTGAGACGTTGCGGATTTGGGACTTGGGGGTTGGGAATAGGGGATAGATCCGAGAGACAAGGGTGATGAGCACGTGGGTGAATAGGAAAGAGGTGTGTAAAGATAAGTCAAGAAATCTGAAGGGCGTTGGAGCATATGCATTGAAAGCAATGGATAGAAATTCTCATGCTTTACTACTTTGAAATTTGATCTTGGTTTTGATGCAACGAACGACGTCTCATAGCGATCCGACCGCGCCCGTCTTTCTTTCTTGCTAACCTTCTGAACCTTTGATCCAAATAAGAACAACACAACGCCCAAAAAGATGCCCCTCTTTTTTGCTCACCGAATGGGTCCATAAAAAAACGCCTAGTTCCCATGCAAGAACATGCTTCGCTCAACGCATCGACTTAATCAAAGACTTTGACGCAACCAAAAAAGACTTGGACAAAATAAAAAAGGAGGGCTTGGCAGCCTCGGTATGCATATATGCAAACAACAACAACAGACAACAATAAAGTCTCCAAACCATACAGACTCACCGTACGTGCCCAAATCCAAGAAATGATGTTTCAGGGCTTAGAAATCCACACTCCACCTCAATCGCACATCTCTTCCCTCGTCTTCGCCGTTTCTGCCCACTCTATCAAAAGGTACTCTCTCCCTCTCCTCACCATTTCCCGTCCAGCTTCTCTTCATGCCGAATCCATCTTCCAGCAACGACTGTTTCTGTCTTAATATCCTTGCTTCGTCGCCATCCTGCGGTGGAAGACGAATCTTGGCTTCGACCAGGGGTGCGGAGACGAAGCGGGATTTGAGCAGATCGCGCGGTGAGACGAGGTCTTGGAGACAGTTTAGAGAGGAAATGTCTGAGGAGCTGAGGGTTGTGCGGGGCCGCGAGAAGTAGGGTGTTGAGGTTGTGGTTGTGGTTGTGGTGTAGGTGAATTCGCGGCGATCATGGGTAGACTCTGATTTCGGAGGGTGAGTGTTCTCGTCGCTTGTACTCCGGGCGTAGAAGGCGGCATTATCGAGTTCATTGGCACCGGATCCGCTTGAAATTATGGTCGATAAGGCTGGGCGGCTTTCGCGCACGCGAATCACTTTAAGATCGGAGTTGTTTGCTGAGTGAGGCGCTGAACTAGATTTTGATATCGCGTCGCCGTGATCGCCAATGGAGCGATGTGTACTGACGGTATCTGATCGCGACAGTGCGGTATCGCGGCGCTTCTTGCGGCGCGAGCTGCTCGCTGACGGCGGTCGGAGCTGCGGTGTCCTGCTTCTGTCATGGCGTTGTCCAGATACTAGGTTGCTGTAAGAGCTGTTTCGTGAGATGGAGGGCATCTCGGGAGTCTGTCCTCGCTCGAGCTTATGCATGACTTGTTTCGTGCTCAGTTGCCGCTGCAGACTCAATTCTATTCGACTGCTTGCGCCGCTTCCACTCCGGCTCCTGTTCGATGCTCGCTCTTTGCCGGCCATAACACTAGCTTTTGGCGGCGGTTGGAGCATCCATCGATTGTCGGCGGGGTCAGGGGACGGCAGACTGACGACTGGCGGGTGGAGGTCGTTGACGGGGGGTGCGCGGACAGAGTAATAGCTTGCTGATCTCGACGTCCCAGGTCGCTTCAGATGGAACCCAGCCACGCCCACAGACGACCCCGAGGGTAATTGCTGTATAGGGATAGGCGGGTCGTCTATGCCCCACAAGTCCTCATCCTCCCTCTGATAGCGCTTGCGATTCCAGTTGTCATCGTCGACGGTATCGTCGCTCAGGCGCAGTCCGTCTCGGTGGTCGCCGTCCAGACTGCTACTGCCCTTGCTAAGCGCGGAGCTTTGGGTGCCTGCGGTCGTGATGGCGCGTGTGCTGCCCGTGTTCGTTCTGCGCGCTCGCCGTGGCGGTGGCCCAGGGCCCATTCTCATCTCCTCTTCCCAGTACGGGTTGGTGCCCGTGGCAGGCGGGTGATGGTACGTGTCCGGGTCCTCCAATTGAAGCTTCGCCTTGACCTTCTTCGCGACCTTTGCAGCTCTCCGTCTCTTTCTGCCATCGCTGTAGCCGGTGCACGGGGCGCATGAGGCGTAGTGGAAGACAGCACTCTGCACGCCTCGAAGGAACCATGACATGGTGCGCAGGAAGCCACGCGACCAATGCCGAGGCGCGGAGTGTGTCTGCGACTATCCAGGGTGCGTGGTTATGTGTGCGGGGCTTGCAGTGCGGTGTGCGATAGTGGATGCTGGTGGAGAGGGTGCCGGTCAGGACGATGGTGGGCACAGAAGCACTCGGTCGGCGAAGCAATGTCGAGAGTCATTGCCGTTCCGCGTCTAGAGACGGCGTGGGTGGTGGAAGGGAGGGTGGAAGGGGGTGAAGTGCGGCGGGCGAGATCGACCTGTTTGGAGGAAGCGACCGTCGACGGTTGCCGGCCGTGTTGTCCGAAGATGACGATAGTCTCAAGAACCACAAGCCACGCTTTCCCAGTAGTCGAGTTGGCGACGGTCTCGGCCCTCGTTATATCGCGCAGAGATTCTCCGCCCTCCCAGACACTGCGCAAAAGATAAAGTGGCCGCTGTGCCGCCGACGTTTGGAGTATCGTGGATTGATGGAGCAGCAATCACCTCCAAAGGACATGCGCTGCGTGATCGTCCACCAATACTTCCCTCTTGGTTCCTGCAGCCGCGGCCACTGCCCTGTCCGACTGAGCTACAACACGTTGCGAAACACTGGACTCTTCTACTGTTCTTCTAGCGCGCCGTGATCCGTCTCAAACGCCTGACCATGAGACGCAGAGCCGACAACGCAGCCTGCTGCACATCACAATTGAGGGCTCGTGTTGGTTTTATCACCTTCTGTTCGAAGGCATCCAAGCGACGGCCCTGCACCAAGCCCAGAACTGCGGCACGGTAGACCATCCTGGCCATGTTATGCATGTGTTGGCATTGGCGTGCAGACGGCTAGCGGGGCAAGGCTGCTGTTTGACTGTTTGAGGCTAGCAATCGATAGCACGGGGCAGACGCCAACAGACACCCATGCATGTAGACCTTACGAAGAAGAACAGTGCACAATCACTTGAACTAGAACACAAGATGGACACAATTAATGAAGTTCAATCTCAACGGTAAAACATGTCAATGGTATATTGCTGTAAACTGCACCCATAACTCCTATCATGTCATCATGCGTTTCCCACCGCCTCATCCTGCCCTGCATTGCGTTGCGCGGAGTAGAAGAAGGCAATGCAGAGCAGCGGCACCACAGGGAGGAAGACTACAAAGCCGGCCGTGATGAGGATATACACCATGAAACGCCGCACTCGAGCCATGCTAGGACCCAACGCCATATACATGCAGCCAAAACAAATGCTTGCTGTCATCGCTATTCGTACCAACGAGGTGGAAGTCGCTGCTTGCAGCCTGAAAAGTCGCGTCAACCCTGTCTCCTTGGTATTAAAATCGCGACGAGGTCAAGCTCTCACTCCCTAATCTGTGCCTTGATCCCCGCTACCTCTCGCTTCAGTCTTGCATTTTCTTTCCGTAGTCTTGCGGCCTCTTCTTCGCTGGCCTTGAGTCGTCGCTGCACTTCTTCGTCGGCCTTGCCCTTGCGTGCACTACTCGTCACCTTCTCAAGCTCCTCATTGAACCTTGCATAGAGTGCTTCATTCTCGGCATTCATGTCGCGGTACAACTGGTCCAGATGTTTGGCTCGGGCTTCAGAGACTTGCAGAGACGTGCTGACGTCTTGCGCAATCGATGCTGACCGCGTCGAGAGGGCCTCCAAAGTCGTCTTGAGATGCCGCTCCAGCGAAGCTACGCGCGACTCTAATGAGCCCGACTTAGTGGGACTGGATATCGTAGGCGGTGCCGAACTCTGCGTGGTCAGACGAGGAATGCTTCTAGCATTCAGCTCGTGCCCAATAGCGCTGAGCTCGTTCTGCAAGTCCGAGGATGCGCTATCGATGTCACGCTGCTGGTTCTGTAGACGCTCGCGCAGTTTTTGAGGCGACTGCATGCGAAGCCTCTTCGGCGGGCTTGCAGGAATCGTTGCGCTTTTGGTTGGGCTACGGTTTGGAGGTAACTTCACCGTGTTCCCTGACGTGGGTCTCTCTGATAGACCGGTACTGCTTGACGATTTGAGACTGGGAATGCCCGAGACAGACCCACCACGCTCACTCCGCCTCTTCGCGGAGCTATATGACTTGATCGTGACTTCATCCTTCGCATTTGCAGGAACAGACTTTGGACGCATGCTGCCTGCTCGATCCAAGACATTGCCCGGCGAATTCTCCTTTCGCATGGGCGAGCCTAGGCGCGTCGGCGTCGGTATGGCTGATGTGTGTTTGGTTGGTGACTGAGTTGTTCGGGTTGGAGTCCGCGGCTCAGCGCTCGATTGTCGATTCTCGCGTGCTACAGAGTCTGGCCTACGAGGTGTCTGTGAAGACCACGTGGGTACATCGTTAGCGTCTTGCAACGTCTTGAGATCACTCAACGAAGAGCGACGCTTTTTGCGGGGAGGCCCAACGGTGGGCGGTACCTCTCCGATTGTTCCAAGAGCACCCAGGAAAGACCGTCCACTGCCAGTGACGCTTCCGTTCTCGAAATTGAATGCACCCAGTACGGTCGGACGATCGCGAGACGAGGGACGCTTGGGAGATATGCGTCCAGCATCTGTGGAATTCGAACGGCCAAGCGAAGCGATTCCAGCTTTGGAGACACTGGAAGGTTGGCTATCGGTCCCGTGACTGTTCTTGCTAAGAGATCGCCACAAAGAACCGACCTTCGACTCGCTCTCAGACTTGCTGTTCTCCCTAGTCAAAGTCCCGAAACCAAAGCGCTTCCTCAACGACGTATTCGAATTTATGGAGCCCGCAGCAGTAGATCGGCCCTTGGAGTCGACAGATCCATAGTTGGGGGTGCTGAAACCTGGTGTCTGAACTGGAAATAGGGCTTCGATGTCTAGGACTAAGCGATCCATCAGAGAGATGAAGTCATTCGCATTCCCCGCGGGTACAAGCATTTCTGCAAACGCTGCTGTCAAAACGCCGCGATCACCGTCATTGCAGGTTCCATCGAGAAGCTCAGCAAGCAGCTGGATGATGGCGCGCAGTGCTCGCTGATTCTGTGGTGTGAACTCGTTGATTGTGGAGCGGAAGAATTCCTCAAACTCCCCAGGGTACATGCTGTCGGATCTCATTTGTAGCGATACGAATGTAGCGTGTGAAAGGACAGGGCCCATCCTCTCCTTCCATGCAATGTTGATGAACTTTTCGAAAACGGCGAAGAGAACGTCGACGGATGACTGGGCGGCAAGATCGAGATTCGAAGGATTCTCGAGGATGGAATTGTAGAGCTCATTCACCATAAGCTCATCTGCAACGTTTCTTGCGCGGACAGACCGGCCGACGATATTGCCTTTGCGAGCATGTAAAGCTAAGGTAAGGTTGGCGAGTGATTCTTCCAGTCGGGCGAGCGAGTCGGTGGGAGGTGTTACGTTGAAGGCTGCATTCTTGTTCGATGATGTGGGGCGAGAATTGTCGCCGTCTCGACTGTAAGGACGAGACAAACCAGATTGCATTGGCGGAGCCATTCTGGGGATGTCTCCTAGGGTCTGAGGGTTTCGTTGGAGCTTCCTTGTGCCTCCCTGGCCCACACTGCCGCCGAATAGACTCGATAGCATCTTGACTGGAGAATGTGGTCGGCTCTTTGTTTCCTGGTCCTCTTCAATCTCGGTGAATTGAGTGCACAGAGACTTGAGGACCTGCTGGTTTCGCATGAGATATGCTTCAATTAGAACAGGGTTTTTGATGCTGTTCCGAAGCTGCAGATAATTCGCAAGTCGTTTCGAAAGTACAGGTAGGAATTCGAGGCCTGTTAATTTGTCTCGGGCGGTGAAGCCGTTTGCGCCGTTGGTGTCTAAAAGGAAGAAGCCGTCATCAAGGACAGTCAGGGCGATAGTAAGTTCGATACCGTGTTGTCCTACTTGCGATGGATGAGAGTGTTGATCCGGATTTATGAGAATCTGAATCTTAGCAGGCGCCTTGCGGCCATCGACCTTCTCGTCGCCCAGATGCTCCGACACGGAAGAGAACAAACTGAGGTCACCAGTCAAACTGCGCACTTCCCATTTCGGTGTTTCTCGTTCAGTCTCGGGAAAACGGCCTTCAACGCGAGCTTTGGTCATCTCCTCCACAATCTTCTGGCCCTTGCCCTCGTAGAGACCTTGCAAATAGAACATCCGAATGCCCATGGTCTGGCGGTCGCGGCTACGTGGTCTGCCAGGCTGATTTGTTAGAGGCATGGGCGAAAGTAGCTGCAGGATGCTACCCTCTGAATGCTCGCTTATGAAGACATCGCAAAGATCCAGCTGCTGGTGGAAGACAAGCTCTGCGGATCCACTGAATGTTTCCGAGAATTTGGGATTGTCCAGGTCAGTAAGCAAACTACGAGCATTGGTAGTACTGCTTCCAGACTTGCGCAGCAGAACCAAGAAGTCCGTGAACAGAACAAAGATGCCTGATGCTGCCAATGGTCCAGTAAGATCTCCATGATATGGCGGTGGTAGCTCGACATAGTCAACTGCGGTGATAAGTCGTCCTCTTGGATTGAAGGCCTGTGGCCACCCAGTGACCATCTTGCGCAAACGGTCGAACACTCGAATCTGCTGCGCCGAGGGTCCCTCCCGTGAGCAAATGTCTGCAATAATGTCTCTGGCCTTCAAGAAGGTCTTGATAGCAGGATGCCTCACTGGCAGCTGCTTGATGATGTTGTCAATGTACAGATTGTAGCGAGGCAACCGCTGCACAGGCTCAATGAGCAGGGAGGTCAGTCGCTGTTCGCCCGTCTGGTACACTCTTTTTGAGAAGCTGGATGTAGTATCCTTCGTATAGGCCTTCAGCAGCTGCGAAAATTCGCCGTGTGCTGCCATGTAGTCTGTATAGCAGTCGCTGAACTGCGGAAACCATTCGACAAGCGTTTTCGCGAGCGCAGCAGCACCAGTAACATCGACGGGGTCCTTTTGGCCTCGCAGAGGAGCTATGAAGACTTCATCGGTTGCCTTCTCGATGTCCTCGATCGCCTCGTTCTCCGTCTCGTCTAAGACATTGCGTATTGCTTCGAAGAATTGTGTGTTTATTGTTAGAATTTTGTCGAGACTGGGAGGGAACAGGCCCTGTAGTGCCTGCTCGGTCGGGCTGGTGCTGGTTGTGGACTTCTGCCTTGCCTTGTCCCGAAACTCGATGGCCACGTTGTTCACCAAATCATACACCTTGCTGACGTAGCTCTCTTCGGTGTCCAGCAGCTCATTCATTTCGCGCCGGAGGCTTTCCTTCTGTTTCCGAGAGAAGGACTGTGATCGATTGAGTGCGGTCGGCTTGGAGGGTGCTCGGCGGAGCTTGGAGGTGGGAAGGAAGGCTGTCTCGCCGAACAGCTTCACAACAGGCGCATACTGGCCGTACTTTTGCTCGAGTAGATCGTCTTCGGATTCATCGAAGTTGGCGGATTCTCGGGTCTCTGGCTTCTGGATGGCGCCTTGCGGTAGAACCACATCCAAGTCTACCCACGACAAGGTCTGCTCGCCCAGTGCGTGGCGGACGTCTACTATGATGTCGGCAACATTTTCGACCTTGACCATCTTCGCTGCAACAATAGCCGCATGTGACTCTGAGAACAGCTTGGGCGCCGAGGGCAGATTGGCGACGGCGCCATGTCGCTTCTCCCAAACATTCTTGACTTCGACGGGCAGTTCCGCGAAGTACTTGCAGAGGCTGAAGGCGAGGCCTCTACATATCTCGTCTCCCTGCTCTTCCCGCGGGAGGCATGTGACGGCGCTGTAGAAGGTGGCCGTGGGCGAGATAATTAGGCGGGCAAAGTTCTGGAGGCCCGCGGGGGTGTAGACGTGGGCCTGGATGCGCGAATGCGTGGCCTGGGTGGAAGTCGCGGTGGGGCCGTAGAAGATGAGTACGGGCGAGTTGGACAGCAGCTCGTCCGTCGCATAGAAGAGCGACAAGTCATCGGGAGAGAGCGCAGCGGGCTCGGGGATGATGACGACCATGGTGCCAATTGCGCAGAAGCGAGTGACGAATTGGGCAGCAGTCGTTAAAGAGCGTGGTTAGGAGAGCATTCGAGTGCGCGCGGGCATTGCGGTGCTGCGGCAATGTTGTGTCGCTGTTGATGTTGGCTGCGCGTCGGGCGTTGTTTGGGGCAGGTAAACACTGGACCGTCGTAGCTGCCTCTGAAACAAGGTCATCCGCATGCCCAGATGCCGGCAGGCGCTGCTCAACGAAAGTGGGACACGGCGGAACGATAGCGCTGGGGTTCCCGGAAAGTCAGCTGGGCAGGATGACGCGTTATTATTTTGGTCTGCCCTTGCATTAGGTCCGTCTTGCGCAGTGGTGCTCGTCGCGTCGTGAGTGTACACGGCCGCAGATCAAAATCACTTGACCCCACAAACAAACAGAACCACACTCGCGTGTGTATTCAAGCCCCTCACCCCTCCCCGACAAGGCCCAGACCATGGCGACGCAGCAAGACGAGGGCGGTGTGCCCTTTGCAATTGCACACGAGATGCAGCACTTCCGTCTGTTCGAGCTCCCGCCAGAGATTGTTGAGTTGATAGACGCACCGAATCCTCCACTGTAGGTGCGCTGCCGTCTCGTCTCCATGCGGAACCCCTCTGACCTACGCGTCTAGCCTGTCCATCAAGTCGCAGGCCGTCTCTAGCGCACCAAATGCGAAGCCTGCATATGCCGTGCTATGTGCGCCAAACGCAACCTTTTCACTACGCCAAGTGCAGACCAGCAACACGCTTCTTATCACGGAGCCCGCGCTGGAAGCCCATGGCAACGAGATACCCATCCCTGTAACACGTGCCATTGCATCGTGCACTGCAACATTGGAACTTCACCCTTCCGACGCATCTGCTGTGTGTCTGCTGCAGGAGCAATTGCCTTCGTACCACGTTAGCCCCGGCGATTTTGATGCAGGCGGCAACCACAAAAGCAGGGTGGCCATCTTCGACGACGTCCCGCTGTCAGAAGGACAGTGCCAATCAGGATGGAACGATTTGATGGCTTTTGAGCACGACGGTGGATCGTGGCAGCCATCTCCCGATGCTCTGGCACAGGTGTGGAGGTCCATTAATGCTGCCGCACTCGCGGAGGGCGTCAAGCTCGACAGTCAGTTCCTGATAGACGACATCACGAGGGCAGTCGCAGAAGAGGCCCATCCAATAGGTCTTGTCAAGGCAATTCTTACACGTCTATCAAGCGAAGAAGACACCAGCGGGCCCTGGTGCAGCCTAGATCGAGGGAAGACTGTTGCATTTGCCGGCAAGACCTTGCTTGAAGCGAGGGAAGGCAGTGATTTCTTGATTGCCGAATTCACAGACTCATGGGAGGACACTCTTCCGGAGGCATGGAGAAAGGATGCGCAATTGAGCGCTATTGATGGGCTCTACCAATTCCCTTCAGAAACAACTGTCAGGGCGAAAAATTCGGCCAACGCACATTTCACAATAAAGGCACCTTCTGCTGGCGCGAAACCGGCAGCGCGCAAGTGGCACGAGAAATTCGGTATGACAAGGAAGAAGTGAGCGACGATATCTATGCTTGCGATTCTCAGTGCACATTCGTCTGTCCATGTCAAGATTGCTAAGGATGTTCGCGCCGGCCCGGGAGTCGTTGTTCCTCCGGGATTCGGGTGCGGCAGCTTCCGTTTCTGGCTTGGTAATTCGGCTTTGGTAATAAGCCGCCACAGATTCTGCAGCCTTGCCACATCTAGCAATACCTGCAAAGACGATTTGCTCGGGCCATCGCGTTGTACTTTTGAAGCATTGCGCATGTCATACTTTCGTCCTGTCTTCAGTCACGCCCGAATAACACGCTCGACGATATTGTGCAGAGCTCATGGGACGCGACTGAGCTGGGCGTCTCAATTTCGTATCCGCGAAGTTATTCGGACACACTCAAACCCAGCAAACATGGCTTCAGCCAGTTCAGAGCCGACACCACCAGCCTCTGCACCAACATGTCCTTCCACAGAGGAAAAGCCGCTTCCCAAACTCACACCGGCCGAGTTCCGCGGCTTCAACAAAATGGCAGAGCACATGGATTACTTTCACAATAACTTCAGACAAACT
This sequence comes from Paraphoma chrysanthemicola, assembly GCA_020744225.1. Lineage (NCBI taxonomy): Eukaryota > Fungi > Ascomycota > Dothideomycetes > Pleosporales > Phaeosphaeriaceae > Paraphoma > Paraphoma chrysanthemicola. The sequence goes on from JAGMWG010000016.1 coordinate 357,137, forward strand.
TGGAACATACTCTACTCGGCATGCGAATCCCAAAAGAGACCAAAAGGCATGTCAATCAGACAGTTTCTCAATCTCGGCCAACAGTTCTGCCACCATCTCACCATGCACCACACCATCGAAGAGCAACACATATTCCCCGTCCTGGCGAAGAAAATGCCAGCTTTCAGGAAAGAGCTGGAACTCTTGAGCCAGCACAAGCAGATCCACAAGGGCCTGGACAAGCTGGAGAAGTATCTGGATGAATGTGCCGATGGCGAGAGGGAGTTGAGACTAGGTGAACTGAAGGAGATCCTAGATGGATTTGGAAAAGTGTTGTGGCAGCATTTGGACGATGAGGTCAAGCAGCTTGGCGCGGAGAATATGCGCAATTACTGGACACTGGAAGAGATGAGGAGGATGCCGATGTGAGAGCTATTACCATGACGCTTTTGGGTATAAAGATTTCCAGCGTTATAGGCGTAGGTGCATACAAGCGAGGTATTGTAGATGCGACATGCTTGACGACAACGCCTGCTTCGAATCGTCGCTGCTATGGAAGGCATGTACATCATCGTCAACTGGTTTTCTTCGCCATGTTTGTAAGCGATTTATGAGACCTTGAATATGAACAATTGCAATATACTTCGACAACAAGATACATCGCAGGTCCTCGAGGCCTTGGTCTCTTCTGCACACTTTTTCATCCATCTTGTTCTGTAAGGAGAAAGGTGTGTGAAGCTATGCAGGCTTGACTATCAGGATGGTGTGAGCTCCAGGTCTAGTGTCGAATGCGCATTAAGTATCTGGGCATCTGGTCGCGTGCCAGTGCGTATTCGCACGTAGTCCTACCATCTAAATTGTGAGCAAGAGTTCAAGTGGACTAGTGTAGATGGTTGGTGAAACGATCACGTGACCCTCGCAGCGGATCACAACCTCGGAAGTCCTGACCACATCACCACGCGCAAACATTGAAACCACTGGCAAGAATCATTTGAGAGTGCAGCACTTTGTAGTATTGTTCGGTCTGCAGAGATATGTAGCCAGTCTAGCTGGTAAATTGGGATAAGTATATACAACTAGAAACTCCTTCACGGCAGCCACGCTGCCGCCACGCCAATCGATCTCTTTAGAAGAGACCATACGGAAACTGCTTATGGGCAGTTGACAGTAATGCTCGCGCTTCCGGAAGAGAAGTAGCCCTCGGTAGCCACAATCTGGTAGTTGTGCGTGCCCAAGTTCATGCCCTTTGCCGCCCCTAAACACAAAAGTCAGCAAACGTCTCAAACGCAGCAAATGGAGACGGGAGTACACACAAGCATCAAAATGAGTCTTCATGTTCACAGAGCCGCTCGATCTCTTGTTTTGCCTGACGGACCAATACTGCTGAAAGGTCGCGGTGCCATCAATCGACGGCTGGTTGGTACGTGTCGATTGCGCAATCTTGTACGAGCTGCCGTCGACTGTGACTGTACCCTTGTTGGTCGCTTGAGAGGATGGATCATATGTGCCGAAGTTCTCAACGACGTAGTACTCGATCAGGGGATTGCGGGTCCAGCCATAGATGGCGAGATACGAGTTGCCGTTGGGGTTGTACTGGCCGGAGTATGTAATGGTGCTGGGAAATCGTTAGTTCCTAGTCTTTTGACGTCCTGCATATTGAAAATTGTGATCTTACCGAGCAGATCCTGGGTTCCAGCCCTTGCCTCCAACAAAGTTGCCGCCGCTTTGCCAGCTCACGCTGTAGCTGCCGGCGTTGCCGTTGGTGTAGGTCACCTTGGAGCCGCCATCGGTCCACCAGGAGTAGTAGCAGCCGTTGTGGGTGCCAGTGGATGAGGGAGTGCTCTGACGTGCGACAAGGTCACCAGGAGACCTCGCGGCCAGGTCGGTTGCGGGAGCAGCGATGGCACCGGTGGCAGCGATGGCCGCAGTGATGATGGAGGTGAATGAGACCATTGTGCAGGTAGGGATACTGTCGGGTGTTTGTCGTTGAAGTGCAGGTTGGAAGGGTTGACCGTGGTGAGCGTATCTTAGGTGAACGACTCAGGACGTCTTTATAGGTTTCCACAAGAGGACCGTGGAACAGAGATCGATTTTCGTGAACCCTGACTTGCTAGCATGGGTCCTAAGAGCATGGTTGCGAAGCACTACGGTCACTCTGTCTGCTTGTAGCTAAGTTGGCATTGAAGGTGTGAGTTTAGTCAGGTTGCAATATGCCATGCTTGGCCCGTTCACACCATGACTGACGAAAAGAAAGTTAGACAGGGCTCAGGGGAATACTAGCATCGGAATATTCGGAGAAAATGCTTTAAGCTCAGCCGTTAATTGGCCGTCTGTCTTGAAACATGCTTGAAGCCGTGTCTGTGCGGTCATTAAGGTAGATGTCTCAATATTGCCGCTGTGGGGTTTGTTTCGGGCTACGACAGCTGCGGTAAACACTTCTTCAGTCCACGCGCTCCTTTCTAATGCCAAGTTTTCCGCCATCGCATTCTTCCTGCGGTTAAAGAAGCGCTTGGCGCATACCCGAATCGTGGAGCCGTGGACTACGGCAATCAGAGGCCGCGTGATGCTGCATGGTGGCGCTCTCGAGGAGTTGCACTTGGCACTCTATCGACGACGTCTTGGCGGTAGTGGAGAATGAAAGCTTCCAAGGCTGCGAATGCGATAGCACATCAAGAATTAATTCATGCAGATTATCGATGCTGTTCGATAGGAGTGCAACAGTGGGAGATGACAGGACTGAAGGAAAGGTGGAGCTCGCCACTGGTCAGTGCGCGCAACGCTCAGAACTCTGAGAGTATCTCTTATCAAAAGGAATTCAAGACTCTTCCTCCGGTACACAACCCAACACTTACTACCTTCCGATAGCCCGTGGAAGTTCGTTGGCTTCGGGCTAGTTACCTATGAAGATTGGGTGCTGTACCACGTCAAGCGAAGTCTTTGGTGCTGGCAACGGCGACCTCGGGATGCTGATGTAACGACTTGACTACTTCCATACGCCGCGCTCAATTTCAACGCCTGAATTTCAACCTTTCTCCTCATTGCGACATGGAGTGGTCGCCATTTCTGTGTATCAGAACACTCCGGGTAGCGGCCCAACTAGCATCAACCCTTGCCCTGCGGTTTCTTCCACAAACACAAACATATCGATCACAGGATTTCGCCTCCCCGCACTCGGAAAAATAGTTGGACTATACGCCCCTTCCATATGCCCATGCCGAACCTAGCGGCTCTTATACGGATGATCAGAATAGCCGCTCTGCACCCCGGATCTGGGGTGCGTAGCGACCTCGTGTGCCCAGGCTCTTGGTACTGTATAAGAAGTCTCGTCCAGGCTTGTCCCGCCGGGTGAAAGACCCATGAGCTTGAACAACTATTGCACTTTGACCTCTCTGCTAGTCATCTCATCCTGCGCACACGCGAAAGCTATCAGGAATGTTGCCACCGGAAGTGTAGGTGATGTATCAAAGAGGGGTGCGGTGCTCGGAAAGCAGTACCATGGTGATGTTGATCTCTGCCGAGGGGCAACTTGATCCTGACTGCCTCTCAGGTCGTAAACTAGTCGTCTATATGCGATGCTATCTCACATTAGTCGTGGCTGTCACACAAGAGTTGTGAGCATGTCAAGTTGTTCCTCATGTTGACAGATAGCTTCGATATCTCCATGAGATGTTAGCCACACCCGACAGTCTCATAGCAGTACCACGGTGAGGTTGTCCATGTCCCTTCTCCCAGCATGGTGTCAAACTCATGTTTCGTTCTGGTCGCCATATTCCCTCATCTCCACGTTCTCTTCACCCACAGCCTCATCAGCATTGCCCAGAGCCTCGTCATTCACTTCCTGCACCGCCTTGCCATTCCGTCCTCCTGACATAAGAGCTTCGCCTGAATTGTTCTTCTGCATAAGTCATTAAAATAGGCACTTTATAGGCGATTTATAGGCAAAAATAGGGCAACTTGCATACCTTGGAGATTCGTGAGTTTGAGTCAAACTTAGGTCGGAGGGGGTGGCGCGATGTTTGCTTGGAAGCCATGGCCTTCGAGGATGTTTTGTGCGCGGCAGCGAAGGCATGGCCCATGAAAGATGCGTAAAGCTGCTGCACCTCATCACGTTCCATATTGGTGGGGCAGAACTTCTTGACGTGACCATATTCGCCGCAGTGGTGACATTTCGGTGTCTGGCAATCCTTTTGCAAATGTCCGAATTGCTTGCAGGTGTAACAGCGGACCTTGTCGAGCTGCATAAAGCAGAAGCTCTTTGGTGCGCGCACTGATCTCGACCGGCAAGTCCTTCTTCAAACTGCGAATGACTGGGAAGTACTCAGTCAGCAGTCTCTTGTTCGCCATCAAGCCAATCACGGCTCCAGTCCCGGCGTCTTCTTCAACATCACTATCCTTCTCCAGGACGGGGTAGTTGCCGCCGGCAGAACCGAGATCCTCATCTTCCTCAACCGAAGGCACTTCTTCTCCTTCACCGTCAATCGTCTCGTTCGTCGTCGCGTCGTCGCTTCGCTGGCTGGCGCTCGGCCGTACGTCCGCTCGAAGTTCGCTTCACTGCACCCGGTATAAGTACAATCACGTCTATGTGGCGATCAAACTAACTTTGGGCAGACATTTTGAATGTGTATACGTTTGAACGATTGCAAATTTACCTAAACACGCGTTAGCAGGGCACTTCGAAGATCTCGATCGAAAACGGTCACTGCCACAGAACCTGCATGCAATGGGGTAGTATGCTTGACTTACTCGTAAAGTGTCGTTTGTTCGAAGTCGCAATCAATTCTGGTGTCACGGAAATGTGAGGTGGGTACTGTTTGGCTTCTTCCCTGAGGTCAACGATAGCGCCGTCTCGACAGGAAGGCACATAGGGCAGCCCCGGTCAGCAACATCAACAACTCATGGCATAGTCATGGAAAGCGCAGACACCGCTCCACTCAAATCCGAGTGTATCTGTCCCTTCATCCTTTCCGATTCTTCCACTGCCGCATATGCCTGCGCCCAGCCGCGAGAAGGGTACACTCATGGACAAGCACTTTCCTCTCCCTTTGAATCATAGGGATATGAGACCAAGATCATTGTTTACACATTTCTTGTGTTCTTTGCGCAGCTCTCGAGGTTGTTATTGATGAATGTCGCATTCAATTCGCGAAGGGACCACTGCCCATGAAAGTCGTGATAATCATGAAACAAAGCTGCCATTTATCTGACCTTTGACGTGTGAATAAAATACTGCTTCACAATTCTCGAAAATGAAGACATATCTTGTGGTGATGCTAGCGAGTACTCAGGTATTGCAGCTGAGTTTGCAACGACAGGCTGCGAAGGATGTGGGAAGACCCGCTTGGGGTTAAGCTTACTTCCCGGAGATGAGCTTGTAACGACAGCATTGCCTTTATGGATCAGCGACTGAAACTCAAAGGTTAACATAAGCTTCACTGCGGCTCGACGCCTATTGATCTTTGGTAGGAACGGGGTTGGCTCAAGGTATATAATTATACGGAGATAGTGCATCAATGTGCTGTGGGCCTTGAATTACTTACATAAAATTAGAGAAGTTCTATTTATCAAAATTCATGACCTAAACAAATACCTTCCGATTCAAAATGTCGACGACGATTATCACCGTTGTCCTTATGCCCTTCCCACAAAAACGGCAATAACCCGCGACGTACGACGATCACTACTTCAATAATTCGTTTCTGAGGACAACGACAACAAGACTGCCGAGTTCTAAAAACTCGAACGGAGTAAAATTTCAACAATACCCAGAGTAATCTAAATTCAGCTTTCTATAAGTTTCATAAGTCTCGTTAGGGTTTTTGTCGTGCTGCCTGCGCATCAACACCGTTACACCTTATACGCTTTGTGAGCACGCTCAACACTATCCCATACCTCACCAATGTTCGAATGTCAGAGACAGATGGGAAATGATCGATGAGTGGTGCACCCCATGCTGGGAGAAGGAACACGGACCAATATCTGCAGGTGGGAAGTGGAAGGGATATGACGGCGGGAGAGGGATGGGTTATTGGCGGGATGATGTTCCCCAGTAAGTACAACTTGCAAGTCTCAGTGAGAGATCGAGTCATTTTCTCTGCTTTCAATTTCTCTCACTGTCCACCTTTCCGTGCCCCGTGCCCCACTTAACGAGCTGGCACAGCTGAAGGCATTCAGAGATCAGTTTATCCAGCTTACAGCACCACTCAAGACTCTCGAAAAGACTATCTTGGTGGCACTAGGAGTTAGCTATCTGGATCTGTCCTTATTCCACGTGCTTTGATGGCTGATGCTCAGCATGAGTTTGGCACCAACAGGCCAGAATGTCTTCGATATAACGGTGAAGAGTTTTGGCATTTTGCTATCAGGGGAGTTGCAATATAACCTATCATGATTCTATCAAATCAAAGCCTTGCACTTGTCTCAATACTTCCTAGTACTACATTGTTCTCAATCTCGTACAAGGGCATTGTCCCCGGCGTTGTTCTAAGCGCCTCCTCCATGATCTCCAACGCAAAATCAATCTGCTCTTCCGTCACCGTGATCGGTGGCGCAATGCGGAACACTCCACCAAACGATGCCATTGTCGCAAGCTGCGCCCACAAACCCATTTGCACCATCTTATCAGACACCGCCTTCCCGACTTCTGGTGCTCCCGCTTTGGTCCTCCTGTCAGACACGATCTCACAACCGGCCATGAGCCCACGGCCACGGACATCGCCAATGCAGCCATAGCGAGACTGTAATCGCTTCAGACCAGCTTGAAGTTGTACACCAAGGCGTGCTGAGCGGGCGCACAAATCGTCTCGAATGACGATCTCGAGCACCTTGTCGCCTACTGCGGCAGGAAGAGGGTCATTTATGTGGGTAGTATAGAAGAGGAAGCCGTTTTCCTTTGCATGCCTTGCGATGCGGTTCGACGTAAGGACGGCGCTAAGCGGTATACCATTTCCGAGGGTCTTGCTGAGTGTAACGATGTCTGGGACCACGCCCTCGTCTTCTGGATGGTGCGTGAAAGCAAACATATCTCCAGCTCTTCCCAGTGCAGTTTGCGCTTCGTCAACGATCATGAGCATACCTCGAGCATCGCAGTGCTTTCTAATAGCCTTGAGGTATCCTGGAGGAAGTTCGAGCATGCCACCACTTGAGAGAATGGGTTCCAAGATAATGGCCGCAAGTGAACCACACGACTGCTTATCGAGTAGATCGAAACCGTAGTTCAGCTCGGTCTCCCAGTCATAGGACCCGTCCGCATGGCGGAAGATGGAACGGTAAGCATTTGGCGCTGGTAGGGCGAGACTGCCAACCATGTTTGGGCCATACCCAGATCTACCAGAGTGGTACTGGGCACTCAAAGCTGATCCTGTCATGCCATGCCAGGACGCAGCTAAGCCGACGATCTCGAACTTTCCGGTGAAGAATTTTGCAAGACGAATAGCAGCTTCATTACTCTCGCCTCCTGTGCTGAGAAAGAAAGCTTTTTCGAGACCGGCAGGAGCCGCACTAGTCAGTCGCTTTGCAAGGCTGATGACTGGAGGGCTGACCATGCCGCTAAAGAGATGGTCGAGGTGCTTTGCGTGGTTGCTAATCACTTCGACGACTTCTGGGTGTCCATGACCGATTAGTGTTGACATTTGGCCCTGTAATCTCCAGTCAGAGAACCCTTTGCTAATGACTTTGGACACTAGCTTGGACATATACAGGCTTCATTAATGCCTGCCATGTCTAGGTGAATCTCTTTCGCTGAACTGTGAAAATAGGTCTCTTACGGATGTGAAGTCCATCATTCGGTGTCCGGATGCGGTTTCGACATATTTGCCATCCGAAGCCGTGATGATCTCCGGATGAAAGGCCGTCCCGTACGTAAGAAGACAATCGTCAGCATCGCGCTGAAGCTGGTTCGCATCAATGTTATCGTATGGACGTGACATTGTTGTAGTGGATCAAAAGAGCGGGCAAGGCAAGATGGACAAGACCTTCATGGTGGCGGCGGCCCATATTTATAACTGATCTTGTCTTCCGAATGCTTATGGACATTATCGAACCATCCGTAGGAAAGCAGACTCCGCTATCTTCACCGTCGGTGGACCGGGGAAAGTGGGGCGCGCTAGCGGGCATCCCCGTAGTGCGTAGCGCTTGATTGGCTTGTGGTCGCACCTTCTTCCTCTATCCGTCCCCTCTTTGATTCTTCGTCTCATCATAACGCGCAGCATGGTTGCATTTCGCGGCAATAATCACGGGTAGCCGAGTTTGTGTGGGTCCGAAATCCCGTTCCTGCAGTGAGGGTCCCGTCCACATCTTCTTTGGCTTTCCAGATTCGGCACTTCTCATCCTTGATCACCAAAAGAATGTCTCCTCCTTCCTCGGTACCATTTAAGAGGCCGTATGTTGAATTCAGATTTAGTTCGCGCCACGAAGTATGCTAATTCCTACATGTGAAGGTATCGCAGCCACAAGGTCCCAGCATGTGAGCGATGTCGTCGTCGAAAAGCACGTTGCGTACTTGATGTCCCTGGGGCTGCATGCAGATTCTGTCGCGAGAAGAACATCGGTTGTAATTATGGCTCTGCAATCTACCATACGGAAGTTCCGTCGATGGAAGTTTCGTACGTACGACACATTGACTGCGAATGCAGAAGTTGCCGAAGCAGACTTGCATTCTACCGAAGACTCACTAACTTCCACCAGGCCGGTGATGCGAACACGACAAATGGCTATCACAAAACAAATGGCGTCCGAGGATCCAAGAAAGACGTCCAGGCTAGTGCCATCATCTTTCCCAGACCCTTCGAATACTCAGCCAGAGGCATCCGTAATAATGAATCCTCACATGGCCGAGGATATCATAGTCCTTGAGCAGTATCTGACTTCCAAGCCGACTACCACAACTCCGGCTGCTGGGCCATACAATACTGTGTCGACGAATTCCAGCGGTCCGATCGTGTACCTCACTGTCCCGAGGCGGCGGAAAGGGTTAACTCCTTCCATTGATCCTGGAAATACTCAAAGAGAGGTTATTGAGCAAGTCTTGAGTCCGTTCGCGGACGAAGTGTGCCAATTGTACTTCTCCTGTCTACATCCTTGCTTTCCGATACTGGATGAGTACACGTTTCGGGATTTATGGTCGAGAGATAGAACCAATATCTCATCTGCACTGCTTTGCGACATGTATGCCACTGCACTGGTATACTGGAACCGATCTGATACGCTCCGACAACATCCTCGGCCCGACGTCAATTTTGTTTGGAACCAGGCAGTTGTTGCATTACGGGACGACTTTATGGGACCCACGATCTCTACTGTCCACGCTGCGCTACTCGATTTGGTCGGCCGGCCTGTCGGTGCTATAACAGGAAACATCGTGAACGCTGGAAGAGTGGTAACTCTTGCCCAGAGCTTGGGACTACATCGTGACCCAACCACTTGGAAGGCGTCTCGGCATGAGAAGAACGTTCGGATACGTCTATGGTGGGGCGTTTTGATACATGACCATTGGTCGAGTATGAGTCATGGGATGCCTCCTACTGTCAGCTCAAGGTACTACGATACTCCACCTGTTACTCTGGATATGTTTGCCGCATCCTCTTTTTCAATTGAGCATCAGAATGTTCTATTGACTTTTGTCTTTCTCTGCCAGCTTACTCGCATCCTTGGCGAAATTCTTCCATGCGTTTACGAGATTGGGCTTCGTCCCGATGAAATATACCGGAGAGTCAGGAAAACAGATTGTGCCCTGGACGACTGGTTGGAAGCTTTGCCCCCGAGCCTGAGATTGGACACTTCGACAGGAGGGTCAAGAGTAAACGGCACCAGCAATCTGTGGTTTGCGTATCTCTCCGTCAAACTGTTAGCATGTCGCTTATTATACCGGGCAACGCTTAAAGACGATGCACAATTCCCGGAAACTCGCCGATATAGACTCACACAGCTCCGCGAAGCTTCCCTCGAGGTTGTGAACCATGTCAACTCTCTCAATCATAACCACTTTCAGGAGTTTTGGTTACCATACACCTCTTACTTATTGGTCACTGCCGCGACCATTTTGTTGCGATGCACGATCGAGTGCGGAGATCTCAACACGAAAGCTTCAAATGTGGCAAAGCTAGTAGAGTTTCGGACCTCACTTCAAAGGGCTCGAGACGAAATCGGGTGGGACCTTGCGGAATTTTGCCTGGAGAAATGCCATGAGCCCATTCAGAAGATTGCGGATGCGATGGGAACTTTCTCATCGTCTGCGCCATCAGAAGCCGTCGAAGCGGCAATCGAATCAGAGAATACGACGGGAGACGCAGGCGATACAGGACACTCTTTAGCTTCACCCAACGCGATGTTGTGTATAGACTTATTCGAATATCCTTGGGACACGATGTGGGATACATTCGATGGACCTTGGGCGCTACATATCTAAGTCGTTCCCGGAGTGCTCGGCATCGAGGAGGCCGCACCCACGTGAGGCGATAATTCATACCCGTTCAATTTGAATTGTTCACGACAATCAGCTTCGGCGCGTGCCACAATTTCGGCATCATTAAACTAGGGCAATTTTGCATCTACCATATCTCAGCATAACGCTAACACCATAACCATCATAAGTATGTCCATAGCTAACGTAGCGGAACTTTACAGTCCCTACTCAGCAATAGCTTCAAGTTACAGCATGTCTAAACAGCTAAAGAGAATTGTACAATACGCCATAACCCGTGGCATCTCCGCGCGTGACATCTACCTCATCGGCCTGGACAATTGGAGCGCCTGCTCCAGTGCGTTCACCGAGCTGAGGACGGGGATATTGTTGCCAGTCCTCTTGGATTTGTCTCGAAGCCGCTAGGAACCTTGATCTGATGTTGTCGTAGTCGCCAACAACCAGCTTGTGATCTCTCTTCACAAATTTGCCATCGACAATAACGTGCTCCACATCGCCGACGTTGGAATGCAGGATGACTGCCGCCACGGGGTCGATCCAGCCTAGCATGCTGGGGCTGGTCCCGTCCCACACCACAATATCAGCTTTGGCACCAACGCTGAGAATTCCAAGATCCGGACGACGAAGCGCAAGGCCTCCATTGCGGGTGGCGAGGAGGAAGGCCTGGACGACACTCATTGGGTTTGACCTAGGAGCCTGCCATTTTCTGAAGAGCTCATCGGTCACTGCTGACCGCGTCGTCGCAAGGAAAATGCGTGCCGCAGAGACCAGATCGCTTGACTGAAAGGCGTGCGTATCAATACCCAGGGCGGCTTGGTCGATGATCATGTTGCTGCTTGGACGCCCAAGACCGAATCCCATCTCTGACTCAGGCGTGATTGAGACATATTGATTCGTGCTTCGTAGCAAATTCGTGCCCGCCAAAGTGATGTATGATGCGTGCGACAAGACCACAGGCATGGTTGTGTTCAGTATGCCGAAAGATTGCAGAGTTTCAGGTGAGTTTTCGTCTGCGTATCATGGTTAGATCAGTTTTTCACCTGTCCGAGTCTGTGCAGATGAGCAGGGGAGGGAGCAGCTTACTTCCGTACACACCTCCTCCGCTGTGTGTCGTGAGAACCGATGCATTGGTTTCTCTGTGAACTTTGTCAGAACGGCCAAACCAAAGCCATGGAAGGGATGCCCAAGCAGTTATTGAGAGAGCTTACCTGACTAAATCGATAATCGAGTTAATTGTCTCCTCATCCGCAGAGCCATTGTCAAAGCCATCAAAAGCAACACCGAGCTCGACGGCGGTGTTCGCTAGCGGGGCAAGGTCTACTATGTCGCGATAGTTCTCAAGCTGCTGCTCAATAGTATAGTTGGCAACTTCGTGGAAAGCGTAAGACCAGAATACGCGGGCGCCGCTGTCTATACTCGCATTCAAGCCAGCCCAAGACGTCTCATCCGACCAAGTGTGGTGAGCGTGATCGAGTGACGTAGTTGTACCAGCATTTAGTGCTTCGTAGAGGCCAGCGAGCTGACCAATGTAGACTTGTTCAGCATTGATGCGTCCAGCGCTAGCCTCCTCTCCATAGTGGAGGAAATATTCGATGAGAGTGATGTTCGAGAACATAGTCTTGAACAGCGTCTGCCATCCGTGACGGTGTGTATCGACGAAACCAGGGGCGATGATCTTGCCTGCTGCATCTACAACTGTTGCATTGAGGGGCACCGACACCGAAGGGGTTTCCTCATGCGACCATATATCGGTTATTCGGTCTTGCTCGATGAGAATGCTTCCATTGCGGATGACGTTGAGTTCGTTGATCTGTTGATCGTATGCAATGATCGTGCCACCCGTGATCAATATCGAAGATTCAATGGCAGATGCCAGCTTCGAAATCGCCAGGAGGAAAAGTGACAAGGTAGGCGAAACCATCTTTGGATCGAATGGTAATGGGTTGTTGAGTGAGGTTGAGGCCAGAAGATTGTTGATGGCTGTTACTACAGAGTGCGAGTGAGCAACCCTATATATGTCTCTTCTGTTTCTATCCGCATTCGAAGTTCGGCACCGTGCGGAAGTTTCTGGTGAAAATGATGTGCTTGATCATGGCCAAGACGGTGCAATGATATGAAGACACCGAAACCTTGGTCCTCGTCGAAGTGCTGCGGAGTGAACGAAATCAGTAAACCAAGGCTACTAGAAGATCACGGGAGACACTAAATGACTAAGTACCAAGGGGTTGCCCAAGCGCTAACGGCCGACTCATTTTTGTATTAGAGCAATGCTTATATAACCTTGGCACTCCAGTGCTGAACAGCACCTACGTCTCGCAAAGGGAGCAAAGAGATATTGAAAAGAAATGCAGGTGAGTATTTGCTCTGCTAAGGTGCATTTCCATATCTCTGTCCTCCCTCTGCGAGGTCTGGGTGCTGTGCAGTCTAACTAAGCTGCTAGGTACCAAAGTGCCAAGCTTATGTCATACGTACTAAAAATCTGTTCAGCAGGAATACACCATGGTGAGATTGGAGCACTTAGCACTTGTCCGCGCGTAGTGCTTGGTCGAATGCCTGATAGTGCTTGGCCATTTAGCATCTGATTGAAAATTACGTCCGGACTCATTTTGTGGCGTTACAGAACAAGACGCTAGGCCGAAAATAGTCAAAATGTCATCGCGACGAGTCAAGCAACGACCACATGAATGAACTGCGATGTACGGGAAGCCATCCCAAAATTGTCTGCGTGTATTATGAAGTCATAAACGGCTTTAGGTTTACTATCTACTCCTATCGCCGATAGCCAAGTCGGGGTGAGCGGTGATGCGTAATTCACACTCTCACAATTGACACGATGTGCACTCATTGTGGAAGCTTTCCGGAGTACGACTTCTACAAAGCTATGCTTGGCCCTCAATCAAGATGGTTCGAGATGCGGCTCCTGTTGACAGGCCAAGATCAAATGGCGAGGGTGTTCGAGACGACACATAGATAAGTTCGAAGCGGAGGAGGTCAGGATAGCAACGGCAGACGAACTAGTGTTGCATGATTGTTTACAAAGAATAGAATTATAGTTTTATATTAATTATCTATATTAGTTATATAAGCTTTTAATATTTTAACTTAGTACTTATTATTCTATATCTATGTATTCTTCTCATAATTAGATAGATAACTGCTATATGTAATGCGAGGAATTAACAAGGACATTATTAGTCATGAGTGTTGGGCATATGGCGGAGAGATGCCAGAGGAAGTGTATGATGGTAAGTATTAGGCACGAATGACAGTTAAAGGAAAATAAGGGCTTAAAAATTGCTTGTCCGCCGGTGATGTTAGTGATGGAGAAGCACCGTCCAGGTAGGAGTGAAGGGAGAGGTAAAAGAATGAGTTTGAGGTGATTAACGACTTCATGAGAATGAGAGATAAGATTTCGAACTTAGAGTATGTTTTGCAGTGGTATGAGTATGCGATTCGAATTTCATGCTTTTGAATAAACGTCTACGTTTCGGTCTTTGCTTCCGTGTTGTTTTGGATTGGACTGGTTGTTACCTTCCCACTGCCCTCTTTTCTCTTCTTACCCAATGCATCTGACTTATCCTGGATCTCGCCCGCAAGTCTATCGAGGTAGAATCTTGCCATATCATCTGGCACATCTCTAAATGCCCGTATGATCTTCTCCACATCCCGTCTTCCATTTTCATACGCCTGCAGATCCCTGTTCCCGTAGACATCCTTGCCAGCTGCATATCCCTTTTCCAGATCCTTCCAGAAGACATTGACCGCTACACTAACGCCGTCATCTGGGGTAGCCGTATGGCTCCACATCGGTGGGATGAAGAGTACATCGCCGGGCTTGAGCCTCGCGATATGCGGATGGGTGAAGCGAAGCTTGGGATCTTTCGAGGTGAGCACATCAGTATTAGACGAAGAGCCACCGGGTGGGTAGTCGAGATACTTGACGTCCGACGGTGGGTAGAGGCGCAGCGTTTTGGTACCGCGGACTTGGCATAGGATGTTGGAGAGAACATCGTAGTGCAGCCATAGTGAGACAGGGCCTGAGATGCGCAGAGGCGAGCTATGATGGTTAGCTTTGACAACTTTGAAGACCTCTGGTACATCAAAGTCGGCTGCTATCTCTGGAAAGTCGTCTTCGAGCTTCGTGGGCAGCTTGTTTGGCTGGCTGTATGACACTGCACGCAGGTAAGCCCTCGAGCCTTGGGCTATGCCATCAAGAAATTCGCCCGCGCTTCGTTTGACGTATTGGAAATTCTTGTCTTTGAACGTCATGCGATCTGTCGGGCACTCATGAACGACTAGTTCGCGTTTTGCTCCAATCTTTTCTTTGAGGTAGTCCAGCGTCCAGAGGCCCGTGCACGGTCCCAAATCCGTGCCCTCAATGATCGCCGGCCTGGAGGAAGCCACTAGCTGGGCAAAGTCGTCCGCTGACTGCAGAAGCATGCGGGACACCTCAGTTGTCCGCACCTTCGATGACCTTCCAATCTTGGCAGACAACCCCTTCCGCGAGACGTCATTTGGAGGCTTCGCTTGTGCTGTGCCGTTAAGCTGAGGCAATGCTGCACGCCGCAGCCTCAACCCTTGCATGCCGGCGCTTGTGACGGTAAAGTAACCGTCATTCCAAAAGCTCCCCATTGAGAAGCACACAGCTCCACCTCCTGTAATTATCACTTGGTCTTGGGTTACCGCGACGACACCCATGCCCACAAGGAGTGGCCACGTCGAAGGCAGCTGCATGGCTGGAGAACGGACTAGCAGTTCCGTGCTGGTATGCCTTAGCAATAAGAAGTCTTCTGATAGACTGTGGGTCCCCTCCTGTGAAACACCTCCAATCAGTAGGAGTGAGCCTTCCCAGGGAACCAGGCTTGCGCCTACGCGCGCGTAGGCTGCCTTCGGTCGACCGCCGCGAATGTCATTGGTGCGGTCATTAAAACTGAGTCGTAATGTTGGTGTGGCGGAGATGGCCCACTCCCAGACGTCGGTCAGAACTGTGCCACTTGGACACATCCCTCCGATGAGTAACCCCGAACTGACACCTGTGCCCCTTGTAGATACTGCGCCTATTGCGGCGCCAAAACGTGCTGATGGTCGCGGACCGTTCCCTTCGACAGATATGCTGTGCCAGCCGTTGATGGCTGACCACCACACCCAGTCATCGAGGACTGTGCCGTCACTGGTCTTCCCGCCAAACACTAAGACGCCGTTACTGCCCAGTGTGACATCGTTAAGCTGTAGAGCGGCAGCACAATGCCTGTAACGGGCCGTAGCCAAGTCGTCCACTTTGGTCCAGACTTCGTTCTGGATGAGCCAACAATCATGGAGTGCCTGCGTTGGGGATCCGCGGCCTCCGACCAGTAGTGCCGTACCATCGGTCATGGACGTGATAGTATGGCACATGCGTGCAGGAGGCGCCTGCAAGAGCGAAGGCTGAATGCTGAGCGGTTGATCCTCCCGTCTCAGCACGTCGACAGTGGCAAGACGGCTCTTGTATCCTTGTCCACCATAGATCGCAACCCCATTCTTGGCAAGGTTGAATGCAGCCGTGAAACGGCGTGGCGTGAGTGGATCGTCTGCTGGATTTTCGCAGTGGTCCAGATTGAAACTCCCCACATCGTCGACGGGCACGCTGCTCAAGTCGGTGGCTGCACTCATCCCTGATGTCTCAGTGGACTTCTTTAGCCCTGTATTCGAAGCCACCAGTAGGAAGTAGTGACCAGCGAATAATGCAAATTCTTCCCATTCGTCGAACGGTTCGACGCTGTCAAGCTTCCGCCTGAGAGCGGGTGGGGTGAAGGTATCATCCGACCACAACTCCCACAAATTGCAAGCAATATCCACATTTGGCCAGTTAGAGTCTAAGAAACGCAAAGTCTGTTGCTCTAGCGTCAGGTATCGTTCAACGGCATAGATAGAGGCCTGCAATTTCTTAAAGTGCGCCAGCATGGTCTTCGCGAAGGGATGATCTGGCCCTTGCGGTAGGTATTGCTCCAGGATACAGAATCGAGCTGCTTGCATGAGCCAAGAGTATTTCGTGTTGGCATCATCTGAGGAACTCACCATCCTCAAGGGTACTGGCCCACCGGATGAGCGCATCTGAATCTGCGACTGGCATGTACGTTGCCGACACTTCGGCGACAAACAAGACGGCTGAGGAGGACACATCGAGCTCGGTCCGCAAGATCCTTTCGAGAACTTGGAGTTCTCTGAGATCACAGCCGATGGCAATGTATCGATCGCTGCGAAGATAGACTGGTGGTTTGGACGAGCGCGGGTTTGTATCGAACAAGGCATCTCGGAGAAGGCCTTCGGTCAGCATACGATTTCTCTTCCGCTCGATCAGCTGTGGGTAGTCAACGTCGACGAAGGTAGCTTTTCTAGTAAGAGTTGGATATCGGTGCCAGAACTGGAAAGGTAGGGGGTCGCTAAGCACATCAGAGCCCATTTCGTAGAACGAGGGCGCCAGATGTCTTACTCACTATCCGCATCCCAGGTTTACCACAACTTTTTGCTTGGTGTTGTCATCCTCCAAGAAGCGGCGGACGACTTGCTCAATTGCGTGCATGCGAAGCCAGTATCCTCGATTGATGAGTGGGTTGCGTCGCACAAAGTTTGGCGCAAACGGCTCGTAGAAGTCCGGTTCATCGCTGAGATAGAGCTTGGAAACGCTTCTCTTTGATACAATACTGCTGTCATTGGTCTATCGCACGTGCATGTTAGTGTTCCTGCGGCTCTGTCCTATTCGCGTGTGCGCTCTTCTCACATTCATAACATCGTCGTCTCTCTTCGCCTGCTTCGACCGCTGCCCCCCTCTGCGCGGAGTAGGCATCCTCTTTTGCTTCTGCTTCATGTTCATGTTTGGGGCCGCGGACATGGCCGCAAAATGCGTTGGCCAAAACATGCCCGAAGTGGTGATAGCTTTTTCGGCAAGGGCCGGCGGGGCTAACTTAGGTAACTCTCATGATCCCTGCAGCAGGCAGGTGCGACTCTGAGCTCATCAGGCGGAGACCTCAGCAGCTCAAGCTCCAGCACTGCCAACGAGTCTTGGTCGTGCAACGTCCTACGCACACATGTCGCGATCACTGTCGCGAACACATGCATTCGGTACCCCACGACCGCGACCGTAGCATCTTGGCAATCAGCACCACCGGCCGGCCCAAGCTTCAACAGCTTAAACCGCCGATACCTTGAACTGTGATTGTATTAGACCACACCACGCCGTCATGGGCGCCATGAACTTTGTGACTTTTAATCAGGACCACAGCCATCTCGGCGTGGGTAGGTGCGCCCTATAGGTCACTATGGAGAGGTCTAATCGTGGTAATAGGTACCAGCAATGGCTACCGCATCTACACGACCGACCCGTTCAACAAGCAGTCCGAGTCGCGCGAGGGAGATGTGTCGAGCCTGGAGATGCTCTTCTCCACCTCCCTGGTCGCGCTCACATTATCGCCGCGGGTTCTGCGCATACAAAACACCAAGGTCTGGGACCCGACTGTCACAGTTGAACTCCTGGTACTGACAAGACCAAGAGACACTCCACGATATGCGAAATGACATTCCGGACGGCGATCCTAGCGATGCGACTCAATAGGAAGCGGCTGGTAGTGGTGCTGGAATCTGAGCTCTACATATATGATATCAGTAACATGCAGATGCTCAAGACTGAGAAGACGTCTCCGAACCCGAATGGTATGTGACATTGTGTGAGGCCTCCACAGCATGCTAACGTGTCTCAGCCATCTGCGCACTGTCAGCGTCCTCGGAGAACAACTACCTCGTATACCCACTGCCCACCAAAGCCGCACCCGCAACCTTCCAGCCACCCTCACATGCCCCGCCAAAGTCCGACCACATTGCTCCTACGAGTGGAGAGGTGCTCATATACGATGCGACCAAGCTGGAGGCAGTGAACGTAATAGAAGCGCACAACTCGCCCTTGTCGTGTATAGCTCTGAACAATGATGGTACGCTATTGGCCACGGCATCTGAAAAGGGCACAATCATTCGTGTCTTTTCAATACCAGATGCCCAGAAGCTGTACCAATTCAGGAGAGGCTCCATACCAGCCAGGATATACAGCATGTCCTTCAACTCGACATCGACCCTTTTGAGCGTCTCCTCGGCGACCGAAACTGTCCACATCTTCCGTCTCGGGGCGCCGAACACCAGTACGAGCAGGAGCAACAGTATATCTTCGGGACCCACTCACTCGGCATCTACATCGCATCAGCGTAGCAGTAGCAGGACGAGCGAAGATATCTCGGACGACTTCGGATCCAGCACAGCTGACATCTCGCCGACAGAACGAAAGCCATTGAACCCCACCTTTGCAAGCATGATTCGGCGAACGTCGCAGACCGTGGGCAAGTCGTTCGCTGCAACTGTCGGAGGCTACCTGCCCAGCGCTGTTGCAGAGATATGGGAACCATCGCGGGACTTCGCATGGGTGAAGATACCCCGGTCGCCAAACAGTGCCGCATCTGGTCCTATGAGGACAGTAGTGGCGCTGAGTAACAACGGTCCCCAGGTTATGGCGGTGACAAGCGAAGGGAATTATTATGTGTTTAATGTGGATCTAGAGAAGGGCGGCGAAGGCACCCTGTACAAGCAGTACTCGTGAGTCCATTCTGCATGGTGAATGTTGGATTGCAGTGCTAACCGTACTAGACTGCTTGAACCAAACGAGCTCACGTCGAGCACTTCCCAGGATCTGCCTGAGTAGCGCTCCCAGCACGGCCGAAGAAGGGTCTGTCGAGGGCTTTGACACGGCACTTCACAATCCTTTTGCATTACCTTTGGCGTTAGGATAGCTGCACTGATTCCCCGCGATTGGAGCATAGCGTTATTCACTTTTGATGTGCTGGCAAGCAAATCGTGTGTTATGTGCAGTACATGGCATTTATCGTACGCGAGTGATGTCATCGAACAGAATGCGACAGGTGCATTATCGTGAACTAGACTTGTGCAGGCGATGAGGCTTGAGATGCAAGGCGCGATCTGTTCGCGATCGGCCGCGGCACCCTTGTCCCTGCGCCAGCTCCCCGCCTCTGACCTCATTGGGCGACATTTCGAGCTCTCGCTGCCTGGGAGCTCCATCATACCGTCACGACACTTTATGTGCAACCGCCTACGACCGTTATATAGTCAAGAATCCAGTCGCGCTTACCTAAAATCTCGCACTACAACATCTACGACTACTGTGACAACAAGATGGTGCAGGACAACACCACGGGCAATCCGCTGAGCGCGGGTTCTCTCGCGCTCTTCATGGCGACATCGCTGCCCAAAGGCGAAGGACCGCATCTCAAGAATGGCACAGAAGCTATCGCATTGGCAGTACATGCTGGAATGCTCGCTGTCGGCTTCCGACTAATTGGCCTGGGAGAAGATGAAAAGATAGGTGAGCCTGAAGCACCACCTCCCGCTCCTCCCTCATTTTCCAGGGGTGTCGCGACATGTTTACTCAAATACTCACAGTAGCGCACTCAGACGCAGAGAACCCGCAATCACTACCGTCCACATGGAACACCTCCAACGCCTACGCCTTCCGCTACGCACATGCACAGTCCGCCATGGAGTACCTCATCAAGGTCAGCAGACTAGGCAGCAAGTCTGTCGTATACGGCCTTGCGATGGGCGACGACAAAACCACACATTTCGACGTCACAACCAATGACTACCTTTCGCCTTCAAACATACCACTGAACCTCCCTCAGGACACGTCGACTGAGGACGCGGCGAAGAAGCTACAAGACCTCTTCATCTCGGTCGGTCGATTGAATGATCTGGGCTCACTCTTGAAAATCTCCGTCATCCAAAAGCTGGCACCCGGACTTCACAAACAGGGGGCTCAAGAGAGCGACACGGAGCGCGAGCGCACACCAACTGCAGATAGGCAGGCACCCCGAAGAGGCGAACCGCCAGATGCGCGCCAGCCGCCAAATGAGCCAGAGCCAGCACGGCCATATCCCTTCAATGATCCGCTTGCGCGACCACAAGGCAACCGCCCACTGCCTGAGCCCATACCCGGCTTCGAAGACGAGTACGAGGTCAACAGACCTCCCCGCGGGGGTTTGCGCGATGACCGGTACCCTGTTGGCATAGGTCACGATGATCTCTACCCGCAAGGTCTTGGTCCAAATGACCCTCTTCGACCACATCTAGGTGGAGGACTACCACGACCAGGCGGCGGCTTTGGCGGCGGCATGCACCCCACATTCGACGACCCGCTGTTCGGAGGTCAAGGCGGTGCTGGAGGCTACGACCCTATGGCACCTCCTGGTGCGCGCTACGATCCAATTGGACCTGGTGGAGGCCCGAGGGATAATCGCGGTGGACCGAGATTTCCAGGCGGCGGAGGCTTCGGTGGTCCTGGTGGTCTTGGTGGACGACCGCCGAATCCGTTTGGTGGCTTCGGAGACGGCGACTTTATCTAGTGGATTGAAGAGAAAGATCATGCGACATGACTGTACGATGTGACGATTACAAACACGGCATCAAAGAAGCCACCACGCGGCACGGGGAACAGCGATGGTAACAAACATGTAGGATAGCTGAATGAAACTCGACGCAACCACCTTCACACCACGACTCTCGTCCTCTTAATCTGAATCCTCTCTCATCACTCTGCACATGACAAACAATCCACTGCCCTGGTGCCATCAAATCGCTCGAGAAGAACAAGAAATACCTCACAACTCATCGGTCCCTCCGTCCCGCTTCTTCCCGGAGGATCCCACATCCCACAGCCTCCGAGTGACAAGACGCATCCGCTGCGTTCAGCGAGAGTATGTCACTCCGGAGTCCATACAGGAACCCGAATCCGTGGATCATATCCGTCGGATAGTCACTTGCCAAGATGCCCCACAACTACACGAGGTACACGCAAAGCTCCAACAATACATCTCGACTTCGTCTGTTGCGATCGCAAACCCGGGCCAGTGAGGGATACACAAAGCATGCATGCCACGTTGGAGCGATAACGCCACTGTTCGCTTTCAGACAGCCAGACGAGCACTTTGAGTATGTGTGAGACGAGAAGATAGGTCGCCGACATGCATGCGGGTCGTGGATATGGTTGTTTCGTGTCGACATGTTACGTCCGAAAAGCGTGTTGACCGCTCACATCTAAACCTTGAAAACGCACGTCCCCGCCGTTCTAGGACAGCGAGATGTGCTGGATGAAGCATGTGTCACAACGCCGTGTGCACAATGTCGGTGTAAGAAAAACCAACCTGTCGTTGCGTGCGTCGAATTTTATGTAGGTTGGAAAAGTGGTTGTTTCGTCGTTGGTTGGTTGTACAAAAGGAATAGGTCGCCCTAACCTATCATATTTAATCTCAACCCAATTCATCTGCCTACATACGAAGTACATACATTACTCTCTGCTGCTGGTATTCCCGCTCCCGCACATGCGAGAACCATGCAGGCTTGCTGAATCCCGATCCTACCACAACCACAGCCACAGCCCCAAGATAGTAACAGCAATAGGACTCCTGAACGATGAACATGGTTCCGCCCGAGAACTTTCCGTCATCTAGGTAACATATGAACATTCGCCTAATTTGCCTTCATCGAGCACACGCGGCGTGGTAAGACATTTTTGGTGCGGGCAAGCAAGGTTGTCCCCTTTAGTCCAACGGCTTTTCTCGCTTGCCCATGTCCGGGTAGGAAACGGTACCCGTGCGGTTGCAGTGCAGTAATTTGGCAGCCTCGCGTGATGCCTTACTTTACATGTGACGCGCTACGAAAAAGCTGGGCGTGTGGTGGTTGTTTTGTTTGTGATCTTGCTTGTAGGCTAATAATCTAGTGGGAGTTGATGATCCGTAGAGCTCCGAGGAAACGAAAATGTGGTATATGGACATGTGTTTGGGACTGCGCTGTGGATCGCGGCGAGGCGGAAATTGTTGGCGTGTCTAATTCGACGCGCCATGTTTTGTTATGTGTAAAGCTTGGACTTACTGTGGAGGTTGAGTGAGTCTGAGGTCTTGGAATTGCAAGCAACGCAAAAGTGTCCGTCGTCGCGGAACGAGCACGTCTCTTGGCCACGTCTCACGGTGAGTAAACACATCACACAAGACCTCGGAGGTTCGCTTACCCACGTCAACAGAATGTTTCTATCCAATCCTCACACTCATGCAGTGCAACCGTAGACATCTCAAGCCCGGTGTTGCATGATGCGACGACTAGGCGTTCGCTTGATGAAGAGTGGGCTCAAGAACAGTCGCAGTATCCGCGTTCTACCGCTGCCGCAGCCGGATACCAGGCTCTAAGAATTCCAGGGGTGCATGGCATTCAGCAAGGTCGTCAATGCTCAGGACATCATGTCGTACGGCGAGGCTTGTGGCGGCCATGTGGATACAGTGTTTCAGAAGACAGCCAGGTTGATTGCGAGGCTGCAAGCGCGAACCACGAAGCTTGGGGTCTTGCGCCCGAAATATGCAAGCGACGTATCTGGGTGGATGGCCTGAAACAGTTATGTGCGTACATGACGTCGGTGAAAATAGAGAGACAGGCGGTCGCATAAGCAAGGCCGTTGTGGAGGTGGTTCACATCGTGTGTGTTGGAAGCAGGTGAGTGAGTCGTGGGGGCGGAAAGCGCGCTAAGAAAGTGATTGTTAAGCGCGGTTTCCTTGAGCGCTCATGGGATGTGACTTTAGTCGATTATGGTTCGAAAGCGTATGGCCGTATGGAACATGGGAATGTCTGCAAGGCTGTCTTCC
This sequence comes from Paraphoma chrysanthemicola, assembly GCA_020744225.1. Lineage (NCBI taxonomy): Eukaryota > Fungi > Ascomycota > Dothideomycetes > Pleosporales > Phaeosphaeriaceae > Paraphoma > Paraphoma chrysanthemicola. The sequence continues at coordinate 380,251 of JAGMWG010000016.1, forward strand.
ACCAAGGCAACCAGCAGGCGCAACGGCCATAATCGCTGCGATGCAGCCTCACCCGCGCGGCACAGAACCTTCCCTCAGTGAAGGCGCAGTCCCCTTGTGAACTGTCACTCCACTAGCTATTGCGACTGGATACAGAAGTGATAGTCCATGATCAACCGCGCGACGAAATTGGCCGCAGAAAGCCGACACTTCTCCGCGTGTATCGATACAGCGTACCGTAGTAGTTCAAGTACGCCTCGGCGACGAGGGAACATGACGTCTTCTTGCTATTCTTATCGTCCTAACTTATGGAGGATAAAGCATAGCCAGCGAAAGATAGTGTCTCGCTTCGCTTTGGCTTACGAAGCATCTCGTCGGCTTCCGTCTGCAGCCGCGAGATAGTCTCTAAACGCTAACGTACGCAAGCACGAGTAGAGCATGACCATGGAGACTGCATTTAAAGATGCCACTGTGCAGCCCGCAGAGGCCGATGCAGACTGACATGTCAAGACCATTCGGTACCATACGTGTGAAGGTACAATTTGCAACCATCAGCGCAACCACGCGTCGTTCTAAGCCCAATTTGTGGCTTGCAGGGTTTTCAAAAAGGAAGGCTCGACTTAGTCTATCGCACCGAAATATCGCTATGGCCGCTCTAGCGTCCACTTCTGAATGGCCTTGTGTTGAAAGGGAATCTTATGCGGGGCGTACGCTGATCTTTTATGAGTTGTCGAGTGCCCGGCGCTTAATCCACACCTGCGAGCGGATGGAATACACCGTCGTAGGCACCCATCTGCGGGGCTGGAAATGATCTCCAAGCGGGCTCTGAATTTTGCGATTGGACCGCCGCTCGAAGTATGCAAGCCGAAGGAGCAGATGCGGTGATGCGTCTGAACTGGGCTGTGCTGACCTGGCCGCGATACTCGCGACTCACAACGATGATCGTCAATTGTCCGAATGACTCCACCGTGCGCGACTTTCCCTACACATCTTATCTCAAAGCCATGGTGGGGTGTTCTTGTGAGAATGGGCTGAACAAAGCCAATGACAACAACTGACTAGCTCCACAGCGAAGAGGATAGACCCTTGTTGCCTCGATGAGGTTCACCGGTTTTCGGCTCGAACACCACAAGGTACGAGTCAGTTTGTAGTTTGCCCTGGCTCAACTCGTTCTTGATTACGTCCGTGAACTGGCCGAGTCGCAGAATGTTGCGGAAGATACACCCCCAGCCCCATGTGGTGTGCCGTTAGACACGGGAAGATGCAGGAGGATCAGATCGGATCGCTGTGTCGCAATGAAAGCCACATGCGAGTCTTCCTTGACGGCCGACCGAGACGCGCGAGGCTCTGCTCCCAAGAGAACGGAATGCTTCGCTCCAAAGTACGGATCACAATTCAAGTCCGCGGAAGTTAAGAAGATTTGAGATCGTCTGAAAATGCCAGCTTTACTGTAACCAGGCAATGGCCAGGGTGTTACCGTCCCGGCGGGCCGCGCTTACCAAACGTGGGGTGCGGCTCACTGGCGTTCCGTGCGTGCTCAAGGGACGAAGAACCACTCATGGCCGCCCTCATACTATGAGCTGCATCGTTGCGAAAATCCGAACTTCCGAAAGCTTCCTTCAAGGTCCTTCAAGGAGAAGGAGGAATGCTCGAACATGGGAGATGGAAGTTGCGTTGAATCTCGCTTCACGTGCGTGACCAGGCAAAGTGGTTGGGCCGCGCCCGACTCGACCAATCAGTGCATCGCCAAGCGGAGCTAGAGATGAACAACTTCTGTTCATTTACCAGGTCGCTGGAATTATTATGCTTTGCAGCTGGCAAGGCGAACTCGATTTGCAATTGCCGAACAATAGCACTACTGAAGCGGAGCGCGTCTGCGTCTAGTCAGCTGGGGGTTTTAATTTCACTGCTGTTGATGGCGGAAAACTGCTCCGTGTGCCGCTAGACTCGGGTTTGGTGCACAGCGCAAGCCCGGCACCTGCCGAAAGAAGAAGGTTTGGGCGTGCTTGCTTCCTACTCGGCACGCCATTCCCACGAAGTCGGGTACAGGGTGCATGCAGGCGAAATACCGGCACACAACCGAAACGTTTGGACGCTGAAGGATTCATGTCCGAATGAAGGTGCAAGCGCGACTCGCTTGGGGAACGGGGAAGTGGGCTTGTGGAAGCGCCTCCTAATTTGCCATTTCCCAGCAGCAAAAATGGTCCAGCTCTGAGTAGTTCAAGCCAACGTAGGCGTCGGTCTTATCTTTTAGTAGTAGGACCGAGCGCGCGTATGCTAGCCTAAGCAACAGTCCACGGCGCAGTGAAGACTACTATGCGGGTGATGTATGACTCCATCCGAGGGAAGTGTTTGCGAGCGCCAGGCAAGGATCGATTTCACCCGCGCCGATGACACCCCTAGCCAAGGGGGCGTGCTCTCGTCATAAGCTGCGCAGATCTGCAGCATCGATAACTGTATGGATTGAATAATTCCGATAGTCGATAATATATCTTCGTCAACCAGCTTCAGTCAGCCGTCAAATCCTTGGCATTCGTTCCGTTTGCCGCAGTAGGAATATGTAGCTGGAGCAGGTATTGATTGTAAGCGGTTTTGCGATGGAGTCAAACGTAGTAGCTTTCGCTGCCCACAGACAGGCATAAGAATTGTGCGCCACATGCAAACAGATTCGTTGTGGCAGCGTAGGCGACGAAAAGGTTGTGTATCGCAATCTCGGTGGGCCCAGCGCTTAGAAATCGGACGTTGTTTTAACGTAGGAGCGTCTCATACGAATTAACCGACCCTAGCGCAGATCGCGTTTACGGCACGCGCGCTAGCGCAAGCATTGAGCGGCTGGCGCTTGTGCGTGACGCACTTCGGTTGTGCAAGGTTCTTTGGCGACAGTCCGATCGCCTCGTGAGCAATAAGCGCGCTTCTGCGCTTGCACAAAACCTTGGTGGAACAAGGTGTTCCGCCTTGCCTTGCTATGGGGTGCAGCTGCATCATTCTCACGTGGCGTTTGGGGTGCACCATTCCAGTGCCATGTGTTTGGATTCTCGGTGGCTGAATCTTGCAATGGCTGCGCGCACCAGCCTCACGCCTGCCATCTGCCGTGAGTCTTACTCAGTGGAAAAACTCGCGGGCTCCGACGAAGTTGCACGTGAACAGCTGGTGAACTCTTCTCTCCACAGATATGATAGGCCGTCCATGTGGTTTGAGCCAAAATCTTGGCAGGATGTAACACGACGTTTTGTGCCCTGGTGCTTGATCAATATCAGGCTCGCACTCGTCATAGGTTGGGTTGGTGGATAGCCGCTGACATATCGTGAAAAGAATTTAGGGTTGTCCTCATGTTTTGCCCTGCGACTGAAGTTCTATTGGCTGCACGGTATGTAAGCTGTCAGCCCGTTACAACGCGCGGCACCAACGGGACGGACGGGAGTTGGCTCAGCTGAATAACGATTGGAGCAAGCGGCAGGCTTTTAGCCGGATACTGCGGATCAGGACTCCATAGAAGATTCAGTAGCAACGCTCTATGAGGATGATGAATGAGCGAGCTGATTTACTTCGCGATTTGCGACACTGCTCACAGTACAAAGGACTAGCTGGCCGTCACTGGACACCCATTACGACGATTGCTGCTGCAAGGTAACAACTCGAGATCAGACAGGCTCGCTTCTACGCATGACGAAAGCGTGATCGGCCTTACGAAATTGCCCCCGCTGTTGTGGGGTTGGGCACACAACTTCCGGTTGTTGGTAGTTAGCTGAGCTCCTGACCATCCATAGTGCCTTCAGTCAGTCCACGGCGTTGTCAGGGAGTGGCAATTTGATCACTATTAAGGTTGTCATTGACGTAGCCACGTTTGAGGTGAGCACGGTTCAGCTCCACGGTCGTGAGGTCTGACTGGCGAGGTGAGTTGGCTGCCCGCGGCGACCTCCAGTACCAGTCGCAAGGTAGAGGCGACGGCTTGCGCCTCGTTGCACAAGAGACTTTGAAAGTCTCCGCCAATGATCAAGTGTTCTAGCAAGGTAGCGTCCCGGAAGCACCGCGCCAACGCTATTGCTGTGTCACCAGGAAAACAATCTAAGAGCAACTTGCAAGCAGACCTCAGCAAGGTTTATCGGCGACCAACTGCAGTATTCAGGTGCTGTTGACTGCCTATTGTTTCACTGCAACCCTTGACCGGCCCGATATGAGCAGTGCGATTTCCTACAGGCCGCAGCCCATCCTGATGCCGAGGAAGCGGGATCAGTAAGGCTCGGAGCTGGAGCTCATTACCCGCCGATACAGGGGTTGGCTCGCATACGCTCAAAGATCATGTGACCGGTGAAGGAGGAACTGAGGAGAGTAGAGCCGAAGTCTCTTTGTGACGTATCAACTGCCGCCATGAAACGACGCGATACTATTTTGCGAGGGGGCGCAGCGCAGCATGTAGCAGCTGGTGTGATTCAATCCGAGTTCCTGGAACGTCAGGCAGCGAACGGGGGCTCATTGCCATGGGGCTATGCAGGTCTGAAGCCGAGGAGATGGAAATTGCTGCGCATCGATTAACAAAAAACTGCTCCGGTCGTGGTCAGGATTCGCAGCGCATGTCTGAAGAAGCCGTGACGTGCGAGGGTTAGTGCATCCATCTCAAGCGTGCCAGGACAAGCGAACCGACGTGGCCCGCGTAAGAGGTGATAAGACGTGGCTCAATGTCCAAGCATTAAGCGCCCGCCAGGACGCTATGAAATAGTCTTGACAGAGAAGGATAAGGGCAGCAGCAGGCTTCGGGGCTCTCCGTCTTGTGGTTGTCCGGCTGGGGATGGATGCAAGTCATTGCTGGATCGTCCCAGGTTCAGCAAGGCAACAGCCGCCCTCACCCTCGCCGCAAAGGCAGAAGCAGTTGGAGGCATGAACAAGTGCGGCAGGTGAAATAGCCGGCAAAAGAGAATCGAGCGTGTAATTGCTCGAAAGTGGCCTATTCGAGATGTGGAGCACCGTGCCGCAGCGGAGCGTGTGTGTTGGCCAGTCACGGGAGACCTCGATGTGAACTGCATGCAGCAAGCAGGGATCTAGGCGCCCGCTTGTTAATTCGCGCAAAGGCCCCATGCGATCCTACCCTCCTCGCATGCGGTTCCGTGGCCTGTCTTGCGGCAATGATCCCCTTGTGGTCCCCGCCGCTGCGCGGTACAGTAGTACAGAAGACGTTATGGCAAGACCGGTGAACGGCGTCCAGGGATCGATCAGGTGGCGTTGATTAAGCCATCCCGGTATGTCAAAACTGCACCTTGGTCCAAGATCAGGCGCACAGTGTCTGAGTGGAGCGACCTTGTAAAGTGCAAAATTTATTGTTACATTTTTGGCACCATGCGAGAAGAGCCAACCCAAGTGTTGCCTGGTCTTCTTCATACGTCGCCGCCAACCTATCTATCGCGCGCAAGATCAATGGAGCGCTCCAGAACGCCGAGTATGCAATGTCTCTGCCCGCTATTCAAGTCGTACTCCATACCAAAATTAAAGCAGCAGCGGTTTACAATATACAATGAACCCTCCTGAAACAGCTAGCCAGCTCAAATGCAATGTGTACCCATGGCTCCCGTTCTATAGCCCCGTCGCGGGTACGTATCCGTCGTTTCTGAGCTGCTGAAGCATCCTCGGATCGGAGACTGGGAGTTGGTTGCGCCGCTGGCATCCGTCTTCCTCGTGTCTAGACGTGCGATTAGTTACAAACCATGAAGAACTCTAGAGAAGGCACTCACCTGCGCAGCGTATCCTTGCGCGAGAATACGGAGGGGCATCGCGCGCATTTGAAGGGCTTGGATTTCTGGTGCACGCTTTGATCGTGTCGCGCAAGATCTGTCTTCCGCACGAACTCTCTGCCACAATCTGGATATGGGCAGACGTTATCTTTCTTTCGGGAGACGTCATGGGTCAACATATGTTGGTTGTAGTTGTACCGTCTGGCAAAGCCTTTGTCGGGACACAAGTGGCAGCGGAAAGCAGCGTTAGCAGGGTCGGTGTGTCTGCGGTTACGAGATCTTTCTCTCGGAGCACTGGTAGAGGAATAGGACGAGCGGCCTTTGGAGCGGAAACTGCTGGTGCTCTCCTCTGATGGTGCCCGGTCATAAGTGCGATTGCTATAATCATACATCGGTGAGGATTCGAGCTTTTGCATGGCAGCGGCATCGTAGCCATTGTCGTAGGAATACATGCCAGCAGTGAGCCGCTCGGGAGCAACTGTCAGGGGTTGAGGTTGTGGTGAAGACAGTGCGTTCATATGCTGTGGCTCTGTTGCACCCCATCGCATCTCAGGCGCCCATCCTGAGTATTCGACCTTGACAGGGAATGCATGCTCGGACCCCTCGTGTGAGAAGACTGACATCTCGCGTGTGCAGGACGACAATGAAGATCTCGGGGATGTGTGTGCGGAAGCCCAAGGTAATGGAGAACGAGAAACTGGATGATCGAAAGCTCCTGAAGTCCAAGGATCCGCAATACTATCAGTCATCAATGGGGAGACACCCGATGACATGTGCCCATTCCAGGTCTCTGAGGGCTGTGGTGATGGTGGAAGACCTGTGGGAAACGAAGGTTGGAAGTCGTATAGTCCAAGGCCTTCTGTGTGCTTGTGGTGAGTGTCGTTTCGAATCGGTGAGGGGTATGGCGATTCAAGTAGTGTTGAGCCTTTGGAAGAGTGTTGTTGGTAAGGTGAGTTGAATGGAGGAGTTGGTTGGTCTGCATAACGCAGCATGTTGAACGAACAAGACGTGAAGGAGTGTATGGAAACACGATATACAAAGGCCAAGACGGATTCGAAAGGTTGCAGTCAAAGGTGGCGAAGCGTAGTTGTGTAGTGTCGGTGAACAAGCGATGGCTGCAAGATGATGATGCAGGGCGTTCCAACGCGGATTATAACTGTGTGATGAAACGCGTGGGTACTTCCAGCAACATAGAAGTCGAATGTCAATTTACAGAATTGCGGCAGTGTCTCCTTGGTTTGGTACGTTCGACAGTGGGCTTTTGAACAGTGAGGCAGACTTGAGAAATTGTCCTAGACAGGGACAGCATGAACATGGGGAGCTCGAGCGTAGGCGGCAAGCGCCAGTTAGCTGCATGGGGCTGGGGCCGTCTCTCGCGGAAGGAGGGATGGGCAGGGTGTGCAGAAGAAGCGTAGCGCAGGACAATTTGCAGGCGACCCCTGCACAAGATGGATGGTGGCGTTCGACCGGGGACTTCAAGTCGACCCAAGCTCTCGGGAGCAACGGCCCACGCACTGAGCGGCCCGACCACAAATCAGATTTGCGCCGGGCGCAGCGTGAGGCGCAGACAGACGCTGCGAATGGCTACCTCCCTGCCGCCACGGCAGGCTTGAAAATCTTGCGAGATTGAACGTACCAATTTGGCCGCATAGATGTTCAACGGCATTCCGCCTTCACTCATTCGATGGTTCGGACATATGAAAGCCTTCAGACACCAACAATGAGCTTGCACGCGCGTCAAGTCGGAAATGCATGTGTTTACTGGGGTTGACAGGATCTTCCTATATTTTATCCGGACTCGTGGTATTAGCCCTTCGCAGTATGTACGTCGACGCTGCAGACGGCTGGAAGCGCCGGCCATCAAGCGACCGCTGTCGTCGCTTCACGCTGCTCCTGGAGCTGCGACACCATGGCCGTGAGTTCGTCGACCTTTGCTGTAAGCTTCAGAACCAGCGTTTTGAGCTGGGTCTCGGGCTCAGTTGGCCCCGCCCTAGTGTGAGGTCGACTGGCTTGCTGCATCTTCCCTGGCGAGTTCGGCGCCGCTTGCGAGTCTGCCAGCAGGAGTCGCGGCGTGTTGACGGCTAGCCGGGGAGGCCTTTTCGATGGTAACGGCGTTTGGGGTCCGCTGAAGGACTTGACACCGGCATCGCGTCTACGAGCATCGGCAAACTGCTCATAGGCCCATATGAGCATCACAAAGGGCGAATGAGTCGCCTTGAGCAGTATGATACGAGCGCTTCTTAGCCGCTCCGATGGGAGGACGAGCCGCAAGGGCCTGATGCACAGCGGAATGAGGTTCTGGAAAGCTATCAGCCTTACTGTCGACATGGTAATGATCGGGATGATCTCGGCTCTTGACTCTGCGCCTTGGAGAACTTCCGCACGTCCCCCGCAAGGACATTATGCGGAAAGCCTCAGCGGCACATGAGGCTAAACATTCATGCTGCGACATGAAGCCAGCCGGAAAGCTTTCCGCAAGAGCAGTAGTCCCCTTGAACACATTTCAAACTCAGGTGGTTGGTCCTAAGATCGCTTCTGGCATCGTTCATCGAGGCTATGTACCTGGCCGATTTTGGTGGCCGGCGCTTATTTCCTGTTTCAATAGCCCGAAAATAGAAAACGCACTCACCAGAGGAGGAAGAAAATATGTCAGTCGATTTGACGATGATGCTTCCAGCACATATACTGAGTATCTGTGTGGTCGCTGCGGTCAATCATAACTCATACGCACCGCATTGGAGATAACTTACATGAACAAATATTCATCACGTGCATGGTCAAGCACCTGTATTGTTGGTCAGCAAAATATGCTCCACAGGCTGTATAGGTGGTAAGGTATCAGGGCGGCTTCTTGCAAGGCGGAGTATGGCGCCGCATGTCCAGTGATGCATTCCTGCTGCGCACCACATATGGACGCCGGCATGGTTCAGCCGTGAGTCCTGCCACGGACTTGACCCAGATGAGGGTAATAGCAAGAATGCAATGTGATGATGCCGCACGGGTCACTGGTTGAGATGAGGCAGTGTTGGGTGCGTGGAGCGTTGCATGTTTGTGCTTGGCATGCACGCGCCGAGTTGGGCACAAATCATTGACAGCCAACGAAATCTTCCTTGGAACACACATACCTTGCTAAGAGAGTTACTCAATAATGAGATGAGGCTGGTGATAAGCAAAATGTTTGTCAAACTGACAAATATGAGCTTGTTGGATGATTAGCAGAATCTCAATCGCTACTTGCACGAGTGCTACTCACCATGACAGGTGGGCCTAGAAACGCGAAGTCAGTATCTTCTGAACACCGAGTCACACACAGCGAACGTACCGAAGAAGGGTGATCTATTCAACAGTTAGCAGCGTATTAGCGACTCGGAACAGTGAACGCACATTTCTTTGGCAATGTCTGCTTCCTGTTATTGCCTGGTCTGTGGCAGTGAAGCCAATATTGCGTGGATCCGCCACAACTCACCGAAGCCCAAATAACTAGAACTAGCGCGTGTTAGCTCCTGGTGCAGTCATGACACAGCCTCACGTACCCAAAGAAGACTTTGATCAGGATCCAGCTCTGTGAGATGCCCGTTAGCCGTGGTATGGCGCTGCGTACCATGATGCCTTACCATCTCTGTCGGTTTGAATTGGTCCCGGGCGAGCAGAACAAAGGTTGTCAAGAAGCCTTCAAGCATTGCTTCGTCAGTCACAAGAAGGTGGCAACGATTCAGGATATAATACCTAGGTATACTGGAGGACAAGCCAAAGTCAGTCAAGCTCATTCTAGTCTTGAACCCTCACTTACGGATGACGACTAGTGAAAGAAACTTGACGAAGTCCTTGGTCTAAAGAAGTCAGAATGTATACACCTTGCAACCGCAAGATTTGGGTATGCACACCATTTCCTTCAGACATGGTATCTGCAATCGACATCAGCGCATGCCCTCAGAGGGCAAACAGCATCGCGAACTCACCAGTGTACCAAAATACCGGTTAAGACTCAGGAGCGAGAAGATACGCGGAACGAGGAAAAGGGCTTCCAGGCCAAGAACGTCGTAAGCGAGGTCAATGGTGTCCCTGTTAGACGATGACAACCCGACTATGCGCAGAATGCAGAATGCCATTCCGACGATGACGATGCTGATGTCCCAGGTCCACCAAAAGTCAGAGGCGTAGAAACTTGTCTGTCCAGCATCTATCCAATCGGCAAACTCGTCGTACGCGAAGCTTGCTATCCAGACGTACAGGAAGATCTCCGCAATGGTCACACGGTGAAAGTCCCGGTGCACAAGAACTGCGTAGTAGAGTGCGAGGAACACGGCAAAGAACAAGGTCTCAAAAACCTTCAAATAGAGTGGCACTCTAAGGCGGCAGAACAGATCAGCGGAGCGGCGACTGTACTTTCTGGGCTTCTTGACCGAGTTGACACTGAGCGTCTCCCAGAAGACGATGTCGCCACGCCACAAGCCATTGATAATCTTTTGCACCGGACGCTGACTGAGGAACTTTTTTGCGCCTGAGACCGCCGCGATTTCGAGGGCGCTGAGGTTCTCACACTGATCGGTCAAGGAGCTGAAGCGCGCATTGGCAGCCATTTGGTTTCCCGAGCCAAAGTAATCACCAGTAGAGCCAGAAAGTAGCGGGGTCTGCTCAGTGCTCGGTTCCCTGCTGGCACCATTCTGCTGGCGACTGCTGACACCAGCCTCTGCTTCAGGGTCGTCTTCGCTAGTCGTAGAAGAGACAGCCGGCAATTCGAGCAAGAGAAAGTCAATGACTTCTCTATCGGCAAGGTTGCTTAGAAACTGCCACGCGACGTGTTCGCATGCGTATCCCCGGGCTTCGTTTACGCCAGGTTCGTCGCTGGTCTCCTCCATGGCAGAAAAGTGTCCCTTCAGAGCTCTGAGCACAGTCAGTGCCTGCATGTTACTCTCGCGTAGTCGCTACCGCATTGGCACATTCGGAAAAAACGAATTGGACGTACAGCAATGCGCAGACCAAGGCCGGATGGTGCACCTGGCTGGTAAGATATGCGATGAGCGGCTGCAAAGCGCGGCCTTGCTGACTACGGCGAAAATCTTCGAAAGAATGCGGTACTCGAATCGTGTGCTCGAAGCACCTGTTTGGCTCGTCAGCACGTTGCATATCATGGTAAGGCCAGTACACTTGCTGGCTCAGCTTGTCTACCAAATCGCCAAAGCTCTCTTTACCGTCCACTTTTGGGACACCCGCATCGTCCGAGGGCCATCTAGGCGTTGACGGTAGCGACATGGTCACGGGATGCTATGGTTGCGAAGAAAAGTCTCCCATTGAAGCATGTACGAGATGATGCGAAACGCGCGCGGCATGGCTGTCTAGCGCGTACTCGTGAATCGAAGGCCGCTGAGCTTTGAAGCGCGTCATTGCTTGGCGGCCGTGCATCGCTCTTTCCCTCTCACGCGGCTGCATCGTTCATCACTCACAACAGCATATGTTTACTGCTACGCAATGCTCCGCTTCTGATCGCTACTAAACCCAACTGCACTCACCCTTGACAGCCGCCATGTGCGATGATGCCAATTTTCGTGGCGGTCGTCTCCGCTTGACTGCATTTCTTCGCGTCGTCGAGAACGGAATACCGGAGCGTCCCTCACGCTTCAAACGACGCGTCCCATCGGTCGCGCCGCTGTCAGAGACCACGAAGCAGGACATGAATCACATCGACCCGTCTAGGATAGACACGCCTGCGCATACTAGATGCCAGCCAAGCTCCTCAGGCTTGTCCCAGATCTCACGTGATGGGCAAATTGTCCCCTCAGACGTTGCTCGAGGTGCCCCAGGTACAGATATATCGCCTAGCGGATTGCTGAACCCGCTTGGCTCCAAGGTATCGATACATGACCTGCTACGCCCACCCACTTCGGCAGCCTCTGTGGAATCTGCAGGAAACAACACTGGGGAAGATCTCAATAGAAGCGAAACATCCGTGGTGGCTAACGTCATCGAGTCTGCTTGTGCTACCCAAAAACTGAAGAAGGACAGTACCAAGACCAATTCCCACGGGTCGTCCAGCACTCGGAAAAGGCGACTGCCTGTACAATGTCTTGCTCTCGTGCGGACAAGTACAATGGACGGTCTTCCAGATCCGAGTGTGAGATGCTTTCCGTAGAACGGGTCACTAACGGCGCTCTGATAAGCTGACAAGCCTGCTAGGATTTGGAAGATGTCTTCGCTGTTTCGATCAATGTTGTAGATCCCATCGATGATAGTCAGATGAGCACGCTGTTCGCTGATGGGAGCCGTGATCAGGTGTGCAGGTCAGCATGACTGCTTCGCAACGCTGACCATATCAAGGATTTGAAGTCTCCGCGTCGACTGACTCAGTTGAAGAGTTCGCCTTCTTCCTCAAATCAAGGTAATCGACACGCCAGGTCAAGATCAAGCAAGCCACATGTCAAGCGATTGTCATCGAAACGGCGCACTTCGCTCTACAAGAAGGCCTTGACGAACAACCTTTTGCGCACGCAGTTCGTCGCAGATGGTTTTGAAGGAGACGAGCTCATCATTACTACGGAAAAGAAGCGGCGACGACGCGCAAATTTAACAAGACACGAGCCCCTTCTTGGTTCATTTCCAGTGGGAGCCCGTCTCGCCCTGACTACTGGGATGCTACCCTCACCAAGGACCCCTCATGAAGTAGAATCTTTTCTTTCGCACGAGACTCCAACACCACTTGCCTCCGAGACCATCGATAAGGTAACTCCAGAAACCCCTCCGAATCAAGCAGGTCCAGGTCGACAAGATGTTCCGGACAATGGAATATCATTTCCTCGCTGTCAGCGAGCGGACCAAGACACCGCAATCTGCAGTCAATTGCTAAGTATCACGGCCCCCGTCCGACGTGAATCAGAAAGCTCCGAGTCCGTCTCATCCATTGGAACTTATTCCTCAGATGATGAAGAGTTTTCTAATGCGGATGCCATGGAATATTCTTCTCTCGACTGCACATTCAATCAACAACCTCAAAGGCCGACTTACGCAGGAGACATGCGCTACTTCGAAAATGCTATGTATCACTTGGACAATGCAGAATGAATTAGAACCCACGAGCATGAGTTCTGGTCGCAGTACAATTCGATGAAGTGAGCATGCCTTTCGATATAGTGGGAGTGCTGCCCAACATCGCACTTAGAATCCACAAAACGAAATTACCAACCCTCCATTCGCTATTGATCATAAGTCGGAAGACCGATAGCGCTCTAGAATCTGTATGTGCAATCGACGTTGCACTTTCGAAGTCTCTCTGGACGTACTGGTTGTTCAACTTGTGGTACACTCATGCATACGCAAGCTTGGTCTGCTGAGAGGACGGACCACATCTTCACCCATCTCATCAGCTGCAAGAGGTAGACCACATATCCAACAAAAAAATCGGATTTCTTAAGGCAGCAGATTCGGCCTGTGTTTGCGCATTGGCCTCGCGTGTGGCGTGCCGATGGTGATGCTATTTTGGTTTCGGCTGTCGCAGGTCAGGCACTACTGGCACTAGACCACCCCTCGTAAAATCGTCAAACGGAGCTCCCATGGTGCCAAACCCCGACTGATGCAAACAAGAGTATTTTGCTATTATGTTTACATTATCCCGCTGTGATGTCCGTGAGTTATATTTCGGTCTCTTGCATTCGCAATCCAACGATGCTGGTTTCATCGTTTTACCGCGCAGCATCGTGACCTGTGAGCAACGTTTGTACAAAGATATTAATTCTCCGCTGCTTGGAGACGAAGAATCGATCGTATCAATATGGAATCGCAAAGCAAGGCACCTGCAATGGTAAGTAGTCAGGCTCTGTTCCGCCTCAATTTACAAATTAACATTGTATAGTTGAGCCAGGGGCCCCCATTTCTTCCACCCATATGGACAGCAGGCGGCCCACCAGTCAAGCGGATCGATGTACCAGTCCAGACTATCTTCATGCTGCTCTTCTTTATTGGAGCCATTGTGCACATGAGAGTGTTCCAGAGCAACAGAGCACGGGCGCACAAGTTCTTGCCAAACCTCTTCATCTTCTGTACATTCTCGCTCTTCCCTTCACCTTACAAGATTGCTAACTTCGTTCAGTCTTTTGCGTGTCACGCATATTGACATCTATTCTGCGGATTGCTTCCGTCTCATTGCCTCGAAATGCTCAGCTCGCACTTGCTGCGCAAATCTTCATGTCTGCGGGTGTGCTCATTCTGTTCATCATCAACCTCGTCTTCGCAACGCGCATTCTGCGATCTACACATCGAGATTTCGGCTGGAGTCTTCCCTTCAGCATCTTGTCTAAAATTGTTGTACTGGCGATCGGCGCCACTCTGATCACCCTGATCACCACAACTGTACGAAATGCTTACTCAATCAATGAACGAACAAGAGCCACGGACCACACTCTTCTACTATACGGGTCCACCTTCCTGGCGATCATTGCAACCCTACCTCTACCAATTGTTGCCCTCACTCTAACAATCCCATATTCACCTCTCGACGAATTTGGCACCGGACGCACTCGCACCAAGGTCATTGTCCTTGTAATCAGCACAACCCTCCTCTCAATCGGCGCTTGGTTTCGCTGCGGCATCGCATGGCAAACGCCAGTTCCACTTTCCCAACCTCTCCCAAGCTACTTAGCCAAAGGACCCTTCTACGTCCTCAACTTCCTCTTCGAATTCCAGACAGTAATCATGTACGCTGTCCTCCGCGTCGATCAGCGTTTCCACATCCCCAACGGTGCCAAAGGCCCCGGCTCCTATTCGCGCCCTGAACGCCTGGCCGCTATGGCGTTGCGAAATGCACAATTAGCTTCTGGCGACGATGCATCGACGCTAAAGCAGAGTGTATCTATCCACGAAGAAGATATGGACGCGAAATCTACGCTCGAGTTGGACGTGGACATTGAGAAATCGCCTTCTCTGACCGTCCCACAACCAACCCACCCTTCGCGCCGTAAATCCCACCGCGCATCCCTCCTGCACGCCGTGCTCACAAGGTCGCCCTCCATGTCCATCTCAACCAACGCAAATCGCTCCTGGCGCGCCTCGCAGGACTCACGCATCATTCGCCGTCTTGGTGGACCGTGGGAAGAGCTTCCCAGTCCCACGGAATCAACGTACAACAGTATTCAGACCACGCCAATCGAGTCGATGTTTAGGCACAGTAGGGCCAGAAGAGTCAGTGCGGGTAGTGTAGGCACCACGGTTGCAGCGCCGAGTATTCGAAATACGCTGCATGAGGACTGGACGCCGGAGATTGACTGGGAATTGGCGAGTCCGCGGAGGTTCTTGAGTTTTAAGAAGAAGAGTTTGAGTTTTGTTGGGACGGGACAATGAATGCACATTGTCGCATAAGTTGTGGTGTGGGATTCGATGCGTGTATGTGTATGTGTACAGTCCTTGTCTTGTTCGCTAGAAATTAATTGAAGATGCGATAATACCCCGATGCCTAACTTGTAGCTTGAGTACACTGTTTCTTTCCTCACACTTCATCGAGTTGTTCATCCCCAAATCCCTACTCCGGGTGGCGGCGCATGGTGTGGCACAAGTCACTTCAGCCACTACACTCTAACCGATCAAAAATTACCCATTCCACCACGACGGCAAACATTCTCCCGAACCTCGGGCCCCGTCGGATCTCCTCTCGGGATCTCCAAAACATTGTCGAAACATCCGACAAGGCCAAAACTTTCCGGCGCTGCCTCAGGTCAAGCGTCGTGTTTCACGATCAGGACTAGCGAGCTCACCATCTTCGGACTTGCGAGAAACGATGATCTGATAGACGAGGCGTGTTTACTTTGGCAGCATCGAGCCTCGTGTGATGATTATGTGAGTTATTTAAACTTAGGCGTAGTTGGAGATGCAAGTGACTGAGACGTTGCAGCTCACAACGAAATTGAATTGGCCGAGACGTGCGTGCGCACGAATCTTATCTGCAGCTCTTAACTTTCGACAGGCGTGAGATGGAAATGGACATCACGATCGTCAAGAGCTGATAGCGAGGCAGAGGAAAGAGGATGTAGTTTGCGAAAAGTGGTAAATTGAGCGAGGGTATCATATCCATATCCATATCCATCTCCAAAGATCCAAGCAGCCAGACACCAATGCTAATCGTGTTCCGTATCCCGTATCCCATATCCCATAATTCCGTAATCATAATTCATACTCCATCTAACCCCTTCATGACTCCAAGACCGCATTTCTCGCCCTCACAGCTCCCAGAAATGCACCATAACTCCACGTTAAGTCCCTCGCGCCGCGCATATACCCCGTAGCGCGATCGAATTGCTCACTCATACTGCCCTCAGCATCAACATGCGTCTTGACAACTTCCAGGAATCCGTCGCCCGTGATCTTGAGCCGCTCGATGACAGAATGATACAGCGCGTCGCTAGGCCCAAATGTGCCTGGCTCGACGTCTAGACTTGATGTCGCTAGCAAGGACCTGTAGAATTGCAGGCCGAGAGGCGTGATTGTGAGGTTTGTCGTGGAGATGTGGGATGCAGTGCGGTATAGGATTTCGGCTGCGCTGGAAGTACACAGGAACCACGGGTTTCCGCCTCTGTTGGAGGTGCCGTACCCGTCGTACACGTCCTCGGGGTAACGGCCGATTCCTGTGCCTTCGAATGCGAAGTCTTCGATGTCGCTGTCGTCGTCTTCGGCTTCGGAGGGGTGGCTATTGATCGGGAAGCGGTCATGTTGGTCGCGGGTAAGCGCGAGGAGGGAGATTAGGATCTCGTCGGACCAGGGTGGGAAGATGGCTTCATCATGGGAAGCGTCGGATGGAAGTGAATGGAGAGAACCGAGGAGTAGGCCGCAATCCAAGCCAGTGCGCTTGCTCCAGAGTGTCTCGACCAGGTGTCCCTTCTTCGCGTTCCAGAATTTTGTGAGGAGGTGCTCGATGTACCCAGCTTGTTCTCCGTACCAGTCTGCCGCGCCGTGATCGCTAAATGACCTCGCGACTTGTGTTCCCTCCCTCAAACTGCGTGCGCTCACCATGAGTGTGAAGAAGTGAAGACCTTCAACTTCTTCCCACAGATCGAAGCCAGACTCATTCCAGTGGTGGCTGACGTACTCCAGATCTGCCTTTATTACGCTGTTTGGCGGCATTGACGCGTGGTAGAAGGGCTCGTAGAAGTCGGCAGCTTCGACTGAGGACCACAGAGTAGGGTTCGAGGCATTATACTCGCGCAGGTAGTGGATGAGCGTCAGCGCGCGCAACGCTGGCCCATCGCGCTGCGGGCGACCCCAAGACCCTGTGAATGGCTTGCCGTCTACACCAAACTTCGGTTCGCCGAGCCCAGACAGGTCATGGAATGATCCCGAAGGATTTGAGGTATGTTGTATGTCGCTTTGGAGCGAGGTGTACGCTTCGAGTATGCTCGCGAGGTGCGCTGCTTGAGAAGATTCTGGATCGTCGGCGTATACATCCACAAGGGAATTCATTGTTATCGCGGCGTCTCGAACCCCTAGAGAATTGTCAGCGCATGTGTAATCCACTATTGTGCAGACTGGCATACATTGAAACCAGTAGTCCGGCTCGTCTGTGCTCGGACTAGCTACTACTGTGCCAGGCGCAACTCCTTTGCCTGCAACATTTCGACCGCCTGGTGCGACATTTGCGAGTAGTTTGTCCAAAGCTATGCGCTCTTCCTTTTCTATCCACGAGTCTAATGTGTCTTGAAGTGGTTGCTGCTGTCTGTGGGCCTGACTTGCGCCGAGGAAGTTGTTTAGACGCGGAAGTGGTGGTATTGCGAATGCATAGGCTTCGAGGACGAAGTACGCAAGGTAGAGTGACCGCACAAGCATCGTGGGCCTGTGTGAATGAGGTTCCGCGCCGGGATCTGTGAAGACGAATAGATTATTGCGTCCAGTGAACGACTCTCAGCGATCACGCAAGAGAGAGAAGAAGAGGGTTAAACGAAGAAATAGAGTAGTATGATTCGATGCTAGGTGAGTCGTCGGCGGGATCTAGGTGCTAGCTGGTGATCAAGGCTACTGTCTATGTCTTTTGTCCCATGCTGCCTTCCGCCGCGGCCCTTCACCCAAGCCAGCCATGATTTGGATCGTGACAGGTCCATGTGCCGAGATCAGGCTTGCGTAGCGAGTCGGAGCTCAAGCGGCGGTCAGAGACACAACGTGGCAGCGAGTCGGAGAGCGTGGAGGAGAACAGCGTCGCGTGCGTGTGACGTGCAAAAAGGCGCCAAAGGACGTCACGCGAGATCTGGGGTGCATGCAAGGAACTTAGCCGGCCTGACTTGGAATGGGACCAGGTCCAGCCTCGGCTAACATCCCGCCATGACCAAACAACACGAATAACATCTGCCTTCAAACTCACTCTCCATTATGAAATATTAGCTATTGCGAAAAAAAAAATCCTGAAGACGCGTTTGTATGAACTCTAGTTCTGCGCCCAACGTCGTTTGATCTCTCGATCGAACTACGCGGTTCCCACGTCACTTCTGTCAGGTACTGGGCAGTGTGTAACTTTAATGTAGAGCCAAGACCCATCATGACGACGAGATCAAGGTGCCAGCGCATCCGCGATGAGATCGTCGAGGTGAATAAGACCGCAATATCCTCAAGTACACGCAACGTCCAAGGCGCCAATTCTTCAATGCACTAAAGCTGGACCGACCGTGTCGAATTCGGGCGCAACGCAGCAGAAAGGGCGGCTTGAAACAAAGGGCTCTCTGTAACCTTTGAACACTTCTGTTGACTTCGAAGACCGACTCGGCACCAATATGAAGATTTTCGCCGGGCTGTCAGAAGTCTATCACTATTTCATCGCCGAAATGTTCTCACCGATGCTCGTTCGTGATGCTTTGTACTTGCTCAATGAAGCCAAATCCTTCACCGCGTCGCGCAACCACTGATGTTATTGGCCTGCTAACAAACTCTCTCGCGATCACACAAAGCTGTTGGACGGCTTCTGGCAGAGAATACAGGCATAACTTCCGTGGACACTACTTTTGCCATGCTTCAACACAATCACCTGCTTGAGATTCTTCGCACAGCCTCATGCGCGCAGCTAGCTGTGGTGGCGCCCCCACTTCAGCTCAGTCTGCATGAAGGTACCCATAGCCTCTATCCTCATCATAACTTCTTGCAAAAACTTTCTGGCACATTTTGACCAGGAGCAATCTGACCTCAATGGCCCGAAATGGCCGTTATTATTGCGCAAGCAGATGACGATCTTTGCAAGGAATGCGCCAGCCTCAAATTATCTGTTCACGACTTCCTCAGCTCTGCAGACAATGTCTCACGCAACACAAGCGAGCGAACCAGCTTCCACAAAATCGCCCTGCCCGCAACCAACATCTTATCGAGTCGTCGATGTCGATTTTGCCGTTTTTCTAATATCAGCGTTCGTAGATTGCAACCCTGAAGCGGTTGGTAACGAGTCGCCGCTATGGGATGGAGGAGTTGACTGCACGCTGGAGTGGGTTCAGGACGGGCGCTCTCTCGGACAAGCTGGCAAGAACACAGCCTTGACGCGACGCCTACGTCTATCTACCACCAATAAGTCTATTTCTGACGCATACCTCGTTTTGATGGCACCGGAAGGACAGTCTCATCGCTTCTTGGGGAGGTCGATAAATCCGCTGCGTATCGATGTGCACATGATTCATCGCTGGCTCGGCGACTGCGAGAAGTACCACGGGACGAAGTGTGCACCGCTTTCAGCGGCTTCCACCGAATGATTGCTCAAGAATCCTAGATTTCGAGTCATCGATGTATGGTCAGAATGCGTTGTTACCGGTATAGATGGGCCTTTCGTCGCGCTGAGTTATGTCTGGGGGAATATCCAAGGCATCGCTTAACAAAGTCAAACGCCCACCAATTTTTCCGTCCAGGAGCATTGACCGAGATGTCTTCGCAGATACTTCGCACCATCAAGGACGCATTGGAAGTCACTAAGCAGTAGGATATAGATATATCTGGATCGACAGCTATTGCATAATTCAGGATGATATCGACGACATAACAACTATGATACAATTGATGGACATGATTTATACTGCTGCGTCTTTGACCATTTGCGCAGCAGAAGGGGCAGCGGCACATTCTGGGATATCCGGTATACTTGCTGCCAATCGCAATTCTCCACAAATTACAGTCCAATACGAAAAGGATGTACGCCTGATGGCTTCCGAATCGGCTGAATCCTACATCGCAAGAAGCGTATGGAATTCACGCGCCTGGACTTTCCAGGAGCGACTATGTTCCAACCGATCGCTCGTTTTTGCAGCAGGCCGAGCTTTCTTCCAATGTCGCACGTCCTCGATGCGAGAAGATATTCACATGGAGAGCACAACGTCAACCGAGTATGACTCCGGGGGGTCCTTGGAACTGAAAGATGTCCCAGGCCGACTGTTCTCCGAAAATCCTGTACGCCAATACACCAAGTGTACTGAACTATTTACGGAACGAAAAATGGCATACGATAAAGACAAGCTGAAAGCGTTCTCGGCCATTCAAAGTATACTAAGTACTAACATGAATTCGGATTTTCACTTTGCTCTTCCGACCGCTTATTTCGACTTCGCGCTTCTCTGGATTCCACTGACTCCAACACGAAGGCTCCCAGACTTCCCATCATGGTCCTGGTGCGGCTGGGGTGCCAAGATGGAGTACAAATATCAGACGTTGGAAGGTGTCTTTGCGAACCTGTACGAGTGGTGTAACACAAGGACTTGGATCACATGGTATCGCAAGGCTAGCCAATCTGACCGATTCGAATATGTATGGGATGGTAGACGAGGTGGACTGCCAGGTCGGTGGAGCGGCTACACCGTACAGCAGAAAGGTTGGTCTCGGAAGCATCCTTGGGATCAGAGACCTCGCCAAGGAAAAATGTCTTACGGACCTCGCTTCAAAAGTCTTAACGTGCCAGAATTTCTCTTCTTCCGGACTCATTCGGGATACTTCAGTATCGATCCGACTCCACAATCCTCTCCATCTAGTCAACTAGACTCCATGTCTCACACCAGTCTACGCAACGATCAACCTAAACCTGGAGTGAACTGGCATAACCTCTCAGACTGTAATGGCGACTGGTGTGGCACAGTTTTGCTTGCAGCTGAGACGACTTCCGCAATCAGCCTCGAAGCCTCCGAGTTCATTGCGATCTCCGAGGCGCGAGACTTCAGTCTGGAAGAGCATGATAGCTGGACTTTCTATGTGGCCAAAGACCGAGTGGATTCGCAATGGGACTTGTATTACGTACTCCTTATCACCACAAACGAGAAGGGAGTTTCCAGGCGAATCGGGATTGGCAAGATATTCAAGGACGCGTTCAAGAGGTCTCTAGCCCCTGGTTCTTCTTGGAAGGAAATCGTGCTAGGGTGAAAGTCATCTGTCACTGCATATTACACCAGACAGAATTACCTAAGTATAATATCCATTTTCACTCGTATACAGACCTCTGAAGACAGTACAGCAGCTCAACTTGGATTCTATGATGGCCTCTTTCTCGGCTACGGATTCAACTCCTCCATCGTTTGCGTCAAACACATGCGATCCCTGGAGAGTGCTCCTACAATCACATAGCTTGGGTCCGATTACGGTGGTGTCCGGTATCCAAGAGTAAAGTGCTCTTGAGGCTTCAGGAATCACCTTTTCCCTTTCTGCCCATCCACCAATATGGGCCCGTCTTCGTACCTTCCTGCGCTAACCAATTGCTAGGCAAATGTGCATATATTTGCCATTGTTTCGCGAACCTGAAGAGCGAATTTCGTTGCCTTACTCTACAGCATGGTGGTGAGGTTGAAGCGAGTCACCACAATCGGCGCACATCAGAACCTTATTCCATAATCCGACAGCCAATATAAATAAAGTCTGGAAAATTCAGGCGTCTCTATATCGGTAGGCTTTGGCATGTCCTCCCAGAATTCCGCGAGGTGAGATTCGTAGTATTTGCGTATCTTTGGGAAGTATTCATAGTATTTACGTGGTGTCTTTAGTGCACTCGGGTTGCGCATGTCACGACATAGTGACCAGGTTGTCTTTGGATCCTCGTAGTCAATAGGGTCATATGGTTCGGCATAGTCTTCCGGATTGATCGGCTGCTGTTGCTCTTTCTGAACTCCGGTTCGTCGCTGTGGATGCACCCATGCCTTTCCACCTTCTTTTGACTTTCGCCGAGCGACGGCGGCGTACGTGTTCTTGCCGCGAAGATTACATCTGGGCGGCAATTTCGAGTTCAAAGTCTGGCCTTGTACGGTAGGAAGCTTCGGAAACTCCTTGTCATTTCTGTGCAGCCTGAACTCGCGTACCCGAGGCTCAACGCGCAACAAAATGACATGACGCGCCGAGTTGACATCAACGTCATCTATCATTATGTTACCTGCATTTTCCCCTTTCTTCAAGCGTTTTCCGGTGTCGACAAAATGTCCATTAACGTGCCGGTATAACCAAAATTCGTCGATGACCGTTTCGCCATTGTCACTTTCTCGCATTGCGCGCTTCCTTCTTTTCGCGTACATTTCGGATTTCCCATAGTATTCGTTCAGGAAAACGTGGGCTTCCAGGGCATTGTGAACCGAGTGCTCGTGCATTGGAAACCAGCGGTCGCGCACCATATACACTTCCGCGTGGGCGTCATTTCGAATGAATGCCTGAACTTGGAATTGGTGTGTTAGAACCAAGCCAAGGGGGAGGAAGTGGTCGGTTCGCTCTTGGCCTTGGATCAGCTTTCTGTGCTGAAAGGTGAGTCTGATGAAAGGCTTTGGTGGTTCCAAGTAGGCGTGATCTTCAGTGAGGAGGTCAAGTTGTGGAGTATAGTCTGTTCCTTCCTCGTGGGATTTGTAGACTGAAGCCATGAGATCGTCCTCGCACAGTGTACTCCTACCGTAATTACGCTTGTTCGCCGATCGAATTTTCTTTTGCAACGATACCGGTTTTCTCGATGATCGTTTCATGTGGCAGGTCTTGCCACGAATAAAAGTCACAGGGATCCAAATAAGCGGGCGATAGAAAACATCGTTCTTGGTGCTCGTTCCCCGCAATGCTTTTCTTGGGATTTGTGCCGATCTTCTTGTTTTGGTATATCGTCGCCAGGACTTACTCTTGCCAGCTGCTCCTCGCCATCGGTCGAGATGTCTTTGGCCTAAAATATCGACCCATTCAGGCATCGCTGACTCCAATGCGAGTGTGACCCTTCGTTCATTGTTGACGTCCATCTCTTCAGGCGCGTTTCTAGTCATATTCGTGTTTCCGAGCAGTGGCACTCGTCGACCACACAGGGCGCCTCTTGCCTGCCCGACTGGTCCCCACGAGCTGCGCCTGGAGGATAGTAGCGCTTGTTTTCCTCCCCTCAAATACGGGTTCTGCAGAGGTCTTATACAAGCCTGTAGCCAATTGGTCTCCCTTTGCCACTCGATCCTACCCTTCTGGCGATCTTGATATTTAGACATCTCGAGAAGGAAGTGAAACAGGACCTTGACCCATGCACGCGGTTGTGGTTGTCTGTGACTGCCTTGAAGAACGTTTGAGTTTTCTACACGGCTGGTTTCTTTCATTTGACGTGTCAGATAACGCCAGACAACCGCATGAGCTAGACGCACGCCTGTCCCCTTGAGGCTCGAAGCCAATAGCGTCCTATCGCGCGAACACATTGACCCATAACCACCATGATTACGAAAGGAGATCTGTATCAGCGTCCAAAGAAGATGTACAAGCTCAAGTTGAACATGGTGGTAACGCCATGGATTGCTAAACATACTTAGCCAAAACTCGTCGCCACTTTATACGCCGTGGACTTACCTTCGGTAGATGCGATCGTGCAAAAGGGGGAATCGTTGTTGGGATACTTGTTGTGCGATCTTAATGTACCCTGCAGCCTCCAGATGTCGCTCAGAAAACCTGCGAACTGTCTCTTCCACTTGTTTGATGCCAATGTGTCCGACAGCGTCTTTCAGCGGATTCAGTTCTGCGAGTACTCGGTGAATCTCATTATGGACTTGGTCTCCACTGAGATTTGGCAACCGTAGCTGCAGTAGCCGGCCAATGTACCAGACCAGGGCATCGCTGTCGAGGGCATCCAAATAGCTAGCCTGAGTCTTTCTTATAGCATGATTCTGTACGCGATGGCGACTGTCCCTTCCCAGTATCTCATGTTTCTGTTCTGATAGGACAGTGCCACGACTGTTGTGCGACCTTTCTCTCGTTGATCGTGCGTAAGTAGCTGCGAAGCTTTCGACCATAATTCAAAACCTCGAGTTATCAGCTCACCTGAGATGACTGGCTAGGTATGGTTGGATTATCAAGTAGCACCGGATTGTGCCATTGTATGCTCTTATGAGGCGCCTGGGTGGCAGAACAACATCTACGAGGTGCAAAGCTGACGCATGGCTCAGCTCGGCTGGGAATCAAGCCTCCGCAGGCGGCCTTCCTTCGTGGCCAATCATCTAATGCACCAATGAGCATCATGATAAGCCGAGCTACTCTAGCACAAACACGACGGGCGAGCAAGTGCCCGGAAATCACGCGGTTCACAGAACCTCTCGACTACCTAGCACTCCTTTGCGACCGTAGCTCAAGAGAGCAATGCCGAGGCGTGTGTCTCCTCATGCTCAAGCGCCCAGCATATGTGCAGCTGCCTGAGGTCACCGGCTGGGTTAATGGCTTCCACGCCAGTTAGCCGCTCGAACGTGTAGTGCTACAATGTATTCTGAATCTTGTTGTTGATTGTGCATGAAATGACTTGTAGAAGTACATCGAAAGTCCAACAGACTGGATCGACCAACTCGTGTTGATCTTGCTTAGCCTTAACGGCGGTCACGAAGATCTCCCTAACTAAGTGTGGGACGCAATGCATGGACGCATCCAGTCCCGCAAGAATAGTTAAAACAATAATGCAAAAGGTAAATACAAAAGGAAAAGGGTTGGCTCTAAAAGTTCGCCGGTCCTGAGACTAGTCTCGGACGCTTCCGTTCGGACGACTCGATGAGTCGTCTCAACGACCTCCATCAAATAGAGGATTTCGCACTATGATCATGCTTTACAGGGTCGTGTCCATCTGCTAGGTAGAAGTGTCTCGAGTGACGTGCGGAATGCGATACGGATATGCGTCGACTGCGGACGTATAAAAAAAATCATGGTAGCGTCTAAGTACGCTGACAAGGACACCAAAAAAGACACAGAACTGATGACGGGTCGCAATGCCAAAGGTCAAATCGTGACCGTCAGCTGTTCAAGTCTTAGCCTGGTGCCCCTGGTTTCCTTTGGCTAATTCGCGCTTCACGTGGCGTGTGAGAATGTCTTTGCGGGCATAAGACCGATTGCAAGTGCAAATGAACAACTTCTGACGCTGATCCTCGGTAGTCAGCATAGGACATGATGGCGCAGAAGAATTCACGAGACCTTGATGGCGTCCGAGGTCTTTGGCGAGCGTGAATGACTTTCCGCACGCATCACATACATGCTTCGAGGAAGAGCATCGTCGAAGGTGTTTTTGGTATCGTAACTTGCTCGCAAAGGCTTTCTCGCACGTGGAACAGTCGAATCTGGAGCGAACGAACCCAATATCCACTTTACCGCTTGACGCGCCGTTACTTTGATTATCACTCGTTCCTGTTGCAGCTAGGCTGACTGATCGAACAGAGTGAATGCCAGAGGACGAGGGCGAAGAGCAGCTGGCGGAGGGGTTCGTGCTCGACTTTGCAAAGCTTGAAGCCGGGCTGCTTTGATTGGTGGTAGGATCAAAGATAGGATCTTGAGCAGGTGGGTGTGGGTGTCGGGCAAGTGCCTGATCGGTGTGCTGGCCAAATTCCGAGAAAGATGAAGTTTGGAATTCATGATCAATCATAACGACGGGATCGTAGATGTTGCAAGCGTCAAGGCTAGAGTAGACGGGCTCAGAGATTCCGGTAGGAATACTCTCTCCGGTGAACTCACAAGGGAGCGAAAAGCTCAACCTTGCATCACCTTGATATGCATCAAATAGATCCCACGTTGGTGATGAATCACTTTGTGAATATCCATGCTCATTCTCGAACCAATAGCCAGCATTACTGGAAAAGGCGGAATCGCGTATCGGGTCATCGAGAAATTGGGGGACTTCTGCACAGCAGAAAGGACACGGACGGGACTGAGTTATTATGAGTTTCGAAATACCAACTACCACCTGTTTTCAGTTAGCGTCTAGCCTAGGAACATTAACTCCTATAGTAAATTGTTAGTAACCTAATGCAACTACGCTTTCTTGTTCCTACAACGTTCTTAAAGCTCTAGTTTTTACTATAATCGCCTATACTAACTCTTTTTATAGTATTGTAGTTACTCTGCGCCTATTAAACCTACAATACCTAGCACTAGCTACTGCTTACAGCCTACTATTCTGCAGTCTATTCTTAATAGAATTATTATTAGTAAGAGTAATAGAGCTATCTATAGAGCTACTAGAGTTAGTTGTACTACTCTATTAAAGCTAAGAATAAGCTTAGAGTACTAGAGCGTGCCTTACCTGCTGCGCTGTATTTAACTTAGATAGCTGCCTATACTGTAGTAGGCAGAGCGTAAAGAACTTTAAGCTTATCTTAAGAGCTACTTAGGCGCTTATATAAATAAGATAAGAGATTTCTTATATAATAAGTATAACGTAAGAGTTACTATTTTAAGTATATACTAGAAGCTAGAGAAGATAAGATAGTTAAGAAAAGTTACTTTAAAGCGCGCTAAAGAGCAGAGTAAGCTACTCTATTACTTTTATCTTACTTGTATAGCTAAGCTATATATAGTAGATTAAATTATTACTCTAGATAAGAGTACTTATAATAAGTATATAGGTAACTATAAGTATAGCTAGTTACTTATTAGATAGCTAGTTAAGCTAACGTATAGCTTCTAGTAATTAGAGAAGTAGTTATTACTATTAGCTTTAATAGTAGATAGCTATATAAGCTTTATAATCTTTTAAGACTCTATTACTATAGAGATTTTAGAGAACTTTATAGAGCTCTAAGTTCTTCTGCACTATAGTTTTTACTTAAGTTAAGCTTTAGTAATTATACTAGATAATACTACTATCTATTAATTAGAATAAGTAAGAGAGCTCTATAAAAGAGCTAGTGTTATCTTTAAGTATTTATCTTCTTACTTACTTAATTATAACTTAATTAAGAAGAGCTTTAAGTAGTTAAAAAGCTAAGTTAAAAGAAACTATAAAGTAGTATATATCTTTAATAACTTTAAAGTCTTTCTTAAGTATATAGTATAGCGCGTATATTATAATATAAACTATAGAGACTAGTTTTAAAAGTGTAGCTACTTAGCGTAGTACTATACTTTTACTTTAACACTATAGTACTATATATATATATTATATAATTTAACTTACTACTACTTAGTCTATAGAGATTTAGAGAGATCTATAGGTTAGTGTATAGAATACTTATATAATATAGTCTAGGTAGTTATCTTAAGGTCTTCTAATCTTAAGAGATATACTTATATAGCTTTTTACCTAAGTTTAAGACTATAAGAGTATATATATAAAGTATATATAAGTATTATATATATCTTTTTACTTTATTATAGAAGTAGATATAATAGAGTAAATAATACGTATATAAAAGTAATAGAGACTTTAACTTATTATACTACCTATAATTATAATTTTTTAATTCTAAAAAAGAAAGAGCTACTTTTATATATATACTTCTATTATTTTATATTTTATAGTAATAATTATATAACGTAGTTATATTATATATATACCTATCTAAATAAGAGCTTTAATATTACTTATTTTGCGCTAGAGAAAAAACTTAATACTATACTCTGTATAGACTACTAAGTAT
Source organism: Paraphoma chrysanthemicola (assembly GCA_020744225.1). NCBI lineage: Eukaryota > Fungi > Ascomycota > Dothideomycetes > Pleosporales > Phaeosphaeriaceae > Paraphoma > Paraphoma chrysanthemicola. Next base: position 407,747 of record JAGMWG010000016.1, read on the forward strand.
TATTTATCTAATCTTATTACTACGCTACTAAAGCGTTTAACTACTAAAGAATATTAGATTTTCTTATCTTATAGCTTAGTACGCTCTACTTATTATAGGCTTCTTTTTAATAGTTTATAGTAGCTTTTTCTTTATCTTTTAGCTAAGTTTTATAAGTTAAGAAGTTAGCTAGGTACTAGCTTAAAATACTTAACCTATAGTATTATTAGCTTATTAGATTTATTTATAAGATTATTTAAATCTATTACTCTACTTATAATAGCTTTATCTTAGATATTTTAGATAGCTTTTTTATATTATAGTTACTCTATTTTATACTAGTTAAAAAACTTAAGTATATACTTATTTAGCTCTTTTAGATACTTTTATTTAAAAGATACTTACGCTAAGAAAGCTATAGTAGCTAGTAGAGTATATTTATTAGTATTTACTTACTAAGTTATATCTTATAGTAGCTACTAATTTATCTATATAATCTAGCTAGTAATAAGTACTATTACTAGCGTTTTTAAGTTATTACTACTATCTCTAATTAGCTGTAACTTTTAAGCTTTTCTATATAGCTACTAGTTCTTTACTCTTAATATTATTAGCTATATATTATTAGATAGCTTATTATAGATAGCTAACTTTACTATAATAGCTTTTATCTATAATACTATAATATTTCTATTAATAGAATAGTAATTCTTAAAGTGTACTAGCTACCTTACTATTAGTAGTAGCTAGTAGTAATAAGAATAATTTTTATATAAAGTATCTATATAACGCTAGTAATCTCTTATAGTAATAGTATAGCTACTACTTACTTATTCTACTACTATAACGCTAGTAATTCTATTTTCTTAGATAATTATTACTATCTATTAGCGCGCTCTATTAATAATAGCTTACTATAATTACTATTACTCTAGTAGTAAAACTTTAGCTAGAGTAAGATTAAAGTTAATATTTACTTACTTATTAGTAGTAATATTAATTACTATTATAGAGCGCAAAAAGCACTACTAATTATTATTAACTTTACGTTATAATTACTTTATTAATTACTTATATTTAGTCTACTTACCTAGATATATAATAGCGTAGAAAGATAAGACTTTTATAACCTACAGCTTCTAGCTAGTAATAACCTTATCTACTTACTACTAGAAGTAGTTAAATTATAGTAAAAAGAGCTGTATATTATACTTACTATTAGCAGCTTTAGGTATAAGATACTTCTTTATATTAATACTAAGAGTAGCTCTCTATCTTATGCGTAAAATAGGCTACTTCTACTCTTCTTTCTCTTCTATAGTCTACTAAAGGTAGTCTACTAACTTAAAGTTATTCTTCTCTAGTAGTAGATTACTATCTCTATTAGTTATATTCTTATTCTCTCTATCTGCTTTATTACTAAGATTGTAAGCTTACGCAGTAGTAGCTGTTTAGGTAGTAAGTAACTCTAGCTTAAATAATAGACTTTAGCGACGCGTAGGTGCAGTAGCTAGAGGCGACAGCAAAGCAGCTTAATAGACAGGCTTAGGCGTACTTTAGGTAAGATCTTATCTACGCTAGCGCTTTTAGGATACTAGATTTACACCTTAATTAAATAGCTGCTTACGCTTACGCTAGCGTTTTGCGGGCATTATAGTAGCTTAAAATTTAGGTATACAATAAGCTTAATACTACAAAAAATTAATATATAAGTAACTTAGTGTATACGAGAAGCTTTATAGGCTTGTAGAGGTAGGGTATAGCGGCATGCACAGAGCTGCTAACAAATTACTATAAGCTTTAATGTTCTTAAGCACTACGCTAACCAAAAACAGGGTGGCAGTTGGTATTTCGAAACTCACCCATATGCAATGATCACTGCGCGCATTCCGTTAGTTGCCGCGCACCGTGAAGACGGAATACATGTTACACTCACTGGTGGCAGCTAGTGATGGTGGGATCGGCCCGTTACAGGGCCGTACCGCACCACTTGCTGCTTTGAAAGAACGGCTGTGCTGCCGATGGAATGGCTCCAAGAAGAATGGGCTGTCGTGTTGTGCGGTCGGTTCAATGCTGCTGCGACGGTTCGCCGGGTCGGCAGCGCCGCCGGCCTGGCGCCGATAACCGCGCAGTTGCGGGCTCCCAATGGAGTCGGGGTACGAAACAACGACAGCGCGTCTCGCCGGAAAAGGTGCTTCGCAGGAAAGGTGGAATAGGGAAAGAGTTCGGTCGAAGAAAGAGCAGACAAGGCTCATTAATGACGGTATCCTGCCCAGCTTGAGGCGACGCGAAGTTTTGGCGGCCTCGCATCTCATCCAATCATGATTTAGCTGTGGCGGTGCAACTGAGGCTATGCGCTCCAGGGATGGGACGTAGCAAAGCCCTCCGCTGGCCATGTAGACTTCAACAGCTGTAAGAAAGAGAAGGATAAGCTTTAATTTGCACTGGCCGGGTTGTAGCTCGTGAAGCACATTGGTATTTGATTCAAGAACATACGAAGCCCCATTACACTATGGTGAAGACGCAATGTAACGGCTTGGTGAGTTTCGAGCTCCCAGGTCGTACATCCCATATCTTCAAAAATTTCCGACGCTAAGAACGGAATTTTCGAAGCATTAGTGCATGCCTCCTTCACTCTGCTCAGTAGCGGCTGGTGTCTCTGCGGGCGGCGAGGCTTCGGCTGGAAGGGCTTCTGCGGCGGGTGGTGTTTCTGTAGGTGGTGCTTCAGCGGGAGGGGCTTCTGCAGGTGGTGCTTCTGCGGGTGGTACTTCTGCGGGTGGTGCTTCCGCTGGAGGTGCTTCTGCTGGAGGTGATTCCGTTGGCGGTGGTGGTGGAGGAGCCGCGGCCGCATCTTCCGGAGGCGCAGGTGTAAATCTGCACACTGGATATCAGTACAGTACATGCGCAAAGAGGAAGAGTATGCATACGCAGCAGTATCCAAAGCAATGGTTCCTGGTGTGCCTCCTATGACATCTGTACCATCCGTACTACTCTCTGTTCCTTGGCTTTTCTTCGCATAATCCGCAACTTGCTGTGCGTTCACGGCATTGACTACCATAACCTGACCAAGTTGGCAATGTGGGCCGGTCGCGCAGTACAGAAACATTGGCTCGGTACTTGTGACTGGCATGTTAAAGGTACCGACCTCCGTTTGGCCATCTTGAAAAGGGATATGGCCACTGTGAACGCCATTTTCCATGGGTGTGCATGCCGTATCGGCGGTGGATTGTGTCACTGTGTGATTACCATTGGAGAACTGGAACTGCAGGACGTCGCCGACTGCCGCGACGACAGAGTTGGGAACGAAAGTGTCCTGAGGGCCTCCAACGATGACGGGGATGATTTGATTTTGGCGACGAAGCGGGCGCGCTAGTATTGTTAGTCGTGATGCAAATGGACGCAGGCGGCAGGTATACCATTAAATGTCGGAAGTCGAGGTGGTGTGACCGGAGGCTGAGGAAGCGCAAAAGCTATAGCGCTGATTGCGCAGCATAAAATGGCTGTTTTCATTATGCCAGTTAACTCGTATAGGCGAGGTAGGGGTATTCGAAACCGAGACAAACACAGAAGAGTAATACCGCACAGCGATATGATAATGTGAAAGAATCGAAGATTATGTAAAGACCGTTCTACGGTTAGGAAGGAAAGGAGTGACAAAGACGAAGTAGGACTGGAGAGTAATTTGTAAAGCACTTAAATGCGGCTACAAGCGCAGCCATATACGCGGCCTCGCATACCACGGCAATTACCTGGCAATGCCCAAGACCTACCTTAGCCTTGTGGAAGATTATTCACACGCTCTTCGTCATCATGATATTCGTAATCCATCATGCTCAAACCACGACAAGTCCTGAGGTTTCCCTGCCTCGACGAATCACGCAGTCCGACAATGTCCTGGGTGGGGTACGTGGCCGTTAGACGACTACTGCCAAGCTATCATGCCCGTTTCGTATATCATAAGATAGTAAAAGACATGTTTGACAGCCATGGGCGCTGCCTAGTGTGCAGTTTGAGGATATGTGGGGCGGCTAAGTGCCGAGTTGTGTCATCGACGTTTGGAAACCTGAACTGCCTGACTAGACAGCGGAACTGCTCCTTCGGCTCGGTTTTGCTGCCGATTTTCCGATTGTCGCTCTTAGATAGACATGTGCTTCTGTGAGTGTGGTGTTGTCTACCTGCCTACCTAGGTTGCTCAGGTTGGCAATGCCAATGCAAGAGCTGGCCTCGAAAGTGTGACACTTGTTACGACGCAATCCATGTCGAAGAAGATGATGCGGTCCGTTTGTCAATAGCATATGCGTTGATGCCCAGGATAATGATGGCTGTGCAAAATCCGGTGCGGTTTTCGTCCAGACAGGAGACATGGTAGCAGCCAGAGAGGGGAAGGAGTTGTCACTAACGCCAAGCCGCTAAAATGTCAGGGCCACAAAGCTTCGTGTGTATGCACAACCTCCTCTCATGAAATCTTTTAGCATTTACCCTTTGTCAGCCGCTCTTGCTTAACTATCACAAATAACTAATCTTGCTTGCACCATCAGATTATCCCTTGCAATATTTATTTGAGCGATGAAGTCATCCATCAACATCTCTTCGATGCTCCATACCTAGGTGATTACTTGCTCATAAAGGTCCTCGCTTAGGGAGTGGAAGCGAGGTAGTGAGTGGTAGGAGTCGTCAGAGCTGCAAGTTTCAGTTGGTTTCCAGATGAGAATTGATTGGAATCCCATGGCTCTTTATTGAGCTTCTCTAAGGACGCACGCGAGGTATCATAGAGCTTCATTTGGTTCGATAAATTCAAATCTGATTGCTCTAGTCACACCGTATGCTCTAGAACGATTGCATTGTACACAGCGGCTGATGTTGCTCCAGAGGTTCACCTGCAACGAGATGGTGGAGGCAAATTGTGACTCTAGACTTCGCAGGGCAGCTTTCGTCGCTCACCTTCCAATTCAGATTTTTTGACATTACAATATTCACTGCACTTCAAAAAGTCTCTTCTCTTGCCTTCGGATGATATCGTCGCACCTTCCCGAACCACACCGCCTGCAAGACGCCCGCCCGTGCCATGAGCCAGCCGGGAATGGAATACTCAAACCGTCTTAGGGACGATGCATCCGAAGAGAACAGGCTCGAAGAACTCTTCAACGAGGCTCTCGGGGCAGGTCTCGACGTCAGCCGCTTGACCGAACGTTGGCAGCTTGTGCACATCCTGGTCGAGCAGCAGAGGTGCGATGTTGAGGGCACTGTCAAATATGTCCCAGACCCTGACCGCTTCACCATTTTCGCTCTTCCCGGTGAGGTTCGCAATGCGATATACGGTTACATTTTGGTGCGCGCATACCTCTCGTGACTCGCCGCACGCACAATCCGTTAGAGCTCGGCTGGAGTCTGGAACTACGCGCTTGGTTCGGAGGGAAAAAATACAAAAAGATCAAGAGACCTTCCCAAGTTCGTGTGGCATCTGAGAAACATGTCCTGGGTGAATCGCGCTCTTTGCTTCAAAGCACGCAGTTTTTGTTCTCTGCAAACACGTTCGCGATCGATGGCGCTGATGGCGCTCGTTGACGTGCAGTTCCTTTCTCATACTAAGTGTGACGGATGCGCAAGTATCAAGCTCTATCACTGAGACCGGACGGTACATTCTGGTTGTACGACATGACATTCTGCTCACGAGAATATCCTGGCAGAAGTAATGGGAAACTGCACATTCGCATGCGCCTCCTACATGTGCTAGTCAATGATGAATACGTGCTTATGCACGAGTATGTGGAGGACAGAGGAAGCCAATTATTGACCAAGGTCACCCAGTCAACGCTTGAGGATGCCTTACCATGTTTACACTATTCCCAGTACCCCGAAGATTGGACATTACTTGCGCAGTCCACGTCGATTTCCTTCGCGACAGCCACGCGAAAAGCTCAACGGAGTCAAGTTGAAGGTAATAGAGATGGTTACGGGTAACGGTCGAGAAGATTGTTGCATCGGGAGGGCAGCTTTGTGAAACTGAAGGTGGTCGTGGCAGACGGAGCGGCCGTGTTAACACCACTTTCGGGATGATTTGGAGGTCAACTAGGAAGCTGAAGGAGAACAAGTTTGGACCTTAGAGAGCCGCATGTGCTGTGAGCGGCTTCTAACTTGTCTCACAGAGATATCAATTAACACCGATTGCACATAGGTATTCTAACTCGCTTCATGGCCACCAGCACCCGCCGCCTTGCGGACCGATGCGATGTTTCCTCAATGTATCTCTTAAAAGCATGTTACACACGGAGAATGGCAACTGTAGCAAATGTTTGTATGACTCGAGTCTAGATCTCACAAGGTGATCCTGTCACTGGCTCGAGGACTTGCCGTTTGGCTCTCTCACGCCCTATTCTTGCCTTCGCTGATGAACACTCTTGTCAATAGGTATCTGAGTCTCAGCCCAATTTAACATCACCAAACCTTCTCACCTCTCAACCCATTCTTTCTCAACTAGCAGCACAACCCCAGTATATCATCAATCACTATCTGCAACCCACAATTGGGAGTCTCAGCCCGCCTCAAAGACTGGCAATTGCAGCAACGCACTTACGCTCAGGTACGCCAGCTGTCTCGAGACAGGGGACTCGACGTCAGCCGATTGACCGAAAAATGGGAAATTATTCACACACTTGTCGAACACCACTTGCATGACGTGGAGGAGCCTGCGACACACTTCACCAATACCCGTCGTCGAACTATACTCGATCTTCCGGGCGAGATCCGCAATCAGATCTACAGTTACATACTCGTAGAGGCTGAGCCACTGATTGCGTGCTACGGAGTCGACTTCCATTCACTATATGGCGTCTCTCCGATCCAGCACCTTTGGATATTCTCCACAGCTCAACAGCTGAAAACCACGTACGATGTTGTCGAACGTCTTCGAAACGTATCCCGGACAAACCGCCAGCTACATAGGGAGTGTCTCAGTTACTTCTATGCCCACAATGAGTTCCGCGTGCAGAGCCTCAGAAGCGACAGCTTCGCCAGCTTCCTCAATGACATTGGCTCTCATGGCCGCGCGCACATTGGGCGTGTTCGCTTTGATACACCTTATAGGACAAGATACGGAGAGACCATGCTCGCTTGCACAAACCTGCAAGAGCTCCAGGTCGTCATGCCTCTGGGCTACATCCTAAGTGGGGCTTCTTGCAGCCTTGTCCGTCGCTATCTTGATGGACTGTACGAGGAACTACCTGAAGGTGGCAAGACAATAAAGCTGGCAAGTCGGATGGATGTTTTTGCTTCTCTGCCATCACTTTGCACATTCGATTTGGTCTGCATTTTCCCCCCTGAACCCGAATTTTCTGATTTCCAGCAGTACGTCAGACTTGAAGCTGCTCAACGAAGGGCGTGCGCTGCAATCTTAGCGCAGCTGGAAAGACAAATGGCGAGCAAGCATGCGCATGTTACGGTCTGGCCTTTGTAAATATGGGGGCCAAGAGAATAGAAGATAGGGGAACTCGACGTCGACCTGAGGATAGTAGGCTGCAAGGCATCAAGACATGATTGAAACACACCACGTCAGCCACATCCACCCTACCACTCATAAGCAGAAGGTAGCATCAGGAAATGCTTCAATTGGGATCCAGAGGAGGATCGCTTGTACGTACAGCATAATCAGCGGCTTTTGATCTTGCACCAAAAGTTTTATTATCTCTTGTAGATAATCGATTGTCATTCCAGCCAATATCTACTCGAAATCACCGCAAAGCCGCGTGGCAATAAGCTAATTAGTCCCACGATGCCGCTATTATATCGAACGAAATATACAATCCTCTCTGAATCGAGTCTTACTTGTTAACACGATAAACTATTCGTACCCCAAGCTCCGCACAAATGACTCGAGACACTAGAACATACACAGTAAGTTCTCACAACACCCCAATACTTCCCAACCCCCCTTCCGCTGCATCCGATGCCGCCGCATCCCGCACAATTCCCATCCTCCCCCAAAACCGCCCATCACCACCCTTTCCCTTCAATTCGTCGATCACCCCATCCCATCTCCACCACCTCCAGCCCAAAACTGATCGTCGCGCCAGCAAAACACGCCGAGCGGCTTGGCCCGTTGGCGACAGATAACGTTCTCACGCGGTACTTCCCATATAGGAATCGGACCGTGCACGTAAGCAATGGGATAGAACGAGTGTATGATCGACGGATCGACGGATCGGCGTAGGGAGAAAAAGAGAAGATGGGTGCGAAAAGGGATATGTTTGGGTTGGGCATGAGTGATGACATGGTTAAGATAGTCGCGTTAGTTGATGCGGTGTACTGGATGTGGTGGTGGAATGGGTTAATGGAGGTGGGATTAGCTTGGATGTGACTGAGTTGGGAAGGGAGTGCATATCACATAGACGTTAACTCGATGTGTGCGTTTGATGCCCGTTGGTTGCCTGACCTTCAGATCATTTGTGTTTGAAAATTGTCAAACGGTGGATATTGTTCTCTCGGCGGATGTAAAACTTCATGGTTCGTTCGTTTCCTAGACGTAGAGAGATGAGACTGCACCATTCGTCATACTGGTCTCGTGGGTAAACGCCATCGTCTTTCGTCATTTGCACAAGAGCTTTTTCCTCTACGCCTTGATCATTTGCCACGCTTTCGAGTCTAACCATTGCTGCTAGCTCTACAGTACGGAAGCAGCCGCATCGTTTCTTTTTCTTATAGCGCGCAAGTCCGCACCGTTTGCAAAGGCACTAGTAAACGTTATCCATATGGCGGTCAACAATCGCGTGCGCTTCAGCTCGTTCGTTGCAGATACCTCGGTCAATCCCACAACACCTCAAAAATACCCAATACAAGGCTTCCCAACTTACGGTCTAACCCCACGTCACTCCAGACCGTACCTCGGGGGTTTTCCCCACGCAACCGCAAGTGCGGGTCAAGCAAGGCTCGCACAATGTGGGATATGCGCGGCGCTCGATACGGAAGCGAGGTCCAGGGACCAGGGGCGTTTTGCGGGACAAGAAAAAGCAATGTGATAGCGCCACCAAGGCTTCGCCTCAAACATGATGCAAGATCAGATGTGACTTGCGATCATTGTGGCAGATGGTGAAGTTTCAAGTCTCGGATGATGTCGTGGTTGGTCGGGTTGCGCGCCGCGGAGAAGTGATATCGCAGAAGTCGTTGAGCCAGTAAGCATCAGCAAAGGTGGACGTTGAGGATCATCAGGGACAGGGTACATCGGTTGCATGAAATCGCAGGCCATTGTCAGAAATAAGTGTGATTTGTGCGCACGATGAAGCATTACGCTAGGATGTTCAGCGAATGGGATTTCGAGGTCCCGAAACTGCTGTATCTGCACGCAGTGCCCAATGCAGGTGTAGTACATATGTAGTGCATATGAGAATCGGTAAGTTATGTGCAACGCCGTAGCCAAATCGGGGCTGAGTCAAAGAACCTCCACGTATGCAGGTTTGACTATACATGCTTTTGACCATGTCGTGCTCCTTGATGCAACAATGATGACAAAGGAAAAACATGTTGACGATAGAAATAGATGGAACAACCAACAAGACGCCGCTGATCATGACGAACGTTAGAGCAAGCCACAGTGTGCTGTGGTCGAGGGGTACCGAGAAGGCGCCTGGTGTTTCCATGAATCGAAGGAGAGTGGTAGTAAACGCCGGAGATATTCGGTTGGACGTCATATCCTGTTGTACAGGAACCCCGGTGGCTCAGACAAGCCTCCGGCGACAATGAACCGCGCCGAGCATCAAAAAGATCGGATCTCACATTATCCCCTTGAGTCCGCGGAAGCCTCCAGTCTTCGAGGATCCAGGCTTTTTCTGATCCTTGTCTTTCACTTTCTTCCCGATATTCTGGGCGCCACCTGTGATCTGTTAGTGCTGACAGTGCATAAGGGTGGAACAATGCTCACCACGACCATAGTATCGGACTTCCGATTTGGGATCGACCTTGTCCTTCTTGTCTTTGCCGTTGCTGCCTTCGGTATCAACCGAATAGTTGCTTCTGCCGCTTGATTGTGCTGTATTGCCTTGTGTATGTGCCTGGAAGTGGGCATTTAGAGAACCCTCGTAGGCCGACGAAAAGTCGGGTCCTAGGCCGCCACCAAATCCAGGATATGGCAGAGGAGTAGTTTGAGATCGCTGAGGTCTCTGAAGTGATTCTTGGCGAGCTGGGCGGGCGGGTGATGCATTTGAGACTGGGCTGTTCATCGACGTCGGCGACTGATAGTCGTAGAACTGTTCGCGTTCCTCGGTAGGGGCCGCTTCAGTAGCCAAAGGTGGTAGATACCTCGAATTGTACTGATGGCCTTGTCGCATGTTTACACTCGAGCTGCGGCTGAGACGTTGCTTCTCGTACTCGAGGTGTCCGGACCTCTCCTGACTTTGCAATCGGCCCTGCTCTGTCTGTCGCTCGGCCTCGAGTCCGTGATATTTCATCTGTAGTTCTGTGTGTTGCTCGAGCAAGTGGTAATGTGTCTTCTTTAGCTGTTGCAGCTTGGCATGGCTTGCAGCAAGTGCTGAATCCAGCATCTGCTGGACAGATGACGGAAGCTGGCCAGGCTTGCCAGTACTCCTCTCAGCCATTTGCAGACGGGTCTCGAGCTCCATTATGCGTCGTTCATAGGCCTTAATAGCCCTTTCCCGTTCCAACTCGCGGCTATTCAAGCGCATGTTCGATATCTCAAGGTCGTTGCGCAAATCGTTCCGCTCTTGCATAAGAGCATGCAACTCTTTCCGCTGATCCTCGAGCGTCAAGATCTTGTCCTGTGCAGCTTCGAGCTCGCGCCGCACGTTGCCGTAGTCTTCCAATTCGTATTCAAGAGCTCTCGTCCTCTGCTGCGCTTTGATCTGCTCGGCCTCTGCCTTTTCCACAATCTCTTTCAGATGATCATAGTCTGACTGCGTCCTCTGCAGTTTGTACCGCAGGCCGTCCTCTTCGCTATGCCAAGTCTTTTCGTTTTCTCGGTAGTTGCGCACTTTTGCACTCAGATCACTCTCCCATTTTTTCGACTGGTTCCGGCTCGTAAGCGTCTCTTTCTTAAGCTGAGCGTACAGCTCGTTGGCTTTGGCCAGTCTGGCTTTCAGCGTCTTATTACTGTTGATCAAGTTCTGCGTTTCGGCATCTGCGGTCGCTTCCTTCATGTGCTTGCGCTGCAACTGACCGATGTGGGCCAGGTGCTGAAGCTTGAGATAACGTTCAAAGTTGAGGTCATTGCGGAGCAACATGATCTCTCGCTGGAGTGATGCCATAGTCTGACCACGAAAGTCGGTAGTTGTAGGTGAAGTTGATGCCGTGACGGCCTGGACGAAGCCATCCAGACTAGGTTTCTTGGCGACGAAAGATTGTGCATCTAACGGTGCACCTAGCAAAGTTTGATTCTTCGTATCCTTCAACGGTGGCAGAGTGGGCGAGTCCATGGCGTTACGAGCCTTGAGAAGGGGCGAGGATTTGCCCGACTTGACCGATTTGGTTGATTTTGATCGAGGAGGTATTTCAAAAGTATGGGGCGCATCAGGTCCCTCGCTTGGAGAGACGAAGACTGTAGATTGCGTATTCCTCCAGCTTCCATTTGATTCGTTAGCAGTAGTGCCGTCGTCATCGAGGTTGAGCTGACCGGGTGTGTCCGGAATGGGTGGGACTGGTATCGGGGGTAACGCTGCGCTCGGTGGTGGCCCAGGATCTTCAAGTGTGGAGTTGACGGCGACGCAAAGATCCATGCACTCGGTCACAACATCGGCAGGGTCGCTCTTTAGCCACCTGTTCTCATGGAGCTCCTCTTCAATCGTCGTGCTGAACATGTTAGGATGTAGAAGATGCACCCGGCGGTAGGGCTCAGTTCGGCTATGGATGAGGTCTTGGTCCAGGTCAAAGTCGCGAGCGCCGGGGAAGTCGAGGGACTTGAGGTATTTTCTTGGCTTGCGAACGAAACTCATGAAATTTAGGGGGAACAAGCCGTACAAGAAGGTAAAGTAGTGCATGAGCGTAGGCGGCGAGGAATCTGGATACTCCATGGATTGCTGTACTGGTTCCCATGCTTGCTCAGCCTCTCCGGTTTCTGCACTCGATTCCCCTTCGCTCTCGTCCTCTTGGTCATCTGTGTTGTCGTCCGATAACCTCGAGTCGTCGGTATTTCCAAGCCTGTCCCAGCAGAGTACCCTGGAGTAGATCAAGAACATCTTAGCGAGGTGATGATCAGACGTCAGGGAGCCGCAGATGTGCGGCAAGAACATAATGAGCACGACTAGGGCAAGCTCGATGACGGTCGAAGATGCGTCGATGAGCAAGCACTTCTCCAGGTGTTGGATAAGCGAAGTCTGGAGCACCAAGTGAAGATGTGGCGGCTGCAACCGGACGAATGCGCTCAGCAAGTTCAGAGCTTGGATGCGGTACTGCTTTTGAACGAAGAGGTCGTCAAGTGCGAGAAGCAGTGCCTGGATCTATTAGTGACTGGCGCGGAAATGATTCTGTGTGCCATACCTTGGGCATCCTGCGTCCAAAGGCAACCAGGACGGATTCTAGCTCTGAAGAGACAAACTCGTTCTCAGGAGATATGGTATCTTCGGGTGATCTTGGCACGTTTGTCCTCGCGAGGTAAGCCTCAAGCACTCTCTTGGTGAAGAGACCCGACAAGCGCGCGTGCTCTCCATCCTTATCCGTTTCCGCATCGTAGACCAAGATGCTCTGCAGGAAGTCTCGGGCATCCTCGATCTCCTGTCGCTTGTGTCCAATACTGTCTATTGTAGGCTTGATTGCCAGGTTCCACCACGTGGTCAAGCGAGCTTCGCCAGTCAAGGCCGGTCGCACGAGGCGCAAGACGGCAAGGAAGGCGCCATGCTTCTCTGGAGTGTCCGCGACGTGCCGCAGGTAGAGCGTGTGCAGGTCGTCGTGGAAGCGCTGCGAATCGTGGTCGTCGATGTTGTCATAGCGCTCGAGGAAGCTCTCAATGGTCGCGCGGAGCTCGTCGGGAAGTGGGCAGGATACGGAAGGCGCGGAGAAGGTGGTGGTCAGCGCCTTGATGGTTTCTCGCATTGAACTTCAGCGACCGTCAGCGATAGATTCAGACTACTTAGTTGTCGCAGTGGCGCGCGCATGCAGTGTGGATTCATTTGGCTTACCCGGCCGACATTGCGCCTTGATGTATGTCGTGTGTCTCCTGCTCAAAGCGCTGGTCTAGTAGTCCGCTGCCGCAGTCATTGGCGGCTCGTCAACCAGTTGAAAGACAGTGGAGGCTCTCGTGCAGGCGTGAGAACAGCGTGGGACTCAAGAGGGAGTTGCACAAAGGAGTGATCCTGGTGTGGTCAGATTATAGCGAGCATGTCACTGCGTGCGGCGTGTCGATGTTGCGCAGCCAAAGCTTTTGATAGTGCGGATGCGTGGGGTGAAAGGTTGGGCAAGCGGGCAGCGGAGGCAATTGCACATGCTTCGAGTCCAGCGGGTATCAGGCATCATGGTGCTTTTGTGGCAACGCCTGTCCTCGTCCTAGGCCACATGCGCGTCTGACCCCAGAGACGCGCCAAAAGTAATTCAAGTCCTTCTGCCGTAAACGAATGCACTGCGCACGTCTGGGATGCTCACTTTGGACCGAGGCACGCCAAGCCGCTTCCGCGGATGGGGAAGTGCTGCCCGTGCGCTCTTGCCTTGCGTCTTCAAGCCACCAGCCTAGCGGGAAGGCGCGCTCGCACGTTGCTTTTCTCCGGCCCCTGACGTATGCCCGCCGCCCGAAGGCCGTTTGTACCAATGTTTTGTGTCACACTGATTTTCATATCTACCATCGCTGTCAAAGCTCGCGACACGCATGCTTTTGCCATGAGGCCAAGCACGACGTTGTTTGAACCCATCCGTCATCGTGTATTCGTCCCTGTCATTGTCTCTCCACCGTGCTTACGCGCGCAGTCAGCAGCATGCTCCCAATGGACCACCACTGGAGCTAGTCTCGGCACTGCCCAAGGGCACTTTCTCCAAGTCCAGTTACATCGTTGATGAAATGAGAAGCAGTTATTATCCAGGATGCTAGTGGTCGCAGCATCGCACAGACGGCACGCGACAAGATGCGATTCAACAAAGTTCGCGTACCTATTGATTCTGACTACGACTGCCTTGCGCGCTCGCCATCACCAAAGCCTTTACTACTTATCGCAGTATTGTCTCCGGAATTACGTGTGTATCAGCCACGCCGTTATCACCTACTTGAGCTATGCCTGTTTGAGTAGAGCACCTCACGGAGCTTAGTTAGCTTGTCCCGAGATGCTCTTTGGCTTTAACCTTGTGAAGCACCACCTGCAGAGAGCGTGCAATTGTCACGCCGTTCGACGAATTGGCAGTTCTCAGCATCATCTGTGGGTCCACTTGGCCTCCAAGCAGTTGATCATTAGCTTCTGAAGCTCTTCCCTCTCGCTCAAAGCCCCTGGCACTGCTCGCAAAGCACGCGGAAGCCACCGGTGATGAGCTTGTAATGGTCGCCAACAGCCGATAGCCTACCGACCGCGCGGAACGTTTGGACCCCTGCCATTGTTCCTGCATACTATCGTCCTATCAGATTATTGGCAGTTGTGTATGAAGAACAGGGATGCTAGCCTCGCCTGTGTGCCTGGACCTGCGTTATCTCACCGAGCACTCGAGACAAAACACCGTTCACGGAAACACCTTGCAAATGAGATCCCTCGGTGGCACATCCGATCGTTGATCCAGATGAGATGACTCGATGCTCGCGGACAAATTCCAGCTCGGCGGTCGGCCAGGACATGCAACCTCCTTTGAGGGCTCGATGCAGACCAATCTATCTTTCCATCCCGCATAAACCCCTCATTTACATTGCTCACCTCTGTCAGCAGGGACCTTCGTGCGGCTTCTCTCGTACGACTTGAGTAAGCACGTCTCAAAACATCGGCAGGAAACATCCCTGAAGGCAATCACCTCGTATCTGCAATACCGTTAAGAACACAAGCCAATACGCTTCCGCGAACACCGGCAAAAGTCAATATGATTCAGCACAATAGCACTCTTACACCAGTGATAGCTGACAATGTTCTGGACGCTCTGAAACGCGCCACACGGCTGAAACGGATTGCAAGATAAACTCGTTCACATGCTGTTCGGCAAGGATCCTTTACAGCAGGCGGCCTACATAGTATCCACTCGATTCCAGCTTCTTGAAGACTTCCACGTCCTCGACCTGTCCACTACAGCACAACAATATCTCATCACTGCCGATCATTTCTCTCACTCAAGCCCTCTTTTCCACCGACCACCTTCTGATCTCCTCCAATCCCCGTACTCCTCGTCGGCTTCGCCTGTGGGTCTGGCTGCTTCGCTGGATGGTCGTCGCCAGTCAAATGCTCCTGATCCGAGGCCGATGACTGATGATCAGTATTTTGCGTATCGGTGCGGACTTTTGCATTTGGCGCAGCGGAAGAGTTCTCCGACGGATCTGGGAGGTTTGAATCGGGATTTTCGCCCATGAGCTTCTGCCGTAGAGGAGTGGTGCCAAACGAGCGAATGGGTGAGTAGATGGGGCGGCGCGCGAAGGCGCGGACATTGATGGCGGGCATTTTGGTGAGGTAGGTTAAACTCTTAGAACTAATGATTGTCTTGAGTATCTACAGAACAGAGATATAGTTGTGTGCAATTTGAGGGCGCGAGGCCTTTAGGCAAGTTAATCCATGCAACATCGTAAATGTCGACGGAAGACTGAGGTCATTATGACCGCCTCGCCGACTCAAGCATCTCCAATCACAAAATGTCTCAAGACATGCCATTTTGCGCACATCCTTCAGTATGCATCGTAAAGTTGGATGGCACACCATTGGTCGTTAGAGTAAACTACACTTTCAATGTTCAGCTTCACCACGTGCACCCCGCACTAGCGCGCCTAACAGATCCGCTTCGCGTTAGTTCCACCATCTTTACCCTCCGGGCACGCCAGGCATCCACACTTCCAATCGCCATTCTATGTAGCCAGCACTAGTTCTTAAACTTGAAGACTCTCCCGCTCAAATACTCACCACACAAGTCTACAAGTCTCGTCACACCCATGTCTTCCTCTACGCAAATCCCCGAATTCATCCTCTTCGGCGACAGCCTGACAGAATGGGGTTTCGACCCTACCACTTTGGGCTACGGACATCACTTGGAGAAACTGTATGCTGGAAAGGTGAGGGTTGTAAATGAAGGTTTGTGGATTCTTGTTTGTGATTTCGTGATACGTGTACGCTGGAGGAAGTTTGGGTGGCGTGCCGTTTGATGGATTGCTTGATTAGGTGTGTTGACGACATACATGAAGCAAACGCCAGGAATGAGGGTGGTATTCGATGGTGGGAGCCTCGAAGCGAACCCAAGTTGTTCGTGCTAGAGGTCAATCGCAGATTATGTAGTGTTTGATATGGAGATTGTAAGGAATCGTTATGCAGACGCAAATCAGGAGTATCATATCAAAGTCACTAGATACAAACACCAAAAACACCTGATACTGACTTGATCCCACAGGCCAAGCCGGGTACACTACATCACTCTCGTCCAAATGTCCTCCTTATGACTAAGCCTCCCTCACAAGCTACACCACCACGTCCCTCGCCTCCGACTTCGCCCGCATAATCGACCGCGCCACATCTCCCTCCGCCGCACCAACACTCCTCTTCACAATTCTGCTCGGCGCAAACGACGCATGCATTATTGGCGAAACCGAATACGTCCCATGGCATACCTTCTCGGCAAACATTCGCAACTTCCTCGAAACGATACTCACGCAGGATGCCATGTCCGAGACTAAGATTGTGCTGATTACGCCCCCACCGGTTAATGTACCTGAAGGCTTGATGGACGAAGACGATGAGGGTGCGATTGAAGATGCGAATAAATGGAAGCGCGAGGGTCCGAGATATAAAACATACATGTCCAAGAAACGGTACGCAGAAGGACTCATGGAGATTGCGAACGAGTATGCGGAGACGGGGAGGGTGATTGGTGTGGATTTCTGGAAGGGGTGTGTGGAAGAGAAAATCAGGGAGGACGGAGGGACTTGGGAGGAAGCTGAGAAATCAGGAATGTGGCCGGGTTGCGGACTTGTTGGGGCGAAGATGTTTGAAAAAGGGTGGTTTTGGGATGGTTTGCACTTGGATGTGAAGGGGTATGCGGTCTTGAATCGAATAGTGGTGGAAGGGGTGGTGCGGGAGTGGCCGGAGTTGGCCGCTGAGAGAATGTGAGATACGAGGAATCGATGTTGGATGCATGTTAGTCTATTCGAGAGCGTATCGTTCGGTCACGAACCGACCGGGTATCTGCTTGTGAATCCATACTAGCCTTATCCTCTGTTCAATGTGTTCCCGGACCCTTTCGGATTTGCCTCGACATACTCATCCCACGCCCGCTGCTTCATCGTCTCTTCGTCTGCTGCATCAAGATCATCCTCGTTCGGGTCCGGCCTTATCTCGCTCTGCGGCCCACCACCCTCAATCATCCCGCCGCGTTTCTTCTCTTCCTCAAGATACTCGTCGATCGTCATGGTCGGCAGACTGTGATCCGGTCTGAATACGCCCTTCTTAAGCGTTTGCCGACTGTCTAGTAGCGTGAAGGGCCGCATTGGCTTCCCGTCGCTACTGAGTATCGGCCCAGAGTACTTGAGTCCCGGTAATTGGCCATCAAGACGCTCAGAGTACCCATCCTTGTCCCTACCGTCTTGTCGTGCGTCCGGCGCGGCAGTCGCCACACCTGGTGGGGGCGCCGGCGGCGCAAGCGAAATGATATGCAATTCCTGCGCCATGCTCTCCAAGCTCTGGAACGTCTGAAACACCATGAACGCCAAGCTCGTCAAGTGCAGATCTCTCACGACATGCTCGTCGCTCTCAGCCAGTTTGGGGTTCTGTTGCAGATACTGATGGGCATGGTGAGCACGCGACTCATGGCAAACATTGCAGCAGCAATGGAAAAGCAAACAAAAGTGGGTAGGGCTAAGGCACGTACCTCGAGTTTGCGCTTCAACTCCTTTTCCTCGCGGAACCGCGCAATCTTGGCGTCGCGGCGGGCCGCGGCATCCCGCGTGCTGGCAGTGGAGAAATTGGCCTTATCTTCGGTGTAGGCTTCGAGGAGTTTGGAGTCCGAAGCGCCAAGAATGTCGTAGGAATCGAGCTGCTTGAGGAAGCGCTCGTAATGATCCCGCGCGAGAAGGATGTTGGTTTTTCGGAGTGATATCTCAGGTGTGAAGATCTTTTGGACAAGTTCGGCCAGGTGGTAGTGAATTGCTAGGTACCTTTTTGTGATGTGAGCATAAGGCTGACAGACTGGATCAACTTTTTTTCATGTCGATGCACGTACTGTAGATCACTCGAGGAGATATCTTCTAGTGTTTCGTTTGGACTGAATAGCGATATTTGTTCTGACACTTTGAGGCACTCCTCATAGGTGGCAATAGTCTTGCTGAGGTTTTCCTGGAATGTTGGGGTATTCGTCTCGTACGATGCCGCCAGCTCCTGCCGCGCGCGCTCTGCGCTTGCATAGAGTGCACGAAGATTCTGAGGTTGTTCTGACATTTTTGCTCGTTGTGTCAGTGTTGTGATTGTGTTGAGATTGTGGGAAGTAGCCATCAAGGCCTGCACGTGAATTGGCGATGCTGACTCAGCGGTTCTTTCGCCTCGTGAGACGCGCCCCGCCACCGCTCCATTCACATTCAACGCAGCCTCAACAAACGCCGCACAGCGGCGGTGAACTTCTCACTCCATGTATCGGTGCTTCTAGAAGTGAAGATTCATCCTTGCCGCTCATACCTGCGGTGACGAGTGCTAGTCCGTTTGCTTGCTGCTTTAGCGAGATATGAGCTGAGACGCGCAAACAAGCGGAAGGTAGGTTTCTCTCACTACGTAACTTGCAGCCTCATCTTATCCTCTCATTACCTTCGTCTCCTATCGTCAGCTAGTTCTGCTTCAGCACTATACCTCTGATCTGATCTCATTCCAATCAAAGTCAGCTCGCCATGAGTTGGGCTCGTGAGGTAGACGAGCAGGATGACTATTTCTCGTGCGACGAGTCTACTTCAGGCGACGAATACACGAGTGCGCAGGATGCGGAAGATCCTGAAATCATCGAGGAGGATCCCGACTCGGACACCAACCTGGACAATTTTCCAGCCCACAGCGCCAAAACGACGTCCGAGAAGCGCAGAGCGCAGAATGAGGTGTTGAGAGCTTTTGCAGCTAACATAAGTGCTCATCTCACGCAAAAAGAGATCACTGATGCAGTTTCCAAAGGTGCCAATGAGGGGCAGTTGTCCATCAAAGACATCTTGGCCAGCCAGGAAACCACCGTTCGTATAACCAACCCCCGCGATTACCAGACGGAACTGTTTCAGAGGGCAAAGATCGCGAACACGATCGCTGTTCTCGACACAGGCACAGGCAAGACGCATATCGCTACGCTTTTGCTTCGGCATGTTCTCGACGAAGAGCTAGAGAACCGTGCCAAGGGCGGTGTTCACAAGGTCGCCTTCTTCCTCGTCGACTCAGTCAATCTGGTCTTTCAACAAACCAATGTCCTGCGATGCGGCCTTGATCAGAACGTTGAAGGCATCTGCGGTGCGATGGGCCAATCACTCTTCCACAAGGCAACCTGGGATAAGCTTCTCACAAATAACATGGTCATTATCTGCACGGCGCAAGTTCTCGTGGAATGTATGATGCATTCCTTCATCGACATGAGGCGAATCAACCTCTTGATCTTCGACGAAGCCCATCATGCTAAAAGCAACCATCCATACGCTCGCATCATGAAGGATTTTTATGCGCACGAACAAGACATTTCAAAGCGACCTCGCATCTTTGGAATGACTGCTTCACCCGTAGATGTTCGAGGACAATCGGCCGAGCACGTGCGGGAAGCTGCGCGTGAACTTGAGGAATTGCTGGATGCGAAGATAGCCACCACCACTGATCGCATGCTTGCCTCCAATAGTATCAGCAAGCCGGACGAACAGATCGCATTGTATGCTCGATTGAAAAACGAATATGAGACACCACTGCACCTGAAGATCAAAGTCAGATATGGCGACGTTGCACCTTTCCAGAAATTCTTTATTGCGTCCAAGCGACACGCTTCAGAGCTAGGTCGCTGGGCATCAGACATGTACTGGTCTTTCGCTTTCGACGATGAAAGGAGTAGGAAACTTCAGAATCGCGAAGAATTCAAATACAACCGTACCAAGAAGTTCAACGGCTCGGTCGAGGAACTAGACTCTCATATACAGAGACTCAAGGAGGCAGCAACATTCGTTCAGCAGCATGACTTTGGTCTGCCTATACTAAACGATGATGAAATCAGTTCAAAGGTCCAACGACTACATCACTGGCTCAACCTATACTACGAGCGGAGTGACGCTGCTCACTGCATTGTATTCGTGGAGAAGCGTCACACCGCAAGGCTCTTGAAGCTCATTTTCGATCACATTGGCGGACCCAATCTACGATGCGATGTTCTAGTCGGCGTCAACTCTCGTGCTGGCGAGCACAACATCTCCCTACGATCGCAGATCTTGACCTTGCAAAAGTTCAGACGGGGGGACTTGAACTGTCTCTTTGCCACATCCGTCGCGGAGGAGGGTCTTGATATACCGCAATGCAACCTGGTGATCCGCTTTGACCTATATCGAACAATGATCGGTTACGTCCAGTCTCGGGGCCGTGCACGTCATCGCAACTCCAAATATTTGCACATGCTTGAAGAAGGCAACAGCGACCACAGGGAGAGAGTCATCGATGTCCGATACGATGAAAAGATTATGCGAGACTTTTGTCAAGGCCTCACACATGACCGTGTGCTCAATGAGCTCGAAAAAGATGGCGCAGATTTGCTTGCCCTTGCGGATACATTGCTCCCAAGCTACACCGACCCTATTTCTGGCGCGAAGCTTACATATCGATCAAGTCTCTCCGTCTTGAACCACTTCGTAGCGACATGGCCGTCTCCGAATCATGATACCATGGCGCAGCCATCGTACGTGATCAGTCCAGGGATGAATTACGACCCTCGCGAGCCGCAGCGCACAGGTTTCGTGTGCGAGGTGATTCTGCCGGAGCACTGCCCCATCATCTCTATGGTAGGAGATGTTCAGGGCAAGAAGGCCATTGCGAAGTGCTCTGCGGCCTTCAAGATGTGTATCGAACTTCGTAACAAGGGGCATATCAACGAGCACCTTCTTCCGATTCATGGCAAATTGCTGCCAGCCATGCGGAACGCGTTGCTTGCCGTGAGCGAAAAGAAAAAGGGCAAGTATCCCATGTTGATCAAGCCAAGATTCTGGAAACAAGGGCGCGATACTACGCCTCACTGCCTCTACCTCACCATTATCGACGTAGACCAAGGCCTGGACAGACCTCACCAGCCAATGGGCTTGCTCACCCGGGCTGTCTTTCCAGAGCTGCCATCGTTCCCAATTTTCCTCACCGATGGCAGGGCATCGAACATCGTTTCGCGATCTTTGTTCACACCAGTATCTGCAGGTGCTGATTTCCTCGACGTGGTGACCAAGTTTACCTTGAGAATCTTCGAGGACGTTTACAACAAAGTCTACGACTATGATGTCAACAAAATGTCCTACTGGGTTGTACCTGTCATTGCGGGAGCGCTAAAAGCGACCGATTGTCCAACTGTCGATCCGAGTACTCTCTTAGACATGGACCAGATCATCAAAGTCTGCGACGAGCCCTGGTGGCAATGGGATGTGCAAACTAAGAATGAGAAACTGATCGACAAGTACTTCGTGGATGCGATGAACGGTGGTCGCCGATACTACTCGGAGTGCTTAGCGCTGCACCTGAAACCACAAGACCCCATTCCTGCTCACATTCCGCGCCAAAACCATAAGTTCATGAAGAACATATTAGACTATACGGACAGCAAGTGGCAGAAGAGTCGCGATCTGTCTAGGTGGAACCCAAATCAGCCGGTCTTGCAGGCTGAGAAGATTCCGTTCCGGCGCAATCACCTGGCCAACCTTGAAGATAAAGAAAAGAAAGAGCACCATGACTCCAAGACATACATCTGTCCTGAACCTTTGCGGATCTCAAATGTAGGCAAACATTTGCTTGCACCAACTAGATGCTGATTGACTATAGTTCGCGACCCCGTTCGTGGCCATGTGCTATGTCCTCCCCGCAATCATCCACCGTTTCGAGAGCTATCTCATCGCCCTTGATGCCTGTGTGGTTCTCGATCTTGAAGTCAGCCCAGCACTGGCCCTGGAAGCTCTCACCAAGGATTCGGAAAACTCCGGAGAACATGAGGAAGCAAAAATTAATTTCAAGAGCGGCATGGGCCGGAATTACGAACGTCTGGAGTTTTTAGGAGACTGCTTCCTCAAAATGGCTACCTCACTCTCAACTTTTGTTAAGCAGCCCGATGAAAACGAATTTGAGTTTCATGTTCGTCGCATGATCATGTTATGCAATCAGAATTTGATGGAGACTGCTGTGGGCACGAAGAAGGTAGCGTCAGTGGATGGTTTAGAGCGTGAGCTTGAGCTGTACAAGTACGTTCGTACAGACACGTTCTCTCGGTATGTCTGAGACATTGCTGGCAGAACCGCTGCTAACAATTGCAGTCGAACTTGGTATCCTGAAGGCCTTAAGCTTTTGAGAGGGAAAGGTCTGAACAAGAGCGAGAGTGACTGGCTCAATCTCAATCACAATCTCGGCGACAAGAGTATTGCCGACGTATGCGAAGCCTTTATCGGAGCAGCATTCATGCATCATCACAAAGACGGTCAATGGAAACCCACGGATTGGGACGAGGCCGTCAAAGCTGTGAAATTGTTCACCAACAGCCCTGATCATGTGATGACGAGATGGTCAGACTACTATGAAGCATACGAAAAGCCCAAGTACCAGCTCGCTGATGCCACCGCAACACAGCTGGACCTCGCCCGCAAAGTCGAGATGAAGCATCCATACCATTTTAGGTACCCACGGCTTCTCAGGTCAGCCTTCGTGCATCCATCGCAGCCCTTCATGTGGGAGAATATACCCAACTACCAGCGACTCGAATTTCTTGGCGACTCTCTTCTCGATATGGTCTTCATCATGCATCTTTTCTACAACTACCCCGACAAGGATCCACAGTGGCTTACTGAACATAAGACACCTATGGTTTGCAACAAGTTCCTGGGCGCGGTGTGCGTTAAGCTCGGGTGGCATACTCATATCAAACAAAACACCGCGATACTCACAAGCCAGATCCGCGACTATGTTTATGAGATCGAGGAGGCGCGGCGCGAGGCCAACGGCGCCGTCGAGTACTGGGTCGACGTGAGTGAGCCGCCAAAATGCCTAGCTGATGTCGTTGAAGCCTATGTCGCAGCCATGTTCGTTGATGCTGAGTTTGACTTCAACGTCGTGCAGCGATTCTTCAACCTACATCTCAAGCCTTTCTTCGAAGATATGACGCTAGAGGCGTATGAGAAAATTGCCTCCAACCACCCCACTACGCGCCTGTCACGACTTCTTACCACCAACTTTGGTTGCTCTGATTGGCGCATGGCTGCCCTGGAGACCGAAACAGTGATCCCAGGCAAAGGCAAGGCCATTGCGGCAATGATTCTCATACACAACAAGGTCCACTTCCACTCACTGGGCGAGAGTGGTAGGTACGCGCGCGTCCGAGCGAGCCGTCAAGCCTTGGAGAAGCTGGATGGCTTACCACCGTACGAGTTCCGGACTAAGTATAGATGTGACTGCATCGATGAGGGCGAGGGTGAGCTAAATCTGGAGAAGAAAGAAGAGCAGATGAAGGAAGCAATGGGAACAAACATGTGAGGTGCTAAGCTTAGGCGCCGCCGCAAGAATGTGTATTGGGCTTCCCAAATGACGGATATGCTGTTTTTCAGTGGACGTTCGCGTTATGGCACCTAGTGTGCCAGCGGTAAGCTAATGGCGTTCACTCCCCTGTTCTTGTAAGCTTCCACACCCAAGCTTGCTCGGAAGCAAGACTATATTCAACTCTCGATGTTTCGATGCACGTGTTCAATGTGATAACGCTAAGATTTCGGGCTTATTCTGCTTCATGACTCCAATGCAGGCTTTACGGACCGCTCGCGACAACGATACACAAGTGTCATGAGGCTGTGCTGATGCTCGGAAGTGCCTCCGCCGACGTGTTAAACGAAACCGCCAATCGCGCAGCTCGCAGACTACGTTACTCTTGGCAATCTAACCTATCCTGGAAAGGATGAATTGCTTGAGCTTACGAACATCGAGGCATATCCTGCACGATGAAGACATGAGATGTAATGAGTAGGAGATTGTTATACGAGAGAACGAAAAGCGTCGAAGACGAACAAGATATAAAATACCGAAGAAATTGCCTTGGAACGAGTTCATCGTGGACTACAAATCGCATATGCAACTTGAATCGTTACTTCTCAATATCATTATTGCATTCTTTATATCATATCTTATATCTCGCCTCTACTATAACCTTCAGAAACTTTGTTAGTTCATCGAGATCAATCATGGACCTCTCTCAACTCCCTCCTGAGACCCTTGCCGCACTCATGCCTCTAATCATGAAAATGCAAAAGGTCCGGACTGCACACGGCATCATTACTTCGCTGGCCGTACTCATTTGGTTCCCGCTTGGCATGGTCCTGCTTCGCATGCTCAAAGTCAAGAACACCGTATGGTGGCATGCTATTTGGCAGGGCATTGGCTTAGGCTTGATGACCGCCGGGTTCGGAATGGGGCGATGGTTAAGTGGAAAAGCCAAGGTAAGTCGATGATATTTCTTCCTTCTCTTTGACTTTAATCGAATTTGGATATTGTAAACGTGATCTGATATTCACAAAGCATAACAACGAACCACACATCATCCTCGGCACGATCATATTCATCCTTTTCCTACTCATGCCCATCGCTGGCTTCCTCCATCACAAACACTTTGCAGCGAAAGGGGCACGGGATTACAAGCGACATATACACGTTTGGGGTGGGAGGGTGTTGCTTATACTCGGTCTCGTGAACGGTTTCACGGGGTTGAAGTTGGCGAAGGCGAAAGGAGGGTTGTATGCTGCGTATGGAGTTGTTGCAGGTGTGTTTGTGGCGGCGTATATTGGAATCTGGTATTTTGTGAGACGGAGGAAGAATGCAGTTTGTGGAGATGGGGAGGTCGAGTTGAGGGAGCGGGCACAAGGCAAATAATTGTGGCAAAGGTAGAGAGGCTGACATATTGAGCGGCAAAATCTGCTATGGATCTATAAAGATAGAACACTGGGTATTGGTTGGGCATGGTACATCAAGTGTTCGATGGTTTTATAAAAACTTATGAGTAATGGGGTATAGTCCATAAGGTCATTCCTAATGTCGGTATCTCATGCTGCGGCAATCAAAAGGCCACTCGGTAGCATACGCTGCGCACAAGGTGTTTGTGGTAAACTAGGATAGCTGTATGTACAAAGAAGCATCATGGACTTTCAAATTTTGTAGAACAGGGAAATAATTGCGCAATTAGTCTGATGGCGTTATTTGCCAAAAATGAATCCCAGTTTGCAAGGCGAACCATTGGATTTGTCACCAACTGAGTGTGCGCTTGTCATACCTCCAGCATCCTTTGATGCGCAAAAACCATCCACCCTCAACTTCCACGCGCTGACTTCTTGTATCAATCTCGTACAGTACCTCTCCAATAAGCTCTCCATGGCAAGCTCCCACTTCAGCTTCGTGGACGTTGGGTGACGAAAGGCCATCATGCTTCGAATGAACCGCGTATGATCCATTGAGCTCGGACTGCAACCCGTGAGGTGTGCCATGGCTTTCAGCCTGGTCCACACAAACCCCTGTCTGACGCTCTTCAAGATCAATGACATGCTGCGCGACGACTGCCATCGCATGTCCATTCCACACACCTTCTGGTCCAGCAAGTTTGAGAAGCTCGAGAGCGCGGCGCCGGAGGGTACGAGCACGGCACTTGATCGCAGTGTAATACAGCGGCTCACATGTGCTCGTCTCTAGGGTGACGAAGAGGGCTTGACTTTCCATGCGACTGCGTTGGCGGAGAACAATCTGGGCGTGTTCAACAAGAGCACGAAATGAATCCATGGATTCTGGGGTGGAAAAGTCTCGTTCGTCGGTGGAAAGCGCCGTGCGTAATTTCAGAGATGTAAGATGGTAAGTGATGAGGAGTTGGGCGTTCTCTGGCGTTATATTGTCGCCTTCTATATCTCCTAGCTCGCGTTCGCCTTTCTTGAAAGCAATTCGCCACCGTTCGAGGTCGTCAAGCAAGGACGACTGTGCATCGTGAAATTGAGGTGGAATTGAGGAAGCATATTTGACTTCGCTGGCATGATGCTGAATCCAATAAAGACTTCTTTTCACGATGCGATAGAGATGTGCGGATAATGTGATGGGAAGCGGTCGGCAAGTCTCTGATACGGCATGTGAAGATGGATGAATGGGAGGTACAGATGCCGCGTATCGATCAGGAGGTAAGAGAGACATCATTTGGAGCTCCAAGCGAGCAAAGAATCCAATCAGGTTGGACAATCGCGCGTCAAGGTGGGGTGGCGGGTTCGTCTTCGTGGTGTCTGTACGAGTCCCTGGCATTACCACACAGCTTGCTGAAAGACAGGCTTGTATGAGTGAGAACCCTCCTTCCAAGTGCTGCACCGCGACGCCCAAGTTTCCCAGAAGGAGCTCGATCGTAATAAAGATGGCACAAGCAGTGAGAATTTCCTCTCTCGCCGCAACAACGTCCATCTCATTCTCTTGCGCTGCAGCAACAAGCGAGTTGGTTTGCTTAACTGCAAGATTGTATTGACGCCATGTCTGACGACCATCGTTCCAGAGCGATATAGAGGAGGAATGATGCTGTTCATGAAGGCCAGACAATGCGGATACCGCATGCAGGATCGTTGGAGATTTCAGCGCCATGCGAAGCACATGTGAATGCCAAGCATGAACATGAAGTGGTCCTGCAACATTGATGGAAGATTGATGCAGGAAGTAATGAAACGCACGGCCCATCGAATGTGGTATCGGTGAGTACGTGATGCTGGGCCAGGGCGAAGTGTTGACGCATTCGGGACTGGATGAGTCCGAAAGTGTCGAAGGGGAAGGCGTGTGGCAGAGCTCCGCTCGCTCAACGGCCGAAGTCAAGTCCGAAGAAGCGATCTTACTGACTGCAGGCTTGTTTCGATAGACAAGTTCTGCATCGAACTTTGTGGCAGGGGCCTGGTCCTGACGATCCGCGTGCTGCGGGTAGCCGTCGCATTTTCTGCCAGTTGAGACACAGTTCTTGCAGTCCGGTTTCTCCTCACCACACTTTACACGCCGTATTCTGGAATTGTGTCAGCCCATCATAGCTGTACTCCAGTATTTACTAGACTCACTTGCATGTCACGCATCCGGATCTAGACTTCGGCGCCTTCCTCCGCTGTCTGCGTTTGCCTCGGACCAGATCATCTTGGCCAACATTCAGCTTTGTCGCGCGATCCTTCTCGCCTTCCATCTCGGGAATTGTACCATTTGGATTCTTGACGCACTTGCTTGAGTCGTGAATACCTTGATTGCAAGTTATACGTCGATGCCGTCCTGCTCGATTCGCGGAACCTTCTGGGACTCACGTCATGTTCTGCGCTGCCCTCATTGGCTCCTTCGTTTGACATGGTGGCTGTGCCCTGCTTATCCCAAGACGCCGACGAGTCGAAGTTAGGTACGCGACTCGTCTACGCTAGCTCGAAGTCGTAAGTGTGCATCGATCGCCTCGCTTAACTCGTATTTATGTATGGGAATGAGCATGGCGATGCTAATGCTGATCTGCCTTTGGAACTGCTAGTCGAGATGAGTTGCCGGTATAACCCTACTCTGCCCTGCTCCTAATCTTGAGCATTTGAGCATAACATTCACTCATATACTTGCTTGATGCTTGCTTGATGCCGAGATCATATTCATTGAAGCTCCTACAAATGCGGTCTGAAGAAGGGGTATATCGTGTGTGCAAGCATATACAAAGAAGAAAACCCATCAATCCTGGCCTATAGTCCATGCATCAATCCATTACCCATTGC
The DNA here is from genome assembly GCA_020744225.1 of Paraphoma chrysanthemicola. Classification (NCBI taxonomy): domain Eukaryota; kingdom Fungi; phylum Ascomycota; class Dothideomycetes; order Pleosporales; family Phaeosphaeriaceae; genus Paraphoma; species Paraphoma chrysanthemicola. Next base: position 435,759 of record JAGMWG010000016.1, read on the forward strand.
ACATGTCGAAATGTCCTGACTCAAAGATGTGTCTGTATAGCATCGCATATGTTTTTGCACACCCAAAGGCGTTCACGAAATGCTCTCGCGTGCCCAGACTCTATATCAGGAGCGCTGCAACCGGCAACGCGAGCCATGCCCATGAGTGTTCACGTCTTGTAGCGGCGCCTTTCTTGCTCGCGGACGGTTGTGCTGGGGCTGCGGAGGACGAGCTCGGCTGTGTTGTAGTCTGGTTGCCAGGGCCATTAACCCCGTCATTAGCCAGCTTGTTGAGTTCAAGACCCTGCACAAGAACGCCGTTGCTGCCATACACCTCCTGCTTCGGCTTTGTAGTAGTGACGTCCTGTAGGCGCCCGTTCTTTGGATTCTGGATTCCGTTATCGATCAGAGCTTGACAGCCAGGGCAGACAGCCGGAATCGAGAAGTTTTTGCTAAAATTCTCCGCGGTGATGAGGCTGCTGGAGCATGCTGGCGGATCGATCTCAGTGCTTGCTGGATTTGTCGATTGCAGGAGATTATTGTCCAGCCGTTTGTACTGGCCCTGCAAGTTGTCGTAATCGACACGCAGTGTCACCGACCCATTTGCGTTGACAACAACCAGGCCATAGTCTTGCTCTTCCTGGGTATACTCGTATATCAAGCCGCCACTCAGAGCGGTCATCTGCTTCCCGTAAAGCGTCTGGACCTCAGTGAACACGCGCGGCTGCACCTTGTTACATCCGTATTCACTGTACTGCACAAAATCAGTAAATGGCTGCAGTGGTGACCGGAAGCCTTCGTGAATTATTGTGTTCGCCAATCAACAGACACAAGAGTGCGCGAGGGCATCCAAGCTGGGGACAACTTACAAAAACCGGGATAGCTGACTGATTGAACATGTTGACCAGGTCTACATAACCAGATGATTGGAAGGTAGCATCGGGACCACACCAGCTATAGGAGTTCAAGCCGAAGAAGTCCGAGGACGAGGCATCGTCATCATGGTTGCATTGCATGTAAGCCCAGGTATCCTCGAGGATTTCGCGGACGTCAGCAGCTGAGTAGCCAACTGGAATAGTCCGGCTGGCGTGCTTCTTGATGTAGTTCTTCAGATCTCGCTGAACAGCCTGTAGATGGTCAGCGCAGAGAAATGGTGAAGTCACAATCCCAACTTACACGAATATACTGAGGATTGAACTCTGCCGTATTCAGGTCGTTCATGACCTCATTCGCAGAGAAGAAACCGAGCGTGTTTGGGAAGTTCTTGAAGTTCTCCACCACACCGAAGATGCGGGTAAGGTAATCCTTATGATAGCTCGTCCACGGCTCGGCGCGATTGATGCTCTCACCCTGGAAGGGTGAATTAACGTCGAGAATCATGTAGATTCCAGCCGCATTGAAAATGGACGCGCAAGCAGAATGGTCGAGCGATGGATCGATGTTGTACACGCGGATGGTGTTGACCTGAAAATGTCAGACGAAGGGTTCCGCGACACAGCTGCAGCGCAGCCACGTACACCAAGTCTCTGTATCAGTGCGGCGTCCCGCAAGCACACATCCGCATCAGTGAGCACATCTTTGCCCTCCTGCGGCTTGTAGCCAGCCTGGCCACCGGGCTGATAATCGACACCAATGATCATCAATCGCTTGTTCGTGACCGTATCCACGAAGTCCTGACCGCGAACCTCCACAGGGTGCACGGCCTGCGCAATGGTGGTTAGGAGCGCGACTAGTGCGAGCGAGCGAATAAGCTATTACAGGTCTGATTAGTTGTCATGCTTGCTGCAAATAGAGGGACGCACAACGCCAATGCGTGTCTCAAACGTACCGAAAGCATTGTAGCGAACGACGAGCAGCAAGAACCGTAAATCTTGAAACAAGCTCCCAAATATCGGGTCAAGTACCTGCTTATATTGTCGACAAAACAAGCCCGTATCGCGTTGATAATGCAGGATGCACTAATCTAGCTGCAGGGAATTGGACGCGGGCTGGGTGGTTGGCTGCCGCGGAAGGGCGAGCCGAGCACGGCGTCAGCAAACGAGCGACAAGAATGAGCAAAAGAGGGAGCGCAAAAGAATGGCAGAAACAGTGGCGCGAGAAAAGGGGAGAGTTGTGCTCTGAAAAGATGTTATACGGCTCCGATCGTGGGACTTCGGCAGTGGCAGCTCTCACAAGCAGCAGTCGTGCGTGACGCCATTCCCGCGACGAACAGGGATAGCAGGAGCCAGTTCCAAGGGTGCATTTTTTGGTAACCATTGACGCCAATCATTGTGCCGAAAGCTCCGTTGCACATCTTGGCATGCAGGTGGAGCTTGTTGGAGGCTGGATATCTGCATGGGATTTGGGATTCCGAATGTAAATTTCCGACAAGCTGCTGAAGCCACCCAGCCTTGTAGCTGCGCTTGAGTTGACTTGCTTGACCCACACCAAGAACAATAGCAATGTATACGGGAGACAGACGCCTGAGGAACAGCGAGCTCATGTGGATTAGCTTATCTCGTCTAGGAAGACTACCGGCTACGCGGAAGCTAGTACATAATACTTTTGAGTTGGTCGTTGGACGGGAACTGAAAGGACAAGATCATGACAAAAACCTTGTGGCGCAATTCGCCCTCGCTTTCGATGTTCTACAAAAGACCTAAGCCGAATTCTGTCATACACAGGATGAAGGTTGACAAGAATGTCGTTGGCTTGGTACAGAACTGATCCGGCTCTTACAATTCTGGGTGCCGTGCTCTCGCGCACATGCTGGCCGTATCTCCAGTCAGCTTTCCAGAGAACCCGAACTAGTCGTGTGGGGTGGCCTCATGCCTACACTGCAATTGCCAAATCGGCGGCTCTACATGAGCCATAGGGGTGGTGTATCTCTTGTTATCCCCCGAACAGCTTCATCCTGTCATGTCTACATCATCAACCTTCCTCTTGAGACCGCTCTCGCCTGCATCCAACTGCTCCTGGAACTTCGCCTGAAAAGCCTCGAGCAGCACTTCCTTTACGACCGCAAGGCTTCCCACGGCGGAATGGATAGCGCCTTCAATCAGCGCGTCTGGATCCTGTCCGCAGTCCCCCTTCATCCAGATCTCCGTGATCTCGTCTCTTGAGGCTAGGTATGCCACCGCGCAAGCTGCCACAATCTCCTTGTGCTCTGCTGGACACGGGTCCAGAACCCTCGCTATGCTGTTCTGAGCCTGCACATCCTGATCTTGTGTGATTGCCGCGACCCCGCCAGTCACCACATCCACGCAATCGATGCCCGCGTCCGTGATCGCTGCGCTGGCTACCGTGATACACCCTGCCAAGACGTTCAGCAGGCCCCAGCCGCTGCCAGTTGCATTCCCTTCACTACCAGAATCGCCCCACCAGCCATCCTCGTCGCCTTCTAGAATGGTAACCACAACTTCAACCCCGCTCTTCGGCCACCGTTCCCCTATGATTACTCCGCGTAAAGCGGTCTCGAGGTGTACTCCTAGGTCTCTCTCTGTGGTATCTCGTATGTAGCCTCGTCGCTGGCGCGTTGCAAATGGCGCGAACTTGACAGTCGTTGTGAGCAGGAGGGATGGGCTGAAGGGTGCGCTGCGGGGCAGTGGCTTTGGTCCTTGCACGGAGGCGGTTATTTTGAGTGTGGAGGTCGGCGCAATGAGAGTCGAGGTTGTGGGCGGAGAGGAAGACGGTATCTCAAGGTATGCGGACCCAGAAGCTGAGGGTACAATGGAAGTCTGGAGGACTGAAGGGCTGTTAGCGCAATCCTGTTTGAGGTATTGCTATGCAACCCAAAGCCACAAACTTCCGAAAGCCTCGGAAGCACTAATCATGTACGAGAAAACCAAAAAAGGTAGCCGTCCCACCCCGTACGAGTGACTTACATATCTTGCGAAGCTCGCTCGGCCCTCTGCTTCTGCTCGGCCTCAAAGTCTGAAGATACCCCGGCTCACGAATCGTTCGCGCGAACAGTGGCGCAGAGGTTCCGCCTGGTGGCGCGTTATTTCTTCTTCTGTCAGTATTCATCGCATTGGTGTGGGATATGTGGAGGCATGGAGATTGCTATGAGCTCATGCCCTGCAAAAAATTGGGTGACTAAGCACGAACTCTTGGCGCGTTTTCTACATTTTCTTCGCGCAAGCTTGAGCTCCGACTCTTCAACCACAACTTTCGCGCAAGGTAAGTCTCCTCCACCATTCCTCCCACGCCCTCTCTCTTCATTGATGATACCCTTGAAAATGTTCCAGTGATCTCTTATGAGCTACGAACAACATGCACCACCCTCTGATCATTTTGCGACATTTTCGGAAGCACAGTTCTAGTCTTCGAACAATCGCTGACCTGTAACGCAGATGCGTTGAACCTCAGCCGCGTCGTGCCCCCGATGGCCTCCAGTCGGACTGATCCAGCGATGAGACCATTCATCTGCCCCCTGCGGACTGGCCATAGACTTGGTTGATGACAGGACAGTCATTGTCAAGAACAGACAACGCTGGCCTTGTGAACCTGCATAGTGCTGCAGTCGATGCTATACCTGACAATGTCCTTGGTGTGACTCTGGCCTCCTGCCAAGCTACTTATCGTAAGTGGCTCTTTCCTTCACTACTCCACTGCAATGATGAGCGTATTATTACAGTTCTGCTACTGAACTTCTTTGAAGACAACTCATACCAGCTTACCTTTTGTCTGATATTGCACCTCTTACTCCGATGTTCATTGATTCGTTGTCAAGAGGCGATGCTAATACATCGCTCAGATACTCTAGTGCAACCGGTCGCTCGTGACTGCGTCTATAGGTAAGCGATCCTATTCCTACTTTTATCGCCAGGAGGAAAACTAGTCTATCCATTCAACGACATCTGCCGCCGGGTCACCCTCCCGCACTCTACCAGTTTCGGCTGGGATGATGAGTTGTGGAGTTGTGCTGCAGGCATGTCTTGCGGTGCGTCATTGTGGTCTTCGTGCTGAGGTGCGTGTCAGTTCGTCTTGGACTGGCACGATCTGAGGCCGGCGGCGGGGCATGACTAAAAACGGCTTTCTGAGCTTGCAAAATCTTCTCGCAGTTTCTGTCTTATCCAGTGCGATCGTTACTGACATGTCGATCAGATTTGCTAGTATGCATTGTGACCGCGGCTGTGTATGCTACTGGGGTTGTTGGAATTGACTGACGGTCGTGACGATCTGTGCTATCCTGATCCACCGCGTCCGTAAATTAGATAGCAATCAACGCTTGCTCAATATTTATTATTATCACGTGCTGAACCTTGCATTTCTTTTGACCCAGAACGACATTTCAATATCGCAGCCGCCATCAGTAAGCTGATAGCGATCCCTTTTGTGTGCTGGAGCGCTGGCTATATTTGGCCAGCGGCGACTGCACCTCGTGAGCAAAGCTTCAGATCATTCAAGCATCAATACGAGACATCCAATCGGCGCGTCTATCTCGGAAATGGGTAGTCCTGCTCATCATTGCTCTCGCTGGTTTCCTGAAACGGGACGTTGTTAGAGGCTTGGCGCTGTGTCGCCGCTCCGAAGATCTGGAAAGCTGTCCGCAGTGAGTTCTGACGTCTTTCCAGCATCCCACCAACATCGCGTGTCTGTGTCGAGTCCCTTGATCGGCCTTGCCGTTGCGGAAGACGCCACAAGTGCTATCAACTCCCTATCTGGACGTCAACGGTGGCCTTAGCGAAATAAATCTCGAGCCAAGCCTCCTCACCAGGCCTGGAAAGACGCGCAACCCCTAACAGCGCCGGCTGAGCATCAATTCTCAACACAACATCACCAGCAACACAGCACAGAGCTCTCACGCTCGCCCGCACAGCCTGGGAGAAGTAGCAGCGCTGTTCAGGGTGTCGCGCTCCACCCACCGACTCGGTGATTTGGCGGGTCGACGGTGACCGGGGGTGTCCAAGGGATATCTCAATAGCGACCAAGACCATCTGGATGTTGCCCTTACATTCGAGTGAGAAAGGGAAGATGCATCGCCATGCCTTCTCTAATGGGGCATATCCCTCGCAGGGAGGGAGTACCTTTTCCATTCAACCACACAAGTACGTTCAGCAATCGCAATGTTCAGCGCAGCGCGTCCAGCGCACTCGCTCGTCTACTACCACGACTCCAAGAAGCACGATTCTAACTTCCGCTGCAACTGCAGATTCCAGCCACGATCACAGCCAGCGCTACGACGGCGGAGACAATTAATTCAGCGCCTCCTTCTTGCAGGCTCCATCTTCTTCACCGCCCTCTTCTTCTTCTTCCCCGACCTGCGACCGAACCTGGGTTCCGGGCCCCTCAGCTACATCACCAGCGAGGACTCGCAGCTCGAAACGGTGCGCTACTATGATCTCAACAACGTGCAAGGGACAGCGCGGGGATGGGAGCGGGAAGAGAGGATACTGCTCTGCGCACCGCTGCGCGACGCCGCGCCGCATTTGAACATGTTCTTCAGCCACTTGAAGAACCTGACGTATCCGCACAATCTCATCGACCTTGCTTTCCTCGTCGGGGACTCCAAGGACAATACCATCTCCCTTTTGACGGAGAAGCTGGAGGAACTACAGGCGAATCCTGACCCGAAGCAGACGTTTGGCGAAATTTCGATCATGGAGAAGGACTTTGGTCAGAAAGTCAATCAGGATGTTGAGAGTCGTCACGGTTTCGCGGCACAAGCTGGACGTCGCAAGTCTATGGCCCAGGCGCGCAATTGGCTGCTGAGCGCAGCATTGCGACCCACGCACAGCTGGGTCTATTGGAGGGACGTCGACGTGGAGACTGCGCCGTTCACGATTCTGGAGGACCTTATGCGACATAACAAAGACGTCATTGTACCAAGTATGGCGAACACTATCGACCTGGAGACATCTCAACTAACATGACACAGATGTCTGGCGACCACTTCCCGACTGGCTTGGAGGAGAGCAGCCGTACGATCTGAACTCGTGGCAGGAATCGGAAACTGCCCTCGCGCTTGCAGACACCCTTGATGAGGATGCTGTCATTGTCGAAGGTTATGCAGAGTATGCCACCTGGCGCCCACATTTGGCATACCTCCGCGACCCCTATGGCGACCCAGATATGGAAATGGAGATTGATGGTGTTGGGGGTGTCAGTATTTTGGCGAAAGCCAAGGTGTTCCGCTCTGGCGTACATTTCCCGGCATTCAGCTTCGAAAAGCATGCCGAGACTGAGGGATTCGGCAAGGTACGTTAGTTGCGCGTATCGCATCGACTTACACTGACATTTTGCAGATGGCCAAGCGCATGAAGTTCTCCGTCGTCGGACTCCCGCATTACACGATTTGGCATTTATACGAACCTAGCGTCGATGATATCCGACACATGGAAGAGATGGAGAAGGAGCGGAAGGCTAAAGAAGCAGAGGAGGCTGCAAAGAAGGAACGTATGGACAAGATCCACGAATCCTTTGACTCGAAGAACAGCGACTGGGAGAAGGAGAAGGCTGCGGTGCAGGATCTTGTCCAGAAGGCAAAGAACGAAGAGAAGGAGCAAGCGCAAAAGGCTACAGATGAGAAGGAGAAAGATTCCACCAAGGGTGAAGCGAAGAAGGACGAGCCTAAAGCAGAGAAGGAAGGGAAGTCGTAGTCTCACTGCCCTCTCTGTCTACACTTGGGCAGCGGCGTGTTACCAACCAGCACGAAAAAGTGCGCAGCCACGCGCCAGCATGGAATCTGGCGACAGGCTTGGAAACTGGTGTCTTGAGCACAAGTATGATCTGGGCAACTTGTTAAGCGCCAGGAACGATTTGATTGAATCAGGGCTGTTACCCTCGCAAGCAGCACCGGCGATGATGGGCGTTGACAGATCTGGAGGACTGTATACATTAGACACTTGTAGCATCATGGGCGTTGACGAGCAATACGGCGCATTTTCAAGCGCTTGTTGTGTAGCAATATGAGAGATACCAAAGCATTGGCACACTGCGAATATGTTGTTAGGGCACCGTAGGCGGACATTCCAGTTCCAATTCCAGTTCTGACGTCTGCGCATGCACATTTGGCATCTCGGGACACCCTGGCCTCGGGGGTCCGACCACTTTAGCGGGAAAGCTATGGATGACCAAATGTGTGCATTTACGGTAGGAGTGCTGCCTGACCTGACAGTACCCACGACGTAACCTGGAAATCCTAAATCCAGTGCATCTTTGTTGCTTACCGTGTCCCAACAGCCAGGCAGTAGCTCGACGAGAATGCGCGGGCCATACGAAACACCTTGAGATGCTGTTATAGTTGCGCCGTCCCCACCCCAAAACCGACACGTTCGCCGCGCCCAACTTTACTTTTCCAGTCGCGTACGCAGCCCTGAACCCTCTCTGTCGCCAACATGTCGAGCGACGAGAGCGACAGCAGCTATGTCCCCTCGACCTCGGAGGGAACGTCAGTCACGAGCTTCGAGCCACGAGCCATTACCGTCGCGGTCAATCCAGTCGCGCTGGTGGTGACAGAATGTATAACTGTCACGTCCGCGATGCGGAAGCACGCTCGATGGGCGCATTCCTCCGTCGCAGCCATCCTCGGAAGCTCTTCGAACAAGACTCCAGCCGTACAGCGGCGAGACCGGACGGGCCAGAGCATTGTCAGCGCAGGGGAGCAAGAGGAGGCTGTACCCAGTAGGTGGGGTTTGCGAGGGAAGAAGGGAAAGAGCATGCAGGACAACCCTCTCATGTCAGCTTTCGCCCGCTTGAGGAATGATCTGAAGGGTTGCAAGGGTAGGAGCAGCTGCTGCAATGGCTTGGGTGGAAAATGCTAACAATGCGCAAGACATCAAGACCTTCGACACGCCGTCCATGCTGCATCCCTTCCTGCAAGTCATTCGCTCCTCGTCCACGTCCGCACCCATCACCTCGCTGGCCCTCATCGCCATCACCAAATTCCTCTCGTACAGGGTCATCGATCATGGCTCGCCACGCCTTCCGGAGGCTATGCAGCAGCTCTCCTCCGCCATCACCCACTGCCGATTCGAGGCAAGCGACTCTGCCGCCGATGAGATTGTGCTCCTCCGCATACTGAAGCTCATGGAAGGAATGATCTCGGGTCCTGGTGGAGAAGTGCTGGGTGACGAAAGCGTGTGCGAGATGATGGAGACTGGATTGAGCATGTGCTGTCAGGCACGACTCTCAGAACTCCTCCGCAGATCGGCTGAAATTGCCATGGTGTCCATGTGCCAGGTCATCTTCCGGAGATTGAAGACGCTCGAGATTGAGTCACCAGATGAGCTCGATGCCCTGGACGAAGAGCTGCACGGTCAGGATGAGCAGGATGGCCTGAAAATGGACCCTTCTGCGAACGGAGCTGGCGAGAATGCATCGTCAAAAGTCGAAGCGCCGCAGCAGTCAAGTGGCTCAGAAACCGGACCAGACAACCACGACAGCACCCCCAATCCAGCGACCAGTACCCTAGATCTACCTGCGACCGCTGAGGGAGAGCAAGAGCCCGTTGAGATCAGACCGTACTCCCTACCATCAATAAGAGAGCTGTTCCGAGTCCTGGTAGACCTATTAGATCCACACGATAGGCAACACACAGACACTATGCGTGTCATGGCGTTACGGATTGTCGATGTGGCGCTCGAGGTCGCGGGTCCCTCAATAGCAAGTCACCCCAGCCTCGCGAATCTAGCCAAAGACACTCTTTGTCGGCACCTCTTTCAGTTGGTCAGATCCGACAATATGGCTATCCTCAACGAGTCACTACGCGTGGCTGGCACTTTACTTGCGACATGCAGAAATGTTCTCAAACTACAGCAGGAACTGTACCTCTCGTATCTGGTTGCATGTCTCTTTCCGCGAGTCGAGATACCTCTGGAGCCTGGCATCGAGCCGTCGCTGTACGAGGGCGTGCCTCAAGCACCCAGTCTCATCAAACAGCCACCACAACAGAATAGCAGTAGTGGGCGGTCGACACCAGTGCCAGTCAAGGATCGACAAAAGCTTGGCCTAGAAGGAGGCGCAAGGAAACCAGATGCTCGGGAAGCCATGGTCGAGAATCTTGGTGGCCTCGTGCGGATACCATCGTTTATGGCTGAGCTGTTCGTCAACTTTGACTGTGAGACTGATCGCGGCGATGTGTGCATGGACATTGTGGGCCTTCTTTCGCGGAACGCCTTTCCCGATTCGGCGACCTGGAGCACAGTCAACGTGCCACCACTCTGTTTAGACGCCCTACTCGGGTTCGTACAGTCAATAGCCGACCGACTGGAAGATGAGCCTGTAACCGAAGGCTACCCAAGCGCTGAAGCTCTCCGGGACCAACGAGCGCGCAAGAAGATTATCATTCGAGGTGCGACGAAGTTCAACGAGAAGCCCAAGGCCGGAATTGCATTCCTGGCCTCTCAGGGCATAATCCAAGATCCAGATGATCCCAAGCAAGTCGCAGAGTTCATCAAAGGAACGACCCGAGTTGACAAGAAGGTGCTCGGAGAATTCATCTCCAAGAAGGGCAACGAGGCCATTCTCAATGCCTTTATCAGCCTGTTCGACTTTACTGGCCAGCGACTGGACGAAGCCCTCCGACAACTGCTGCACAGCTTCCGTCTCCCGGGTGAATCGGCACTCATTGAGCGCATCATCACGGATTTCTCAGAGCAATACGTCGCGGTGGCTGAGCCAAACGGCATCACCGACAAGGATGCTATCTACGTTCTCACGTATGCCGTTATCATGCTGAACACTGATCAGCACAATCCAAATCTCAAGAGTGCAAAGCGGATGCAGTATGAAGATTTCGCCAAGAATCTTCGCGGCGTCAACCAAGGGAAGGATTTTGATCCGGAGTATCTGCGGGCCATGTACGATTCAATCAAGACAAGAGAGATCATCTTGCCTGAAGAGCACAACGACCGCCATGCATACGATCATGCCTGGAAAGAGCTTCTAGTCAAGGTTCAGTCGACTTCCGACCTCATCATCTGCGACACAAACATCTTCGATGCCGACATGTTTGCTGCGACTTGGAAACCGATCGTAGCTACGCTATCATATGTGTTCATGTCGGCGACAGATGACGCAGTTTTCTCTCGGGTCGTATTAGGCTTCGATCAGTGCGCTCAGATTGCAGCAAAGTATGGTTTGACTGATGCCTTGGACCGAATCATTTCGTGTCTAGCGTACATCAGCACTCTGGCTCCCGATGTGCCGCCGAGTACATCGTTGAACACAGAAGTGCAAGCGGACAAGAAGAGTGTCATGGTCAGCGAGACTGCTGTACGATTCGGTCGAGATGGCAGGGCGCAGTTGGCAACTGTTGTCCTATTTCAGGTTATCAAGGGTAACGAGGCATCGATACGAGACGGCTGGAATCACGTAAGTTGCCTCAAAATATGGTTGTGGAACATGCTAACTATGTCAGCTCATTCGCATCATGGTCAACCTCTTCGTCAATTCTCTTATACCTCCCTACTTCCTATCCTTCCAGAAGACCCTTGCTCTACCTGCAATACCTCTCCAAAATCCAGCACAGATCATCGACCGCGCAGAACGGCCAGCAGATACGGGCATCTTTGCATCGCTCACCTCCTACGTATCTAGCTTCGCAAATGACGAGCCGCCGGAGCCATCTGATCAGGAAATTGAGTACACTCTTTGCACAGTAGACACAGTCAAAGAGTGTCACTTCGAGGACATCCTTGCTAACATTAGCCAATTGCCGTTAGAGGCATTACGCTCACTGCTGACATCGCTGCTCGAGCATATCCCTGAGGACGGTTCACCACGAGTGATTGTGGTCAAGCCGGAGCTTCCAGGAACAAGTCCCCGACCAAACGGCACTAGGAAAGCAGGCAAGGGGCCTCTATACGATCCTAGCTTAGTCTTCGTGCTTGAATTGGCTACCGTACTTGCACTCCGAGACGAAGAAACAGTCAAGGAGCTCGCAAAGGATGTCACTGATGCTCTGGCAACCGTCATCCGCGACACTTCGAAGCACCACCCTGTGGTAGTCGCACGATCTGTCTACTATCTCTTGAGTCTTCTCAAGGCTAGCAACGTAAGTACTGTATCAGGATGCCAACACATAATACTAACGGATTCAGGACTATGACTTCATCCGCGCTCCTGTACTTCTACACACTTTCTCTGGCTTCAGCGAGGCCCTCATCAACGAGTGCTCGCAGCCCATACTCAAAGGCTTGACAGATTGCTGCAAGGGACCTAATGCCCTTCGAAGTGAACTGGCGGGCTCGCCCGACTTCTGGGCTATACTTAGCCGTTTGTCTGGGGTACAAGAATCTGCTGGCGATGTTTTTGCATTGGTCGAGGACCTGTCGACTTCCACGCAACCTGGGATTACTGCCGATAATTATGAGGCAGCTATTGGACTACTGAATGAGTTTGCAACAGCGGCTCAGGTCGGTGCAAGGGATGAGCAGCTGTATGACCAGGCTGCGAGGCGCGGTAAAGGACAGAAGATGAAGAAGCCTGAAAGCAACGAGATTGTCGTAAGAGGCAGCACAGCGATGAACATTGTCTTCCAGCTTAGCGGCCGAGTACCAAACTTCATTGAGCAGTCACACCTCGAAACCACTGAAGGTAAGTCAGACCAGGGCAGATCGGGCTTTAGCAGAGGTTTTGACTAACAGTTCGAGCAGCATGGACGGCATACTGGTCTCCCATTCTCAAGACTCTCGCTCACCAATGCCTGAATCCCTGCCGCGAGATTCGACAGCAAGCTTTCTCGTCACTCCAACGTACGCTGCTGTCCAACGATCTCGCATCGCCCGAGCACAAGGAGTGGATCGCCATCTTCACCGAAGTGTTGTTCCCACTGATCACTCAACTCCTTAAGCCGGAAGTGTACCAGAGCGATCCACTCGGCATGAGCGAAACACGCGTCCGCGCCGCAACACTGTTGAGCAAGGTCTTCTTGCATTACCTAGTTCTCCTCGGCGACATGAGCGGCAAGCAACTCCTCGACCTCTGGCTCAAGATCATTACAATTATGGATCGCCTCATCAACAGCGGCCAGGGTGACAATCTCGTAAGTCACAATGTTCCACATCCGAGATGATCGTGTCTGACATACAAACAGGAAGAAGCCGTCTCCGAGAACCTCAAGAACATGCTCCTTGTCATGTCAAACGGCGGATACCTCGCCCCGCCTGACGAAAATCCAGACCAAGAAGAACTCTGGAACGAGACGTGGAAACGCGTAAACAGATTCCTGCCCAACTTCTTTGCGGAACTGTTCCCGGAAGAGGCGGGCAAGCCCAAGAAGAGCAAGGAAGTGCCGATTAGAGAGAAGGAGAAGGGCAAGGATAAGGTGGAGAGTGCAGAAGCGGAGAAGACGGAAGAAGATGTGGAGGACGAGAAAGAGGGCTGATTAAGTGATATTCGAAAAAGATGTGTGGGTTTTTCTTGGAGGGAGTGGAACATGGCGTAGAGGAAGACAAATAGTAGGATTGCATCGCTTGCAACTGTGTTATGGAATAGCATTTACTCATAACATCCATCGCTTTCTGCACATGCTGCACCGTGCACCATGTTATCCACTTTTTCTGACATGCCAGACAAACCTAACTCTTCTATTCTGCATCCATCCACGTCCATCAGACCACAAGGCTTCCCAACATCAGTTACCCATCGAAATGCAGACTCGTTTCTTTTGAGCGCATGTAGGACAATCACCTTGCGTGGGGCCGCCTCAGGAATAGTCCGACTGGATCTAAGTTTAATCACACAGCAACATGCGCGACGTCTACATGCATGAAGCAAATCATTTGTCATTGTAATTGGGGAGAAGAGCATGAACAGTTTGCAAATTCTGGTGGGTATCTCGGAGTATATTATGCTCAACGCTTGATATCTTCTCATCTGCGCGCATAGAAATGTAGTGGGAAAGCAATCAATCCAACAATCCCTGCTTCTCATCCAAGCTACCAATCTCCTTCTTCGCAACATTCCTATACCTCGCCAGCCCAGCATAAGTGCCGCCCTTAACAATCTCCTTCGTCTCGCCCATGGTGCCAAAGCAGCAATGCTCGACAGTACCCAGCGGACCCTCTCGTGGATTCTCCTCTAGCAAGACGCCAAAGCGCAATTTCGTTTCCGTGAGTTCCTTCGGGAACGGATCGCCTCCAAGACACGCTCCGACGTTGAGGTAGTCGAGTGTGGGGTTGCGCGTTGTGGCCATGATGCGAGAGAAGAGAACATCGGAGGCTACGCCGTTTTGCCAGATTGACCATGCGCCGACGCAGACGCACAGAAAGGTGACGCTGATGACGGCCGTGTATCCGATCCACAGCCAACGCTTGTAGTATCTGTACGTGTTGATTGTTCGTGTCTTCAGGCACGGAACGTCCTGGGGCTCGGCGACTACTAGAGTCGGCTCGCTGAGCAGAGAGATGAGCATCTCCTCGAACAGCCCTTGTATGCCGGCCATCAGCTCGGGTATCGGATGTGAGGTGCGCGGGTCCATCAGTCTCGTCTCTGAGATGTCGGACTTGGTTAGGATGAATAGATCTGTAGTCTTGGCAACTGAACCGCGAAGGAAAGTGCGCAATAACGCGCCCATGGAATGATACGCCGTATGAAGCTTATAGGCTTTTGTATCTTTCCCGGGCAAGAGGAAGTTGGATGCTGGGCTTGCCACCCAGTCGCTATCATTGCGCAGGCTTGGTTGTAGCGTGGTGTCGAGAACTGGTCGGATGAAATCTCGCTGCTTGAGGACCGCGAGCTGAGTCGGTCGATAGCTCATCTCAAACGTGTAGTTGGTGTGGTGCATGACACATCTGAACATCTTCGGCTCATGTACTACCTTCCACTTCTTCGCGTAGGGCGAGTCAGGCGCGTAAGGAGTGGTAGTTTGATTGGAGTAGCCAATCCAAAGAACAGGCTCGCTCTGGAAAGCACCCAGGTAAGGTGGATATGGTGGAGGCTGCCTTGGGGCGCCTCGTACTGTGTCGATTTGCGGTGACTTGTAATCCCCCCGGTCTACGTCTGCAACGTAAGTGTAATTGCCTTGTGGTGCTAATTCACTCAGTTCAAAAGGTGCATTCGCGGGAGGAGCGCGTGTCAGGTCCTCGCACTTGTATCCTGGTCCTTGAAAATTGATGGTGTAGGTGCAGTTCCACCCTTGGCCGCAGAAGGTTGCGCCGGCAGACTCTCGTGGCTGTGGCCTCCGAAGATAAGCGGCACTAAAAGCCAGGCGTCGCACGTTTTTGGCCGGTTGATCGTAATAGTCGAAGTAGCCCTCCTGCTTACCATCAAGATCGGTGGTGTTGAAGTATGACAAAGAACTACGGCGAACCTGGGCTTCGTCCACTCTGCGGAAGTTGAAGTCAGACTCGCGGCCAAAGTTCAAATTTGCTATTTTGGAGCAAGTGGCCGGCTCTGTCCTCGATGTCATCTCGGACGTAAGCGAAGCAGGCGCCAGAACGGAGGCGATTGGAATCAACCTGCACACGTATGAGTATGATCACTGGCGAAAGTTCTACAAAACTTACCAACAACATAGCGCCATGACCGTTGCTATCTTGCCATTTCTCCACATTTCGCCGTTGATGAAGAATTGAGTGGGGTCCTCTGGAGCAGAGAAGAGACCGTCAATTCCGTCAATGGTCAGTGCCTTTCGTCTAAACGTCCGCCATATACGTTGCCGATTGCACACAATCGAACAGCCCACTAATGTGCTTTTGACAAAAAAAGCAAAAGCTGTACCAGCCCGAATCATTTTCAATTGCTCGGTCGCTTCTTTTCCGTTCAAACTCGAGTAGAACATATGGTGTCCAACTGCAGCAGCTACACCCATTACGAAAAGTGATCCGATAATAGCCGGAGTTGTCCAGTGTACATGCCACTGTGCGAGTTCCCCTGCTCGCCTGTCCACCAATGCCTGTGTGTCCGCGTCGGGGAGCTTGCTTTGATAGAGAGTATTCAGACTGTACATCGACTCTCGTCCCGATCGTACCGTCGGCTGCGGGCTCTCATTGCGCGCTGAGAGGGGGGCATACTGCCCACCGCTGGGTCGTGACAAGCCAAAGTAGGAGTCTGGTCGCAAGCTCCCACGCCCCCGGCTTATCTCTTCTGGGTCAGGGCTCTGGAGGGGAGACTGACCGCGCGAGTCGTACGAATCGCGGGACCCGAAAGGTGGGCGCGCTATATGGGAGAGTTCGATGGGGTCGGCCTCTGAGGCGAAGGGGTTGTGTGGCGCTGGCGGCGTGTTCGGCGATGCAGAGCGCGACGAGTATGCTGACCGTGGGCCTCGAGAGGACATGCTGAGGGTGTCTGAAGTTTTTGCTATTGTAACATTGGTGGTGTTGGTAATATAAGGATTGGATGTGTGCCGTAGCCACTATCTTCAGTCGGAAATGAACCTCTCGCCGGGTGTGCGAAAGACAACCTCTGCAAAAAGAGGTTCGTGAAGCCGAGAATACAACGCGATAGCAGGACGACCAGTATACACGTTTCCCCCTCGTGGTCGAGCCATGCTTGAATGTGCGTGTCTGCCATGCCGGTTGCAGCAAAGGTGATGCGGCGTGGCGGGCGAGACCTCAGCCAGCCTGGGACTAGCCAATGCTAAGTGCTCCTTTGCGGCTGATGGCGTCGAGCTGAGCTCGCTAGACAGCTGCATCAGGGATCGCTAGAGCGGACGATCCATCCATCGTGGATGTCTTGAGGAGATGCTGTGCGACGATATGGTCTGGTGTGCGGCTGATGCGTGAGTTAAGAGGGGAGACAGTGCAGAGAACGAGCCGATAAAGAACAGCAATTGTGCTCTCTGCTCTGCTTTCGTGCTTTACTTAACTTTGGCCTTACCATCTCAGATACCCACCAGATCTAACAAGGCGGAGGAGCTCTAATCTTAGGCTTTACTCTACTAGAATTGCGTGGCGCCGCATTCAATGAGGATGTGGCTGGCTCAAAGTACGCAAGGCGGGCGCAGGGCAGCTCACCCAATCATTTGCCCGCAGTCGCGAAAGCTGGCTGTAGGAGAACGTCAGTCTCGCGAGGCGCTCGATCCGTTGTCATACCGACAGCTCCGATGTAAATTGGGAACGCTCTGAGCTTTGTATGCCACCAGACTTCACAAAGCCAACATGAAGGTCGACGATGACGATGCGATTCGTGCAACTACCCGAGGTATAGAAGCTGCCACAGCAGCAGTCATCCGCGAGAAAGCCCATCCTGCTCGCAGCCACGGTCGAGAATCATAGCTTATAGAATCAGCTTAAACAGCGGCGGCTTCCCACGTGAAGTTCCCACCTGCGGCCCGTTCGGAGGTTTAACAGATCGAGCTCCTAGCCTGGTACATGCGTCCTCCACAGCCCACATTTTCTTCTCCATGATTACCAATTTGCTCCACTATCCACCCCAAGAGGTGAGTTGGGTGGCGGCTTATGTCCACACCACAGTCCACGAACAAAAACCGGGAAATCTCCGCAGGCTTACCACAAATTGCATAGTTAGGGTAGCCGTATCGAGAACCTGATTGGTCACGGCAGTGGATGCGCTCGTCCTCGTGCTCGCTCGGCACATACACCTGAGAGTAGGGCAGCGAAGTGCTAACATGCTTGGACTGTGACGTTAGAGAAGCTCGGCTTCGGAGGACTCTGAAGCATAACAATATCGGCATAAGCAATCCTGCACTTTTGTGTGCACATTTCGTTATAGCATAAGCAACAATTCGACTCGAGCAAGCAATCAGGACCACTCTGACGCGAGACTGCTTGACATTGCCAAGTTTTCGGCATGAATTTGCTCCTTTATGTCCTATTTTGCTACCATCGCGGTCCATCTATCGTCCCGACATAGGATTGCTAATGTCGCAAGTTTACCGAATCCGTCTTAGCCTAGTCCGATCCATGTTGTTCTTGCGTCAGTACCGGACCCTCTTGGTGCCCCACAACAAAATACCCAGCTACGCCTGATCGATGATAAAAGAATGATAATCGCCGCTATGGGAGTCTACGTCAGGCACCGAGAGCTTCCGCAAAAGTTTTACTTATAATCATCCAATCCCAAAATCCAAACCTATGCAAATATACTGTTCTTTACACAATGGCGCCAACAACAACCAAGCAGTGGACCGTCCAGGGCAAGGATGGCTTTGAGTCCTTGAAGTTCAACGAGAAGGCACAGATACCAGAGATCGGCGAGAAAGATGTTCTCGTCAAGAGTGTGTTCACAATCATCTCTTTCCTGTCATGAAGGCAATACTAACAATGTTCAGTTCACGCTGCTTCTCTTAATTACCGCGACCTTATCATTCCTAAGGGAAAATATCCCTTCCCAATGAAGGACAACATTGTGCCCGGCTCAGATGGCGCCGGAACCGTAGAAGCAGTTGGCAAGCACGTCACACGCTTCCAACCAGGAGGTACAATCCCGAGCGCTCCCTCTATCATCATACTACAGTTCCTAATACTTTGCAGATAATGTCGTTACGCTCTTCAACCAGGGTCACATCGCCGGCTCACTGGACTTCAAATCCATCGGCACCGGCCTCGGCGGCGCCCTCGACGGCACACTGCGAGAATACGCCGTCTTCGACGAATCCGGCCTCGCGGCCTCGCCCTCCAACCTCTCCCTACTCGAAGCCTCGACCCTCTCCTGCGCCGCTGTGACCGCCTGGAACGCACTCTACGGCCTCGAATCCCGCGCCCTCAAACCCGGCCAATACGTGCTGACCCAAGGCACCGGCGGCGTGTCCATCTTCGCCCTACAGTTCGCCAAAGCAGCCGGCGCGCGCGTCATCGCGACAACCTCATCCGCAAAGAAAGCCGAGCTCCTGAAGAAATACGGTGCAGACCATGTCATCAACTACAAAGAAACCCCCGCCTGGGGCGAAGAAGCCGCAAAACTCACGCCCGGCGGCGCAGGTGTGCACCACGTCGTCGAGGTCGGCGGCCCCACCACAATGGCACAATCACTCAAGGCCGTTGCGATTGACGGCGTAATCAGCATCATCGGCTTCATTGGCGGCTTTGAGAAGAACCAGCCTACGTTCTTGGACTGCTTGAATAATCTTTGCACAGTGCGCGGCATCTTGGTCGGTAGCAGACTGCAGCTGGAGGATATGATCAAGGCGATTGAGGCGAATGATATACATCCGGTCGTGGATGAGAAGGTGTTTGGGCTGAGTGAGCTGAAGGAGGCGTATCAGTATATGTGGGATCAGAAGCATTTCGGTAAGTTGACGATTAAGGTGGCTGAGTAGGGTCTGGAGATATACACGGCTAGATAGACGGCAATGAATTTATGAGTATGAGAGCTGGGCTTGTTCGTATGCTTGTGATCGTAAGAGGGGGGTCGATTCTAGGTGCGCAGCCCATCAGCCTCGCGTTCTACGCGGAGCATCTTGGTCGAGCCTGTACAACTCCAGGTGCAATATCAAGGTCAAGAGCTACACTCTCAAGGCGGCATATATGTACTCGAAGTCACAATCAGGCAGGAATCGACTAGAAAGTGCAGTGTGGGTATCAACAGCCTCACGTGTACCATCGTTCATATCACCTCGAAGCTCAAAGTCACGAATCACAAGCTACCAAGAAGCAACATCTAATCAAAGGTTGTATTAAAACACTATGGCGAGCCGATGCTCGCTGCGCTGATGCTTTTGTAAAGCACACTAGTCGTCATGGGGTATCAAGGTCGTAATCGTGACCCTCGCCAGCGAGAGAATGCTGGTGCTATGCAATCCTCCCAATGCCCATTGAAACTCCAAACAGAACAAGTCGAAACATACTGCTAAAACCCAACCTACCCAATGGTTAGGCGCTTTTACAGGTATCAAAACACCTTCCAAAAACCCGACCAAGCCCGGCGGCTGGCACATTTACAGGTATCAAAACGCCAATCAGAAATCCGACCACATCCAAGGGGTGGTGCTTTTACAGATATGAAAACGCCGACCGGAAACCCGACCACAACCAATTGGTGGTACGTTTACAGATATGAGAAGAGAGGCAAATAATCGGTCGACCGCTCCAGACAATGGTGAACAAGAAGGAAGATTGTTACAGGAAAAGTAAAGAGTGCTCAGTCGAACTCAGTCGTGACTGATCCCTTCAGTAAGGTGACAGCGATGCGCTCGCGTGCATCTAGCATGCCATCGTTGGGCAGTACGCGTTTGTAGTCCTCGTCGCGAATCGTAGTAAGAGAGTTGAGGATGGTGAAGACGCCGCAGTCTCTGTCGTTGATCTGCTGGGCGGAACGCTGCTTTTCGACTATAGTCCACTCCTCCGGTTTCCAGGCATCGCCCAAGTTTTTGGCAAGATAGGGCAGGAAGTCGTCGATGAATGTGGCGCTGGACATCTTCATGGAATCAAGGTACTCAATCACGCGCTCCTTCGGTTTCACAACCAAGAGGCGCCAATGGCCGTTGGAGCAGATGGGGTAAAGAATTAGGCCGCACTCCAGGTATTTCGCGCCGTCGAGGTTGACTTTCGCCGCCCATCGGTCAATTCCCTTGGAGCCGCTCTGCAGGGTGGAGAAAAAGAAGGATGAGAAAGCATGAATCGGAGGTGGTTTTCCGCCCTTCGTATGAACATGGCCCGCTTCCTTCTTCTCATGTGAAGTGATAATGGACAGATACTCATTAACAATGGTGTCATTCAGCCATGCTCGAGGATCTCCCATGAAGGCCTCGGGGAGAAGAGTCTTCATGTCGCGGACAAGCAACTTGTACTCGATGATCTCCTCATCGGGACGGAGACCGTTCTGGGTCTTCTTTATAACTGCATCAAGCACGTCGCGCTCCTCGGCTGACAAAGACGAGACAAGGTCCTTGACGACAGGGGGCGGGGTGGGTGTCGGAGTTAGGGCTAGGTTGATTCGATGCAGGTCCAGGTGAATATCGTCAAGCAGCTCGAGAGAGGCTTGCGACTGCAAGAGCGAGTCTTCTGAGTCATCCCACGTACTGTCGGGCACGCCCGTGAAGCCGATGGGCTCAGTGGAGGCACTCTGCGCAGGGCTGCCATTGCTGCGGCTTGGGGACGAATCTGTAGACTCTTGATCACTAGAGTCGGCCTCACGGGCAACCGTGTTTGATTCACGGGCAACCATCTCTGATGGTTTGACTGGGCTGGTGGCAACCGAAAGCAGTGTTTCTTCCATGAAATCGGAGACACGGGCATCGTTGAAAAAGGGCCTGAGGCTGGCGTGAGAACTGAATCGGACCTTTCGATCCTCCGGTGTAGGCGATTCAGGTGAGTAGAGGGTGATCTCAGGCCCGTCGACGTCCTCGCCGTCAGCATCCTCGTCAACCTCCTCAGATACGAATGAAGGAGCGTCCGAGAGGTGAGAAAGCTCCTGGTCAACAGTTGGGACATGGTTCCAAGGATCATGATCATTGTTGGAGGTGGGGCGAGCGGAGAAACTGTTCAGCCGAGCCTCGGCTCGAGCCTTATATTGGTCGTTGGCTTCCTGCGCGTTCTGTGCGACGGCAGCAGCTCTGGCTCTCAACAAATTCGCCTTCATAATGATTTTCTGCAGCTCAGAGGGCTCCTGCGAAGTGATAGGCTTTGGGTTCGGGACCGTATGATCGGCCGCGGAGGCGATTTGGTAGCCGATCTTTTCGTTGAGACGCATGAGTTGGTTTCTGATCAGATTCTTGCGGATGGGCGCAATGCTGGATCGTTGGAGGATCTTGAGATGGCTTCTGGGCGAGATCTCCGAATACGACATGTTTGGGAAAGTGCTAGGTGTCTTGCGCGCATTCTGTGACATGGTTGATGGCGGTGCGGCAGCTGCCAGGGCTGCTGTCGCAGCATTCTTGACAGGCGATGCTACAGGCTCCTTCGGCGATGCAGTAGACTTGATGGGCGACGCATCAGGCTTGACAGGCGATGCAGCGGCCTGGGTGGTTGACACAGCCGGCATAGTAGGCGACTCTTCGGGTTTGAGTGGAGTGCCCGAGTCGACAGCGGACCACGACCAGTCAAGACCATCGTCCATGTCGACGTCGCTGTCGTTGGCAGCATCCTGAATGGGTTTCGAGAACAGGACAGCGCTTGCTAGCTGAGTGGTGCTTAGTAGCTGATTGGCATTTGCTGCCTGAAGGCCGCCCGATGACTGGAGTACGTCTTGAGACTGAATGGTGTCGCAAGACTGTATGATGTTGGGAGACTGGATGGTGTCGTGTGACTGAAAGGTGTTGCGAGACTGAATAACGTCTTGGGGCTGAGTGGCATTGTGGGACAGGACGACTTCTGGCGCCTGAGAAACTGTTGATAGGGGCGCATAAGTACTGCGTCCTCGGCCTACGCGGCGGCGAATCATGTGTGAGGGTGTTGGTGTATAGGGCGCATCGGCCGGGCCAGCATCGATGATGCGCTTCTTGCGCGCGCCGTCCTTGCGGGTGACGGGCTGAACAATGATCTGCTGAGGCCTTACGAAGCGGTTCACAAGGCGCGCAGGCAGGGAGAGGGCGATCTTGATGGACACAGTCACGGCCCACTTGCCAAAGATGTATAGGAAGGAGTTGCTGATAGGCGCATCTGGGCGGTCTGCAGGCGCGTGCTCCTCGGGGGCATAATCTTGCTCGAGCGGCCAGCATCCTGGGACGAACAGCGCACTCGGCGAAGAGGGTGAAAGGGGCTGGACCTGCTGGCGCGTAAGCTTGAGTTTGCGCGCGCTGGGCGTTGCGCGTGAGCACTCACCTGGGGCTGGGGGTCGTCAAAGCCGCTGCGGGCAGAGGCTAGCGTGCCTCCAGGAGCGCCGTATGGGAAGGCGGACTCGTGCGCGCGTTTGGACATTGTCGCAGTTGCAGTCGCAGTGGTGGGTGCGGTGTGCAATGGACAATGTTGTCGGGCGTGGGTGGGGAGTGAGGAAGGCAGAGTGGGCGTCGCGGGAGATCGAAGGTCGAGCTGCAGGCGCGTTGCTAGCGCGAACGGCTGGCCCGAGCGTATTGCCAAGTCTACTATCGATAAAGGCAACAATAGCAAAACATGGAACTTGTGCGTTAGCGTACAACGGGAATAGCACCAAGACACGTGATGACATCGGCGATATGCTTTTCCAACTCCGACTCCACATGCGGACAAGCGCCTGTGCATGCGCGGGCGGTCGTGCGTACCAGATTCACGATACATTCTTGTGCTGAACCCACCCACCGCTTTCGATATTCCTCTGAGCGCCAAGATACCCTCTGTGCTATATTTCGCTGCGTCTCCCGGCATCTGCCACTCCCACCCGCGCTCGCTCGCCTATCGCACGTCATCTGCCAAGTTTGAGGGCAAGAACCCCTCGACAGCTCAACTTCACAACAAGCGACCGCCCCACCACCCGGCACCACCCCGCAACCATGGATACGAACATGGAGGACGTCAAGATGCCAGAGGCCATGCAGCTGTCATCGGCGCCGACGTCGGAGCCTGCCACAATTCCCACCCTCGATGGCTGGATCGAGAGCCTGATGAGCTGCAAGCAGCTGGCTGAGAGCGACGTACAGAGGCTGTGCGAGAAGGTACGCGATACGAGCCTACGGCGGCCTCGTTGTGTACGCCGCATGCTGACCAAATTCACAATCAGGCCCGCGAAGTGTTGCAGGATGAGTCCAATGTACAGCCAGTGGTCAGTG
Organism: Paraphoma chrysanthemicola; assembly: GCA_020744225.1. NCBI lineage: Eukaryota > Fungi > Ascomycota > Dothideomycetes > Pleosporales > Phaeosphaeriaceae > Paraphoma > Paraphoma chrysanthemicola. Next base: position 459,244 of record JAGMWG010000016.1, read on the forward strand.
CATCAATCGTCCTTGCGAGACTAAGCTCACAGTCGCGCAGAAATGCCCAGTCACAGTCTGTGGCGACATACACGGACAATTCCACGATCTCATGGAGCTCTTTAAGATCGGAGGACCCAACCCGGACACAAACTACCTGTTCATGGGTATGTTCCTCCTCGCGTTGAGCTAAGAATCCTGCTAAGCCCCTCAGGTGACTACGTCGATCGTGGCTATTTCTCTGTAGAGACCGTGACGCTTCTTGTCGCGCTCAAGATTCGGTATCCACAGCGCATCACCATTCTTCGCGGAAACCACGAATCGCGCCAAATTACCCAGGTCTACGGCTTCTACGACGAGTGCCTCCGCAAATATGGCAACGCCAACGTCTGGAAATACTTCACAGATCTGTTTGACTATCTTCCACTCACAGCGTTGATCGACAACCAGATCTTCTGCCTCCACGGTGGTCTTTCTCCCAGCATCGACACGCTTGACAATATTAGGGCGCTTGACCGCATACAGGAGGTGCCGCACGAAGGCCCCATGTGCGACCTACTTTGGTCCGATCCAGATGACAGGTGCGGCTGGGGAATATCCCCACGTGGTGCAGGCTACACTTTCGGTCAGGACATCTCCGAGGCGTTCAACCACAACAATGGCCTTACCCTTGTTGCAAGAGCTCATCAGCTTGTCATGGAGGGCTACAACTGGTCACAAGACAGGAACGTCGTCACCATATTCTCAGGTGAGTTCTTTTCATGCAATGCTGAGAGCGCTCAGCCCTAACTTGTACAGCTCCGAACTACTGTTACCGATGTGGCAACCAAGCTGCCATCATGGAGATCGATGAGCATCTAAAGTACACATTGTAAGTCTACACATCATACCAGCCGCTTCGTGGCTCATACTAATCGTTCATCCAGCCTGCAATTCGATCCTTGCCCGCGAGCTGGCGAGCCCATGGTATCACGCAGAACTCCCGACTACTTCCTCTAGTCGGATTAAGGCTTCGTGCATCGGCAACAAGGAGCCATTACAGTCTTGGTGATAGTCACCGTGATCAAACGTGTTGGCATGTCGCATTGACGGTCACCGGCCATGCTAATTGCCCATGTACAGCCTGGCAGGCTCAGGCTTTGATAGAAATCGAAGACCAGTATCAAGTACACTGATGCCAGTCGTGTCTTCCACAAGAGTAATGAACGACTAGATGAATAAACAGACATAACATTGCGCTTCGCCATTTTTGCTTTCTCGGGCTTTGCTTGCGAACCCTGCATTCACCTTGCTCGGTGCCTAGCTCTTTCTTTTCCTGTTTCGTCTGCCTAGACAGCGGGAGGCACCTGTCCAGCCATTTGCATTAATCACCGTGCTAAAAGGATAGTGCACTCGTGTGTGACGCATGCAAAACGAGACCAACCACCAAGATGCCTCTGCGTTTATGCCTTCTGCTCGGTCGAAGGCGATTATGAGAGTACAATAAAACTCATGTGGTGGAACGACTTGAACTTCCCGATGAATGCAGAAGACTTCTGCTGCGAGGATGTCTCCTAATTATGCCTGAAGTTCTAAATCGAGGTGGCGCCAATCAATGATACGTGTGGTCTTCCCACCCTGTTTTACCTCGATTGGGCCGTAATATGTGTACAATGCAATTTTGTCTCGACATGAATGAAGCTGTGTACTTGACACAGCCATCTTGTGGAGGAGTAATTCAACCAATCAGTGAAGCTCAGAAGCTGACGCTTAACCCCGCGAACAGCCCCACGCGATCACACAAAAGTTCCGAGATCTTGCACACTTCGAACGCCAACTATGGCTTTGCAGGATATGCTGAGAACGCTGCCTGCCGGTAAGTGTTCGCATTTCTAATGAAGCTCTCGCGCTAATAAGACCTTAGAGCTGCTTCTCATATGGCACGACCATCGCATTCCCATCCTCTTCTCCGCAATTGCCTTCGCCGCATTTGTGCGCCTCGCAATCCACGCGCGAAGTCGCAGAGAGAAGGTGTCCACATCGCCACTCCCTGGATCGCCTATTGAGAAGAAGGTCGAGCTCAGGCCGGAATGGCTCCCGGAGAACACGACGCTCAGTCCCTCTGTGCTGAACACAGATAACCACGCGGAGGACGATGCAGGCGCAATTGCTGCAGTCAAAGCCAAGAAAGGGCCCAAAACCGTGAAGGGGCGGAAGACACCTAAAAGGGCAGCTATCCAGGCTCCGAGTTTCGACCATAAGACAGACAAGATCCAACCACTGGTCTTCTTTCAATCGCTCTCTGGAACGACCGAGCGCTACGCGGCACAGTTCGCCAAGGTGCTCACAGAATGGACGACAGGCTGCGATCAGTCCACCTCGTTCCTCGAACCTCAAATACACGATATATCCTACATCGAATACGACGACTTCTTCATCACTCCGCCGAAAGCAGATGCGAACGTCAAATACTTCTACATCATCCTTCTGCCGACCTACAACATCGACACTGTCCTCGATAATTTTCTTGAGAATCTCCAAGAGACTCACAACGACTTCAGGATCGACACTGCGCCTTTACGATCGCTGTTGGGATATTCCGTGTTTGGATTTGGGGACAAGGAGGGATGGCCAACAGAAGAGGAGGGTTTCTGTAGTCAGGCTAGGGAAGTTGACAAATGGATGGCTAGACTGACAGGCAGGAAACGGGCATATCCGCTGGGCATGGGAGATGTCAAGGTGGAGACTGAAGAACGATTGCAAGAGTGGCGGCTTGGTGTCCAAGAAGCCCTCGTTGAGATTGCAGAGGGACGAGGCCTTGGTGAAGGAGTTGTAGGGAGTGGGGATCCGGCTGAGAGCGACGAAGAAGACTCTGAGGAGGACAATGGCCAAAGCACAAGAGTAGACGAGATCGAAGAGCTTGGAGGCATGGTTGACAGTACTTCTGCCACGCCCATACCGATCGATTTCACAACATACAAGTCCAAGTCGAAGCCGCTCATAAAGTCCAGCGCTGCACCTAAAGAGATGGTTCCGACTTCGTCGCCTACACATGCTGCCCTCACCAAGCAGGGATACTCAATCATCGGAAGTCATTCTGGCGTCAAGATCTGCCGCTGGACTAAGTCTGCTCTTCGAGGTCGTGGCTCGTGCTACAAGTACTCCTTCTACGGTATCGCATCTCATCTTTGCATGGAGGCCACACCGTCCCTCTCATGCTCCAACAAATGCGTCTTCTGCTGGCGACACGGCACAAACCCAGTTGGAACCACATGGCGTTGGATCACCGATGCGCCGGACCTCATTTTCGACGGCATCACTGCCGCTCATTACAAGAAGATCAAGATGATGAAGGGCGTACCCGGCGTACGAGCAGAGCGCTTCGCAGAAGCAATGCGCATCCGACACTGCGCGCTCAGTCTAGTCGGCGAGCCCATCTTTTACCCACACATTAACGAACTTCTCAACATCATGCATAGCAACCGCATCTCTACATTCCTAGTCTGCAACGCGCAGCACCCCGCACAACTCGCCTCTCTCGTTCCAGTCACACAACTTTACGTCTCCATCGATGCATCGAACAAGGAATCACTACGGAAAATCGATCGGCCGCTGCACAGAGACTTCTGGGAACGTTTCTGCGCATGTCTCGATATTCTACGAAATCGCCGCTTCGAACAACGCACCGTCTTTCGGCTGACGCTCGTCAAGGGCTTCAACATGGCCGAAGAAGTGCGTGGATATGCTGATCTCGTTGAGCGCGCACTTCCTGGATTCGTCGAAGTGAAGGGCGTCACGTACTGTGGTACGAGTGCTGCTGGCTCTGCGGGGTTGACAATGCAAAACGTTCCGTTTTACGAAGAAGTTGCTGAATTTGTTACGGAGCTCGAGAAAGAACTCAACTCGCGTGGCCTTACATATGGTATTGGCGCGGAACATGCACATAGCTGCTGCGTGTTGCTTGCAGATAGGACGCGCTTCATGCGTGACGGCAGATGGGCTACGCGAATCGATTTTGAGCGATTCTTCGACCTTCACGAGGGCAAGGTGCAAGGCACACGGCAGGAGAATGGAGAAGTAGTAGGCTGGCGACCAGAAGATTACGTCGGCGCCGAGACGCCTGAATGGGCTCTCTGGGGCAATGGAGGCTTCGACCCTCGCGATCAGCGCGTGTACAGAAAAGGCAAAGGGCCCAAGACCGACGCAGACGAGGTTGCAAGTCAGCAGAGCTCGAAGCCCAAAAACGATTTGCTAGAGTTCTGATCCAAGCAAATAAAGCATGTATTATTCGATTTCTCATCATGCTGCTTTCAATCACAATACTTTTTCCCTTCTTCCTCATGCACATATCCCATATCCACAAACCCCTCGAAATTCCAATAATCCCCTTGCACACCCTCGCCCACGACACTCACATTTCCACTCATCCGCGCAGTCCAATACGCGCTTCCCTGCGCGTACTTTTTCCATGCATACAAGCCCGTGTTCAGATTCTTTCGCCGGTCTGCAAACGCATTGCCTGAAACCGTTTGAATCGCCCACTCGCCCACAAACACCGGGAACGACGAGTTCGCCGCGACAGCTTTTGCGTCGGAGCAAATAAGGCTGGAGACATTTGCAGATGTGACGGGCCGGCCGGCGAAGTAGTATTGGTGCACGTCGAGGACGAGGTTGCGTTTTGTAAAGGACTGCAGTCTATTCGACCAATACGCTGCGCCTTTGAAGGAAGTTTGCAACATGAGCGGGATTCTAGGATTTACTTGGTCTCGCTTTTTTATCACTGCTTCGAAGTACTTTTGGACCCAATCTGCCCCATTTTCGGAGAGTGCGATTGTTTGGCCGAAGGTACTTGGGTCGCGATTATCGACTGGCTCGTTGATCGGTGCGAGGGTGTATGATTGGGGACTGCATGAAGATTGGATGAATTCCAGCGCGGAAGATACCACTTCCAATGAGTATGCGAGGTTGGTCGCGTTGTTGAACCAGTCGTAGTGGCCTTTGGCTTCGCCAATGTCGACGCCGTTGATGCCGCCTGGTAGCGAGTGGATATCTAGAACCACATGCATCCCGTATTTCTTAATCGCATATTCGGAAATATGCTTGAACACGGCTTGTTGGTTTCCGCTATACAGCGCACTGCCAGGGATCTTGGCCCAGGCGGCATACGACGTAGGTATGCGGAGTAAGTTCACGCCAGCGGAAGCGAGTTTGTCAATGTCGTGGCGTGTGATGTATGTAGAGTAGCGGTGCTCGAGAACGGCACCGCACTTGGAGCCGAGGGCGAGACAGCATGTCCACTCGTCGGGAAGAGTACCGCAGTTTGTGGACCAGAAGTACGGGTCTATGAAGGCTTCTTGCGCGAACCAGCCACCGAGGTTGACGCCAGTAAACTTTGCGGTTGACCAGTTGAGGTACTTGATCTGTTGGTGGTCGGAGGTGGGCACTGCGAGTGTGGTTGAGATACTCGAGAGCAGGGCGAGAACGCTTGCGCTTTGCCGGAGAGTGGCGAACATGATGACCGTGCGAGAATCTGTAGACTTGGAAGGTGCTGAGAATGCTGGGGTTGCGAAGGTGGTGGGCTATATACTTCTTTGTGTAGTCATACACTGGCCGATTGAATTTGCCCTGACATCGCGGCATCGAGAAAGGATAGACAGTGTAGCCACGGCAGCAGATCGCGGTACACCAATTCATCAACCTCTTCATCTAGTGACGCCCAGTGTCGGTCGCAATACCACTTGAGGACTAAATTGAAGTCGGTCCCATCTACCCCAGGATCTTACCCCAGGTTCTGACCCCAAGTTCCGAAGCACAACACATGTGGCCCAATCATGATCAACGTGGCTTGACGACTAGGACAAGCATTGAACCGAAGACCTGGCGTTGTGCCGTGCGGTGCTTGCTGTGCTTGGGAGAAACAAGAGGCAGGTCTAGTGAGGTAGACGTTTCCCCACATTCGGGACTACTTCAAGGACCGGCCCACATCCCGAGCAGACTCGATGGTGACGTTGGCTTCAAAACGTACTGCACTCCGAGGTCACCAATTTTGGGAGAACGAGAGAATCAGTCACTCAGATAGTCCGAAAAGTCTTCGTCTTCGTCTTCCCCTTCAGGCACCATGCAGCAAATGCCACAAAAGCCAGTCTGCTCACCTCCTCCTGTTGGCGACGTGATTTGCGTCACAAGAGCCGAAGCTGTCGGCCTCGAAACTTGGACTTCCTGCAACATGGACGCCGTCCAGTCCAGCGCTCTGTTATCTGTCCATTGAGGCAGACTCGTAAGATGCGCGATGAAATCGGGCAGAGCAGCTGCATTGAGGCGGATGAAGGTCTGCCGGGATCCGTTTTGTTTCAAGAAATTGTCCATGTACTCCATCGTCTTGCCTTTCAACGTGACGATCATCTCAAGGAAGACGATACCGAGAGACCATATATCAGACATCGTATTCCGTGCCTCATGGTTCGCAACTTCAGGCGCACAATAACGAGGTGTCATGCCGTTAACCATGCCCATCGTAGTGCTGCCGGTTGCATCCGTGAAATCGAACGACAGGCCAAAATCTGCGAACAAGACTTGGCCTTTGCTAACGAGGATGTTGCGGGGTTTGATGTCCTTGTGTCGCACATTATTGAGGTGAAGGAATTCGAGTGCTGTGGCCAGACAGCCGAAGAAGGATCGTAGCTCAGGATGTTCAGCAGGTGTTGCGTGAACCAAATACGAGCTAAGATCGCCTTTTGCTATAGGGGTCATAATGAGGCCAATGTACTTGGCATCCGTGTAACTCCCGACAAACTCAACAACGTGACGATGCTTCAAGCGTTTCAAAATCTCAATCTCTGAAATGAATTGCTTAATGACCTCCTTCTTTCGACTACTGAAAGCAGCGCTTCGAAGGACCCGCTTCCTCGCATATTCTTTGAAGCTAATCAAGCTGAGTACTTTGTCGACCTGTCCATAACCGCCGATACCTAGGACAGCTTTCCTTTCGAATGGTAGCAAATCACCCTTTTGGAGGTAGCAGTGCCGACCGTGTTCGCCTTTCTCGAGGTCCATGGACTTGGTTAAAATGAGCTTCTGTGCGTCCACGAAAGCTGCTTTGATGCTCGGTCGAAGAAACTTTGGTAGAATTTGCTCCTTAATAGGGAACCAGTAGTCAGAGAGGCCTACGTCGATGCAGCTGTCCAACATGTTGAGACTGTTGATGGATCGTAGGACCACGTATGTACGCGGCACTCGGCTCCATATTGGATTGATGTGTCTCAATAGCATGGACACTTCCTGGATCTCGGCGTCCGTGTAGTGTTCTCGTGGACTCGCTCCTGCCAAGAAGTAGCTATTCAATCTGTTTGCCAGCAGGTCTTGGGAGCTCGAAGCTTGTGGTGTAAATGATGATGGCGCAGGTGGAGTGTCAGTGAAATTTCCTTGCAGTTGCCGTGTTCGACTAGAGGGCAATATGTCACTGACTATCTGAGTTGATATAGGCTGTTCCTGTGGAACATCAAGCGACGACATTGAGCTTACCCGTCCACGCTTGCTGCACAGGGACTGGTTCGCAAGTACCGGTCCGCTTTGCGACGAGGAAGTGGTGTCTTCTAAAGCGGCATATGAGCTAACAGCTGGGTCACTTGCGATTCTTTCGCAGGCTTGTGAACGTAGCTCAATTCGCGGATCATTGAGGTCAACGGCACGCTCAGAGGTGGTCGCGAAGATCCGTGACGGTTCGACTGTCGGTTGCAGTGCTTTGCATCGGACCTCTATGATGTTCGTGTGTTGTAGCCGTGGTGATGACAAGCAAGCAAGTTCATTATGCTGCGTAGTCATGTTTTCATGCCGTTGTGGTTGTAACAGCACCGGATAGGCCGATGAGACGTTGGGTAGGGGAGCTCCTAGGCCTTGAGCTTGAATCTTATCAGATTCGTCGACTACGGGAGAGACATGGTTACTATTTTGTTGATTGACTTCATCGTAGAGCTTCCCTGGAAGAACATCAGGCAATGGTTTTCCCCTCCTAGCGCGCATTCCATAGTACATCGAGAGGGCGAACTCGGAGAAGCTCAGTCGCTTGCTTGACTGGGTATCGCACAGCAGACTATGCAATCAGCAATGAACGACAGCCTAAGGAGTACAGGATCCTACCATATCTTAGCAACAGCATCTTCCTGCAACGCATACTGCGATAGCATGTCCCGTATCAGGCACACGCTCATACGACCGCTGAATAGGCCAACATGACTCACGAATAGGTCGAGAAATTCTCCTTGGTCCTCAGCCGTGATGAATGACAGCTGATCTACATAATGCATGCCGCGTTTGATATCGATATTCTTTTCATCTGATACAATTGGTTCTGATCTTGGGAATATAGTGCTCATACATATGCCCTGCTCCTGTTGTTCTGGTGAACTTGGCGGTAACATCTTTCTCGTCTCGCGCGTGCTGTTCGGCAGAGCGTTGTTGATCTGCTCAGCCTTTTCCCCTGCATCTTGCAATCCAGCAAAGGTGGAAAGCCTGCTTAGGCTAGCTTGGTTGGGAGGACACCACATATTGTCGTCTCGCTCTCCGAAAGGTATAAACTGTTGCCAGGCTTCGTTCGCGCCTATTCGTCGTTCACATTGCTGGTCTGGACATTCAACGCCACCCGGACCGTCTGACATGAGCTCGGCTTCAACTGATCTGCTGTAGCAATTGGCGCAGATTTGTGGCTCATGTATGCACTTAGTGAACGAAGGAAACACCTTGTCGCGTTGACTGGCGCCGCATGTCACACAGTCCTGCCATTTCGTTGTATTTTCGAAGGTATCCACTTTTGTGGACTGCTGGAGAGGGCTCGATGCTGTGCCATTCAGTTCAACCAGTTGGTCGGTCTCAGCGACTGGAGGTGGCGGTATGGGGAGCTCGGCACCTGAGGCTGAAACGTGTGTTAGTTGCGAAGGCGTTATCGGACTAGTCTTCGTGGCTTCTGCTTCACTTGTAGCCTTTGATAAGTCGTTCATCATCTTGCTTGAGTCTATAGCCCTAGCAAGATCTGCATCATACTCTTCGCTACCAAACTCTTCCCCTGTATTGTGCTGAAGTACGAGATTTACTTCCTTTATTTTAAGCATATGGCTGACCTGATCGTCATGTATAGTTGAATGAGGAGGAACACTCGGCTCGACGGGTATAGAAGCTTCCAATTGCTGCCTTGACCACCTGTGGGCTGGATCAGGCACGTGAAGCGATTTGTATTCTCGGGCAGCATTGATAGCATCAACAATGGCTATGTACCATGTTCTGCATAGCGCTGCATCTGGAACCTCGAACGCGTGCTTGGAGCTGACGATCTCGAAGGAAAAGGCCTGAACATCATCTTGGACAAGCTGAGTCGCATAACCTAGCGGTACAATGGCGCTGATCGGTTCCCCCAGTTTTTTTTTGCAAGAAATAGCAAGTGTTGTTGCGTATATTGGCACCAATGAGCGACTCGAAGGGCAAATTCCTCATTCTGGCTTTCCAGAAACTCTCGTATCTGGCTATTGGTAGCTGCAACGCTATAGCTGCTGTGATTCTGGCCGAGGAACCAGGCGAAACACTTCACAAACAGGTGACCCTGACCTGGTGCACGGTACAATAGCGTACCACCGAAGTAGCCTTCGCCATTTCGATCATGTGTTTGCCCTTCCTCCTGCCCATGCGATTGCTGGGAGTGTTCAGTGGGAGTGAAGCTCTCAGGCGGAGCTTCAGTACTATCATACTCCCGGGATCTTGCTCTCGGGCGGCCGCTAGTCGTACCAGAATATGGGGACAGAGGCGAATTCTGTCCGGGTAATGGGATGCTCTTGTTCGTCTGATAGATGAGTCTAAATTGCTGATCCGACATAGGCGGATCCGATCGTACAATGTAAAGTGTCGTTTCATCGTCAATCAATGTGTATAAACCCGCAGCAAAGTGCCGAGCTAAAGTCAAGCTTCACTAGCTTTCGTACCAGGGTGAGAGAAGAAGTGACTCACTTTCGCGATCACCACGATTCCCGTTCACATACGTGAACCGGGACCATGCTCTGACATGTTGGCGATTCTTACGCGCCCAGGTAACGACGAGAAGTGCGCCTGTCCGTAAGCAATGATCCAGGACCTGGAGTGCGTTCAAGACTCTATTCGGACTTAGTGTTAAGGTCTTGAGCAAGTGCTCTTTTATGATCGCTAGGATCTTATTACACTCGGAAGTGCTCGATCGCGTGAGCTGTGATATTATCTTCAGGTCTGCTCTAGAAGGGCCGCCCGGAGATTTTTCAATAGCTTCTTTGTCAGCTTGTGTTGCGCGGCTTGGTTGTTTCGAACCGAACGAACCTCTTCTGACTATCACCGATATCACGGAGGCTGTTTCGTAGTACTTCGGAATGCGCGTACGAGGAAGCTTCAACATGATACCCAAGGCTTAACGCTTTCGAGAGAGCAGCCGAAGTAGGTGGTGATTAATAGATTCCGTCAAGGTAAGGAACCTCACTTAGTTTGGTTAATTGTCTCATACCATAATCGCTGTCACCGAGACAGAAATTTATACGCTACCACTAACAGTCGCTACTCATATGCGCGTCAGGCAGGCAACGTTGCAGATAGTGATTGTAGGCTCGGCTCGGCTCGGCTCTGTCTGTAGGCTAGGCAGCGGGAGAGAAGCGTCCGGGGATATGAGGCCGGGCCGCCTGAAAAGATATCGACTAGGAGCAGATGCCGATACAGATTGTTGGTGACGACGGAGTAGTTGAACGCGCTGAGAGTTAGTGATGATATGCAGAATGAAGGCGTGACAAGGCTGAGACACAGTGAAGTGGGGTGCACGCAGAGCTCAGCTGCAATGTTCGGGGCGCAGCTTTGGGGCCTCGCTTCCCTCTTTGACATCGCGAGCCTCACGCAGGGTCAGATGAGTCAACAGCAGAATCAGAAAACGTGAATGACTGGAAGCATCAAGTAGGTACACTCCATCTTGTGGAGTCAACTTAAGTGTATTTGGGTATCGTCATTCGTGCTGAAGAGAAGTTTCAGCGGCTGCAGTGTTTACAAGGCTGCCCACTCAATGGAGAAAGCTCTCACTTCCCTCGATTCATCGTCCGTGGACGCGTCCGAGAACAGACCTGCGCCTCCGCTCTGAGTGCTCTTCTTCTTCGCAACATCGGCATCCTCACCACCAATCATATATGCCTTCTTCGTACCAGTCGCAAGACGACCACCGCCGACAACGTCAAGAAGGTCAAACTCGTCGTCCCAGCCAAATCCCGTTGCGGCGAAGTGGCTGTGATAACGTAGAGGATCTCCAGGGTACGAGTTGTAATGGCAACCAAATCGAAGACCAGGCATATGGTAGTAGCCGAGCGAGTGTAGATAGCGAAACAGAGGGTATGACTTAGGCACAGCTGGGAGTTCGGCTGCTGAGTCTGGCGTAGGATTTGCCAAGGGTGGGTAGGACGTTGTGGGCGTTACGAAATGCCTTGGCGTCTGAGAGGGCTTCGATGCAGTGCTGACGGTAGACGGGGCCGGTGATGCAGGCCTAGAGTCGAAAAGCGTCTCGGCCTTCGTTGTTTCATTCCGCGAGGTATCGGATAATGCAGGTTCAGTGAAGCTAGATCCTTTCATTATGAAGCCAAGACCTGAGCTGGAGTCATGATCAGACGGCGCTGTCAACGTCACGTCGCTTGAAGAAGCTTCAGTAGCACTAGTCTCCTTCTTCTCCAGAAGCTCCCTCCTCAAACCCTTCTCCTTCAGTGCCCGCTCTTTCCGCATCTCTTTCAGATCCTCGGTCCCTTTCGTGACCTCTTCTCCCCTCTTGTCCATCTCCTCTAGCCACCTCAAGCGCTCCTCTCTGCTCATCTCGCCGAAAGCCTTCTGATGGACTGCCTCGTCGTCGACGATATACGCAGCGCCCTTCTCGACGAGAACCCGTGCCTCTTCAGGCATGAGCTCTAGCGGAATGCCTAGAAAGACATTCTGCTGGCTGAGATTGGGGATCGTGCCTATCAGCATACCACAGATGTTGTGGTTGCGTCGACAATGGCTGATGATGTCGATAGAGAAGAGGAGGTAGCGGTTTGCGACCCGTGATATAGGGAAAGGCTCATTGACTGTGTTTGGGGCCACGGAGGGCGCCATACTGAACGTCTGTTGCGCAAGAGTTGTTAGCAATGCGCTCTTGCAAAAGGTTTTGCGTGAATCGATGTGAGACGTTGTGTCGAAATCATAGTGTGAATACAAAAAATTGAGTCATCAAGAGCCCCTCTTTGGGGGAGTCAGTGGATTGACAGATTATTTCATTAATCATGTAACGTGCGTAGAACAAAAAGCGAGAAAAAATGTGGGGGCTTACCTTCACTTGTGTGGTTTCATGATGGGAATCATGGGAGGAAGAAAAGCTAAGGTTCGAGCTCGAAGTTTTTGTAGTAGTGCCGCTTACCTAACGCTAAGGAGGGCACGTCCGCCATCACCGAGCCCCGCGACGCGACACAAACAACCACCGAGGTGAGACAGCGGAACGTCAACATGGCGACCAACCGCGCATCCACAACCAATGGCACGCAAAATGGGGCACAAAAATCTTACTACGAGCAACAGCGCGAGCTTCTTGTGACGGAAATTGCTCAAGTAAGTTCTTTCCCGCACAGGACACAACGAGAGTTTTGCTAACACCAGCCGGCAGAGTCTGGAGCTCGTCCTTCAAAACATCAACAAGCTCAATCGCTCGCTCGAAGAAGTCACGCAAGTTGGCAACGAATTCGCGCCCGTCGAGTCGCTATGGAGTCATTTTGAGAACGTCATGGCGAAAGATCCGGGTGAGGGACAGGAAGGCGCACAGGAGGGTGCGACTGAGCATGAGGGGGATGAGACGGAGGTTACTGAGCATCAGAAGTGAGAGTGGAGGATGTAGATAGGGGGACGTTGGGAGCGGAAGTGGGTGGTTCGCGCGGCAAGAGAGGCAATGGCTTGCAATGACTGAAAGGCATAGTTTTTTAGATGTGGGAGGCGTTGCGGCGCATTGCAAATTATGATACCCAGGAAGACTTGAACATAAGGAATGCGTTTACATCAGCAGAGCAAGGATGACATCACGAGAGCTCGAGGTTCAGAAATATGCTCTGAATGTACTTCCTGAGCGCAGGCTTCTGGGCCCACCCCGCCATGCGCAGATACTAAATACCGAATACAGATACAGAAAAAGGAAATGCTGTGGGCTTTTGGAGGTCGTCGCCCCCGTGTATCGATGATCGCTCAAGTCAAGGACAAAGAACGCCGTCGGTCATGTACGTGTGAAGAACCCTATGATGCGTGGGGATAGCGACGAGCGAACAAGATGCGTGCTGGTAGAGTATAGCGTCTTGCTGCAAAAGTGGTGATTAGGATGAGCCGTGCATGGTCATGAAACATCTAGATCGTGTCGTCCAGCGTCGTAATCTCGATATCGCCGCATCCGTCGTGGGAGAAGAGAATCGTGCGCAGCACCTTACAGGACCTTGCAGCCGCTCCGCTTCTTCTTCTTCTTGCCTGCAATAGCCAGCGCCTCGTCGTTCCCTCGTTGTGCGGGCGCAGTGGACTTTTGTTCTGGGGTCTTGTACTCGTCGCCGACGGCCATTGTCACGGCCAGATCGAAGATCTCTTCGACACCGTCCTGCTCTTTGCTACTGCACTCCATGTACATGGCGCCCATCTTCTTGGCGACCGCGCGGCCTTGCTCGGGAGTGACGGGGGTCAGACCCTGTGTCTTGAGCAGCTCGATGCAGTTCTTCTTGTTTCGGAGATCCGACTTGAGGCCGAGGAGCATGAGAGGCGTTGTTGGGCAGAAGTGGAGGACTTCGGGGTACCACTACTTCTGTTAGCATGTGCTGCAGTCCTGATGCTGGTGGCGCTTACCTTGTCCATGACGTTTTCGAGCGAGTTCGGGCAGTCAATGGCGAAGCAGACGAAGATGATGTCGGTCTCGGGGTACGAGAGCGGTCGCAGCCGGTCGTACTCTTCTTGTCCTGCCGTGTCCCACAGAGCAAGCTCGACCATCTTGCCCGTCGGTGGATGCGGGGTGTGTGTGATGTAGTTTTCGAACACGGTGGGCACGTATTTCTATGCAAGTCAGCACGATGCATTCAGTCATCTCGATAGGGCGCCTACCTCTGGGAAGTTGCCGGAGCTGTAGCTGATCAACAGACATGTCTTGCCGCACCCGCCATCGCCGACGACGACCAGCTTCTTCGAGTACGAGGGTGGCTCGGTGATGGTAGTGTCCCGTGTGTTGGTAGTGTCATATGAGCTCACGGTGCCGTTGCTGTTGCGCTCGCTGGGGGTCCGTACTGGCTTGCGGACGGGTGTGATGGACGAGTATGGGGCCTTGGTGCTCTGCTTGCGGCGCAGGTAGTCATAGTTTTGCGAAGGCGCGGTCGACATGATGGTTTGTGTGTCTTTGCGGATACCAGGTGCAGGTGTGTTGGTATCAATATGGGCAGCAAGTCTGGTAGCTGGGGCGTGGTGGAGAGTGAGTGGGCAGGCTTATGGGGCGTCAGTATTGATGTTTGGCTTTGTTACCCAGCAACCGAAAGGCGCAGAGCGGCTCGCTAGGCTCTAGCGCCACCACCCCCGGTCGACGGGCCCGCTGCCTGTCACCGTGTCCACCGCCGATGCGCGTATGCACGCACCGCCGCACATTGCATGGCCCTGTCCAAGACGCTCCCCTCACATCGGTCATGAAAGCCGCCGCCGCCTCGAGAGCCTCCCTCCGCGACCGTCACCATGTCGCTCCAGCATGATGCGCCCGCGCCCGCGCCCGCGCCCACGACCAACGCAGCCACCATGACGGGCACCGCACATGCGCAAAAGGAGCCGCGGCTCGATGCAGGCAATGAGCATCACGACCACTGTGTGTGCCCTCCGTCTGAAGTCGCGCGAGACGGACAGCTAATGCGCGCATGCGCTGAACAGACGCACGGCGACTGCCCAAGTGGCGCAATGCGCTGCGCAACCGTCTCATCCCCATTGTGCGCTGGGAGACTCCATGGCTGGCGCTGATGCAGGACAAGATACGCACGCCGTTCCTTGACGCCTACTTCGCCTATACCGCCAACCTCGGGACGCACACCTTCTTCATGATCTTCCTGCCGATTCAGTTCTGGTGCGGATACACGAGCGTGGGACGAGCGTACGTCGAGCGGGGCCTGACGAGGGTGGGAGGGATTCTGACAAGCACAGGACCGTCTTCATGCTGGCTGCGGGAGTCTACCTCACCGGCTTCCTGAAGGACATGGTGTGTCTGCCTAGGCCGCTGTCACCGCCGCTCGCCCGCATATCCATGTCGGGCTCTGCTGCACTCGAATATGGCTTCCCGTCGTCGCACTCTGCCAACGCCGTCTCCGTCGCCTTCTATGCCATATACACGATACGACAGTCGCCGGACGCTTACCACCCGTATGTTTGGACCGGACTGCAAGCCCTGTTCTACTTTTACGCTGTGTCAATCATCTTTGGACGGCTGTATTGCGGCATGCATGGATTTCTCGATGTCATAGTTGGAAGCACTCTTGGCGCACTCATAACAGGATTCCACCTGCTGTACGTCGAATGGATGGACTCGTGGATCTTCAGCGGGGCGTTTGCCGACATCTTCGTTGCGACCCTCGTCGTGTGTGTCCTAGTGCGTATCAATCCTGAGCCAGCCGACGACTGTCCTTGCTTCGACGACAGTGTTTCTTTCCTGGGCGTCGTGATTGGGATCAACTTGGGAGCATGGCATTATGCTCAGACCAGCTTTGCATTGGACACTCCCATACCATCTACTGTGCCTTTTGACTTGGCCCAGATTGGACTTGTGAAAGCCACCCTTCGAATCATACTGGGTGTTGTCATCATCTTCATGTGGAGAGCGACAGCGAAGCCTGCACTGCTGAAGATACTTCCTCCATTCTTCCGACTCCTCGAGCATGCTCGTTTGAATCTGCCGCGCGCTTTCTTTCTCAACGCTTCGAAGTATACCTCAGTGCCCACACTACACGATGACGACAATCTCATTCCGCCTGCATCGGAACTACCCCACAAACTCATGAACCTTGCGCATCCCCGCAAGCGCTCCGTGTCCGTCGGCCCACAATCCGCAGCCGATGCATACGAAACCCTTGCCTACCGCAACAGACGGCGGCGCGAGAGTGTGAGCTCACTCGACGGCGCCGTTCCAGAAGAGGCGACCTGGTCACCCAGCCCACGCTTGCAGTCCAAGCCCCAAACGCCCGCACTCGAGAAGGCGGAGCCACAATACCTTGGTGCCAGTCTTCTCCCAACACCGGCGCAATCACGCGTGCACTCGTATACCGACATGACGAGCAACGGGACCGTCAATCTATCCGAGAAAAACAACACCACTCCACCAGAGAGTGACACCGACACCATCCAATTCACGCAAACATTAACCGACGAGGAAAACGAGACGGAGAAGCGCGAAATCTTCATGAAGCTCACGAAACCACGAGTCCGGTACGACGTTGAAGTAGTGACAAAGTTGATCGTATACAGCGGTACGTCGACGTCCTCGAATCATAATTTTCTATCCATGGAAACGTGCACAATACTAATATCTGATGCAGGAATCGCGTGGATTGCAGTCGAAGGCAATCCCCTGCTCTTCGAGCTTGTGGGCCTAGGCATGCCATGATCTACCGCACAGCGCACGTCTGGCACGGCGCACTTTTTTTGGTCTCTTGTATATATATGAAGCAATACCATGTTTGCATGACAATTATCTTTCAGTCCCAGAGATAGGACTATTTGAAACGGAATGTTCAGTGACCGGGGTTTGGTGCTTGGACAATCGCATTATGATGTGTTGTTTCGAGGTTTTGATAAGCAGTTTGTATGACTGACTGGTGCAACGTGTTTCGCGTATTAAATGGACGTTTGTATAGCATTCTTCCCATCATGACATAATCTAGCTGTTGTCCGTCGACTTGGTCAATACTTCGCTGGTGGATGAGATAGCATCAAGCTGTTCATATATCTCTCGTCACGCATACCGTTAGATGGGCGTGCAACACACGAAATCGCCATGTCTAAGACATGTAATTGATGATAATTCTACAACATAAGGAGCGGCATGCACACACAAACGTTGCACATGCCGAGCTGGGTAATTCGATCACAGCTCACAGTCCAAAGATGAAAGAAACGCCTGGAATGTACCGTATATTCCTACCCATCCCCGCCGTTGTGATGTTCACAGAAGGAAGGAACGAGCGCCGTACTCCACTTCCGATGCACATATGCCTCGTCATATACGCCAGTGCTGTTTTAAATAGCACGAATCCCATAACGCCGGACCGTCGCCACTTCACTGCCTCTTTTGTGAGCTCATCGTCGTTCAAAACTCGCCCAATCGCTCCAGCGTCCGGTCAAGATGTTCCAGTGTAGCCCGTTGCACCAAACGCCCTGCTTCTTCCACCTTCTGCCTCTTTCTGACAAGCTCCTCGGTTTTCTCCTCGCCGTTTGTAGTTCCGTTTGCATCTCGCTTCCTCTTTGCATGTTTCTCGTCCTCCTTCACGGTCCAGAAGCGATGCACTGGCTTCTCGACATCCTTGATATCTTCGTCCGTGATTTGACACTCTTCGCGCTCCTGTTCCGTGACGCTCGGATGCGCGCCACCCAGTTGCAGCGGCTTGTCGTCGAGGCGGAAGAAGACGCGCTGAACGAACTTGGTGCGGCCACGCTTGCGAGACGAGATATAGCGCAGCGAGCTGGAGCTGAAGGGGAAATAGCTGCCGAAGAAGCCATAGTCGCCGTTGCGGTCTTCGATTTCAAGCATCTGCCAGCGCTCGTCGCCGAGGAGGTTGGCAAGCTCACCCCTGCCCCAGTCTTCGTAGATGTCGTTGGGGATGTTTGCAGTGAGCTTCTTCAGGTTCTTGAATTGCCTGGCGTAACGCATCCAGAACCGTCGCCAGCCAACCATTTCACGCTGCATGAGGGCTTTCTCTGCCGGTGTGGGACGCTTGGCCGCACGAAGCCAGCCTGACACGCCCGGCACGTCGACAGGATACTGGATAGTTAGCTCGTCGACCATGTCGGCAATGGGCGTCAGATTAAAGGATGCCTGGGTGGGTAGAAGAACTTCATGCTTGTTCTCATCCCCTCCAACAAAAGCCTTGAAGTCGCCGAAGTACAGAGAGCCATCGAGACCTGAGGAAGGACAAGTGTTGGTGCGGTCGCCAATAGAGATGCGGATGGGGATGTTGAGCTTGCGCAATGTTGCTACCATGGTCTGGATGCGCGACAAGACATCCGCCTTGGGAAGGAATGTCCTGCTGGGCTCAAGATTCGCCGGAAATACGTCGCACATCATGCTGTCCCATGCAAGAATTGGCTTCCAGTCGCACTTCTTTGACAGCCATCGAATGGCGTTTTGCACTTCCTCGTTCGACACAGGATCCGTGCGCACTTGATCGTTGTTTTGCTGGTGCAGATGACCGAACGGATTTCTTCGGGTCGTGACATTGACGAGGTGGAATGGGTGGAGTACAATGCCTTGGAGATTATTGATGGGCTTGATATTGATGCGCGGGTACTTCTTCGATATCGTCTGTAAGCTCTGCAGGAGGTCCTCAAAGGATGCGCCCACACCCTGGACAACGTTGTTACCAAGCACCATGTGATCGCGCTTGCACTCATCAAAGGTCTTATCGTCGAATGCTTCCTCCTCTTCGCGGTGATGATGGCCCTGTGTGATTCGGTATGGTATTGGTCCAATGACATCGCGATCACGACGGTCTTCCATCCAGCTGTATAGACCAATCTCGACATCGGTCAATCGTGACCAAGGCGTGGCATCCGTAGAGAAAAGCGAGCGATAGGGCGCGTAGTCGTGCACTCTCAGTTTGGTCATGCTGTTCGGACAGTACTTCTGGACGCCGTCTACAAGACAGCACACCCGCTGGTGTACTTCCCACTCGTTCCAGGTGCTGTACTAATGTCAGCAAAGATTCTTAATCCATAAGTACGCTACTTACTGGAAGCCTGAGTAGCGCTCGCGAATCGCAAGCAGCTTTAGGTTTGTGCACGTGGGAAAGATCATCTTCGCCACGGACCCGCCGTCCCTGCGCCGTGATATCCTGAACTTCTGCTTGAAGCGGTAGTCATTGTATGAGTAGCTGTACTCGATGCGCGAGTGTGCTGTGTAGTCGGCCCAGTTTGCTACCTCTAGCTCCTCGAGCCTGCCAAACAACTTGGGACAAGCGTCTGCCAACATCTTCCACGTCCACGTCTCTTCGGGTGTCCACACAAAGTCCTTGATAGCCGATATGTCCAGAGCTGTCAGCGAAGGCAAGTTCTCTTCTATCCACCGAAAATCATCGATGCTTGCCCAGTGTGAGAGCGCGAGCTTCTGTACATGATTACGATTCGTGTCGGTAATGCTCTCTTGGAAACTGATCCAGCGTATGGCGCCTATGCTCCTATACTTCCAGTCGCCCAGCCTGATGTCGCGCACGTCGGTCAGCTGTATGGGGTACTTGTATAGCAATTGGTTGACCGAGGTGCTGCTGGCCATGCCCTTGCACAGCCTCTTGAGGCTCCACGCAGCAGTGCCGTCAAGGTAGTCGAGGATGCACTTGAAGATGTCGTCGGGCAGCTTGAGCAGAGGACTGTTCATGTTGGCAGTGGTGGCTTTGGGCTTGGGAATGTTGAGTGGGTCAAATGCCATGGGGCTCACTTCACGGCTGCTGTCGGAGCTCTGCACGGACGGTGTCATGGGTGGCGCCATGTCGAGGAGGGCGAAGAGACTGGCGTGGGCGAAGCTCATGTGGAAGGTGAGAGGAAGTCTGGGGCTTGCTGCGAGTGGACGGACGTGGGACCGGGAGGGCTGAGCGCCGGGCTTGTGTAACCGCCGCAGTGAGCCTGAAAGGGCAAACAACACATGTGAGAGAAGGAGCGAACGAGTTGCACTTGCCAGAGCCGTCGTACAGTGAAGCTCTCACCTAATCTACTGGACACGGGGAGGGGAATGCAGGTTGCAGGCTGAGGCGTGGTGGTTGAGTTGCGGAGAACATCGGAGGTTCCACTGGCAATCGCCGGCCGCCCTGGCCGTTTGTGGACTCAAGCTTCTTTCAACCCACCAGGGCTTTCTCAAAGACGACTTCGCGCTGTCGCAACACCGCTCACACTCCCACACCACGATCACTGCTGTCATAACCACTTCCAAAGGCTGCACCCACCACAAGTCCACTATCGAGTCCCTAAAATAAGCCCCGCACATTGTCTTCGCCCACTCGAATACCTTCATCACACTCACCATGGCCGACGCACAGCTCTTCGAAGAGACCTTCATCATAAACTCCATAAACGCCGAAAAGTACGACCGTGTATCGCGTCTCCTAGGCTCATCCAGCGACGGCGCCATCACCTTCACCCTCGACGTCAACCACGAGCTGTTCCCCTGCACAGTTGGCGAGTCACTAAACATTGTTCTCGCCACAACCCTCTCACTCGACGGCACCACCAAAGAAGGCGCGGAAACGAGCTGGCGGAATGTGAGCAGACAGGGCATCGCGACGCTGGCGGACATGTATGATTATGTCTGTTACGGCAAGAATTACAAGTTTGAGGATGGCGAGGGTGAATCCGGACGAGTGTGAGTGGTCGCTGTAGAATTCATCACAAGCTGGAATGCTGACATGAGTGTAGGAAATACTTTGCAAGCTTTGGAGGGTTGTTGCTGTATATTGAGGGCCCATACAAGAAGCTCAGCGGCTTGCGCATCGACGAGATCTACCTGCTGGTAAAGCGCGCATAAGCGAACAACGCATAACAAAACGAAAAGGGAAGTAGCATGAACGGCGTTTGGCGGCATATATGGCGGTACTGGTATCATCTGTCTCGATCTATGTCTATTTGGCGTCCGGATACCCCCAAAAAAGGAGTCCTTAGATCTTCCTTTGTCCTACTCCAATTGGTAGGACTTGATCAAAACATATCCCCAGGTTCTCTGTTCTTTGGGATTATAGCGTAGGAAACTCGAGCCTTCTGTGCAATCGACTGACAATCTCAATGAAGTCCTTGTCGTTCTCGCTCGTCAAGAACCCATGCCTGACCAGAAAGTCCAGCACGACCAGCGCGCAATTTGGCTTGAACTCGCCATTCTCCATGGCTTGTTTCACCTCGTCAATAGACCATAGATAGAACTCTTCGACCTCATCATCCCCGGGCTTCGGTATCGTGTCCTCTGGCAATTCGAGATCGTAAATGTACTGGCACTCTGGCTGCATGAGATTTGTCTCGCCACCTGCCCTCTCGTCTCGAATATACCAATATGTCACCGTACCCGCAGCTCTTACTTTTGACCTTACCAAGTCTTCCGCCAGCGACGCTTCCTCCGCGCACTCGCGTACCAGGCTCTCAAACGGCGATTCTCCCGACGCAATTCCGCCCGCAACAGCATTGTCCAACAAGCCCCCATACGTCTGCTTCGTGCGTGCGCGTCTCGGCGTCCATATCTTGATCTCGCCCGTGTCCTTACTCCGCGTGTATGCCGTCAGATGCACACCATACGTAACTACACCAAGTAACGGACTCGCACTCCTCTCCACATTGAACAATAACTCCTTCCCGCGCCCATACACAGCATACAACTCGTTCCGCCATTTATTCAGCACTTTGAAATGTCCTGTCTCGCGCATCGCCAGGAACGTCGTTTCTACGGCTTGAGATCGCTCTGCTACATTCGAGCCCGCGGTCAGGGTGAGTATGCGCTCCGAGTCGTCGAGAGTCCACCCAGGTACGCTGCGGAACACCTCCGCAACGGACGGCAGCATGTAGCCCAAGGCATAATCGTGATTCGAGACGCGGAGTTGGTAGTAGGTGTTGACGCGCGCGAGGTAAGCTGTGGGATCGGATTCGGGGTACGGAAAGCCGTCGCATTGGGCGACAAGGTCGAGGTTGGAGAGCGACATCGTTTGTAAGATTTTATTCGAGATGTAGTGCAGAAGCTTTGCTGGTGAGATATCTGAGACGAGAGATGTCAGCTTGTTGCGTCATGTTGGAGCTTCTCGCCAGTGAACTGGTGGGGGCGGGGTAGTGAATTGATTTTGACCAGGGAGCTCTTGCCCTGCATTGGAAGACGCATCGCAAGCGTTCTCCTGCCACGTGCCTCCCTTGATCTAAGACGCTAGAACATGGAGATTGAGCCACAGAATTGCACCTAGCTATTCCGCATTCCTAGAGGATCATATCAAAGCCTGCCACGGGACTCAATTTCCCACAATGCTCCAAAATTCAGTCTCGTGCTTCCTCCGCACCAGACGTCCCTATCAACAACCATCACCATGAGCCATGCTACCTCCAGCAAACCCAACGAGCTTACTCAACTCCCGAAAGAGAGCGTCGCTTTAGTAGTACCAAAGCAACATGTCAAGACTGTCAAATCGGCACTGGAACGAGCTGGCAAACTCGACCGCAACGTCAAGATTACTCCTGAGATAGTAGCGCTCGACGACTCGGCTTCCCAGTCTTTAAGTGGTGAAATCCAGTTTCTAGCACAATCGGATTTGGCACTGCAGTCCACCGGGTTGACTGGACCCAGAGAAAAGAGGCCTGACTATATGCACATTCCTACGACCATTGCGTATCCTTGGAACAGAAGAACGAGGAAAGAAGCCGCAGGCGTGGAAGAACCGGATCTCCTCAAACTCGAAATTCTGGAGGAGATATGTATACCTGAGCTGGCGCATGATATCCGACTAGCACTCCACACGGCTTCGAATATCGACCCGGCAAACCTAGAGAAGAATCCACTTCGCAGAGCCCTCAAGGAAGCATTCGACAATCTCCCTGTTTCAGTTTTGGCGAAGCTGGATCTTACATCCAGCACCCTCGTCGAATCTTTCCCCGAAGGTTATTCCATCTACAAGCCAATGCTTCTCCTTCCCCACAACGCATTCACTTCTCCACCCTGGCAGATGCTCCTCGCCTCGCACTCGGTTCACTCTGTCACTCTGAGTACGATCTGGATACATATCGCTGCCGCACTGAACACATCCCACATCGCTATCAACTCTCCCATTCCTCTTCAATCCTCCTCCAGCGACTCCAACATCCTTCGCAGCCCCGTCAACCTCACGCCCATCCACGGCTCCTTCGGCCCGCCAATCACACCTCAACGTCTCTCGAATCCTACACCCACAGACTTTGAACAAGCGCTCTGGGTAACCACGACGCAGAACAACATCCACCAAACATGGGCTCCACAATACACAATGTTCTCCCGCGGCAATATGCGTGAGAAAACACGACTCTTGAACGTACCCTCCGTCACCACGCTACCACCACACAGCGCCGCACTAGACATGTACGCCGGCATCGGCTACTTTACATTCTCGTACCGCCGCGCCGGTTTGCGGCCTATTATCTGTTTCGAACTCAATCCCTGGTCCGTCGAAGGCCTGCGTCGCGGCGCTGCGATGAACGGGTGGAGTGTTGCTGTCTTCACCAACGAAAACATTACAGGCGAGGAATTAGCTACCGAAGCGGATTTCATCGTGTTCCAAATGAGTAATATCCATTCCATCAAGCTTCTCCCCCATCTACAGAAACTCGAGTACAAGATCCGACATATCAACCTCGGGCTTCTGCCAAGCTCACAAGACTCGTGGCAGCATGCGGCGACGCTGTTGGATCGAGAACATGGAGGATGGATCCACCTCCATGAGAACCTCAACATCAACGCCATTGAGTCGCGTAAATCGGACATCGAATCCGAGTTCCGGACATACATCCAAGTCGGGGTGGAGCGACAAGTCACTGTCGAGTGGGTTGAGAAAGTCAAAATGTATGCGCCGGGCGTGGTTCATTGCGTGTTTGACGTATACATTGGCCCTGTGTGAAGAGCTCCAAATGTAGATGAAGACTAAGGTCTATGTTGTGTTAAATAAGATTTGTCAAAGCCCATGTTTACAAATCGTTCCTGCCCTACCTACTCCTCCCATCCCCCCAACACCCCTTCTCCCCCATTGCAAAAATACCCCAAATCCATATAAAGGTCAATTCGAGGACTCGAACAATCACCTCTTTTCAAACACACCTACAACGTCTTCAACACCATTGACCAAAGCAAAAAGGAAAGGGTATGGCGCGGTTGTTGAAACACCGTCCGGAGATGTTGAATGTTTGATTGTGTTGGAGTGATTGGCCAAATCACGGAGCTACTTTCCCAGTGAATCTATGGATAAGATGGAACATGTATACATGTGCTCGTGAATAGACATTGATACAGAAGTGGAGTGTATGCCGCGCGGTGTCTTGGCGTTGTGTGGGTACGGGGGATGCGAGTTGAGTAAGAGCGAGGGCACCATCGAATACCTTGTGAGGCTGAGTGATCTATTGCACTTACCCAATATCTTCATTTAAAAAGTAGAAGGTCGCGATGAATCGAGAAAGTACGCCACGTGTCGAAATACCAGACCTAATTCACAATGATGCAAAAGACTGAGTAGTGAATTTTGAACTTTTTTTGTAAAGTACTACGAATCTTTCAAGATACCTATATTCTTCCACCTCGCACAAAAAGCCCCGCTCGGAGAAGAGAAGCAGGTAATCCCAGACACTACAAACAGATATACTAAGGACAAGAGCGAGCGGGCTTTTCTGCTACCTGCACCACAACGCCTAGCCACTGAGGCAGAGTCAAACGGGGGTATGTACAGCGTCCGCGCGGCCAACGATAATGGCTGGTGTGTGGTCGGTAAGAACGCCCCAACGCCGTTTGTGTATGCTATTAAAGTGTACATGCGCAATGACTACGCAGAGCAAGATCCGTCTGGATCGAACAAAAAGGAGATTTGAATTAGACGATGCTGTGTAAGAAGTAGTGGTATCTAGGAAAAGGAGAGGCGAGGCTTTCATGCGCCTGTAGGTTTTGATGGGACATCATCTGGCTTCGACGCGAAAGGTCCGACGACAAAGTCAGGTGTCGTGTCAGGGTTCTGACTGGGTGGCCCGCGATATTCACTCGGACTAGGAGCAAGGATTGGATCCGTGGATTTGGTGTCGGGGTGGATTTCAATGCCCTCCTGCGCTTCGAGATCCTCTTTCCGCGAATTGCGGCTGAATCGGATCGAGTCGTTGTCGCCACCGTTGCGATCGATCGGCGACCAACCAGCAATACTACCGGCGACGATACCAGCCATGACGGTGGCGGGTCCGAACGCCGAATTGGACCGGGACCTGCCACGGCGACGGCTGTTTGGAGTAGGAGGCGCGGGAGAACCCTCTGCCTCGTTTGTTTGGGGGCCGTTGTTTGGTGTGCCAGGGAGCGACTGGCTGGAGCGTGACCTGGTAAAGGCCTCCTTTGGATGCTGCATCTTGAACTTGAGATTGCTCAGACGGCCACCACGGACCTTCTTGATGAAAGCAAGCTCGTCGCGGATCTCGAGAAGACCTTGATTCCATTGGTAGTCTTCGTCTGATACGACAACCTCCGGAGTGCGCTTGCGCCTGAAGAAGTCGGGGATGCACTTGCGAACAAGCTCGTCGGGAATCAAACGAACAATGACACCAACGGGGAGCGAAAGGGCTCCCAAGACTATGGAGTAGCCCCATTGAGCACCGTTGAGGCGAGTGACCTTGAAAGCAACACCACCAACGAAGATGATCATAGTCTGACCACCGATCATGATGCACAGAATGACGATGAAGAACCAATTGTGGGTAATACCCTCGAAGACGTTGAAGCGGTTGTCCAGTCGGCGATTGTTCAATGCGTTGAAGATCTGCATCCAAACAAATACGTTGAAGACGAGAGCTGGAAGCTGCTCGCGCTCACGCTCGCTATCATATGAAAGGATAGATTCGCCTGCGAAGTAGAGGATGAAGGTGACGACCAGTTGATAGATTGCCTGACCAATGATCATCTTCCACATCCTCAAAGTGATGAGTGGTGCAGATTTAGGATCCGGCTTGCGGTCAAGGAGACTCCGGGTGGGGGGATCGGTGGCAAGCGCAAGCGCAGCGAAGGTGTCCATGATGAGGTTAACCCAGAGAAGCTGAACGGCGGTAAGAACGGACGTCTGGTCCTCGCTGGAAACTGCGGAAACAAAGGTGAGAACGACTGCGGTGATATTGACCGTGATCTGAAATTGCAAGAACTTCTTGACGGCATCGTTGACAGCACGTCCCCAGAGCAAAGCCTTGACAATAGATGCGAAGTTGTCGTCCATGAGAATGATGGCTGAAGCCTCCTTGGCGACCTCGGTTCCAGCAATACCCATACTGAAACCAACATCGGCAGTCTTCAGAGCAGGTGCGTCGTTGGTGCCGTCTCCGGTGACAGCGACAGTCTCGCCGAGCTCCTTGAGGCGCTTGACTAGGCGACGCTTATCCTCAGGACTTGATCGGGCGAGAACGCAAAGCTTAGGAATGATGGCGTCCATGTCGCGCTTTGAAAGTTTGCGGAATGTAGGTCCCTCCATTACGACGCCTCCAGGCACAAGAATGCCACAGTCTTCGGCGATGGCCTTGGCAGTGAGAACGTTGTCACCCGTGACCATGCGAACATAAACACCTGCATGCTGGCAGTCTTTAACGGCTTCGCGAACACTTGGGCGGAGAGGATCCTGGATACCAACAACAGCGAGGAATGTCATCTTGTTGAAGATATCCTGGAAGACCGCCTGCATAGGGTCATCCTCGTTCTTGCGAGAGTCCCGTGGTGGCCAGCTCTCGAAGTCGCGATAGATGAGACCAATCGTGCGGAGTGAGCGGGACGCATAGGCAGTGATGACATGTTCGAGAGTCTCGCGGTTGTCCTCGGTGAGCGGTGCCTCCAAGAGCTCCTTGGATGCGTCTGTGACGATTTTGTCACACTTGTTCAAGAGGATCTCGGATGCACCCTTGACATACAGGCGGTACCGACCGTCGTTAAGCTTAGCAACGGCTCCAGAGCATTTGATAGCCGAGTCGAAGGGAATAACTTGCACGATATTGGCATTGGACCGCTCTTGCGCAACATTGCCCATGCCGAGGTGGTCGCGCGCAAAGCTGAGCAATGCAGTTTCGGTCTTGGAGCCAATGAACGGATCGGGACCTCCAGTCTCGCCTTCAAATGCTGTCGTATTCTGGATGATCGACTGTTCGAGAAGGTCCTTGACGTCTTTGCTGATTGTATTCACAAATTCTGTAGCCGAAACGTCGTTGGGGCCCTCAACAGGAGACTCTATAGTTTTCCCCTTTGCACCATCATCGATCGGTTGTTGTACGTCGGAAGACTTGAGAGCCTGATCACCAAATCGCAGAGCAGTGCCGAGAGAACCAGCAACGACTGTCATCTTGTTCTGTGTCAGGGTACCGGTTTTGTCGGAACAAATCGTGGTTGCGTTGCCCATGGTCTCACACGACCGCAGCAGACGAACAAGGTTGTTGTCCTTCAACATGCGAGTTGTAGCAAAAGCCAGGGCGAGGGTAACAGCGAGAGGAAGACCTTCGGGAACAGCCACGACAATGACAGTGATAGCAACGATGAGGATATCGAGGAAGTTCTGGCCCTTGTCGGCTGGGGATGCGTTGCTGCCCTTGAGACCGACGAGGAATTCGATGAACAGAACAACGAAAAGGAGTAGAGCCGCTGCTCCACCGAGCTTTGCAATGTATGTGGCGAGGTTATTGAGCTTCGATTGGAGTGGGGTCACTTCGGTGTCCTCGCGCAGAGACATCATGGTCTTGCCGTAGCTCGAATGGATACCAGTTGCTGTGACGAGAAATGTGCCGACGCCTTCAGAGACCTTGGCGCCAGAAAGGATGAAGGGGTCGATCTTCTTCAGGTTGTCATGCCTCTCTATGGCCTTGAAAGCTTCGTCTCCGGCCACCTTCTTGAGCAGGTCAGATTCACCAGTCGCAGAGGACTCGTCGCATTTGATTCCATGACCCTGGACCAGGATGCCGTCTACTGGGATCATGTCACCGGGTTCCAGGTTGACTAGATCACCAACGAAGATGTCGTATACAGAGATTTCAAGCATCCTTCCGGAGCGAATGACCTTGATGGTGCGATCATCCTTCTTGCGATTGAGCTTTACGAACTGGCGTTCTTTCTGCCAATCGTTGGCGGCACCAACGATGACAACGATAGCAATAGCGACGATAATGGCGACACCTTCGATCCACTCGACTTTGGGCTCACCAGGCTCATGCTTGACACCAAAAGTCTGGTAGAGGCCAAGCGCCAGCGAAATAACAGCTGCTGCAGTAAGTAGCAAAAGAACCTTGTCGTTGTAGGCCATCCACGCTAGTTGGAAGATGTTCTTGGGTTTTCGCACAGGGAGGCGATTGTCGCTGTAAACACGTTTGCGGTCTGCAAAGGCGTTCGCGCCAGCCTCGTGGGCAGAGTTTGTATGAGTGATACCAGCTTCTGGCATGCCTTGGGATGGGTTTTGCGATGTGGTTGGGGCAGTGGCCTCGTCAAAGGATACAACACCATCAAGCGTTGTCTCGTCGATGCTAAGACCAGCTTTCCTATCGGTTCTTAAACCCTTTTCTATGCCGTCTAAGCCGCCAAGCGCGTAGAAGGCTCCTAAGCTCTTGGGATTGTATAGCTTGCCGAGCTGGCCAGGGGAAAAGGCGAACTTGTTATTCTCAACCTCAAACTCGTGCTCCGTGCCTGGGTCTGGCTTGAGCGCATCTTTTGCATCTAGGACCTCTGTAGGCCCCATTTCGCCCATCGGTATGTCGCCTTTGTGTGAAGTCACATAGGTCGCACTGGAGTTAGACTCGCCATTCTCAGTCGCCGAGTCCATGGAATTGCCTCGAGATCGTGGCGCACCAGGAACTGCGAGAAAGCCGGTGCCATTCCAGCCTTGTACAGGCGACGAGACATTGTGCGGCGACGTCGGTCTGCTTGCGTTGCTCTCGAAGGAGTTGGCATTCCGAAGCTCCTGCGGCGACTGCCGTGCCTGTGTAGGAGATGCGTTGCCGTCTACAGTAAGTTGTGTGGGCGATCGGTTGTCTTGGGCATCTGCAGCAGGTACCGACTCGGACATGTTTGTGTCGTTGGGATTGACGGCAGACGTGTCGATTGTAATAGTAGGAGCGCGCTTTCGTCCCTCGGAGGGCACGTCGGGCGCGTTACCGTCAGCCATATTGGGGTGGTAGCCTGATGGTCACACCCTACGCGGTCGCTGGGGGCCGAAACGGAGGAGGACTAAGGCTGAGTCGCTAGTGGAAGCGATGGATACGAAGGAATAATCGTGGTGGTGAGATGGACGCCTTCCGGTGAAGCTAAGCGTGCCGCATGCGTATTATGGGCGCGGGCAAGGGACTCGGGTTGAGGGAGGCGAGGCGGTGCTTGCCTGCTCGGGTGCTGGTGCTGATGCTGATGCAGGAAGGAGCTGGGAGCCAAAGGAAGGTGTATCTCTGCGTGGAGTTTGCACTAAGCTACACAAACTATAGTCAGTCACGCGTTCATGTGCGTTCGCTGCTTGCTTGCAGTGTGTTACGTCGTTGCACCGCCACGCAGGTTGTCCATTCAAGCTGGGTGCGGCGCGTTCTACCATTCACCGGCAATCGCGAGACTCACCTAGGGGCATTGGTTGCTTGGGAGAAGGCGAAAGGCTAGCCGATGCCTGATGCAGCTGAACAATGGGCTGGTGACGATCTAGAAAGCGCAAGAGTGTTTGCGAGGGAGGCTGTGCAGCCGGGCGCAGCAATTCGTGGACAGTTTGCAATTGTAGTTGCGTTCTTGAGGGCGTACCGTGGCAAAGACACGTCGAGAAGGAATTCGAAGAGACAGCAAGTTTCCCAGTGCAGGACACGCTCAGGGATTTAGCAGATTGGCACTGACCGGGGCGCGGACTCTCCCCGTCGCTCAAGATCGCCTTCGTTGTAGCGAAAGGACCAAGACGTCTTGGCCGGGCAGTGCAAGCCATTCTAACCGCATTCGGCCGCCCATCGCCTTAGGCTCTCGCCCGACAGCTTGCACGGGAAAAGCCTCTGCAGCGCGAAACCCAGGCTGCGTTTCATCTGGATGGTCGCGCCAAGTCACCATTGCAGCAGCTGCAGCGGCGCGCATCTGGTGTGGAGAGCGGTCATCGTGGTCGTCGACAGGGCCGCTGCCATGTGTCGTCCTGAGCAACGAGGGTGACACGACAAGGCACGCTGCACGCATTCCCGAACAAGCACTCTCCGAACGGGGCACTTAGATGAGGCCAAGTCCCAGGGCGTCATGTCGCAGCATACATTTCGCGAGGCGACAACAGAGGCTGTCCTGGGCGCCGTCCCGTGCTTCTGGTAGCCAGCCAACATGTCCTCCGCCAACACACCAGCATGAGCGTCTTGTATTTCAACTGGCCGCCCCCTTTGCTGTTGAGCTCAGATCCATCATAGACTACTTGTCGTTTGCCGCCAGCACCGTCTTGAGCTTGACTGCTGCCGAGCGCATCTTGTTAGCACAAGCGCACGCTACGCTACTGGCGACTCTTCGTCCAATGCTTCTCGATTTTGGCGTGCCTGGCGATCACCCGACCGCGGAAAGACAACGCAAGACGTCAATGGCCGCGAGGCCAAGAGCGCAATGCTTGGCTTCTCCGCGCCCACCTGGAGCAAGATTTCGAAGTCGAATTTCAAGATTGTGTCAGAGGCACTCAGGATTCTCGCCATGGTGCCCTCACACGATCCCTGGCAATATCTAGATGATATCACGGAACCGATGCACGAAATTGCCGCAGTTGCAGCCCCGACTGAGGTCCCGCGTATTTCAGGCGTAAGACCAGGCTCAATCTTGGAGGCCCAATTGCGCAGGACGATGTGCTCCAAATGCTTTGAGAACAAATTCACCTTTATTTTGCCAGCTTGTTGTTGGCGCGCATCCCCGCAGATAGAAGGGTAAACCTGGTCTGTCAAGCTTCGAGACGTTGCTTGCTGCACACAAGATTGGCGCAGCGCTTCTCAGATGACCAGCATTCGACCTTGGCGACTTGGACGACGAACCACAGCGCTTGTGAGATGCACGCCATCGATGGGTTGTTGTCCGTCACTGTGCGCAAGCATCTTGAGTTACAGAGTCGCAGCGTCATCCACGTCGACTCATAAAGTCAGTAATCTGACCTTCGACACGGGCCTATGCAAAAGGGGGTGCTCGAGCTTGGCCTTTACTCGTAGCATCGGTGCATCGCCCAAAACGTCTCCTGCTCGTACAGACCTCTGCGTGAGGATGCATGTCTCTCCTGAACCTCATTGCGCCTATTTTGAGATGGCCATGTTTCTTCAATTGTTCGCTGACGTGCAGGACGTTGCGGGCTGTGGAGCCGGCGTTTACCAAGCGCCCCGCTCCCTTTTCATCCAATCAGGTGTCGCGCGCAAAACAACCCAACTACACCACCAACAATGGACCATCCTTTTAGCAATCAATCGCAAAATGTGTCACTGTCAATTCAACATGCACGCCCTCCTCGCGGGCATGGCAAAGCCTACTTCGGCGCGAAACTGGAGTCGATTACCAACGATGACCAGCCAAAATTGCTGACCAACGTGAGAATGCCTGCATGTTTTTTGACATGCGCCTTTGAGCCCAAAGGGGAATATCATCACAATGATCAAGAACTACAAAGGTTCTTCATGTGTCTGCTTCACACTCAAGTTATTTTCAGATTCATTTTGACCACTCTCCAATATTTCAAAGTATCTCTCCTTGCAGAGTCCACGTTTTCTCATATCTTTCGGCCCCCATCTCGTCTATCTTTACCTACCGGAGTGAAACAATCGTACCTGCATATTGGCCCCCATAACGAAGATCGACCCGCTTGGCCCAGGAACAGGCCTCACCAGTGCCGCAGCCAGATTTAGCGATACATTTTAAACTCACAAATAATTGATAGCGAATCTTGAAGCCAGCCAACAGCCACGTCGCAGACATCCAAGATTGTTCCCAAAGGAAACAACGTAGACAGCTTAGTATACAAACATGTCTGCTGGAACCGAATCTCCGGAACTCTTTGTGAATGGGTGGACGGCTGTACCCCGCAGCTTCCAAAAGAGTCTTGCAGATGTCGATAAGAATAGACAGGCTGAACTCGTCGTATCCGATGCGACACCGCCGAGCAGCGACATCGCACGGAAGACTGAGCAGTTTGCAAAGAAAGAATTGCCGGAAAAGACATTCAACCACTCCATGCGTGTTTGGTATTATGGTACGTGACGATCCTTCGTATGAAGTCTCGGCTGCGCCCAATGTGCGAGCATTGAGACATGCTTGCATCAGAATATATTATAGCAAGGCCGCTGAAAGCAATAGGATATGCAATCGTGCAGACGCATTTCCCGCACCTCAAGCCTCTGCTCGAGACCTATTACCTGACATGCCTCCTCCATGATCTTGGCACGACTGAGGAGCACACACATGGCACGCGCATGTCATTTGAGTACTATGGCGCATTCAAAGCACTCGACTTTTTACGCGAGAGTGGCGCTCAAAAAGACCAGGCAGAAGCTATCAGCGAAGCCATTATTCGCCATGCTGACCTCGGTGAGACGGGTACACTCAGTTCTCTGGGCATGTTGATACAGTTGAGCACTGTTTTTGGTGAGTTTCCTCTTTCGCTTTCGCATCCAACACCAATCACAAATCTGCACTACCCTGGATACGCAGTCACAGCATAATCGCACCACATCCGCCTTCCACGAGTCCAGAAATTATGCCATCAATCTTCATCCCCGCACAGCCATACTCCGGAGAAATGAAGTGCGTCAAAATGCTTGTGCCCTCGTAGGTGACGTACGTATCGCATGAACCCACCACGGCGCAACCACTTTATCCAGACCATATCCCCGACGTCACCACGCGTCCTACCAAGCACCACGCCAGCTAGTCCCAAGCCCCTGGCAAAAGTTCTTGCCATGCGAACCCAACGGTTCTTTCCGTCCCTCAACCAATTTGCCATCTCGCCATCTCTTTACCGATCGCCACCCGACCCCTCGTGGTGCGCGGGACCTAGTCCCCAAGCGGCAAAAACTTGACGCGCGCCACCGCTCCGACCCCCGATGCCCCGATGCTTGGATCCACAACTGCAATAGGCACAGCCTCCCTTCTCGCCCACCGATTATCGCACACGTCGATAATTTTTCAATGACCGATGGATTAAGCGTGTGTGTGTTTCCGATGAGAAATGCCGTGCTTGGCCGCCACTACCGAATGTCGAATGTTCCATTCGAAATTTCCTTCTGCTACGGTAACAGTCACAACGGCAG
Organism: Paraphoma chrysanthemicola; assembly: GCA_020744225.1. NCBI lineage: Eukaryota > Fungi > Ascomycota > Dothideomycetes > Pleosporales > Phaeosphaeriaceae > Paraphoma > Paraphoma chrysanthemicola. Next base: position 492,406 of record JAGMWG010000016.1, read on the forward strand.
TCTTGGCACAGGCTGTGTAGAAATGAGTGGTGTGCACCGAGGGAAACGAAAACTTGTCGCATGTGAGAATTGGCTGCCAATAAGATATGCTGGATCTACTGGATATGCAAGTTGCCGAGTTGGGCGAATACCCACGGTATCCGTAACAATCTGCCGCGCGAAGGGATGGAAGGAAGGAAATATGCCTCGCGTTGCGCCTCGTGGATATCACCATGGACAAAGCCGCCTGGACGTGGTGTTACAGTTCTGATCGACTAAGGACCTTGCTGATTCCGCTTTGGACACACTCGGGACCTCACAAACACTCCTTTCCACAGTTCACCATCATCCTTGCACAAACTCTACATTTTTTTTCGTCTGACTATCAACTTACTAACCCCTCTCGCCTCTCACAGACAACGTCGGTCTCAACCCACACCTCATATCCAAACAAACCATCGCCAACGTCGTCGCTGCGTATCCGCGCAAGCAATGGTCTTCGTGCTTCGCGGCGGCCATGACGCTGGAAATGGGCCTTAAGCCGTGGTGCCATACGACGGCGAATGAGGGGTTTGTGGACGCGGTGTTGGGGAACGAGCTTATGGAGGAATCTGATGGGTGAGTTTGCAAGGGGGAAAAGGTGGTGAGGGGGGTAGGAGACCTGCGGGTCGTGTGGTAGATTGAAAGCTAGGTAGATAGAATAGTGTTTGTGGTGGAGCATCGTGTTTGTTGGGAATGGATGTATTCACGGATTGGTTTGATTTGAGTTATTTACCTTTGACGAAATGGATGATGCTTTTTATGTGAGGTATATATACTAAGCAGGCTAAACACTTCCATCTTGCGGAAAAGGATATATACACTTTTCATGCTTCTCCGTGTTGATACACATCCGCAAAAATTTTCCCTTTCACTTTCGAATATGTACAAATCCACGTCGCGCAGAAACATCGCTCCAACTCCCTGTCTGATGTTCCCTCGGCCGCAGGAAGCTTACACAGCCTCGCACGCCCCGCTTTGTGGATATCCACATTATCTCCATTAACCCGTACTCAGGTCCCGCTCTGGTCCTCGGCTTCATCCTCGCTATCTTTCCCCTTCTTCTTCAAATGCGGCAACTCGATTGCAAACACCAGGATATTGACAATGACAAACATGGCGATTGCCGAAATGAACACAATCCGGAGACTGCGGCTGTATGCATCGATGACTGGGTGTCGTTAGTTGAAGTGGCTGTGAATGAGTGAATATCCGACAAGTGCCGGTGATGGGTTGAAGGATGGTTAGAGTTTTGTCGTGCCGCTGTGGTACTTGGCAGGGGCAGTCAAAGAGCTGTACAGCACATACCTTGGCTTTGATGCTTAGCATCGAGGTCGATGATGCTTCGCACTGATTTGCGCACGCGTTCGATGATCTGTATACTGTGTTAGTGGAGATTGGGGATGTCCGGGATATTTGGAATGAGGGAGGCGCAGCCTTGTCTAACAATATTGCCAATATCGACCTAATTGGTATGAAGATGCCCGATCGCAAGAGATGAAGACTGCGTTACGTCCAAGGCGTCCGCGAGGCTGATTGAAATACGTACCTCGTCCTTTCGATGACCGGTCACGAGCTGCTCGAGATAAGCGGTCAAGGCATTCTGTAAGATCAGACTGCTGAAGCTGACACCCATGACGATGCCCAAACTGCGCCACAGAATCAGCGTGCTGGTCATGACCGCTTGGTCCTCTTGGGTACTGGTCGCGAGTACGGCGAGACTAGTCGCTGGGAAACTCAAGCCTTGACCGATGCTCGACGGCACAAGGAAAATGGTTGCTAGCCATTCTGGAATGTCGTCCCACATAGACGATAAGCAGGTGGCTCCAATCAGCATGCTCAGGGACCCGACTATGATGAGCCATTTCATGCGTCCAGTTGCCGTCATGATGAAGCCTGCTGACACACCGCAAATAGTGAGCGCGACGGATGGTCCGGCAAGGCGGAAGCCAGATACTGATGCAGTCTCGAGCTTTACAGCTTGAAAATAAAGAGGTGCGTTGAACAAGATGGTGTTCATGCCGATCTGGGCGAAGAAATTGTTGAAGACGAGGTTGCCGCGCGGTTGACTGAAGAGCATAGGTAGTGGCATGACTGCCCTGGGCGCGCGCGACTCTACCCATATAAGGACACTCCCGGTAATCGTGGCTACAATGAGAGATACAATGACGAGCGGATGACTCCACGGAAATATGTTGCCACCGAGGTTCAGGCCAAGGATCAGAAAAGCAACAGATGCAGCAAGGAGGAAGGAACCGGCGACGTCAAAGCCTTTCATGGCATCTCGAATGCCCAAGCCGTGTCTCTGCGCTAGATTAGGCCCCAGAGTTGAAGGGGTGGTAAAGTATGCGTTGATGAGAAGCGCGATGAAGAACGGGACTTGAATGGCAAATGTCATGCGCCACCCGATCTTGTCGCAAAGAAAACCGCCAAAGGCAGCACCGCAGGCTGAACCACCGCCGTAAAAGAGGTTAATGTAAGCTTGGTATGTGCCTCGCACCTGGATACTGACAAGGTCGTTGGTCATGACGTTGCCCATGGAAAGTACGCCGGCTGCACCGATACCGCAGAATGCCCGTGCTGCAATGAAGCTTCCAATACTCTGTGCAGCTGCACACCAGGCTGTGGTAGCAGCCAGAAAGATCAGGCCAGCAAGATACAACGGTCGTCGTCCGAAAGTGTCTGACAAGCGACCCATGAGGGGTTGAAGTGAAGTCGAGGTTAGCAAAAATGCTGTCGATAACCAAGAGGCGGAATTCGAAGCGTTGAAATAAGATGTGATGACAGGATGGCTCGAAGCCATTAACGTGGAGTCGAACATAGCAATCTTAAGCACATTAACAACACTCAAAGACACATTTCAGCCTCATTGTCCAACTTACGAAGTAACCCATCACGATTCCGCCAAACACGCAGCGAAATCTCCATTTCGATACTCCTTCAATCAAACCATTCTCTTGAAAGCTGACCAGATGCTCGTGGTCTGACTGAGCTCCATCGTCATCGGGTACGACCAGCTGTCCATGCGAATAGCTCCTACTCCGCGTCTTTCCAAGTTCAGGAAACGTAGGAGCGCCGCCTTCGCCCTGCTGCGCTACTTCTGCGGCCAGAACATCCGCATCTTCTATCGGCGATACATCTTCGTTACGTTCGGTGATCCTCCGAAGAAGCGGCGTTCGCTCGGAAGCTCGTCTCGATCTCCCACGGCTGCTCGATCGTGATCGCGTCCGCACAGTAGAACCCATACGGCTCCTGTCCCGGTCCCCAGTGAAGAGACTCCACCAGGAAACAGGAGGAGTGGACGAGTTATAAGATTGCGAAGTCATGCTGAGTTTGACGTCAGCCATGGAGTTGGTGAGGTAGGAGCTGATTCCGAAAGCAGCTAGGCTCAAAAAGGCTAAACCTGCCGAAGTCGCCGCGGGCTTTGAATGTTATCAACGGCGATCGTCACTCTTTGATTTATACACGAAAAATGAAGACACCGTTGAGAATAGCAATTTTGGAGTGCGATACTCCGCTGCCAGATATTGTCGCCAAGTACGGCCTCTATGGTCGCATCTTCAGCACTCTGATCGAGACTGCCGCGGAAGGCTTGAGCTTATCTCCGAAAAAAGACCTCGTCCTGAGTAGCTTCGATGTGGTGAACAAACAGGAGTATCCCAATCTGGAGGACATAGATGCTGTCTTGATCTCTGGCTCCAGTAATTGAGACTGCATCGCTTGACCATCCGTATCACTGATTAAGCGCAGAGCACAACTCATTTGACAACGATCCATGGATTGTCAAGTTAGTCGAATTCACACAAACGATACTGAAGCAAGATCGGATCCGGATTATTGGTGTGTGTTTCGGTCATCAAATTCTAGGTCGGGCGCTAGGCGTCAAAGTTGGCCGGAGCGATGACGGATGGGAGATTTCCGTACTGCCTGTCGAGTTGAGTGCGAAGGGCAAAGAGATATTTCAGCAAGACAAACTGGTATGCCACTCATAACACCCATACTACCTCGTGCAATACTCACATCGCGAAAGGCCATCCATCAAATGCACAAGGACATTGTCTTTGAATATCCTGAAGGCGTCGAGAAACTTGGTGCCTCGCCCCGATGCCTTGTCCAAGGCATGTACAAGAAAGACCGATTCATCTCGGTCCAAGGTCATCCAGAGTTCAATGAGGGTATCATGGTCGAGCTGGTGAAGACTAGGAACAAGCAAGGAATATTTGAGGACGAACAGGCAAGAGACGCATTGGCAAGATCCGGAGAACACCACGATGGCGTCAACATCGCGAAGGCCTTCCTTAGATTCTTACTCGATGACTGAATAGCAAAGAAACCGTTTAGCATTGCATTGACCATCCAACCCAGGGGTCGCCAACCATGTTTAGACGCCTCCACCAGTTCGTTTCAAGTCCGAGCGTGATGGGCCGAGAGCTAGGTATTTAGCACTTGTTTGGGCTCAAATCGAATCGTTGTTGGAGGAGTCCCAGAAGGTCCAACGCTTTTCGGTGGCTGAAGGCAAGGCTGAGGCTGAGATGTTTCTGAGACATGCATCGTCTTCGTAGTAAACGCCAACCCAGATCCGGCTAGCAGCATCACCTTCCGTTGCGAACGACTCGATTCGCTTACCGTCCATCCTTATGCGAACAGCACGAACGTCGCAAAGTCTGCAGCTGTGCAGTTCCTAACACACTAAAGCTCCAAGGGCACAATACAGACCTGAAGGAGGCACAGTTCAAGGCCGCGCCATGGGTCCCAACCTACTGCCAATGCCGTGAACCATACAAGACGCTGTCCTGCATACTTAGGATACGGCATATCCTTCGTTCGCAGAACTATCTCAAAACATAACGAGTATCTTGAAATGTCTAACTTGAGCCCTTCCAAATTTGCTGGTGTTCATGCACGCAGAATCGCCGCAGACTGCGTACTGGTCATTACACCAATGCTGGCCTCCTCCTTTATCATCATATATATCGTATATGCGAACCTCGTTAGCGCTGGTTGTCCATCCCAAGAGCTATGTCCCGAAGAATTGAACGACACTTCTGACAACCACTACTACATAGACTTCCCTGCAGCACGCCTGGCCTTTATCTCCTCCGGATCCGCAACGGTCAGTTTTGCACTGCTCGCGGTCATTATGTCGATGCACTCATACTCGAACGCCGCATCCTTCATACATGCATCTGCAGAGGTTGAAAGCCAGTCATTGCCAGGGCCGTATCAGATGACTCTGCTTCTTAGAGTCCTCAATGCTGAGTTGATCGTGCTCTGGGACCTTGCTTTTAAGAAGATCAGGAGTGTATTTTGGGACCGTCAAAAAGAGGAACGTTCGTCTGATGCAAAGCCTCGTATGCTCAAAATGGGCGTCATTGTGCTATCCGCTGGGTTCATTGCCAGGTATGCATCACACATCGACTACTGCGCTGCGTCCGCTGATATTGTTCGAAAAGTGTTCTGGTCCAAGCAGCGGACGTCTACTTCCATGTAGCTGCCGAATCAGTGCAATTCGTTCAGCTTCAGGATTCAACTCTGCTTAACCGACAGTTCAGTCGAGGTCTGGCCCCGTGGTGTCTCAACAAGCCTAAATTTGGAGACGAGGGAGAAGAGCAGCTATATGGTTGCGCAATGACAACGCGACAAGCCTCCGACGGCCGAACAAGCCTCGCACCTACGAATCAAAGCACCATCTCGGACATGAAGAATGACATATCAGACCAACACAAGACCATTACCTTCACCGATCGAAGCGGAGTCCAGTATGCCTTAGTGGGACCAGCAAACCACGACCAAAGTCTGGACTGGAAAGCAACATCTTTCGGCGTTTCGTCTACTTGCTCCGCAATTCCTTTTGGTGGATGCGCGGTAGCAGAACCTATCGTCAACGCCACGGACGGGCGACGGAATCCAATTAACTTGGTGCCCTTCCAATGTACAAAAGCCAAGGCGGGACTAGACATCACAGGCACCTTCACAAGTTTCAATACGGCTATGCACATGATGAACTTCCACAAGTACCGTGAAGAAAGCCCGCCGTTCTTCAACACAACCTTAGTAAATACAATCTCCGTGAATACCAGTGAACCGATTGCGCGCAACTTCTCAGAGACTAGCAACGACATGTTCCGAAATAACTGGACTGTGCTCGTCATGCGGAAGATACCTTCCGCCGTCCAAGGAGACTTTTCTCTACTACCGCCAACCTTTGCGACTGATGACAGGATCTGGAAGGACGGTCTCCTTGGAGCATTCTTCGTGCTTCACTGCAATGTCACAGGTATGGACTCCGCGGGCACAAATTTCGAGCCCTGCTAATAGCTGTAGTATGGGATGTGACGTATAAATCCGTGAATACGAACATTACAATACTTGACCAGGTTCCCAGCAATGGCACAGTTGCTGGGATGGCCAGCATGCCTGCCACCCGCCAGATTGGGACCCTGACAAATGTCTTTCAGGATGAGTCCACTGGCCCGCTCTCCCGCAACTCTCCGGATGATTTCATTCGTTCTTTCGAACTCGGTATGAGCAAAGCATATTCATACGCTGTTGCATCACAAATGAATAGTAGGCCGAGCCTGATGATGCAGAGCCGAACTCTGAAGGTGGTAACACGGCTGCCACATGCTGCGTTGTGGTGTCTCGTCGCCGCCAATCTCGGGTACGCGCTACTTGGACTAGTCGTTGCGATTTGCGCATTGCTTAAGATCAACCCAGAAGTGGGCCAAGTTCAAGTCAGACTAGGCGTTTCTGGATTGCTTGCTGCACTGTTCACGGAGCGTGAACGGTTTGAACGGCCCGTGGCTTCCGAGGACGACCTATTTGGTTCGGGCCCGAACGGTGCGGAGAAACACACGAAGATCGCCGTTATCAAGACGAGGCATGGTGGATCGTCTTACATGCTTGTCAACTAGAGGCCAAACTAAGCCCCATGTGGGGGTGAATTCCGGGGAATCTAGCAACGTGAGGAAAAAATAGACATTCAACATCCTTTGTGGCAAACTTTGAAATCTTTCACACTGAGACCAAGAGGTGCGATCACATTACGTATATTCCCAGGTAGTGATCGAAGCCGACTGCCTCCGACGTGTTCAAAGCTCAAGCTCCTTTAAATACCTTCACAACAGTATTACTCCGATTCGCAATCACACTATCTCGGTCTGATACACTCGTAAGCTTGTTTTATAGGCACGGAGCTTCGTCGTCAGCTTTGATTGAATCTCGCAGATTGCTGACAAAAGGTTCGGATGGTGTGCAAATCTCATGTTCAGCACGACGACCAGAGTCGGTCCGCGTTGATTCCTGATGATAGACTGTTACTTGGGGTACTGTTGAAGATCTCTTAGTGAAATCAGGCTAATCTTACAGATAAATATGTACATGAATGGAGATTTGGAATTATACTCCACTGTGCCGAGGGAGGACACCCATGTCCCCACGGGGTTTCTGTCACTTTTCAAAACGTCGAGAATATTCAGGCACTCCCTTCGTTTCAGGTAGTCTGGTTCATAGAAGACCGTGTGGCGTTGGAGGAACGCCCCTTTCTCGCACGGTGCGGAGTAGGGCCGATATAAGGTTCTTCTCAACGGAGTGGCGGACAAGTACCTTGTACACCTGAAGCGGTGCAGGGACACATGGCTTCGACCAAGCCCTCCTATGCACGAACCTATTCTCAACAGGAAAGCTGCCCAAATTGGTCCGGCAATTGCTTGTGAGGAGGTGTGATCCTGGATGATGGGTGTGAAAGCCAGACTGCGGTGACTACAAAGGGAGAAACGGCGCTCGTTCTGGTTTACTTCACTTATACACTTCTTTCTTACTGTACATTGTCTTGCAAATATGTCAGACAACGCGTCTTCCGTGCTTCTTGCATACAGTCACTTCACCAATGCTAGGAGTCCGACGACTGACCAGTATGGCTTACGCTGGGAGCTCGTCTGGACAGTTTTGGTCTTTCTGTTCTCTTTGCAGATCGTCAAGATGGTCTATAACGTACACTTCCACCCACTTCGATCGATTCCAGGACCTTGGGTCAGTTCTGCGACCACTGCTTGGATACGATGGCAGAGGTGGCATGGCAGACTGTCCTTCGAAGCTGACAGCCTCATGACCAAATATGGTCCCATTGTCAGAATAAGCCCCAACCTCGTCATCCTCAACGACTCCGAATCGGTGGAGCGCATCTTTGTTCGAAAAGATCTTGACACTTCGCCCAAGTCGATTCGCGCATTGCGAGTTGGCGGTCATGACTGGACCGTCACGTATCCTCAACATCCTATCGCTCGCCAAAGACGCCATCCTGTCATGATTGCTACCACAACGAAGCACCTCAAACTCCGACACGACACCTTCGTCAACTACATCGAGGCCATGGTTCGCGACCTGGCCAGAACAGACGGAAAGCAGTCTGAGGATATCGTACACCATCTGCGAATCTGTACCTTGAAGAACTCACAGGTGATCATGGGAGGCTCGGCGGTGGACTTGCCATCCGAGGACTTTCCGCAGGTGGTTGGAGAGTACAACTTCCTTGTGGTGTGGAGACTCTGCCTTCCGGAGTGGCTGTTCAGCTGGTTGCAGTACAGCCCATTTCCACACTCCCGATTCCGGGTGCGCTCGAGCGATAAGCTGTTCGACTTGGGCGAAGAACTTCGTCGACAAGCGGCTAAAGGCATGGACACGTTTGACGAAGATCCTTCCATATACAAACTATTCACCGACGACAGCGCCAAGTACCCGACCCAGTCGTGGACGGACTCGGAACTGGCCGCTGAGCTTGCTGGCCAAGTCCTCGCTGCAACGGAGACTACCTCATCCGCGTTAGCATTCATTTACTACGAGCTGTCGAAGAACCAGGACCTGCAGCAGGAGTTGTATGAGGAGGTCAGTGCTCACGAAGGCTACGAAGAGCTTGACTCTCTCAAACTTCTCGATGCCTGCATTAAGGAAGGCCTACGGTTCCGACCGCCCGTTGCGCTCACAGGGAGCCGCTTGGTCCCTGAAGGTGGATTAGAAGTTCTGGGCCACTTCCTTCCCGCCGGGACCGTAGTGACTACCCAGTCTCTGTCAATGAGTCGCCAACGGCCCGATCTTTTCCCAGACTTCGACACCTACAACCCTCGCCGCTGGTTGGATGAGGAGAATGGTGCCGAGAAGCGCCGATTGCTTGTGCCGTTTGGCGTCGGAGCCCGTCGATGCCCAGGTGGCAACATGGCTACGTATCAGATGCGGTTAATCCTAGTCGCTACATTCCGTGCTTTTAGGATTACGTTGGCACCGGAGACTACTCCGGAGAAAATGGCTCCTTTTGAGGCAAACGGGTATCGGTCTCGACATGATAGATGCGATCTGATCTTCAATCCTCGGTCAGCATGAAGAAATTCTGTCCATTGTTTGAGTGCGGTTGGAGGTACTCAAAGACACCTGATCTAAACCACCTTTCTTTGCCATTAGTTGGTAGAACGCCTTTTAGATTTCTTTGTTTACTCCGGAATGCCATGCTGAAGCCTGTACTCAAGTGATTCGTACATAGCTCGATTGGCGTGCATAAGCGCCCTTGTGAAGAATTACAAAGCTCTCGTGTACCAAGTCGTACGGACACTCGGCCGGTTCACAAAACTTTCTGTTTCGCAAGATGGAAACTAGGCATTGGGTCGAGCAGATCTTCAGGGTCGCCCTTGACTACAGGGACGTGGTTGAAGTGAAACTATCCGGCCTCATATCGGATGCGAAGGGACAGCCTTACATCTTTAGGCTTCGGTGCCGGAAGCCTACAAGTTTGGTGGTAGGTTCGCACGTGGCGTCTTGAATCCATATCGGACCAAGTACCAGGTTCGCCCCTGCAGACGCCACGGAAGCTTTGGTGCCCTTGTGGGCAATGCTTATCTCAATCTCAAATCCTTTCGTCTCCGCCACTCATCGGGCATCACCGCCAGCACGGTTCCTCATAGCCCTTCGCCTGTATTTCCACCGATCTCCCGACCGGCCTTGAAAAGCCAAATGTGACACTCACGTGACCCGTGGCGCTGCGTAAGCATCGTCCGTCATAACGTTAGCTCGACAATCCTGCAATTTACATGTTATGTCAACGTGAGAGCACGGAAGAGATGTCACTGGAAGGTACTTTACTGAGCTGTTTCCCGAGCAGTCACTTGCGCTGTGGCTGCCATAACATGGCCGAATCGATAAGGGTGTACAGTAGCACCCTCTGGGACGAAATCTTGAGCGGAGTGAATTTCAGATTGCCCCGGAAATTGCTCAACGCGGTAAAATCTGCGATGCGCCCCCGAGCACGGGCAGTGTGGCGCCTGGAGAATGTTCTTCTAGTGGGGGGCTCAACACATCAGCCCCTTACTAAGAAGATCAGAGTCCGTAGCGTTCCGGCGAGGTTACAGATTCAGCGTATTTATGGCTGGATGCAAGAAGAATTTGCGCAACTTTGCCGGTGGTGCTGCAGGTATTCCGATTGCGAGGCAAGAGCCGCAATGGCGCGACACGTGCCAAGGTTTGCTCAGCCCCAACCAACAGAATCACCGCCTGCGACACTTTCCCGCGTTCAGTACGACACTCGCCCAAGTTGCACAATCGTTATATCTCTTTCCAGGTTGTGCTCACGAGGTAATCGCATACCATGGCCGTGAAAGACAATTTTATGGTGCCTGCTTCTGCGCAAGAGCTACCGGTGGGCCTTGCTCCTGGGACCGCCTTTTTCATCTTGTTTCTGGCGTCCATTGACCCAGCAACGAAGCAACCATGGTGTAGCGACGTCAGAGCGACGCTGCCGCTTCTCAATAAGATATTCGCCGCTGCCTCAAGCCCGGAAATTCGATACGCATATGTTGGGTCGAAGGCTGAGTGAGTCGGCCTTCTTAAATCGCGTGTGCTGGTGAGCGCGATTCTGATTCATTTCACCAGGTACAAAGATCCAGTCAATCGATTCCGGACACAATGGAACATCAATAACATACCGACTCTATCGCGATATCAGCGATCAGACAACGGGAAGATTGAGGAAGTAGGACGCTTGGTGGAAACAGAGCTCCAGGATGAATCGCGGGTCCAGGATTTGATCAGCTCATGAGTGTCACCTTCGCGCGTCACCTTCGAGCAATCACGAATACTGCGCACCCTCCTCCTAGATATATCGCGAAGCTCGCAAGATTTTCCATGAAGTCGAAACGGAGAAAGCGCCTGGTGTAAAGATCTTCATCGGAATAATGCCCAACGGAAGGGTGCAGTTCATGCAGCAGCGGCAACAGCAATGCTCATTGTTCTACACAACATGCTCAAGGAAACGTCGAAAGTACCACCGCAGCAGGTGTAGGAATGAAGACTCTGATGCGATAGGCATCGAAACAGGTTCGCTGTCGTCGCACGTCGAGACGTTCAAGCAAACTGATCCTGAACTGCAACCCCGCACAGCAGCAGTGCGACGTCAAGATCTGACAGCTGATTCCAGTGCTGGGCACGTCATAATGTGTCACGTACAATATTTGCGGCTGACCCCACTACGAGAGCCCTGGGCTTGCATTGGTATCCATTGTTTTCAGGAACGCAGTTACAGGTTTCCAAGTGCCGCATTTCCGTACGCGCCCCTCTTCGATGAATTCACATGGATCACCGGCCTTGATTTAATGGTCAGAGATGCAAGGTCCTGCACTGATCAACGGCCGATCGCATAGCCGCCTGAAGGTGAAGATGGTGCAGAGTAGGGGCAAACCAGGGTCTCGGCTAAGCGAACCGTGGATGACGCAGTGCCGCTACTGCTCGATGCAGACACTACTAGCCCTATTGGCAATCTATCATCCAGTAAAGAGACTGGATCAGAACCACAGACGTGCCCGCAGCCTGGGGTAGCCATAACGAGCATTTCTAGACCGTCATGACGTTGCTAATACACGTTTTTGCTCGATATTCGTGTACCCTGGGAAGGAAGTGCACCAAGGGTCGAGTGGTTGTAAAACAGGGAAGCATGGCAGTCGTTGTTCTATGTCCCACTACGCACAACATATGGCGCCATAAGCTGCGAAAGGTGGATCAAAAGAGGCTGCGCTCACGGCGTCATAAGCGTATATATAAGGTTACCTAGGGCTCCCTTATTCCCAATTCATCAAACACTACCACCACAACTTCAACACATCAAATACTCAACCATCCTTTCCAATTACATATTTCATCCGAAAGAACCAACCTCATCAAATCGCAATCATGGCAGGAATTGTCCATAAAGTCAAGGATATGATCAGCGGAGACAAGGATAGCAAGCACCGTAAGTGTATGCGCTTCCTCAACTATAATTGTCAACTAACATATCTAGACGACTCCACACACAGCTCTCATACTACCAATGATCCGTTGCACAACACCTCAGGTGCTGGACATTCAGGAACTACGGGACACAGCACAATCAACCCTGCAGACCGCAATAATGATGGCACAGTGAATGCCCGCGATTTGACTGGCCAACATGGCGCAACTGGCGGACTGGCAGGACACAACACCACTGGACATACCACTGGACACACCGCGAACCCTATCGATCGTAACAACGACGGCAGAGTGGACGCGAGAGATGTGACTGGATCCAGGAATACTGGCCATTCGACAACAGGCGGACTCACTGGGCACAACACCACAGGCCACACTGCGAATCCTGTCGACCGAAACAATGACGGTCGAGTCAATGCTAGGGACTTGACTGGTTCAAGCTCTACCGGCCATGGAACAACAGGTGGACTCACCGGTCATAGCTCTACTGGATATGGGACTTCAAACCCTGCCGACCGCAACAATGACGGCCGGGTCGATGCCCGTGATCTGACTGGTCAGCACACCACCGGCGGAGGATTGACAGGCCATTCAACGACAGGACAACATGGCACATCTGGAAGTGGCCTCACTGGTGCTCTGGGAGCTCCCTTGCACCAGGTTCCTCTTGGTGGTCGTGGAAACGATGCGACAGGTCCGCACAACACCCGGACTGCAAACATCCTCGACCCTCAAGTCAACACAGGTGCTGGAGGCTACTCGAACACCACTGGCGGAATTGGACACAGCTCATCCGGTGGCGGATTGACTGGACATAATACCACTGGTCACTCAACGACTGGCGGACTTGGCCACACTGCCAACCCAGCCGACCGCAACAACGATGGTAGAGTCGATGCTCACGATCTGTCAAACCGCGGTACAGCTGGCCATTCCAGCGGAGGCTTCGGCCACACTGCCAACCCAGCCGACCGCAACAACGACGGCAGAGTCGATGCCCGTGATTTGACGGGTCGTGGCACAACCGGCCATTCCGGTGCTGGAGGCTACTCGAACACCACTGGTGGTCTCGGACACAGCTCATCCGGTGGCGGATTGACTGGACACAACACCACTGGCCATTCAACGACTGGAGGACTTGGCCACACTGCCAATCCCGCAGACCGCAACAACGACGGTCGAGTGGATGCCCACGACTTGACAGGTCGTGGCACTGCAGGACATACAACCACAGGTGGTCTAGGCCACACCGCCAACCCTATCGATCGTAACAACGATGGACGGGTGAATGCTCGCGACCTGACAGGTCAAGGCCACTCCACATCTGGTGGACTTGGGCATACCGCCAACCCAGCTGATCGCAACAACGATGGAAGGGTCGATGCTCGCGACCTGACGGGCCAGGGCCATACTACGACGGGTGGTCTTGGTAGCAACACTGGTGGCGGAGCTTTCGGGCACGCCCACAAGACGGGCGGACTTGATCATCGCCCGGGCGAGGACAGCGACCTTCCCCGAGCCCTGACCGAGGACGTTTCGGTAGCGCAGCACCATTCAACACATCCGGATGGACACCACTCGACCGGCACTGCCACCCACGGCTCCAACACGCTCGGCTCTAGCACCCACGGATCCAATACCCTTGGCTCGAACACACATTCATCGAACGTCATCGGTTCAAACACCCACTCATCGAACGCTCTTGGCTCTAATAGCCTCGGCCATACTACCCACGGATCTGCCACCCAAGGCACATCCGCTCATGGCACTACAGGTACCCAAACACACGGCAAGCCTTCGCTGAAGGACAAGCTCAACCCCAAGATCGATGCGGATGGTGATGGCAAGGCTGGAATCATGGATTAAATGAATAGCATCACCCTTGTTAAAGTACTTTGCCCCTTGTGGCAGCAAAGCACACAAGAGGAAATGAGTAGATAATGAACAATGAATTTTGTACTACTTTACTTTAACAATCGTCTGCTTTTCGAAGAGGTCTTCCCGCTTGCATGGGCTGTGCTGACTGAAAAGATTTGCTAACCTCAATCCGACTTATTCAGCCCTGCTTGATTCCCGCTTCTCCACCATCCACAAGAAAAGCCTTGACCAGTTAGCGTCATGTTACTGTCACAGCACAACTATTCTTCCTGTTATCGCCATCGACTGGCACGTGGTAGGTGAATGAAAGAGCAACACCCAAAACATTCAACGGCGGGACGTGTACCCAGGTGGTGCGCACTGGTCAATTTATGTGGTGTTTCATTATATAGTAGCGCATGTTGGTGGCGTTTCTTGAATCTAGTACTATCGCGCGTGTATGCGCTTAGTGTGGGAGCCAGCTCTGCTGTGCAGACAATGAAACTCACGCCTCGTACTTCAAGCAAGTATATGAAACTCCTACAGCCATGGAGCCGGGGACTTTAGTGGGACCATGTCATTTCAACACAGATTACGAGTCCGCGTTAGCCGACCCGCCCCCAGCAGTTGGATTCCTGCATCTCGGCCACGTTCCGCGCGTATACCCAAAGCAGGAAATGAAACATGATGCCCACAAAATCCGCCCCATTCCTAAACTTCAGCGCGGATGCCGAGAATCTGGTTGCTGGTACTGTTGACGCGGTGCGGCTCGCGGCCCCACAATCCTATGAAATCGCGATTTACGAGGCACTCCGTACACCCGCGATAACGATCTCATCCCGGAGATGCACTGGTGTTTGAACATTCAGAGCATGTACACACTATATTTTGGAGCATGCTGATTCTATAGTGTATAAGTACTGTACGAATTGAGTCGGCAGATACCCGGGGACGATTCGAACATCCTATGCTTCATTGGTTTGCATGCAGCCACCTCATGATGGGGGTTTGCATCTAATTACCTCAAATATTGACAAAGCCTTCTAGCCTTTGCGCCTATCTTGACTGAAAGTACCGTATGGTTCACGCGAGTAAGATTAGTTGGGCCGCCAATAGGCTCATTCTCATGTGGCTACGCCGCACAGCTGCATCTTGGCTTCATCAATTAGTCCCATTCAGGCACAACTGCACCAGAGACTAAGAACAGGCGCATATGACGTGCCGGGTTCCGTGTGGGGATTGGAGTTGTTCCATGTGAGTCCCCTGCATCGTTCATGGGCCTTCAGGAGAAACTCAGCCTCTGTTCACAAATCACTGTGAAGCATCGCTGCAGTCAGACTGCCATTGAATTCAAGCGTAGGACTTCCGAATTGAATGCAGTTCACGTCTACGTGTACATTTGTTAGAAGATAGGGCATTACTCAAGGAGCGTTTTTGATATCTCGAAGACTGTCGTTCGATGTGCTTTCGCGCGTAGCCTGAAACCCCAAAACACCCAGGTTATAGTAGGGCTGTGAGTTTGTAGCATTGGCCTTGAAGCGCATGTTGCATCCCAGTCCGCCAGTTTAAACACAGACCCCCATCCGAACATCAGCTCACAGCATACGATACCACCTGCCTGTTGAGCGCAATCCTTGTTGCAGCCTTGCAGGCTGTCCGGCGCACTGAGATTGTATGGTTCGGCTTGACCGGTGATGTGAAACCTCAAACCCTGGTACTCCTGTATCAGTGGTGCTAGGAGCCTTCAGCTTCAGCCACGCCTATGTTAAGACTCAATCCTGGAGCATTTGGAGCACATATATGAGTGCAAGAATGGAGCTCTATTGATTCCAATCAATACGACACTAACCTAACATTACCTTTTCCAAGCGATTGATATTATTATCTCCGTTTCTCACTATCCAACCCACCTGATCTTCAAGACTCATGGCTATCCAAACCCCGACTAGAACCATACGGACTCGACAGTATGTCAGAATGCTCGAAGCACTATCAGATAGCGTTGAAGAGAAGTCGGTCGCTGGTAACCAAGCTCCTCGTAGCTCCGCGCCCAATAGGAACGTGCACATAGCATCTGCTGAAGATGTCAAACCTAAATCTTCTGAAACTGGTCCTATCGAAGATCGTTTTGACACTACCTTGGAAACACCTATACTTGTGTCTCCAACAGGAACGTCTTCTACGGCATCCTCTCCGGGTATAGCCAATGATATCTGGGACTCTCCCGTGCCACCAAATCATTACCTCAGCGAGACCCGCCGGAACAACGCATTGACACCGTTGACGCCGGCATCAGTGCATGGTGTATCTCTGGACTATACCCCGGCACCGAAGGCGCGTAAAGCACTTCTACTGAAGAGCGTCGAAGATGGAGCAGAAAGGGACGAGGCAGCGACTGTAAATGCAGATCACGGCGCAGAAACAAAGCTGTCCATCGACAGTACCCAGAATGAGGACTACTTCTTCAAGCCACAGAAGCTTATCCGAAACTTAACGAAAGAGCTTAAAGCAAGTGAGTTATATAACCAATGGGACTGTGTCAAGCCAAGCTAATGCATCCATCGCAGTCGCTGATGCCAATACCTTCCCGGATCAGCCGCGTTACAGTTCAACGCCCGACTTTAACTTCGCGGAAGCTGCCAAGTTCAATTCTCCTGCTCGTCCACGTCGCCCGGTTATCGCTACGAGACATGATGCGATGATTGAAGAGTCCAAGACCGACTTAAAGGTCGAGTGGAGCGCAGCCACCAAAGAATCGAATGAATACCGCCCGCCTCTTACTCAAAAATCTTCCAAAGCACTCCATACAGAATTGGAGCACATTGTTCCCATGGACATCCAATCAAGGGTCATTGAAAAGCAAGGAAAATGTGTTGCCACTAAGGTCGGGAAACCATATGAGCGATGCTCCTCGAACGGCCCAGGACGCAGCATCGAACTGATTTCGGAAGAGATCTCGAGGTGTGATATCGAAGCCACGCCTTTGGGGTTCATTGAACACATTGAGCGACTTGTCCGAGCAGTTATGTGTGGAACTCATCGGAATGTAGCGCTGTCGAGCAAAAGGCAGGAGAAGCTTAAAACATTAGTGACCCGCTTTGCGCACTTATCTCATGTGGAACGATCAGATTTCCAGACATGGGTCTATGCAATTGCGCCCAGAGGTCTGCCTGTAAAAGTAGAGACTCGAGCAGTGCAAGTACCTAGGGGAATTGCGACGAGTGGAGACAACGATGCCCTCGAGGCTCGAGCCATACCAAGAGCGCCACCGGTGACTGCAACTCGCCATACTGGTGAAACTACGAGTACGGTATACTTGCCTGGATTTGTGGCTTTTCAACCGAAGACTACACAAAATATGACGGTCGCAGCCGCGTTGCAAAAAGAGATCATGAAGCCACTCAAGCCGTCGGCCCAGGAAGACGGGTTCATCTATGTCTTTTGGGAGGAGGCACAATTCGGTATGGTCAAAATTGGACGTACAAATAACCTCGACCGCCGTCTGCAGGAATGGAATAAGAAATGCCAGCTCACACTTAAGTACCATCCGGCCTCGCAACGTGGCGAGTTCGCCATGATTCCCAACGTCAATCGCATCGAGCGACTCATTCATATCGAGTTGAAGCAACATAGGAGGCGGAGATACTGTCAACGCTGTGACCAGCACCATCAAGAATGGTTTGAAGTGGGCGAGACATTGGTAACGAGAGTTTTCAACAAGTGGCAGAACTGGATCATGCAGAAACCATATATTTTTGATGCCATGACTCAGGAATGGGTCCTGAGACCTGATATGATCGATTCGTTGGCCGAGGTGTGCGAGCCGGTCGCCCGGGATGAAAAGCCGCCACCGCCACCTTCACGCCATGTCAAAGGCGCCAAAGTCAAGAGGAAGACTAAACGATGGACCTTTTAGATTGATTTTAAGCTATTGCAAGTGTACAATAATATGTCATTTCCAACTTGAACTTCGAATGTCCATTTCAATGATTACTGGACCATATGCACACCGGCCCAAAGCAGAACGCCGAATAGCTCATCTCCATTGCAAGAAAATAAGAAGAGAAACAAGTCATCAATGGAAGTTGCTATCGTTTTCAAACCGCAGAAACTTGGAAATGATTGTTTGATGTGGTTCGTGGGCACACATAGTACAGCAGATAACGGAGACTTGCAGGTGATAGTTCACTCCAAGCTCACCAAGGGCGGACAACGTGCGAACCCTTGGCCGAACTTCAAATCGACACTGACGCTGTAAATTGGTGGAATATTTATCGCTGCATCCTTGTGATAATAACTACTTGAATGGAAGATCGCGCCTCTAAAGAAGTAGGAGAAGCGCTTTTACTCATGCGTGGTCAATTTCTCTAAACTCCTTGTGTTAATAGTGAGTGACGCCATTGACAATGTCGTCGAACCGTTCTGAGCCACCAACAAGGGAAAGAAAAGGGATCTATCGCACGTCTCCCGGATGAGTCGAGATACTTCTTGAAGTCGGTGAAGCGCTACTTCCTCTTTAAGTCCTCGCACTTGCCGGATTCAAATTTTGCCAAAAATTCCTTCGGGCGTAACCAGTTTGCTCGAAAGAGCGATGAAACCACCAGTCAGACTCACCACACCGCTGAATATGCTGACCTGAGTGAAGCTGCCGTAGCGACTGATAAGGGCCCCATTGACAGGCGGGCCGATGAGAACAGCACACGCTGAAAGCCCCATGCCCATACCCATGTACGTCCCAAGATTCCTTGGATCCTTCGTACAAAGCGATATCGCAGCAGAGGCCGACGATATGATCGTACCAGAAATGAAACCGAAAAATCCAGAATATACGATGATCGCTGCATTTGTGTTCGGTTCGTTGATGCAGAACACAATAATGCCGGTGCCTACGCCGGCGAAAGCAAACGTATTCAGTCGTCCCAACTTGTCCGCCAATACGCCAGGGATGATTCGGCCGAAGGTCGAAGATGCGTTGATGATGGCCAGCAGGTTAGCAGCAAGGCCCACGCTCATGCCTTGTGAAACCGCGTAAGTGGGAATATAAAATACCGGTGTCCACATGCCCATCATCATGAAGAAGAGTGCCACCACCAAGATGACGTATCGGCTGTCCCTCCACGCGTCACCGATGAAGAATTTTGTGTTTCGAGATGGCACCCTTTGACTGATGAAGAAGCAGGGAAAGAGCATGAAGGGCAGGATAATGAAGCCAACTATGCGCATCGACCAGCCAAACCCAATGCTTGTCCCGTTTAGCAGCTTCGACAACACAATCGGAAAGATTATACCACCAACTGACGAGCCGGAAGCGATGATGCCCATGGCAGCCGCTCTTCTTTTGTCGAAGTACTGAGATACGACTGCAAAAGCTGGAAATTGCAAGAATGCAACAGCCGAACCCATGAGCACACCCTGTGCAAGCATAAACTGCCAGTATTTGTCACACAAGCTAACCATCATGAGTCCAAAGACATATGTAATCGCAGCAGGTTTGATAACCTTTCCTCTGTTAGCACTCCGTTTCGGTCTCAGGGCGAATTGATATGATGCGACTTACCCAGACACCGTATCGATCGAATGTCGGACCTCCAATGGCACCGCCGGAGAACTGAATGAAACTCGATATTGACCCTATCCAAGCAATATCGTCCTGGGCGTAGTCGCGTAACTGATGTGTACTGTAGTACTGCTGTAGTAGGCCGAAGCAGCTGGTGAAGCCAAGGCAGCCGAAAAAAATGCAGAATCCGCCCGCAGCGTTGAGCCAAGCGCGAGTGCCGCCATCAGGAGCGGGGCCAAGGTTAGAGAGGTCGCTGTCATCAACTTTGGGATCTGTTTGAGGCCCAGAACGAGAGCTGTTATTGGGGTCGCTGAGGTGGTCTTTTTCAAGATCGGGGTTGGAGATGGCTGGGGAAGTCATGGTGGCTTGCGATGAAGGATAAGTTTGAGACTGGTGCTGGTGAATCTCGACTTGAGTGATGAAAATAGCTCATGAATATGACAGTAAACCATCGCAACGACACATTATATACACCAAAAGCGAGATCACGGTGTCATCGGACATGATTGTGTCGCTTCGTGAATCGGAGATAAGGAGACCGATGTTGCGAATACACAGTTATGATTCGTCTATTCCCCGACTTCACCGATCGGCTAGCCGAAACGGATACGACCGAAACCCCGCTCCGCGTCTTTTCATAACTCCTTGTCGTCCTCACCTTTGCGCAACTTTCTCAACTTCCTAGGGTTTGATCATGACGGAGCAAGCACGAAAGCGAAAACGCGTTGCGATGTAAGTATATGAAAACTTATCTCCCTTTCAAACCGTCACTGCTGGAGCGATGTTTCATGCTCTGTAGGCTGCATTAAATCTACTCGTTGTAAAAGCAACTTGCAATCGTGCGAAGCCGAGACAGTGGCTATGACGAGACTCTTTAGTGCTGTTCTGAGTGGATGCTAACATATTGCCACAGCTCGTGCACTCTGTGCCGGAAACGCAAACTTCGTTGCAACCGAGCAACACCATGTAGCAATTGTGTAAGATCTAGGAACGCGACCTGTCTGTACGAGACTGAGGCACCGAAAATATCATCAGTGAACATTGCTCCAGCACCCATGTGGGACTCAAGATCAGTGGCTTCCAACGCAATTACTCCTAGTTCTACCGCCAGCACGACCTCAATCGAGCTCGAATCGATGAAGCGTAGGATCAAAGACCTAGAGGAGCTGCTCTCACGAACCAACATCGAACCCAATCATATTAATCACGTGCAGTCTGGCAATTCTCACCAAATTGACGACGCCGGCTCTTGGCTGCCAAAGAATTACCACCCTGTTCAGCATCAATCGAGTAGTACAACTCCTACACATGCGGTGCGTGTCACAAGTGGTCTAGCCGGTCCCATCGATATTCTGGAGGATGACCGGTGGAGTCAGAAGGCACCTATTGCTAGAGGCATAGCGCACAAGAATCGAGTTTTCGGACAAAGTCATTGGATGAACGGATTTATTGTCTTCAGGGACCTCATCGAGCTTCTCGAACCACAAATGCGCCATAGCAAAACGCTGCTTCCCGGTTTACACCGTGCAAAAGCACTCGCTCGTGTAATCAAGACACGACGGTCCCCCGAATGGCCGACGCTATCTATCAGCGGACTACCTCCGAGAAGCGTGTGCGATGACTTGGTAGCCCACTACTTTGGGAATCTAGAAACACTCTATCGTATTCTTCACAAGTCTACCTTTCAAGAAAAATATATCCAGATGTGGGCTGTTGAGTCATCAATGCCCTTCACGATGCAGGTAAAGCTTGTGCTGGCAATTGGCGCAATTACATACGACAAGAATTGTAGCATGCGCGCAGATGCGACGCGATGGATATGTGAGGCGCAGACATGGATTTCGAAGCCAACCATAAAATCACGTCTAGGTGTTGAGTATCTTCAGACAAGCATTCTCCTACTACTAGCGCGAGAGCTCGTCGACGTGGGCTCTGAGCTTGTGTGGATCTCGGCTGGTGCGCTTCTCCGCGAAGCCATGTATATCGGGCTTCACAAAGATCCGGTGCAGCTACCGAGATTAGCTCACTTCGAGCGCGAGATGCGGCGACGCCTATGGAACACGATCTTGGAGGTCAATGTACAATTCAGTCTCATCTCCGGTGGATCATGCCTAATTACCATGAACGATTTCACCACGACGCCGCCGGGAAATTTCAATGACGAGGACTTGTGCACATCCGATGCCACGCCCGCAGGGGATGGAGTCTTCACTGATGCTTCAGTTGCGATAGCGCTACGAAGAACGCTACCCATACGTCTCCGGGTTGTCAATTTACTGAACGATGCTGCGACGCTCGGGACGTACGATGAGACGCTCAGCATCAATGCAGACCTTAGAGCGGCCTGCAAGTCACTCCGCCAGACCGTACAGTCACAATTGTGCAGCTCGGGAGCAACAGGAGGTTCCGCTTCCACCTTCGCAATAGAGGCCACGGAATTCATTATGCAGCGGTACATTTCATCGCTCCATATACCGTATCTTAACCCTTCCTTCAGCGAGGCAGCATATGCATACTCCAGGAAGGCCGTTTTAGACACCTCACTCAAGATATGGAACCTTGCGTGCCCTTCATCTGACTCTTTATCTGATCGAACCGGCCTTCTTGATGGCATAGAGACCGATCTGGCGCGTATCTGCAGATGTGGGGCAGGCTTCTTCCGTGCTTTCACGTTTCACGCTTCGACCTTTCTGGCCGTCGAGCTTCGAGCTCAGTATCAAGAGGAGGATAGCGTACCGCGGCCCGATCTGTTGCGGATTCCCAACGATGCAGCCGAGTTAGTTGTTCAATGCGTAGAAGCTGGAGAGACCGGAATCAAAGGCTATTTGCTTCTGCGCGTGCTCGAAGCTCAGATCGATGCCATCAAGAAGCGCGTGCCTAAGGAAGAAATGATTGTGGTATTGGGAAAAGCGGCGGAAGATGCAATATCCTACTGCCTGCCTATACTTGAGCGAATAGCCGGGGCACAAGATTCGTCTACTGAAGACAGCATTGAAGCGGCGGGGTTCGACTTTCAGGTCTCGCCAGATTTCATGGAAGACTGGGATTTGGTCATGTCAGACGTCTTCAATTTCGAGGCCATCACGACCTAATGAACCTCCATACCGGTAGTGGATTTGCTGATACAACGTGTGTTGACAACATGCTGCACAAAAGCATCAAGTACCTGCTGGGGATACTGTTACCATCCTGCCATCCTGAAAGAATTTTGTTATAGTTGGTGAAGATCCAGCCTGCCTTGTACCAATACATTGAACATGTTAACATCAAGATGTATGCTGAAATTACACGTGTTTCCAAGGCAAATCAGTGTTGTCGTTCTTGCCAAATTCTTTTTCTTGCGGGCTGCTATACAGAATACGGCTAGTTGTGTCGTGATATGGTATGCGGAATAGGCCACGGTGACGTTCATGCATTTGGCATTGCAAATAGCGTACCTCCTGACCGCTAGTGCTGGAGATTGTTGCCAGATCATGCGACTATCACGTTCAAGCAGCACACTGATTTGAGCAGACCCCTCTCCCGATAAAGTTCTATAAGCTCGCACAGCGCTGTCTCAACTCATTTTTACATCGATACACGTCATGGCCGCGCTCGACCGTGAGCATCTCGAAATTGAGCCCATAGACGAATTACGTAGATTTGTTCGCTTCTTAGGCACACCCGTATCTTCTAACAAATTTGAACGAGCCGAACTCATCGATATCGCTCTCGAGGTAGGCTTCACTCGTCAACAAGTAAAGGACTTTGATGCGCTTCGAGCGAAGGAGCTTAACAACCGTGGTCGTCAAGCCAGATTGTTTGGGCAGAATAACGACACTATAAGCGGAAACAGCAGCATCTCAGATGGTTATGGGGCAAGCATCGAGAGCGATACCGAGAAACATGGCGCAGGGGATACTGAGGGTGAAGGAGAAGTTGAAGAGACGCCCGACGATGGAAACGCCGCCACATCGGTCGCAGCCTCGCATGAGGATGCTCAGGCTACTACATCTCAAGCACTCTTCCCAGCCACGGCTTCAATCACGCAAAACCGCCCCATATCACGTGCAGCCCCTCTCATTCTCCGTCCGCTTCCCGAGTCGCTGAAGACGAGGATTCTAGATGCAAATCAAGCATGGCGGCACGCTAATGCAACGGGTCTTGCTGAATGGGCGGATCCCGCAGAAGAATATTTGAATGCACTGGAGACCGAGGCAAAGGCTATCAACCAAAGTGAGTTCTCAGCGTGGAAGTGGGATGAGGAAAATGGATATGGGAACATGTAATGAGAAGATACGAAAGATTGGGTGGCTGCGAAACAATGTGGGACGTCGCAACTACTAAGAAGTAGCCCAACAGCATTGCATGAATGATCTTCCATGTTGCATTTGAATTTGCAAGCTGAACGAGCTTCCTTGACCCAACTTCATGAATCATTTCGATCTGAGTAGCGCTTTGGCATTCAGGCATTCAGATACGGTGTTCCTCCATTGTGAATTCCTTCTCAAGATTCTTTCTTTCTATTCTAGATTTGCACATTCGTGGAGTTCTCCTCTGATACTCCGTCGCTAACAGTACTATAATTACACCATGGTGTAGTCCTAGCCTCAAATTCATCGACAAACTTCAGGTGCAGGCGCTGCTTTTCATCAGGTCGTAGTGATCTCCGCCCTCGCCCCTCGGCCTCTTCATTTGAGTATAATGCCGAGCCATCCTAGCGAATGCTAAATTAGCTTACCCACGTACACGCTCCTAACACACACAACTTCCCCGCGTGCAAAAGATCTGCTGCACAACCCTGCAACAGATTTACACAGTAATACGAATCGTACTCAGGCGGCGCGCTAAGTCAGTGTTCGGACTCAGCTGAAGTACAGTGTGAAGCCAAACAGGCCCCACGCTCTCGCGTATTCTGAGTGAGTGGCGGAGAAAACCATACTGTCTCTAGTCCAACTATCGATTGTCTCAGTGCATGAGCAGTGCATGCAGTAGGCATCGCAGACTCCCATTTCATTGGAAAGGAGAGCGAGAAAGGAAAAGTCGCCAAGTAACGACGAAGATAACAAGGCTGGGATGGCTCCAAAGGTGGGGTTCCAGACCTCTCGCTTAACGATGGTCGAGAAGTGGCAGGCTGAAAATCCCCCCGTAGCCTCGCAGACGGGCCGCTCCTTACCCAGATTCGGACTTGCACTAGCCCTCCAGCCTGCCTTCATTGATGCATCGAGAACATCATCCATCGTGATCAATTGTAGAGGATTAACCATTCTCTGCTGACGATTTCCTTTGCTGTGGGGAAGTTTTCGAAGTAAGATTGAATCCTCTCCAAGCTCCATTGCCGCGCAACTCATTCGTGGTGTAATTGCTGCGCTTATTAACTTCACAAAAGTCGGGCTGGGATAAGATGTGGCGTGCCGGGAGCCAGCTGGCTGCCTCTAGACACGCTGATCCGCATCAAGACCAGGCTGCGCGCCGCACTAGGCCTGTGCTACTAATTTGGTCGACATGAGAGCATGCCAAAGTCATAAGGCGGCCCTCTCTTGATTTTCACCTCCCGCTAGACCACTATCCATTCAGTAGAGGCTCTGGCACAATTCAGCACCATGGCTGAGTCTCGGGGCATCGAAAAGGTTCCCTACGAATCTGTCCAGCAGAACGACCACGAATCGTCCTCGACACCCCCACCAACACCGAAGAAGCGCACGAAGTTCGAGAAACTCGGTCTATATAATGTCAGCGTCTTGATAATTGGTACTCTGGTCATTCTCATGGCTATGGGCTTCCTGGGCTTCGTCTGGATCGTATCTGTCACCACGTCCACCGAGGGCATACCGTACTTGTGGTACCTCATCGTTTGGAATGATTGGACTTCTCGTGTCGTCACTTTAGCTACAATGCTAGTTCGGCTTGCTGTCGCTGCTCAGCTATGTGTATTCGCTGCGCTCATGGCCGCGCTCATCCTCGAAAGAGCTGGAACGTCGACCGAAGATCTCCCGCTGTTATCCATGATTCGATGCGCCAACACTGGCCCGCAGGCACTCATCTGGAACGTCATGCATACTATACCAAAGGGTATACAGCTTGGATACTCCTTCCTAATCGTCACCACAATCCTCAACGCTCTTGCTTTGCAGTTCATCTCCACACTGCTTCTTGCCGACTTTGGCAATAGCTGGGTGCTCTCCTCCGCCAGAACGAACATCACAGATGCGACGTCCACCAACAGTGTTCTTGACCGGGTATACCCGATCCAGTACGCCATCGGGGATTCAAATGAATCAAGGGGCTCAGGCTACACATCCATCACTGGCAGTAATGCGTGGCATTCCGGCTCCAGCACATTCCCGTCATTCGCCGAGTATAAACACGATCCGTCCACTGGTGCGGCTTTCCAGGACACTGGATTGACTTATCGCGGTTTTCTTCCGTTCAACAATGCCTCACTTCGCAAGAGCTTGATGACATATCATGGACCTTTGACCGTCGTCGATGAGCGAGTTGTGTGTGTGAAGCCACAATTCAGGAATCTCACCTTCGAAATCAATCGAACTAAGCGTAACATCCTGAGTGGCGATATGATCTTCAACAATACTCATCCTGATGTTTTTCAGACCGAGGAGAACCCATCCTTCAACTGCTCGATGTCAAATCTGAACCCGGCCAGAGGCAATTTCTGGCAGCTCTCCCTGTGTGAACTCACTGGCATTGCTGGGTTGAAGAACAGTATCCGTCCTGTTGAGATCTTCTACGATTCTGAGACGGGCAAGAACAACACTCATGATACCGCCGGCGAGAATACATTTGGTTGGCTGTTTTTGAACATCACAACGGCTGATGGTTTCAATTACACAGATGGATTTTCTGGTGATGATCTAGGGACTATTCAGGTTCCTCTATTACAGATTGAAACTCCTCAAGGACCTTGGGCGCGGGCAAATAGTACCAATGTCACCATTGACGCCAGCTATTGTGTGATGAAACCAGCTACCGATGTCTACATCGCGACTATCAAAAGCACATGGGACACCACGTCAGGAGACGGACATCTTTATTGGAATGCGAGCAAATACGACACAACCGAAGTCCGCATGATGTTCAATGCGTTGGGACCGGCGGAACCAGCAGCACTCACATTCGGTGACGCGTCTGGAATGTTGAATCACGAGGATCGTGGCATCCTTGGTCTCACGCCAGTTGCTGACTGGAACGCTACACGTGCTACATTGAGATACAACACATCATATTCGGATTACCGGAGCTGGATGTTGTGGAGCGTGCTCAAGAGTTCTGACTCGGATAACCCCCAGTCGGATATTGCACCTGGGTTTTTACTTATTCCGGACGAAGAAGTGTCCACAATTCACCGAAGCCTATTGTGGGTCGTTCTTGACATACTCAGTAATACCAGAAACCCGGCACTTGCGTTGCAGTCTTTACTACATTGCGTCATGTCAAACACCTACTATGACCTTTACAACAGCTTCGACCTCAAGACCAATGATCCCTCCTATACCGAGGTGGAGTCACGCTACATTCCAATCCAGCCCAAGCACTTCTATGCTGTCTTAGCGCTGTTGGGACTTCATGCGGTTTTGATACTCATTGCACTCGTTTTGTTCCTAACTCGGACGGAAATGTCATTACTCGGCAACTCGTGGCAGGCAGTTGCACAAGTGATGTCGAGTGACACAGCAGAAGCGATGCATCACGGAAGCACGGCAACAGACAACGAAGTGATACACGCCGTGAGAGATCAAAGAATAAGAATAGCAAGGTCTGAGCAAAGTGGCAGACTTGAGGCGATTGCAGTAAGCCGGCGTGCCTGAGGCTCTGTCTGCCTTCGCATTCAGAACGCGAGAGGACTTGTATAGCTAAGCAATTATGGTGTCTTTCCAATTTTAATATTGTTTCGCATGTTCTTAGCTCTTGCCCAGGTTCAATCTTGCGATCGACGTGCTTTTCAAATCACTCTAACCTTGTCGCATTTCCTTCACTCAAGTGAATCGACACATTTTCGTTTAAACGAGAGTTAATGGATTTCTCTATTACCTGCATGATCGCGTGAACCAGGTTGTCAATGATCTCACTACTTACGTTCACGCCATGGTTGGTGCTGCCAGTAACACCCTTCGAAGTGCCCGGCTAGGATTGACAAAATGATAGTGTACATTTCCTTCCTCCAGGAGCACGCTTTGCGATACAGATAGGCTACCGAAGTCGATGGTTGACGGTTGCTTGAGCTTCGCCGATTCGACGCGCAGTGGTATCGCGTGCGCGTTACGAGAATTGTTCGCACTGAGGATATCCCACCTTCAGTACTGCCGCAATTGAATGGTCTCCTTGCGTGGGAATGTTCATTGAAGCCACTAGTGGACGACAATGTCAAAAACCTGACCCGCTACCCGCGTGGCTGCAGCTGGGGCCAACATGTAGTTGACTGTTTGACTGTCGCAGTCTTCGACACAAAACAACATCGGTGTAAGATCTCGGCGAAATCAGCCTGAAGTGGTAGTCCACCCGCGTACGTGGGAAGATCAAACGCAGCATCAGTGTGCCAATTGCAAAGCCGGACATCGCGCACCGGATCCCACGCATCCCCAACGCATCGCCAGGTCATGAGGCTGAAGGACTCCTCTAGGCATTTATGTGGAGTCTCGAACGAGACTCCGGTCAATCGGGTGTGAAGTGCGTTCGTTGAATATATATATAGTGTTGTTCTTCACGATGGATGCTGCTCATTGACACGAGCCCCCAGCATCTGCGGATGCCACTTCACCGAACACCAGGTCTTGAACGCCGCTCACATTGGCTCACCATTCCTTCTGTATACAACCTTCAAACATCCTAGGATCGAGAATTTGGTTGCGCCAAAGCTGGGAAACTACATGAATCAAACTCCGCGTCAAGCGGGGCCGTCACCTCGTCAAGGCCGCGCAAGTCGAGACAGCAACACCTTTCTGGAACGACATTACGCTGCAGATGCCTCGAAAGCAGCTTTAAACCACTCTATTCACGATGGCGTAAGCATGCATCCAACCACGGGCGGTCTACATGCACTTGACGACATCCAGGAATCAAGGCACGCAAACGCAAACGCCTTCGGCCAATACCATGCTGCCAATTACGACTTCGATGCCGAGAGAAACATCGCGCATGAACGACAAGCTTCTGAGCAGGCCCCACCATTCGTTTCAGAGAATGACGAAGGGTTTCTACGTGGCATCGAGAAGTTCGACGCGAACGCTGGCCCAGGCACGCAGATTCGCGAATCGCGTAGAAACGATGCGCTAATTCCATACGGAACACCATCTCCATATAGCATGCCTCGCCGCTCGATCTCGCGGGCGAGCGAAAGCCCAGCTCTCGCTCCCATGCAGTCTTTCCAGCCCGCACGTTACGATGCCACACCGCAAGATTTCACACCTATTCGACAAACCAAGTACGAGCCATTTCAATATAGGTTCAACAATTCTATGGAAGCAAGAGACTATCGTCGCATAGAGACACGCTTTGGGCGGATGCCATACTGTGATCCAAATATCGACACCACCATCGCGGAGATCGAGAACAATCGTCAAAAGAATGTCGAGCGCATCTACAACGCCATGACGAGCGGCGAATCTGCCAAAGATAATCGCGGGTCGATAGCAATGAAGCGCTGGGTGTTGGACGCTCACTACCCGCCAGATCTTGTCGAAGCGTACGCACACAAAGTCTTCGACTGCCTGCTTGCACAAGCGAAGGAAGGTTTTCGCGGCTGGGTTCACAATGACTACGTTGCGGATGAGCGAAAGGGCGAGGACATCGACAAGGATGTTGACTGCGCTGGGCGTCTCGACAACATCGTCCAAGCTCTTGAGCACGAGAAGACCATTTGTGAGGATGTCATGAACTCAGCCTGCCAGATTCGCATGTTTGTGAACGCACCACGCGCCTATTCAAATAGGAAGCATCAGAATCGGGTCGGCAACAGCAAGAGGGGAAGAACCAAGGACACACCTGATCCCAATCCAAGGCCGGCGAAAGCTGCAAGAACTGGCGGTAGGCGGACCAGGGCGCGCTCATCGACGATATCGGACATGCCGCCCTCACGAGGCACAACACCTCAGTATCATCAGGCGCTTCCGGCTACCGCGATGCCATACTTCCATACGCCGCCTTCACAGCAAGTTCTCGCGCCGAGTCCTAGCATGTCATTACACTCTGCAACACGCTCTGCCCCGCCATTACAACGACCGAACCTTCCTATCGCACGCAGCTCATTCGGTCAATTCTCCAACAGTGCGACGTCATCATCGGCTATGTCACCACGGACACTCCATGCTCCGCAAATGCATACACCGCGTATGCTTCCCGCACCTTCCGACCATATGATGCCCCGACTGTCGCCACAGCCTCCATCCTACGGTGAAACCTCTCTACCTGTGACACCAGAAGACGCGAAATCTCTGCAAACAGACAAAGGACTAGTACTGTGGCGTGGACCTGGCTTCTTGGATCAAGACGAATCTCCACACCACCCGCATAACGGCGCAGCCATCGATCCGATGCTGGGAGGATGGAATTTCTCAGATCACACGCTTTGTGAAAAGCCCGGCTTGGACATGTTCGACGGCACGACTGCAGACACTACATGCTCTCTTGCCGACCTGGAAAAACAGCAGACAAGCCATTTGGTAGGGTTACCGAACGAGGATATATTTCAGTCGTTTTGGGACCAACAACATGGTGTTCAACAATTCCCGCATCAATCCTGATGAGTTATTTATGTGTGGCGGGCAGTGAAGCCTGGCCAGAAGTAGTTTGTTGCATGTCGCTCCATATCGGATGCTTCTTGTTACCTGCGTATTTCATGAGTGGCGTTCTTTCAAGGCATTGTATGTTGACCACAATGGTGTTGTGGCAACCACTTCTTGTTTTCATCTCGATCAGTACGTGTTCAGCATTGTAGATACCCAGCTTATCCACCTCTTTCCTATGTCTATCGCGTTTCGATCTTCTGTGCATGTCCGATCACACACGATGTGGTGTTGAAGCACGTTGAGCGCGTAGAAGCGGTCGTGCATGCGGAATGTCCTCGCGAGAACTTCGCGTTGGGGGTTTGGTGATCGGAGACCTTCACAGCTTGTTGTTGCTTTTCCAATTGCACCTTGTGTATATAGCATCAACCGATCTCAATTGCGACAACGTTCGTGCCAGCGATGAGAATTCGCGAGATTGCAGTTTCCGTGGTGCAGGCTCAATTCTGAGGCGTTGCGCTAGACATCCTGCGCTAAGACGGATTTGGGTTACAGCCATCGCGTTTCTCTAGTTCGTATAACATACGCCCGCAATGTCCTCTACCTCGTCCACGATCTGGGAATAATCGGAACGTTCACAATAATTTTTAGGCTAATGAGATTGAGATGCCAGCCATCAAAGTCCGGAGATACGAGCTGCGGCGTCTTGAAAGGTCGCATGATTGTGATCTGAGTTGAAATTATTCAGGCTCGACATTCAACGCAGTTCGGATGCGGTTACAGTCATCAACGACAACATACAGTAAGCAAAACTGCCGACAATTACAGCGAGACAAACATCAGAGGAACGCTTTTAAATGTTCACCTGAACGTTTTGACGCTCGGTATACGCTATCTGTGGTGCAGATGCTGATCCTTCTACGGCGACACTATACGGCCTCCATTTGATGTCGGATTTGGAACACCAGCCCGGGCCATCCCAGCAATCGATTTCAATACACGTGGGATCCAATTACTGACAGTTTGGAGCAGCCTGAGTGTGATGCTTGTCGTAAGCTTTGCTCACGCGCAAGCCATACGACTACGATGGCCACAATTTCTGGCCGGTGAGCATTTCGAAAGTATTCATGCTCCAAATACCATTCTCCATGTTAGTAGTAACTCATAAAATCTTGAAGTATCAAAGCATTTTCGCTTGTTCTGTCCCGCCCAGTGCCGCATTATCAAACCTTTGTCATCGGCAGCTCTTCATCTCAAGGTTTCCAAGATTCTTCTTCCGTCCTTCAGCTTCTGTCCTTGATGCCTCAATCATTCCAAGTACTTTCCTCTTCCTTTTCACATTATTTATCAAGCTATAGCTGAAGTTATTGTCTTTGCGATTCTTGTTGGGTGCTAGGTTAAAACTGGGTCATGTATATCGTGGAGTGCAGACTCATACACCTCTATCCCGGAACCACCCACCTGAATTCCGCCTTCCCTCCCTTTGCATCGGCAATCATCTCGATGTATCCCTTGCTTGCAATATATTTGGCTACAGGCGCCATTACGCTTCCTGCGCAGGTGGCGGACTGGGCCAGGCGAGGGTGTGGGTGGCAGTGCCGGTGTGGCGGCCAGTCAAGATAGGTCTCTCTCGAGCACCGGATTTGCTTTTTTTCTCCACTGAAGGGATCGTGGCTGGGTTGTGGCCTTCCATCTCAGGCCGGTGTCTCTATGACGTGACAAAAAGTGGATTTCGGTTGTGCGCAGATGGTGTTTAATATTGTTGCAGCACACCATCCTTCGGTGGAGTCGCTTTACAGACTAAGTAGAGAGACAATGGGCCGTTTATGGGTTGTTTAGTCGAGTACTTTGATCTCAGCTCACCGCTGCACTTTCCGTCATAGTCACAAAGAAGCTACAGTTTGCCAGAGGAGCATGAACGCCTGATGACAAGCCTCCACTACCTTTTTCCTGCCTGTTAAAGAAGTGAATCAAGCTGCAGATTACTAGTGCTATTAATATAAGCTGCTTATCATGCTTGCCCACTCTGCACGTCATGTGCGATGAGCGCGGAAAATGCCGCCGATCCCCCAGAGTCGGAAGCGCCCGTGCCCCGTTTGCCCCGGATCCGCACCTGCTCTGCCTCGCAAGAAACACGCGGAATGGTGGCGCCTCGCACGACGCGGCTTGGGGAGCGCTCGCTCGCTAAAGCAAACCACTGCCACGTCTGCTGCGGATTGGTTCTACAAACAAAACTATCGCGATGGCGCCCTCCACCACGCATCCCATCATGTCTTGCGAATGCATAGCCTCAGCCGCGCCGAACGAACAATATATACGGCGTGAAGACACAACCCAGCTGCCTGCATCAAAACCAGCAACATGACGGACGGTCGACGCTTCGCAATCGAAGACTATGCTTACGAGGGTTTGTGGAAGAACCACAATGACCCGGCGTTCAAAAGGTGGACTTTGACACTCAGCGACTCCAAGGCCCTCCTCAGCCTAGCATGTCTCTCCATTCTCATCGGCTTCACGCAAACCAGGGTATGGGCCATTGCACGCTACATTGTTTACCAGAGATCGAAATCTCCGCGGCTTGACGGCTCGGAGGGCGTGGACTCTCGCTTAACGCTTTCCCAAGGCATGGCCATGAGGGAAACGCTGCCTTCCATCAAGATGGTCGTAGTAAGAAGGTTCCGACAATACTGGCGACGTACACTGAGCTACCGTGGGGAAGGGAACGACACTTCTAAGGACGACCTCTCTATGTCGCCGCTCTTTGGGATAACAGCGCTGATCAATGTCATGTTCTTCCTCTCTATGGCGGTAGTTATCCCGTGGGCCCTGACGAATGGATCACTCGAGACCCCAATAGTCAAGTCGAGTGTTACGGAGCAGTGCCTCAAAGCCGAGAGTTATGAAATGATTGGTGATTTTTGGGACGACCTCCTCCAAGCGGACGCGATATTACAGCAGTGTCGAAACCGGTTGAACGATACCTGCAATAGCCGGTACTACCTCAGGGAGCCCAAGGTAGCTTCGAGATTTATTGATGCATGCCCATTTTTGGGCGATGGTGTTTGCATGAACAACACAATGACATTGGAGCTTACACACGAAGACATTGGTGCCTATGAAGCAGGCGTCAACTCACCGATACTGATTATGATGAATCACCGGATTAGATGCGCACCCCTTCATCTAGGCAAATTCTACCTCTTCAGAACAAACTTGACCTCTAATCTGACTGTCGACGACGGCCATACGCCTATCATCACCTCACCCGACGGTAGGCGCATCGCCATCCTCGGGGCCTACATAACGGTGAAACCAAAGGGGCAGACTAGTGGTAGATTCGGGATGGATTTACGCACACTAAACGGTCCCAACGAAATGTCAAAGGAGAACTCAGGACGACTCCTTGCAGAGAAGGGCACACTATCGGACATCACAGTCTTACCCAGGTTATTTGCTGACTTCGACACAAGGGAGCTACTGCCAGAACTCCGGCTCCTCAACGCCTTGCCGTTCCTGGTCGTTTATCGCGCTGGAGCGAGCGAGTTCGCTTATCCCGTTGACGACCCATTTTTCTCCGCACACAACATAAAGAAGGGAAACAACTACACCCGGTACGCAGATCACGAAGCTACAGCATTGGGCTGCGCGGAGCAGTTCCAATTCTGCCGGCGGAAGCAACAGGACTGCACCCCCTGGGGCGGGGATTCCTCCATGATTTACCGCTTGCTGAATATCTCCGATAAATCCAGCACGCCAAACGATGACGAGAGGTCCGAGGCCATTACGCTCTTTCAAATTCTCCCGTCAGCTTTTTCCGTGTACGAATACCTGGCGTGGCACATCGGGATGCTCACCGCAACGACTGGGGCATATCCTCTCATCACTACATATCTTGGAGGCCCTCACACTTGGGCAATGCAAGTCGAAACATGGTTCACCAAGGCAATACTGAATGCTATATTACACATCCGGCTTGGCGTCAAGTCGCCACTGGATAGCGACAGCGGGCAATTTTCCAGGAAATGGAAGAAGAAGTCTGCGCTGTGCGGAAGGATTCTATTCCAACACTCGGCGTATACGAATATCAACTGGGTTGGCGCTTTGTGTACGATCGGCTCGCTACTGATCACTTGCGTTGGGAGCTACTTTCTGGATTCGGTTTGGAAAACACCTGAGAAAGTATCATTGTTAACCAACCGCTTAGTGTCGCGTCTAGGGCCTTTTCGTTTTCTTCGGAGCTCGGGAATTGGTGTTGGAGGCCTGGTCGCTGGAGGGAACGACATCAACATGTATGATCTTGGTGCTGAAGTTGTTGATGATCCGGTGAATCCTGAGCACGAAGACATCGACGCTGTTATCCCGGGATTTGTGAGCAGTAGCACAGTTTGATACGCCACGGTCATGTCAGATACTCTTCAAGGCATTTAATTTACGACCAACACCTAAGCACCATCGTCAAGTTCCCAAAGCAGCAGAAGTCCTCTCACTTCCCCTGCTACTTCCCTTGCCACTTCATCTGCTACTTCATCTGCTGCTTCATCTGCTACTTCATCTGTTACTTCATCTGCTACTTCTCCTGCCGTGCTTCCAGCATCTGAACCCTCGGTCAAATCACCCACTTGACTCCGCAACGCTTCAATCTCAGTTCTAAGTCGTCTAGTAGATCGAACATGCCACCAACCAAACACCGCCCAACCGAGCACCAGTCCCGCAACGATAAGCACCAAGGACGCAGCGATGTTCAAGAGTATTGCAATTGAGTTATTGTTCAGCAGGGGTGCCTCCGGTGCAGACGGAGTGGAGAATGCCTGGGAGAAGGAACTTGTAGATGAAAACGTAGTCGCCATAGATGTGGTTAAACTTGACAATGTTGGGGTAGTGGCTGATGTTGGGCTTCTTGACTGAACAATAAGCGTTTTAGGCGCATCGACGTAGCGAGGATTATGTGGTTCGAGATCATCTGCGTAGCCGCGCGTGTCGATGTTGTAGAGTAGGTTGTGATCCATGTTTGGATGACGAGGGCAGCTAGATCGGTTTAAGTTGTGAATTCTGCGTTTTGGTTTGTTCGTTGGGCATTCGGCGAGGATAGAAAGTGCGGAATGCGATATAGCAGTGAGGCGGAGTGAATCGTGAGGTCGCGGCGGTGTTGTGAAAGTGGAAATGTGGAGTTGTTGTAAAGTGAACAGGTGCGATTGGAGACAAGTTTAGGACGATAAAAATGAGAACAGCAAGTCTTGTGTACATTCAATATATGTCCACTGGAATTCGCTTGTGTTGAGGTACCATGGTTCAAATCTCCATTACCACAATTTGCTGAACAATGGCCGCGCTATGTGCACCCACAACCACGGTACTATGCACTCAACCCGAATTCTCTTTGGCTCCTGGTACGTGATGCCCCTCTCATCGGCGCCATCGTTATGGTGACCGAAATCAATCGATATCTTCTCACAGCGGGGAATGTTCAGCTTCAGAGGTCTGGCATGTGTGTTTATAGCCCTAATTGTCAAGAGCAGTATCTTCCAACGTTGAAGTAGGCAAGGTGGCGCAATTTTCGCCACGATCAGCTCGTAGCGACTCAAAGACGTTTGTGGGCAGCCGTGTACGTTCGGTCCGGATGGGCTCAAGTGCGACATCTCGACGTCGGGCAAGGTTGCCAACAGGGGATGAAGTGCGAGGTGGCGTACGCAGCGGCGAGTGTGATGCGCTGCGCCATCCTACTTCTGCCCGGGCGAGTTCGGCTTTCAAGCTTTGATATGGAACCGGCGAGGCCTTCTTCGCAAGGCAGTCTGGTGCGCTTGATGTGTGCGATGGGTTCACGTCGCCATAACGAATATAATGCCATTCTTCCTTACTCAAAACCCGTCGGATTATCTCTTTCTTGTCAATGCCTTCGGCATCCGACTGCGCTGTGACCTTGCCTCCTAGCTCCTGTCCGAGGGCAGCTCGCTCGAGCTGCTCCATATCTCTAGCTCTCTCTGTCGACCGCTTTCTAATGTCGAACTCTTGTCGCGCAAGTCGCATGATTCGATCGCGATCGGGCACCCACAAGGGACTTTGCGCGGGGCTCCAGTCGATGCAGTCCTCGAGCGGCTTGCCCGTTCGATTAGACTCATCCATGGCTACGTTCCTTGCATAGCTCGTTTTCTGCTCCCAGTTCTTGTGCCGATCCATTGCACTTTCCCGGAGGAAATGCACATCTTCTTTTTCGCTGGGTCGCAAGCCTCTCAACCTGATCTTCCCACTAGGATGCCTGTCGTTCTCAACATCGAACTTGATAGCGAGTGCAAAATGCTCTGCTGCAGCCTGGTAGTCGCGAGTGCCGCCACAAGCTCGACCTATCCAGTATTCGCATCTGGCACGAAGGTCGCGGCTCTCAAGTGCTTCGGCAATTCTGCGAGCTTTTTGTGCGAATGTTCGCATCCTGGAATAGTACCAATATGGCGGTCTTTGTATGTTTTGCGCATACTGCCTGCGCTCGAGGTCTCGAACGGTCGCTTGTAGGACGGTGCAACGCATGAGAAGCGTGCGAAGCTGAATATGCAATATACGTAGGCGGAATGATCCTTTCACTTTCAGATGTGCAGGGAAGCAGTACTCAGGGATGTCGCCTTCAGCCGTGTCCTTTACGCTGCCAGTGCTTGATATCTGGTCGTCCCGGAGGGGCGATGATAGCGGCGAACAAGACCGAGAAGAGTCTCCAGCAAGGTTAGGTGACAGTAGAGGTAGAAGCCACCCCGAGTCGCCTTTTGGGGCTCTACTAACTTCTGGTATAGGCAGTCGTGGCGAAGGTCCTTCACTTTCTTCCGCAATCTCCAAGAACTGAGGTTCCGACGATACTGGTGACGATAAGGACGTGATTTTTGTCGGTGATTTGGGACTTAATACCACCATTGGCTGAATCGTTGAGAAACCGGACGGTCTAGTAGGGCGTTTCGGGAGGTGCTTGCCGTCAGGTGTAAGCATGGCTTGCTTTGAGTTCTGCTGCACTGATGGCATCGGATGCAATCTGTCCGCTTCAGCCAGTCGCCAACTCCGTCTGGGGAGCTCTTCACTGTAGCGTATGGGCAGAGCATGCTTTGGTTGCAACTTGTCCCCTTCATCTGACTTCCAGCTCTCCCAGTCCTTCCCCCTCTGCTGCACAGATTTACGCTTTGCTGCTGTGGGGGAGGTCGTAAGCGGTGTCAATAAGGATTGCAATGAATTCTGCGTTTTGCATGCAGAGGGAGCTGTTTTCGCGACTGCTTCCGGATTGGCACTCGTCAGAAGTGCTCGAGACTGGTCTTGCGAAGACGGGTTTAACTCAACCGCTCGAACGTGCTTATTGTTGTAGAGAGTCCGTTGGGGTAAGGCCGGCTTTGCATTATCAATGTGTTCTGCCATGTTATAACTGTAGACGCTACTCGATCGAAGACTCCCGCTGAAAAGGTGCTATTAATACGCCACTGTGATCATTCCCTGCTGCTCATGACCATTCATTTGGAGTGAGCTCTTGTGGAAAGCGATATTCGGCCATTGTCAGTCCAAGTGCCGACAAAGGCCTTGTTTGACTATCGTCACAAAGAGAGACAGATTTCAAGGCTGACCGACAAAGCTCTACATTGATTTAACAAATGGTATGAGTGAGATTGCGAGAACAATGTCCCTGTTCCAAATCCGCGATTTAGACCAGTGCACCACGAGGTTCCCTCGACTTCGGGACGTCAAATAGCATCGCTCTTCGAGCTCATCCAGCGGTGAGGCAGAGACATGCGTTTGGCTTTTGTGGCGGCGCGCATACGAAGCTGCGCGCTTGTACGGTGGCGCTTGATCTATCATCAGTCAGTACAGCTATACATTGCGTCAGCCGGTCGCTGCATACATCGAGCTTTTCGTCGAGATGGATCAACAGTCCCTGATCGAATGAGCGCTTTTCTTCAAAGCCTGAGCGACGTGTAGTTGCGCGGTAGGTACTGAGCTCATCATCGCATGAACGGCGGTATCCATCCGCCATGGCAAAGAGTTTGTCGCTCTCCCTGACCGCGCTGAAGGCATCTCGAGATTGGTGAAGCATGCGCAGCTGATAGTACAAGACACCACGTTGGTATTGAATCCTTGGTAGGAAAGACTCGAGATCTGAGAGGCGGTCGCAAAGCTCCAGAGCCTCGCTACATGCTGCCAGGGCTTCGAAGAGCTCGTCCGGCAGCCGCTCTCAGTATACCACTTTTCAGTAGCAAACCTTCGGCGCGAGCTTTGGGGCTAAGAGGACCACGGAGCAGGCGCTCGAGTTCAATCAAAGCACTACCGTAGTTGCGCTGCTCGGCACATTGCTGCACCGGAATGAACAGCGCGTTTGTACACTCATCTGACCGTGATCGTTCATGACCAATTTTGCGGCTCGGGTAAAGAACAGCGGTCCCAAATAATCCTGATGTTTGCATGTCCGCGGCCCCGTCAACAGATTTGGGGTAGTGACGTTCGCAGTCATCCGAAATCG
This sequence comes from Paraphoma chrysanthemicola, assembly GCA_020744225.1. Classification (NCBI taxonomy): domain Eukaryota; kingdom Fungi; phylum Ascomycota; class Dothideomycetes; order Pleosporales; family Phaeosphaeriaceae; genus Paraphoma; species Paraphoma chrysanthemicola. The sequence goes on from JAGMWG010000016.1 coordinate 531,299, forward strand.
TATTTAGTCGTCGAAACTGGGCGCGCTCATTCTCCAGCTCGGCCTGGGTCGCAAAGCACACGTCCTGGAGCTCCTGGAAGCGCGTCGTTTGAGCCTTGAGGGCGGCCTTGTACTGTAGAGCAACCGCCTGCCAGGTGTCGCGCTCGACTTTGAGCTGGTGAACAGCTCCACGTATCTCCTCAGTGATCATTGCAATGCTTGGTAGTAGTGATATGTGAAGTGATGGCTTTCGTTGTGGTGACTGCCAGCATATGCGAAGGAGTGTTGATGTTTGCGGTTGGGCGATGAAGCAAGTGCGCGGCCGCAAAGCGCGTGGCTTCATGTCGCGACTTCCTGTTCAGATGTTGAAGCCACCGTGACGACTTGCCTCTACAAACCTCCACAACCCCGCCTCTTCAGCCGCTTTGCGCACTGCTGAGACTTCGTCCAGGTCGACAGGTCGATTGATGTCTTCATACCTCACAGATCTTGCAGTTTCAGAGGTTGCTTGTACGCCACCAGGCTCGACCACGTCGCTCTTCTTGCCGCGCCGTGCCTTCCCTACATGAGCACGAGGAAAGTATTGCTCCATAATGTGCACCATAATGTCTTTTGACACATTTTCTGCGAGCCATTTAACAATCTCTTTGCCTTCATCCTCCATGCCAGGCATGACTAGATGTCGTACGAGCACGCCTTTCTTCGCAATGCCGTCCGCAGTGAAGCAGAGGTCGCCCACTTGCGCATGCATGGCCTTGATGCTCTCCATGGCCGTGGCGGTGTAATTGTCGGCCTTGAGCAACCTCTTGCTCGTCTTATCACTCCACACCTTGAAGTCGGGAAGGTAAATATCCACAAGCCCTCCCAATAACTCTATGCTGTCAAGCGAATCGAATGACGAAGTGTTGTATATGATGGGTATGCGGAGGCCTAACTCGCGTGCGTGCAGGATCGATAGGACGACTACGGCGGGGGAAGACCGAGGTCAGCAGATGCCCCATTACTCAGTCAGGGCCACTCACCTTGAGGAACAACGTGTTCAGGTGTAACGAGATTGATGTTGTGTACCCGGCCCATCTCCTGTAGCTTCATGTACCACTCGGCAAGCTCCTCTGGCGTGAGATCGAAGCCGTTGCGCTGGTGAGCAATGTCATGGTTCTGACCTTATCGTGAAAGCACTTTGTTAGCACATGGTTCACATGCAGAGTGCATATGTGAAGCACATACAGAACACGCATCGAAGATTACAGCCGGAGAAGAAGACACTACCACTGCCATTGTGGCCTTGGAAACATGGTTCTGCAACCTGTCAGTTCGTTTTGGTCACTGACACATGCGATCCCCCGCTGTTGGTGTCGCACCCTCTCCAAAATGTGGCGCGATTGTGTTGACCTTTACTGTTTCCGCCCCAATCAAGCACAAGCCGGTCTTCTCGTACCGATTCACACCGCAAAGTCTAGGGCATAAATTGCACTCGCGTAGGTGTGCATATGCTAGTGATCTTTTCTTCGAGGCGTCTATCGAAGAGATCAGTTGGTACTGCGGAATGTAGTCGTCGAGCAGGTACGGTGGCGCGAGATAAAGACCACGGCGGCATGAAATCGTGCATCGCTTAGATGCCCATCGCGAACCAGCAGTCAGGGCGGGTCGCATGCGAGATAGCAATGCCATCGTGACAAGGCGTCGGCTGACATTGAAGCACCTAGTAGGAGTGATGGGATGGTGGTGGACGCGCATTGAGGTGTGACGCAAACACTCCGAGTTGCCGAGGCTAGTGGGGCTCTTCTTGCCAGCCTTCAACCACCAACACCAACATCGTAATCCGCAAGTATATGTTTCCGTGGTTTAAATGAGGTAAGTCCGGAAGCCTTACACTTCCAGCTGCTTGGAAAATCTTTTGGAATGCAGCCAAATGACGTTGGTCGCCTTGTGGACTTTCGCGTCCATTCTGCAGAGCACTCAAACCATCACCGCTACAATTCTAGGCACATGATCTGGGCTCTAATAGTACACATGCATATGTGCGTTGTACTGACAGTATGAGGCTAATGCCAGGTACCTACCGTATTCACGGATCTAGAACAGTGCAGGCCCTATTTTGGGACATGACAAGGCAGATGAATTGACCTTTCCCGAAGACAAGAGGGAGTACGGTTACTTGAGACTGAGGGCAGTGCACGAACAACGTACATTCTCTTCGCTTTTCGCCCTTCAAAAAGGACTGTCTTTACAACAGAAGAATATCTACGATGCACCAGAGATACAACGTGCGTCGAATCGTACTCTCGAACGTTCACCTTGGTTTCACTCAGTTTGAAATGCCCCCACCTGCCTTGCCCCGTCGTGACGGATAAACCAGCAGGTGCAACATTTGTTCACCAATCAGCTTGCACATGGCATATTACGATTACTCACCCCTTTGCAGCGAATGTCTTTAGCTTGTAGGCTCTTGAGCTTTCTGATCAAACGTGGAGTTCACAAAATTAGCTCCACGGGTGCGCCAACAGAGCACGATGAACCACAGAGCCTTACAAGCTTCCCACAGGATTACCGGTTCACATCAAAAGCCACAACAGCATTTCAAAAAGCTCAGTATATTGGGCCAAGCACCAGCACTAACCAGTCGTGTGACGCTCTCAAACTCTGGATCTAGACCAGGCTTTTGAACTTTTGGGATCTATGAAAGTCTTCGTATAACAGTGTACCAGATGCAAACCCCACGTTACTCGCTCCAGGGCTAGCATATATCGCACCAGAAGCAAACAATATCACCGATACCTGGTTGATGGTCGCTCGTGTTGCACACTACTACTGCAAGGGAGACCACCCCGTCATACTTACACTTTGACAACTCAGCATGGGAACAACACGATAGTCATATCTCATTTTCCGTCTATACATTAGCCTAGGAATGCCTGAAGACATAGACACCACTCCGACAGATTCGGCTGCAAGTCCTGCTCACCATGCGCCTCGTACTCCTCCCACTCGTCTTCATCACCACCGCCCTCGGAACCCTCCAACATGTCGAATTTCCGCACCTCTTACTTCCCCTTTCGCGCAATAACCCCAATTATGCGCCTGGCACCAAACTCACGGGCGAAATCAGCAACAATATCCACCTCGCCGTCTCTTTCGGTATACCCTATCTTTCCTTTTCATCTCACCACGGGCACCCACTGATCACATCATCCCAGACGTCCCCGCTGACGTTCCCGCCGCCATCTGCCGTCTAAATTTCCACGTGAATATCAACCCATACAAAAGCGCGCCCCGCGAACTCTCCGGCACCGCGCCCTACACCTTCGTAATCTCGCGCTTGTCCCCGGGTCTCAATCCACAGACCACCTCGTGGGCTAACCGGCCGCAAATCGTGGCCAAGGTCGCGAGCGTCACGCTCGATCATTCTGGCGGCGTCAGCATACCGGATAATGAGGGCTGGTTTGATTGTCCGAAGGGAAATGTGGCGCAGTTCTTACTGCATCCAGTGGGCGCGAGGGCGTTTAGATATAGTTGGTTTGAGCTGGATTATGGATGGGAGGAAGGGGGGCCGCATGGTGTTGTGTTGGAGATGCATACGTAGGTGGTGAATTAGGGATGGGAAGGAATGGGTAACGGGAAAGGGAAAAGGAAAGAGAAAGAGGGTGGTGTGTGTAAGTTGGTAGGAGGAGTAAGATGTAGAAGTGATTGAAGCAAAAAGATCTGGCTTTGGGTCGATGAATCGTATCTAGCGAGGAATTGTCGTCTGCTTTCTCAATGAGAGCTTTCGAGATTGTCTAATGATATCTCGAGCAGGTTGTCTCTTCTCCTCTTTTGTTCATCCTGCTTGCTATCGTGCCTCATTCTATTTATTTCCACTCCCATCACCAACCTTCGCATACCCTAAACAGCACTGCCTTATCTTTCCCACCACGTCTCACATGAACAAATCTATACGTGAAAGGCTAGTGCTGACGTCTCTGTGCTGTTTTCATTTGCTTCAACTTCCCATGTAGTCGCGACAGGACACCGCGATTCGGCGCGGTGCATGCAGTATTCCGTTCTTTCGACACTGCGAATTCTTCAATGATCTCTTTGTCTTTTGAATCGAAGCGCTTGATGAAAATAATCCCAGGAGGGCGCGCTTTATGCGCAGTGACCTCAGACAGTTCGATATCGTTGCGCTCGGCGGGGAGAGCACTTGGCTGGGTGTCGGTTGGTAATGGCAATGGCCGAGGAAATGGGTAGATCTTTGATGGCTGACTGTCCTGGGCAGTATACACGGCCAGCGCTGAAGAAGTTTCGTAATGCGAGGCTTCTTGGATTTCGATCACGCTGTCGTGTCTAGGCTCGTCTGGGACAATGGATATGGGTGATTTGGCTGTCCCATGAACTGAATGCGATGAGTTTGGTGAGTAGCGGATATTTGTATGGCCATCTTGGGGTCCATATGAGACTACTACATCGAGGTTGCGGTTCCGGTGTTCCATGGGCGCACGCTGTAATGCGAGGCGCACAGTATTGCAATAAAGTTCACTTGCTGCTTTGATTCGGTATGAAAGTGAATCGGCCACCGCGTGGTGTTCTCACACCTGGGGCATTCCTCTCGGACGCCATTGTTGTGGTGCTGACCAACTCGATGCGGTCGTTCCACCAACCCCAGAAATGCCGCAAAGTGGGGCTCGAATGGGCGACAGAGGTCTGCGAGCCGTTGCTCGCAAGAATTTGTAAGAAGTCAAAACGTCATTGGAGTCGCCAAAGGTCTACTTCCATCACCTACACATGGTAAACTCCAATGAAGCTGTAGCGTGGCGTGATACGACTATTATTCAGGCAGGTGTTGCTATTGGCTGAATGTTGGGCCTGCGCAACGTTCAGTGTCGATCTTACTCGATCTGGAAAGAATTGCTAGTGTCTTGGCTGTAGACTACGACGATGAGCATTTGTAAGAAATACCTGACTTTGACGCAAACTGCTGTGTATATAAACGTATCGATGCGAACTGATCACAGTACAAATCTTTCACAACAAGTGCTCTTTTGCTTATCACCATACGTCCTCGTTACTCGTGTTACGCACAATTCTGTAAACTTCACCTTGACATACAGTCATGTCTACACATCTAGCAGTTGCAACAGTAGGGCTTAAGGCACCTCTCGCGGTCATCCAGGTTCCAACGGTGCATCCAGTTGGCCAGCAAGTGCGGGTGAGGGTGGAATGGACTGCTTCTACTCCCCTGGATCTGCACCAGAATGACGGCGGTCTCATGGTCAAGCATCCTCAAGTTCTTGGCGACAGCGTTGCTGGTACAGTAGTCAAGATTGGACCAGAAGTGAAGAAGTTAAACGTTGGAGACAATGTCTTCGGGTTCACCTGGAGGAATCAGACGGAGAAGGCACAACAAGAGTATTGTACCACGGATGAATGGCTCCTCGGGAAGGTAGGTCAGCACGTACACCTCTGCGTGAACAAGATCTAACGAGCTCATAGTTACCAGAAGGCTTCACCTTGCAAGAAGCGGTGACGCTTCCCAACAACTTCGTCACTGTCTTCCACACGCTGACCACGGATCTCGGGATCGAAACACCGTGGCCAAAACCCGAGAGCTACGTGCCCGAAAACGCAGATACGCCCATCTTGATCTGGGGAGGATCGTCTTCGGTCGGACAGTTTGCCATCCAGATCCTGCGTTACTATGGACATACCAATATCTGGGTGACAGCCTCGCGCAAGCATCACGATAAGCTCAAGGCTCTCGGCGCCAGACACACGTTTGACTACAACGACGCGAGCGTTGTCTCGTCAATCACAGATGCTGGTGGGGAGGACGGTGTTCGACTCATCCTTGACTGCATCGGTAGCAAGGCTGGGAGCATTGCGCCCATCGCCAGGATTGCGAGACGAGGGGCTAAAGTAGCCATTTTGTTGCCGGTCATTGTTCGAGATTCGTCTGAGACGGAGGATCCAGAGTATGAGATGGATGTCAAAGCCGCAGCGCAATGGGCAGACGGTGCCGATGCAAAGGGTGTTCGAACGCATTTTTACCCTGATGTGAGTATGGAGCAAAAAGCTAGAAGATCGAAGTCGGCTAATTTGTGGTAGAATGAGTTCTTCAAGAACAACCTCCAGCCTGACATCATGCCCACGCTGCTTAGAAAGGGCATCGTTACACCGCAGAAACAAAGAATCGTAGAAGGCGCGACGCTACTTGAGCGGGCGCAGAAAGCAATGGACATCCTTCGTCGCAAGGAAGCAAGCATGGAACGTTTGGTTTGGCGTGTGAGCGAGCGCGTGTGAGGCTGATCGTTTCGCGAGGCGCTGTGGGATGGAAAGCGTTGCGTTGGGATGACGGGAAGGATTCGGAATAGTGTCAACAAAAATTGATGCACAACGCTGCGTATGGCCATCATTCAACTATCGCCAAGCCCGCTCATGCATCTCGTAGGGTGAACAAGATGATTAGGCGCATTCTTTCGTGCTCAAAGCACCGCAAACCTGCTCCCATGATTGAAGATATAAGGCCAGAACGGACCCGACTGTCCATCTCTCCAATATTGAGATTCATGCGCCTATCTGCACCCTCAAGTTGCATTGGTAGAATTAGTTGCAACTGAATGTCCTGCAGAGATGATAGCACATGCCGAGGTTTGGAGCGAGGAAATTGGACAAGGCTAGACTACAAACAGCTTAGGCGTGTCCGAGCTTCCGATTTCGATAACCTTGACAGGAGAACCCTTCCGCTTCAGCACTCTTTGTAAGACAGCGGTCAACGCCAGAGTCACGCACAATCGATGCAAAGGCGCGCGCTTCTGTGGATATGACGCATGGCGAGCTCCTGCAATATGTAGGACCGGGTTGCTGGGGCTCGGTTCTGCGCCTCGCCTGACGCTCCAGCCACTTGAAACCGCCCACCCGTTTCAACCCAGGTCATTGGGCGCTTCGACCATGCGAAACGACTCGCGAATCTGGCCGCATTGCGTTAAGTACCTACGATGTTTGGTTAAACATCCATCAAACGGCATGGTGGCCGCTGTCACGGCACTGCACTTGCTTGGCCACCGCCTTAAATGTCATGCCGCACCCTTAGTCAGAACTTATCGAGACTTCCATTGGTGGAGGAAAGACTTCAAGCATGACAAGACATCCCACGCTTCGGACGACATCCTGGAAGCGAGCGACAACGGTACCTGCGCTGGTCCAGAACACAGGAAAGTACTGTTTCGCGACTGCGATCCTTCGGGAACCCGTTTCGAATGTTTGATGAGATGGCCCACCAGGAGCCGGAACAGAGGCATGATTCGAAACTTGCAGCGCCTTTATAGGTGAACAGTAGCCTCGTTGTTTCTTGTCATCCAAGCATCAGTTTCCATCTCTTCATCGCAGCTTCTTTGTGCTATTCAGGTCTGAGACCTCACATTCGTTCATTCTACACTCATTCATTCAACACATTCATTCCAAGAAGCTAGGCTTCCGCATCACTCTCTCAGCACCTCTTGCTCATCGAAGTTTTCCAAACCAACATCACCATGAAGTCTTACTCCGCCGCCGTTGCCCTTGCTGGCCTCGTTTCCTCCGTTGCCGCCCACGGCTTCATCAGCACCCCGGCGCCTCGTCTGCCAGGTGATGGTCTCAAGGCCGCCTGTGGTGACCAAGTCTACAACCAGCAGTCATCCGACCACTACGGCAATGTTCAGGGTGCTCTTCAGAACCTCCAAGGCTCCCACCCCGACTGCCGCATGTGGCAGTGCAAGGGTGTGCCTTTCTCTGACGCTGGCGAAATCCATTCCTACACCGCCGGCCAAGTCATCCCTATGACTGTTGAGATCCGTGCCCCTCACGACGGTGTTGCCAACGTCTCTATCGTGAAGGTCAGCTCGGACACTGTCATCGGCTCACCGCTCATCAGCTGGGACGAGTACGCTTTGACCTCTTCTCCTATCTCTCAGCACCCCGACTGGACCAGCTTTGACATCACGATGCCCGATGTCAGCAGCGAGTGCGCCAATGCCGGTGACTGCGTCATTCAGTGGTACTGGGATGCGCCGTCCATCGATCAGACCTACGAGTCTTGCATCGACTTCACGATCAGCGGTGGCTCTGGATCTGGCTCAGGCTCCAGCCCTGCGCCTGCCTCATCTGCTGCCCCTAGCGCATCTGCCTCCCCCGTCGCCTCAGCTGCGCCCGTAGCCTCTGCCCCAGCCAGCTCCGCCATCCCCACCCCCGCTGCCCCTGTCGCCACTCCTTCTCCCTCCAAGGTCGCTGATGTCGCTACCCCCACCCCCACCGCTGGATCTGGATCCGGCTCTGACAATGGTGAGGCTCTTCCTCAGACCTTCACTCTCGAGAGCTTCATTGCATGGCTCAAGGAGAACGCCGGCTCTGATGTCGCCAACAAGGTCCGCCGCATGGTAGCCGCCAAGCGCGCCCACCCCCGCGCCTTCCGCGTTTAAGTTCGAAACAACGACTTCATGTGTTGATGTATGTTAGAGATGCTGTTCGATTCTGTTGTAGATATACACTTCAATGATGCATATACTTTTGTTGCCCTTGGCAACGCTTTCAATTGCCTCAGTCTTGCACTTGATTCCATATTAGCCTCTTATGATTGATGGCACTCCGACCGTGATGCCTCTGCTGTTGACGTCCACCTTTCCAGTAAAGTCATGATCAGGTCAACGATTTTCACACAACTAAGAGCAATCTCATGGGTAGAAGTAGTCCTGGGCAGCATCACCTTTTGCAACCAGGAAAGTATCGTACGCGGCGAACCACAACAAAGTGATCTTCAAGCGAGGCACTGCCACAACGCCACTATGAACAAGATGAACTACGCAATCCTCAAGCTTCTATTACTAGAGTTATAGGTATGTATGTCTAAGCAGCATCGTAAACATGTCTTAATCATAGCAAACATGGTTTATCCAAGCCAATGGTTACAAATCAAAACAGACAGTAACGTCTATCCATCCGTAACGGAACAACCGCTGTACCAAAATAAAAATAGGTACTTTGACTTTCAAACTAAGGACCACGACTGCACGTCTTGAGATTCGATGATATGTTCTGTCAAAACATAGCACTAAGGCTTCTTATTTATCTCTTGCACTACATTCTTATAATAAATACGCAGATGTAAACGCCTTACGACTAAACTTACAAGAGCTCGTCTTTGTCGCAGAAATAAGCCTAGCTTCTTACAGAGCTACTATAATGCATACACTGCTATTACTACCTCTTCGACGCATCTCGCTAAGTCTTAGGCTTAGATAGCATTGCTTTAGACGTGTAGTTAGCTGTGAGGCTGCCAATAGCGATTAAATTATGTAGAGTGTCAACTACTGTCGGTACTTTTGACCGAAGCCATCTAATCACAACTATCAGTGATGCTCGCCAAAACAACGCTACACGTCCTTTAAAAGCTCTTAAATTACTGAGTCAGCAGATGGCCATGCATCTTGGTGTGGCGCAGCCTCCACAGGCAGGCTAGAGGACAGACGCTGCGACGCACTGATAGAGCTGAGCAGATGAAACAAGTTAGCATGACAAAAGTTGTTAGGACATAGCTCTACTCAAATGCGCCAAGATACCAAAAAGGTGTAGTATGAGCAACGATAGTTGGTCGTAAGTAGAACAGTATATGTCAGGCTTGTGTGGACCCCCCCACAGCCTCCTAGCCTGACAAAAATCAAGTACTGAACCGATCAGGAACCTATGATTGGAGGGCTGTTGTGACCAATAGCACTTGTCGATCAAAAAGCACCCGAGATTGGAGGCCAACCCGCCATGTTCACTGGGTCCACGTGGCCAATCCGCCAAGCTTATCGCTGCTGTTCGCTCAGTCGCGAGCCCTCAACCACGTTGCACACTTGTCTTACACTCTTTCTGATGACCTAGGAACAGCTTCCAACATGCCCGGCTATCTAGGCTTGCAGCTGAGTCTAGACCTTTCAAATATCTTGCCCATCAAAGATGGGGTTGTGGCCGCTGGTTCTTATCTTCTGAGCCTTGCACGTGACCTCAAAACGTCAGGGTCTGATATAGTTGTCGAAGAGGATGTCGCCTCTATATTCGGTAGAGGTACCATGCGACCAGATCTCGAGAAGAAATTTCGCGATATCGTCTCCGTGACGACTATTAAGCCCCTATCGAATGGGTTGCCAATCGAGCTCCACAGCGGCCCTGGACCGACCGTCGTTCGTGCACTCTCCAAAGAAGGACAATACTACCTGAGAACCGTCATCACCCTCTCATTCCTCGATTACTTTGTTGATCGGATGAGGCTCGCAACTATGATATCCGAAGGAATCACCAAGCGATTCGAAAATCGCATAGATCACGAATACAGAAACCCTGGGATCGAGAGTATTAATGCCATGCTGATTGCATGCTCAACTCAGACGGCGTCATTTTCCTGGGCATCCTACCGCCTGGCTGTTGAACAAATATTTCAGTCCGCTTCCAGTTACCGATTCCAGCCGGACTACTTATCACTGACCCCTGCTCTTATGCTCGGTTCAATGGACTTCTTGTACTCCGTGCAATCGCTCCCCAAGAATCGCCATATCACTATTTCCAATCAAAAAGGGTGGATAATTATAGTCATATGGGCTCATTACCTTCTAGGTTTGAATGTGGAGATCGTCCGAGGTTCAGAAAGGATCGTATACGGTGACGGTGCCGAACCAAATATCACCATATACTGGTCCGAAAAAGCATATATGGGAGCCAGAAGAGATATATCAGTTCAATATCCCCTGGAGGACAAGCAATCTGAAGTCGAGATTCACTTATACGACGAGTCCATGTCAGTTCAACTCGGATGCGCGCCCGAGGATGGAGAACAGCGCTTTTGCAGCGTACGAGAGCGCCATCCACTAGCTGGTTGGGGTACGACCTACTTACGCCGTCTTCTGAATACGGGCAGAATAACCATTGATACTGATCCTATTTTCGACGAAATACCAAATTTGATCACAGGCCTTGCTGTTGTGGCATCCCAGAACAGAGTTCGATACGCCCAAGTTGACGTGCCACCGCCAGACGAAACAAACCCGGTGAAGCATATCCTAAGGGCACCCAACGTTGAAATCGAGGTATGGAGGGTACTGGCTGCTGGGGAGATGATATTCAGGGGTCTCGGTCTTGACAAAGACTCTGTAGCCTCGTACCAGACCTTTTTCTCCAAGACCAGATTGGATAAAGCTACCCTTCCCTCAGCATGCAGCGCCTATCTGCGCGGAGTCGAGGCGGGTCCGGAGTACATCTATCCCTCAAGCCCAGATGAACGGTTGATCCTGCAAATCGCACATCTTGCTGAGATGGTACTTCTGTTTTCTCATATACACGATCTCCAAAAATGCGCCGATATGCCAATTATTATTGAGGGACTCCCACAACGAAGCCAGAAATCCTACTATCACGTATTAACTGCTAACGAAATCAATCATGGGAAAGTTCGGCCGGAGGACGTATTCAACGAACTCGTCTACTTCCTTTCAGCCTCCCACAGGCCCCAGCTCGACAACGAGAAGACATTTCTCGCAGAAAAGCGTATACACTCGTTTCTCTACAGCGACTTTGGCTGGAGCGTATTTCTAGATACGGTCATGGAGAAGGATGGCACCAAGGACCCAGAAGGCATTAGGCTCGACCTTATTCACGTAGAGAAAGGAACCCCGACAAACAGCAAAACTAACGAACGACGATACTGCATGAAAGATGCGGAGGATTACGAAGTTCCCTGGCCAGACGAGTGGGAGGTAGAGAGAGGAGCAAAATACAAACCGCGAGCGGTGGGACAAGTCATAGGAGCCAGAGAATTCTGGTCTACCAAGCTTGAGCATTTCGAGCTGAAAATACAAGTTGATATCAGGCATCCGCTCCCTAGGTGGGAAAAAAGAGCATGGAGAGAAAAGCTGGGCTGCAGGGCCATGCATGACGCTCTTTGGAGGGTTTTCTTTACTCCTCCATGCAAATGCCCTCACATGTCCGATCCTTCACTCCCCAGCTTGCCTACGCAGAAGGAAATCAAATTGGGGCCCGACGCAGCTGCCATCCTAGGATGGTCACACACGAAGGGAATGCGTTGCAGCGAGAAAATTATTATTTACCTCACCTTAGGGAACTGCCATCTTCGCTGGGTTGCTCTCGCAAGGACTCGTATGTCTCTACAACGGAATGTTGCGCTTCGGACCTCAGCGTGCTGTGAGGAATGCGCCCTACAGTATGTCGCTTCCCAGCCTAGTAAATGGGTGTTGATACTCTAGTTATAAGTGCGCTGGGGTGATACGTAGCGCTGGATGGGAATCAGCAAAGCGGGGTCGCAGGAAGCCTTTAGCTATTTGTGGAACTATTGTGTTTAACGCAGGCGACGAGACAATGTGTCTTTGTTGCCTTTGTTCAACGATCAAAGGTTTAGCTGTGTACCTTAGGCAAACATCTAACCCGCCTTTCCCGAGCATGCTTGAGTATTAACACATCTTCCGCCATTGCAGTCTAACTCCATTGCTTCCACTTATCGACAGGAGATCAATTCTGTCGCCCTCTGCCGCACTTAGGCATCAGAGCTTAGCGACTTTGAGTACTGTCCGTCATAGACCGCCAATTTCCTCTATTGGCCGAATGGACTGGTCGAATCTGCAAAGCCTCCATCGCCAGTGTGACCATCTGGGTAGCCATGAACCTTTGCATCACTTCTCACTTCAGAACGGTCTACTACACCCTAACGGTGCACTTCGGTCTGCTTCTGTACCTTCTTTGGGGCAAGTACGTTCTCATCAGTGAGAGAATGACCGCAGTCGAAGACATGATCAACACGTGCCCACTTCGCACAAGCATTGATCACAGCGCCGAAGTTTCCGCACAAGTAGACTCCCAACTAATCAATATCGACCCTCCCGCCAACATCGCGAGCACTGAACTTTCTGCATCGACATCGAATCATTTCTAACGAAACTCCGCCTTCTCGACACTCGCCAACGAGTAGAATCGCAGGCCTTCCAGGTAAATTTGAACGAGCAAGCTAAGCGTACTACGGATATCATTTCCTCTCTGAGCAATATGACCAGTACGCTGAACGCGGCGTGGGAAAACCACGTCCCGGAGAAAAAGGATTTGTCGCACCTCATGAAGTGTATGGACTTGATTACTCGGGAGATGCTGAGTCGTCCGGCACTGGAGAAGATGCGTGAGTTCACGACGTATGCGGAGCTCATGAGGTTTGCGTATCTTGATTGACATGTTGCAGTTGTGGCTTTCTTTAAAGCGTTACTGGCTGAGGAGGAGGGAGCAAGGACGAAGCGGGGTGGAGAAAAAGAGCAGATGGAGCTGGTGGTGATGACTGATCTCGTACAGCTTTCAAAACGAAGTGGTGCTTGAGCTCGAGAGGTGGGGATTTAGTAGCGCCGTTTGTTGGCGAAGAGGGAGAAATTGATGAGCTTGTGGCAGGACATCGGGGACGCAGAATGAATCAATGTGTATTGAGAGAATTGAGTGGCAGATTATGGAATTGAGATTAGGGTTATTAGGGGAAATGGTCGGTTGGACAGCAACATGAATTTCAGCCCCAGGATCACGAAACCAGTCTTCCTTAGAAAACATTAATGTCTTTTTGATCTGTAAGTCCAGTTTTTCTGCAAGATTTCTACTATTGAGAGTCGATCATATGAGCGTAACTCGTGATTTGCAGATCTCCAAAGTGAACGTAGGAAAGTGAGAGAGAGAAACTTAGAGCTAACGTCCATTGGATCGAGAGACACCCAGCGCTGAAAAGATTGATGGTTGCTTTCTCTTCACATAATTTCGGATCAATGAAGACCTCGATGCACGCTATAGTTTAGAAATAACCCATACTTATGAAGCCAGGGCTGGAAGAGATCTGTCCGCGCTCGAGTCCTAAGATCTGCCCTGAGCAATCAAGTCTTCTACATCTCGTGCCGGCAGAGATCATCTCGCAAGCTAGACTGCTGATCGTCAGGGAGAAGCGAGAGGGTGGTCATGTTCATGATGTGGTTGAAGCTGGCAAGTGCCTCGTCTTTTGTTAAAGTGCAGCCAGCCTCGACCTCAGGTGTGCGAGCATTACTGCCTACCCTATTGCTTTAGGACTTGACGCGGTATAAGCAAAAGTTCGTCACTGAAAATGTCAGCTATTTTGGAGCTGCCCGAGCCCGAATTGATCGATCCACGAGTGACTGAGGCGTAAGCTGAGACCGGCTTCATATAACATGTGATTCTTCTTAGCGACTTCATTCTCGAGAAAGTGCAGATTCAGAAGGTGTAAAGCTTGGAAGTCTTGATTCTGCGGAAGCTGTGAAGGGTGAGGTTGCTGTCGGCAAAACTAGCAATTCAGGCCTTGTGAAATGCGTCCACGATGCAGCTGCCTTCGGAAGTCTTTGACATTATGCGCGAAAAAGGTGCAAGAAACAGTCAAAATAGATCAGAGTATCCTGACCGTCGCATGTCTAAGTGTGCGCAACGCAGAAAGCGCACAATGCCGCTGCGACCTGAGCACTTCCCTTGCAGTCTACGAGAAGCGCTCACTGGTGGTCGCGATGCGGCGGCTATGGATTGGAGGGCGTGAACCGCCCAGGCACAGTGAGGCGCATTCTCGCCCCAAGGCAGCATCTCCAACAGCAAGCGATCAGGCTGAAAAAGCGACGTTTTGCGCCAGCCTTCTTTCTTGAACAGTTTCCACTCACCCGTCCTTAGTTGCGCACAATCATGGCCTCCAGCAAACAGCTCAGCTGCAACGATTACCACGTCGCGTGGATATGCCCCGTCGCCGACGTCGAGCTCCTGCCTGCGCGATTGATGTTGGACGAAGAGCATCCCGCCCCGCCTTACAACACCCACTACGACGACAACACATACATCTGCGGGTCCATCGGCGGCCATACGGTCGTCGTTGCGACGTGTCCGCAGGGAGAAACGGGCAATGTCAACGCTGGTCGCTTGACGGGCTCGATGTTTCGGACGTTTCCCAATATTCGCATGGCGGTGCTGGTGGGCATTGGAGGGGGCATTCCTAATTCGGAAGTCTCCGAGGATCCTCTTGAGAACGTCCACCTTGGAGATGTTGTAGTGGGATGGCCAGGCGATGGTAAGCCTGCTTGTGTCTACCACGACCGGGGTAGGTCGAAAGGTGATAGGCACTTCGAGCTTGTGGGCACCGTGGGCAACCCAGATTGGAGGCTCACCAACGCGCTTGGCGTCCTCGTCTCGGACAACGAGATGGGGAAAACAAGGTTCGACGACCAGCTCTCGAGATTGCAGCAATCCACGAAGAAGAAAAGGTTCGCGCACCCTGGGCTCGAGCACGACAAACTCTTCAAGGCCACGTACCGCCATATTGGCGAGATCAGATCGAGGTGCGTGGGGTGTGATCCGGCTGAGCTCGTCCAGCGGCCTCAGCGAACCGAGGACGACATAGACGCGCTCGTCTTTCACCGAGGGCGGATTGCGACCGGCAATGCAGTCATACGGGATGGCAAGCTGCGCGATGAGATCGGCGTGAGATGTGACGGCGCTCTCTGCGTTGAGATGGAAGCTGCGGGGGTCGATGTCAACAGACAATGCCTGGTCATCCGTGGCATTTCCGACTACGCCGACTCACACAAGAGCGACCTGTGGAAATTTTATGCGGCCGGTAGAGCGGCAGCTTTCACGAGAGAGCTGCTGAGCAGAGTGCAGCCAGCAGCGGCGTGGGAGATGCAAGCCGTACTGCACAGTGAGTAGCAAGCTTTACCGGTAACGGGTTACGTCGTCTGCTACGAGAAGCAGTACGTCGACCTCGCACACGCCGATCCGGCCCACACGATACACTGACTAAAGACAGCGCAAATGTCTGGTTTTGTGCGGGCCGACCACATGCCCGGTCTGCTTCTCGCTACTCGGGGCCGAGCAAATGGGCTTTCGCAACCATCGCACAATTCCCAGCATGCCTCCCTTGGCCAGGCAATGCGGGGCCTAGACATTGCTCAGAAAGCTGAGAGCCATTCTTTGCTGAAAATAGGCATCAAGATGTTCCAAAAGTTGTATCTAAAAGAGGGGATTGTGCCAGGTGATGCGGCAGGTCGCTTTGCTAGCAAGCTCGCAAGCATCTTGAAGTCAATTTCGGTAAAGAAAGATCACATCTCATCAATTCAGTTCGATGGAGAAGTAGAGGTTTTGGAAGGGTACAACAGAATCAGCCCACAGGATTTAAAACGTCTTCGCAACATCATAAAATCTTCCCAGAGTGTTTGCGTAAATGACGACTGTAAGTGGCACCTTCTTCTATGCTTCTAATGTACTACAGCTAATCATGGCATCAGCTGCGAGATTCGGCGCAATTGGCCACGGAAGACTTACACAGAAACGCAGCATGCAGGTAGTAAATATTCAAGGACACGAGATAAGGATTATGCTGCTTGAAAGAAGCTCCTCGCCCGCCCCACACGGCCAACGTTGGCGAGCTCTCTGTCACAGAAGAACGGAGACCATCGCAAAAGTTCGAATCACCCAAACGTTTGGGGAGCGGGCATTCATCACGGCGTACATCCATTACATACAAGGGCCCGATGGGCTACAGGCCTTGAATCCTGTCATCTCTGTTGGCAGGACTCTCCCGCGCGATTCTCTAGTCTTTCAAGTCGTTAGAAATGGCGATGTTGACCAGCTGAGGCACCTTCTGGCGGAGCATCAATTCTCATTAAAAGATCGAGACATCAATGGAACGCCATTGCTACATGTGAGAGATTGCCCCAGCTTGTATAACCATTTCCCTAAACGAATCTATGTAGTACGCTATGAATCAGCCCGAAATGTGCAGATTCCTTGTCGAAAATGGCGCGGACATCGACGAGTTAGCTCCACACCATAGATGGACGGAATTTCAATTGTAAGTAGTTCATAACGCCTTTGATTGGCATTTCCCCCACGGAAATTTATCTGGAACTCGTGCTTTCTAAGCTGATCCTGATATTCTTGTAGTACACCGCTTCATGCATTCCTCAATGACTTCGAAGAAGATGACGATATACTACTACAAGATATCAGAGAATGTAGACGTCTATTACTCCACGCTGGCGCAGACCCTACGATCACCTGTTCGGAGGGATCGAGTCCAGTCGTCGAAGCGGTTTATCACGGCACGCTGGCGAGTATTTACCAACGTCAGCGTTGCAGCATATTACTGATCCCCATTAGGACACTCTTAAGGACGCTCTAGATGGTGGTAAATTGTTCATCGACTTGCATGCCCGATTTCGACACGAGAAAACACTACTAATCATGCATGCGAATCACTCGGGTGGCTTCCGTGCTGATATATTTGCGGCATTACTTGACAGAGGAGCAGATATACATGTGCGTGACGGTTCAGGAAGAACCTGCCTTCACGTCGCGGTCATGAACGCACGGAATCGTAACGGAGTCGAGCAAGACGTCTGTGCTCTCATGTTGCTCATCCAGCGGGGCGCAAATATATTTACTTCGGACATCCATGGCCGCTCTCTATTCGACGATGCGTACGAATGTCACCGTGACAGTTTTCGGTCTTGGGACCGGTCTCCGGGTAGTTACAGAGGTGATCTCTGGGACCACGTGCTTATCCGATGCAATCTTGGAGAGCATATCCGGCCGCCAGAGGAGAGGATATACCACTATACTGATTGGTATACCGAGGACCATTTCAAATCGCTCTGGGAAGGATGGGAGCATCTCTTTCCGTACCCCCGTGGAACTTCGTCCCCGTGTCCTGTTCTGATACTAGATGATGAGTATAGCGACGATGAAGATGAAGATGAGGACTATGACGATGAGGATGATGAGGAGGACTGGAACGAGACGGATGATGACGATGGAGAGGAGCAGGAAGAGGACGCAGACGACGATTAATGAACGGACAGTCCACGATTTCAAGCTATCTGTACTATCAATGGGTCACATCCTTGTACATAGTCTAGCGGTCAACGATGTCTCAGCGGGCAAAAATGCTGTTGCTCCAGACGCCCCTAGCCATTTATTTCTCTACAAGCGATGGAAAACACTGTCAACGTATTCGACACGATCAGCTCTGATGTCGACGTCGTTCCAGACGCCGCAGCATTTACCGTGAGCGCATTCCATAAGATAAGCTTCGATCTCGATGTCATCGGCCAACAACGCGACATTAGTCGTATAGAAGAGACGGAACGATCGTAGTATGAGTTGGCTGGGATGGGAATTAGCATTGTCGTTTGGAACATGCATATTCCTGAGATCCATCACTTTGATGATATTTTGTACTTGGGTCAGACGCGCATGGGACGTGGAGGAGGATTCCAGGTCGTCGTTTTCCGTGGGGAAGGGTATACCAGGAACGCAGGAGCACTGGGGTTGGACAATTGGCGCTGCTTCTGGAATCATGCTCAGATTGGGAATGAATGTTTGTTTCAGCGCTCAACATGAAGTAAAGCTGGAAGCTGCCTAAGACATGAGGACGGCCACTTGTGGAGAGAGACCGTCTGTTGCGCTTACTGGATTTGTCGCAAGTACATTGACAATGTGGAGAAGAAATTGAGTGACGCGAAGAGATTGGTCGCAGTCAATGTGTTCTCAAGGTCTCGCATGGTATGTTTTATTTTCGACTTCATGCTGAAGACGTTCTAGAATGGGGTCAAGGCAGAGCCACATAAAGCAGGCGATGAACAGGAGTGACTACCAGAGAACTAGGGCAGATGGAAAGAGCTGAGAGTGATCAAGGGACTTAACGACGTGCTGGAGCCGCGACTGTTCTGTTTGGGTTGGTACGAATTATAAACGTGGAAGGTCATACAGGAAAGCGCGTGAAAGTGAGTAGTCCGTTTGCACTGATAACGCCACCGCATTGTTTACATTGTAGAGTGACAGAGAACGTCGTCCCGCTTGCACCTACGTCTCTGGTCAGTCTACTTGTTCAAAACGCACAATTGCGTGCTTGCGCGTGCCGCAGACGAGCGCGTCGCACGTTAAATTTCTGCGTGAATCTACCATGCCAAGCTGACAACAGTGCCTACAGCGCCATTCAAACTCCTTTTGCCGCAATCTCCGCATACTTCTTTTTCGCTGAATTTTTCCGGACCGCATCTGTCAGCACCTTACTTATCACCGATCTCGACACCTCAACGAGCTCAACTCTTCCAGAACGTGCCAACATGGCCGTCGAGATATCAAGCCCACAGAATCGGAAAAGTTCGCCGACCAGTAAACCACCTTCCGCCTCTACCCTCAAAGCTACGATTCAGGTGCCCATGGGTTACGCCACCCAAATGAAATTTCTTCTGGATCAGCAAAGCAAGCAACACGACCGCATCGCCGAACTAGAGCAGGAGAATGATGAGCTGAGAACACTCAAGGACACTCAAAAGAGCTTGCTGGATCGAATTGATACGCTTGAACAACGCGACCGGAATCTGAACGCCCGTCGTCGCGAATGTGTCGGCCAGCTGCTCAACCTGCGAACGATGAACCAGGAAGCCAGCAACGCGTTCGACCTCCGAGCGCAAGACATCCAGCCCGACGACCTAGAGGGCGTGCTAATGGCGTATGCCACATCCATCACATCGATATTGAATCACCACCAGCGTGTCTTCGGCCAGATGCGAGCAAACAGTCAGCTTCCTACATACACCATGGCGCCACCAACGATTATGTCTGTACCCGTTGCACCAATGCCGCAACTCCAGCAGGCGACGAAGACACTGCCTCATTTACCATATCCACCGCTATACACACCACAGGGTTGGTGTCGCGCTCATAATATGCCCTACCGATGCCGCATTTGCGGGCAGTAAGCACGACGGAAAACAGAACTAGCTCAGGATAACTGGGTATGCCAACGATACTTTGCTTTAAAGAATTCTCGTCCATCACCCGGGCTGTACTGTATCACATTCGATTTCCAGGGTCGAGCCTGGGCTCAATAGTCTTTCTAGACGCGTCCGCTTTTCCATTGTGCGCTTAATATTGGAGGAAGGCGTCTGGTGTTGGGCATGCTTCATGTTCTTTGCAGTGCAGGTAGCATTTTGGCTTTGGAAGCTCGTTTGGTTTTGTTATCCAAGCGGCGTGCATTCTCATGCACCAGCGTCTCGTTTTCCTAGTTCCGTGTGTTGCGCCTGGTATGGGCTTCAGGCTGTTCTTTACATAGCGCACAATACAGGCCCTCAAGCATGATAAAGACTGCTTCACTTCATGTGCCCAAGTAGATGGGATGATGTACAGGAACAACTGCCGCATCTATCTTAATATGCGCAAAGTGCGCAATGTGCCGAGTGGATCGAGGAGTGTCGGATGGAAGCGGAATGACGACGCGACATCGAACCGTGGTAATCCAGTTCAGCGCCAGTGTGTCGGTCCCTGTGCAATGGATATTTACCCTTCGAAGTTGCTACAGCTGTTCCTTCAACAGCAGATGGTGAATAACATTTGAACACGTAGCTAAGGTAGTCGATATTTGTTGCGTTAGCAGCTTATGACCGAGGAACCCCGGAGGCGTGCTTGGAGAATTGATGCAACCGGGCGTAATGCGGGGAGCTGATGTTCTCCAACTCACATTTGGGTACAAGACTTCATCAACGTGCGAAATATGTGCCCAGCATTAGATAACTGCCTTCAACAAGACTAAAGATCTTCATGCTCGTTATCTACAACTGGCTAGTGACATCCAACGTCAGCGCCCTGCCCTGACATCAGCAATATCGCAATCGATACAATACACGCCCTTTCAAACAATCATAGGAAGTTATCAACCTCATAATCGTCTCAGCACCATACTTTATCTTCCGAGTCGAAGTGCTGCTACATCAACTACAAGTCAATAATCTCCATCCACCACAATGTCATCCACAACCCTATCCCCTCTCGCTTCCGCCCTGATTGGTACCTGGACCCTCGTCTCCTACCACTACCACCCCACAACGTCCGCTGAGCCTAAGACCTATCCTCATGGTCCGAATGCCCGCGGTCTCATAACGTATTCTGTCGACGGCTACATGTCCGCACAAGTCGTTCGACCAGGCCAAGCACCCTTCTCCGACGGCGGCGGCATCGCGCCCGACACCTCCGGCACACCCAGCGATTGGGAACAAGTCGGACGTAATTTCATCGCTTATTCCGGACGTTATTGGGTGAGTGAGGAAGAGGGGAAGGAGGTGTTGTGGCATGAGCTGGATGTGTGTAGTATTCCTCGGATGGTAGGAATGGTACAGAAGAGGAAGGCACAGTTGGATGAGGTAGATGGTGCTAGTATTTTGAACCTGGGGGTTGACGGACTGGTGTTGGACGGAGTGGATTGTAAGGTTGAGGTGAAGTGGAAGAGGGTGGAGGATAATGCGGGCACAAAGAGGCCGGAGACGTGAGGGTTGCGGAAGTCTTGAATAATGCTGTGTCCGTTTGAATAAAGGTAGCTTGCGGCTTAAGAGATGTCACATTATTACAGCAGCGAAGTCGAAATTGTGCATCTTTCATCTCTGCAAATCCCGTACAGGCTTCCTTCCTGAGATCGTCTTATTCCAAGCCGGCGACGTGATTGATCTACTGCGGGGCGTGTCTTTATTTTCAAGATCAGGCCAGACCTCTTCGAGAGTTTCTCGTCTCAATGACTGTGTGCGAAATTGCAAGCAGGCCTCTTTGAACTACAATGTGATCTGTCCTATCTCGCTACTGTTTAGAGCACCTCGCCTCTTTGCGCATACGATGCGGTATCCTTTTGGTTGTGGCATTATCCTTGAAAATGTCCCGGCCATCATCGATCTTGGAATATCATCACCCGTTCAGCCCAGTAGTCGCCGAATACGTTCCTTACCCTGCAGCCCTACTGGACTTTTATTGCACATGTCAAGCCTCTCTTATTTGTCTTGCGAGTTTTGCTGAGCAAGCGTCACCTAGAAGCCCATTCCAGGTCTATCCACTTTGCTCCTTTACTTTGAGGTACACCAAGAGCTGTTCAAGCACTGATCGACCGTACAAACAGGAAACGACTAGAAGTAAGCCATAATGAAAGATTAGGGGAGCTTGGTCTAGTGGAAAGACGCTCGCTGCAAGCTACTGGGAGGCTCTCAGAGCCCGCACTTGCCCGTGTGCGGTACACTGGGTGCAACAGCAATGTCTGTCGCGCCGCCTGAGATCTTCGGATCATAAGTCTGTGTCAGACTAGGCGTAAGCGAGAGAGCCTACGTTCGAATCGCAGAGCGTCCAGAAGCTTCTTTTGTTGTTTGATCACCGGCCTCATTCCTCTTCCTCTTTCTTGATCTCATTCTTGACTTTGACGCTGCTCTTCGCTTCATCGCCGCCGCCTGCAAGAAGACTTGCTTTGTTATCCGTGCCGCTTTCCTTCTTAATCTTCTTCTGCTCTTTATCCCACTCTTTCTGCTCTTTCATGAATTTCTCCTTTTTACTAGTATACCCATCATGTATTTTGGCCTTCTCCCACACCTCTCTAAAGATCAGACTTGCTTCCAGCTTCTCCTCCATACCCTTATGTCCCTCACTCTTTTTCAACTCCTCGCCCGTCACCTTATCATATTTCCTGCCACCAGCATGGTTCGCATACCGCTTTGCACGCGTCATACCCATTTGCAGGAATTTACGCGACATGTCCATGCCAATAAAGTCATCTTGTTTGTCGTATTCAAGGAACTTGGCGTATATCTCCTTTGAGCTCTTGCGCGCAATGGCAGGTGTTTTGAAGCGCCAGAGTGGTAGAATCTCAGATTTGTAGGGCTCGAATGTTAGCACGCCTTGTTCGCCGCGGCCGATGCGGTAGCTCATTCGCTGGGCTTTGGTGAGAGTTTGTGGTGGCATTGATCTTATAATGCAGGCTGTTTTAGATTCGTTTGTTCAGGTGTCCTACCTCATCAAGAGTACTTCGTTGCTGATCGTGGCTGGATGGTGTATTGCGATGACGTAGTTCATTTTGTTGCGCACGGTCATCAAGCAATCCATTACAACCATTGTCAAACTCATCGTAGGCACACTCGATCAAACATAGACACTCCATCAGAGACCACACCAATGCATCAGTGGTGAACTTTGTACTTGGTACAGGAAGTCATAAACAAGTACTCGACACCCGCCCAGGTGCCATTTCCGACTCTTTGCGCATCGTTGAGTATCGTGCTTCGCCAGCTTTGACCATGCGACCGCCTGTGGGTATTGTATGGCGATTGCGATGTCCACTTGTTAGTGGCGGCAAACTAGACTGTGCGCACAATTTCGACTGAGAACCTCTGGCGTCTTTCCGAGGTCCTGCTCACACCCCTAGTGTGTCGAAAACTAGCCCCGCCAACCTTCTTGAGGCTCTGCGATCAAAATGAGGCACTGTTCTGAAATAGAACTGGTCGCTACATTTCGTGAACCTCTCAGTGGTCCAGACACGGCTTCGGCCCTTCCTCGGAAGGTAGTGAACCTTATGGGAGGCACGTTTGATCCAACCATTAGGAACCGCGGAACGCACGGTGTCCGAGAGCGATTTGAGGAGAAGAGACAGGAGCCGAGGTGAACTTCCCCACGTGGACAAGCAGACTGTCAAAGTTCCTCAGTAGTATACCGTCTTACCACGTTGGCTGCTATGCACGCCGGACTTTGACCAATCAAAGGTCCAAACCTCGAGCGGCATGAAGCATTAATTCGTCGAGTTTTGAGGGGAATCTCAGCTGACGTGGCAAGACGACGCAAAGCAAAGCACCTGTGGGGAGTGTCCGTTCATCCGGTACTTATCAATACTGCATTCAGCTCGCTCGGCTCGCAGAATGTGTTTTACAAAGCATCCAGCACCGAGGCCGAAGGACAGCTTTAAAGCTTCACTACCACCACTAGCAATTGACTTTCGACCCGGCGCGACGTGCTTCTTCTCACTTTCAACAACATAGCTATGGACGCTGATTTCCTCGTGGCCGTGCAACCACTCATAGAGGCTTTCGGTTCTCTCCCGAAGCTTCCGGCTCACGATGTCAACGGACGTCGAGAACGACTGAAAGCCTTTGTAACTCCGATCGTCATACCGGAGGACGTGTCGGTCACGGTCTTCAACATCACGTCGACAGATGGTGTGCAAATACCCATCCATCACATCAAGAAGAAAACGCTCGACCCGAAAAGCCCCACGGCCGCCGTGCTTCACGCACACGGTGGCGGGCTCATTGCATTGAGCGCGGAGATTGGCATTACCACCTATGCGGGCATAGTGCATGAAACCGGCATTCAAGTGTTCTCCGTTGATTATCGGCTGGCACCCGAGCACCCATATCCTGCAGCACTGGATGACATGTGGGCTTCTTTGACTTGGCTCCATGCCAACGCTGAGTCTATCGGAATCGATCGCACGCGCATAGCGGTCACAGGCGAGAGTGCTGGTGGCAACCTCGCTGCTGCGACAACTTTGCGAGCTCGAGAATTGGCACTGTCGCCACCGCTCGCTGCTCAAGTTCTAATCTATCCCATGCTGGACGATAGGACCGTCGATAAGACTGGAAACTACTTCGTATGGGATGGAGATGATAACTTGACTGGCTGGACGGCCTATCTTCAACGAGCCCCGGGCAGTGAAGATGTCCCAATTTTCGCGGCGCCTGGTCGCATTACGTCTGCGAAAGATCTGCCGCCACTTTACTTGGAATGTGGGCAACTTGATCTTTTTGCAGTGGAGGACACCGAGTACGTACGGAAATTCGTGGAAGCTGGCGTTCCTGTTGAATTTCATCTTAATCCTGGACTACCTCATGCTTTCGACGGACTTGCGCCGACTCATCGCGTCACACAGCAGTTGCAGCAGAATCGAACGCGTATTTTCCAAAGGTTGCAGGATGGTGCTGGCAACACAACTAGTCCAGTCTAGTGAACGGACCTCGGGAGGAAGACATGGAGAAGCTGGGGAATGCGGGGTCCAGCTGAGCCAACATGCGGCTGTTAGACTTTTGTGATGTTCAGCGCACGAGATTGTCGAGATGTTGATAGGATCAATCCAGACATTTGTGATCAGATAATCAGCCAGCCTGCCAGGATTACTTCAGTGTTGCAGGTTCTATGACCTTGTATTCCATTCACCGCGCTTGTTGACTGGTAGGTGGTGGTAAATTCCAATGTTCGGCGCGGAAGCATCGGATCCGACCCAATTTTTCGGCTAGTCTGAAAGGCGGTCTAGTGCCCCTTCTCTGAAACCTCGACTAGACAGCCATATCACGAGTTACACTCTCTAGCATCTTCTAAGAATGGTTGTGGCTTCCAACTATGCAGGCAACAACTGGAACAGTTCCCAGAGCAGTGAGTTCTGCGACCAACTAGCACGTTCGTCAATGGTTAATTCGCTCTAACGTGGATCATGTATAGTGTCGGAACTGCCGTGTTCGCAAGGTACACTGGTGAAGTCGTACCTAGGGTGTCTCTCACTATCTCCAGATCAAATGTGATCGGCGGATGCCATGCTCCAATTGCGTCACCACAAATATCACTTGTCCAGGCTCATCTGGCGCACTGACCAGTTCGTCTGCTGTAACAAGGCCACGTCCACTAGATAGGCAACCGCATGGGTACGTTTCGTTGCATCCTAATTCGTTCAAGTACTGATGTATCACTGCTGAAGGAATGATGAAAGGTACGAGCAGATTCTGGAGAGACTGACAGCTCTCGAACAGGCTGTTGCGGCAGGCACAAAGTCGAGGGATGATACTCGCACAATTACGCCAACATCACCACGTCGTACCGATGTCACAGTGGCTGCCTTGGAAGGAGCTTCTTCTTTCGGCCAACAAGCCATATACGCCACTCATATGCTGGAACACAACTCAATAGCAGGTCGTAGTCCGGAGGTATTCGATGGTATCGCTGCACTCCGCAGCCTGGTCAAACTTGCTCAACCCCAAGACCACTCACTGCATCCCAAACAAAGCTCTGATCATGTAACCAATCACTCCTCGATTCCTCCTGCAGCGTTTTCCATCAAGGTCCTGCAGGCCATTGAAGGTAATGCGAGATACGATACCATTCACCACGTCGACGGACAGCATTGTAGACTGATAATCGCAGGCGCAACGTCATCATTGACGGCAATCCTTCGCATGGCGGATTATGATGAATTCGAAGAATTAAGCCGAAAGATCTACTTTCCAATCGAACAAATATCTAGCGCTGAGTTGAACTTGTTCGACGCCTTGCTTTGTGCAGCGTTACATGGACTACAGTATCGCCGACCACCAGGGATATCAACGGAGGAATTCTCATTGTATCACAACATGTGTAAAGAGAAACTTCGACTCAGCACGGAGAGCTACGAAGTCAACATCGTTCCCTCATATGAGCATACGCTCATACTTTGTATTGCTGTAAGTCTGACTTTGATACATTACTCCTTGCTCTTTCGGTCTGTGCCTAACAATCTATTGTTTTGATCTGATACATTAAGTTATACCTAAATAGTACCTACTGATACGTAGCAGGCAGCGCAAGCGCAGACTCGGGGTGATCTTGCGCATCAATGGAAACTATCCACCATTGCAGCCAGGCATTGTTTAGCGCTTGGTTATCATCGCCAAGAGGTAGTTGCAGCTCTGCCGTCACCGAAGTCTGTACGAGTTCACAGATTGTTTTGGAGCGTTTACTTCCTCGATCGCAGCCTCGTCCTGACACTTGGTAGAGCGCCGACCATCCCAGAGTATGACATTGACACCGAACCTACTCCCATATCGGACGACCCGGGAAAACGACCTTGGGATCAGGGTCATGGACTTTTCATTGACCTCTCAAGGATACAAGCTTATATCTACGAGACCCTTTACTCGCCTGCTTCGTGCAGACTGTCCATCATGGATCGAAAAGCTACCGTGGAACGAATCTCACAGCAACTTTTGCAATGGCATGCACGCTGGACCGCGCTTGACAGCTCTAGTGCATACAATACAGCAGCGTTTGATGCTCTTTTTGTCCCGGTCGATGTCGTGTATTACACGATCCTCACTATCCTTTACCGCGCCGAGACTCGTTCCAAAACAGCATACAGCGTGTCTCCAGAATGCTACGATGCGGCGCGGAAGGGTCTCGAGACTGGCATCAACGTTTTCTCGAATCATGCACGTGCAGATCCAAGCATGATCGCCCTCTACGCCGTGTGGTGAGTTCCTGCACCTTAGACCGCAGTGCCCGTTACATACTGACGACGATAGGATACATGTCTACTGTTCCTTCACCCCATTCGTCATAACCTTTCTCCATTGCGTGGCAAACTCAGACTCGAACGATCTCCATTTACTGGGGCAATCGCTCAGCATCCTCAAAGAATGTAGCGCGCTTGTGGAATCTTGTCAGCGCGCTCGCGATGTTTGCACAAGTCTGTACAATATTGCGGAGACATGCGTGAGGTCGAACAATACAATGGCGCGCAAGGTTGATGCACCGCAGAATGAACATGCTTCATTAGCATCACCACATGGGTTTCAAGGACTTGATATGCCGCCAGAGAACGATATCCAATCGTTTCTACACTCTTTACAAACTAGCCAAGGTGCCGATATGGACTTTGATCAGATGGCGCTCGCACTGGATTCGAATGTAGGCAACTTCTTCCTTGGGAGCGAGCTTTGATAGGAATAGTTACTGCTTTAGCCAAGGACTAGATCAATATCCTCAAGTTCAAGCAGCTCCCAATGCTCCTTCCAAACAAGTCCAGCAGCTTTCCGATAAGCAACGCCATTTTCCCATTCGACCCAAAGGACGTTGACAACTTCGGTAGTGGTGAAGGGCTTTTCATAGCGCGAAGCTTCTTTGTTCCAGGTTTTGCTATCATTCCGCGTCATACTCAGGGCGACGATCTCGATTTTGGAAAGACTTCCATCTGTCGGATCTGCAAGTATGGCCAGACTCGTGCTCACCTTAGATCTCAGAAAGGATTTATGGTGAGCGCGAACGTCCTCGTGACCCGATGTGGGCTCATATTTCGCGAAGGGAAACTGTTTCGACTGTTCTTCGGAATGTAAGTGAAGCGTGCCAATAGAGTGGCCGCTGGAACCATCATACAAATCGATGATTTTATTCGCATCATCATCATCATCATCATCATCTGCTGTGCCGTACGGTGTGTTCCTGGTCCTTCGCCCTAGCACAAAACTGCGCTGTGTTCGACTGAACAGATACGGGGTTTGGTCGGGCATGAAAGGCTCTGTTGCGCTTGAGATGTGTGCAACAGGAAACGGAAAGTACCAATCGTTCGTTGGCCCGTGATCTTTATTATGGATCATGCTCTGATGGCGATACACACGGCCTGCACACCCCGCAGGGAAAATGCGTGGCTCGCCTCTGAACGTGCCTTCGTCGTTCTCCATGTCCAGTACCGTCCATCCGGGTAGCTGCGTAGTTCCACTTTTCCATTCTTCGCGGTGCTCGTACCAATCGGAATGGATGCGACGACGTTCGGATTCGCTCGCTAGAGGCGACGAAGCAGTGTACCATTCGACCATTGGATAGGTTTCCTCGATTGTGTTACATCTATCGTTTATCCTACCCGCTTCCTCGCCGAGATTCACTAAACCTTCCCATCCAATCCATGACCAGGATGGCAGATGGCCTTGTAGTAGTTGGGCTTGTCTTGGTCGATCAGATTCCATTCGTCGCTTGAGTTCCGTATGCGGCCACTGGGGTTTCCATGCAAGCGCTCGGTGGAAGAACATCTCTGGAATGCCGAAAATAAAACCACCTTCGAAAGAGCGACTGAGCACGGCTAACAAACCAATGATTCCTGGAAGGGCGTCCTCTGGGTATCGCAGCACCTTTGTATTATAGTCGCCGATGATGTTGCTGAGCGAACTTAGTTCTGGAAAGCCGTCGAGGATTTCCACAAGTCGTGGCTCGATATATGTATGTATCTCTGCACTGGGCGTGAGCTCTTCGTGAGACTGTCGATAGCAACACTCCCAGTGCGAAGACTTGTTCAGGAAGAATAACTTCCTTTTCGCCAGCCGGTGTTCTTGAAAAGTCCACGCCCGCGAGAAGTATGGAGTTGCGCTATTAGTTAGAGAAAATATGTTAGCGTCCCGAACGATAATCTGTCGCGTTCCGAGTGAGATGATTCTCTGCTCCAGCCCTCTAGATTCAGATGCACCATCTAAACCGACTATGCCGTCTTCAGCGTCTCCATCGGCAGCAATAATGGTCAATGTGGCACTGGCGTAAATCGAACCCATCATTCCAAGCTGACGCGTAGTTTCTGCAGGACTGTCGTGACCTATGCATAGGGCATCAACCCACAGGTATCGTTCATCCAGGCTTCTCGTTATGAACATAGCATGGATGAGTGACGGTGGAATCCGAGATGCTATCTCCGGTGTGCGCAAGGCATGAGGCTGCTGAAGTCTCGCGCTCAGCGCAGCATCCACTTTGAGACCGAAATGATCTCCATATGTATAGCTCAACGCAACAAAGTCGGCATCTTCCTTTCCAGGAACGACACACTCCAGCTCGACATCCACAAACCACGCTGGTGTAGTCGTCCAGATCTTCAATGGATTGTCGCATTTGCTGCCATGTGAGGCCAGACAATCAGCCTTCCATTGCTTGACCTTGGTCATATCAACCCAGTCCGGATCCATGATATCGCCTTTCGCAAACTCTTCGGTGGACTCCGCGCTCGGGCAGAGTAATAGTTCCCAATAACGCCCGTAATGTTTCAGTGACTCGGTAAACGTTACCTGGCCCACGGTCTCCCCAGCGTAAAACCCCATGTCCTTCAAGGGCCGACGATTACTTTCTTGAGAGCCCGATTGGCAGTGCGCTCTGAATCCTTCTACTAGTGACGTGTGTTCGGTACACTCAAGTGCGTTCTGTGATTGGAACGCTGAAATATCGATTTGCTCTTTTCGCACTCCCTGGAACATTTCCAGCAGAGCACTACACAAGCCGCACAGCACAGCGCAATTAGGCTCTGACATGATGAGTGAGGAATAAGTGAGTAGTATTCGAGAAGTTGAAAGACTCTAGGCAGCACTATCTTCATCTTACGTGACAAGCTACCCCGCTTTGTAAGCTGTAAGTTAAGGCCAGAAACGACATCCCAGCACAACCTCGACTCAATCATTTTCCTTGCCACTCTTCAACTCACGAACAGATATTCTATTCACAATGCATACTCCAGCATCGCATAATCCTCCCGGCGCTATGAATATCCCAATAGGCTCGACTAAGGAACTAAACCGCGGGTCGAAGTTACCCATTCAATGACGTGAGCATAAAAAAAGCCGACTGCAAGAAGGAGCTACTGCTAGATCGTCACCAAAACAGCCGTGTCTGACAGGCGTATCAAAGCTACCCTTACTTTTCACAAGTACAGCGCAACACTTAAAAAACCCGGAACTCCAAGACACCATGAGAAAGTCTATTGCATAAATCTTTACAAGTTTATCGTAGGAAACAATCTTAAAAAGTAAAGAATTGCGGAGTCGTGTCTTCTTGCAAATAGTCACTCTTGGAATCTGGCTTATTTCGCTCGCCGCGTGGGCACCCATCCTAGTCTTAGCGCCCGCGCGTTCCACGCCTCGCACGCGTTCCGCGCACTTTGATTGCCAAGAACGACTTCACTCCGCTGGCACATTTGCGATCCCATGGGACTGGTGTTGAAATTACCAAGATAGCGCACAAGTGGGTTTCAAAAATGAAGCTAAAGGGCACATTTGACTCCGGAGCGGACGAAGGAGGACGTGCGGAGAGGACGGAGCAGGGAGTGCGGAAGATGTATGATTCGTGAAAGTATAAGAAGGACAATTTCAACATTTCTATGGAGTATATATAGTGCAAACAAGAGAACCAAACTGGAATCTCAGATCGTTTTGTGCTTGTCAGATTATCTCTGTAACGCGCAAAGTCGACACACTATCGATTTTGCACACCACGACAACGACTTGAGTCTTTTGATTCGCTGTTTGTTCAAAGATCTATCAAGCACAGTATTTGTTTCACACATTATCCGTATACACATACACATACACACACCAAACAAAATATCACATATCTCGAACTTTCCACCACATCCAACCATGTCCGCCCAGCAAAACGGCCACTCCGTCAACGGCCACGCCCTCACCGCCGACATCCTCATCATCGGCGGCGGTTTCGGCGGCTGCTACGCGCTGCACAAATTCCGCTCTGAGGGCTACACGGTAAAACTGCTCGAAGCCGGATCAGACTTTGGCGGTGTGTGGCACTTCAACTCGTACCCGGGCGCGCGCGTCGATTCCGAGGTGCCCTTGTACCAACTCAGCCTCCCCAAAGCGTGGCGCGGATTTAACTTCTCTGAACGATACCCGGGACACGAGGAGTTGAAGCGGTACTTTGCGCATATGGTGGAGGCGCTGGATTTGCGGCGCGATGCGGTGTTTAACGCGCGGGTGAATGGAGCGAAGTGGGATGCTGGACGGGAGGTTTGGACAGTGAAGACGGAAGGCGGACTAGCGGCTGAAGGGAAGTACGTGGTGTTTGCGACGGGGACGACAATCAAAGCGTATATCCCCGACTGGGCGGGATTGCAAGATTTCAAGGGCCCGGTGATTCATCCTGCGAGATGGCCAGAGGGGTTGGACCTCAAGGGCAAGAGAGTGGGATTGATCGGGCAGGGTGCGTCTGGATTGCAGATCTTGCAGGAGATTGCAAAGGAAGACTGCCAGGTTACGGTGTTTGTGAGGACTCCGTCGACGGCGATACCAATGGGCCAGAGACAGGTGTCGCCGGTTGAAGCGGAAGAGACGAAGAATATTTACGATGCGCTGTTTGAGTACGCCAAGGAGCGGTCGGCGTCGGGGTATCAGTGGAATACGTGCAAGAAACCGTTCCACGACACACCGCCCGACGAGCGGCAACGACTTTACGAGGAATTGTGGGCACGAGGCGGGTATGCGTTTCTTACATCCAACTTTCCCGAGTTGCATTTCGACAAGACGGCCAATGCAGAAGTGTACGCTTTCTGGCAAAAGAAAGCGGCGGCGCGCATCCGCAACCCAGAAAAGCGAGAGATTATGGCACCGCAGAAACAGAGCCACTGGATTGGTGGGCGTAGGCCAAATCTGGAGACGAAATACTTTGAGACCATCGACCAGGACAATGTCGAGTTGGTCAGTCTCAGGACGCGATCGATTGCGCGGTTTACCGACAATGCCATCATCTCGGACGGCCCTGGGGGCGAGAAGACGCACGAGGTGGACGTTGTGATTGTGGCGACTGGATACGATAACGTCACGGGGAGTTTGTTCGATATAAACATCCAAGACAAGAATGGCGTTCCTCTGCAGGAGAAGTGGAAGGATGGCATATCGACTTGGCTAGGCATGCTCATTCCAGACACACCAAACGCTCTCCTCGTTTACGGACCCCAGGCACCGTCCGGGCTGGCCAACGCCCCGCCGTTCCTGGAACTCCAAGTTGATTGGTTGGCTGAGTTGTTAGAGAAACATAAGGAGAGCGGTGTGCCGATTGAAGTGAAGGGTGACAAGGCGAAAGAGTACCGGGAGATGAACTTGGGAATCTATAAGCATTTGTTGTTCAGTGAGACGGCGGGTTGGTGGAACGGGGCGAATATTCCTGGGAAGACCAACGAGCCACTGTTTTGGGTTGGAGGGTTGCAGGCCTGGAAACAGCAGTGTGAGGCGGGCCTGACGGATCTGTCGCAATATTTGGTCTCAAGTTAAGAGTCGCGATCTGATTGAAAATAAAGCAGAGGTCGTGTCGCAAGGCGTGCGGTAGTTGCAAGCGTGATTTGAAGCATAGGCAGTTTTGTCGAATTGCCGTCTTTTCTGGTTGATGCTGAATATTCCATATATGTACAGAGTATGCTGAACTTCAAAGTGGCCTTTGCCTCCTTGAACCAATATACAGGGTGGATGTGCTGTAACATCCGTGTCCCTTCCCCTTGCGGAATAGGGTACAGCCTCGCGTGATGCTCCGTCACTTCGGTCGTTCGGGATCGCAGGTCCTGTTATTGATCATCCTTCGACTGTGACTCTTTCCTCGCCTTCTCAACTCTGCTCCGTATTGAAGGCCTCTCGTCGTCCTCCGTCTTGTCCTTCAAACCGAGGACTTGTCCGATCAGCCCACCCGGTTTCGGCACGGGACACTCCCGCTTTGGCGACAGCTTCTCCTCCAGCAGCTTCCTCTTCCGTCGCTCTTCGCCCATTACGTCATTGCATGTCTCGTCCTCCGGAAGTCTCCGTCGTCGCCGCCGCCTGTTCTCTCCTGTGGGATCGGGCGAGTCGGCGAGGGTCCGCGGGTCGACCGGACAGGGTATGAGATGCGGAGCGGCTACGACAAGGAAGGAGACCATGAGGGTGGTGGTGAAGAGCGACGTGGTCATGCGCGACCGGGGGTGCAGATGTGGCGGCATGTTGTGAGGCGTTTAAAGGAATTATTGAGGATATCGCAGAGGCATCGCTGGGGGCTGTGGGTAGTCAGCGGTCGTATCAGGCTTATGTAAGGCATGCAATTACCCGTACCAATCCAATTGAGATGCCTCGAGCGAGTGGAAGCGTTGGGCGGGCGTGGGGCGCGGGGTTGGAGGTGGTGATGGACTTTTGGTGGAGTGAAGGGACCAAGCTTAGCTCGGGCACGCTAGTCGATGATCCCTGCACTAAGCATCCTGCCGCCTCGGAACCTTTCCATGAACATGGCAATTTGACGTTTGACACCACAACACCAGGACCCTGCATTACTACGGGCATACTGTTGCAGTAATTAGAGACTCTCCGTAACATCGAAAGAAGCTTCAGAAGTTACTGTCTAGTACCAAACGTCAAGACGAAGATAAAGCCCCGCCACCAGCCACGCACATAATCGCATATTCGACCAGCAATTCGTCCCTTCACGACGCTATAGTCATATACGACCAGAGATTGGAGCATAGGGCCATTTTCGCGTCTTACGTGAGCCCAGAGCGGGCGCAGGCGCATAGCTGCCATCATGAGCATCGGTGGCAGCGACCTGGACAAGTGCGTTCAGTCGCCTGAAGTGACCATACAAGGACTGACACTCCACCAGGGCCATCCAGCAACTCCGCGCGTGTCGTCCGATTCCCGAAAACCAAGTGCGGGAACTATGCTACAAGGCACGCGAGCTCCTGATAGAAGAAGGCAATGTCGTGGGAGTGGATGCGCCCGTGACAGTACGTGCCTCACCTGCAGAAGAAGCGGGCAATGCTGATCGCGCTGCGTGTCTAGATATGCGGTGATATCCACGGCCAGTTTCACGACCTAATGGAGCTGTTCCGCGTTGGCGGCGACGTGCCAGATACCAACTATCTGTTCATGGGTAGGCTCACACGACACCGCTCGTAGAAGACTCGGCAAGACTAACATAGCCCAGGTGACTTCGTTGACCGCGGCTTTTACTCGCTAGAGTCCTTCCTCCTCCTTCTTTGCCTCAAAGTACGATACCCCGACCGAATAACGCTCATTCGAGGAAACCACGAGTCGCGCCAGATTACAACAGTATACGGCTTCTACGATGAATGCCTGCGGAAATATGGAAGCGCAAACGTTTGGAGGTAGGACTGGAGATACAGCATAGCCAAGACTCAGCACTGACAACAGTAGGTATTGCTGCGAAGTCTTCGACTACCTCGCACTCGGCGCACTCGTACAGGGCGCTGCGACATCTCTGCAGCCCACCGATGGCCCGATCGCCGAGAACAGTAACTTGGAGAGCATGCCGGACAGCGACCAGGACATTGAGATCGAGACCCTCAACGCGAATGGCGAGATCATGTATCGCTACGCACGAAACTCGGATTCTCAGTCAAGCGTTGCTTCACAGGCCAGCGCAAACATGGGCTCTTCATCGCCAGTCGCGCCTTCCCCTTCGAGGGTCGGTCCTGCAGGCACAGGCGCAACTTCTTCCGCAAACGGATCAAGAAGGAACGACACAGGTGCCATTCTCTGTGTGCACGGTGGCCTATCGCCGCTGGTGGACTCAGTCGATAAGATCCGACTGCTTGACCGGAAACAAGAAGTGCCACATGAGGGTGCCATGTGTGACTTATTGTGGTCAGACCCGGACGAGATTGACGGATGGGGTCTGTCGCCGCGTGGTGCGGGCTTCCTCTTTGGCGCCGACATCGTCAAGACATTCAACCACAAAAACGACCTGAGTCTCATTGCGCGTGCACATCAGCTGGTCATGGAGGGCTTCAAGGAGATGTTCGATTCCACAATTGTCACAGTCTGGTCAGCACCCAACTACTGCTACAGGTGCGGCAATGTTGCTGCTATCCTCGAGATTGGCGAGGACGGATCCAATGCCGGCTTCCAGCGAAGGACCAACGGCGATCGAGGTGGCGGCGGCGGAGGCTGGGTGCTAGGCTCGAACGCAGGACCAAACGGCGAACGACGACTCAGCTCCGTGCTCGGCGACAGCGCGCAACGCAACCTCGACGGCCCTGGGCGGCGCTACAGAGTCTTCGAGGCCGCGCCCCAAGACTCACGCGGCATGCCTGCGAAGAAGCCCGTGGCCGACTACTTTTTGTAGGATAAGAAGGTGGACTGCAGAGTTACAGATTATGTGTTATGCCAAGAGATGATCACGCACAAGGCTGCAAAGGCGAGAGCACTCGCAGTAATGGAAGGCGATGGCGCCGTCGTGGCGCGAGATTATCTGGGTATCGCAACGGCAGAGTACTTCCTGTGAGGTGAAAGGAAAAGAGGTGGGCAAGGTGTTCTGGAGCAAGTGATAGGGCCAGGTGTGATATTGTCATGATGTGAATATGGATACCCAAATACAACGTATGCTTGAGAAACTTGCAAGTGAGCTCATCCCATATTCATGATGGGACTCGGCATGTGTATGTGTATGTCGGCAGACGGTGTGACTAAGTTGCTAGCTTCCAGTGATGTCGTCCTTGAATCTCCATTCAAGCATCACCACATCATCTAATATCGCTTCTTGATCCAACACAAGAACACCCCTCAACTCATCAACAACATCCCCCATCTGTACACCATACTCGTGCTCGACTTTAATACTCGATGCACGCCACGTAAACCCATCGCGCTGAATAACACTCTTATTCAACAAATCCCACTCCGCGCCTTTGGGACAATATAATCTTACTCTCCGAGTCGTTGGATACGTGAGATAATCATTCCGCCATTCCTCATCATGCTCGGAATCACATAACTCGATAAGGTCCCTGGGTGTTAATTCCGTCCGCAAGCATATACCCATTTCTCCACCAGCAAGCGAATTCAGCCCTTCGACAAAAACACACGCATGTTTCGCTATCCAAGGATGTAAATGATTCTTCACCCGCTCTAATAAGTTCTCGCACGCTCCTTCTCGCCAGTAGAAATGGTCGTCTCCCAAATCCATAAAGTTTGCTAGACTACACCATTGGTCTTCCTGGGCTTTGATTGTTGCGGCTAGATCGCGAATGTCTTTTGGAAGTACATTGCCAGTTGAAGTTTTCCGGCCGTGATTAGAGAGACATTGTGCGCCGATATCAGGCAAAGCGCGTAGGTGGGCGGGGAGATTGTTCTTGAGCGCTGCGCGCCAGTAATGGGAGACGTGGTAGCAGCGGGATAAGTCCTTGGCGGGGAGATGGAGGAGGATATGGATGAGGAGTTCGGGGATGTGCCATATGGGATGCATAGTTCCCCAAAAAAGAAATAAAGAATGTGGCTACACGAATTCGACTGCGCATAAAAGCATGGCACTCACGTCAATTAGCAGTAGATTTTCAGGCATTGTACGTTACGTTGCTCAGCTCTTCTATTCTCAGCATTCTCGCTGATATCAGCAACGATATGCTGTGGTGTCGCTTGGTTTCCTGTTTGAGAAGGTCTAGCATTGGGCTTACGACTTGGCCAGTCATCTTGCTGGATTGGGAGAATGTGCGGTGTGAGGAAACGAGCCGCGGCATGCGCGGTGTGGATAAGCGTAGAGAAGGCATCTTCTTAACATGAAAGTGGCCCTTCCTAAGATCAGACCGTCGTATCCTTATGCAAGGTCGATCGATATCGAAGGTGTAGTGGAGCCGGCTAGACGTTCGGAGGGAAAAGAGCCTTGCGCATATGAACCAATCAGCTCGCTTGCTGATGCCGCCACGCGCCACACTTTTAACCCATCGCTGGTGCACCAAGACAGGACTTTACTTACATGCTACAAACCTCAATACTAACTATGCCAGTCCCTTTAAAACCACTAGGCGAGTTCAGGCTGCCAGATCACAGTGATGCTGGCCTTAATCTGGATCGTTCCCCACTCGCCACTGTGGACATCAAAACTTTCACCGACAACACCAACACCGCTGATCTCACAGCCGCACTCGGCATCGCAACAGTGCTTTACAGTTGGTGTCCCAATGCACTTGCCGCTTTCCTCGATCTAGACGCCTGGTTCTCCTTCACATGGACTCTCGCTATCCAGCAAGGCGAACCAGACGAAACAAACATCGAGATCGGACGCGTCGGGAACCAAATCACATTTGGTAGTCTGGACAAAGACGGCGACAGCTGGATCCTCATGCTGACTTACAACATCAGCCTGGACGGAGCTGATCGCGGTGCATGGGTCCCGAATCCGAAAGAGAGCATGCAAGGCGATGACGACATTACTGATGTCGACGAGATCAATAGACTCAGTCGCGACTTCGTTAAGGATCTCCTGTTGAAGAAGAGATGGGAAACGGGAAAGAAACTGCGTCATAAATTCTACATCGAGTATGCGCCAATGGATATCTGGGGCGATGGCATCCCAATGAACCCGCATTGGCTTTACAAGTCCCTCGACTTGTCCAAATGTACTACGTGCGGTAATGCAGCAAATAATATAACGCCGCTGCAGCGATGCGGTAGATGTGGCACGGCAACATACTGTTCAACTGCTTGTCAGCGTCAGGACTGGGCTGTACACAAGCATATCTGTAGTTTGAGCTTGGAAGATCGAGGTCAGATGCTTGCGATTACGGAGAAGGGCGGACTGATTGGTTGGGATTCGAAGAGGACATATGCTGTTGAGGGAAGCGGGGAGATGTCGAAGAATCCGAACTTTGTGGACGAGCAAGTCAAGAGAAATCGACCGGCTGATCATGTTGATGATGATGGAATTGACTCGGATTGAGGCTACTCTTGCTACATACAAGCATTCGATGAGTGCAGGCCAGAGCCGAGACTATCGTTGCTTCGACATAGACGAGGGGTCTTGTGGAAGGAACAAGGCACGGCGTGCAGTGAGCCGTTTCGTCATCGAGCCTCCAATACACTACCAGCTGTTCGCTACCAGTGCTGCTGTGGACGCGGCCGGAGCAGTCTCACCCGAAATTCGACAGCTTGAGCATACGCCAGGATAGTACTCTATCAAACATCAAACGTCAAAATGACCGGAGGGATTCTATTCCATGCCAGCTAAAGGCTAGAATAAGTCGATTATGTACCACAAAAAGCTGCCGAGCGACGCCACAAAACGACGTTAACTCACTCTTCTTTCCTGCCGGCCTTTGTCACGCAAGCATCTCAGCAATTGCCCACCAACCAAAATTACGGGTACTTGGTCCAGCGGTAAGACGCTCGCAGCTAAAGTCCCTCGTCAAATAGCCGCTGGACTCGGCTCTTGCAGACCCCCCACGCACTTAACCGTGCGGAAGCATGAGGACTACTCTGGTCCTCGGGACCTTTCGAGATCCGCAGTCTGTATCAGGCTGAACCGCGAGAGCTATGCGAGAGACCTGCGTTCGAATCGTAGAGTGTCCACCTTGGTCTGATCTTTTTTGCATCTGTGACACGGAGTCAGACTGCCAAAACTATGCTCAACATCACCTGCCTATCTTTGCCGACTGTGACTTTATGCCTTCATCGACACCTGTTTCAAATCCACCAAATTATTTTACCTGAGCATACGATGCTCGCAATCGAGTTTTTCAGGCGGTGATGCTGCCCCTTGTTGGGGCGAAGATGGCGGGGTACGACCGATGCACCTCCTTCAACTGAACCTACGGCAAGTCTCAATAAGCTACACGAGGTCTCGACACTCACTTTGACTTCCTAAGACTACTTTTCAAGCACAATTTTGGCAACATTTATGGCCGCTCTACAGCCACCTGATACGCAGCTCTGCGATATTTGCAATGCTATCAACTTTGCGAGCTACTTCCAGCCTCCTGTCGAGGGTGAGCCCAGTACCCGGAACAGGATTGATATAGAGCTTTTCAAGGTTAGAGCTTTGGGCGTCGGCAAAGAGCTGCGACGAAAATCAAGCTTCTGTACATTCTGCTATCTCGCCTTCAATGCACCTGCGAGGATCGATGACGATGCTGATTATAGCATGAGCAGCACCGTTTGTGCCAGAAATCGGGATGAAGCAGGTTATACTGTCCAAACAGCGTACTACATCCTAATCACATCCGATGCTCGAGGAGCAGTGTCACTAGGAAAACTTCAGGTTTTGGCTCAGGATGCCCCTCGCTTAGGCCTGCCACGCGAGTTTCTGGCACGGGTTCCTCGTGAAGCCGGCTTCAATATGGCACAAGCCCGCGAATGGTTAGACTGCTGTCTTAATCTTCATGGGAAGCTATGCGATACTCTCGGAGGCGATGCAGAGCAAGAACCGCCGCCTCTGCAACCTTCGAATCTCCTAGGCATAGATTTGGTTAACATGTGTATCTGTCCAATGCCACAGGGATCGGAATATCTGGCTTTGAGCTATTGCTGGCCCGCCAAGCCCTACCTAACACTCGAACAGAAGAACCGCACCAAACTCTTCAAGCAAAACGCTCTGCTCGACGGGATGAACGCTTTACCTGGTACCGTCCAAGACGCAATCAGATGTGCGCAAGAGCTTCCCTTTCGGTACCTGTGGATCGATGCCTTGTGCATAGTTCAAGATGACTTCAAGCAAAAGAATGCACAATTGCAGCAGATGGACAGAGTGTACGGCTGCGCCTCGCTTACATTGGTTTGCGCATACCCCGTACCGCGAGGCCGCGATGATCCCTGCAGTGGCTTTCCCGGCTACAACAAAAGTGACGAAAGTAGAAAGCGCATGGTACGAGAAGTCCGAGGTATGAAAATGATGCGGTTGTCTCCGGATATAGATGACTGCTTATTGCGCACGCGCTGGTACACGAGATGCTGGGTAAGGTATCCCTCCCACAGCTCGATGTCTTTGTTCACTAACACAAACCATCGCCTCGTAGACATACCAAGAACATCAGCTTTCACGCCGCCTCTTATTTTTCACTCCCAACCAGGTTTACTTTCAGTGTTCATGCAGCGTATTCTGCGAAGACATAGTTTCCGAGAGTGTTAGTAGAAACGCCTATATATCGCCTGGTAACACGATATGGAGCAGCAAATCACGACACTTGACAGCCGAAGACAGCACAAACTGGGGAGGGTGGGAGCTTAGCAGGAAGCCAATAAGTGCGCTATCGCGCATGTGGGAAAGCTATGAGATGGCCCTGTCGTCCTACACCCATCGAGACGTGTCCTACCCAGCGGATATCTTGAAAGCCTTCGAGGGCATCAAAGCTGTACTATCGGATGCATTCAGGATGGACTTTTGGCAAGGCATGCCAGAGAAGATCCTAGCCCAAGCCTTGTGCTGGCAATTGAAGGGCCCATACAAGAGACGAAGAAAAAGACCAACTGGTCTGCCGCCGTCGAAACCACTCTTTCCGAGCTGGACTTGGGCTGGCTGGGACTCTCAGGTTGACCTCAATACCTTCATGGTTACTAAAGTGTCTCGATACGATGGAGAGTGGTTTATTGTAAACGAAAAGTCAGTGGCTACACGTTTGGACGTTCACCCCCATTGGATCAGCTCGCGGAGTCAAAGACCAAGCTCCTCAGTCATCAAGCCGTTTTTACCGCGCATTGTACCGCGCGAGGAAGTTGATGCAAACTCGGAGGATTGGCGGGACGCGCGTATTCTGGCATGCTGGACCACACGAGCCTCATTGGTGCTAGATGGGACTATTCATCAATTCGGCATTCGGCGGCACCAACAGCTCTGGCGGGAAAGCAGCAATTTTGCCATCAAAGATGCGTATGGCGACACTGCGGGATGCATCCTGCTGCCGAAAGACTTTCTAGAGGACTATGGCATAAAATCAATGAGCTGTGAATTCATTTTGATTTCGCGCAGTCATGTCGTCGGAGAAAAGATGTCCTACTTCGATGAGTCCGTGTACGCAAAGAAAGATTGGTGTTATCTTAATGTCATGATGATCTCGCGGCCATCCCATCTCGGCGAGTACGAAGCTCTTCGAGTTGGTGTGGGAGTTGTTCATCAGGACGCGTGGGTTGCGGCGAAGCCGGAGACGGAGTTCGTGAAACTTGTCTGAGCGGAATGATCGACGTTGCCAAGATCATGCGCCTTTTACCACCTTCTCGCGCCTCCGACGAGATGATGCCGAATGATCTTCGCGCCACAGGGAACTACGCAGACAGGGGTCTCCTATCTTGGCAGAGCGTTTTGAGAGCGCAATATGACGAAAGAAACACTTTACAATCAAAAGGGTGACCTGCAAAAGTGCAAACTCAAATCAAGGACGAGAGCTCACCATCTCTAACTACTGGGCACATTCGGGCTGCGCAGGGAATTTGGAATCCTTTCGCATCAGCCGGATGCTTAAGGCCGAGATCAGGGGGTGATTTCCTCGAAACAACCATAGGGCTTAGGGCCGATAACTTGACGCTAAAGAACAAACTAGGCGCTTGGACATGAATGCCAGTCTTTGCGTCGTGAATATTACCAGAACAAAACGTCAACTTGATGCGACAGCACCAAACTTTTCGATTCAAATCTTTTTCGTGGATAGAAGATAACGCCTTGCTATAGCCTCCGTAAACCGTGTACCGTGTTTCTATGGAGTATTCAGCACGTTGTGGTGGTGGTACGAGGTTGTGCCCTCCATAAGCTTAAGTTCGGTGTTTTCCATGGCGCTGGAGCGCCAACCGTTTACCCCAGGGATTACGCCGCATCGGTCCGCAGATTTGTGGATCATAAATGCGTGGAAGCTTGGAAGGGGCAATGTTGCGGACATTTCATTCGCTGCAATCGACGAGGACGGGGTTGCTCTACGGCCAAATGTAAACGTCTTGATGCAGACCACAGGAAAGCACCCCGTCGCGAGCTTCTACGTGCTAGCACCACGGATGATATAACTTGATCGGGGTGCGCGTTTCTGGCAGCCTCATCAACTGCACTCTTTCTTTCAGTAGCTTTGCTTTTTCTGGCCTACCAAGCCGTCCTCTCATTTCAACATGCGTTTCTCCAACGCTGCCACGCTCTTTTCGCTCGCTTCCTTTGCGCAAGCTGCTCCGGCTTCGCATGTCCACGAACATGCTCATTCGAGGAATGCTCCGTCCAAGTTCCAGTCTGGTATCTTCTACGTGAACTGGGTAAGACATGACACAACAACTTCGGTGGTATTAGCTAATTGGGATAGGCCATATATGGACGCCAGCACTTCGTCACCGACCTTCCAGCTGACAAGCTCACCAAGATCAACTACGGCTTTGCAAACGTGAACAACGTTACTGGCGAGGTCTTTTTGACGGACGAGTGGGCCGACGTACAGTTCGGGTACCCTGGAGATGTTGGCACCAACGCCACCCAGCTGCTCGGCAACTTCAACCAGTTGTACAAGCTCAAGCAGAAAAACCGTAACCTGAAGGTCATCCTATCCGTCGGTGGTTGGACCTTCCGCGGTAACTTCAAGCCTGCGCTCTCCACTGCTGCTGGCAGGCAGACATTCTGCGACAGTGCTTTGACTCTCATTGCCGACCTAGGCTTGGACGGATTCGATATCGACTGGGAGTACCCTGAGGATGCTACTGACGCTGCCAACTTTGTCGACACTGCACAACGCTGCCGCAAGGTGAGTCACTGATAATATCGAACATGATGGCTGGGACTGACAATGCCGCAGGCCTTCGATGACTACTCTGCCAAGCATGCTCAAGGATATCACTTTGATCTTGGTATCTCCGCGCCTGC
Organism: Paraphoma chrysanthemicola; assembly: GCA_020744225.1. Taxonomy (NCBI): domain Eukaryota; kingdom Fungi; phylum Ascomycota; class Dothideomycetes; order Pleosporales; family Phaeosphaeriaceae; genus Paraphoma; species Paraphoma chrysanthemicola. The sequence continues at coordinate 574,202 of JAGMWG010000016.1, forward strand.
AGGACCTCAACGCTACACAGTTCTTCCCGTCAAGGAACTCGATCCCTATGTCGACAACTGGAACCTCATGGCCTTCGACTACCAGGGTCCCGGCTTCTCCAACTTCACTGGCCACTTGAGCAACGTATACGCCAGCAAGAAGAACCCGAAGGCCACCAATGGTTGGGACTCTGAGACCCAAGAATTCACTCCCTTCAACACCAAGCAGGCCATCGACTACTACAAAGCCAACGTCGCCTCGCCCTCAAAGATTCAACTCGGCCTCCCGCTCTACGGACGCTCGTTCGCCAACGTTGTCGATCTCAGCAGGGATGGCCGCGCCCTTGGCCAGAAATTCAATGGCTCTGGTGAGGGAACTTGGGAGCCTGGTACACTCGACTACAAGGTGCTTCCCCAGAACGGCAGCAAGGTGTACTCTGATAAGGAGACTCTGGCAAGCTGGAGCTGGGACCCAGTGAAGAAGCAGCTGGTTTCTTTCGATACGCCCGAGGTGTCTATCTGGAAGGCTGACTACCTCAAGAAGGAGGGTCTTGGTGGCGCGTGGTGGTGGGAGTCTTCTGGCGACCGCGAGATCAGCAGCAGCAAGAGCTTGGTGTCCACTGTAAGTTCATGTCATGCGCTTGTTACTACGAATGATTTGCTGATGTGCGATGTAGACAATCAAGCGTCTCGGTGGTGAGAAGAACTTCAGGCAGAGCCAGAACAACCTCTACTACCCGCAGTCGAAGTACTACAACATCCGCGGCGCTGCAGTCAACGTGACCGTTGCGTCGTTGCGCTGAGACTTGGTCGACGGATTATAAATCGATAGACTGGAACGTTCTGTACAAACACCGGTCTTGCAAATAACAAGCACTGGTGGAGTTTTTTAAGTTCTAAGAGCTCAAAATCTTTCGCGGAGATGCATGTGTAATTCAAAGATGTATCTGTGTTCAACATATTTCGGACTAGACAAAATCGCAAAATATCGTTGTCCCGAATTGCCCACGCGCAATCTTCGCGAGTTGTATCACTTTTGGCTGTAACACTTGCTGTACCTCCTTACATTTGCTGTGGTCTTCGTGACAGTCCAAGTGCGAGCGTGTACGTTGCTATGTCAGTCCTTCTTCACGAAGTGCCAGTGAGCTGCCACCGATCTGTGCCCAGTCCCCAAACAAGCACCAACAGTCTTGGATGCTCCGAAGTCTCAACACCAGGGCTTCTGTACTGGCCATTCCTTGGAATATTTCAATTGAGAAGAAACATGGAAGCAAGTACCACCAGCGCAAGCCTACGGAGGAAGCAGGCTGTGGCCGTTAAATCCCTCGGAAAATACTCGAACAACCGCTGAATGCGAGCTACAATTGGCACATCGCGTCCGAACATCGTGGTGATAAAGTCAAGAACTGATGAGTCGCTAAAAGGTTGTTCGGACAATATGCGGCGGGAAGGCTATCGAGGTCTGTAGTAAACTGATTCGAGGCTGCGCGTGACCGCTTATGTGTTATAAGTCATTGCTCAGGACATCTGCAAGCAAGACCAGTCAATCGACACGGTGACTGTGGCGATCGGTCGGATCCGCACGACCATCGCTTCCAGCACCAGAAGATCAGAAGGTTGATTGTAGACGCTGTTGATTGGTTGGTCGCCCTGTTATCAACATTGGGCAATTCTTGGACATAGGAGGGCCTCCAAGATTGATATTGCTGCTTCGTGCCTTTGGCGAGCGGATTGTCACTGGCTCTCTCGACAGGACTGAGGATAATCCGGATTCTGGTGTCAAGAGAGCGATTCCGACTGGAAATCTCCTCTCAGAAGGGCCTGATCATGCTTCAACAATCGATTGACTAGCCGTAGAGTGTCCCGAATAGGGTTCTCATCGTACCGGATGGCCTCAACGATGTACTGCGATAGGAGTGGCAGGACGAGAGTTGATATCAACGTCGACTCTTTTGGTGATGCCCGATTTTCGGCCTGAGCTTGAAGCCGAAAAGTCCTTTGCGCTGTCGACACTGGATTGATAGAAATCAAAATGCGTGTCATTCGATTTCAAGTACCTCTCATCGCTGCTGCGGCCATCCTCAGAAGTGTCGCGACGTGCGAGAGTCGTCATGTGGAACGCCTCTTTGTCCGACCATACAATTCCGCCAGCGTGCGTCTCACCGCGAGTCTGTTCAGGTAGGTCTTCTTCGTCGAATGTCTCGTCGAGCTTGTAATGCTTGCGGGGCGCGTGGACAGATGCGCTGCGTTTTGCGCTACCTATGGCGCCGCTTCCTCCATACCCTGATCGCGGACCATAAGGTTTGGTTGCATTGGTCGTACTGAACACGAAAGAGAAGCAGCGCTTGACCGCCTGTTTGAGAACAATGAGACAGGCGCATATAATGCCCAAGTTGGCCTCTATCAAAGTCCAAACCCCACGAGTGATGAAGTTCCAAGTTTGGTCTTGTTGATTACGGACACTGTTGGCAACAGCCGTGACGCGGAGAATCGACGTGATTGTGACACTAGAGATCAGTCAGACTAGCTAGAGAGAGCACTGTGTGGGAGCGTGGAACGCAGTAAGGTGAGTTCAGGTGTATGCGGCGCATATCTTGACAAGAATGAAGAAAAGTGAGATCACTTACAATCCTCCCAGCAGAAAGACAGCATACAGCATGATCTTTTCTTGCAGCCTGAGTTGCAATTTCCATACTTCGCGAACCGGCAAGGCCAATACGATCACGTCTGTTGCGATGTTCAAAACTGCATTGGCGATCCAGAACATCGAGCTATCAATGCAGGTTCCATCTACAGTCTTATTCCATGAGCGCTGCAACGGCACACATTGAAAGATAGTTGCAAAGACTGTCGCAACCCCGGAGCCGATGATTATGGCCAGTGCTACGTAGCAAACCCAGCGGAAATTCTTCGAGATGAAGATGCGCATATATAGCAGCACCACTGACGTCTTGTTGAGACATACGACAATCTTGTATGGTGTTTGTGCGATCCAAAAGTATTTGAGACAAGTCCGTAGTTCCTTTGTGGAGAGGTCAAGCTTGTGCTGCCCATAGCCGTGCACCACTGCCAACTGGATAGTGACGGATAAGAATATGGAAAAGACCTAATACATGTCAGTATGTATTGATGTATGCTAGGCGACGCCCCGTTTTCTAGGTGTGGACCCTACCAGAGACGCGATAATAGTATAGTCGTCGACCATCAACCTGGAAACTCTGAGGCGGGTCGCAATCCTGGCAATGACGATCAGTCCGGCGCAGAGAACCATTATCAAGGACGTCAGATATAACTTCCATCCTTGATTAGGCTCTCCGTCCTTTGGGAATCCCATGTTCGCCATCGTTGAGGAAATCGTGGTTGTCTTGTGCTCGGGTGTCACAATTGTGGAGAACTAGAAACAACTTGACAGCGCCAAAGAGGAACTGGGCCGCGGGATGGCTACATCTTGCTCGACAACCTGCTTTTTTGGGACTCACTTGTGCACTGCCTTTCTACGGAGATTGCTTTATCCCGAGTAGCGAAGCTGTCAAAGAAGTGCATGCATGCAAGCGGGACATCCACTGCTTTGGTATGCTGCGTGTCAGCGCTAATCGTGCCATGATATTGCGCGATGTACATATATGGAATCGCTTGGTAGTCATTGTAATGGGCTTGCTGTTGGAAACGCACTGCTAGCAAGGGCTTCGGAGGCGACTTCCGTAGAAACCTGATTTGTGAGAGTCGTTGACGATTTGCCAAAGCCACCGTCATCAATCTGTTACAAACATTTCTCCTTTTTCTGGAAATCGCATCGGCCCGATCCAAACCCCGTGCCGCGTTCATAATACAAAAAGGAATGGTCGATTGGAAGGATTGCAGCGTTTCGGAGACTATCCAAATAGGATACGCAGGTACGAGAACTTCATCGTTCCATTGCGGAAGAGTCTCTACAGAGCTGGAGTACTCGAACCACTAGGTGGTTCAAGAATTCAGCTTCACATAATGATTCGACAACAAAGCAGGCTTTGATTGAAATCGCGTTCGCGAACGCGTAGTAGGTTCCGCAAGTTCCGAGCCAAGATCCGGTGCCCAGGTGGAGAGATTGCGCTAGCGCCGAAGCCGCAGGTGCGGGAAGCCGTTCGGCCCCCTGCAGCGGACACGGCTTGAACGTTCAATCATCTCCCGCGGACCAAATTGAACATTGCCACCATGCGGAATCTGTCAAGCCGCAGCTTCGGGTCAAAGCTAAAAGAAGTTTAGATGGACTTTGCACCAATCTATGCTGTTCGCATTCTCCCCGCTGCAATGCAGGTAACTCGACACCGCCCACACCTTCAAGATGCGAGGTCTCGTTACTATCACAACGTGGCTCTGTGCGGTCGATCTTGCATTGGCCGCACCGAAACCAAGTTTTGAGACAGTGGAGACCGAGAACGGACGCGTTACAGGCCATCGATCGCCGAAGGCGGGAGATGTTTGGGAATATCTAGGTGTGCCATATGCGCAACCGCCGCTCGGCGACTTGCGATTCGCTGCACCACAGAAGTACACAGTGAAGAAGGCGTATACCGCGGCCAAATTTGTAAGCAATGCCTACCTTTGTCTCTTTCTAAAGGATAGTTCGACTGACTTCAGCAACAGGGATAGTATGCGCAAGTCACGACTGGTGACTTCCAACAGAACTGACCATATTCAGTGATTGTCCCCAGCAAGCCGCTACTCAGCCGGCATTCCCCGGATTCACCTCACAAGCTCTGCGTATCTTGAGCTACTTCACAGCTGGAGCTGGTACACAACGAAGCGAAGATTGCTTGACTTTGAATATCTGGTCAAAGCCAACTGCCAAATCTTCGAAGGCGGCGAAGCCTGTGTTTGTTCTGTTCCATGGAGGAAGTCAGTGTTCTATCGAATGCGCCGACTTTTCATACATGCTAATAAGATCTTGCAGGGTTCGCTGGTGGCAACACTAACACTCCATTCGCGAATGGTCAGTACCTAGCTGCTGCTGAAGATATTGTGGTTGTATCTGTAAATTATCGCTTGAATGCGTTTGGATTCCCCGGTGCGCCCGGTGCGGACACCAACCTCGGCCTTCGAGACCAACGCCTTGCCGTGGAGTGGCTGCAGAAGAACGTTGCCGGCTTCGGAGGCAACCCAAAGAAGATCGTCATCGCTGGGCAATCTTCTGGTGGTGCTGCCGTTGACTGGTGGTCCTATGCGTACAAGCAAAACCCAATTGCCCATGGCTTGCTGTCGACATCTGGAAATGCGTTTAGCTTCCCAATGAACACGGCGCAAAAGCAAAAGGACAATTGGTACGCACTCTCAGCATCAGTCGGATGCGGCTCATCAGGCGATACACTCGAATGCATGCGAAAACAGCCATTCGAAACAATCTCAGCTGCAGTCTCCAGGATTGCACCCAGCCCGGGTGGAAGTCCAGTTCGATCCACGCCCCCATTCTACCCCATGGTAGATGGCGAGACCATATTCAGTGATTACGTGTCCCTCTCGTCAGCAGGCAATTTCGCGAAGCTGCCCTACCTCCACGGCCACAACAACTACGAACAGGGTTACTACGTTATTCCTGCTTTTGCACAGGGTCGAAATGTTACCGCAGCGCAAACCGCTCAGTTCCTGCTGGAATCGTTCGTTTGTCCGACTTCTTACGAGGCGAGGAATCGTGTGGCTGCGAAAGTCCCGACCTGGGTGTACCGCTACTTCGGCGACTGGGACAATACCCGCCTTTACCCTACCAGTGGCGCCTACCACGGCACCGAATTGCACATGATCTTAGGAGGATCCGAGGATGCCAGCGGGCTACCTGCTTCGCAGGCTCAGAAGGCAACGACGAAGCTTGTACAGCGAGCCGTTGCTGCGTTCGCCGATGATCCGAAGAATGGACTAAGCAAACTGGGATGGCCTCAATATGACCCGGCGAAGAAGAGCTGGGCTCAGATAGCTGTGTCGAACCAGCCCAAAGTAACTTTCGCGAAACCGGACCAGTACGACGGAGCGTGCTCGAACATCACCCTAGGAGCTTTGCCAACTGTGTCTTGAGCTGAGGTGAACACATACTGTGCCATTAATAAAACTAGTAATACACGTACATATTCATTAATTTAGTGCCCAAAATTCAGATATTTGGACTTAATTGCGTTCAGAACACATGGTTATGATCCTGAAAATCGTAGTCCGGTACATCGTTCTCTGAGGTAGGCTCTTTATATGTAGCTACTTCCAGAGAAACGATTTACCTTCACGTCATTTGCACAGGGTGTACGAGCAATGTGTTTCGGCTGTGTCGCGAGATTGGCCTTCCCGGAAGGAGCGTAGAAGTAAGACCGGGTGGATACGACCATAACGAACAACGGTGCTCTGCTATGGCCAGCTTGCGAAACATGAAAAAAGAAGAGTGAAAGGCACGTTTTTCTCCCACGTTTGGCAAAGCAGCTGCCAACTGCTAATATTCCCTGCACGCTCGTTTCGTACCATCTAAGCGAAACTACTTCTATGACCTGTCGTGGCCACAGAATTCTCAGATATGAGTGCATTCAAGTATACTTCTTTAACAGCGTCTTCTTCGCTTCGGGCCCGGCCTACGGACAGGGTATACTTCCTTCGTCACAAGGTACCAAAAGCGGCAATCCGCGAGCGAACGCGCCGAGCCGCCAGATCCTAGTACTGCTGACCGCATATTGCGGTGCTTGCTCTCCACTCACAATGCTGTATACCCTATATAATAGACATGATCCAGCTCCACTTCCTTTTCTATTTACTTGATGCCTGCTTGGTCTCAATTCAGATAAGAACATGGCACCAGAATACTCTCGCCTCACGCCCATACTACCTCGAACAGGACTTGCTCCACTATTGGCCAGTCTCGACATACCGGGAGCGATCGAATTTCCAGATGGCACATTGCACCCCATTGGTAGTGGCCAGTCCACATTTCGCGTCATTTTCCGCTCCGAGAAAGCACTGCGAACACCGATGACAGAGCTGAGCATATCAGAAGCTTTTGTAAGGGGCGATATCGATGTCGAAGGTGATCTTGGAGTTCTGTTTGAAGCAAGAGAGCGGATCCAGGATAAGATGCCACTACGACAAAAGATACAGTTCCTATACGACTTTGCACGGACATCCACAAAGATGAACGCCAAAGCTGTAGGAGACCATTATAGTCGTGGCGATGACTTCTATCTGACTTTCATTGACAAACGCTTCCGGTTCTACTCGCATGGGCTATTCCAAAAGCCAGATGAGACTATCGAGGAGGCTTCCGAGCATAAGCTGGAATCTATGTATCAGGGCCTTGGACTGAAGCCAGGAATGCGACTGCTCGATATCGGTGGTGGATGGGGTGGTGTAACGGAGTACTGCGGTGCTCGTGGAGTGCACGTCACGACATTGACCATTGCGAAGGATTCACACAAGTATATCAGTCGCCTTATCGAAGAGCAGAATCTTCCCGGCGAGGTGTATCTTGAGGATTTCCTCAATCACAATCCCGTGGAACCATACGACACGCAGTCATATACGGTGTAATCGAGCACATACCCAACTACCGCAGATTTGCGCGGAGCGTCTGGAAAGTCCTGAAGCCTGGAGGGAGGCTATATCTCGACGGTTCAGCTGCCGTGGAGAAGTTTGCAGTCAGCTCTTTCACTCGCGATTATGTCTGGCGCGGGACTCATACCTTCATGACGCTCCAAGATGTTCTTGCGGAGTTGCTCTACCACGGTTTTGAGATCGTTGACGTGGCCAGAGAAACGCGTGACTACGAGCTTACTATGCTTGAATGGGCGAAGCGACTAGATGCTGCGAAGGAAGAGATCATTGCTGGCTGGGGCGTGGAGACGTACCGCGTGTTCCGCTTGTTTTTATGGGGTGGCACGCATGCCTTCAAGACCAATAGCTTACAGGCATATCATCTGATTGCGGAGCGAACATCGAGCACTGGACCTCGGCCGTCTATTGCGCGGAGGTTGACACAATTTGTTGGAAATCTTCGATAGAATTAGTGACTGGAGAGACGTCTGTCGTACCCAAGTAGTACCTAACGCATTGCTCCAAGATCATACCAACCTTGATCTGGCAAATCGGTCGGTCTTGGTGTTTTATTTCGAACTTCGAGGCCAGCAGCCAAGGACGTGCTTCGCCTCATCCTATTTCTCGCTTGTGCGATAGTGTTGTTCCTTCCTCGTATAAGACGGCCTCCCGCCCTCGTCAAGCGATACGGACAGCCCTTTCACCATTACGAAACCGATTGTGCCCTTCAATACGCAATTTACACTCCTGGACACGATACTTGACATCTTATGGCATGCAGACATTGTTCACATTCACACAGGATTTCTTAGCAACGCAACCTTACACAGCCATGCAAGTGACTCACCAGTGCACGCAGGTTAAGAAACAGTTCCATATGTGTATATAAAGGCCCTTCTTGAGCGTATTGCTTTGGAAGTACCACAAAATGCACGCAAAGACCCTCCGGCGAATTTGGATGGAAGTCAAAGAAGTCAACGCCGACTTCTTCAATCTCCGAACCGTCATTTCTCCAGACCTCGTGAACGATGATGCCAAACGCTTCGATTTTATCATGTCCCCAAACGACGGCGCCATGGCACATCTGATTCTTGTTGGCAAGCTCCATATTCCTGCTGTAAGTAACAGTTTCATTTGGCACACGTATTCTACCTTGTACTTGACACGGGGTTCCATCTTTGGTCGAGTCGATACACGCATTTTCATACTACCACGTTGAGCCGCTTATTGACTTCATACCGTGAACTAGAGATACCCTGTTGAACCACCGATCGTGCAACTCTACACACGCACGCAACGACTCAACGTTGATGCCTACAGACATTCCATTGGGAATGAAACACCTCATAGCTCCATGTGCTTCGACATCCTGCGCTCAGAGGCTGCAGGGGGTACCTGGAAACCAGAATACACCCTATCCTCCTTGTTCGCATCTTTGATGTCTGCAATCGTCTCGTGTAAGCAATCCCCCGTCACGAAGAATTCTCTGGTGTAGAGCAAGCTAACACCCGGTATTCACCAGTCTACGTTACCCAGCAGCATTCCAACACAGAACGACCAGAATACATATCCATGGCAACTCTCCGCACAGTCAAACAAGACGCCAAAAAGGTGTACGAAGAGCATAAGGACCACTTGCCCGAGATTCCGCGAATACCTCTCGTCGAAGCAACACAAGTCCGGGCAAAATCACTCTTCGCTCCGCAAGACATCGAGGCCGGAAGTCCCGAACTCCTCATCTCAGAGCCGATTTTCCTCCAAACCGGCTCCGATGAGGTGCATTCCTTTGCCATCGATCTCTCCAATCTCCACGCTGGCGTCATTTTCTCCGTCATCCTAAGCAATTCCACGGATCTTGTCGGCAAGAAATCAGATACAGTTCTCGTGCGCAACGGCGTGACTGCGACCGCGGCACGGAAACGCGCTGGAAACCCAACAAAATGGTTCTACCATGGTAAGCCCATGAACGATGGGGATATGCGTCTACATGTCTCGATTGGGCGGGACCAGATGACGTTTGCGCATTACGAGGGCAAGGAGGGGAAGTTGTATGTTCATGGCGATTGTCCTGTGTCGCGCTTAGATGAGAAGAGTATCGGAGATGTGAAAGATGTGCCATTCTACGTGCACATCTACACGAAGGTCAAGACGGGGGATCCTGATGGACGGCAGCGGGGGCCAGTGTGGATTAAGACACTGGATATCGAGGAGAAGGGTTACATTCACGAGTCAACGGGGGAGGATGAGAGGAAAGAGGATTGGGGATTTGAGATGGTAAAGAGTGAGGACGTGGTTGAGGAAGAAGAGGGGGAAGAGATGAACCAGCAGGATGATGAATTGGCGAATGAGGTTGGTGGATTGGCGCTTGTAATGTGGTATCCCTCTTAATCTTAGCTATTCGCGACACTGTCAGCGCGAACAGACATTTGTGTAGAAGGTCTCAAGTTCCAGGACGATACCACAGTATGATCACTGCATTATTCACATGTTGCCATCGCGGGCATGTGTCCCTTATTCATTCCGAAATGCATGTATTACTCCACATCACGTACCCAATAATGCTTCACACTTGCCCTCTAACCCTACACCAACGCTCAACATCCAGCCTCTTCCCCTCCAAGCTTTCCAAATCCACGGCAGGATCCGACGCGCCGGTGACAGCGCCGCACTAGGCAACACACCACCTCCACCTCATTGGTGGAATAAGTTCACCAAGACCCTACTCACACGGTCGGACATGAACTGATCAAATCAAGCTAGCTACGCGCCTGCACACGAGTCTCGATCTCGTGCAATAAACGACCCGCAAGAGGACCGGGGACATGGAAATTGGCTTAAGGTTTTGCGCCGCTGGTTTTGGGGATTGCGCTTACCGGTTTGCCCTGCGTGTGCGGATCGGGAGCTGGATTTGAACTAGTGTGCTTCGATGAGCGGTACATTGATGAGCGGATCGGGACCTTGTTTCGTCGTGAGTTGAGCATGAAGGATGAGCATGGGCCAGGGTGAGGGGTTTGTGAGGGGCATGCTTGGATGTTGGGATTGAGTACGAGTTTCATGTGTCAAAATATCGAAACCGGGTTCGGTGCTGTATTGGGTGGTGCCTGAGTGGAATGCGAACATGGTCTCAATCGTGGGGAAAGGCCGTCACGACTTGCATTGCAATTGAGTGATTGATGATGGTAGGTTGTATGTTGAGGTTTATTTGCTGTCTTGTTGGCTTTATCAAGAATCTGTACAAAGCATTTGAAGTTCTCTCTTTCAACATTCTTCCGCCATTCGCATGGTATTGAGCACGTGATGGTGCTTCCCTCCTGACACTCCCCTCCTCATCGCCTCTCCGTTTACTCGTCGTCGTTGATGTCGACGACTGTCTTTGTCCACTGGCGGGCTGGGACCCTGCGCTTGAACAAGATGTCAATCTCACGGTAAGAGCGGTTCTTCATCTCAGGTAGGTACAACCACGCGAGAGCGAAGCAGACGAAACCAGTGCCACCCCAGACGTACCCACACTTGCCACCAAGATTGGCCTCCTGCGTATCGTTAGTTTTGTTGGTAGTAAAGACTAGATCAGGGATGTCCTTACCTTGGGGTTGAGCATGTAACTTGCGAGGAAAATGCAAGGAATGTTGACAACGTAGTACGAAACACGGCCGATTCCAGTTGTCAGCGGCCTGAGACGGATCGCGGATGTCTCTCCGATGATGACCCATGAAGCGGGCGCAGGTCCTAGGGTGAAGAGAACCGAGACAATCAGACCGAGAGAAGCTTGTGCCAGGGAAGCTGCCTTCGAGGCGCCGACGGAGCCAGCGATACCAAGTGCGACGAGGAAGAAAACGTTGATGAGTGAACCCCAAACGTAAATGGTGCGGCGGCCGAGGTACGAAGTCAGAATCCAGGAGAGCATGACGAAGATCATCTGGAGAGCTGAAGTGATCAAACCAAGGGCAAATGCGGTGTCAGTCTTGATTCCAGCCTCTGCAAAAGGATTAGCAAACAAGTCGTTTATAACTCGACAGGGAAAACGAACGTTCGAAGAAATAGACGGCCTGGTTGGCGATGAGGTTGCCCGTAAGATTCTGTGCTGCGTAGACACCGCAGACGATAAGAGTGCGGTAGCGATCGGTGCCCTTGAATAGCTCAATGTGGTTTGGCTCCTTGATCGACTTCTCAAGATCAATGGTACGGCGCATCATGGCAACAGCCTCGCTGGTGTTCAGCTTGGACTTGCGTCCCAGGCGTCCAATCGCTTTCTCTGCCTCTTCGAGCCTGCCCTTGCGAACGAGCCACCAGGGCGACTCAGGTGCCAGGAACAGGAGGATAGCGAGAGGCGTGGGAAACATCCACTGCAGCGCGATTGGAATCCTAAGATTTCTGTTAGCGAAGAATATGGTTCCCAGTGAAAAGGTACGTACCTGTACGCATTGGGGTGGTCAAAAGTGTTGTAATGATATGTGACGCCGCCGACGATGATGGCACCAATAGCCCAGAACATCTGCAACATCTGAGTCGCCGGAGCTCGCAGCTGAATCGGGACAATCTCGCTGCAGTAGGCCGGGGCGTTGGCAATGAAGATACCCCATGGCACACCTTCGAGAAGCTGAGATACGAAGAAGATGGGGAGCGATTTGCCGAAGTAGAAGACGAAGATGAAGGCATTCAAGAACATCAGACCAGTGATGGTCGCCCAGCGGTATCCGATACGGCTAGTAAGAGGACCGGCCAAGTAGCAACCGATGATAGCACCGAGAGGCCCTCCCATCTGGAGCGCAGATTGCCAGCTGGCTACAATGATGGACTTGTCGGCGGCCGCGTCGAAGACACCAAAGTCCTTTGCGAAGCGTGGCAACGCAATGAAACTGCCCATCAAGAAAACACAGTAGGATTCCATAATCTAGAACACATTAGCTACTGGATTCAATTGAGGCCTTTCGACCGCTTAGAAGTAGAGTTGTCTTACAATCGTGCAAGACATGATGAAAGCCCACAAGGCGGCCATGGGATACTCCTTCACAGCCTGGAGCACGCCCATGTCATGCTCTGCGTTCTCAGCATCAATGGCGGCCGCCTTGTACGAGGCGAGCTTCGCCTCTTTGTCGAGGTTGTTGACATCGTCGACCTGGGAGATGCCCTTCTCGTTGAGCTCGTCGCCACCGTGTGTCTTGATGTCACTCATGGTTGCGGATGTCGACCGGGTTGACGATTGCGCGGTCTGGGGAAGATGGCGGGGAAAGACAAGCAAAACGAAAAACAACGGGGAAGACCTCCACTTATAAACAGCACAGGGGGCACGGGGCGAGTCGTCCTGCAGAGGGATATTTGGGCATCTAGGATATGGGTTCAGTCGCTGCTCGCGGCATTCCATCGATCAGTGCAGCTAGCCGACTAGTCGGTCCATTGTCTGCCGACTCCACGCCTCATGATTCGACTATCTCAAGCGCGTTTCGTACGCTCCTGCAGAGGACCCTCGGGAGGCGTTCCTTAGCAACGGTCAGCCCACCGGACGGGTTGGAAGCGCTCTGTACAAGGGCCATGTCCTGTCGCGGTCATCGGGAGTTTTACGGTAAGAGTAACCACGCCGCTGCTAAGACATCGTATTGCAGCCACAAAGAACCTATCAGAAGCTTGGCCGCAAGCTTGGTGCAGCACTATCCCAGCCCCGCACGCTCAAAGTTCGATTTATCCGCGACCCCGACGCTTGATCCCCAGATTCTCCAACCCCTCCTCCGCTAGCTCTACCCCATTGGCTCTCGCCTCGCAGCAGTGTTACACCGAAAGGTGGCACCGGAGGAATTGTGCCGTGTGCCTACCCAATGTAGAAGCGTTGCCGTCGTACACGGGCGGACTGCCAAGTGAAGCTTGGTGTCTGCCCTTTCCAGACGTTGGTGGCTTCGTGCTAGAAGGTCACTGGAATTTGAGATGGAAGGACTGCCGCTGCTTGGCCGCTGCTTGCGGGCGGAGTGCGAAGAGGAGTTTGGTGTCACCTTCTACGAGTTAGATGTGGCTTGCGGACTATTTGCAAATGTCGCAGGATTCGAAGACGGAGAAAGATAGTGGTCGAGGTACGCCTTGCAATATATCGAACAGCAAACCCCTCGGGGCCCCATGAGCATGGAGCCGCCCACCGCGACAGCTCCACTTTTCGAAGCAAGGTCATTTATCGCCTGACAGCGGCACCCATGCAGTCACTGGGGTTCCAGCAGTAATGCATTTACTGTGCAGACTACAGCAGGAAGCATTATCATGTCTCGACATCGGTCAGCCTTTCAAGTCGCGTCAGCAGTTCCAACAAGCGCCTGAAAACAAGTCGCCCACTAGGAGCAAGTATCCACTTCTTCGGATCTATGATGGCGACAGCGAAACCTTAGCACATCAACATTGCGGATCCAAGTCCCGAGCAAGCTATCCGTCCACGTGCTGTCCCAGGCACTGGGTATGCGTCTCTGCGAGTCTCCCCAGTCCCCACAACGTGCTGCACCACGTCGAACGCACTAGCAGCTAGTCCTATGCTAGCGAACGTGAACAGCGTCGCGCTGCATTCATCAGATTGGCTTCATCGAGCGAAACGATCTAGATGCTGATGGATGCCCCGATCAAGCAAGACAAGCACAAACGCAGCGCTACGCCCGGGATGTGGAGAATTCCGATGGTGCGGTGCGAAATGTTCGTTACATCTCGATCTCTGGGCCTACCGAAGCACGATGCAATGGCTGCTCCACGTGGGATTGTCACATTCTTGCCTTACAGAACACCTGCGCTGGCCAAGCAAGGATGTCGCGTTACCAGAACTGCTGGCAGCACCAATTATACGGTTGCGCTGATGTGCATTCATGAGACTTCTTCTCAGTTCCGCCTGTACTTGGCAGGAATATTATGTTCCACGATCCCTCTCGCCTCCGCCTTCTCCCACGCCTCTCGTCGCGCGTCCATTTCGTCGTGCTTCTTGAAATGCTCGATATCCTCTGGGTGATTCAAGTCCTCCTCCTTGACATCATCACCTGAATGGTACTTCTCCCAATGGTGTATCTCGTACTCGTATTCGTCGTCGCCGTGGTGTCCCGGACCCATGCCAAAATCTGGTAGCTTGACGTTTTCGCTGTCCTTCTGCAGGAACTCTGAGAGCGAAACGGAGCCGTCTTTGTCAATGTCAAACATGTCTAGGACAGTCTGCACAACCATGTCCTTCTTCGTGGGGGTGATGTGCGAGGACGACGGGTCTTTCAGGCCATAGGTACGTTTTATGTCCTCCGAGGTCCAGAGACCGGTGCTGTCATAATCGTGGAGATTGAAAAAGGTGGTCGGATCGAAGCCGGAAATGTGATGCTCCTCTGTTGTATCCCTGTCAGTCTTATGCGACTTGCGACGGGAATTGCGCCCTTACCAGCCATATGCCTTGTCGGCCAGTCTGCATCGGGCGCGACTACGACCTGGGAATGTTCCCCTCCGCCGTGAGCTGCGGCATTGTAGGCGCATGAGAGTAGTAGAAATGCGCTGAAGGGCGCTTGCAATAATCGGTTCATGATTGCTGTGTTGCGGTCGTGGCGCAATGACAATGTTGCTGTTGTTGTTGCTCGAGTTGATCGGAGCTTCCCCTTTTTCCGGCGCCGCGATGACGTTCAGTTCAGGGTCCACGCATGTGACCACGCTCCTTCTTCGCACCTCCAACATCACTTCGCCAAGATGAACGTGTTGGTCCTCTTGAGCTTGCTCTTCTTCATTCCGCTCCTCTTTTGGCTTGTCTTTCTCGGGCTCTCGTCATGTATGGGTGACCAATTTCGTGCCAGGGTTGCCGGCATACCTGTCACGTTCAATCCTCGACACGCGTCTTTTGGTCGACAGTACACTCGCGGGTTTGGGTCAGGTGCTGGAAGCGCAGGATGGGAGCAAATTGAAATGGAAGACATGCTTGGGGAAGACAGTGAAGAGGATTGATTCCTCAAGCTGAGGCTAAATGGTGAAGCCTCCGAGAGATGGGTATCTTATTCCGACTCCAAAATGGCCTGCGACGACCTAGAACTCAAGGTCTGCCTTCTTCGGCATAGCATTTCCGCCAGCAGCCTCCCTCACAGCTTGCTCCTGAGCCTCCGTATCCCCCTCCAGCGGTGGAAGGCTGAATTTCGCAATCACAAACTTTCGCCGACTCAGCGTAAACGCCATATCCTCCCCTAAGTCGTCCGCGCCACCGCCGCCGCCCTTCTCGTGAAAGATGGGTAATTTGTGTACGGCGAGCATGCCTTGCGGTCTCTCTTCGTCTTTGGTGGTGCCTGCCGACTGTGCCAGGGCTTGCGCATGCGAGTACGGGAAGGGCGAGAGCTCGACAACGCCATCGGAAAGAATCTCTATCCACCGAACGAGGCCTCCAGATCGTGGATATAGCGATAGCGGCAACGTCAGCATTGCCGTCAGGCGCATGGGATACTTTCGGAGCAATGCCCGCAGTCCGTGCAGAAACTGTAGTATCGAGCTCGGGTGCGAAGAGAAAGCAGGATAGAGTGCAGGCGAGAGTAGCGACGGTATGACAAGGCGATGAATGGTGTTTGCCGGTGTCGAAGTGAGCTGTTGCTGTATGGTCTGGAGGATAGGTGGGAACGGCGATGCCGCACTGGACGCAGGCCTGGGTATGGGGATATACGAAATAGCCGTCCCCACTGGGAGCGTCAAGCGCTTCGCAAGGTCGAAAGTATGGCAGAACACGACAGGTTCTTCTACACCCTCACCTTGTCCCGCATTTCGACTCGGACTCGCAGAACCTACCATTTGTCACAGTCAGAACGATTCAATCTCAACCGCCACTGTTGCATTCGCAAAATATATACACAAAGACGCACCTCTACTACTCTCAAACTGTCCTAACCCCTCATACCTCCACGCAATCTTCATCTTCTCCGCCCGTTCTTTTCCCTCTTTCCGCGAACTACTTTGTCGCTCCTCACTTATCCCCGGAAGTTCCCTGCCCCAGACCTCGCCCATGCCCACCACATGCACCTTGTGCCCTTGCACCACGCCCTCGGCGGCATAGAAGCGCAGTAATGCGCCTGCATAATCCGTCGTTCCGCTTTCTTCTATGAGAACAGAATTACCGAGCGGAAGCCCAGCGTGACCTGCAAGTATGCCGTCGAGAGACGGCGTGCCGGTGGATGTGGTGGGGCGGCCGTCAATAGGTGAGGGTCGCACACCGGGTACGGGAGGGGTCGCATGGGAATGTGCAGGTGAAGCAGGAGTTTCCGACGCGTCTGAATCTGGCGGAGCGCGTGTGAGCGCTATGTTGCGCTTGCGAAATGCCATTGGAGGCTTTGTTGGAGTGTGTGAGTCGCGACTACCTAGGATGAAATTGTGGTGGCGGTCTTATCGATAACGGACGTCATTTTACAGTATTTCAACCGTCTCAGCCTCGCTTCCTTCATACTCCGGTCCTTTCACTGTCTATCAAGCATTATGGCGTTTTCTGAGATTCGACTTGGCTTCTGGCTAGTAGCCGACTTGCATCCGTTCTCCTAGACAGCGATCCGCTTCGGCAATCTGATTACTAGCCAATTACTGACGCCCAAGTTCTCGACAATCGGTGAGGATGAAGCACCTCAGTATCACGTGTTGATCGTCTCGTTCGCTCTTTGACCCCGGAGCAAACATCCTTCGACTATCGAGTGAGTACAATTGATTGCTCATCAACCCTCTCAGCAAATGTGTAATCTTGTAGCATCCCGTATCGCGTCCTTCATGCGAACCTCATCACTACCAGTAGTCGAGTTCATCCCCCTTCTCGCGCTTCCATTCAGCATCTCCACCATTCCACCCGCTCTCCATTCCCATCTTATGTCCCCACCCTGCTAATACATCCACTTCGTCGAATAATCCTTTGGACTCACAGCCAACCCTTTGCCCTTACTCGCCGCCTTATACGCGACTTCCAAGATATCAATCAGCTCCTGTTTATCCGCAATTTCGAAATTGATTTTGTTATTATTTCCCGTGCCGAAATCGACTTGGATATGTTTATTACGCCAGAAGAACATGACCTACCGCATTGCGAAGCTGTTAGCGAGTTCATCCTAGAATCTCATACCTTCGCATCCTATTTACCCTGCTCATACTCACGTACCGTGCACACGTCGTAAATCTCATACATGCTGTTGAAATCCGGCACCCTGTCCTTGTCTACCACATATATGACGGCGAAATTCTTGACCCGGTCGGCAATCTTGTATAAGTGTTCGTCCATGGCCATGCATTCCGGTGCTGCGTCGGAGCCGAAGCGCAAGACGACAAGACGCGACTCTTCCGAGAGAATGGCTTGGTCGACGTGCCACGCGCTGGGCAGGTGCGTGAGGAAATTGGACCCCATGATGTGGCTTGGTGGATGAGGTGGAGTGGTAGATGAATCTTGAAGACTTGGGTGGGTTTTTAGGTAGTTGCGGTGGGAGGATGTGGTAGTGGATGGGAAGTGAGGATGAAGATGAGATGGTGTTGGGGAAGAACTGGTTGTTTGAGGTGAGAGAGTGGTGGGTAGGGAAGGTGCACTACGTGGTGAGGTTGGCTGGCACTTTCCATGGCACTTTGTCTCACCGTTGCTACATTCATATGCTCGGAGTCTTCCATTCTATGAAGAAGTAGCTCTCAGGGTATCATTATTATCATTTATTCATTCCCACACTCTAATCTTCTCAATATATAAATCGCGCGTTCACAAAAAAAACAACAACGTGGTATCTCCCCAAACACCCTCACCTTCTCACCCGACTCCTCAATCCCTCACACCTCCAGCATAAAACTCACTCACACTCCTCTCCGGCGCATAATATTCCACACCACCCCTAGCCCGAATTAGTCTAATCTCCTCATCTCTCCTCCGCCGCTCCTCTTGAGCGAACAATTCATACCTTGACCCCATCGTCTGCGTACTCTGCATCGCGCGGTTTAAATACGCGCTGCGCTCCTGACTCGGGCCCAGTCGCTCCATGGCATTGAGTGCACCGTTGACGCGCGCGTTGGCATGCACATTGGTCTCGCTGGCTGTTTGGTGCAGGACGGTGGGTTGAGGGAGAGGGCGACCAGTGACGGGGTCGCGGTTGGCGACTTGGCGCGCTTCGGCGAGGAGGTCGTGGGCTTCGCGAGGCGAGGCGGGCCTTAGGGGCAGAGAGGGTTGGGATCGACTAGTGGATTTTGGGATGGGTTGGGGGAGTGGTCTGTGGCCTGGGTGGTGTGGGTTGAGGTATGGGTTGTTTTTGCGTTTTGAGGAGATGCCTAGTTTGGAGAAGAAAGAAGGCATTTTGCCGACGAGACTTGCTGTCGTCGAAGACGCGTCTGGTAGGCGGAGCTGTATGATGGGGTTCAGTTTGTATTTGATTTGGCCAGAGTGAGTCCCGGCGCCTGGTGCCTTGCGGTCGACAACAAAGCGTGTGCACTGCGCGGTGCTGTCGTTGGTGCCGCTTGCCTCGCAATCACAATGCAAGATTTCTTCCAAGCTCTTTCGAAGGTGCGAGTAATGCTATTGAATGTCTTAGTCGAAATAGTGAGGTGATGCAGATTTGCGAAAGGTCTGGTCTCATTCAATTGAGTCCGCCTCTTACGGTCGTCCTGCCCATTCGTCTGGTAAAGGTGAAGGCAACGTCGCGGGCGTAGTGAGTGGACTCATCATCTGGCACGGCGCTGGCACTTAAAGTAGATCGCGACAGGATCGACTGAGCCCTGGTGCAGCCTAGAGGGGTCGAGGTAAATTTAAGGCTGCCTACGCTAACCGTAAAGGGACGCGACGGCTGAATGAAGTTGACGAGGATCCAAGATCTCGCGTGCTCGTCCCTTGGGGGCCTACCATGACTGCCCTGTGAACAGAAATGCTACAAGTCGCAGTCTGTTGTTATTGATGAAGTTATTTAATTGCTCCTTATCTTCCGCGCAGAATCTTTTCGACAGCCAAGTCAAGTGCACAGGAGAGTGTTCAGGAAAAAGTGAGAGGGTAGAAAACTGATTCATGTTTTGCGGATCTGATGTAGTGTCAATAGCGAGTGCTTACCACTCTATGTACGCCTTCAAATGCAACGCCTGACCCAGTGGCCGTGCCTGATACACACAGCATAACAGATATTTTACATCGCTTCTTACAAGATCGATTGTGCCGCCTCACTCGGCCTCGCCTTCTCAACATCGTTGGGTAAAGGATCTTCCGGATAACTATCTTCATCATCTGTCGTTGCCGTCTTCTCAGCGAACGCACGTCGATCGTTCAAGATTTCCTTTGCTTCAGCCGGCAAGCCAGGAGGCGCAGGAATCTCTGCCTCCAGCGTTCGTTCTGCATCCTGTGCTTCTGGGTCTTCCATTTCTCCTCGTGCTCGTTCTCTGCGCATGCGCATTCTTGCTCTTGCCTGCTCGATGAAGGAGAAGTCGGTCAACGTCTTCTCGATTTGATCTTCGACTAATTTCTTGGTATAATTGGCCAGCGTCCGCGTGATGAAGACGTTGGGGAAGCGGAAACTGAGCCACAAGTAGCACACAAGCATCTTGTGCAAGTTCTCGAGCGAGTAGAGGTACTTTCTATCACCGGATGGAGGCTTGTCCATGACGCTCAGGGGTAGTTTCTCGAGATCAAGCAGGTTGCCGGATTTGCCGTCTGCGATGCATTCCGCAAGCGAGCGGAGAAATTGTCTCTCGCCATTGTCGCGCATGTTGATGGGCGCAGCGCAGATCATAATGCGGTCCTGGATGCTCAAATTCTTGACGGTGTGAATGGCATCGGCGATAGCGAGTTGATCCTTCAGACCGCAGAGGTGGAAGCGCGGATGGATCTCAGAGATTTCGTGAAGGCGCAACATGATGTAGCTGAATGGAGTGCCTGGTGGGAAATAGTTTGCGAATCGCTCAACGATCAAAGAAGGGGGGAAGAGTCCGGCAGATTTGATGGCCTCGGGTTCGCGCCTCATGCCCATTCGGAGGTAATCGTGGTCGATTTGGTCGAGCGTTGTCACCCATCCAACCGTCTGCTTCTCCGGTTTTGCAGGTTCAGGTTGGTCGTCCAAGCCAATAGCGGGATCAGCGACACTATCCGCAATGGACTGCTTGCTGTCTTGCGTCAATGCCTGGTGGGCAGTCTTGTAGCGTCCAGCACGACCGGCTATTTGCTTGATCTCGGAGATCTGGAGCGGCACGTAGTTGATGCCGTTGCTCTTGATGGTAGACTCGAAGATGACTCGCTTGATGGCGCTGTGCATGTTAGCAATTAGTTCACGCGGTAGTGGCACGTTACGTACAGGTTCAGACCCATGCCAATAGCATCGCTGGCCACGAGGAAATCATAGTCGTTATCCGGGTCATTGAACAGTCGAGCCTGCTGGGCTCGGGTCTCTGGTGGTAAGCTGCCGTAGACAATGGCACACTTCTTGCCCGTCCTCTTTTCAACTTCTCGTCTTAAAGCATGAATCCCAAGGACGGTGAAGGCGACAATGCAGTCTCCTTTCTCAAGGTTGTTCAACTTTCCACGTAGACTTTGTGATTCTACCTTGAGGGGCGTTAACCGCTCATACTCATGCACGTGGACCTCGTCGCCGACGAGAGCTGCGAGCTCACGCATGAGCGGAACTGTGCGTGCTTCTCCGCAGAGATGTATCTCCCTCGCCTGCAGTCCTAGGAAGGCCTGCGTCCATGCCCAACCTCGCTCGCGATGGTTGATCATTTGTATCTCGTCGATGACGGCCACTTGGAAATGGGTGTTCAGGGGCGCCATTTCTACCGTGCAGCTGTACATGCTCGCCTTGTCACCATCGGGCATGCGCTGTTCCTCTCCAGTGACAAGGGCGCATTTCTTCCCTTTTGCATTCAGCCGCGTGTAGACCTCGTGGGCGAGCAGACGGAGCGGCCCGAGGTAGATGCCTGTCTCGGCCTCCTCCAGCCGCTTCAGAGCGTGGTACGTCTTGCCAGAGTTGGTGGGGCCCACGTGCAGGTGGACGGTGCGCGGGATCTGTCTGGTAGCTGGGTACCACTCGGCGGGATATCGCAGGTCGGCTACCTCTTTCTGGTTGTCTAATTCGGCGGTGGTGAAGCGCCCGCCACATGTCTGCGCGTAGAACAGATAGCGCAACCGCGTGTCCAGGGTGCGCTTTCCTCTCGACGCCTCTTGCGCCAGACTTCGTAACTCGGGTGTCGCCTGCTTGATCCACAGGCTGATTGAGCGCTCAAACGTCAGCCATTCCTTGTCGAAGTCGTCCTTGGTGAGCGACAGACTGTCGAGGAACTCTGGCTGTTGCAATTCATCCTTGAGCTTCTCCAGCTGGGCGCGCACGGAAGCAAATAGCGAGCCATGATCCTGTTGTTGCTGGCGAAAGGGATTCTTGGAGGCGAGGGGATTCCAAAAGACGCGATCGCCCCGCCTGTCTGTTGCAGTGGCTGATTTGTTGGCGGACTGGATGTGCGGGCGGAGGCGCTGGCTTTGCGGGCGTGAGCGGGCAGTGAAGGTGCAGAAGAGACACAGCGAGTTGCGCCGTGCAGGAAGAGGAGGCATACCAGAGAGGCAGGATTGAGCGGGGTGACGGTAATCAGCGCACAGTGCGCATGGAAAGCGCGGAAAACAGCCGATATGGTGGTATCAAATTATACCTAAACAGTCGACGATGTCATGGCCAGAAATAAAAGTTTGGCCAAGCCGTCCGCTCGCCGCATGTGTCCATCTCCGCCGGCCAGGGACCGCGGCCGCATCTGCAACACCACCCACCGAGCTGCCTCGAGCTAAACACGTCTTGCGCCCACCGCACCACCCGTCGCTCCTTCCATTGCAGCACCTGAAAGATTTGCACAGACACAGTACTAACACCTGACTTTCTCTCTCTCCAGGCCTTTCTTGCGCTTTCGCGGCAGCATTGGCTGCCATACCCCGCCAACATGGCCAACGCGGGTGCCTCCATGATAGACGTCCAGCGCGAACGTAAGCACTGTCCTGGCTAAGCTCGCAGCTATGTCCTAATCACGTGTGCAGTCATCCTCAGCACCATCCGCTCCACCACTCGCGGCGACGTACGAGAGCTCCAGACCCCCGCATGCGCCTCGCTAATGCCTGGAACAGTGGAAGATACTCATCGTCGACGAGGACAGCAAGAAGCTCATTGACAATGTGGTCAAGGAAGATGACATTCTCAATCTCAACATCACGAGTATGACATGCCAATTGCGCCGCGAGGGAATGAGCTGACGGTGGCAGACGTTGAGCGCCTCGAGGAGCGGAGAACGACGCAGCGGGACATGGACGCCGTGTACATCATCACACCCAAAGCGCACATTGTCGACTGCATGATGGCCGAGTTCGAACAGAGGAGATACCGCGGCTTCTTCCTAATATGGACGACGCGTGAGTTGCAGGCTTCTCAGTGTCGGCGCACAAGGCTCACAGCTCGACAGTACTTCCCCCTCCACTCAAGGAGCGCATCGACCGCTCGCAAATGGCACGAGAACAGATCCGGAGCTTTCGTACCGTACACCTCGACTACCACCCGCAAGAATCGCATCTCGTCACCTTCAAAGACCCATGGAGCTTTCCTACACTGTACCATCCGGAGTGCAACAACCTTGTAGTCCGACATTTGGAGGATATGGCGGAAAAGGTACAGCTTATTCCAACTGCCCCCTTGGTCTGAAGGCTGACAGATCTAGATCACCGGAGTGTGTGTCGCACTCGGAGAATACCCCGTCATTCGATACTACCGTCCACGCAACCCGACCCATGAGGCCAGCGTCCTCTGCTCACATCTTGCGCGCTTCGTCCAAGACAAGCTGGACATGTATGCGCAGTACAACCAAGACTTCCCGCCCCCGTCCAACCGGCCTCGTGGTGCGCTCTATATTACCGACAGGGCAATGGACCTCATGGCGCCCTTTGTGCACGAATTCACATACCAGGCAATGGCTTTTGATTTGCTGCCTATCATTGAGGGCGACAAAGTAACATTTCGGGCTAACGTAAACGAGGAGGATCCGACTGCGGAAGAGAAGGACATGGAGATCTCTGACAGGGATAAGATATGGGTTGAGAATCGCCATCGCCATATGAAAGATACCTTGGACAAGCTCGTTGGCGACTTCCACAAGTTCATTGCCGACAATCCTCAATTCACCAATCAGGACGCACAGAATACCCAGGGCATGAGTGGCTTGAATCAGATCAAAGACATGATTGCTGGCCTACCACAATTCCAGGAGATGAAGGAGGCGTACTCGTTGCATTTGACCATGGCACAGAAGTGTATGGAGATATTTCAAGGCAACAAGCTGCCCGATCTCGCCTCAGTCGAACAGGTATGTTATCGACACAACTTTAGTCACGCTTTCTGACATGCTTAGTGTCTTGCCACCGGCCTCGATGAAGACTACCGAAAAGCCAAGAACACGGCGGATCAGCTTGTACGAACTCTGGACGAGCCTGAAGTCAAGCCCGCGGACCGACTTCGACTCATAGCAATGTACATTCTCTTCAAGGACGGCATACTACCATCAGACTTGCAGAGACTACTTCTACACGCGGGCTTGCCCCAACCCGATAGCAATGTTGTCACAAATCTCGATCTCCTCGGCGCACGCACAGCTCGACAATTGAAAGAGAAGCGCGACCCGCCACCACCGCTGTTCCCGCCCAAGGCAGCGCCACCACCAAACCAAGAGGATTACAGTCTCTCTCGTTTCAACCCGGCCGTGCAAGACATGCTAGAAGAGCACGTCCGCGGAACATTGCCACAAGACATCTTCCCATTCACCAAAATGTCACCGGACGATATGAGCATGATGCAAGAAAACACCCCTGCCGCGTCACTTCGCTCAGCAAAGCCGACGTGGGCAAAGAATCGTTTGGCGAGCGTAGAGCCCCGACAACGAGTCATTGTCTTCATGGCCGGCGGTGCGACATACTCTGAAGCTCGCGCCTGCTATGACGTCTCAAACAAGACTTCGAGAGACGTTTTCCTCGTCACCTCACACATGGTGAAGCCGCAGCTCTTCCTGCGTCAAGTTGGCGACTTGAGCCAGCCCCGACGCAGCCTACGGTTGCCCATCGATGGGCCGCAACCAAAGGCCCCAGCGCATCTGTTCGAGAAGCCTGAACCCCCGAAGCCTGCTGCGCCACCACCAGGCGCAAAACCAATGCCTACAGGGCTCCCAGCTGGGCCCAGGGTCAACGGACCCAAGCCGCCCACAGCGCAAATGGGTTCGATAAACCTCAACGCACCATCGTCATCGTCAAGTAGTGGGAAGCACAAGGACGAAAAGGACAAGGAGAAGAAAAAGAAGAAGTTGCATTTGTTTGGTTCAAAGCATTAGCGAGGCTGACTAACAGTCTTAAAGACCATTGCTCACGCTTCTTGCCGTGTTTCGTTGACTACCACTGCATGGCGTGCGCATTTGCGACTTTTTGGCATGGCGAGGCGTTAACGGGCGTATTGTGCTTTGTTATACCCACTGGCTGGGCGAAGCATTCGTGTAGACATAGATTTGAGTTGTGAGAAGGATATTTCCAAAGAATCAAAAGTTGATAAAAGCTTTGTGTGTCTTGTTACCTGATGTGCAATGATTTGCGGAAGGAAGTGTAGTATAGTATCAAAGGATAGGTCGGGTATCTCTAGAAACAAAAAAGAAGAAGAAACATCCAAACACCCACGCAAAAAAAGTACTACCACCCCCTACTCCCCACTCTTCCCCTCATAGCATCCATCCTAACCAACTCTTCAGCAACTTGTCTCGCAATCTCAACCCTCTCTTCCTCCTCCCGTCTCTCCACATCTTCATTCTCACTCCTCGTCCTCCACGTTCGCGGCCTCGCTCTTGACCTTCTAACTTCCCCATCCCCATAGCCGTCCACCTCATCCCTCCCCCTCCTCGTCATAAAACTTTGATAAATCCTCATCCGCAGCGGACTCGCGCTTCGTTGCTTCATCCCACCATATCCAACCCCCGCATCATCACACTCAAACGCCCTTCGAATCTCGCCAGCTGCGATACCATCTCCCGCAATGGTACTCCGTACATGCCCAACACTCGCTCTATCCACACCCCTCATCCAACACGCATGACCCCGCCACAACTGCTCAAACGGACTCCCCCCACTCCCCAAATCGCGCCAACACCGCAACACAAGCCTAACCTGTCCGCCCGATCTATGTCCGAAAAAGTGCGCCTGGATCGTCCAATCCGTCGCACAATCCGCACACGTCTGCGTATCAGGGTACTTCCACCCGCGGCGGAGCACATTGTCCAGCGCCGCGAGGAGATTCGTGTGTCCGTGTTCCGACGCGCGGTGCGCGACGAGTAAGCTGGGGAGAAGCGGGGATAAGTATGTGAGGATGTTGCGATTCGTGCTGAGACTTGCGGGGATGATTAGCGCGTGGGTTGCATGTAGGATGAATCTCCCGTGGACGATTCGTGCGGAGATGGTCAAATGTGCGGGGATAGGCGTGCGGTGTAGTTTCGGCATTGAAGTTGTAGAGTGCGAGAATGTGGATAATGGGATTCCGTGCGAGGGGCCGTGGGAATGGTGTGCTAGTGCAAGACGGATGTGGTGGTATCGCAGGATGTAATCCCCTTGGTCTTTGCCGGTGCTGGTGGTCAAGTAGCTGTTGAAATCCGTGCAGTCGCGTCCGTGGCCGTCGGATGGATTGGTTGGGGATGTTGTGGTGGGATTCCAGGCATGGAATTTGTCGCACCAAGCACAGAACCAATGGTCGGGGAAAGCACGCTCAACGAGGGCGGAGATGGTGGTGCGCTTTTCGAAGCGTGATTTACTCGCGTTGATGCGGGAAGACAAATGGGTGGAGCCGAGAGCGTAGTAGATGTATCGGCTGGAGAGACTGAAGGGGGCGGCTGAGGCGGTGTCGAGGTAGGCTGTGATTTGTTGTAGGATTTCGATAGGAAGTGTGAGAATGGGAGCAGTTTGGGGTTCTGGTCGTACGACTTCAAATGTAGTGAGATCCAGGTTGTGGTTTGATTCGATGCTGGTCCTGGAAGCTTCGCCATCTGAAGTTGATCCCGATGTCGACGTGCGTGACTTGGAAGAACCCGAACTGTCGGAGCGGCGGAAAATAGTCTTGGATATCATTTCGTTCCCAGCTCTTTCTGATCTTCCGATAATGATACTTGTCCAGCCTCGTAAAGTACCGCGATGTTTAGGAAACTAGCCCAACGACGAACAAAACAACGAGGTAAAGTCCGGAGAGAAGAAGAAAAGTAGCGTGGAAGGTCATTTACACTCAGCAGCGAACATAAAACAGGCTGTGGGCTCGAAGTCAGATCCGGTAGTCAGTCAGTCCCACTTCGTCTAGGAGTAGCGATAAGCGGACCAGGGCAGTTTCCCTGCCTTATCAACCCACTCTTCAGCCATGATCTCGTGCCAAGAGCAGCAAGTGACAGATGCATACGCGCGCTAAGCATCACTCACAGCCAGCACGAGGCAGTGGTGGCGGTGAGATGAGACACCGAGTAGTCGCGTGCTGGGCACAGTCATTCACCTGATTCCTTGATTGGGAACGGCTAGTCTATTATGGGCTAGCGTAACGTCGACCAACTCGGCAAAGCTGCAATGTCAACGTGCGCTAGATCTCTGCGACTGGGATGTGGGCATTGCGTCAGCCATTCAGATGTGGCAGTTGTAAAGTTGGCGTAAGTGTGATGAATAGTATTAACGTGTGATATCATGCTGGAATACCTGATGGTAAAACGCCCGTATGCTCGCTCCCGCTGTTCCGTGTGGCTTGTAGGTGTCGCGCTGACACCCAGAATGCCAAATTCGTCAATATTATATGTTACAAGGCAAAGTCCCTCCCAAGCTAAGTTGGGTGATCCTATCGCGGAAGTTCCTGGGCGAGGTTCAGCTGTGGCACGGGCGGACCGGTTCCAGACCGCCGCCGCCTTTCGCGCTCGTTGAAGCCGACGGGCTGCTCAAGCTGCGTCTTCTTGAACTTGCCACCGACTCCGCGCATCCATTCACCGTCCTCGTCCGAACCGAGCCAGTACTTGGGCGCACCACTGAGCATAGCCCTGCCGACTTTGCCCTTCCAGCCGTTGCCGTCCTCCTTGCCCTCGTTGAACGGATTCTCGGCCAGGTCGGTCGCGGAGGTCTGCATGTTGTTCGAGGTGTACCAGGCGGCGGATGAAGCGTTTGCAGCGATGTGTTGGCGGAGGCACTGGCGCGCGAAAGCCAGCATGATGAAGACGAAGTAGACGCGGAGCGCCCAGAAGCCGGCGATCAGGGAGATGCTCATGATGCTTCCACTCTGGAAGACGGCATTTCCGATACCAGCACCTGCATCGGCGCCGTGTCCGACGGCAATCGCATTCTGGCCAGGCTTCAAGCCCTCCGTTGGCTCAGCCACCACATCGACCTTGGAGACGTTGTACGTCGGGCTCGTGAAGCCCGCATTTTCCGAGATGCCATGCGCTCCAGGCACTGCCGACTCGCCCGGTTGCGCGGCAAGAGTGTAGAACCATGCGATGCCGAAGAAGGCTGTGTAGAGGGCATTGATGACCGAGTCAATGGCGTAGAGGTGGGCGAGCAGCAGCGTCTCGAAGGGGCTTTGCAGCCGAATGTGCTTATATAGGAATATTGTGGCGACTAGGGCGGCGGTAGAGTACAGGTACATGGACAGCTGCCAGCCATCGATGTGCGCGCCCGTAAGCAGAGCGACCAGCCCGTAGATGCCCGAGACTTTGTTGATGATCTGAAGATACGTGATTATCTCGGCGCCAGTGCGGAGGGACATTTGCTGGAGGAATGTCTGGCGTTGCATATCAGTTTCTGTGGTGTCACACATGGTTGCCTGCGAAATGGCGGGTGTGTGAATGTTGACGTACCCTTGGGCGCGGAATCTCTAAACTGTGAGAAGGCGCCATCATGGCCGATATGCGTCGCGTAGCAGCTGTGGCACGTGTGGTAGAAACAGGAAATGGCTAGCAATACACGAGACGGCGCGAGTTTGTGTGCAAGAGAAGAAGAAGTGAAGTGTGAAGGAGCTTCGTACGGCGTTGCTGGGTGCTGCGGAAGCGCCGGTTAGATTTGCTCATCTTGCAGGGCTGACAGCACTAAGCCCCTTTCCACGACTGCGGCACGTGCGCGAGCGTTCACACACCGACGTCATTATCGACAAGCTATCTCGATTTTGCTCGAGTCTATGAGTGCACGCATCCAGGTGTATGTATCGTAGGCTACTTGTGTGGGGAACTCATGAAAGCCAGGACATGCGCGCAGTAATAAGGAGCCTATCATAGCTGCCAAATTTGGTGGAACCACTTCAGCCGCTCCCTCACAAAGCTACACCAGCTGAATTGCATTTAATAGCAGACCTCCCGAGACAATTCTGGTTTCAGAATTATCCTCTCCTTATAACCAAGTACCAGAATAAGATAATGGCGGACTATCAACCACCTGCACCAAGCGTGCAGCAGCAAGATCTCAAGGGCAAGGTAGCCGTAGTCACGTAAGGCTCTCAACTCAGCTCGTTTTTGCTACATCTCTCCCATGTTGTTGCCCCTTCATCGCCTCAACTTCTTTCCCGGAAAGTACATACCAAGTCAAGCCAATGAGATCTCCTATATTCAATTTTCCCTCCATATCCATCCAGAAATCTTGTTTGAACTCATCTGATAACCATTAAGCGGCGCCACAAAAGGCATCGGCCGCGCCATCGCTCTTGATCTCGCAACTCGCGGCTGCTCCATCCTCGGCACATATTCCACGCCGCAATCCGCGCACAATTTCGACGTGCTCTCCCGTACCATCCAAGATCTCTATCGCAAAGCCGGAGCCACCCAGCCTGCACCTGTCCAAGGAACTCAAGTCCATGATGCCTCCCACGCCCCGGTTGAAGGTGCTCCAAAGCTCAAAGGCGTGGTCGCAGACATCACCTCCATG
This sequence comes from Paraphoma chrysanthemicola, assembly GCA_020744225.1. Lineage (NCBI taxonomy): Eukaryota > Fungi > Ascomycota > Dothideomycetes > Pleosporales > Phaeosphaeriaceae > Paraphoma > Paraphoma chrysanthemicola. The sequence goes on from JAGMWG010000016.1 coordinate 603,576, forward strand.
GTCTCCGTGGGCGAGGTTCTTAGCGGCATCGAGCAAGATTTCAGCAACAAGATCGATATCCTGGTTTTGAATGCAAGTCACAACACGAGGCCCAAGCTAGGCCACGCCAGCGAGTCAGATATCGAGAAGAGCCTTGTGGCAAATTTGCAATGGCCTTTCGTCTTGATGGAAAACTTTGTCCGGCAATCTGTCTTTAACCCGAATTCTCGCGTTGTGATCATCTCATCTGATCGTGTGCGCGTGAGCGATCCTGCGCCCGGGGCGGCTTTGTTTAATGCCACCAAAGCGGGTCTGGAGTCGCTTGCGAGGGCGTGGGCGATTGAATTGCCTCTCACGTTTCCTGGCACGACTGTGAATGCTGTTAGCGTTGGGCTGACGGATACGCCTGGGTTGCGCGCTTTTCCTCCTGCGGCTGTCGAGGCGCTGAAAGCCCAGCGACTGCCGAAAGTCAAAGTCGTTCAGGGAGGTAGAATGGGGTGTGCTGAGGATGTAGCTGATGTTGTCGGGTGGCTGGTCAGTGAGAAGGCGAGATGGCAGACTGGAAGTGTGGTGGCTGCAAATGGAGGAGCAGAGTGGGTTGGTGGAAGCTCGTAGCCTCTGGATTAGATTTTCGTCGGAAGCTCGTTCGTAGGAGAGCGACGCAAGCGTATAGTATATCATATGTCTTTTCTTTCGCAGAATAGTATACTTACAAGTCGTATCAAACCCCAACAGACAAGTGCGGTGAGTGTTGACGATGAGGTATGATTTGCGAAGACTTCCGTGTATACCATTTTGATTCCATGAAGAAAGTATCAGACAAGCGGGATGAATCATTCTACATGTGCTTTCGTCTAGTCTCTCTAGACTCTCCTATCAATGTATCACCCATCTAGAGTCGCCTGGGTAAACCAGAAAGACTTCCCATCTGCCTTGCGATCTTGGGCTGACTTATCTATTATCTTTGCCCTTGGAAGCCTTTTCACTCTACATCCATCGCCATCCACTTCGCTTGAATTGCTACGGCTGTCAGTCTTTGTGCTCGCGGTCTCCTACGAGGGGGGGCGAATGAGCTCAGTGAAATTTTCGGGAAACCAGCCGCGAACTCCGTTGAAAACCCCGTCATGCCATCCGCTACTTAGAATCGTGATAACGTGGATGATATCGCCTTCTCGGAACGAGAGAGTGTAGGGATCATCGGCTTCGTAGTCGTAAAGCGCCTGACAGAAAATGTAACCTGTGGGAGTTGTGTACTTGTGCAAGTTGAGCGATTGCCAAGTAGAGGAATGCTCTTTACTCTCATATCTCATATCACTTCCGCTTTGTGAACTTGTAGGGGACAAGGTTCCGTCCTTTTCTGTACTCCCTATGGACAGGTCGGTAACTTTTCCTTCGGGAATGACGCTAAGTTCTGTCGGCGATGGATGGCTGAGCGTTTGGAGATCTTTAGCCGATGTTATGTGATCGCTCTCCACCATGGCTCCAACCAGGTCTTTGCATGGCAAACCTTCCGCGTCTGCGTCGGCTTCGGTGGACAAAGCGCTGGTGATGACAGAGCTGCGGTTTTGGTCTCGCCCTACGATGTTGCGCTTCAATAGTGACGTGAATGCATTTCGATATGCGGAAGACGCCATTACTTCCATGTCGAATGTGAAGGAGATGCTGACTCGGTTGTCTTTCTCAGACAAGTAGCTCAAGCGCTGTGAGCGCATACTGGAGCGATTGTCACTCCGAATGCCAAAGATCGAGGACGACGGCCGTTTTGCTCGTTGCAACGTCTGTACTACTTCATGCTCCTGTAATTTGATGCGCTGTTCCTTCCGAGTCAACTGTCCCAATGTTTGCAATATTAGGACAAGAGCGGTTTCCTGGTGATGTAATGTCTCCATTGTTTCCTTGATGAGATCCTCATCCCAGATAAAAGTGACAGCTCCCTTGAAGGCCACACTTTCAGCCCCTGCCAGCGCTTTTGCAACATGATCTTGTAGGTCGGAGAGAAGGCTGCAGCACGCCGAAAGTACTTGCAGGAGTTCGGTCTTCACATCTTCCACTTCTTCCGAACCCACAGCATCCTCTTCAAGCCAGGACGAAAGCAACCGGGCAGCCACTCGGACTGCTGCAACATGTACAGAAAGCTGCTGAACTCTAGAGTTAGTTGTCTTGTTTTTTGCAGTCAGGCTGTGCAGATCTTTCCCGATTGTAGCAGCGCGGATCGTGATGGTGAGGCTGGCACTGATCAGCCCGAGAATGGATGCAGGATCTGCCATGTTTGGTAAAAGGGCTCAATATGGTACGAAAAGTGAAAGAGCAAAGAAGTCGGGTCTGGCGACTCCAGACCCCCTGAAGTTTTATGCGGAGCGGCTGCAGCCAGGCCGGACCAACCGCACAGAAGGGGCTCAGCCTCATTGTGGCAGTGCTTGCGTCAAACTTTGGTCAGTCACAGAAGCTGAAACTTGATGAATAAAAGTTGCGAAGATTTGGAAGGGCGATTTCTGTTGGAGCGTGGAAACGAATTACATGTCGTAGTCCTGTTGCGGCGCGCCGCGCCGCCCGGAAAGGAAAGAGCTAGGATGAGCTTACCTCCCACATCTGAAGTCAAGAGATCTGACTACAGACCGTTAGATTCTCACAAAGCAATCTGGTCAATGACTAATTGTTTTATGAATGCAATTTCTTTGACTCTATATGCACCGTTTTCTATCATTCCCACCAAGTATGTACATGATCGAAGGGAAGCAAAAGTATAGACAAGCGAAGGAATCAGCGCGGAGGATTCTACTCATCGCCACCAGGCGAGGTAACCGCATGCACATGCCTCTTTTGAAGCATTTATTTGGCGGGCGCCTTGAAGGTCGAGCCAATGGTGCCGAACTTGATGTTGGAGAAGATGACAGTCGAGTCGGGTGAGTTGGCCTCAAGCTCCTCTGGCTTGCCAGAGTCGATAGCGCAAGTACCACGGGAAATACCGGGCTTCGCTGGGTCGGCATCGGTGGGGAAGGCAACGGAGTCGAGCCACAGCATGTTGACTGCGGTGTCGTCCCAGATAGACATGACCAAGACGTGGCCGCGAGCAAGCGAGGCAGCCATGGCGTTGAGGCCGCCGAGAGTCTTGAAGGATGAGGTATCACCGAAGACGGTCTTCTGGGCGTCGCAGAAAGAGTCAGAGATGGAGTTTCCGGTAACGCCAGCGATGGTGGAGTCGCTGTTCTTGTAGGTCACGCCGTTCTGGACGTAGAAGCGCTTGATCTCAGAGACCTTGGAACCTGAACCAATGAACTGGGTGACAACGGTCATCTTCTTAGAAGTGTCAAGAGTCTTTCCAGGACCGTAGAAGCTCTTGTTACCCATGCGGTAGCTCTGTGAATCACGTCAGTACTGGATCATGGAGGTGTGGCTGAAGCAAGCTTACGTTGAAATCGCAACCATCCTTGTCGCAAATTCCGTTGTAACGGTTGTCGGCATCACCGCAGCTGACGGCATCAGTGCACTCCACGATACCGGTACCCTTGCACGGGTGAGGAGTATAGGCAGTGGAAACTGAGTTGGCCTCCCAGATGTCCATCTCGGCGCAGCAGGCACCAATCTTACCCGCTCCACTGTTCGGGTTGCCAGGCAGTGGGTTCCAGTTCTCCACATTAGCCTTTCCGTTGATCCACTTGATGTCGTGCGGGCACTGGGAGTCGCAGTAACCAGTTCCGTACTTGGCACCGGCCTTGTTGTTGCCCTTGTTGATGCCACCATCAGCGGCCATCTCGACGAAGTACAGAGCTCCGTTCAAACCGCAAGGCAGCTTAGAAACATCGACGTCGAAGGTGAACTCCTTGTTGACGACGTTGAACATCTGGTACTTGGTGTCGGTCTCCATGAGGTAGGTACGGGAGCCCACGTTGGCAGCATACGAGCCCTTGGTGACAAACTTCAGGGTCAATGCATTGTTGCTGGTGGAGATACCGTAGGTTCCTACAAGAGTCAGTTCCAGGTCGTACGAGTGCTGTCTGTTTTGAGAGCTTACCAGAGTAGTCGGCACCCTCAATGGCGCAGTTCTTAGCGCAAGCAACACCGTCAGCGCAAGTAGTGGTGTCCCAGGAGTCGCCAGTGTAGCAGTTAGTATATCCGCCGGTAATGTGGGCCCAACGCCAGTTGGAGTCGAGGACAACGGATCCAGACTTGGTTGTGCAGCTGGTACCGCCAGTACCCGTGCAAGTCTGCCATGACAGCTTGGGGTGAACCTCAGCCTGAGATGTGCCAACCTGCTGGGCGCGAGCGGCTCCGAAGAGCGAAAGAGAAGCGAGAGCGAGAGTCCTGTACATGATTGCTGCTGTGCTGAGAGCCGTTGTTGGATGAGGAGGGAATCTTCGGACGGTGGGACGTCCTCTTATATAGACCATGGTGGCCAAAGATCCCCTTCTTGACAGTACACTGCCAATGTACCCATATGACCACAGATTATTGCGAGGCGCAAGAGATCGTCGCACAGGGGTTCGACCGACGCTGTTGTCACCAATGCCATGATAGCTGCGGATTATCGGACCATCGCGAACTGCTGAAAGGTACCAAACTAATGAAGAGTAGATGAAGCATACTTTGACCGTGGGGTACTTCTGGGGTAGTGCGGACATCTGTGCGCCACTGTGACAAGGATTGTCGCCTCGAATAGTTTGAGTGAACCAGGCGAGGCATGCTTCCGGGATACGGCACACTTTGCTCGTGCGACATGATTGGAGACGGTCTGCTGGTCCCTGAACTCATCTGATCACTGCCGACCAAAAAGGGCCTATGATGAGCGCCGACTTTTGACCAGCGCGTCGAGTCTGAGTTTGCGAAGGCAGAAGACGATACCAGCACATTTCCTATCTTCAATCCGCGATCTGCAGTTTGCAATGTTAGCATCGGTTGTACCATTGCTTGAAAAGAGCCATCCTTAGCGAAGACTTCCAAGCAGAAGCTTCGCGAGAGACGGTTTTTCTGGGCGAGCATGTTTGCTCAGGATGTGGCGGGTTGCCCTAGTGGGTTTCACTACCTGGTTACAATAGATTGCTGCATCCGCGCCAGCAACGCGTATAGTAGGAAAGTCTTCTAGGAAGTTTTCCCGGACTGAAAATGGAAAGTAATATACTAAAAGGTCAGGAGGCTCAAGTTTCTTTCCTGGAGGGCGGGTCGACACCCCAGAAACCAAGATTGCTTGCGATTCTTGACTGCTGAGGTACCGGTACTTGCTCTTGTGTCTTTGAACATTGTGGCTGCCTCGCACACTCCACCATGTGAGGATGGTATTGCCCACGGGGCGGCATCAGCCTTGTCACGCCCTACCCCACAAAGGGTATGATGATCTTCCGGAATTATTCCATAAACAAGCCACAATTCTGGGGTGCGTCTGAACCCAAATCCGCGTCGAAGCGTCAATGACATGTGACTTGTGGAGTATCGGTACGAAACAACTTCGTTCAAGAGAATTGGCTCACAGGCAGAAGCTTCCGGAGCAGCCGGGACGCTTTCCCTTTCAAGCGCGGACGTATAATATTCGAAGCTTGATAGCTGCGCCCTGAAATCTTCGCAAAATGGCATTGTTCCAGATCTTCGGGTAGATTGCCGCGCTTACCTGGCAGGACTGGGGGTTTTCGCATCGTCGTAGATAACCTCCACCAAAGCTCGTGGCTGTTCTCTGCAAATGAGTCTTTCGCGGCAGTAAATCAAGCTATTCTGGGAAAAGAACACCATCATCATCGCGCTCGCAAACATTGCGATCATCTGTTCGGTGTGGGTGCTGCGAGATCGTCTGTCGTGGGCGCAACGTCCGGCTAATCAACATCATCCGGTCAATCTAAATCCTGACCATTTCAGATGAGACCAAACCTTTAGAAGCTGGATAAGCAGACCAGATCAACTGTCCTCCAGGTTGGCGGCCCCATGAAACTATAAAACGGCGAATGGCATCTAATGATCGCATGCGGTGACCGGGTCAGTGCAGTTGAGCCGCAATGTCAAGGACCAGCAAGCTGGCATATCCGCCCATGTGCATGTCGCTTTGGCGCAGGCGAAGGTTCAAGATGTGCTGCTGCTAAGACTTTGAGGCCAGGAGGTGTCCTCTTATCTGTATATGCGCAAATGAAGTGATGCTGCATCATTGCTCGTTCGACGCGGCAGTTGGCAAGTGTGCGAAACGTCAGCTCGAAGGACCGGACTGGAGAGTGCCCTCGCGTCTTTCTGCAGGCCGACTGTGCGTACAATCGAGTCGGATGACTAGGCATTGCCACCCTCGAAAATCAACGCCTAGAAGGTAGGAGCTATTGCCTGCAGTAACATGCTAGATAATCAAAGAATGCTGTTAGTGCGAATGAGAGTCGTATGAGGTGGAGGATGCCAGTGTCAGGTGGTGACTTGGATCTGTTCTTGTGGCGTGGCTAGGTTGAAAGCAGCCTCGCGCGAGTTTGTCTTGGCATGCCCGCAGACACTGCTGCGGAGAACACGATGCGACGTTCCGTTACCTTCTTTTAGGTACACAACTTCTACACCACGAGGAAAAGTTGCGGGCTCACTATCACAACAAGTAGTCTTCAAAAGTCTTACACTCGCAGACGATGTTGCGACAAGCTCATGACAGCGGGACGAGAAGTCTTGGAGTCACGGCAGAGGCTCGTCACTCTTGGGTTATGCTTGGACTCATATGTTCATCTTGGAAGCTACTGCGATCGGCGGTCGTCTAAATTCATTCATGAGAACTCGATCTGCCTTCGCTAATGGAAGACCACGCGTCCGCATATCCTCTTGTGCGTCCCCTCTGGCTCTCGAGAGTCCTACCTGGGCAGTCACAAGATCTTTCGCGATTACGCTCCTCGTGCCAGTGATGCGAGCGAGTGGCGAAGAAAGAGCTCTGTGTCTGGAGCACAGATGTTAGCACCCAGTCAGAATCTCAAGCTACCACAGGTATCTAAGTTGCATACATGTGCGTAATTTTCGAGATTCCAGGCAAGATCTTCACTGCTGTCGTATGAAGACATCAGCACACGAGCGTCTTTATCACAAGGTAAAGCTATTCGCTGTTATTCCATTTCATTGATGCTGGCTCCTCACCCACTTTTTGTTTACTGTTCACTTTGAACTCTTCGAGTCATCTTGCCGCTCGCTCAAGTCTCCTGTAATATGGTCAAGGTTGTTTTTCGATCCGCGTCACGTCTTGAGAATGAAGGATCAAGCACAGCACAGTGCATGCATGCCATATTTCTCGTACTGTACTACTCTACTCACGCTTGAGCTTCTGCCTTGTCTACTCAGCATGCTACATGATCATCAAGCTAACGGTACAGCTCACAGCTCGTTGGAAGTCTCTCACCTTGCTGCGTCTAATCTCTCACCTTCACTTTTGGAATGTGAAAGCGGCAAGATCGCTTCGCCATTCATGTGAATCATGCGCTTCAGCATCAAATTCTGTCCTTTCGCGAGGGAAATCTATTCCTTTCTTTCCTCGCAGTGGGCTTTCAACGTTCTGTGGCGCACGACTGCGGGACACAGTAGCATATGATGATCTCTACTCAATAAGCGCGACCGAGCATTTTTAGACTTGTTCCGTGGAAGGTCCACCTCGTCGCTCGCCAGCGCTCCTGTTCTGACTTTGCTTTTCGAAGACCCTGTAAGCGCAGACCTTAGAAACATGTTACGCATTACCTTGCGGGCTCAACATCATTAGCTACCAGCGATCATGGAGATCCTAGACGCCTTGCCTGTCAAGACTGGAGAGGCCAACGTAGCATATGCAACTAGTAACTCGAATGATGAGATTCTACGTGCACCACCACCACCACCACCACCAACGACACCTCAAGAGCTCAGAGACAAGGTTTGCCCCGTGCGGCTGGATCTAACTGCCATCGATGCAAGGTCCACGCAAGTCGCAAGCCGCGAGAGCGCACCCGAAGTATCGGAGGCCGAGCTATCATCGGCGGTCATCGTAGACGATGCATCACGCATGGACCCCCGAACGAAACGACCAGCGCCAACGAATGAGCCTGGGATGAAAGAGGAAATACCCTATGCAAGAACCGTACGTAGTGGTCCAATGCACGGAGATACCGCTCGATTAACTTTCTAGCAGAAAAGGCACAAAGCATTGCCCACATCCGCGAACTCGTTCAAATCCCACGAAGAACTTCTCTACACATTATACGACTTCCAAGCAGATTTGGAACGCATTAGAGACAACACCGCCACAGCTGAGCGAAATACCGCAGCCCCTACTCTTGAGAATGAAGCGCTAAAGGCAGAAATTGAAACGCTAAGAGCTGAGAAGGAAGACTTGGAGTCTGAGAACGAAGATCTTGAATCAGAGAACGGTGATTTGAGCCTCGAAGTACACAACGTCACAATTGAACTTGAGCATCGATCCGCCAAAGTGGACTGACTGGTAGATGAAAACGACGAATTATGGTCCGATACCCAACACTTAGATGAGGTAAAGCTCGAGAACGAACGCCTGGAAGACGAAATCGAATCAGCGCAACTCTGCGCGGATATGCTCGTAGGCGAAAACAATGACTTGAGGAGCGAAGTGAGTCGCTTGCGCCAGTTGAATGCTGAGCTCGCGGACGACATTCTAGAATTCAAGGAAGTCAGGCTCGAGAATGAACGCTTGGAGGATGATGTCGAGACTGCGGTAGTCAGCGCTGCTTTACTCGTCGAAGAGAATGATGGATTGAGGAGGGAGGCTATTGTGCAGAATGAGCGGATTGGACGCCTGAAGCATAAGGCCAGCAGGAGTTGGAAGAAGTTGAAGCTTCACAAGATGCGAGTGAAAGCTGTCTTGGGCCCGCTTCGAAGAGAGGTGGAAGGATAAGGGTGTGAGGCGAAAGAGGTCGATGGAGTTAGCTGATCTTGCTGTGTCTGATATCCGGATATTCGAGGATCCGAATCGAAGAAGAATAGCGACAGGAGGCGCTGGAGGCCATGAGAAGTCTTTGCATCGACGGAGCACAGAAGAACTGCTGATCATGCGGTCTCGAGTGTCAATGCCATTTTCATAGTCCCACCACGGCATCAAGCCGCTTGCAATCCGCTCCACCTCTATCAATTCTACCAAGCCCCATGCCACGCAAGGAAACCTCTCCACTGCTGTTTGTCGCATATATACAGTTTGCTTCAGTCCTGGTATGAAAACCTCCCCACTCTTCCGATGCTTGTCCGCAACCGCGCACTTCGGATTGTGATTTAATCCTTCTTCGTGTCCGGATCAGCCAGGATGCCCTCAGCTTCGAGTCTTCGTCGCGCCTCTTCCAGAGCCCATGTTTGAATGCTATAATCACTGTCAGTAAATCGTTCATTCTTCTTGATCATCCACACCCCATTTCAATCAACTCATGACTCAATCGCCCTGCCACCCCGTTCCAGCATCACCGCCATTTACAACTCCCAGGCACCAATGCTCGCGCCTTCTCAAGAACTCGTTTCTGAAACGTACCTCGTATCCGGCTTGAACGCATACGCTACAATCCCAAATGCCATGGCCCCACAGAATCCCCAATACATCGCACCCTCCCACCCCTCCTTCTCATACTTCTCGCCCGGCTTGACGCCAAACAACCATCCATTGGGCGGATCGTAATGCGACTCGTGGCCGCCGGCGCGTAGTTGTCTAGACTGCGTGAAAGCGCGTGTGGAGGTGGTGACTGGGCGAGGAGCAGCGGTGCGGGCGATTTGCCGGGCGGCGGCGACGGTGGCGCGCAACGGCGACATTATGGATGGGGAGTGTGTGTGAGGAGGTTGGCGAGGGCGATTGAGGTGTGTTGGGTCCGGGGAGGACGGTGATGCGGGTGTGTTTGGTGGTCAATGGCGGAGCCGATGTCGAACTGAGGTCAACGGTCTTGGCGCGGGATGCTGGATTGAGGCTAGTGGCGTGGGAAGGGCGCGCTAGTGTGGCGGATGGATGGGCGACGTCAGAGATTCCGTGCATGCGAGAGGTATTGTTGGGGCTGAGTTCGGATATCAGGATGTCGAGCTGGAAATATCTAGCAGTGCACCGAAATGTTGTACACACTTCTCGGGGCGAAAGGAAGATGTGTGATGGACATTTTCCTCGTGAAATGGTGCAATATGCGAGGCAACGCGGGTGAGCTACCGTTATGCCAACAATGAACTCTCTATCTTCGTATCAAAGTGTACAGATCTGGTATATTTCCGAAGAATGTATACATGTCGGACAAGCCGAATGAACCTTCAGAACTCATGAACGCCGCTGCTATGCCAAATGAAACGTACTCATCGCCTGTTCGAGCTTCGAACCTATGCTGGAACTGGACCATGCTCCTCCTCTCTCGCATCTTGCATTTCTTCGTCTTCTCCTTGCGGCATCTGAAATGACAACCGAGAGAGCTCCTCTGAAGCTTTGTCAACCTCCGCATCCGACTTGTTCTTAGACTCTTCCTGCTTTGTTTTCTGTAATTCAGCTTCAGCTTCTTTGTCGCGTCGCTTCTGCTCTAATTCCGTAAGTTCAGCGAGTCGTGCGGCGGTTTTGGCCGCCAGCTCCTGTTCCTTCTTCTCGTTCTCGACTATCTTGATAGCTTCGATCTTTGCGTTCTCGGCCTTCTCCAACGCCTCAAATTCATCGTCAATCTCAGTTTCGTCAAGTGGCTGATCGGTCTCGTTGATGATGTTCGTGATCTCTTCAGTCGTGGCCATCTGCTCATTGACTGCATCTACAACGCCCTGAACGCCTTCTGCGCCGCCAACCTTCTCGTTAAGCGATTTGAGGGCGTCCGCACCTGCGCGCATGGCCGCTACGATTTCGACATGGTCGGCGGCATGTTGCAGTTGGGTGAAGACGCTTTCGAGTTGAAGGGCGACATCGATTCGCTGTGCCAGGGCGGCTTCGGCAAGCTTCTTCGACCGCAGTGCTGCTTTGGCACGGACCATTTGCTTCGCCGCCACTGCTTCTCGGGCTGCAGCATCAGCAACAACCACCTTTTCGTGTAGCGGATTGATTTGTGCGTTGATGTTCGCGAGCGTGTCGCGGAGATTGGCGATGGCCTCATCCTCCTGCGTGATGGGTTCGGGAAGCGCATCGTGCTCGGGCTTGAATTTGATCGTGCCTGCATTATACGAGATCGCCTGCTTATCTCGCGCGAGATGTAACAGCAAGATATCGAGATCGTTCTTTGTGAGTGCCGCAGTAGGATGTAGGGCGGACGAGAAGCGCTTCAGGAAGTCGGCTCGCGAAAGTATACGGTCGGCAGTGGAAGTGTGCTCCTTCATCTTCTTCAAAATCTCGTCTGCGGCAATTTCAACATTCTTCACAACTACAAAGTCTGCCGCACCGAGCTTCTCTGGTGACTTTGCCTGTCCAAGAACGCCAACTTGTCTTAGACTCCATTGGAGCACTTGCCACGGCGAAGGGATCCACGAGGTCTTGTAGATGCTCTCTTTCGAATTCATAAACTCCTTCAAAGGTATCATTTCCTTCTTTTGTACCGCATCGTGGAACACCGCTGGAAGGCATGTAGGCTTGCCATGCTGTGGATGCTGCAACGCGCGCGCGAGCTCGTCCGCTGCTCGAATCCTCAAAAGATCATGCGTAGTGCCTTGCGATGGGAGGACGCCTGCTCGAGAGGCATCTACCAACGCCTTCGTCCATGCTGATATGTTTGCGTGGTAGCCTTCGGGGTTGACTTCGAGTTGTTGTCGGAAGTCCGCATAGAGCGATGCTAGGCGATATTGGCTGGTGAGGTGTTAGTTCCAGTTATGTAGACAGAACAAATCCAACGCCATGACCTACTTCTGAAAAGCCTCTTCATGCTTCAGTACAAATTCCAGCAGCTCAGTCATGGCGCGGTCGTTCGCTGGTTGCCAGGCGGGTTTGTTTTCGTGCTTTGGGCGGAACAGCCGCTTGTGCTGACGTCGCGTGGGGTAAGACCCGAAGATCGACTCTAGGGCGTGGGGGCGATCGTCTAATTGCTGTGAGGGCTTCCGCTTCAACATGGGTGCAACACGTGCCGCGCCTCGGTTGACAGCGACCAGGAGTGATAAGGTAATCACAGAATGGACATTTTGGAAGAAGACTATCAAGATGAAACGAGGCCGCTCGGGCGCTTGCTTCGATTTCACTTCTGCGTAGAAGATGCGGCCGAGCGCGTGTTGTCTTTCACCAACGCGACGCGTCGCACCAACTCATACCCCACAGTGCGGGGCACTTGAGTGCAACAACCCTGCTATACCCATTGCCACGATACTTTGCTGGCAAGGAAAACAAGCACCTCGCGCCTAGAAAAGTGACATAATAACATCACACAAGCCTGGAACTGCCTAGGTATGATGTCTCACATAAGTGCGGCATTCATCCGTCTATCCTCACTCGATGCGCAGACACACTTCTGACCTGGAGCCCTTCAACTTCGTGTCCTATGCTGACAGGGCGTGACTTCATGATTCCTTCTTCACGATATTGACTCCATCATCCTTCTTCTTCTCCATGAATTGCCTCATCTCTTCGAGATCGTCCATGTCTTCGTCCTCATCTTCCTTCTGCCCCTGCGGAACCGCATCTGCCTTTTGCGCATTCTTTGCTCGCGAATCGACTGTATGAGTAGCCTCTGGAGGGTCCTTCATCTCTTTGCTCTCTTCTGCCCACGCTTTCCTCTCTTCTTCGTCTAGCTCGTCCCGTCGATCGAGCCATCGCTCTTGCACATCTCGGGCGTCCATCGTCACGCCATCCTGGCGCATGGCCATCTGCCAGACCGTCTCGTTGGCACCATCGATGCCTCCCAGGGCGTAGCCACCTGCCCGGTCTATGGCCCGCAAAAGCGTCATCATGCTTTTCTTGTCCTCGACCGCCAACGTTTCGAACCCAACCAGCGCGAAGTCTTCGACCAGCTCGACGATTGCTTTGTTCAGCGCAGAAAACTTGGACGTTGGCTCTTCATCGTCCATGTCTTCATCTTGCCCTGAGCCCGCCGTGGTTGGGCCTGGTATGCCTGATGTCTGTTCCCGGTTGAGATGCGGTAACAGATAGTGTAGATCTTGTACTTCGGTATAGTAGTCGAGGTTGAAGGGCAGGTTCGGGTAGTTTCTCAAGTTGTCGATCTTTGTGAGGACATTGAGAGACGGAAACTCCATTTGGAGCATGCTGCGGAGGGTGAGAAGAAGCGAGGATACATATAGCGACGGCCGCGAAAGTACGATAGAGTCGGTCAGATGTACGACGACGAGCTGGGCGTGGTTAGCTTGCTGTTGCTGGCAATGGGTGGTGGGCGAATACTCGATACCCAAGTTTTTGTAGGCGGTAGAAGATGTTCCGCAGAGAGCCGTGATGCGTGAAGAGCTCTACTTGGCCAGGGCAGTCGAAGAGTACATAGTCATCTATGTCACATTTAGCTACAGTTCCCTTTGTGCCATCAGTTTCGCGCACCTCCAAGCTCCTTCAAACTCTCCTCCAGCCAGTCGAAGTTCTGTTCCAGCTCCTCCAGCGCAAAGAGCACTCCTCCGTTCGGCCCGAGATCTTCTTGTTGCATGATTTCATCAATCGTGACGAGGTCCCGCACATCAACGGCCGGCTGATATGAGGTGTGATCATTCGCGGGGTCGAGGTTCACCACTGAGCACTTGCGGTCGACCGCGCCCATGAACTGCTGCATGCCGTCGCAGTACGTCGACTTGCCCGAACCCGGCGGCCCGATGACCAGTTGTGCAAACGGCATCTTGGTGTTGAAGATGTTGTTAAAGGTGACGCAATATCGAAGAAGCTTGAGCAGCTTTGGAGGGGCCGGCGCAGGGACGATGCACTAGCGCGTGTATTTGTTTAGACCGCGGGAGTTACTTGGAGCTCTACTCAAGCTTCCATCTGCACCACCACCCCAGACCAAACACAGCCAATATGTCAAGTAAGTGCGCCCGAAATTTATGTGTCAATGCGGATGCTATGCAATCGCTGTCGAGACTTTTGCCTTGGCGCCTTGACTGTTCGACTCTGTATCATCCGCGGCGCATCCACAACATTCACCATCGGGCCCTACACAGACCACTAACAGACAGCCAGGCCAATTTGAGCTTGCGCAAAACCCCACCGAGCCTATATCTTCAGTCAAGTTCTCGCCCACGACCCCCACACGGCTGCTCGTCTCGTCCTGGGACCGCAATGTTTACCTCTACGACACCCATGCAGAGCCTGGCGGCACGCTGCTCCAGAAGTTCGAACACCGCGCGCCAGTGCTAGATGTCTGCTTTGGGCGCGACGATAACGAGGCCTTCACATGTGGACTGGACTGGGAGGTGCGAAGGTACGATATCTAGATAATGCCGCGTCCGACGTAGTCCAAGCTAACGATTGAAGAATCGATCTCGAGACCGGCTCCCAAACCGTCATGTCCACACACTCCAGCGGCGTGCGCAACATTCTCTATTCAGAACCTCATAATCTCCTCATATCGGCGTCATGGGACTCCACTCTCCATCTGCACGACTTGTCTCGGCCTGGCGATTTCTCCTCCATTCGCCTTCCGTCAAAACCCTTCTCGCTTTCCGCATCTCCCACAAAACTCGTCGTCGCCATGGCCAGCCGGGCCGTTAACATTTACGAACTTGGCAAGCTGTCAGAGGCCGCCAAAAGAGGCGGCGGCGAGGACGTCGAACTAGCACCATGGCAACAGAGAGAGAGCTCGATGAAGTACATGACTCGCGCTGTAGCGTGTATGCCGAATGATGCTGGCTACTCGAGCTCAAGTATTGAAGGCCGTGTGGCAGTCGAATGGTTCGACCCATCCGAGGAGTCGCAGTCGCGAAAGTACGCCTTCAAATGCCATCGCCAGACAATCGACGACCAGGAAGTAGTATACCCAGTACATGCTCTGGCCTATCATCCTGTTCATGGTACCTTTGCAACAGGAGGCGGCGACGGCGTGGTCGCGCTATGGGATGCAGTAGCGAAGAGGAGGATCAAACAGTACCCAAAGTACCCAGCCAGCGTCCAGACCATCGATTTCTCATCAGACGGCAAGTTCGTTGCTGTTGGCGTCAGTCCTGGTTTCGAGGACGGCGTGGATGATGTCCCCGACGGCGTCGTCAAGGTCTTCATTCGAGTGCTAAAAGATTCGGAAGCGCAAGGCAAGAAGAAATGAGGAGTTTTCAGGCATGAACCAGGAGTACGGCGTTCGTTTGGCGCTCGCGCACGAAGAGCAGAGTTCTCGGGAGCACTTTCCGTGCTCCTACACCGCGCGCTCATCTCCACAACGAGTTCTCGCTCTATTCCGATACTTTCTTTGCGTTTCATTCTTCTTCAGAAACTTGCGCCTGCGAATACCGAGCCCGCGCATGGGCTCTGCCAAGCACCGATGATTGGTGTTGGCGACGACATAGTTCTGCCGCAGACAATTCCGATTGTGTGCTCTGCACAGCCTACAACACTCGGCCACTCACAGCCAGTCCCGTTTCCAAGTTCATGCGTTCGCGCGCAGTGCTCAGTGAGCCCTGTCAACTATCCTTGCATGATTGACTTATCCGCAGCAAATCCCGTCGAGATGTCCAAGCCTGACTACAGCCTTGTGACAATGTAGGTGGGTTTAGCGCCCATGTAGCCAACCAGCCCGTTCCGATAAATGCATTGCAGCCACCTTCGCTTCAATTCTCCTATCTTGGCTCCCGATCTTCAAGATAACTTTCTAGCATGTTCCAGTCCTGTAGGCTGTGTTCATTGGCAACACAGCCTGATACGAAGCAGACTCGAATGGTCCTGGCGCACGTGATTTCTCCAACGAGGCTTAACAGCGGAGTCATACCCCAGTGTATACTGACGGACATTTCTACCATTGTAATGACATTACAGCGTGCTAACGACGATTGCTTGACGACATGTCGTCCCGAAATTATTACCTTCCATTGGTTGTGGATGTGCTTACCGATCTCACGCCTGCACGAGCGAGCGACAAGGTCCAGTCTGACCGGGAACAGGTCGTCCAGTATGTCCAGTATAAGAGTTGGGTACCCGACTACGGCAGGACGAACGAAGCCCTGGCTCTTCACAACAATGAAATCGTCGAACGACACGACCGAGCTCGACGGAGCAATCTATGCAAGTGGTGTGCGAAAATCGATCTTGCCGCCCTGAGATCAGAATCCAAGCAGCTCGACTGGGAGTATTTTGAAATCGCTGATGATCCCCGTGCTACAGCTGTCAAAGGCTACTTCGGCCATCCGCGCAAATCCAGGCGCCTTACTATTACACAGGGCCAACCATTTGGCTCACCAGCGAACATTCAGCCGTTACGCCCAGGGTGCCATTTGTGTCGCATCTTACGCAACATCTGTCGCGAAATGGTTCCAGACAAAGACGAGTTCAATGCCGATCTTCAGTTGAGAGAGCCGATGCCTATGTGCTTGCATGATTGCGACAAGGCAAGTTCACGTTGGTCTTCGCCGCCTATGTCTGACTGTCCTCTCAGAGTGAGAAGTGGAGCACTGTCGACATTCTCATAACGATAGGATCCATGAAGCGTACAATCACTCTGATGCCGCTACTCTCCTCATCAGGAACGGAGGCATCGACGCGGCACAATTGCATGGCGAAGCATGGGCTGTCTCCGGCCACCGACTTTGACCGCATTGCTGAATGGATCGATCAGTGCGACAAGGGACACCATCATGAACTACAATTTGGTTGTTCGCTGCCCTTTGCTCGCTTTATTGACATAAAGAACCGATGCTTGGTCGAACAGAGCCCAGGATGCAAATTTGCTGCGCTCAGTTATACATGGGGAAGTTGTCAGCAGTTTCAGCTCAAGAAAGACCAACTCGCCGAGTTGAAGGAGCCGCATGCGCTTTCGACAGTTTGGAATGATCTTTCCAAAGTTGTAGTGGATTCAATCGCTGCATGCGAACGGCTAAAAATTCCGTTCTTGTGGATAGACACTCTATGCATCGTCGACGATGACGCGACCGAAAAACATACCCAAATAGCAAAAATGGATCAGGTATGTTCAGTTGTTGAAGAGCTCTATTCTCACCTTCTCGGAGGCATTCAGCTTGGATGTCGTTGCTAATTCTCCACCGAAAATCTAGATTTATTCATCAGCATACATTACCTTGATTGCAGCCGCAGGTACAGATGCCAACGCCGGCCTTCCACGGGTAACAAAGCAGGTTGCGCGCAAGACTCGCAAACTAAGTGTTGACAACTTTGATTACCAATTAGCGAATGCTTGGGACTGGGACAGCAGCGACGTCGATAAGTCTGCGTGGTCTACTCGAGGTTGGACCTTCCAAGAGCTGGTCCTATCGAGAAGAGTCCTTGCCTTCACGCCGACTGAAGTGTTCTTCTACTGTAGTCGAGGGTTCCAAGCCGAATCTATGCATCAGCGCAGCGGCTCTAATTACGAGTCTAGGTTCGGTGCTGCCATTCTACGCATGTGCAATTCCGTTAAACCACAGCCACCGGGGACGGTCACCTATTCCATCCTTTCTGTACGACAAAATTATGAAACTGTGCACTGGAAATTGCTTAACAACTATCTTGGAAGGCAGCTGTCTTACGATACGGACATACTGGATGCATTTTCCGGTGTTCTCAACGCCGAAGGAGCAACCATAGGGCCATCCTTTTGGGGTCTGCCATATACCATCCTCGCACGCGCTTTATTCTGGGATACGAACAACGTCTCCATCATCCAACCGGGTCAGCACTACTTCAAGTCCTCTGAGTTCTCCATGGCTCGCCGTGACGGCTTCCCATCCTGGTCGTGGACAGGCTGGAAAATCTCCAAGAACGACATGTTCTCCTCTGAGAAGAAACGAGGCATGCTCCGCAACCTCATCGACTCTGAGAACTTTACGCCATTCGTCCATATCTACCACATCGACGACACGCGTGTCGTCACGTCGCTGATGGGTAAGCGCTCCGAGACTGAAGGAGTCGAAGGCTTCGATCCATGGCAAGTCACACGCTTCAACCACCAAATGCGCGATTTCAAGCGCATCCCGTTTTCTCCTCTAGTCCCTGATGCGGCTCCTCATCCCGACGCATTCCAACACATTCCATCTCATTGTCTCATTTTCCTCGCCAGCTGCTCGACCTTCACCGTCTCCTCGCAGCCCGAAAGCCGCGATCAAGACCACGCATACGGCATATACAAAATCTACACCGGAGATGAGCAACAGCGCGGCAGCGCGAGTTATCCGCGTGTTTGGCTCAACATTGAGTGGCGCCAGCGCCAAAATCGGCGGCTGGAGTTCGTGCTGCTGGGTATGGATGTCGATGAAGCTGCGTTTGGCGAGAAAGGGTATTATGCTATGTTGATTGAGTATCGCGACGGTGGGATCGCGGAACGAGTAGCGATTCCGCAACCGTTTACGATGGAGCAGTGGGGGTATGGGGAGGGAAGGACGCAGTGGGTTACGTTGGGGTAGGACTAGGTTGGGTCCGAACTTTTACGCTTATACGGCTTTTGGGAGGCCGCTTTGAATATTTTAGGTTTCTAGGTTATCTTTCCTTTGTGTTTCCATGCGGTTGCTTTACATATTTCAGCTTAATGCATATATATGTGCTTTTGCGCTGGTCGCTGATTCACCGCCACCGCCCTTTTGTTTGTTGCCGTGCACGACCAAGTCCAAGCTGCGCGCCCTTTTCTCCACAACGTCGAAAGAACAAGCAAACACCCTCAGCAGCCAGAACTTACCATCTAGGACGGCACTCTTGCTTCGGGACTGTGTAGTATATATTGTATTATGTTTTGCATCATTTTCAGGAAAGTAGCCACAAAAACCACTAAGAAACCACCTGGTCTGAGCTTGGCTGAGTTTCTCGCCAAGTTTCGGAGCTCTTTCCTTTTGCTCCTTTTTTCTGTGCTAAGATGAGAGACCTGGGTTCGAGTGCATTAGATGACATTATGTTTGGACGGGATCTTTTTGAAGCATGGTTGGTGTTTGGGAGTTTGCTCTAGAAGGCACGGCGTGCTCTCCGCTGGCTTAGGTTTCCTGCCGTTTCCTTCGCATGCAGGTCTATCAATCAAAGTACTCGGTGAAGCCACAAGTATGCACTCATGGCTACGTAAGTGGTGTGGGTTCGAAAATTGTTCGCTGCGCAAGGCTGGCGGACGTTGTGCGCTCGAACGTGGCGCGGGCGCTTGCCTGGTGGGCGGCCTCTCAAACTCTTGACTTCGCGTACGCACCCCACTTCCGCGATAGCTGAACGTTCAGCTTGGTGCATTGTCTCATGGTCTCATGACGACTTCCCTCTCGATAAGTGAGGTTCGTGACCACGGAATAGCTGGGTACCTTGTCAGCATGGGTTCAATTTGATTACAACGTTCATGCTCACCATTCCCATCGCGCTTCGATGCGCATCGCAAGCGTCTGAAATTCGATTGACGCGCCTCGCTCGTGAACACAGTAATCTCCAGCGGTACAGTCAATCTGATCTGCCGACATCCGTAACCTCTCATAATGCGCCTGCTCAACGTTTCGACATTGCTGGTGGAAGAGTTCGATCAATGCGATGTACCGCCGTATGCGATCCTGTCGCATACCTGGGAAGAAGAGGAAGTCAGCCTGCAGGACATCCAGTCTGGATCAGCATACAGCAAAAAGGGTTATGCGAAGATTCAAAGTTGTTGCAAGCAAGCCCGCGAGGATGGCTTTACTCACTGTTGGATCGACACCTGTAACATCGACAAGACGTCAAGCGCAGAACTGTCCGAGGCCATCAACTCTATGTTCAAATGGTATAAGAACTCGACCGTTTGCTATGTGTACATGTCAGACTATTATCACGTCGACCATTCCCTGGAGCGGTGCGACAGTTCTTGCTCCGACACTGTAAAGGGAGACGACCCTGAGTCTCTCTATGCGTCCGGATTCGCCAGCGCTAGATGGTGGACTCGCGGCTGGACGCTTCAAGAGCTTTTAGCCCCAAGTGTTGTGGAATTTTATGACAAGAAATGGACCAGGATTGGCACCAAGACCACTCTTTGCAAGCAAATTTCGCATGCTTCGGGCATAGATGAAGCTACCTTGTGCGGTGGAAATGTCATGGAGTTGAACGTGGCAGTCAGAATGTCTTGGGCCGCAGGGCGACAAACTGCAAGGCTTGAAGATGAGGCTTACTGCCTAATGGGACTCTTTGGTGTCAACATGCCCCCTTTGTATGGAGAGGGCCGCAGAGCATTCGTGCGACTACAAGAAGAGATCATGCGGAGCACGGAAGACTACACTCTCTTCTTATGGCAATTGCGTCCTGGAATCTCACGCTGTGGCCTCCTTGCAGATTCGCCGGACTCTTTTCAGCGAGTCATACGTGCTAGAGTGTTCACGTTCGGCAGCATGTTAGGAGGCCTTGAACAATCGACACGAACTTACAATATACCACTTCATTGGGTCGAAAAGGACTGTTTCTCGGAGTCCTCGGGATACTTCTTGCCGAACGATCACAGTCCACCATCCTGGACAAGCCGTGGTGTACGATTGAACATGCCCTTAATCACCCAGCCCAATGGATCCATGGTTGTTTCGCTTGCTGCAGTAACGAGAAATACCGTTGAAATGGATCAGAAACTTTTCATCTGCCTCTGGATATACCGGTCAAGCAATCATTTGGTCATGGAAAGGGGCGAAATAGTTGTGGTGCCAAAGGGTTCAACTAGGAGATCCCCATTTCAGATTCTCGATCTGAGCACAAGAAGCCCGGTCTTGGAGGCTGGGCACCTGAGCTGCCCTTTCACACTCCTCATCATCAGAAATTCGCCCGACAGCATCCAGTACTCATGCAGTATGATAGAAAATACTACCGGATGGTATCAAAATCCATCTTCGGCTATTCGAAAGAGTCTAGATCGTGTGGAGGATAGAGGATTCTTGCATTTGCAGAAATTTTTCGCATGTCTTTCGAAAGATATGAAACGGATCTGTATGGAACAGGCTCCCTCTCACTGCTTCGCGCTTGAGAATTCCTGGTCTGGATGGTACGACAAGTTCACCTTCACCTGCACCCAGAAGGGAAGAGTGGAAAAAGAGTTTGATGTCCATGTAGCAATTCAGGGCCAAGATGCCTTCTGCCGAATCAGCCGCGAAGCTCATGAAGAACACGGAGGCGCAGGAATTGTGGTGCGAAAATTGGCCGCCCACGGTCCGTCGGCTGCGGGATTTTATGGAAGCTGCGATGAGCTCGTGTTGACGGATGGCGACCCAGGAAAAGATATAAGAGTGAAAGCGACCATTAGTACCGTAGCACCTGTTGTCTTGGAAGGGCATTTGTGTAACAGGATGGTCCTCTCGCTAACGCTAACCGGAGAAAAACAGGTAGGCGTTGCACCCAAAATGACCATATAGAGCAGAGAGGGAGAGAACAGAGTATATCTCGCTGGGTGACTTCTTGGTGCCGCAGCCTATCAACCCACCCTGGATCGAATTAATGTTAGTTCTCCATGTTGAAACTTACAAGCCTTGTGCTATGGAGAAGGTGTCTATTGTGAGGCCCTTAAAGACGCTTGTGTGGAAGGTGCACTTCGAAGCGCATTCCTCTCCCTTTACATTTCCTGGCACTTCATGTTTGACCGTGGTAGTACCTTTCTTCTTATTGTTTCAATCATTCCGCAAGCTTGAAACCTTCTGCAATTATGTGTGTCCTCAAGACTCTGTTAATGTGACTCATTTTTCGAAGGCACTAAACTTTACTGCTTTCAAGCTCCACTTAAACAGTACGAAGTGGAAATGCTAACGAAGGTACCCTGCGCTTTGACTTACTATATGCCTACCTTGGACCTCGTCAATGTCGAACCCGCAGTAGAAAGTCGAATGAGCAATTAGGTGCGCTGAGGTGGACTTTCTTTGGGCATGAGTGCCAGTAGATAGAATTCGGACGAGGAGATAAAGCTGTCAAGTGAGCGACGACATGGAGCGGTCGAACCAAGGTACGTATAGGAGAATGAGGCAAGCAGTCAACTTTGCGGAATGCGGGTGCTTCCGCGCTTCCCCGCCTCGCCCCGCATCCTGAGACCTCCATGATTTCACGGACCTTATCTCGACCCCTCCTTTCACTACCATACCACTACGGACGCATACTTGCATGCAGTTTTCGTCGACGCAAGCCACGTCGCCTGTCATGAAGTGTGCTTTGATAATCCGCGATCTAGCCACTCGCGCAGCGCCTGCACTATGCTGCAGCCAAGCATGAGCTGCAGTGTCGAGATCTCAGCTGTGTCGTGCGACAAGGCTGAACAGGAATTTGAAGTACGAAGCAATCCAAGTGTCACTTCAATCATAGGCGGCGACCGCCTGCCCAACACCAGTACAGTAGTACGCAAAATATCATCATCGGGCAGAACGCTTGCGATCTCAAAGTAGAAGACACGGCTCGGGCGGGAGTCTGGTCGAAATGTCGGAATGCCAAAAGAAATCCGCTCAACCGTATAAAAGTAACGCCAAAACGGCCAAGAGATCACGCATGTCAGCTGGGCCCAGACCATTTGCTGGCTGTGGCTCGAGGCTCACATCCGCCAGCCACGACTGACGCTGTTGGGGTCCGTTGCACGGGAGGCCCTAGAACGCCCTTCGTTCTCAAGTGCCTATAGTCCCAGGCCGACACGCTACTGTATCCTTCAGCCAGCCCTAATTCAAGGTATCGCAACCCTCCAAGTGAGAGAATGAATTCGGACAAGGTTTTGCGATATTACACAGCGACTGTGTGCCGTGTAAGGCGTTGCGGCTGGGAGTGCATACATCCTTCCCACCCTTTGCTCATCTCGCTTCGCAGTAATGGGGTTGGCCATGCCGGCAGCCCCCGTTTAGCTCATGATGGCTGCAGGTTGTCATTGTTGCACGCGCCATCACTGTGTGCCTTAATGTTATGATGGGGCTGCCCCAGCTTTTGTTCCAGCATTTTGCCTCTCGCTTTGGGTCATGATCACTTAACGGACTCACGTCACCTTGCTTCTTCCATTAAAAGACAGTGGTATTGGCAAAGCAGAACATTCTGCTCCGAATCGAAACCATGCCGTCCAAGCAAGTCCAGCATACGCGCAACTCGTCAACTCCATCAACCAATCCGAGAGATGATGTTCAAAGCTTGAATACAACCTGCCACACAGAACATGGCCCCCATTTCAACGAGAAGAATCATCACACTCCTGCTCGACCAGTATCCGCACATCACGATCATGATTCGAAGACGAAGAACATGGCTGACGTCGTCGTCACGCCGCTATACACGCCGATGTCGCGACCACCACTCAATGTCGCTCGTTCAAGAACTGATCCTGCCACTGAAAGACTTATAGCGCACAGAGCTACCCAATCGACTCTGTGGCATATACACTGGCGAACTCCGGCTATGATTGGATTCTCGTTCCTGATGGGAATCATCTTCGCCCTTTCACAACACTTTCTATACCGTTGGCTGCATCACAGAGTGATGGATGACGAGAAGGACAAATTTCGCGTCGTACTTGCTGGACGTGCCCTTGCATATCTCGCAAAAGTTGCTTTCGGAGGCTGTGTTATCATGGTTTTCCGACAGCGTATATGGAGAACTTTTCGAGAACATGCCTTATCTGTGCTCACCATCGATCAGTTCTTCGGTGCAACTGAAGATCCCTCGTTGTTTGTGAACACCGAAGCATTGAACAGCGCCCCAATCCTAGTGATGATTGCTGCAGTTATCTGGATTATACCTTTGGCGACAATCATCTTCTCACCTGGTGCCCTGACCTTTGGAGATTTCGTCGAACACCAGTCCGCCTCCCAACAAGTGCCGACCATGAATTTCATGGCTGAAGGAAAGACAGATTGGCGGTATCCCGTCCCAATTGGAGATGGCTCGACGAGCAGAAGATCACTAATGTACTATAATACCACCGATGTACAGGCTAAGACACCCGGCTGGTTCGACTACTACGACCAACCATCTGCGGAGCTCAAGCGCATTGCTCTCCTAATGGCATACAGCAACAACAACTACCCCAATGTTAAGGCGACCGGTCGACAGGAGGCTTGTGGCGGCCCATTCAATTGTACCTACGAACAGTCTTTTGTCGGGCCGGGGTACCAGTGCGAGGAAGTAACCGACCAACCCCTTGCGGATCTTGGAGCCCCTTTCAACACAAGCGTACTGGTTCCAAATGGCCGGAACGTGTATCACGCAGAGGTCGATCACGGTGCATATCTTCAGCCACAGAACGCGGACTTCGAGGATGGTCCAGGGGGGATACCAGTTGGCGAGCCACCAGCGGATCTCGGCATGTTCAAATCGGAGCCCTACTTGTGGATCGGCTACGCGGTCAACTCCACCGAGCGACTAGGCAGTGACGACCCTCTCACGCTTAATTGGACACATCGTTACATTCCCCATATCGTCCGTTGTACCCACATGGAGACCAAGTACACTGTCACATGGAACTGGACAGAGCCACTGTTCCACACTACCGTTCGGCGGGAATACTTAACTCCTGTGGTGAACACCAACTTTACACGACTGGCCAACGGAAGTATCAGCCAAGACCCTCAACCAACCTCGAACTATATAAGTCCAAGAGACGATGTGGAAACATACAAAAAGGTCGCTTCTTACCATGCGGTTGGCTCGATGTTTCGACAGTTCTTACGCGGTACTGTCGATCTTGTTGCGCCGCTTCCAGGCCCAAGCTATGCTCTTGTTTACTCCGACATTACAAAGACACGCTTAGTTAAACCAAATGTCCATCCAAAGGAGAACCTGACACAAGAGCTCGAGAGCTTCTACACCGACTTGGTCTTTTCCATTTTCTCCGCGCCTGACATGCTTGTGATCGCAAACGAGACAAGCTTAATCAATCGCACCCAGATCCACTCCTCTTTCATCTATGTTGATTTTCGTCTTTGGCAATGTTACGGCCCTGTGATATTTGTAACTTTGCTTATACTCCTATTTGGCGCTTTGACGATTTGGGAGGACGGCACGACATTTTCGGTCGGATTTTCACGTATCCTGGTTACGACTCGTAACACCACACTTGACCACATCAGTCGTGGCGCCTGTTTGGGTAACGATCCGTTTCCGCTTGAGCTCATGCATACGGAACTTCGTTTTGGAGCGATCAGGGGTGACGGAAGTGAAGGTGAAGGCTTAGATTCCCAAGGGCCCGGTCATTGCGCCTTTGGGGTTGATTCTGAAGTCGAGCCAATTGAAAGAGGTCGCCCTTACGCGGGCTTGCGACAGAGGGCGAAGAGAACGGACCCATGAAGTAGTTGAACTATGCTTAATTTCAATATTATCCTCCTCATCGGCCACTTCCAGTCTTCCTCGATGTCAAATTCCAAGCTTTCGTATGCTTACATAAGTTTGAAAGTCCTTTGCTTGACATCACCGCCGTAAGCTCAATCAAAGAGAGATGAATGGTTTGCTTCTTTGAAGGTGGCTATGGAATTTTTCTGCATGAAGTACTTAAGTATGCCTTTCACGAATAAAACGCATACATTTTGAAGGAACCTCTAGAAGTATGCCTGATGCAATGGTACTAGTACTGATAGCATTGTTTAACTTCCTAGAACCGGCTTACTCAGATGCGATATCGCATATAAATAGAGTATACCACAACAATTTTCTGCCGCTTTTCACACTTCGTACTTGATAGTGATACACAATGAAACTATCAAACATCTGTCAGTTTCTGCCCGCACGTTTCTCCCACGAACCAATCACAAGTGCTAACCCTGTGCTTTGCGCCTCAAAAGAATGATGACTCCTAAAGGAATGGTGCTGACAAGCATAAGCCCACCGGCGTACCAGCCAACTGGACCCAGCTCTGCTACCGCATCCCATCTTGCATTCGTCTTATCGGACCAATCCAAAATCACGGAAGCTATTGGTGGCCCCTACGTATTCATTAAACTATGATCATAGTACCGGTCGTGCTATGACACTTACAAAGAAATACCCTGGGGCGTACAATGTCGTGACAACTGAAAGTGCCCGTGGGTCGCGATGCTCGAGGGGCTGGCACACCTCGTTTGTGGCTGTGGGCAAGAGGCTGAAAAACACCCCTATAGCTGCACCGCTGATTACAGTGAAGGTGATGAGCAATGTTGTCATCGTAGCAAAAGGCCACATAAGCAGCATGCTTAAGCCCCCGGCCCAGAGTCCGCCTAGAAGAAAGGTCGTAGGCTGGGCATACCTGTCTGCGAAGAAGCCTACTATAATGCGCGAAATGGCCGAAGAAATATTGAAGATCGCAACATATACTGATCCTGGTATTTTTTGTCCCTTGGACAGGCGCAGTGCGGAAAGCGGCAACATGTTAGGGGGTACCATTGTCGCAAAATTGCCCGCAAGGGTCGTGGCCAAAATCAAGCAATAAGCTTTGTTTGTAAAGAGGGCGCTGGATCGTCAGCTTGTCTCCGCATGTGTCATTTTGCTTGCATACCTCCATTTTCGTCCTTTGCGTTTATCATTGACCTTATCGCGGCGAGGAAAATTCATGACCAGACTGGTGGGAATTCCAAAAGCTTTGATCATTGCGTCCATTGCAAGAGCCGTTGTCGCAGAACCCAATCCTCCACTACCAAACACAAGTCCTGATGAAAGGGAACTTTTGTGAGGAAAGCAGTATTGTGATGCGCTCGCCACAGTCTGTTTCCAGTCATTTTCAACGTGTATGGCCATTGCCAATGACACTTACAATGTAGCCTAAAGAAGCCCCGATGCCATACACAATCTGAGTAGCAAACAGACCTGGTACAGAACGCGCAAACCGACCACTCAAGATTTGGCCTAATCCCATCAACGCGCCACCAATAAATGCAGTTTTTCTTGGTCCCAAGTAGTGGAGGACGAAGCCTGCAGGAATTCCAAGTAGTGTGGGAAGGGAGGAACTAGTGGCTCCCATCAGCGATATCGTTGGAAGATCTGTAAGCCCAGTAGCCAAAAGGTGCTCTTGTAGGATACCGAAGGACATCATGACGCCTGAGTACATGAAGTAGATGGCACAAGCTGCCGCTAGAGTCGCCCGCGGAGAGGTACTAAGTTGCTTGCCATTCTCACGACTAGATATTGCTGTATTCGATTAGCACCTAATCCTGAGAACCGATAACAATGAGATCTTACTTTCCAAGTCGACGTTGTCGTCGATTTCAGTGGGCTTCTCCTGCCGGCCAGTGGGAGAGGAGAAGGTAGACATGCTGAACTTGATGCTGTCTGGTCCTAAAAGGCCGATGGATGATGTAGGAGGAATTGATGTACCTTGGTTACTCGGCTTGCTTGTTGATGGGTAGGTGGATGTAGTGTTGATGTATGATTCTGTTGGATATCTTCCGACTTAAATAGACCAAAGGCCGCAACCCAGCCTCTCACTCATCTTGGTATCTCTGACTCGGATCACGAGTCTACGAGAGCTCCCAAGATTGACAAGGGAAAAATTGAAACACCCAATTCCTGGGCAATACACGAGACTAGCATGAGAAAAGTACTCCCAGCTGATCAGCAGCTTGGTTTCTGTTTGGGCATACACGAATTACTCCATGCTACGGCCGGGTATGCACGGTCTAGATGATGGCGACTTAGATAATAAAGCCTTACTTCGGCAGGATTGGAGGCGGGCTGTCAGTCTAGCTTCCCGTAGTCACTTCCAACGCGTCATGACCTGATTTTGATGGGATCTACGACGAGTATTTGATAATGCTCCTAGCTAATGGACTATGTTTGCCACAAGAATGGCGCTAATGATACCGGGGAGTAATGGCAGTACCATTCAAGGACCATGAGCAGCGCAAGCATGGTCCAACACCTCTTCTTGTACTACGCGAGCTGAAAAAGAGACAATCCAGCCACGAAATCCGCCTCCGCCTAGCCAGGGTTGTTCGTGGTCAGGATGACAAGAGCAAGCAGTCTTTCAATCATGTTTGAGCCTGGAGTTCTTCTCGACAAGCTCGGCCGATTCTCTTGATATCGGCAATTCCCACGACGTGGAGATTTTTAGTTGAAATGTATGTAGCTCTGCTCCTATCCAACCATTCTACCGTATCATTCTTGGCTTCTGGAAGTCAAAAATTGCTGATGCCCGATTCCTTGGTTGGGATGTGACCATGATTCAGGCTCAGAGCCGCATGCAGTAGCTCATGCTTCTCAACCATGAGAGCCATCATAAAGTGACCAATAAAGAAGCTGCGATGTCAGGCTTGAACGGACTGAAGTCCTAGGCAGTTTAGATGCAGTCAAATTTGTGAATGCCGAAGAGGTCGATAAACTATCTTTCCAGAAAGATCGTTGTTCACGTTGTACGTATCGACCAATCGATGGATGTTTCTTTGGAATATTTATGTACTAATGGCGTCAATTAATGTCGATCAAGTCACTTTAGTAGTAGCAAATGCTCATACTTCACTTGTACCCTTGGTTTATTGGAGACCTAGAAACGCCGTGAAGGCCACGTACGTTTAGTCAAGATCTTAGATGTACAAGGTGTATTGTTAAATGAGTTGAAATGAGAGCTAGATTTTGTGAATAATTTGAGATCTATCAATCTGCCCAGCCTTGAGTTTGTGGGTTCCGGGGAGGCCGAGGGATAACGGACTCAGCAATTGGCCTAAACCGGATCCTAGATCGACAAGGGGACAGCGTAGCAGCCGAAGAAAGAGCACAGAATTGAGGAAACTATTCCGATTTAAAAGACAATGAGAAATGATGCAGTGGTAAAGGGAGAGAAGTTGGCGCAAAGCACTTGAAAATCCGAACACAATCCTCCTTAAGAACAGGTGGCAAGGTCACGTCATTACTTTTACATAGGCTTTTTTCTTTTTCTTTAAATTTTGCTTGGGTAGTGTGTTAATCTAGCTACCTGTTTAAGGATTAGGGATGTACCTCTAGTTGGCGCGGCCTTTCTTAGTACTTCAGTAAGCATCAGCTGCATTCAGCCAAGAAATCCTTTGTTTTAGACACCTGCCGCGTTCCAAGCTCGGCATCAAGGTACAGACCTTTTTGCAACCCTCGCTGCGGGGTACTTAGTGCCTCACGCAACGATATCTGATGGACTACTCGGCAGATGTTGCTTAGGTGTGGACGTCGATGCAGTCATACTCGAGCTAACTAAAAATGGTCATACTCTTCTATTCCCAGTATCGAATGGGATGATTCCGCACGACTGATGTTTGAGAAGGATTTCATGCCCCTCTCAATTGGCAGGCGGCCCGACCGCTTTTGTAGTCGGCCCGACCTTTCTGCTGTTGTCCTACCTCCTAGTGACCATCACACTCAACTAAGAGATATCCCTCTATTCAGCATTTCATCTATAGTATTGACATCATGCGTCGTGTATCCATGCAACATCTGACCTACTCTTCGCAAAGGACATGCTTGGGTTCATTTGAGTGAATCTTTATATTCGGACAGGGCAGTCTGACCTCACCAACTATTACCCACAACCTGCATATCCTACTTGTATTCAATCACTTGGAAGCTAATCTGGAGCCATCTGGTCATGTTGTTTTGATTGAAATTGTAGAATAATTCGCCTCCGCAGTGCGCCTTTTAGAACGCGAATCATTCTCCGTACTGCAGATACGGGATTTCTGGGGGATGTCTATGCTCAAGGAATTGCACAAGCCCGGGACTCTCCTACATTGACATGCCAAAGTGGCTAGACGCTTCAATCTCGGCGAAAGTAGTGACGGCCATGGTTTCATGGAGACCTAGTTTGGCCAACCGCATGAATTGAAAATGAATGACCTCCGTTTGGACGATTGAGATGAGAGCTTTCCTTATCTATTTGGAATCAGACAGATTTGGCGGCATCTGTTATAAAGACCGTTCGGATACTTGGTTAGCGTCTGTCAGGGTTCGGGACATTGCTATGAGACCATGAAGGTAAGCAAAGAGCTTGCTTCTCTGTTCTCTGGCTACGCTAACCAACGCACTGAGGTTCTGACTCGCACTAGGGAAAGATCCTTCCGCCACTGCCAAAGAGTTCTAAGAGCACAGAGGACGACTCGATATCTACTTGTGGCAAGCGCATGACGTTGATGTGCACTGTTCACAGTTTGTTGTCTCTCTCGAATGCCATAGGCCTTGTTGATTGAGGGAAACATGAAAAGTTCTATAACGAGCCAGAAGTGCCAGACTACACCATGACAGTCGAAGGCCAGAACATCAATCTCGACACCAATGCACAATTCCTACGCTATTGAGATGGTGTCACAGACCTTGGCCGCAACAACCAGTTCGTAAAAAGTGGCCCCACTGGAAAAATGAGGTTCTAAGGGTGGCCATTAGCAGTAAGAGAAGGATACAATCCCTTGGCAGGGAAGGGGAACTCCCTGCACAAGGGGAGGGAAGGCATGGCCGGACTTGGCGTCCCACTCAGCGCACTAGGCATGATCTGATCACTCGCATGGAGAGCGACCCTTCCGGAATGCTTGCGTGACCTCCTCCTTCGTACAGCTAGCCGGAATGCTTGGTGAGGATGTGTGAGGATGATCATCAATAGTCAACATGAGTAACGTGTTTTATAAGCGAGTCGTCAATACAAGCGAGTCGTCAGCCCCACCAACTTTGATCACCTCTTCAAGTATATAACTCAACCACGTTGTAAGGCAGTATATATATATTAATGTAGCAATTCAAGCAGGATCTATAGAGTCTTTTTTACACGTTCTTGCGTTGTGCCCAGTCTCCCTGCACCTGCTGCAGCGCGCAAGAGCCTGGCGGCTAAGGCCTGATTGCTCTCTACCTTGACGCTCTTCACGAGCAATCTGCTGATCAGCCTCACGTTGAGCAATTATATCCTCACCAGCTCCCTTTGTCAAGACTCCCTGCTTCTGTACACGCTTTTTCTTGCGCTGCTTTCGCTTTGACGCTGCCTCGTTAGCCTTCTCAAGGCTGGTGATCCTCTCGCGCATTAGCTCAGCTGACAGGATCATTACTTCAGCGCCCTTCTTAAGCTGGTTGATTGCCTCAATAATCGATGCAGGCGAGGAGCTCTTGTGTTGGCGTACGCGCTCGCGAATCAGCGTTGATTGAGCCTCAAGCTCGCGCGCGTTACTTGGCGTACGAGCCTGCCAGACAGCCTCTGGCAGAGCAGCAGGTGTAGGTGTACGCAGCTGCACGTCCAGCTTTGACAAGACAGCGTCTGGCTGGAGAGGTACAAGACCTGCGCCTCGAAAGGCTGAGCAGATATTGGCTGTCGTAAACGCGCGGTTAAAGGCTACCTTAAAGGCTGGCAGAAACTCAAGCTTCGTGATGTGGTTGATGTGGTGTCGGATAAGAGCCTCAACCTCGCGGCTGTACGCGCGCTTTAACGGCGAGAAGCAGCCAACATCAAGAGGCTGCAGCAGGTGAGATGAGTGAGGTGGCATACAAAGCGTATAGATATTGTTCTTCTTGCAGAGCTCTTGAAATTCAAGAGAGTGGTAACTCTCGTGCCCATCAAGGACAAGCAGGCGACGCGCACCAACAACGCGAGTCTTCGTGTAAGCGTTAAAGTGCTTGAGCCACTCAATTCCAAGCTCGTTGTTCGTCCAGCCGTTGTCACTGACTGCGATCGCCCAGTCGCGTGGGATATCCTCCTCGTACCAGGCAGACAGGTGATACTGGCCAGCAAATATGAGGAAGGGTGGGATTGTCCAGCCAGCAGCGTTGATCGCAGCAATCACAGTCACCCACTCGCGATTGCCAGGCTGGACAGCCCTTAGCCGGCCTCTCCTCTCTGACCCAGTCACGACAAGCTGAGTCGTGATCTTGCCCATCATAAAGCCAGCCTCGTCGAAGTTGTAGACGTCCTCATCGCAGATGCCGTACCTAGCCTTTGTCTGCTCTACGAGCTCAAACCATTGGCTGATTAAGACAGGATCCTCACACAGAGCTCTCTGCCTATCGTACGCTCGAGTAAAACGCGTCGTAAGTTAGTCTGTACGCTTGACAAAGTTGCGCGGCCAGTAGACGCCAACGTAACTTGCGCTGCGCCGCGCAAGCAGCTTATCAGCTATTGCACGTATAGCTTCGTACGTAGGCGCGAATCCACGTGTATCCAAGTCGAGTATATGTCTGATAATCACCTCTTCCTCTAGCTCAGTGAGCTTCTTTAAGTTGGGTTGGCAATCGCGTCGTGCAGGCTTGCCAGCGCGTCGGTCGCGCATCGTCATACGAGGGACATTATAGACTACAGCAGCGCGGCTTTCAGACCTAATCTGCTGGGATGTAATAGAATTAATAGCAAGCTAAATATCAGCTTCATTTGAAGGCGCTTGAGAAGCGTGGCGTGGAGCCATTGCACGTTGAGATGGAAGAGGTGATCAAAGTTGGTGGGGCTGACGACTCGCTTGTATTGACGACTCGCTTATAAAACACGTTATTGTTCGCTATATACAGGCGCTGTTGGGGCGTTCAGGAGGGAGATATCACTACGGTTAGACAGCCTTGCTCTTCATTCCATCGACAACATGGAGGCAATCTGGATCGTATACAACTGTGTCTTTCGTCAGTGATATAGTCTATCAATCATCTAGTAGCTTGTGAGCAATGATCCCAATCTCCTGTCCAAAACAGGCCCACAAAGTTCAATTCGGCGATTTGGAACCTGTACAAAAGTACTACAACGGTACTGGTCACTTTCACACGCCTAGTATCGCGCAAGATCTAAAGTGCCGTGACCACGTTTCAAGCTAGTCTGAGCCTCTATCCATCTGCGAGGATCGATCTGAAGAAGTTTATCCGAGATTTACTTCGAATTGACGTAAGTAAACAAGAGCTTAGTATGATCTTGGCCATGACGAATCCCACTGGCTGCACAGCCTGTCTCCGGCCGAAGCTTTCCAAGCTGCGTTGCTCGTATAGAATCAATGTGAAATCAGTGAATCCAAAATAAAGAGCAAACTGTTACTGCTGCGTCTTACGTTTTGTGGATGCAGTAGTGAAGCGGACTATCGGAGGAGTGACCGCACGATCGTTCTTTGAGCAGACATTCAGCTCGCCTTGTGCATTTTCCCGGAGTGAACAGATGGCTCGGGTCGTACCGAGATTAGCAGGGTATGGAGAGCTTGGATCGTAGCAAGGTCAGAGTAATGCCGAAGAGCCTTCCGATCGGGTCTTCTCGATGCAATGCTAACCAGAATCTGAAGAGGATAAAGGCTGGGGCACTACGGCTTCTTCACACATCCGACGGGCCGCCCAGGGATCTTGATACAACCGAAAATCTGCCTTCCAAACGACAAGATCGGCAATGAATATGTGCTCTACGCAGATCTCGGGTGTCGTCACGCGCGTGGTTTACGGCCGAGAGAACGGACAATTATCTCGCGATAGAGCGTTGGCGGATATTCAGCGTAGTCTCACAGATCTTTCGGACTTACAAAAATGCCTTAAATTCGCTAAAAAGGGGTTGGCCTTTGCACAGCATTGTAAGTCCATGTTTTTTTCATGTAGTGGATCACGCGATTAATCTTTCATTTAAGCTTCGTCTCGATAAATGCTAAAGTACATCGCTGCGGTATGACAGGTAGGTGAATGCTGACTCTGTTCTATGCACACTTTGACTATTTCGTGACCAAACCTAACAGCCGGATCGAGGGGGGTTAGTACAGTCCCCTTCCCTAAACGGACTGCTAGCGTAGATACCATTGTAGGATTGCAATGACAAATTTTGTGTGAGAAAACGACACATGCGCCGTTTAAACGCCAGCAGTCCATTCCGGAGAGGGATTGCATGTGCGACGGCCCGATCATGGGGGATCATGTATGCGACGGTCCGAGTCGGCCCAGATGCCACGTCTGCTAATGTATCACGGGCTTGTTATCTTGTAACAGCTTCAGTGCCACTTCAAAAATGTTATCACCTTGTTGCCGAGAAGAATCTTGCATCTGCCGATGGATCAACTAGCTGTTGGCTAAGATTTGCAAGACCACTTCCTTCTCAAGACATTTTTTGCGGGTCTTCACAAAAACCTTCTCCTTCAAATGCATTGCCTCCTGAGAGTATACACAAGTAGATGACCATGAGGTCTGTCCGTAATTTTGTTTGCTTCCGGGCTCGCACTGACTGCTGAGATGCAATCAATTCTACTGCGGAGGCTTTGATTGCGCCAATACGACTTCTTTTCGCGTTGCTATCTTTGTTCTAATCTATGATCTGGACCTCTCACAACTTGGGGCAGCAACAATGGGCAGAGTATTTCCGGCCGCAGACTTTTACTTTTGGCTGGACGTCTGCGATTGGCAATTCTCGAAGTCCTCTGCATCTTCCTATATGCAAAGCATGCTTTAGGAAAGTAGCTAGAATGCTCTAAGTACATAGATTGACAATGTGAGTAAATCTGAACCTACGGTCTTTGCTACGGCCGAAGGGGCAGCTGAAGTAGCGAAAGGGTGGATTGAAGGTGCCAATGAGGTGTAGTTGGAGAGACAATTGTGAAGCGCTAAAGGTAGGAAGGGATGGAGAAAAGCTCAGAGGAGAGATGAAGCTGTAGGTAGCCTCAACTAGCACAAGGCATCGTGTACTACTGGACCACACTCCTTTCAGTACCTGCTGTGCGAACTCTCCAAAATCGTCCAAAAAAGGAACATTTGCTTCTGGCTACTTCACATGCTCCAAGCTGGAAGGCATCTACCGTGAAGCCAAAATCTCAGTGTACTGTGTCATCTAGCCACGGCGTAAGGTCTCGACTGTAGAGACAAGCCTCGGCGTGCGCAAACACGATTTCTGAAGCCAACGTACCGCCAAAAGCTGACGTAAGCTCGTCCGTCTTCTGATCACCATCGCAGTCGTGAAACCGATCATGATCCGGCTAACAAGATCGTTACTCCGCTAAGCTCACTCTGATGCCGCCTACAGGTTGCTGAATTGCTATCTTAATCGCCAATGCGACACCTCAGTATTCAATTGACCACTACATGACTAATTGACTATGCCAGCAGGCTGTGATTGACCACTCGCTTCCTGGTGCAGCCGCGCCGCTATATGATTCCCACCTGCTCTCCACAGCTGGCTCACGCAGTGCATCAATTGCCTCTCGAATTCATACTTATGATACGCAAACGCCGTTCCATGGGTATTCGAGTCTCGCTTAGCCAATTCAACCCTAGAGTCAGGATATTGCCTCTCACTTCAATAACAAACGCCCGTGCATCACGTGATCCTGCGAACGGTGTGAGTGCGAAACGAGAGCTCAAGTATAAATGGCTCCTGCCAAACTCTCCTCTCCCCACTACACACGCCCACTCCCTCAACTACCGACTCTTGGACACAGCCTGTTAACTCATAACTCCACCGAGCCCTCATCCACGTCAAGTAAGCACATCCTCGCGAATCGATCTGCTCCTTGCTCGAGTTGGACGCTAACACTAACAAAGCTCCGACCTTCACCATGAAGCTCACCACCAAGCTCCTCACGGGGCTCGTTGTCGGCCTCAACGCCCTCGCAGTCTTCTCTGCAGCCGTATCTGCTCCCACTACCGCACTGTAAGTCTACCATCATCTCAATCTATAGATGACCTTGCTCGACGCCGGCCTGCGCTAACATCTTCCCGCAGCGTCCGACCCTCTGTCCAGGCTCTCACCGAGGAGTGTGGCGCACTAGGTGTCATGGAGGTGCCCGCTGGCGTCAACCCGGCCGACGTTCGTCACTGTGCCGACCACCCTTTCGGCCGTGACCGCGGCGATGTGTCTCTCATCGAGGAGGACTCCACTGACGACCAGCCTAAGGACGACAACACCAATGACAACAACAAGATCGCCGTCCGTGACGACACCGACGACGACACCATCAACGACTCCTCCCCCGAACACCTCTTCGGTCCGCAAGCCTGCAATCGCGGTCCACCCTACGGCTGCTATCACGGTTCTTGCTGGAAGGAATGCTTCGAACCGCGCAAGTACTGGTGCTGGCTCGCGGAGAGCAACGGTTCTGGTCCGTGGCGGCGGTGCAAGTGGGACTATGACTGCCGCCCCGAGGCGACTAAGGGCACGGGCTGTGGTATTGGGTGCCCATCTTGTGGCTGTTCGTGCTAGAGTAGTCAACGAAAAGGCCTAGAAGAGGTGAAAGACACGGAACGAAACCAGTCCGACTTTGGATCTGGATTTGACGAGTGAAATGGGGAAATCTAGTGGCCTCGAAGTAGGCGGAAGATATGGTAGATAGTAGATGATCAGGAATCGAAATCTGCAAGAACCGAATGCCGCTGAATTTCTGGTGCCACAACTGACCGACATACGATGCCATCGAGCTTATTGTTGGAGTACATTCTACAGAGGCTTTCTGGTCTCGCAGCCTTTGGACAGGATTTTCAGAGTGCGGTCAGCAGCCGTCGTCTTAACCCAAGTCACGCAAGCACTCTTTCACCGCCAAAGGACGCTAGGCCCATCCTATAACAGAAAGCCACGTAGAGCTGTGGCATCGTACTGGCTCACTATTACAGCAGTCCTGAAATTTTCACGAGGACTTCATGCCCTATTTCAACAGACACCATCATTGTGGGCCACATTTCGCGAGATGCATCCGACACTTACCGCAGGGCCCATCCGTAAGCTCAGACTTCAACTAAAGCAATTGATTGGAGGAAACATACTCGCAAATGAAACCTTCGGTTTAGCACAATCTTTTTGAGGTCCACAGCCAGAATTGAGACCGTCCTTTCTCTACCATCAAGGCCTCTCGCGAAACTTGGAAAGTCGGAAGTAACAACGTGGCAACCAGTGCTTCTCAGCATTGAGACCCTCGCGCAACACATTAGTAGCTCATTTAGATCCTGCGATCTAGTGAAAGCGTACACATCTGCAGCGTGTTGCCGCTGTCGGCTTTGAGATTCCACGGCTATTTCCGAACTCTATTTCCATAAGAGCAAACGAACTCGGCTCGGAGCCGGAACCGGCTGGCAGTCTTAGCGCCTCAATGGAGCCGGTTCTGGGGCAATCAAGTCGAATCCGGGGAAAATTAGAATGCGGGGAAAGTGTGGAGCGCAGTGCTAGTCTCCACTTTCCCTGAATGACGTTCCCCGGTTGCCCTTGCTGGGCTTGATGTTCTCCAGCGAAAAGCTGATAAGGTGATCGAGCGAGAGACTATCAGATCGCGTGCTTCGCTTTGATTCATGTCTTGACTTGCGCCTCGAGCTATTCTCGAGATGTGTTAGGTGTGTCTGCCAATCAAGCTGAGAAGTCATAGCTCGATTCGAGAAAATTCTGCACAAAGAAATCCTGGATCCAGTCTTGTCCATTGTCCATAAACTCGTGTGAAGGTCGCAATGACATCCATCCGGGCTGCTGTGCTTGTTCTTC
The DNA here is from genome assembly GCA_020744225.1 of Paraphoma chrysanthemicola. Lineage (NCBI taxonomy): Eukaryota > Fungi > Ascomycota > Dothideomycetes > Pleosporales > Phaeosphaeriaceae > Paraphoma > Paraphoma chrysanthemicola. Next base: position 640,739 of record JAGMWG010000016.1, read on the forward strand.
TACGTGCGTTGCCGCCGGCATCGCAGCCAATTGTTGCTTCAATGATCGGCCAGCCGCCAGGGCACCGTGGCTACCCAGTTCCACCATGAACGAGGCGAGGTGTCTCACAGTTTCGATGGCTGCTTCGGCATCTGGTACAAGGTTTGGGAATACCCGGAATGCTCTGAGGACGAATGAAGCGCAGTATGAGAGCATGACGAACAAGAAACCAGGAAGGTAGCGAAGTTGTTCTCTCAATGCGGGGCCAACGCCGTGTGATAGATCCAGGACGTCAAGCGCAGAGATCACACAGCGCTTGATAGCTTCCATGTCCTGGCTTCCAAAGTCCGCAGTGTGAATGTGCTGGATGAAATATGTATCCAAGCAAAACTTGCTGTGGCGAAGATAGTAATCTGTGTTGGAATTTGTGAGAACTTCTTCCCTTTCTTAAGAGTATTGTTAGTGCTGTCCTCATTCGACAACCAATACTTGATCCCTCTAAACTTACCTCTGTCATAAGTCAACCACGCAGTCTTCTTACACTCGCTGATTGCATTATCGACGTCGACGAAGTTCAGTGGCTCTGAATCGGATCCCAAAGGATCGTTTGAGCTCGCCACACACCACCATTCTTTGATTCTATGATCTCGTTCGCCAAGCTACTCCATGATCAATACCAACAGCTACATGGTCGCACATCGGGTCGCTTACCTCGTACCATATTAGACACAATTTGGCCTCGGCAACTATACACCTAACCATAGGATTGTCTCTGAGGCTCTCTAGGACCGATGGTGCTGCTCTGATTGCTGCGTCTGCTCTGAGTGTTGGTGGTGTTCCAGTCGCAATTGATGTGCTGATACTCAGTAAGCGTAGGCGCTGTGATGCAAGTCAAGAACTCACTGATGGCTGTTCGAAAAGAGCCAAACCCAGCACAGATAGCGTTGTACGTGCTCATCGTTTCGAGAGAGACTCATGTCAGATTGAAGATATTCCGTTAAAATATTGACTGATCGATGCGCCCCAATGAGAGCGGCATATGTTTCGCAAGTGGCCTTGACGGACCAGAAAGATATGATAGGCCCTGTGTCAGCCTCTGGCTTTTGCTCTATAGCGTTAGAGCGTGTGAATGTGTAGAGAATGACAAGACCGGTGAGATTGGTCATTTGCTGCGCTGGGCTAGCGCGAGCAGATGAATCGAAGACGCGTTTCATGAAATCCGAGAGTCTTCTACTCAGAGCACCCCGTAGAGAAGCATAACCCGGAACATATCTAGATGTGACAAACACAATGCACGCCACAAGGTCTGGCGAGGTTTCTATGAGCGTTTGGCCGTTTTCGAAGTCTGCAGGGAGCAATATGAGTGCGGTAGGGAGTAGCTTCTCTTTGAATCTAGGCAATAGACGTCAGCCATATGATCCTGCGATCTAGAAAGACGCAAAGTACATTTCAATCATTTGTAAGGTGTCGTCATTAGAGAGGAATTCTTCTTGTCGACCTGAGAGCTCCGCCCGGGCAGGCCCATGATTATTGTTATCATTAATGTGATTTTCCAGCGGCGATGTGGAGTAGATACTGGGAAGTGCGAGGTTTGCAGCAGACCCAATGGCCTGCGAATGCGAAGACCAGGGTGGTGGTAGGCAGTGATCGGAAGCGCTACTAGGCGTCATTGGTTGGTGGGTGTAGCGAGCCGGACGAGCCGGAACAGAGGTTCTGCGGCTTAACATCACGTCAGGAGAGTGCATGACATCGCACTGTCGACCATTCCGGGTGCATCTTTCGCACGTCGACGGAGACGTTCTCACGCACCTCATCTGCACCCACTGTTAGAAAGTACTACTGCACAAAGGATGAATGGTTCGCACCTTAAGATGACGGCATGCTTGACAAGCCGAGCCGGGTGGCCTTCTCCGCGAAGTGTTCTGCATGGTGGAGTAAATCTATCAGGCCCTCGATGGTAAATGATTGACAACCGCACAGTACTTTGTCTCAGTCTTGCGGAGAAGACGCAGTGATGTGTAGGTATTGAGAGTCTGGTTGTGAACGAACTGGACTAAGCTGGTGTTTGTGAACCGGAACCGGGTCACGCTAAACTCAGGGACCAAACGCCATTTCGGACCTGCCTCGGTCCAGACAAGACCACGGTTGGGTCTCTTATTAATATCGCAATCCTCTCCCCATGTTCGTTGCTAGTATCTTGAATTGCTTTTCCCAGGCATCCACGCGCACGTCAGCTATCCTGTTAGCAACCATCTCAAGAAGAGTTTATTCAGCACATCGACATGAAGCTGCAATTAGACCATTACGTGAGGCGGCTGCCGGATTACATTCAATCCGATCAGTTTATAAAGATCTGCAAATCGACCGGCGTGTCAGTCTTACTTGTGTTGCTTGCTCAACGCTTAAAGCTTCTCTCCCCGATAGTTCTTACCATCAGCGCACCATTCGTCGCCATTATCGAATGTATCAAATCGTTGCAGGCCGCAACATTGAAAACATCTGCGAGCGACGAATGCATCAATGAAGCGGCATTTCCAGACGAGGACGAGTTCCAACGGATTCTACACCGAATCGGGGCCGCCGGACCACGCACAACTGGGAATCAAGCCCACAATGAATTAATCGACTGGCTAGAACGCGAACTCCGTGAGATACCGGGGCTATCCATAAGGACTGACGAATACGACATACTACGGTGGCAAACCACCGACAGTGCTTCGCTGAAGGACGCCGGGACTTTGAGAATCTTAGGAACAGAAGGACATGAGGTCGTACCAATTGCCGGGGCTGTGCCTTTCTCCAAGCCATGCTTAGATCAGAGAGGCTCCCTAGTGTATCTTCCGAGCCACGTACCTATCTCTGAACAGAATGCGAGAGGAAACATGGTCCTTAGGGACTTCCCAAAACGAAGCATTGCGTACCAGATGATATTTCTTCAGAGCCTCTTCAAAACTACCGATCTCAGCACCGACATGTTCCGCCACTACGACCGACCTGGATTCGCAGATGGTATAATCAAAGAGGAACTCTTGGATGCTGGCAGAGCCGGAGCCATGGGTGTGATCTTTATGTTCGACGTGGAGCGTGTGGTTGTTGAATCGTATTTTGAACCTCACCAAGGTGTTCACTTTAGCCTACCAGCTGTTTATGTTGGTGCTGATGAGGCTGTGGTTCTGAAAGAGCATGCTGTCAGAGGCGACCAAGCGTCACTGACCATCAGTGCAGAAGTCAGCACTGCCAAAACTCGCAATTTCTCGGCCACACTTGCTGGACAGACCAAGGAGAGGGTGATCTACGAATCGCACACGGATGGAAACACTTATGTCCAAGAGAATGGTCCAGTTGCACTCTTGGCTCTTGCTAGATACTTTGCGAAGCAGCCAATCAGCTCAAGAAAAAGGACCCTGGAATTTGCCTTCAACACTGGTCATTTGCACATCTCCAGAGAGGGGACACACAGACACGCAGTGCAGCTTGACAGTACCTTCGATAACGGCGAAGTGACTTTGATCGTACCTGTCGAGCACTTAGGTACTCGCGAGATCGAAGCTCGACCACGCGCGAGCGGAAAACCTGGGGTCGCTTTGGAATACACCGGCCGCGGAGAGCTGATGTTCTGGTGCGTCGGTCCGAGTTCAGTTGTTAGGGATGCTGTACGCAAGGCAGTCACACGTCGCAGACTGGATCGTGTCCTTGTTGCACCTGGAGTATCAATGCCAGACAAGAGTCGTGTTCCCACATACTCTTCTTTTGGTGGAATTGGAAGTTATTACCACAATCAACTGCTTCCAACAACGTCTTTGATATCTGGACCATGGTCTCTGTGGGCCCCTCATTTCGGCGCGGATGCTATCGACATGCAACGCTTCCGATCCCAAACACTGGCGCTGGGAGATATATATCTGGCGATCGAAAATGTTTCCAGAGAAGATATCGTGGATGGATACTTTGCTTACCGTCGGCGTCGGGCTAAGGGCACGAATGTCGCTGCTAGTTTTATTCCTTACGAAGTAGCCTAATCGGCGAGTGCTATCATACTGCTTAGCTTTGTATTGTGCCCAAGACCTCGCGCTTTCTTCAATACTCATCACCTTGCACATCGACGTGCTATCCAAGCAGCACCCGCACCAACAGGCTGAGCTGTACGAGTACTAAGAGGCACAATCAGGAGGAGGTAGCATGGAAGTTCGATAAGTCTCCAATGATCTACGGGATACTCACGAGTGCCGAAACGAGTGTGCGAGTAATGCGAGACCTGGAAGAGTCCTGGGGTTCGCGTCGTATCGGTGTTTAGCGCCTTGGTATTCGCTTAGACGAAGCAACGCAACGGCCGTTGCAGCTTCCGCTAGGCCTATTCAGTTCAACCACACTCCTAACGCGATTCGTCTATCTTGCAGCCCGCAAACGCCACCTATGAGATGACAGATCAAAGCATGTTGTCAGCAAACTTCGACTTACTTAAGACGATTATGACCCAGTCGCACCCTGCTCCGTTTTGATACATATGCAACGGCCGTGCCGAGCCGAATCCACCGGACGCTCTGTGGAGACTCCTGTAGGAGATCGCTAGGGTGTTGGCAAGCATGATTCCACTCTTCCAGAAGGCTGCGAACGTGTGCGTTCACTGCCGGAATCGAAAGCAGAGATGCGATCGGATGCTTCCACAATGTGACAAATGCGCCGCGTAAGGACCTCGTTTCCTCTGTGGATACCAAGACATCAACATGCTTCCATTGTAGTCCGAAGATGATACCAACTAACACAACCTAGCAAGAAGCAGGCTTGCGACTATACTCCCCCTGTCCCGTCAACGGTACACAAACTCGAACCTCTCATCATCCACCATCGATCGTGTGGGCACGCAGACCTGTCACCACACGGCGCAATAGAGCTAGTGCAAGCCGTGAAGGCTTGCATCGATGCACCGCTGAATTCCAACCTCGCTACCGATCTCCTGGATCTCGTTTCCGACGTATTAGGCTCTGTTGGATTCAATTTGAGCGATGCACTAACTGAGTTTGGGCCCTGCATTCAGCAGTGGTGTCCGATCCTTGTTGAGGATCACATTCTCGGCAATTGTGATTACGTGGTTCCAGAACCGGTGGACGCTCGAGAAGGGCCACAGGATCCGATCATCTGGATGGGCTTGTGGCTTGTGCTCCGCAAGCCGTGCTCGCCCCAAGAGGGTACGGGCCGAAGTGAGCTGCATGCCACGCTAAAACAAGTACATGCATTGTGGCAGTATGGTTTGAGGCTGGATATCAAATCCATTCAGCTAGGATTGTTGATTGCAGTCTTTGAGCTGGGTCACGGACAGAGTCAACAGGCCTTTCAGACGCTGGCAACGTGTGCGGCCACGTTACGCTGTCTGGAGCTCGATGCTGAACGTAGACAGGAGGCGGGAATACTAAAAACAATGAGATGGCTGAAAACAAGTGTCGCAATGCTTGATCGGTGAGGCTTATTCTACATAGCTATTGTTAGGTGCAAGCTGATGTGCAATAGCCAGGTGTCCCTCTCTATGGTCTCGGACTGCCTTCCACTCAACCTACCTCCTGATCACCCTGTAAGCAAGTCTCTCAACAGAGCTCTCAAGTCAGAGTACCCGCAGCAACCAGCTCGAACGTCTGCGACCTCGCCATGGAAGGTTTTTGTCAGGACAGGAGTGGCGATCGCGGCTGGAAACGCTCTGGGCTACGTTCACAGTAGACAACAAGGCCTAGAGCCCTACCAGCCGTATGACGAAGTCGACGCATCAGCCAACCTCTGTATTTCGATGCTTGTGGTCAAGCCCACTTCACTTGGGATGTTCCAGTGCGACGCCGTGCCAATGATATTCTGGTAAGCAGATTTTGCGTCAACCGGCCCATTTGTATAATAACAGCCATTGATTCTGAGCACAGTTCCCATATCCTACTCCAAACGACGCAAATTCAGTACTTGAATGCCTCGCATTCAAACAATCAAGCTCTCGAACCGGACCACCAGAAAGCTCTCGCTGCACTCAAGTTTTCGCGTCGTATGGCATGGCAAATGGTCCGCACCGCACTACAACTTCGATCCGAACTTTCTGTCTCGAAGATTACATTTGCGGGCTTGTGTAGTGTGCTGCGGGCTGGTCTGGCCGTGATAGAGAGCGCCAAGTATGTTGAAGACGAGGTGATTGAGCCAGGAGAGCTTGATGGGTATGCAAGTCTTTTGCGAAGTTTTGCCCAACGGTGGCCGATTGGCAACAAGTACTTAGCCAGGGCTGAGAAGATACTTGTATGTAGTTTGGAAGGGACTGCAGACGCGGGCGAACATCACCCTACACGAACGTTTCCAGCGAGCTTCCAGACCTAAACAACTCCTTCAATTCCAATGTAGCCAGTCTGATCGGCGGAACAAAATGAGACCTTGTTCAATCCCCAATTCAGGCTCACCCACAGCCTGTTCTGCATTAAGGGTTGTCTTGGCTAGCTTGCATAAATGCATCTCACGTCTCCATGTATAGTCTATTTCCATCTCAAGAATTGCGTGAAATCGTTAATATCATGAGAATACGTCACGTGGATTTCTGTGCTCCGCTGTGATGGTTCGATGTCGCAGGTACTCCTCCGAGCTCGGCGGAGAATTTATTGACACGCGATGAGCTTTGCAACAATCTTCCAAGAACTGTTACTACGCCGTACCATCAATACCAGACTTATCAAGGGTATCGGTAGCGAAGTTCCGAATCTCGCATGTTCAAGTTCGTGGTCTTCCCTCGGTTTTAGAAGTTCATTAATCGTGACTCCCTCGCCCGACGACTAGCATATACTTATTTCACCATGCCAAACCAACGCCCATTCATCATAATCGTTCCTGGAGCTTCCCAAAACCCCTCTCACTATGGATATCTCAGCCACTTACTCCTCCAAGCAGGCTACCCAGTCTTGAGCGCAATGCTACCTTCAGTCGGAGCTGCGGATCAAGTCTCCATCCAAGACGATGCGCATTACATACGAAACAAGATGATTCTCCCTGTACTCGATTACGAAGAACGCGACGTCGTTCTGTTCATGCACTCGTACAGTAGCGCGCCAGGAAGTGCGGCAGCAAGTGGGTTAGGAAGAGTAGAACGCGCAGCACAAGGAAAGAAGACGGCGATCATTGGTCAGATTTGCGTTGCTGCGCTAATACCGAGGGGTGGTGATGGGAATGATATATTGGGAACATTTGGTGGGGAAAATCCGCCGCACATTAGGGCTGATGTAAGTACACTTACCGATTGCCCTTTCACGCCAACTCAACAATAGACGAAGCGCTGACGTTCTAGCTTCCTGCGAATTTGCTCCGTTGTGATGATCGTAACCTACTTTACTCAGGCGTACCAAAAGTTTTGGAAGAGGCCGTTGCCGCCTCCGCAGTGGCGCAAGGAATGACTTCCTTTGTGACTCCGCTTCCTCGAGCATCATGGGATAGCGACGACTTCAAAGGACGTGTGGCATTCATCAGGACTGTCAATGATGCTGCGATTCCACTTGCAGTCCAACAGATGATGCTTGACGAATCAGGTGTGGATTGGCTTGTGGAAGACATCGAAAGTGGGCATTCTCCCCAGGTCTCTCAACCTGAGAAGTTGGCAGAGATGCTGGTAGCCTTGACAAAGACTTTTGAGTCGCTTTGATTCGTTGAAGCCTATCATCTGGATCATGTGGGAAGCGATTGTGAGACGGGTGCATACCGAGGCGAGAAAACGACCATATATGCAGTATATGGTCATGCTGGGTGCATTGGACGATGCGGGTACGCCATGAAAGCCTCTTTGGCTTTGCATACATAACATTTGAAATTTGGGTATCTAGAATCTCCATCGAAGCATCTTCAGAGAGTCGTAGCAAGAGGAGTGTAGAATCGCAGCAATCAAGCACTGGCCCTTGTACTGTCGTACCTCTTCTTTCCGAATAACTCTTTCGCCATTACCACGTGCGGCTTCCCAACTCGGGTCGGACGACAATTACACCACATCCGCGATCTGACTTGATTGCAGCGCAGAGATCTTCGAATGCTGCCAGGGCAATCAAAGCAGCCCTACTCGAACAGCTGAGAGATTTTTAATCTTTGTGGAAATTTCCATCGAAGGCATCGGCATGTGCGAAGGCCTTTTGGGATATTTCAGCGCTTAGGGAAGTGTGCTATGTCGGGCACGAAACGGTGATCGACGCCATTGGAATTGGCAGAATTCTCCCGCGATGCGTGGTCGTGCCCACAGCTCACGCAAGGCGCATATCTCCATTTGCAAATACGCCTGCCGGTAATGCCGCCGCCGGCATCGTGCCTTGGGGGCTTTCGTCTTCATTGGGTATACCTTCAATCAGACCACGCATCAAAGACACAAGATCCGAAGCCTTGAATGGCTTCCGAAAGACGCGATCTGATGGAGAATTAAGAAGTCAGTTTGCGTCTCATATGCGCTCCATGCCTGCTCACTTACCAGCACCAGCCGCAAGGGCCTTCTCGATCTGCTCTTGTCTTACATTGGCTGTGACAGCAATGATTGGTAGTCGACCTGGCAAGTTGCCGGCGGTTTCCAATTTCCGAATTTCGCGCGTGCAAGTCAATCCGTCCATGACCGGCATCTGCATGTCCATCAAGACAATGTCGAATTTCTCATCTGGCTTGGTCAAAATGTCAAGTGCTTCGACTCCATGGTTGGCAACCTCAACCTCCCAGTGCAATCGCGCAAGATGTTTTCGTAGCAATTTCTGGTTGATGATATTGTCTTCCACGAGCAAAACACGGGGCTTTAAAGGCTTAAGCTCTGATATAGCGCGAATTGGTAATGGCCGTAAGGACGGCGCGGTGGTTGTTGGTCTTGGCTCAGCTCGCCGAGTCTTGATGTAGAATACGAACATGCTACCAGTATCTGGAGTTGACATTACTCCAATTTCTCCCGCCATTCGCTCGGTGAGTTCCTTCGATATGAAAAGGCCTAGTCCACTACCACCGTAGGTGACGTGGGTCATGATGCTGGCTTGTCGAAAGCGTTCAAAGATTTTCTCGACCTGATCCATGCGCATGCCGATGCCGTTATCAGTAAGACTAAAGGTAAGATATACGATTTGACCGGAGCCCCATCCGGAATTGTTAGTCACATCTGAAGCGTTTTCGCCCAAAGGTGCCCAGCGAATCCCCTCAGGGTACGAATTGACATCAGCTTTGGATCGCGGCTGGACTAAAGACGCACCAAATCGAATTCCAATTTTTCGATCTCCGGCTTCCTTCATGAATTTGATAGCATTGGTGAGCAGATTTATAAAAATCTGCGTTACCCGCGAAGCGTCGAATTGGACATAGTCGACGCTCAGTTCTTTAATCGAGGGCTCAGCAATGACTGTGGTGCTAATAGCTTTCGATCGCAACTCGGCACCAAACATACGGAGAACGGAGTTGACCATGTCAACCGGTTTGACCGCGGTCGGCTTCAGCGACAGAAATGTCGATTCCAGGCGACTCAGTGTGAGAATATCATCAATGATGCGCTTTTGATGCTTGCAACAATCTAAAATGATTGAGGCTGCTGAAGAGTTTGCCCTCAGCACGTCAACGACCGCGTCGGGAACTGGTCGTGTGTCTTGATTTGCCATGATGTCGTCCACAGAAAGGGCAATACCGTCGGCACAGTGCACAATGGCCGAGAGAGGGTTTCGCATCTCGTGTGAGACAACATCGATGAATGTCTCCTGTTGACGCTTGGCGTTGCGAGCATCCTCTGCCAAGCGAGCTTGCCAGGCTTCAGCCCATTTTAAGCGGCTGATGTCCATGAAGCATGCCATGCCTGAGACTATGACACCGTTCTCCTTGAAAGGAAATGCCAGGACCTGTACTTGTGCTGGCTGTGGCTCTCCCACGGGAGGTTTGAATGTTTGCTTGAGTTGAAGCTCGGCGGAGATGTGATCTTCGCCATGGAAAATCCTTGCCCACACTTCACGCGCCTTTTGCTGGTCTTCCTCGAGAAAGACATCCTGAATATAGCCCATGACGTCATTCATCTCAAGAGACGAGCTTGCAAGAGAGAGAAACTTATCATTCGCCCACACCAGCCGTCCATCAGCCTTGGCATGTGCCATGCCGACTGAAGCATGCTCCACCAGGTGTCGGACTTTCATGTCACTGAACTCTAGCTCATTTCGCAATTGCTCCTGCTTGATACGAAGGTCTTCTGCATCCCAAGCTGAGGCAAGTACACTTGACACCGTCCTAGTCAAGTCTTTGGTAAATTCCTCGCAAGTGTCATCAAATGGTCGGTATGGATTTGTTCCTATGACGAGATAGCCGAAGTGACGACAGGGTGTAGTGAGGGAAACAGTCACGACAGTTTTGGGGACTTGTTTGAACCCGAGCCACTCGACACCTTCAAATCTTTCATCCGGGACAGTCAGGACCATGTTTTCAGCGGCCTCACGGCACAAATTTGCAATGCCAACATCTCCTGCAAGGTCTTGCCCGTCTCGTAATAGGTCATGTCCAACAGGTACGCCAAAGTGGCCTCGCACTCGCAATAGAGTCCTCCCTGGTTCAGTAGCTGCATCGGATTCGTACAAGATCGCCATGGGTATGTCTAACGGATCTGTTTTCAGAGTTGCCATGATGTGCGAGTACACGCCATCAACCGTTAGAGTGGCAGGCGTCGCAAGCAAGTTCAACATGTTCTTTCTGCGATCAAGAATCTTTTGTTTTGTGACCTCGAAGAGCGCATTGTAAAAGCCTTCAATCTTGCCATCGACGCCTCGAATAGGTGTGAAGTTCCCCGTGAAGAAGGCCTCCTCCGTATAGCCATTCCTCTCCACCATCATGGGGGCTTCGATCACGTCTTGAGCAATACCGGAACGTATGCCTTCTTCAAACATGGGTCTTATAAACGGGTCGAGCTCGGGAAAGCCGTACGCAAAGGGCTGGCCCATAAGCAGGGGGTGTGCCCCAGCAGCGAGAGGTACGAAGGATGCATTGTAGATCGCTATCTGATTGGGACCCCTGTGCAGCAATTAGACATGCGGTCATGGAAGATGGTAGCGTAGCACATGGAGCATACCAGTATAACGTGGCGGCGCGGCTGTCAGACATGACCATATGTGTGTACATGCGCAGCGGCGTGCCCCAATGCCGCGTAGGCCCAAGGGGCGTCTGCGCCCAATTGACGCTCTTGAGAAAGGATACATGGTCAGTCGGTGGAAGAGCCTCGGTCCAGTCGGGAATGCGGGCGCTTTCCTCTGTTGTGTCTTCAGCCACTGGCTCGGAATACATCAGATACGGGATGCAGTCGTGCCCGCAATGTCAAGTAGCACATCGAGCGTACAGCGGTGGGTGCACTGCCACTCAAAGATATGCTCATCGGTCGCTTTTGGTAGCCGACGTGGTTGGGGAACATGTGGCGGGCCTAGACTCAGAAGGAATGTGCCCGTCCCTCGTCTAAAGATGTCAGGTCCCGACTAGCGGGTCACGTGCAGAGTCGTACTTCTTCCGGCGATGCTCTGTCCGGTAACGTCAAAATGTCACAAGATCGAAGTTCTCAATGCCACCGCCTAGAGCAGGAATAACGACTCTGGCCGGCGCATTTACACAGGTGCTGTTCTAGCAATTTGAACCCCTAGTCTCAAGAAAGGTGATGGAGCATCTACGAGGTAGGTGCGATCAGAACACAGCTGCCATGCATCCCACCGTATTTGTCGTCGCATAAGATCGAGGTATCGCTACCTTTTTGTTCAATTAGAATATCACCAAGTGTTGTTGGGTGCATTTCATCTTATACACAAAGCTCGCTGGACGGACGTAGCAGCAAATCTCCGTCTCGGTTTCTCGCGCGCCGTGGTGCAATGCAATTTGATGAGCAGGGAGCAGCGCATGCATCCTTTCTCATCGGACCGGGTGCGCTACAGCCAAACAAGCAATTTATGGGCTCGACCAGTCCCTTTTGACAACTAGCGTCGTCGGCCCTGTTGTTTCACACGATCGCTTCCCGAGCCTCAACGGCGCGCCATGCTTGAATCTGACCGTGTTCCAAAGCGCCGGTGTCAAGAAAATGCTTGTCTGAGCAGACCAGCGTCTATATGAGACAGGCTAGAAAGACATTCACTGACATCAGGCTTACACCATGCTCGAAATACCTTGTCCGTCATGTTTCGTTTCCCCGATCCAGTGCGCAATGTCCACCTCGACGACTCATTTGCGGCGCCTGGGTGTTTGGCGTTAACCATTGAGGGTTATGTTCTCATTTGAACAGTGTCTTATATTGCGCACTGTGGCCTCTCATCCCCTTCATCCCACTTTCTGTCCCTCATTCTCGTGTTATTGTCGACTTTCGCTTTCGTGGTACAGCTGGTCTCTGTCCTTCTCTTCAAAATGTTTGGAAAGACTACTTTGCTCAGCGCGCTTGTTAGCGCCGTGTCTGCCGGTACGTCGAATAAAAACCATGCATCATCATTGGACGACACTAACAAAAACCTCAGGCACAACCCTCTGGGATGGACGATTCAATGACATGACCTCGAGCGCCGACCTTGAGAAGTGGTCATTCTCCAACCCCGTCGGCGCGTACCAGTACTACATCCACGGCTCTGGCAGTGTTGATAAATACGTCAACCTCGATGCATCGTACAAGAACCCCGCCGACACCGGTTCCAAGCAAGGCGTCAAGATCACCATCGACGAGACAGCCAAATGGAACGGCCAGACCATGCTGAGGACAGAACTCATCCCCCAGACTTCAGCTGCCATCAACAAGGGCAAAGTGTACTACCACTTCTCTATCAAGACTTCTGCCGAGAACGCGCCGACCACGACCAATGAGCACCAAGTCGCTTTCTTCGAGAGCCATTTCACCGAGCTCAAGTACGGCGGCCAAGGCAGCGCCAACACCAAGCTTCAATGGCACGTCGGTGGTGTGTCCAAGTGGGACGTCGAACTCGTCGCGGACGAATGGCACAACGTCGCATACGAGATTGACTTTGATGCCGGCTCCGTCACTTTCTGGCACTCGACTGGCAGCAGTGCTTTGACCAAGACTGCTGGTCCCTTCACCGCAAGCACATCTTCCAACGGTGCCGACTGGCATCTTGGTGTCCTGCGTCTGCCGGGTAACAACGATGCGGCGGGTGCGGAGGATTGGTTCTTCAGCGGCGTCTACATTGAGAGCGGCGAGCTCACGACTTCGGTCAACACTGCCGGAGGCTCAGCCGATACTGAGGCCCCCGCTGTGACATCAGTCGCCGCCGTTGCTACGTCCGCCGCTGTTTCAGTTCCATCGTCTGCTGCGGCTGCTGTCCCAACTCCGGTCGCGTCGTCTTCCGCTGAGGCGCCCATCGAGACTCCAGTTGACTCTGTTCCCGAAGCTTCGTCCGCACCGGTGGCCACGCCTGAGCCCGTAGCATCCTCTGCTCCAGTTGTATCTGCTGCCCCAAGCGTGGCACCATCTCCTGTCGAGTCTCCTGTTGCCGTTGCATCATCGACCGCAGCTGCTACACCCACAGCATCGGCCGGCTCTGGCGCTGGCGCTGGCTCCAGCGCTCCTCTTCCAGAGCAGTTCACTCTGAAGGAGTTCATTGCATGGCTCAAGGCAAAACAGGCCGTTATCAACTAGGTCTGCGCCGTCCTTTTGAGGCGCCGAACAATTTTGTAAATAGTTCACTTCACTTGTACAAACCATTTATGCATTTCTTCCATGCCGATTATAGCGTGAACTATTGATTCATCAAAACTTGGTGGCTGTTGTTGGCCGCTCCCTCTCTAGAATTAATCGCGTCTCATGCTCTCGCGACGTACTTATTCGTCGACTCCGTCTTCCTCACCCAGATCCTCCTCTTTCCTGCCCATGAATACCGCAGCCGGGATCGCTGTCGCAGCGCAAATACCCGCAAGCACGGCGTTCATGTTTCCATATCCGATCTTTTCCCTCAAGTAACCAGCAAGCAATGGTCCAATCGTAAGACCTCCGCTAAAAACCATGCTACTGATACCATACAGTTGAGCATACGGCGCTTGTTCAAAGACGTCCTTGTTTGCCTGGTAGTACTTCTCGACAATGTTTCCCGCTTCGACGATAGCTGGACTATTTATGACTGCGAGCCCAATCCCATTTGCGGCTAAGAGCCCGGCGTATAGTGCAACGTGACGAGCATTGTTGAGCTTGTCGGTGATCGCATCATCCGTTGCCAGGCGGAGGAGTATAAGTGACGGGATTAGAGCCAGGAAGCCAAGGACCGAGAACAATCTCGTGCCATATCGATCGACGCACCAGCCAAAGACAGGACCAAAGAGAAAATCTGCACCACCTAGTGGGATGAACAATAGACCTGCCTTAAGACTGTTAAAGCCGAACTGCTGCGACGAAACAAGCGGGACAGTCGCATCGAAAGCACCCAGGAGGGATGCCTGCATGAATGAAATCCAGATGGCCGTAAGCAGGCTAGGATCACGGAAGATGAGCAGGATAGGTAGCGCGCGGGTCACACGCTTTTGGGGCTTGGAGAGGCGGTAGCGGTCGTGTGCAGTTGATGTTTGTGGCAAGAGGGGTGTCTGTTCGGTCCCCTCGGTGGTGTCTTCATTGTCCGATTGCGATGCGTCCAACTTCTCGTATCTTGCGGCCGCTTTCTTTTCTATCATTAAGAGTCGCAAGATACAATCGATGCCCACCAGACCAATGCCCAGCCCAAAGACGCCCTTGTAGCCAACAGAGGCGTACAGCAGGCCGCCCAGAATTGGAGAGAAGAGTGCAGCGACCGAAACAAAGCTGAACACTGTTCCCATGGTCTTGCCCAGGTTCTCTTGTCCCACAGTCTCGATGATGATGGCGAGTCCAATCGTCCACACAACTCCGGCAGACGCGCCCTGAAGAAATCGAGCCAATGCCAGCATAGGAATGGTCTGGCCAACAGCCAGTAGCACGGTCGCGAGGACCAACATGACAAGCCCAAGAACAAAAGGGAGCTTCCGAGAGTTCGAGCACTTGTCGGCCAAGATGCCGGCGATGGGAGAGGTGGCCACGGATGCGGCTGCATATATTGCCAGCAGGTTGGAGACGGTACTTTGGATCTCAGAGTCGGGTAGGTTGACACGATCCTTCAGCATATATGGCAGAACTGGAACGATGAGTCCATAGAGAAAGAGGTCGGTGAACGCGCCCATGCCAACTGTGAACACGATGAAATATGTATTCGCTCGCCATTTCAAGCCTCTAGGCGGTGACAAGTCGCTGAGACTCATTGATTTTGGATATCAAGCCCGATGTCGACTTTTGAGTTGGTTCGCGAGGGGTCTGATGATTTCTCTGAGAGGCAAGAGCGACCGAGTCAACGAGAAGACTGCAAGGAGCGCCGGTGCATTCTGTGACGTCAGCACTAGTTCTGATGCTCGCGCGATCCTTAGTGAATGTCAAGTCTGTTGACGGGGTTGATATGGGGGGTGCAGTGGTTCAATCGAACACAACAAGACGCGAAATCTACATGAGAAGAAGTACTATCAATAAGGGATTGCAGGCAGTGGGAAGTAAGCCAAGTTTAGGTTGGACGGCGAACTAAATGCAACCATGCGCACAAGTATTATTGCCGCAATTTCTTGACCGCTCATTTATGGCTCGTGTGCAACGCCGCATTCCTACGTGTGGCTTGTCGATTGTTCACTTGCACGTCCACTGAGTTCAAGGGTCTGCAGCGCGAGATCACGTGTGATTATTGTTAGCGCGTGCTAGCGTCTTGGTGTTCAAACGAGCTTCATGCAGCTCGACGAACTGATGTCGCCGACACAACTTCAGCGACAACAAACATCATGGCCGAAAAAATGGAGGGCGTACAGTTGGGCGGAAGCTCAATTGACCCGAGCAAATACCCGGTCCCAATCGAAACGTAAGTCTGTAGAATTGCAAGGTAGGTCCCTTGATGCTAACCGCAGATGTAGAATCTACGTGAGTAACCGCGGCGCGCAGCACGCGCTCACATTGTACTCAGTGGCGCATGCTGATGGCATTAGGTGAACAACCTCGAGGAGCGCATCAAGATCGATACGATGAAGCAGGCTCTCACAGTAGTCTTCAAGTACTACGGCCCTATTCTGGACATCATTGCTAAGAGCAGCCTGAAGCGCAAGGGTCAAGCTTTTATTGTCTTCGACAGTGAGAAAGCGGCGCTGGAGGCAGTGGAGGAGATGAACGGATTTGAGCTCTATGGCAAGGCTATCAAGGTTTCCAGGTCAAAAACACACAGTGACGAGACGGTCAAGCGCAAGGCGGCAGACCTGTTCGACGAGCACAAGCGGAAGCGACTGATGCTCAAGGGTATGTTGATTGCATCTTGCGCTTCCAAGGAAACAAACTGACGCTCTCCAGATTTCAAGCGTGCGGAAGAAGACGCGAAAGCGCAAGCCAACCCCACCGTCGCTGCAGAGAAACCTCGCGCGGCCAAAACTGGAGCTGCCGTCGTCCCCGACGAATACGTGCGACCGAACAAGACCCTCTTTCTGCAGAACATCCCTCGCGACGTGGACGAAGACGATCTCACAACCATATTCGAGCGCTTCGAAGGCTTCAAGGAAGTCCGCTTGGTGTCAGTCAGGTCCGTGGCTTTTGCCGAGTTCGAGAACGAGCAGTTCGCGATCACGGCAAAAGAGGCGACGGCGAATACACCTATTGGTGCAGAGGGCAAGCCAATGAAGGTCACGTACCAGCGGCAGTAGGTTATTGCGATTGGGCTTTGCGTTTGATTTTACGAATACTATGATACCTCACACAGTCAAAGGCCATTACCATGAACGAGGGCTGCTACCGGACGGCTTGTTTGCAATTATCCTGACACTGTACTCATCTCGTTCTAGGGGTGAAGATGCAAAGACCGAGGCCGCTCAGGCTAAAGCGAACAAGCATTGGGCTGGTTGGCAAGCTGCTGCTACTGTCGCTCCGACTGTACCTCGATGGATGCCTGCTCCCCAGCAGGGACCAAGCTGGCCGATTTACTTTGACGAGAATGACGGGACTACACGTGCAAACGTTCGGGGTAGAATGAACTACCGTCGCGGCGGCCAGAACCGTTACAGTTATTGAGCCTGGCAATCAAAAGATGACGTCCTCGTTGTCTTCGTCACCGAGCATATCTTTGCTTTCCGCAGCATCAGCGGCGTCAGCGGCTTCAGCACTGTCCGCTGCCTTCTTCTTCTCGAGTCGGGCAGCCTCTTCAACGGCAGCATCTCTCTGCTTCTTTCCGGAAACCTTTTTCAGGCGATAAAATTCTTCTCTGTCCAGCTCGTCGAGCTCCGAGTTGATGTACTTGATGGTATTTTCTGTTCGAGGGATGATGACATGCTCGCTGTTGGTTGTCAGTAGGGGTCTTGGGCCGGAAGTAATTGGACCTACATGGCGTTGACGCGACGATTGACGACCTTGATGACCTCGTCTAATATAACGAAAGCGGTCTGTAGACTGGCCAGTTCCACCAATGTCTCCACTGCTCTTGCATATGTCTCTCTACACCTCTGCACCTGCTGACCTCCCTTGCCCAAGCCTGTCAATGCGAAGTCGTTGCTGTCTGCTGTGTAGCTCTCGAATTGTGGGAGGAAGACACCGGAGACATTCTCCTGCTTTGTGCGAACGCGGAACCGTGCCTGCTTGACGGATTCTTGGATCTGAAAGCCAATGTCGCCGCCTACGGCATAAGTCACTTCGGCGAGAGAGAAGGCAGCGACTTGCATGACCCTGCCCATCTTGCGCTTCGCTTCATCGATGCGGCGTGTGATTTCGCGAAAGCGCCTGCAAGCTACGTCAGAGAGCTTCGAATGCACGGGACGGCGCAGAAGCGTACTTGGTGAGGGCCTCGCTCTTCCGCTTCAGCAGATCGTGGCCAGTCTGTGCGCCCTTCAGCTTGCTCTTCATCAAGCTCAGCGACTGGCGCGTCGCGAAGACGGCTTCTCTCGCCTGATGGTGGTGTTAGTGGCTGCGGCATAATGCAGAGCTATGACATACCCCGCTGCCAGACATATCTGCAACACGAACGACTTTTCGGGGTCGGCGTCGGCTGCTGGACGGGTGCGTGCGATGTCTGGAGAAGTACGGACACTGGACTGGCAGGGCGTGTTCAAGAGTGCTGAGCTGCTCGGGTTGGTGAACTCGGCGCGGCGTGACGCAGCTAGCATGCCCGATGAGCTCCACTGCGCCCAGGTCCGTGCCTGCCAACTCGACGCTGCGAGGCAGGCGCGATTGGCTGGGCATGCAACGGGGTGGGGACTGCAGACCGCTGGGTGTCTCTTCCAATCACGTCCGTGCCCCGGCGTCCTCAGAACTTTAACGCTGCTGCACCCATTCCCTCACCCCTCACGACCAAAGCCATCGCGCTCCTGCCCATCTGGGCTGTCCCTCGCCTACTCTGGCGTCACAATGCCCGGCGAACTGCTCCGCACCGTCACCGCGAGCCTCTCGCGGCCCTCGAAGCGGAAGATGGAGCGCGCGAGCGACCTCCACCTGATTACCGAGCAGGACATCGCGTACGAGCAGGACATCCAGCGCAACCCCGGCAGCGTGAAGCCATGGCTGGACTACGTTCGCTTCAAAAAGTCGCGCGGCAGCGTCATGGAGCAGGCGTACGTGTTTGAGCGCGCCGTCACGGTCCTCCCGCGCTCGTACAAGCTCTGGAAGCTCTACCTCGAGCTCCGCACCAAGCACCTCACCAAGAAGAACCCGGCGCGCTTCATGCCGCAGTACGCCAAGGTCAACAGCCTCTTCGAGCGCGCGCTGGTGCTGCTGAATAAAATGCCGCATATCTGGGAGATGTACCTCAACTTCCTGATGCAGCAGCCCGTCGTTACCACCACCCGCCGCACCTTCGACCGCGCCCTACGCGCCCTCCCGCTCACCCAGCACAACCGCATATGGGCGCTTTATCGGCCATTTGCAACGTCCGCGTCCGGCGAAACGGCTGTCAAGATATGGCGGCGCTACATGCAAATCCACCCCGAGGAGGCCGAGGACTTCATCGAGCTGCTCAAAGATATGCGCAAATACACCGAGGCCGTCAAGAAGTACATGGAAATACTCAACAACCCGCGCTTCAAGAGCAAGGAAGCAAAGGGGCCGTTCCAGTTCTGGACCGAGATGATCGACCTCATGATCGACCATGCCAAAGAGATTGACACCAGCGACGACAGCGGCATCGACGTGGAAAAGATTGTGCAAAGCGGCATTGCCCAGTTCCCCGATCAAAGAGGAGTTCTCTGGGTCGGTCTCGCGCGGTACTGGATGCACAAGGGCGAGTACGAGAAGGCGCGCGACGTCTTCGAAGAAGCCATCACCACCGTGATGACCGTACGCGACTTTTCAATCGTCTTCGACACCTACGTCGAAGCTGAAGAGGCAATGATCGGCATCAAGCTCAACGAAGCCGCCGCGCGGTCCGAGAAGGGCAGGCTCAACGATGCTTCTGATGCAGACCTCGACATTCGCATGGTACGCTTCGAGTCACTCATGCAAAGGAGGCCGTTCTTGCTCAACGATGTCATGCTCAGACAGAATCCACACAACGTCATTGAATGGGAGAAGCGTATCGCGTTGTGGGGTGACAACAAGAAGGAGGTCGTCCAGACCTACACCGACGCCATCGCCGCCATCAACCCCAAGAAGGCTGTGGGCAAGTTCCACGAGCTGTGGACCAACTATGCAAAGTTTTACGAAGCCGGTGGAAGCTTGCAAAACGCGCGCATCATCATGGAAAAGGCTGTCAAGGTTCCCTTCAAGTCTGTGGCCGAGCTGGCAGAAATGTGGTGCGAGTTTGCCGAGATGGAGCTTCGCAACGAAAACTTCGACAAGGCCGTCGACATTATGGCCAAGGCTACTCAGGCGCCAAAGCGATCCAACGTCGACTACTTTGATGACTCCCTGTCACCGCAACAGCGCGTTCACAAGAGCTGGAAGCTGTGGAGTTTCTATGTTGATCTTGTCGAGAGCGTTAGCACACTCGAAGAGACAAAGAAGGTGTACGAGAGGATCTTCGAGCTTCGGATCGCAACACCCCAGACTGTTGTCAACTACGCCAACTTGCTGGAAGAGAACAAGTACTTTGAGGACTGCTTCAAAGTCTACGAGCGAGGTCTCGATCTATTTAGCTATCCTGTCGCATTCGAGATCTGGAACTTGTACTTGACCAAAGCTGTGGACCGAAAAATTGGGATGGAGCGATTACGAGACCTGTTCGAACAAGCCGTGGAAGATTGTCCTCCAAAGTTTGCCAAGGTTCTGTACCTCATGTACGGAGCCCTGGAAGAGGATCGAGGCCTGGCGCGACATGCCATGAGGATATACGAGCGCGCCACACGCGCGGTCGCCGACGAAGATCGCTTGGAAATGTTCAACTTTTACATCACAAAGTCGGCATCGAATTTTGGTCTCACATCGACGAGACCAATCTACGAGCGTGCCATTGGCGCATTGCCAGACGGCGAGGCCAAAGAGATGTGTCTCAAGTTTGCTGAGATGGAACGTCGCCTGGGAGAGATCGATCGAGCACGAGCAATCTATGGCCACGCTAGTCAATTTTGCGATCCGAGAACCAGCCCAGAATTCTGGAAGAAGTGGGAATCTTTCGAAGTCCAGCATGGCAACGAAGACACCTACAAAGAGATGCTTCGGATCAAACGGAGTGTTCAGGCTCAGTACAAGTATGTCCAGCCCATAACTTATTCTTTGTATACAAGCAATGCTAATACCTTCCAGCACCGACGTCAACTTCATCGCATCCCAGGCTGTTGCGCGAGGCCTGCAGAACGGCAATGGCGATCACGCCGACGAAGACACCAATGGCGAGGATGCTATGGCTGCCCTCGAACGCGAGGCTCGCGCACCTGCGGGCTTTGTTGCAGCTAGCACCGGTCCTCTAGGTGGTAACATCAAGTCCGCAGAACAGCCCGCTGCGAACCCCGACGCAATCGAACTAGAAGACGACTTATGATCTACGAATGTCAATCTGGTAGGCTAGGATGGGGATGTGCATTTTTAGGCGTTTTTCTGGGTTTCGCCAACTCTGGACATTTCTTGCTTGTGTAAACTCTTGATCGGCCCTGCGCGATCCTCTCTTCTCCTTTATATGGGTTTGACGTACTTTCGACTTCGATTGGGCTTTGTTCTTTGTATCTGCATACCCGGCGTTTTCAATTTGGCACAAAACGCTGCGCGCCGCGCGCCTTGCCGAACTTGTGGTGGATTTCCTTTGTCAAACACGCATGCCTGTGAGGCAAATTGCCGGTTCAACAACTTCTCTACTTCATCAAGTCAGATACTCATACAGCTGAGCCAAAAGAACCTTTACCACTTTCATCACAACTCTTCATTGACAATCATTGCTGGCCCCAAGAATGCCGAAGGGCCGATCTTACCTCAGCACAGCTTCAAACTGAAACGCAATGCTTCCCGCGTGCATCCGCTGCAGTATATCGGACCATACTCGAAACGTTGCGGACTGAAGCGACAGACAAGCTTCGTGCTGCAAGCACTGCGCCTCAACAGCGGCTTATGATAGGCCAAATCGGCGACCTTGCACACTTCAATCTGGGAAGTTGCTTCACGCTTGCCAGGAGCAAAAGGCTATACTCATATGCCAAGTGAGCAACGAAGTCATCTTCATTGAGTGATACACGATACGTAGAACAACAAATCGGTCGTCGATCCAATGTATCGACGCACACATTGAAACGTGTACCCTCGTGATCGACAAAACCGTGCGATCGACACGGCCAAATCACGCTCCCCTCGGCTCGCCCAGCACTCAGTCTTGGTCCCACTAATACGCATCATTCTCCAAACACAAACAATGGAACACTCGGATCTTGGCTTCAGCTGCGCACCCGACATGCTGGAGACGACACAATCTACCCAGCCAACCAGCTCACGCTCCGCCACCCCTCACCTTGTGTTCAGTAGACCACCTGAAGTAATCCTATATCGCATTCGTCGAACAGAGCGTCTCAACGTGTCTCTGCGCTCGGTATTTGAAGGCTGAGACCGGCAAATAATTGTGTTCGACCATGACGGTGGGCCCACGCGCACTCCTCGGAGGTCCGATGAAGTGGCTCGGCAGGCTTGAGGGTGGCAGTGATGATCGTCAGAGCGGTGATACGCCCAAGCCTCGACGACACGTCTTTGAGACGGGCGACTTGGCGTTTGGGTGAGTAGGTTTAGGAGACACTTGGACGCACGCGCTTGAACTTTGTTGCGTTTCTTCTGATCTAACTTTCACATTTCGTGTTTAAGAGCACGCGAGCGCTTTTTACGTCCATTGTTTCGATATTTCCACAACACGGACACACTGCGCGAAGACTGTTGAAGCGACAGTATGACTACAAATAGAACAACCACTGGCGGCACAACGAGCCCGACTAGCGAAACGGGAAGCAGACGCGCATCGCAATCTTCGGCAGCGGGCGAACGACGGAGGAGCGACGACACATGGGATGCATCGAAAGTCCCGCCTTCACAATTCCAGAAGAGGAGAGGCAGTATCTTGTCGACCCCGAATTCGAAAGACGGAAACGTGGAAAGAGGCGATCGAGATAAGGCGTACTTTGAGAAGTTGAAGGAGAAGGTACCGAAGCTCTCGGGTACAGACATGGCATTAAAGACTAACTAGTCAAAGGGATGGGTAGGGAAATAATCTCCTCGTGTTGCGTTGGCCGTTGTTGGTATGCGATGTGCGCTTTGGATCATAGCTTGCGAAAGTCGAACGAGTTCGACTTTGTTCTTTCGTGCGGATATTTGGTGTCATCTTGTATGGAGTTGGAGTTTTATTCCATGATGCTTTTCCATTAAAACACGGTCAACATGCTCTTCGAGTTTGCGTTTCGCATACGGATTCAGGTTTCCAACCAATCATAGAGCACCAACGCACCATATCACCGACCTCCAGGCAGCAACCTCAACGCACTCGCGCCATCGCACCGTCGCGCATCGACATTGCCAGCCATTCCACTACTCGAGATATCCAAAATCGTCCTCCAAACCGTGACGCTACATTTAGTTTTTTGGGGTATATATACCGTTCTCATTTGCAGTATATTCAGGAAAGTAGCTACTCAAACCAAAGAACTGTCTCTTTCGGGAAACATGTACAAGTTGTCTACTCGCTACGGCGGGTCGAATCTTTCCTTTTTGTTGCTTGGGGGATGTGACGGGGAGTGCTGGATGGAGGATACGTGAGATGGGACGCGGGTTCGAGTCTGGGATTGGAAGGATGAGGAGCGGATGTTTTCTGGTTGGTAGTGAGGGTGTGGAACACAGCACGGGCCATTTTTGCGTGAAAAAAGTAAGCAGAATATTGCCTGGTCCATAAGTCAGTGCCATTATGTCTGCAGGGAGTGTATCACGATATGTCTGGTATGGCGTGAAACAAGGTTCAAATTGATATGTTTCTTGTGGTGGTGTGCATTTGAGATACTCTTATTGACGTTTCGATACATGTAGATCAAGCTTCCGAGTGAGCATTATGAATTTCAAGGGTGTCTGTTCCTTGCCAAGAAACCTGTGAGAAGTCTGCCATCGACGCAGTCAATTAGCTTGCAAGTCAAGCCACGTAAAGGAGGAGATTTAGGTTGACTAAGTCTAACTCAACATCTTGCTGATAGGTCTTGTAGAAGTCCGGCTTGGCTGCAAAAAAGATTGCCTTGTACGACACTGGCCCCAGAGTCCCAAAGTTTGAGGATCATGTAGCGCTACGGAAATACCGTCCTAGGTGCCATGGCTTCCTCGCCCCTGCGAATGTTATAATACCTGCTCTTTGAAGCGTGTCAAGCCTTTAAGCTCATCCCGACTGACTATACCAATCCAATCCAGCTGTTACGGATCTAAGTATCCCTCCAGTCCAGCTAAAGGCGTTCGCTGGATTGGATGGATTGACTGGAATTCTGCCTCACGATTCTTTCCAGACTGGCAACTGAAGAATTTAGGCCAGGATACCTCGAGACTGATCGAGAAGATATACAACCCGTCAGTGGGTTGCCATGCCCGCATGCATACTACACGACTAACAACCTCACAGCATAATGACTTGGTACGAACTGATGTCAAGACAAACCGCGAAACGAGTAAAGAATGATGTCGTAAGCCAAGAAGTTCGACCAGAAGCGGGCATGAAAAGTAGAGCAGGTTCTTTGCAACCCAAATATCCGTTACCATCAGTCAGCACTGTGTGGATGGGGAAAGTAGCCACAAGTCATCTTCAAAAGTTTCCGGCAAAGCCACTTTTAGCACGTCGATGGGCTGAACCGGGCCCCACACCATCAGAAATCAAGATCTTCGTAGCGTGATTGGGTGCAAACTTAATGAGCAAAAGCGTTCCATCATAGGACGTCGCTTTCTCTAAGCTTCTTTCTGTGAAACAAACTTGTACTTAATTTCAGAGTTGTGGCGTTTCTTGAAAAATCTATTGACTACGAGTCCCGAGGGCTCATTACTTGAGAACCTCCCAAATCACTTATCGGCTACAGCTTACGGGGCCGACTTAGTCCGGGTTAAAATGGAGCCAGACAGTATATGTTGTCCGAACAACATTTGCCGAAGCGTATTCTTCTAGGTCCGCTAGCGAATACATTGTTCCATGCCTCCACCCAACATCAATGCTCACATCCACATCCGAGAAAGCTCCCTGTGACGACTCGGTAGGTCGAACGACTTTGAAGGGAAGTCTCTCATTAGCGAGCAGTTCGTCGATCTCTTGCCATAATCTATCATAACCATCGTTATAGACAAATTGATGCGGAAACTTACCTATGAAGAGACTTGGTGGCTGAGGCGAGCTATTTGTGCGCAACTAGCACAACGCCGAAGCGATCTGTTGGTAAATCCATCGCGCGATCAACGAGCCTTGAATGAAGATGGAGACGTGATCCAGCTGGGGCATTTGCTTGCATCCTAACAGATAAAGCGTATTAATGGAACTATGTCGACTCCATGGCTGATTCACACCTGCGATTCCCATGTCTCGGAATTGCCAGTGGAAATGTACGGAACGGAGTTGGGCGAGGTTGGGGTTTTCGACTGTGCTTGCAACATCTCGAATTATTTGGTTCTGTAGAAAAAGGAATTTGTTATAGGAGTATATGAATTCGATGCTCTCGTTATAGCTGGGGCATGTAGTCAGGGATGAAAGAAATTCGGGGGTGTAAGGAGCGAGAACTCACATCAAGCGAGATGAGAAAATGATGGCCATTGCATTCAATTTCCTCGCTGAAGGTGCTACTCTACCAAACAAGAAGGTAGCGCCAGGCAAGTGCTGGGTAGAGTCTTTGATTGTTTCCATACCAATTGGGCGATCGTCCACCAATTCACAAGAGTTGTTATCGTCGAGAAGTGCATGTGTGAGGGCCCCGTAGTCCCTACACAACGCAACTCGATGACCTCTAATTGCAAAGACCCATATCAGAATGCGGACTTCCGCTAGCAACCCAAGGACATTGCTGCCGAAAGACGATTGAGATTTTCGTGGAGGGCTTTGACGCTTAACTATCCGCAAGTCGTTCTCGTCGTTCAGATGGTACTGGAAGAGTTTCTTGGTACTCAAAGTAGGCCTTTCGATTCTGTTTTTGTTTCCGCCAGAGCCACATACGTGGCCGACAGAATGGCGAAAGCCAGAGTCTCTTTGGTGTTTCATTGTTACGAACGTCGATACGTGGAGCGAATAGATGCAGTTATATCCAAAACCAAGATCGTGAAGAGATTGAGGTTAAGCAGTTGAGTTGGTCTACCGCTGGTTGGTCGTGTACTTTCAATGCAGATCTAGCTCTACATCAAATAACGATTACGAGGGAGGAGTAGTTGTGAGCAAGAGCTGCGGCGTCCAAAGCGGTTACTTAGAACTCTTATGAGAGAACACAAGGCATGAAATGTTCCCTTTGGAGCTTGCGCAATGCCATATTTGCCCAGGCTTGTGGTGGGCTGACCAATATGCCTCCAGGCAGGCAGCAACGACGCCACAACGATGCATGCGCTAACAACAAATGGATGACCACAGGAAGAGAGGTCGTCTCAACTGTTTCCAATCGGGACAATAAGCAAGGCAGTCATTATTATGGCCCAGAGAAGTCTCGACTTCCAGTCATGTGGTTGCGATCCTGCATTGAGAATGGCCGGCGTTTCCGCCCAGTGCAACGAGCACGACATGATGTAACTCGAGAATTGTGGTCTCTTGAAGCATGTTGTAGGATCAGACTGTTGAAGTGCTATCTCAGCTGTCCTTATGCCGTGTTGCTGCCATTTACAATGTGCACCACCAACCTCTGATCGAATGTTTGCTCCCCACGGCCTCGCGGCTTCTTGCAGAAGCCCAGCGCAGAGCGGAAGGTCACACATTTCCGTACTTTTTCGTAATGACATGCTTCGTGAATGAAACAAACGGCCACAAATGCGCAGGTATGCGCATTTTTGTGGTTGAAACTGTGCGTTAGGGTTTATATCTTGAACAAAATACAATCACAGCAGGAAAGCAGCTACAAATAGAATACGTTGACTTCGTACGATCGGGATCCACAGGAACCGATCTCTTTCCTTCATCTCTTTTTGCCGTTCTTGTCCCCTGTGCTAGGTGTTATGTTGCTTGCCCTTCCTTTCGTGCCCGCATTTGACGCCAGTTCGAGCCCGCAAATGTCCCTGCATATCCAAGCATGCCGCACTTTTGCGCATCGTAATGTTCAACAACGAAGGAAATAGATAGCAATGTTCCTGGCATGTAGTGTACCATAATTGTATTCCATAACGACATTATACTTTAATGATAGTAAAACAAGTAAGAAGTGTATCGCTAAAACAGCGACATAAGACATTGGCGGCCAGTGTCGCTCGCTCGCGATTTGATCGCTGATAATATAGGGTATTCGCTCAAAAGTAAAACCAAGTCCAAAGACCATGACAGGACAGGATACGCTTCAATAAAACTAGGAAAATGAAACCGAGACTGGATAGTATGGGCGATATACTATGCTTCATCAGAACTGCGCTTCGCATCATCCAGTGTTTCGCTACGAATGAGCGAAATTGCACTGGACGCAATTGTTCGTCGATATGCAGCGGTCTGAGAAAATTGCTCTTCGTAGTGTTCCTTCAGCTTTCGTTGTCTCTTTTCCCTCTTGTACATCCAGAAGAGTGCACCCGCAAGGCCGACGATAATGGCGCCGAAGAGGCCTCCTATGGTACCGCCAACGGCAGCTGTTTGTCGCTTTTCCTTCGCACAGTCGTTCGAGGTGGGCAACGACGCTAGGTCAAGCGGTGAGCCCGTGGATACAGCGGTGGCCACTGCTTGTGTTGGTGTTGAGCTTGCCGGAGTTGGTGTGGCAGTTGTTGATTGAACGAGGAAAGCGCCGATTGAGGATGTCGTGACTTTGGGTGCTGTGGCGTTGTTGCAGCAGCTTTTCCGATCATTGATTGCTCGACAGCAGTATTGCCCAATATCGCATTGCTGAACATTCCATGCTTGTACTCGCCCGAGGCCACCATAATTATTGCTGACTATAATGTGTTAGTCGGCGTTGATATATCAGAAACCAAGGCATAGCATACCATCAGGACACATTTTGGGGCATGCGACATCTTTCCCTGTGGCATCTGTACATCCACTCTGCCATATCATGCCCATCAGCTCATCGCGGGTCGACATGCACAGGCCGTTGTCCAAGCAGAGATCGGCACCAGATGACCGTTTGGTGGCGCAACAGCCGCTATGCTTTGCAGTCGGATTGCATGGCGCATATGTTTCGTCGAGCGCTGTGCCATCGAGGCCGTAGCATTGTTGGCTGATCGCGATGCCAATGAAAACAGCGAAGTATGAAAGGAGGGTGACGCGTGAGTGCATCTTCGACACGAAGGATTAAACGGTTGTAAGAGAGTGACTTGAGTAAGGAACGACTAGCAGTGACATATGTCAAGCAGAAGGGAAGACGGGACGATATACACTGAGCGCTTAGTGACAAATTGGGGCGAACCAGTCTCATTATCAACTCCACCTTAGGCTCGCCATTATTAGTCTGCGACCTACATTTGCAATGTTATGCGTCGACCTGCCCTGTACAACCTACTTCAGCTGGCGGGCAGGTCTCGACAGGGCTTGCTCGTCTCCAGATGAAACAAGGTTATCAAACCGGGGACGCGCAGTGCGCCATCCTAGTATGCAAGTCACTGGGAGATCCCGGGTGACGCAAGCTAGTCGCAGCTTTGACGCACACATGCAGCCTCAATTGCAGCTCGGTCGCACGAGACTGGACCGGAGCGCGGCAATCCGAGCGACGCCTCAGTGAAAGAAACTTGAGAGAACTCGATGGGCATCGCACGCTCCGGAGATGGTCGCGAGCGCCTAATGCTGCGGATGCGCGTCGCGCTTTGTTGTTGGTGAATTCTGCTTGATTGTGCTTTCCTATGGCTTTTAGCCGCATAAGGACGCCAGGAGGATGGATGATGAGCAGCGAGCAAATGGCAGACGCTGTACTCCCGGAAGCTAAGGGGAGGGAGCGCCAAGCGCAGAGGAGGGTTTGAGGTTTGGACGGTGGTGTTTGGGCGGCAGCTCCCATTGGTGCTAAAGTTCGCCTAGTGGCCGGGGCTTAAGCCACAACTACCGTTCTCGCTGGTTATACCTGGCGTCTCGACCTCTACAAGACGACTTCGAGCGGTTGAGATGTCATCTCTGCAGTCTATGCTAAGACAAACGGGACTTATCACCGCTTTCTCTCTGACAGAAAGGCGAGACCGTACTGGGTTTTTCATCGCCACCTTCCAACTTCAACCGCGGCTTTACACAGCCAGCCCCTATGAACGCAGATGAGAGCGCAGCAAACATCGTCGACCATCTGCCGAAATGCAAATGCCATCACGGAGTTGCTTCTCGCATCGACCTTGCGTAGATCCGACCAGGCCAACCCTGATACCGATCTCCTCTGGTCGGTCCGCCGGATGGTCTGTGTGGACAGGGCTGGATCGGGGCGTTGTCACTGCGCAACACAGTGCAGAATGCAGTCTGGCGTACCTGCAGAAAACCGAATGAAGCGACAGAAGCCAATCGCGAAGTTCGCGGAGCTCTTCTCCGCCGTGTCTTTTGAACTCAATTCCTTGATATGACCCATCACATGCTGACGGTCCGACTGTTGAGATTCGGTCACTCGGCTTGACCATCGGACGAACATGCGGCTCACTCGGGCATGAACGTTTATCAAATCGTATTGTTTTGCTTGCCTGCCAATAAACGTTGGCGACAGTTCTGTCAATGCCCGGGTCAACGTCCGCACCGCATGTCTGCACCGTCGATGAACTTTCTCGCTTGTTAAGAATCTTGATAAGTGGCTACTTTGTCCGTTCGCGGATATTTCCACTCACCCACGTATCATAGGGCTTCGACATGTAACCCAAGATGTTTCTTTGGGCTGTGACATCACGGTAAGCTCAAACATGCCCAACCGGTCGTCAGGTTTGACGAAGCTGAAGGCAAAAGCTAAAACATGGACTTGATCTGCGGGTCGATCCGCATCGCCATCCGTGGCATGCTCGAGGAGCTGCAGACGATCTTCTAACGAAGAGGGCCTGCGCGGCTGGTCGAATTTGGGCATGAATTTTGAAGTATCACAGAAACCAAAGCCGTGTATGAGCTTTCCCATGGCGAATAGATCGCCTTCGGCATGGCCATTTCATTCTGCCGTAGATTGTCCTATCTTATATTGCGTTTGCAACATGTCCAAACTATTCCAGCTTTTAAATTATAGGATTTCAGTTCCGAAATCCAGTTGCTTTGCTTCACGTCACAGCAGTAGCGATAACACTCTCTGACATGAATCTTGATTGGACCGATCGACAAGTCGAAGTCTCCACTCGTTCGCGTACGAAGCGTAAGCTTACTCGACGTGAAGCTTTAAGACATGTCACGGGTCAAGCCTTTCGGCCCATACCCTGCTTCCGCACCTTATGCTTCAAGCTCCCTCAATAGCTCCTCAATTCTGTCAACCTCGTTGCTAGGCCCGCCGTCCACGGATTTCCACTCCAATAAACTTTCTCTCGCTTTGTTGGCCCAAAATGTCGCGTCTTTCTTCATCCCGTGTCCAGCATACACGTATGCTAACCTCTCATAATCCGCCGCGAGCAAGACATCTAACCCCTCTTTGGCACTAAGGTCCATGACCTCCTTTTCCCATGCAACGATTTGCTGCGCATCATACGTCTCCGACGTCAAGCCTTCCAACTTCTTCCGGAGCTGTGCGAATCTCGCTCTCCGCTGATCACTTCCCGCAACAGCATACTCTGACGCAGTACACATATCGCAAGTACAGCTAAAATTCCAGCCATCTTGATACAACTTGCGGCGCTCAGACGACTTTAGATCCACACGTCCATAACTAATCCCAATCTCTTCACCAGCAGCGATATCTCGCAGTGCTTTCACTTCCATCAACAGAGTCCGCGGAATAAACCTTGCATGTGCATTCGGTCGACACGCATGATTAATCCGCGCAACGTTAGGAAAGAGACACATGTACGCATCGTCTTCTCCGCCATCATCCACTTGACACGCAAATGCATTAGTCTTCATTACATCCTCAATATCCGTACCTCCGAGACTCTTATCTAAGCTCTTCACAAGCTCTTGATCTTGAGTTGGTAAGCGGTCCAACGCGTGAGCAAACAGCGCCGAGCCCTGTTCACGCAGCACATGCGCCGGGAACTGCGCAGACGCAATGATGCGCGGGGCATCGAGCAGAATCGTTGCGCCCTTGGCAATTGGTTGGGTAGCAATGAGGCCGTAGCCCTTACCTGGGATGGCGCGCACGTCGAGGTGTTCGGCCGCTGAGATGTGCCGGGCGGACGCGGCGTGCGGGAAGGCGGATGAGATGGCGTCTGCGGCGGTCGGAGTGGAGATGATGCTTAGGCCATGGTTGGTGCGGAACGTTATTGTGGTGTGAGTGCAGTATTGTGTACCTGCTTTGGAGATGCAGAAAGGGCGATGTGACCATGTGGGATGGGTGAAGGCATCGGAGGCGTGGGATGGAGAGGCTGGGGTTGCATCGTGACAGAGTGGTGTTTGGTCGAATAGGACGTGTTGCTGGCCATGGGCGCACTGGTGTTGTGAAGCTGAGGTGGCAGCCCGAGTGGCTTGGCTGCTAAGCAAGGCGATGAGAACTTGCGATGACTTCATTTGGGAGGTTGAGATGAGCTGGCTGAGGCACACTTGTCGTCGTCGTCTGAAGTCGACATGTTTGCTTGCCTCCTGTGTTCTGTAACGCGGATGAAACACAGCATCTGCTGCGTACCTGATCTGCGCTCGTCACGTCCCGTATCCTACGTCCGCCAGTCTCTTAACACCACCGTCATCATGGCGTTTGATTAATCACCAAGCTCATGCTTTTGGAGGTTGAGGCGTGATGGCAAGATGAGCCGAAGCCGCGACGAGATCCTCGACCAGGATGCCCACCCACAAGCCCGGGACTTCGGGTGCCCCTTCTCCACGATCCCCCGTTTCAACCAGCACGCACCACAACGAAGAACCTCGGAGCCCGAAAATAGACTTCAGTCATTTGCCATGATCGACATGTTGTAGTCAGTGCATATCATGCGGCTGCATCCGGCCTGTCTGCGTGTGGAGATGAACCTCAAGCACCGGCGCGTCGTCGTGCAACATCGCACAAACCCATCGGTCTCAAACTTACTTTTTGTTGTTTGTAGCACAAGGCTGTCAAATGCTGAGGCTGGGAAATTGCGCCCGTGCGACAAAAACAAAGGAAAGAGACACAAAGGTCTTAATAAGGCATTGACAGGTGCCACGCATACTTCTACAGGGAAGACCTAGATTGCTTAAAGGGGCAGTTTCCAGCGTTGCCGACCAGGTGCTGGGGAGACCAGGCACGCCGATTGGGCAAGGACACAAAGTTTTTGTCTAGGTCTGTGAAGTTGCATTCATTTCAGCTGGCACATTCGGCGAGTGGGATGGTCAGATGTAAAATCCGTGCGACCTTTGCGTTCATGAAGTATGGCGGGTGCTCTAGGCCTATGACGCGTTTCATCGTTAGAACCCAACTTCCTCATCGCTCAATTTCGCCCAATTTTCCCATCAAGAGCGCATCAACCTTCTGGCCCTTCTTCAGGCTGCCTTCGCCCTGCGGCATGCATAGCAGGGCGTTTGCGCCTCTGAAGCTGCCGATGCGTGAGCTCCTTTGACCACCTGTTGAACTAGCGTAGAGTAGCCCATCCTCCTTCGTGACCACAAGAGCTCGATGATATTCCGGTCGGCCTCTATCCATTCTGATGTCCTCGTCCAGCACAGCCTTAACTCTAGGGAGGCCGGTTGGCTTGATACCTGCTTGTTGATGGAGCGACGGGAGCACGAAAAGGTGAAAGCATACCACGGCTGAAGCTGGATTTCCTGGTAGACTAAAGATGACTTTGTCGACCCGATTCCCGTTGTCATCTTTAACGGGGACTGTGGCAAAGGTGGTTGGCTTCCCAGGCTTCATGTTGACGCGACCAAAGTGTATGGTACCGCCCAGGGAGCGTTCAATTGTGGGCTTGAGCAGATCGAGCTCGCCCATTGAAACACCGCCAGATGTGATGATGACATCGCACTTGCGGATTGCGCTGCGGAGAGCCTCCTCGAGACTGCCAGGTCTATTCGGTGTCAGTATTATTCAGTTTGCACAGCACTAGCGAGACGTACTTGTCAGACACAATACCAAGA
Source organism: Paraphoma chrysanthemicola (assembly GCA_020744225.1). Taxonomy (NCBI): domain Eukaryota; kingdom Fungi; phylum Ascomycota; class Dothideomycetes; order Pleosporales; family Phaeosphaeriaceae; genus Paraphoma; species Paraphoma chrysanthemicola. The sequence goes on from JAGMWG010000016.1 coordinate 673,390, forward strand.
TCAATAGCCTCAAATCTGTGACTCCGCACAGCCGTGATGAGTGTGGGTCGGTTTGTGTCGCGAACCTCTCCGAGCCGCAGTCGGCCTTCTCTGTTGTGTTCGATGATCTCGTCACCAGTGCTCAACACGCCCACAACTGGTTGCTTGTAGATCGACACCTCCCTAGTTCCCACTGATGCCAGCAGACCAAATTCACCACCGACAACTGTGATGCCTTCGCCCTTCTTCAGAATGGTGTCACCTTCCTTGACATCGCTGCCGATCTCCCGCACATTCTCGCCAGTTTTGATCTCATCGGTCAGAATCTCAATCATCTTCTCCTCCTTCCCGTCATCGGTCTGACTCCTCAGCTCGGTGTCTTCGACCATCACAACGGCATCAGCGCCCGGTGGAAGTGGTGCACCCGTTGTGATCCTAGCAATCTCTCCCTCTTTGAGCTCCTCAACCTCACCTGGCTGAGCATGAGAGATGATAGTGACCGGGTAGACGCCCTTTTCAAACTTCCCAGCCGTCGGTATCCTGATAGCATAACCATCGACGATACTAGCGCGGAATGCAGGGACAGATTCTGTAGCTTTCACATCTTCGGCCAAGACAGTACCGCCGAGCTTCATATCGACAGGTACTTTCTCAATGATAGGTGCAGGTGTCTGCTGGGCAATGAGTTTGAGTGCATCATCCACGGGCAGCATAGGGTATGGCGATGCGCGGTATCTGTTTGTTGGCCCTGCAGCTGGATCATTTGACCTTGGACGATCTTCTGGCTTCGTGTGAGGCTTTGGCCCTGCGTGTCCACCATGGCTGTGAGAGTGACCCGGCCCATGATGATGGTGGTGGTGATGTCCACTTGCCGCGCCTAATCAGGTCAGTATATTCCTTAGTCTGTGACCAATTGTGCCAATATACCTGTTGCCTTTGCAACCGGAGAGACACCAGCTTCTTTCTCCAGTTTCTTGACACCACCGATGTGCAAGAGTCTGGTATCCGCACCGGCTGCTTGGATGCAGGCGTGCGGTAAGAGCTTGAGAATCGCTTCGAGATTCTCTTTCGCGCCCTTTGGTGACCCAGGTAGGGTCAAGATGAGAGTATGCTTTCGAACGCCAGCAACAGGTCTGGCCATCAAGGCAACTGCAACATGTAAATATGGATCATGCCTGACGATTGAAAGACGAACATGGTGTGACGGAGTATGAGTTGGTGAGCATGCCATGCCTTCTTCGTGTCAGTATACAAGTCATCCACCATGCTCCATGCGCTTACACAAGACCCGGTGCATGTCGATCGAGTAGTAGTGTTACTGCCTGCGTGGATAAGCTTATCGTTCGGGGACTAAGTCATGCGCAGTCCAACCTCGGGAGTAACATCTTTGATCGCAAAACCCGTTCCACCGCTGGTAACCACAAGATTCACGGGCTCTTCGCAGTCTGTCCACCTCTTGACTGACTTCTGAATGGCAAGAACACCATCCGGCACGATGCTGGTTTCGCTAACCTCCCATTGGTTGTCCCCAACACTGCCGAAGACGTCTTTCAGTACTGGAATACATCTGTCGGTCGTCGCATCTTTTGCCGCAGTGTCGGAAACTATGAGAATGGCGGCTTTCAGTTTTGTTCCTCCTTCGCTCATTGTGATTGATCGTAGTGGTGCAGTGGTGTTGATGTGGAGCAATCGTCCCGCACCTTGCAGCTTAGAGATCGGAGCTCGGGCCACCAATGTCCACGGTGCTCACAGGTATGGCTGCTGAGGCCGACTGTATTGTTGTGTGACCTAAAACTAAGACTAAAACTGGTATGTAACGCCGTTATTCGCTCATGATACATGCAATATACACGCGCCAGTCACTATCTACATCGTACAATCAAAGATGACTCTCTTTTGCTGCCTTGGCCTTCACCACTCGCTCGCTCGAATTGACCACTCCGCGCTGTTGGCTCGACGCGAAACAAGCTGCGTCGACCACTTCTCATATTCAGACACATGTGGCGTCTACAATCGATCGCCCTCACTCAAAGTCATTGGCATTGCTTTGCATAAGAAGTCCAATGATCAGGCCGAACAGTCCAAGAATAGCAGCAAAGATTTCAATCGTGAGAATCTTGACAAACCTGACTCTGTTAGTTAACCTTGAAAGTCCGTACGTGTTTCGAGACATACAGCGTGGGGTCAGCAGCATCCGCCAACGCTGCGCTACTTCCATTGATGCCTACGCAGACACCGCAGATCAAGTTGCACATGCCCACAGTTAAACCAGCCCAGAACAGCGCGTATCCGGTGAAGATGTTCGATGGCGAGAATATTTGCTCAATGTCGTCGAGCTGGTTCAGCTTGGCCGAGAAGATGATGGCCATGATGACCCCATAAATGGCGACGACCTCGCAAAAGATGATGGAGATCAAGTTCTTCGTTCTTATCCGAGGTGCCTTCACACCGCCACCAACAATAGACACGCCCGTTGTCCAGATGCCCCTACTCGTTGTGAGCCAAGCTCTTTGTTTGCTATGCGATGAACGTACCATGCAGAGCCTACGACGGAGAGGCCGATGCATAGTGCGATGCCTAAACTGGCAAATGTGTACGGTGACACTGTCTCGAGGAATGCTCCGACCTTGAGGACTGTCAGTACAGCTAAGGGGAGTCGTGCAAGTCGCGAGCGCCTACGTTGAAAGCTTCACCCTCGCCCTGGAAGAGCATGTCTGTTCATCATTAGCCACTGCACGCAACGTGAGGCGCATGACGTACACAGCCCAACCACACCAAGCGCAGCCGTTGCGCCGCCGGCGCCGTAAGTGAGAGACATGGTCGGAGAATGGGGTCGTGAAGGCGGTGATGGATGGAAATGTGGCGGACTGGAGCTCTATCGCGACTGCAACACAACTGAGGATGACGGCTGCAGCGATCGGTAAAACCTCGGCCGGAAGCTGCTAGCGCCGCCGCAGTACATCATCCCTCCGCGACAGGCACTCACCACCACTCCACCACCACCGTCGTCGCAACAGCTCGTCAACATGGCGGACCAGACCAAGTACTACGAGCTGTACCGCCGAAGCAGGTACTGCATGCAGCCTTTCGGAAGCAATAGTAAGTGCGCTGGCTGACATGCGACAGTCTGGGTGGCGCCCTCACGGACACGCTCGACAGCCTGATCACCGAACGCCGAATCGAGCCCCAGCTGGCCATGAAGATCCTCATAAATTTCGACAAGGCGGTTGCTGACGTGCTGAGCGACAAGGTCAAGTCGCGGCTGACATTCAAGGTTGGTTTGCTTGGGTTGATGCTGGAGCCTGTACGCTTATGCGCTGCTTCAATAGGGCCACCTTGACACCTACCGCTTCTGCGACGACGTCTGGACGTTCATAATCAAAGACATCAACTTCAAGCTCGATAACACGAACCAAGTCCACGCAGACCGGGTCAAGATTGTCAGCTGTAACACAAAGAAGCCTGGCGAAGTCTAGAGCTGAGTCTCGGACTTTGCCTTCGCTTCGGGGTTGCTAAAGCTCTCAACAGTGATATCGAGAGATACGCAAGCGCAAGTCAGAGAGACGCCGCAACAGGGGCAGCGCAGAGGATGATCCTTCGGCGGGAGGTTCGTCAATGAAGAATATGCGGAACGAGTGGCACGCTCTTGCACATGATAACTCAAGGCGTTTGGAGATTTTGGCAGTCGAAATGTTTACTCCAAGCATGGACATGGAGTTAGGGCTCAACGACATTGAGGTAGCTTTCATGTCTGGAATGGCATGGCTAAAATGAGCTTAAAGATGACTCTACACATATCCGACTCTAGGCAACCACTGAAATATGACCATATATTAAAACCAAAATAGTTAGTGAATCAAGAGTAACTATCATACCTGTGACATCGATAGTGACACCAAGGCGTGAAGCTCTTACCCGTCATTGACTAAGCTCGGGTACCTTGCAGATCGCTAACCTTACGCGAACCATTGCACAACAACACACGTCGGTCGCAGCACTGCACCATAACCATGTCATTACCCACAACGAAATCCACATGGCTCGTTCTAGCGGTAGCCAGTGGAGGGTGCGCAGCCTTCAATGGCGTCTTCGCGAAGCTGTTCGTCTTCGTCCCATCCCTAGTCAGACGCGTACTCACAACCATGTAGCACAACGACGGAGCTCACCACATCATGGGCAGGCGCGATAGCGGCGGCATTTGGTCTTAGTCCTGGGAATAGGCTCGTAGAGTATGCAATTCGAGGTGTACGTTGTTGCCAGACCGCCCGCTTCCGCCCAGGCTGCGGCATCTGGATGTGCAGATGGCTGACACTACCCAAAGCTCTTCTTCGCCCTGAACCTCGTCTTTAACGCCGTAATGTGGGGTCTCTTCACGCGTGCTTTGACCCTTGCGACATCTACTGTGCGCGTCAGCATCATCAACACGTCTGCAAACTTCATGGTTACCGCGGTTCTGGGGGCCCTCATATTCAGCGAAAAGCTGCCCGGTGTTTGGTGGCTCGGGGCTGCCATGTTAGTGGCAGGCTCGGTCATCATCGGCATGCGGGAAGAGACAGAGAAGAAGAGCATTGCAGCTACCACGGGGGAAGCACCGCTGCTGGACCGCGATGGCGACGCGAACGATGGATTCAGAGACGAGGACGAGGGGGGCGACAGAGTCGAACTGCGCGGCGTACGGGATGCAGAAGAGAACAGCAGTGACGAGGATGGGGTGCTGAAGTAAATGGGTACATGCAATCGGATTTCCTTCGCAATATGAACAATGGTACATCCAGACGCCGGTCGCACACCTCGCCCACACACAGCCGCCTCGCTAGTTCCCCACGCCCGCTGGAGTATTTAAACCTCCAACATCCGCAGCCCGCGTTTTCACACGCACCTTGGAGCTCTTGCGCACTCCTAGAGTAGGTGGTTCGCAAGCCGCTCGCAGACCGCAGCAGACCCTGACCGCCTCAACGACCCAGCAAACGGAAACGTGCCTTTCCGCACACAAATTTCACCGCTGCGGAAAACCGCTTTTTATTCCCTTTGCTTTCAACTGCTCACACCACAATTGTCTGGCCTGCGCTCAACCACTTCCGCTCACTGCGCGCTTCAACAGCAGCAAACATGGTGACCAGTATGCTCAACCCCACCGCCCCGGCCTGGACTCCAGATCGGTCTTTCCAGCATCGCGATTCCAACTCGACGTCGCCAATGACGCCCCGCACCCCGCTGAGCTTCAACGCCACGGCCTTCGTCCCGCAGCAGGTCAAGCAGCACTTCCGTCCCGTCAATGGCTACTACCCCAACGACGCGCAGTACAGCGGCTACTACCCCTATATGCACTACTACAACGGCTATAACATGGCCTACCCTTCAGACGCTCATGGCTATACGCAGAAGGGAGATGCCGAGTACAGCGCCCTCGAGCATTATGTCAGCCAAGAACACCCCCTCCACGCCTATGCCCCATACCAGGGTCACTCCAACATCGCCACAGGCTGGTCTTCTAGTGGAGGCGACACCGGCGCTCCCCAGTCTGAAGCCCACGACACTTTCGGATCCCAGTTCCACCAGGTTGACAATCTGTGCGCTGCTGACTGGGCCGCACGCAACGGCTTCAATGGCTGGCATAATGGCAACGGCAACGGTGTCAAGGGTTGGTATAATAGCAACTGCAACGGCTTCAATGGCTGGCATAGTAGCAACGGCAATGGCAACAGCAACGGCAACGCGGGCGCAGGTGTCGATGTTAACGGAGGCGAAACCAAGAGGACGAAGAACAACAAGAAGAAGAAGAATAAGAAGAATAAGGGTAGAACGACCCGCAAGGACAGCACGCAGGACACTGGGGACGATGGCAACAAGGCTACCTCTGGACAAGAGCAGGACGACAACAACTCCGACTCGGAGTATCAGCTCGTCCGTCCTCCCGCTGGGGAGACGATGGTCGAGGTTGAGTAAGCCAGCGGGCAAGAGCGGGAACAAAGTACCTATGGAGGAATGAGCAGAGCTAAGCGAGCGTTTGAACGGGCGATGGTGTTTTGGCGTTACACTCATGTGTGTAATTGTGTAGGATGAAGGTATTCAAGTATTCGGGCCAATGGCGTTGAATAGACGTGATAATTGGTGGATATGGCGTTCCAAGGAAGGGAAATGTTCTACGGGACTTTTGTTTTTTATAGCACAGATGTGTTCAAGTTAATGTGGTCGCTTTTAAGGATAGGTAATTCGTCGAAATAATGCACTCATTGAACAATGTACCCCACACGCAATGATTACAGAGTCTGGAATAAAATCAGTCACATGATTCTCATTTGATCGTATTCTAATCCATCATGTCCATATTCACATAGGCCATTCCAAAGCCAGCTTCTTGAACACTTCTAATGCAGCCTCCTCAACCCCTCCACCAAACCCCGCACATCCTCCAGATCCACGCCGAGCCCCTCAATCGCCTTCTTCTGCACGTCTTCATCGACGTCCAAAAACCGCTCAATCAGCTCGCCGTCCACAAACCGCATCGGCTCTTCCTCTTCTCTGACCTGGTTCTTGAACGCGCGGTACTTTGCGAATTCCATGTCGCCCGGTGCGGCGACCAAGGTGCCGAGATTCGATTGCAGCGTGATGAGGAGATCGAGGTAGCTCTGGCCGATAAGGGCGAAGAGGTAGATTGAGCCTTCGACCTGTAGAAAGTGTTAGTAATGAGACAATGATGGCGAGAAAAGAATGAGCAAAGGGAGGACAGGGGGACTTACAGTTCCCATGAACGCGCGCGGAATAACTGCGGCGTCGGGTGCTGTTGCGACATCTATTCGCCGGATGCGATTGACCATTTCGCCTAATAGCATCTCACTCGAGACATGCAGCCGCCTCTTGTCATCTTCTGTGACGCCGTTGGGATCGCGGTATAGCACGATGAGATTGCCCTCAGCGTCGCTTTCGAGGTATGTGTTGGTGTCGACTTCGGCTACGGCTGTGGCCCATGTAACTTGGAAGTGTCGTGCGACTTCGACGAGCTTGTCTGGTAGGCCTGTCTCGCCGGGTTGGAATTCGACGACCACCATTGACTTCATCAGGTCTGCAATTGCGATTTGTGTGCCGTTGACGGTGATGTCGATGGGTGCTGTCGAGCAGCGGAAGGTGGCTGCTTTAACTAGATCGGGCTTGCTCTGTGTCCTGTACTCCACGTTGTATACGACAATAGTCTTGATCAAAGCAGCCACAATCTTGCCTTCGCACATGGCGAGGCATCTGCAGCCGCCTTTGACCGCGATCTCGGTGACGAGCTTGAATACTCTCTCTGGCGTGACTTCCAAGATGAGAATGCGGCCTCGTTCTGCTATGGTCTCTTGTTCGTCCAGATATGCCGTTCCGATTACGAAGCGCTCTGCTAGACCTCCAGATCCGTCGGGTAGCTCACATCGCATTACGCACTCAACAAGCTCATCTTCATTCAGTGCATATGTGTCGAGCTCCTTGAATTGAATCTCGTCCACCAGCTTGAAGTGGCTGAGCTGCAATTCTTCGCCGCCCTTCAGTATCCGCTTGATCGTTCCGAGACCGAACGCTTTCAAGCCCGGTGAGTAGGCTATCCTTCGAACAGTCTCGTCAACCTTGAGTGTCTGCACGTGCGTAGTTCTCTCGGTGTCCACGAGCGCTATTCGGAGATCTTCCGACGTAGCAATTGCGACTGATCCCGGGTAAGCCTCTGAGTCAAAAGGACAAACTGTTGTTGCGTTCTCTGCAGTCACTGCAGAGTATACAAGACGGCCTTCAGACGCATAGATGAGGGATGGATGCTCGCATGTTGCAAACACGTTGCTGAGACCGTTGCCCCGAGGTAGAGCGCGGAAGGTGGCCTCGCGCGTTCCTAGAACAATGCTCTTCCGTCCGGAAAGCTCGTTAGAGCTCGGGTTGTATGAATACGTTACCACGTTTCCGTCAGCCATGGCTGCGAAAAGGGTTGGTGGCTGGTCGGGGAAGATCTGGGTGAGTAGAAGTGACCGAGGTACGGAGTCCTCTGATATTTGCACCGTTTTGACCACTTCTAATGTGTCAAGAGAGCATATAGCGAGCTGCGAGTTCTGCCAAAATCCGATGAAGCACACGGCGCTTGATCCGGGTGGCAAAGCGATGCAAGCAACTTGGCTCTCAGCGCCAAACACCTTCTCGGTAGTGACCTTGAGGCCATCCATGCTGAGTGTCACCACTGAAACGCCGCCCAGCGAGACTAGAACATGGCTATCATTGATCGAGGCAGCCGTTATGGTTTGACCATCAACTGGAATCCACTCTGAAGTGATCATGCCACCCTCGAAATCGCAGATGCGAACTCGCCCGCTTGTGACTTGAATGAGTCGACCTTGTGATATGTTGGCCGCCGCAAGCGTCGTCTCTTCGAGCGCAATAGATGCGAGTTCTTCCACTTCTTCAACCTCACCTTGCGGGTCGAACTGGAAGACTCGTGTCTCGTTGATAAAGGTGACAAGCAAGGTGTCCTGGTGACTTGATGAAGCATTTGACTTAAAACCAAACAGACCTGTGATGTGCTCCATCTCGCCCAAGACTCCGAGATCCTCGAGACCCACGCCGCTTCTGACACTTCGGAGACTTCCGTCCTGAAATGCCCCACTGCCAGTGACGATTCGAGCCTGACCAGATGAGTATTCATTGGTCTGTCCCTCACCGGATCTGTTGCCCATGTCCATAATGGTAAAGTCGAGGACCGGCGCAATGTTCGAAAATGTCTGAACAATCTCCACTGACTTCTCAGTGATTCTGATAACCTGCGAATCGCCTTGATGTGAGCCAACAAAGACATAGCCGGCATCCAGATACACGAGCACAGATGCTCGAGAAGTCTGACCTATAACATCAAGCTTCCACGACTGCACCCTACTGCGGCCGTCTAGAATCAGCATGAGTAGGTATAATCGGCCATAGTCGTCCGCTAACACGAAGCGCTGCGCATCAACACGTTCCCAGGCTACGAAGATGGTTGCCTCGTCCAAAGGCTCGGTCTGCAGTTCTGTGGTCTCGTCATCGAAGTATGAGATGGACGTCTCCCCGATGACTATCAGGCCATGAGACGGCTCCTCGATCGGTATCAAGTGCGCGGCGCCTAGCTCGAGCTCCGCCCTGCAGACCTCTCCCTCCTCAAGCTCGACCTGGTCTCCGCCCTGGAACAAAAGTTCGCGCAACCTCAGCTTGACCTGGGAATGTGTATCTTCGTACAGCAGCGCCAGCTTTGGCTTATCCTCGAAGTTCCTCGGCCTCAGGAACGCTGAGGAGCGAACAAACATCTCAGAGAGCCTTACCGGTTGGGGCTCTCCGAGGTTGGCAATGTCTGGCTCCTGCTTCCTCTTCTTCCCTCTCTGTACGAGTGGAATGACGGTGACTATGCCTTCATATATCTCGAGCGTCATGAACCTCCCACTTGGATCTACATGGCACCGCTCGCCCGTTTGCGACTCGCGTGCAGCACTGTCGGCCACACTTGCGAATGACTTCTCCGTCTGTAGTTGCTTCTTATCGGCATTCCATGACAGCGTGAAGTACATGAATCGGTCGGTCCCCACGAAGAGGTGGTCGGTCGGTGATAGGGCCGGCCGGAGCTTCTGGAGCATCGTGACTTTGCCATAGATGGCTTTTTGGTGCTGTAGGGCGAGACCATCGGCGGTTTGTGTGTAGAACTCGAGTCGATTGGCCTTACTGGACCGACTGTGAGCTTCTCGCTATACCATACATGTGATTACTCACGCGACGACGAGACAGTCCTCGTCTTGGGCAAGGAAGTTCAGCTTGAGCGCATGCCGTACGCTGCTCGGCCGGTGAATGGGTGCGATGTATGCCATATTGGTGGCGTATCCGTTACAGCTGCGTCCAATGCATACAGAAAGCGAGGGTGGTGGAGAGTGTATGCTCTCAGGCTGCTCTCAAATGCCGTCATTAACTCCGGCCGAGCTGCACAGGCCCGCAGCTTGACGCGACTTTGCGCGCGGTGCCCCGCAACTTTTTACTTTGTCCTCGCAGCGTCTCCCACACATACACAACATGGCTCGTAAGACTGGCCTGAGATGACCCACATACACACGCTTTGATCTCGCATGCTAACGTCTGCGATTGACTCAGCAGCAATGGACGTTGAAGACGACGACCCCGTCGTTGCTGAATACGATGTCTATATAACGCCCGAGGCCGAGGCGCAACAGCTTTACGTCCTACAGTACTTGAACCGCCCGCCCGACCAGCCCTTCACCAAGGCGACAGAGAGCCAGCCGACCGCACTGCGCATCAAGAAAGACTCCGGCTTTGTTGAAGTCGACGTTCCCATTGACATCCACAACAACTACAACCGCCCTGCAGGCGTGCGATGGGGAGAGTCGATGCGCAAGACGAAGGGCTTCGGCCAGAGAGCCTTTGGCATCGCATCAGGCTTTGAGCGTACCATGCCCCGAAACACCAACCGACCTGGCGCCGGCGAAGGCGCACCCAGTGCACCAACCGCAGTAGAAGACGACGATAATTTCGAAGAATATGTCACCAACTTCGAGGATGCGAGCGAGAAAGGCCACGTACTGAATGTGCAGACATTCGGCGGGCAGATATTGAAAGACGACGGCAAAGGACCCAGCTACATGCTCGGTACCTTTCGCGATGGTAGGGTCACGCAGTGGAAAGGTGCGATGTGAACTGACGGAAGCGTAGAACAGCTCCACCTTACACGGCTGAACGGCCTCGTACAGCTCCGTACGCAGTTCCACCACATTGACGCCGCTGCTCAGCTCGAGGCCGTGAATCGGCGTCGCGAGAAGGAGTCGCAAGAAGGCGCAAAGCCCGCGGAGCCAAAAGCCTTCCTCCCTACAGTCAAGAAGACCGGCGGCGACACGGCAGCGGAACTGACGCAGGCCTTCATGAAGTCGGCGAACCAGGAAACGTGGCAAAAGCTAGACTATTTTGACGAAGATGTAGGTGACAATGGCATGGTGAGGTGCGCTCAACGCTGACTACTTCCCCAGTCGACCGAAGCATACACTTCCTACGGCGAGCGCCTCTTTCTTCCCGATGTCGCCGAAGCCCCAAAGCTTCACTCGCATCTCAACAACGATCAGTTCCTCGACGCCATTAGCGCCCCCTCAAGTGGCAAGGGCGGGAAAAAGAAGGTTACGAAGCGCACTGCCGAAGACCTGGTTGAGATTTCAGACTCCGACGAGGAAGAGGAGGAGGAGCCAAGCGTGAGTTGAGTAAGTGGATTTCGCGACCAGCAAAGAGAATCTGGCCCACAGCCGTACCATTACATACAACGAGATACCCATAGACCATTGCGAATGTTTCTGAATACACACTGCGGTCCCTGGCTCGAATGGCAGAGCCGATGAGGTAGTGATGGGTCGAGGAATAGGAACGAGGAGATCGTTGGCCAACGGAAAATTCACTTTCGAGCCAGGTCGTCCATCGAAGGATGCCATGTATGAAGTCATCCTCACCAAGACGGGTTGGAGGCCATTCCTTAAAACGTCAGTACTACGGCGTTTATGTAGCTCGTGGGACGAGAGATCGAAGCACGCTTGACCATCAGGCCAAGGAAACAATGAATCCAGAGTCGTTCGTGGTCAAAATTGAACTACAGATTCTATTCGCGGGCTTGTTTGTCACGAGTGCTACATAGTTGCTATATCTGGCTTAAGGTGGGGTTCCTGCTTTGGTAGTTATAATCGAGCTCCAGATACCCAGCAGAATAGCGAGGCAGGCTTCTGATGCAAGACTTTCTTCTCAGATTATGTTGAGAACTCAGTAAGACAAGTGATGACTCTTAGTCCGGAAGAGGTATTTAGGAAGAATGGTCAAAAGTGCGCATATCCTCTCGCTATGTGGCGAGGTCTTATGAAAGAAGCAGACCTTACCCTGCTTCAGATAAAAACACAGCGAGACTCGGCGAACAGTCAGAAATGGAAGCTATGTTACGATAGCCACAGTGCATTCCCGCCAGGTTCTTTTGCGTCGACGTTGGACATATCGCTTCATTTTGAGACTTTTCAACCAGTTGTCAAAGGCAGGAAACTTTAGCAGGACTTCTTCGTCGACATCAATTGCGAGGCCGTCAGCTACCTTTGCCGGAACTGGATAAATGTAACTTTGCAGTTCAAATTTTTGGTTATTCAAGACTGCGCGAAAAAAAAAAACAGGTAAAGCTGTGACGGAGTGAAGGGGTCTGTGACGATGCAAAAAGGGGATTTCTTAATTACGTGTGTAAGGAGCGTGCGTACGTTTGCCTTGGGGAGGGGTAAACCAGTTATGGTGAGGCGCAGCACAGCGAACACAGGCTACTCGAGATTGGTAACTGTGTGGTTGCCCTCGACATCATGGTAGTCAATTATCTTTCTCCTTTGATAATTGCTTTTGGTCTACAGATCTATAGTCCTCGCGCACCGTTTCGTTAGGAAGAGTCGAAAGATGCTCTGCAATATTTGTCGCAACAGTATGTAACTTTGCCCTTTAAAGGAAGTCACATAGACTGCGAGTGCCCCGTATACCTTCATCTCTACACTCTTAATTCGAATCTGACGTCGACAGTGCTTCGCGGTGGGCTGGGGACTGGAAACTCCTGGAATGGAAGCCTCGACCTGACGTTTAAGCACCATAGTGCATTAGAGTCGCTAAAGGAATCTGAAACGATAGGCTGCATTATCTGCAAGGTACTTGCAAAGAAGCTGAAGGAGCTTACGGAGCAAAGAGGGTTGGATTTTGCCGCGAGGAATAAAGATATTTGCATTCAAGCTAGACTATCACGGTTGGACGATCGGGACAATCTGGCTCTCAGAATTGACTCTCCAATTCTGGCCGAAATTCCTTACATGTACCGGCTGGACTTCCAACTACAGGAGACTCAGACCCTGCTTCGGACCTTTGCTCTCAAACCTACCAGTAAGTGTATACAAACTGCACCCTTCCCACCTTTTGTGACGACACGATCATTTTTTTCATAGCGAACAATCTGTATCTAACACCAACAGGCGACACGAGTACTTATCGGACTCCAGTATCAAAAAGCACCGGATCTGGTGAGGTTCTTGAACTATCAGCAACATGGATCCAGAACTGCACTTGCGCAGATCAATGGAACAGACCATGTCACCAGTGGTATCCGAAGCGATTACTCGATCTGACTGCCGTGAAAAATGCGAAAGGATTGACTGAGACCGTGGGCGGGGCGATCGTATCACAGCATAATGACCCGTATGGCGAAAAGATCAAACTCGTTGAAACGGCAATCAGCTTTCCAGGGCTGAAGAGCAAACAACACCCTCGTTACGTTACGCTATCGCACTGTTGGGGAACACCACAGGAGGGCAGACCACCGACAAAGGCTGTCGTCAAGCTGACCACACATAATGAAGAGATCTTGAGAAGAGACGGCATTGAACTGAGGGAACTCCCGAAGACGTTCCAAGAAGCCATACTCTTTGCGAGTGGTCTGGACCAAGTCGGCTACATGTGGATTGATTCCTTGTGTATCAAACAGAAGTCGTCAAGCCCTGGTGATGGTGTGCAAGTACTGGATAGCGATTGGCTTGAGCAATCTCGCATTATGAATAAAGTTTATGAGCAGTCCTATCTCAACATTTCGGCAACAGCCTCCAGAAACAGCGATGAAGGCTTGTTCCGTTCTCGAGATCCAAGTACCCTTTGGGAGGAAGAGGTCAATCTCAACTGGACAGGTCGCATGGAAGACCGCTCTCAGCTTGACAAGAGATTTGGTCGTCTGACACGATGCATGATCATTGACGTTTCTTTCTGGGAAGATCTGGTAGAGCAGGCGCCTGTCAACCAACGAGGGTGGGTCTTACAAGAGAGGATCATGTGTCCGCGTGTGCTCCATTTCTGCAAGAATCAGATTGCTTGGGAATGCAGAGAATTCCAACGTGCAGAAGGATATCCAGACGACGTACCCACATGGAAGAAAAAACTATCAGACATTGTCGACGAGGGACTGTTCAAAGGTCTGAGAAGGGAGGATGGAGAACGACTCCGACAAATCCGGCTGCAAGGCTTGGCAGACCCTGACAGAAATCTGCTCGATCTTCACGTCTTCGAACTGTGGAAACGCATTGTGGAGGTATATTCCCGAACCAAGTTGACCGTCTCCACGGACAAGCTCATTGCGCTGTCCGGAATTGCGAAGCGATTCTCAAAGATGTTTTCGAGCTATCCACGTTGTGAATACATTGCTGGAATGTGGTTAAGACCTAAACTTCTCGAGAGTCAGCTCTTATGGCAAGTGGAAACTGTTAAGGATGGTGTCCTGGAGAATCACTCCAGACGTGACCCGGAGATGGCACCTTCATTCTCATGGGCATCGTTGGACACTCCCCACGGCATCATTTGCGGAGAAATAACTGACTACGGAAAAGAGCGGTCAGAACAGCTTTTCTTTGAAGTTCAAGGCCATGAACTTGTCCTGGCGGACAAGGACAATGTGTTTGGTATGCTAGAGTCAGGACAAGGTCGACTTTGGCTACAAGCTCGGTACCTCAGGAAAATCGATATACACACAGGAAAATCGTCTTCTGACAATCTGTTCGGACACACTTGGTATGTGTCTACCGACACCGAAGATTCGCGCAAATTCCACAACCCTCTGGACGTTCCTCTCGTGATCTTCGACGCCCCAGAGCAGGACATCGACATCGGGAACGAGGGCGAGCTGTACTGTATGCCTGCAGCTTTTGGGGAGAGAACCGAGAGCCCCAACCAGCGAGCCCTGTTCTGCTTGCTGCTGAAGCTCCTAAAAGAACAACAAAACGGCTGTAGGTCCTTCAAACGTTTTGGCATGACAAAGTTGTTTGATTTCCAGCATAGTGGTACGCTCAAAGCATTGCGAGAGGAAGGGACGAAGGAAAGAATATGTTTGTGTTGAAAGTTATCCTGTCGACATGCGGGGTGTCGGACTCCCGATATCGAACGCGTACCTGTACCATAACTGCGAAGATCTGCGCTTCGTGACGGTGGAACATAAACAACGGTTGTGCTGTGTGCCCATGTACTTGGTGTTCTTCCTCAGATAAGTCGATCCGTGTGATTGATGAGGCCAACGAGAAAAGGGCACGGTCCAGCATTAGTCAGCGCGGCTGGAATTGCTTACCCTGGAAGAAAATCTTCCTCGCTTTGTAAACTCACAAAACCTTCACTCTGAGCTTTCCACCAGGGGCACAATACTCCAGCAAGGCCTTCGATCCTTGCACTAGCCTCACAATGAGTTGAAAGGCCACAGCACTTGCCGTGTGGCCGGCGATGTACTTCCTTCTAATGGTCAATCCTTGACCCGCGACACCTCGGCTCTGCGAATCCCACCAAGAGCGGAGACCGCATCCAACCGTGCCCGCAACACGGCTTGTCTTTCAACCTCGTTGAAAGTCCACACTCATACCGGTATACCACACAATGAGGACGATATCAGCTGCTGCCTCGCCTTTGCGAAGGATCTGCTCGACGGCTGTGCAACATGCATCGAGGAGAAATTTCTCGAGCTCGTACAACCTTCAAGCCACATGGGGTTTCATAGGTCTAGGACGCATGGGTTAGTTACCGTCCAGCTCACATGACTGCATAGCATGCTAACAGAAGTGTAGGTTACAACATGGCCAACAACCTTCGAGCTAAGATTCCCGCCGAGGACACTCTCTTCGTCCATGATGTGAATACTGCCGCAACAAAGACGTTCCTTGAGGAACACCCCCAAGGCGTCCGTGTCGCAGACAATGTTCGAGAAGTCGCCGAGAAAGCTGTAAGTCCACACAATCCGCCAGCCGCCCTTGCATGATGATCTTTATTTCTATGTTTTAATTCATGATCTAAGTTGGGAGCCACTTGTGGCTCCTTTTCTGATTACAAACCACAGCCAATCCTCTGATGCACTTACACAACCTCCGCGTTACCATGTCTTAAGTCAAGGATACAGTGACTGACATGACACAGGAAACCATCATCACATCTCTGCCAGAGCCCAGACATGTCAAGGCTGTCTTCAACGAGATGCTTGAGCCAGCAACTCTCCTCACAGATGGCTTTGTCAACAAAGAGCGCTTGTTCATCGACTGCTCAACTATTGACCCCATGACATCTGGGGAAGTAGCCGAAGCTGCGCGCTCCTCAGGCCAGGGTATTTTCATTGATGCCCCAATGTCTGGCGGCGTCGTTGGCGCTCAGGCAGGCACTCTCACATTCATGATCGGAGCTGCGCCTGAGGTGGTCGACCGAGCTACTGCCGTGCTCTCTTTGATGGGTCGAAGGGTGCTCCACCTTGGTGACCAAGGCGCTGGCCTAAAAGGCAAGCTTGCCAACAATTATCTGCTCGCGCTCAACAACATTGCGACTGCGGAGGCAATGAGCATGGGTATCAAATGGGGTCTTGATCCGAAAGCGCTGGCTGGTATGATCAACATCAGCACTGGCAAGTGCTGGCCGAGCGAGGTCAACAATCCTGTGCCCGGTGTTATTGAAGGGTCACCAGCATCAAGAGGTTATGAGGGTGGCTTTGGCGTTGCTCTCGCAAACAAGGATCTGAAGCTTGCCCTCAAGGCTGCTGCTGAAGCCGACGTCAAGCTCGCGCTTGGTGAGCCCGCTGCAGCTTTGTATGAGGCCGCAGAGAATGATGCAAACTGCAAAGGAAAAGACTTCTCAGTCGTCTACCGCTACCTAGGAGGCAAAGAATAGTAATTGACAGTCTCCAATTATGCAATCGTGCCCCACCGTGTGTACTTTGCCATCTGCTGTTTGTAGTACTCACGAGGTGGAGTGGGCAGAGTGTGCTTGGTCACGAGCGTGTGGCTCAGCGCGATGCCTGCGCCACCGCCACAACGCGTCATCGTGAGACGCCGAGTGACTTGCGCAGCTCAGGCGGCAGTGTACGTCCACCACATCGCGCAAACCGATCCCTCATCGTCATCAAAACTCTCTCACAAATCAATACCCACGATCTTCATCACCATGTGCGGCTCCGACTGCTTCTTGATGCTCCTCAGCGTGCTCTTCCCACCCGTAGGAGGTAAGTCGCGCTCACAGCCTTCTAGGCACCAGCATGATGCCAACCTGAAGATTTGTACATGGCAACTAACACTACCTCTAGTATGGGTGAAGAAGGGCATCTGCAGCGCCGACTCCATCATAAACCTCGCCCTCTGCTGCCTCGGCTTCCTGCCCGGCCTGCTGCACGCCTGGTACATCATCCTCCAAAATCCCGAGACGTATGAGCAGTACCAGCAAGTGCCCGACCACGAGCGCGGTGACGGACGCACAACATACTATGTCATCACACACGAGCAGCCCGGCCGACAGGCAGGACAACCCAACTACGGCACAGTTGGCAGCCAGCCCAGCAACGGGCAGTTTCCGGGCCAGCAGAGTGGTGGTGTAGGAAGCTTTGGTGGACAGCAGCAGAAGAACACAAAGGCGGGCAAGGGCGCGAAACCTGCCGCGCCGCAGCCTGAAGGTGGTGAGGGTAGCTCGAACACGCACGATGGTCCACCGCCGACCTATGCGGATGTTATCAAGGGCGATCATAAGGTGCAGGACCCGTAGATGCTAGATACTGCGCCTTGGATTCTGTCGGAGTTTCTTGGCATCAGAACGACTTGGGACGAGATGCGCGGTAATGGAACTCGATGCATATGGTTGTTACGTACCTGGAGTGCTGACCTTGGCGTTCATTCTTTGTGTCTGATGGATTTCGAATATGATGATGGCCGCCGAGTTTTGCAAAGGGAGGTTGCGCCCTTTTGGCAGTAGTCGTTAATTGTTCATTATACTATCTCATCCATGCCTTTTTTGCAGCTCACACACTTAGAGAAAGTGTTATATGCAACCTACCTAAGAATTAAGTTGACCATTCAGAGAACGGCATGACAGATGCCAAAAATGTTCTATCCATTGACGAATCGCTTCGCTTTCCCCGTAAAGAGAATGTAGCTACTTGTGGCTGCGGGCGCGAATACGTCATCCTACGAGACGAGCTCATCTGGTGGCTGCAGGGTCTCTAGCGCCCTTGCAGCTGTTCCCTTAGGTGTCTTGCTAGCACGAAAGAAGCACATCAAGGGACGTAAGTCTAGACTACGCCTCCAAGATGCACAATCAAATACACGCAATCGCGCAACGCCGACCCCTTGACGAGCTGAATTGCGTATGTACGCGCATCAACGAGCTGCGACAAAGGTGCTGCGGTCTCATGAAGGCCCGAAGAGATTGCATTAGAGTGCCTGGGATCATCGCAGGGGAAGAAAGCAAGGAAAGTGTTATGGAAAAGGCACCATACAGATGCCTCGGAGCGATCTGCGCGATGTGCCGGTCGCACAACGCAACGTTTCAGGCAACGAACCAGTGAGGAATAAGCATTGCAGCCGAGAGCCCAGCGTCATGCCCAGCACTCGCATGCGCTGTTCCAAGGCGTGTCAAGCCAGTCAAGCCTCCCAAGCTGCAGGCTTGAAATGGTGACATCAAGCTTGTTTCCGTGGAGGTGTCGCAACACCACAAGCACTTAAACTGATGATTTGCATTTTCCGTCAACGTTTCGCCTGCGCTTATTGACTCCGCCTCTGAAAGTCTTTTCCATCGATCGTCCCGTCCTGTGGCTGTGCGAAAGTAAATACGCGCCACCGCTCTCGCACGATCATCTCCGCGTCAACATACCGTTGGTTTAATTACCTGACGACATCCCTTACTCCTTTCAACTCACCACGCCGGTTCTCTCAAAGGCATCCATAAGGCAACGGTTCCCAGATCGCATTCAGCCACTACTCCTGCGCCTCCTGTACCCCGGATTTATCCCGTACAACAGTGCGCGTTTGTTCATCCAAACATAACCAGCGCCTCCATTCCAACGATTTTCGCCCCCAACGACCGTTCGAAGCCCTTACTGTTGCCTCTTTAGGTATTCCCAAACAATCAAACTTAAGCAGTTTAAAGTCACCGACATCTCGGTCGGCTGTCTTTGCAGTACCAGGGTCACCTGAAGTTGGCGCAGCCGCCACGCAATCGAGCCCAAATGCGTAAGTGGAGCCTTATTACCTCCGAGCGAGTGATCGGTTGTGACACCTCGCCTTCCGCGGCTTCCATCAACCTCTTATCTGCAACATGGACTGACTCAACATCATGTCATTAGACGCAGTACGAAGACAAGCGCATCGTGTCGCATCGTCCAACGGTGGCGATGGCGCAATGAACTACAACCCTTTCGCCCGGACTCGATCAAGAGACTCGACAGCCGACATCGAGAATAATGTGCACCGAACTAGGTCAACGCGGTCCGAGGCCGCAGTACCTACCATCGAGGAGCAACAGCGTTTCGAGACCAGGGAGGCTGAGAAAGAGTTTGGAAGTCAAAAGCACCACAATACAGAACCTACGCCTACCTCTGCGACCGCAACTAATGGCTTCGCAACACTACCAGAGTCGTCGACAGAGAAGGAGGCTCTGCGCCAGACAAATGGTCACAAGGACTCCAATGACAGCACCGTAGCTGCGTCGAGTGATGTCAACAGTGAGGGTGTAACGAAGCGGGCCAAGTTCAAGGGCATTTTCCGCAAAGATCATCACGATGATCTCGTAGACAGTGAGCTCACTCGTGTCGACTCTGATCAGCTGTCATTAGAGGAGCGAAAGAAGAGGGCGCATAAGAAGAAGATTCCTGTTGGCGCACAGATCCGATTCGTTCTTTTCGGCGCGTGGATCAACGTCTTGCTCATCTTCGTGCCAATCGGCTTCGCTGTCTTTTACGCCCATCTCAAGCCTGTTCCGGTCTTCATCATCAATTTCATCGCAATCATCCCGCTGGCGGCTATGCTGAGTAACGCGACTGAAGAACTGGCCATTCGAGTCGGTGAAACCCTTGGTGGACTGTTGAACGCCACTTTCGGAAATGCGGTCGAACTCATTGTCTCCGTCCAGGCTTTGATCAAAGATGAAATCACCATCGTCAAAACCTCGCTCATTGGTAGTATGTTGTCGAACTTGCTACTTGTCTTGGGCATGTCATTTTTCCTCGGTGGTGTCAATCGACTGGAGCAGTTCTTCAACGTCACAGTCGCTCAGACTGCCGCATCTCTGCTCGCGCTTTCGATCGCATCTTTGATCATCCCGACTGTCTTCCACAACATGATTGCTGAAGATAATATCATAGCTGGTGACGCTAAGAAGAACCAGGAGCTAGTAAGTTTGACTCAAGTACCTATTTGGACCCCACTAACATAATATAGTCGCGCGGAACTGCCTTTATTCTTCTATTCGTCTATGCTTGCTACCTAACCTTCCAACTCAAAACCCACTCCGCCATGTACAATGCCCCAAGTCAGAAGGTCGCTAAGCGCAAGTCTGGAAAGAAGGCTGAGGGTGAGGCCAATCGTGGCATCGCAGCTATCGGCGCTGGCACAGCTGCGGCAGCAGGCGGGGGAGTGAACAACCAAACCCTATTCAAGAACCCAGACGAAGACCATGCGGACAATCAAGAGGAGGACGATTTTGAGACCCCCAGCCTATCCGTCATCGGCGCGCTCGTCACTCTCGCTATTTCCACCACCCTTGTTGCATTCTGTTCTGAGTTCATGGTCAGCAGTATCGACGGCCTCACCGCATCTGGCGCCATTTCCACCACATTCGTTGGTCTTATTCTGCTGCCAATTGTCGGAAACGCCGCTGAGCATGCAACTGCCGTCACTGTCGCTATCAAGGACAAGATGGACTTGTCCATCGGTGTGGCTGTCGGATCGAGCATGCAAATCGCTCTCTTGGTCTTCCCGCTCATTGTCATCCTCGGCTGGATTCTGGGCAAGGACTGCATGACGCTTTACTTTGATACATTCCAGATCGCAACACTGTTTGTTTCGGTTCTGCTGGTCAATTACTTGATCCAGGACGGCAAGTCTCGTAAGTACAAACGCACCGAGATTCCGCGAGGGCTGTTGCTAACATGTTGACAGACTGGCTTGAAGGCGTGCTGCTCATGTCGTCGTATATCATCATCGCTTTGGCTGCTTGGTTCTACCCGAACATCGAGGAGAATCAGTGCTAGTGAGATGATGAGTTTTCCTTGTTCATTGTACTGTCTGTCGGCAATTCTGTTGTTTATGTTGCCCTATCTTTTGTCTCAGATACCCCAAAGTGTACATCTGGTGTAACGATCTACTACATAATTTGAATATACGTTTAATTTCCAACGTCTACTTCGTTCCTGTTCATGCTTATGTGTGTGGGGCTTTGTCGACGATGTTGTCTCGCTCCTTCCTCCATTCGCTGGTATGACGTACCTCCCTTCCCTCATTATAAACAGGTACTAACACATCTCAAAATTTCAACACATGTTGCCGCATACAACACTACATGCTTCAGCCAACATCAAACTCATGAGTGTGCCAGGAGTAACTCGGTACACTCCACTGTACGGCAAACGGCCAGTCGTTTGTTCTTCTCACACGAACCTGCCTTCACCTCGAGTTGGCCGCGGGCTATCAGGTGGCACATGATGCGGCGAGAGCATGGGCGCCGCTTCTCTTACCTGGAGAGAGGTTGCGCGCCTTGCCGACAGCGTTGGAGGGGCATATAAAGAGTTCATGCCGTCGCCGCTGGCACTCTTCCTCCATCTCCCCTTTCCGACTCTTTCTCTACCACAAGCGCGCTCGACAATAAATCAGCAAACAGTGCACCTTAACAACCGCTCTTTAGCTTGATTTGCGCTGTTCACCTTGGACAGGCTTCAGAAAGCTGAGAATACCCGACTTCCGATTCGACACTTCGGTCTAGCTTCACGGTACGCATTATACAAGCACGACGGCCGCAGTATTGATGATAGTTCCAGATAGCCATGGCGGAGCCCGATCCTACGAGCATCGACTCAGGCGATGTGCATCATGGGCCGCCAGAGACATTGCCTACTCCTGCAGAAACCACAAATGACGAAAGTCAGGACGTGATGTCGGTCCAAAATTTCGACAACGACGAGGAAGCTCCGCCTACCGAGGACAGCACCGCTCTTGATTCACACGACGCCCCCGACAAGACGGCAGAGACTATCCTCGATCAACAGACCGGCCCCGGTGCTGTCATAGAAGACATCAACGACAACGAAGAAGACATGGACGACTTTCCTGGAGATAGTCAGGATATAGTCATGGACACAATCGAACAAGAGCTTGGTCTTGAGCGTGGCTCACTCGATCCTGGTGCGGCAGAGGGCACCGCGGCTGAACAAAGCGACCCCGAAGAGCAAGAAGACACCGCTATGGCTGACGACGATGACCACTTGCCTATTCAGGTTGACGCCGCCGCCATGGGCCGCGACGTGGAAGAGCAACAGAGTCGGATCGACACCGACATGAGTAATGCCGAAACAGAGATCGGGGATGGTGTAAACCATCCATCTCAAGAGATATATGAGCCTCCTCAAGACGTAGACTCAATGAACGAGGATGCCCAAGAAGACCCTGAGCGTATAAGAGCGAACCAGCCTCGGATGCAGCCAAATGGCGCGAGCAACTTTCAACCATCTCAAGTGAACGACGATGATGGCGACAACGACTCCTCATCCCTCTTTGTAGCTGAGCATACTCCTTCCACCCCTCAGCCTTCGATGCACCACGGCGTTTTCTCGAACATGCCACCTCCTTCTCGTCCTTCCACGACGCCTTCAGTGCCAGGTAACTCTACATACGCCAGGATCCGCAACATGCAGAAGAAGCTTGCCGAAAAGAAGAATGCCGACATGAAAAGGCAGGCTGCGCAACGATTCCAAGCAAATCCGGACAGTGAAAACTATCTGGAGGCTATCTTGTCTCCAATCACGCCACCAGCCTCAATGCCCGGTCCTCAGGTGGACGAAGATGAAGTAGCGCACAGACAAGCGAAGGCCGAATACTCGAAGAAAAAGCATTACTATGATGAGCTTCGACGCAAGAATGGCAAGCTGACCTTCCGACAAGATGTGGAGTGGATGAAGGTCAAAGGCGCGGAAGCTGCTCGACTGAAGAAGCGCGCCCGTGATCTCGCGAAGGCTCATCAAGAAGAGGACAGCGCCGAGCCTGATCTATTTCCCGAAGCACGACTCCAAACTGAAAATCGCGAGAGAGCGGAAGACTCGGAAGATCCCTGGGACAATGACTCGTTTGGGACTTCCAACAAGCGTCGGCGTCGAGAAATGCCGCAGAAGTCGCCGAAGATGGTATCAATGCAAGAGGCCGAACTGCAGAGTATGAGAGTGGCGCTAGAGGCTGATGAAGACGTGCCAAAGAAGAAGAAGCGAAAGTGCCAGACCTCAGACGACGAGTCTCAAGACACTCGCGTCAGTGCCAAGGGTAAAAGCAAGGGCAAGGGCAAAGCTGCGGCGAAACCGAAGTCTGCAGCCACCAGGGCGAAAGCAGGGCCAAAAGTCGCAAGCGGCGGGAGAAAGACAGCAAAAGAGAAACGCACTATTGACCATGCCATCAAACAGGCCAGCTCATTGTTCAACGCCAATGTCTTCGAGCAGCAAGCTGGTGAAGGAGAGAGGGATCAGCCAACTTTCAGATCCAGAAATAAGACAGATGCTCTCAAGGAACTTA
The DNA here is from genome assembly GCA_020744225.1 of Paraphoma chrysanthemicola. NCBI lineage: Eukaryota > Fungi > Ascomycota > Dothideomycetes > Pleosporales > Phaeosphaeriaceae > Paraphoma > Paraphoma chrysanthemicola. The sequence goes on from JAGMWG010000016.1 coordinate 696,933, forward strand.
TTGCAAGTGTTCCCCTAGAAGAAAAGAAACAAATTCGGACGGACATGAACGTTTTGCTTGCAGCCACCAGAGACTTTGATGGCAAAGGTTCGGTCAAGCTTGATGGGGGCAATTGGGTGGTTAAGGGGATGAAGACTTCCTTGAAAGGCTATCAAATCCTTGGAAGCGCCTTCATGCGTCGTCGCGAGAACGCGGAAGACGAGCCGAAAGGCGGACTCATGGCCGATCAGATGGGGCTGGGGAAAACACTGATGATGCTTGCCAACATCGTCAACGGTCAGCCTCCAAAAGGCCAGCACCCTCGGACCACCCTTCTAGTTGCCAGTCCTGCACTTTTAACGCAGTGGGGTAAAGAAATCGAGCAGCATACGAATTACGGACTCAAAATCATGCGCTACAGCTCTGGCAATCGCCTCGACTCCAACCAGCCCTTCGAAGTCCTTAAGCATCACGATATCATTCTCACTACCTATAATGAGATAATGAGATCGTATCCTAAGAATGAGCCACCCATCGATTGTCAGACGGCAGAGCAGAAGATCGCGTGGTGGAAATCTGTCTATGAGAACCAGCGCGGCGTTCTGCATCGCATGATGTTCCTGCGTGTCGTTCTTGACGAGGCCCAGGCGATCAAGAGTCATATCAGCAGGACGTCAATCGCTTGTCGTGCACTGATGGCAAAGCACAAGTGGGCCTTGAGTGGTACTCCCATTCTGAATAGTCTTACGGAGCTGTACCCGTACTTCAAGTTCCTCGGTGTCCCGCATACCGGCAGTTTCAAGATCTTTAAGCACAACTACTGCGACACCAAGGATTCCGAGAACACCGAGCGCCTGCTCGTTCGCCTTTCCCAATTCATGATTCGACGTACACATGCCGATAGAATGTTCAATGCCCCTATCCTGAAGCTTCCACAGGCCGACCAGGGCACTTTCTGGTGCGAATTCAACCCTGTCGAGCGCTGTGTGTACGACATTGTGCGCCAGCGCTTTGCCAGGAACATCAACATGTGGCAGAAGAAGGGTGAGCTAGAGAAGTCTTACAGCAACGCTCTAGTGATGCTTCTTCGACTCCGGCAGTTGACTGCTCACATCCTGATGTTGCAATTCGTCATGAGAGATCTCCTGGAAGTTGAAGACATTGAGCGCATCAAAGACGTGGTCCAAGAGCAGTCAGCCAGCAGCAGCACTCCGAGTGGCCGCACTATTATTGCGATTCGCAAGCAGCTTGAGAAACACGCGATCGAAGAGAAGAAGAAAGCCGCAGCCAGAGCTGCGAAAGCTGCGGCGAAGGCTGCTGCAAAGGAAGCTGGACGAGTATACGTGGATGATACAGGAGATGAGGCGGACGTACCTGAGGAGGATGTAAGCGAAGAAGAAGTACTAGAGCTCGAGGAAGAGGAGGAATTCCAAGGCCAGCCCACCGGCCAGGTCGGTGCAGGCAAAGGCGGAAGCGGTAAGACCTTCGGCAAAGATTATAATTTCAAGCCCTACCTTCGAAGCCTTAAGGTAGGAAAGAGCTGGGAGAAAGCGAAGAAGCGAGCCAAATGCAGCTGGTGCGATGAACCACCCAAGAAGCCCTGGATCACCAGCTGTGGCCATCTCATTTGCGAGCAACCATGTCTAGAACTGGAATATTTAGCAGCCGCAGAGCTGGAGAATGATCGAGCTCCTTGCAAGGCTTGTGGTATCACTCCCACGTCCGTCATCGAGTTTGAGATGGACGAGGATAACGAGTTCGAGCCTGTTGCAACAGGCACCCGAGCCAAGAAGGCGTCGAAGGCGGCAAAGCAGCGCGAGCGTCGCGATCGCGAAGACATTGCAGAGGACTGGCTTTCTCATGCTGGCGAGGAGGTGCTGCCTTCTGCGAAGACGCTGGCGATCAAGGCGCAGGTGCTGAATTGGACGAGAGAGGATCCGAAGGTCAAAATAATCATCTACACGCAATTTCTTGCCATGTAAGTCATCCAATAGACGGGATCGAGGCAAGAAAGCTTACACCTTCCAGGATCCGCATTCTAGGCAAGATATGCCAGAAGGAGGGTTGGCAGGCCGAACAGGTACGTCTTGCACCCCTCTGTCTATCTTCAGCACTATTTCGAGATGGCTCATGGCGTTATTCTACGCCGCGAGGACCTTCAGCCTACCTGATCACCTCAAACGCATACTGATCAACGTGTACAGTACATGGGTACCATGAGCTTCACTGCGCGCGACAAAGCCATCAGCAACTTCGCAACAAACGAGAAATGCAATATTCTCCTCGCGTCCCTACGCGCCGGCGGCCGTGAGTATCTCTCCTCGCCACAATATCACCCTTACTAACACACGAAAACAGTCGGCCTCAACCTTACCATGGCGTCGCGCGTCATCATGGTTGACCCATGGTGGAACTCTGCCTCTGAACAACAAGCGTTCTGCCGCGTGTTCCGCATCGGCCAGAAAGAGGAGACATACATGTCTCGGCTCTGCGTCAAGAACACAGTTGACGCGCGCCTGATTGAGATGCAGGAGCGCAAGGAGAAGGAGATTAGCGAGGTTATGGAGGATGACGGCGAGCGCATGAAGACGTGAGTTTTGCTCTTGGATCTTCCTGGAGAGTCGATGCTAACGGCGATGTAGGATGAGTGTGGTCGATCTCATGCGTCTGTTTGGCAACTTGGATGAGGATGCCGAGGGCAAGCCGTTCATCTTGGTGGACAATCCGGATCCGAGGGGCGGCTTCAGGGCAGATCGGGATGATGAGGGCTTTGCGGACGAGATCTAGATTGGTTCAGGGAAATTGGTGGTTGTGACTGCGAGTGGCTTCAGGATGCAATTTCTAGGTTTTCTTTTCATCATGGTTTGGCAAGTGCCAGCTGGAGCACTTCTGGGATGTCAAGACCTGTGGGCCAGGGTCTGATTCTAATCCATTGAGAGCTCGAGGCTGTTTCAGCCATCTCATATCGATGCTCTGTAGCGTACCAATACAAAAGTCCCTGTAATCAGTTGACATCTTCCATGCTACAGCTGTTCAGGTGAAAATGGTGGACTGATGGTTTGAGCAGGCTTCCCTCGGCACATGTAGAGGGCATCTCCGCTCCGCAGTCGTGATTACAAAAAGCAAGCCGTGGGGTGCCTGAGGATATGGCGCCTTCCTTATGCCCTCATCGAGATGGCCCTGCAGCTACAGCATAGTCGTCCGGCATGTTGATGCTGGAGGGCTGACGTCGCGATAAGGGCCCAGGGTCGGCCAATCACAGGCGTGATGATAGCGAAAGCCATGGCGTGGGCGCTGGATGGCAGTTCTCTCATACACAAAAGCGACCTGCGCAACGCGTCTGCTATCGCTTGGGATCACGCTCGGCAGCATGTTGAGGCCGTGTCCGGGACGCCCAAACTGTGACCACCACCCGCCTCTGGTCGCTGATTAATGGCACTCCGCTGAGCGACGAGGGCTGTTTCTGCTGCTGTCACCTGTCAGAGAAGGAACGCGCCCCGCCGACTCGAACCCCACACTTTGTGTTCGCTGAACCCTCGACGCCTGCCATGGACACCAACGCGACGGATGCGCAGCCGCCCGACACGCCGGCAAAGAAGGGACGGCGCAGCAAGAAGGACGGCAGCGGCGACGATGGGAAGAAGCGCAGGTGCATTTCAAGCGCCTGTGTGCCCTGCAGGAAGAGGAAGAGCAAGGTATGTAACCAATCTTGGCCCAGTGTGCTTTCTCCGGTGAAGGGGAAGAGTATCTCCGGATCAGCACAGCACGCGCAGCACCACCACAGATTACTATGGTGCACGGCTGTATGCAGTATGCCATCGCGTGCTTACACACATCCAGTGCGACGGCACCACCCCAGCATGCTCCGCGTGCGCCGCCGTCTACAACACGGAATGCGTCTACGACCTCAACTCCGACCATCGGCGCAAAGGCGTCTACAAGAAGGACATTGACAACCTCAAGACGCGCAACTCGACCCTGCAGACGCTCATCCAGGCCATCCTAAACTACCCGGAGGACGAAGTCGGCGACCTCGTCCAGCAGATCCGCACCTGCGAGAGCCTGGACGCCGTTGCAGAGGCCATCATCGCAAAGGAGAATGGCGAGGTCGACGACGATGAGCAGATCAGCCCGGCGTCCACCCCGCCGCTGGGGCCGCAGCATCCGACCTTTGAGAGCCAGCTGAGCGGGAAGATGGGCGAGCTGCGGCTCGAGGACGGCTCGACGCGCTACATTGGCGGCACCTCGCACCTCATATACCTCGACCGCTCCAGCGATGCCGCCGAATCGCCCGACACGTACCCGGAAGAGTACCCGCAGACCGAGGACCCCTTCTGCTCGTGGACGAGCGTCACAAAGGACCCCGAGCTGGTGCAGCACCTCATCAGCATGTACTTTTGTTGGCACTACAGCTTCTTTACAACGCTATCCAAGAACCTCTTCCTGCAGGAGTTCAGACTGGGCAAGCCACCACGGGGCTCCGGCCGACGCATGCAGTACTGCACGCCACTGCTGGTGAATGCCATGCTGGCTCTAGGGTGTCACTTCTCCTCGTGGCCTGGAGCGCGCGCAGTCCGCGACGACTCGGCGACCGCTGGCGACCACTTCTTCAAGGAGACGAAGAAGCTGATCATGGAAGGTGACCTCCACGAAGTGCCATCGCTCGCCACGGTGCAAGCCCTTGCGCTCATGTCAGTGCGGGAAGCCGGCTGTGGTAGAGAGGCGAAGGGGTGGGTATACAGCGGCATGAGCTTCCGCATGGCCTGCGATCTCGGCCTCAACCTCGGCATGCACAGCAAAGGCAACATGGACGAGACCGAAGAAGATGCCCGGCGCATCACCTTCTGGGGCTGCTTCTTATTTGACAAGTGCTGGAGCAACTACCTCGGCCGGTTACCGCAGCTGCACAACACCATGGTGACCGTGCCCAAGTTTGAAGTCTTTCCCGTCGAAGACGCCGAGACGTGGAGTGCTGTGACCGACTCTGGCATCAGCCAAGCACACTCGCAGCCAAGCAGGACACGAGCCATTGCATTGCAGATCTCCAAGCTCTGCGAGATATCCAGCGATCTCATGAACTTCTTCTACAACCCGATTGACATGGACAAGGCCAAGGGCAAGCAGGCTGAGCTAAAGAAGCTTAGCGAGATACACATGCGATTAGAGACATGGAGACGAGAACTGCCAAAGGAGCTGGAGCCCAAAGAGGGCGGCCTGCCGCACATGCTCGTCATGCAGTAAGTTCTGACCTCAGTCACGTGGAGTCGTCTTGTTCTAACACAATCGCAGCATGTTCTTCCAGCTGCTCTACATCCATCTGTTCCGCCCGTTCCTCAAATACAATCCCAACAACTCGCCATTACCTGCCCACGTCTCGCCACGAAAGCTGTGCACCCAGGCTGCCTCTATGATCTCCAAGCTGCTTCGGCTATACAAGCGATCACACGGACTGCGACAGATCTGCAATATCTGTGTCTACATTACCCACTCAGCTTGCACAATACACCTCCTCAATCTGCCCGAGAAGAACGCCAAACGAGACATCATCCACGGCGTGAAGCACCTCGAGGAGATTGCCGAAGGCTGGCTATGCGCACGCCGAACCCTAGGTATCCTCAGCGTCCTGGCCCAGCGCTGGAAGGTCGACTTACCAGAAGAGGCCGCTGCCGTCCTCAAGCGCACCGACGCCAAGTTTGGCCCTTGGAGTGAGATCAGCACACCAAAGCCTAGCTACCGCGAGCCGGACAAGATCGAGGAGCACCCATCGCCCGCCGATCAGGCTTCGCCATCCCTACAGCCATACAGCATGAACATTGCGACCGTCACGACACCTCAGTACGTGAACAGGATACCGCACAACAACACTTCCGTAAGCATAGATCCCTACGCGCGTTCTCACGAGGCCATGCCTCCATCCGATCCAAATGCTCTGGCTTACACGCAAACCCAGCACCACTCCACGCCGCAGTCGACCAACTTCAATCCCGCCACCCCCGCATCTACGCAAGCGCGACAGTCCGTTGACGGACAGAGCACTGCTGGTAACTCTCCGAGTCAGCTTTTTGGTGGTGTCGATCAATTAATCCGTGAAGGTCAAGACTGGATCTTCCGTGACCAGACACAGCTGGCGAACGGTTTCGAGAATTGGCATCCTGGCAGCATCGACGATATTGCTTCCTGGTTCGCGAGCACGCAGTCCCCGACCAACGGCTACCCTGCGCCTGGGGTTAGTGCACCGATGAACGGTGGGCCCGTGGGTGGGGCTCGGCCAAACGGCTTTCCGGCGAACCTGCAGGCGAACGGTGATTTGCCTGCCAATGGCGCAAATGGGGTTAACGGCATAACTGGTCTACAAGGCTTCACGTACGACGAGTCGACGTGGTACAATGAGTATCAATGAGTGTTGTACAATAGCACCGTCCTTGGATATGTCTGTGTGCTTTCTAAGCCCATGATTATTATTATAGCATCTACGTTCAAGCAGCGGATCGGCGAAAAGGCGAAACAAGGAAGACAAAGGTTCAATGGCAATTGAGCTATTGCTAATTCAAGTTTATGAGATATGTTCACGATTTACTCTTTATCTCGTTTCATCTAGACACCAAAGTCAAATCCCGTGGGTATCACGCTCCCTTCGTCTCCAAGACAACCTTTCACATCCCATCCTTCCCACAACACACAACCCCAAGAACCCCCCTCCTAACCTTCGCCCTCCACCCCCGCGCCTTCTTCATCTCCATCACCCTCCTCACAGTCTCAGCATACTCCTCATCCCGTTGCCGTTCCTCAGTCGTCCTCTCATCTTTTCCCTCCTCCTCCTCCTCCCCTCCCCCTTGCGCCCCTCCACCAACAACACCACCATTCTCATACCCGTTCCCGAAACCTTCGATTCTACTCTCGCTCAGTGCGCCGTTTGCATCAACGAGTAATCCCGCTTGCGAGGATTGGGATTGCGCGTATAAGCTAGGGCCGTCGAGGTCGAAGTGTTCGGTGAACCGCGATCGTTGAGATGCGGCGCTTTGGCGTCCTGTCTGATGTCTCGTGCTGTTGACGGGTGTTGATGGTGGAGGGGAAGGTGGAGCGGGACTAGTTCTCGCACTTTGAATAGGTGTTGGGGTCCGAGGAAGCGGGATTCGAGACGCGAGGCCAAGGAGGGCGGGTGTATTGCAGCGCGTCAAGGGAGGAAGGGAAGATAGATCTGTTGCTGTGTCTGCGAGGCTTGTTGCGTCTGCATCGGGATACGCATTTAAAGCGTAAAGGGGAGACGGTGTGGTGGTGGTGTTGTGGATGTCGAACCCGAAATCGAAATCAGCAAAGCGACGTGAAGGGGAAGGCGAAAGGGAAGGCGAAGACGAAACCGGGCCCTGAATGCTTTCACCCTGGTATGTTCTCAGAGGAGAACGACGATACGCTTCAAGCACAGTAGGCGTACTCGGCCTCGATGTCGCAACACCAAGTATCGTCCCCGACACAGACGGCGACGAACTCAGCGAAAGTCGACTCAATGGCCTGAGTTCAGGGAGTTCAGGACTCCCTGTATAATACGTCGACGATGGGACTGGGGATAATCCATCTGGTCTAGAACCATGGTCATGTCCATATCCGTATCCCGTAGTAGTTCTGTCGTAGGAGGAGGAACTAGACCGTGATGCGGGACGATCGGGCTGGGCATCGTCGCGCCATTGGGCGGTGGTGATGGTTGATAACGGCGAGCTTATACGCGTGGGAGACTTAGTGGCGGTGGTGGGGGTAGAGGTGGAGGTGTCGCTGAGAGCAGGGGAGATGGGGCGGAAGGTAGTCCAGGGGATTGTGGGCGCGAGGTATGTGCGAGTTGGAGTGCGGCGTCCCTGGGTGGGAGGGATTGAGATGGCATGTTGAAACATGGCTGTCTGGCTAGTATCCAGGATACTATTAGTCTGCAAAAGTCGTAGTAGTAGTATTGAGGATGTGAAGAACATACAAGTTACAGTATGATGTGTCCAACTTGGTGTGATAGTTGTTATGAAGGTAGACGGGCTATCTTGCAAGGCTTTTGGACTCGGACTTGGATTTGCAGCTGAACGCGATCGAAAGAACACCAGATAAGATAGGAACATGATGCAGATTTTAAATACTCTTCATCTTCATCATCTCAACCTCACGCAACTACCTACCAGCCTACCACCTACCAAAAATGCAAACACTACATTACTGCATCGCCCCCGACGTATCCAAGTCCCGAACCGGTTGTTCAGGTACTGCAAACATGGGCACCTTGCGTGCAGTAGGGCTGCCTAGTGGGTTCGCGATCCCTTCTTTCTGGTGCGAATCCACTGATAACGAGGGCGTGCGGGATAGCGTTGCCATTGTTGAGCCTGTTTGATTTGCTGCTGCGACTTTTGCGCGGATGGTTGAGAGGGCTGATTCGTTGTTTTCGTATGGACGTTGAGGATTTGGTTCGTGGGTCGGAGATGTGTGAATTTGTGGTTCGTGAGGCGGTTGCGGATTTTGTGACTCTGAGGTTGGTGGTTCCGTGGGTGTCGGATCTATACTTTGCGCATTATGCCCCGTACCAGACTCTGCTGCAGATGCAGCCTCGCCCCCCTCCTCTGCTTTCGGGACCATTCGTTTGGCACGGGCTATTGCTATTAGGTCATCGAAATCCGTCTTGTGCGATTTCGCATGGCCGTTGCCGTCGAAATCCTTCTTCATGATTCTGCTCTCTTTGCTATCTGCGCGACCGCCTTGTGTATTTTCCCACTCGTCTAGCTCACGTCTTAATTGCTGCTTGCTCTTGCGCACGCTCTCGTCCGCGTCGCAATTCGAGTTGTAAATGTTTAGCCACTCAATGTGGCGTCGCTTCAAGAGGTCCTTGGTGCCCCAATTCGGTATACCAATCTCTGAGAGCTTCTTGCGTAAGGCACCCTCCTTTAGCATAGCATAGTTGAGCTGCGAAAGTCGGGTCGGTGGAGGGGACGCTTCTTTCTGCCGTCGTTGCAGTGGATTCGGGAATGTGGTCTTCGTTCTGTACGTTGTCAGCGGAGGCGAATCTGGTGATGTCATTTGTATACAGACTTTGACCGGGTACTGCGGCCCTGCGATGAGCTCTGCCCAGGACAAATGTCCAAATGGTTATACACCTGTTCTGCCTTCATGGCTGAGTTGCATATCGGGCACTTCGCCATGCCCTCTGGTAGGAACTCTTCATCGCCTTCGACATCTTCCTCGCTGTCTGCGACTTCGATTGGTGTACTGTCTGTCCCTTGGTTGCGACGACCACTACTCCGTGTTTGTCGCGAGCGCGTCTGCCGTGCAGGCTCGCCGTCTTCCAGATCTGTATCGTCCAGCTTCCTCTTCTTTGCGCTACCGTTTTGTGCGTCTTCTTTGTCTTTGCGCGCCATCTCCAGTGCCTTCGGCCTCGCCTCTTGGAAGCGCATCACAACCTCTCGAACGGCAATGTTGGGTGCCAATTTGTCGCTCGAACATGCACTCTTGCAGCTCGGGCATTTCCCGTCCGTAGCTATACATCTGCGTATACATATCGAGCAGAATGTGTGCGAGCACGAGGTGATGACGGGGTTCGAGAGAAATTCCTTGCAGACTTCGCAGCGCAAGGCAGCCTCGAGTGCTTCAAAGGCGGGTAGCGACGTCGAAATCCAGTCTGTAGAGTCTGGTAGGTCAAAGGCTGGGTCCATGAAGTCTTTCGGGGGAGGGCGTGTTGTTGCGCTGTGCGGCTGCGATGACGGCGGAGTCGAGTCGCGTGCGACGCGCCTGCGCGTCTTGGATGTTTCGTGATCACGTGAGCTGGCGAATGCTTTAGCCACAGAAGGTTGTCTCTTTCGAGCGTCGGACTCAAAACGGATCTGAAACTGTCTCGACATTGTGCACGAATCTGGTTCGAGATGAGAGTGCATGTGGACAGAGGCATTCAACTGGTGAGAGAAAGCAGGAGCGTCCTTGCAGGTTGCTCACGGGTTCTCTTGCATATACTGGCGCAGACTGGAAACATCTCACTTAGTTGATCCTGCGGATACTGAGCCTAAGCTGATGCACCACTACGCTCTTTGAGAAGAACTTTGCGTCCTTCTTCACCAACGACGCTCTGGTGTTACTGTGCACTACTTCGGCGCGCTACATGGATCCTAGCTTTTCAGGTGAATGGCATACACGCACTGCCAGACCCAAAGTCTGTCCCGCGACTCCATGCTCCGAAGCATTATCAGATGGTTGACCTTCTGCTCTCAACCACTTCACACCTTGATGACCATGCTTTTGCTCCTGATCCCGTCAAAGACACAGGTGTTGTCGACCGGCACATATTGCTCGGTTATAACTTTGATGACCTCTTGCGAGACCATACCGCCAGTTAACGCGCCAATATTGTGCAGCTCAGCACCACCAGCTCGGGTACTAGCTTCCGTCAGCTACTGTTACTTTCATCCACAAGACATGTAAGAACTTACAGTTCACGCGCAAACTGCCCGATCTGTTCCTTGATAGTGTCATATTCGTCCTCGTCCATGGATGCGTTCCCTTCTTTTACCAGGTCATCTGCAATCTTGATCGCGATGCCAGTAAGCTTTTCTGAATCACCCTCTGGATCGTGTGCGCCAGGTACTTGGGCAGCACCACCAAGCCCGTCCTTTATGTGCGTCGCCGCGAATTCGTCCCAGGCGAGGAAGGCGATGTATAGTGGTATGAGTGAGTCGGGAAATGTCAGTGTTTGAGCTGGATCGTTAGTTATTACCAAGCCATTAGACATTGCGTACTCACCAATCGATCTAGCGCGATCACCCCAGATTACAACCTCCCTGCTTGAATCGCCAGTCTGCACAATGTGAAATGGTCGGCCCCGGACCAACTTGATGTGAGCAGCATTCTTGCAGAAAGCCTCGATATCCTTCTCTTCTATGGGAGTACTCCGCTTTGCGTTTCGCTCGATAAAGCGGACATTCTCAACAACTTCAGCTAAGTCCTTTCGAGCCTTGGATTTGTACGTATTCTGGAGTTCGATATAGTCCGCGGACCGCGCTTTCATGTCTGGCACCGAGCCAGGTACTGGAAGCACATCGTGCTGCTTATAGAACATGCCGATCGCGTTGGCTATGACCCAGAAGCTAGGAGAGTCCTCACGCACTAGAAGACATTCTGGAGCTGTGAAAATTTCTTTCACGTCGCTGCTCGGCTGGGGAGGGTTCAGCGACTTTAGCACAGCGGCCACAGCCTCTTCGAAGTTCTCCTCACCGCCCTCAGGACTGTCTGTCCGTGTAGCCTGCGAAACTATACTCCTGAATTCGGTCTTCTCCTTGTAATTGTCCGGAACCTTGCCGTCGTGCTGCTTCTTCCACTCCTCCAGATAGTGCAATAATAGAGCGACGTATGGGACGTGACCGTGGTCCTCCGCCGACATATTGTCAATGTTAGCCGTCTTCGCTTCTGCATACTGCAGCAGCTCCGGCCATGGTCGCAGCAGCCGGAGGTCTTGTGTCGTCTCTGGACTCGGATGTGTGTCTACGATGGGGTATGCTGGTGGGAGGTGGATCGAGAAATGGGAGTAGAAGCCAATAGAGTGTACGTAGAAGAGGGGTATCAGCGCAGCGCTTGCGTGGTCGGCGAGCTTCGCGAGGAGTTCCGGTTGGATCGGAGCGGTCGCAATGATGAGTGTGTACGGTTGAAGAGCGCCTTCTTGTGGTAACCATGACTCGATTGGCTGTAGCGTGTTAGCAGCGTACAGCACCGAGACGACAGTGTCATACTTCTGTGACAAAGTGTCCGTCCACATCAGGGTTCAGCTCCTTGAGCAGATTGCAAGTATGCTCTGCCCTGTATCCACCTAGATGTTCCTCCTCCAGGAAGAAGTTTACGCCCAGGTCGGCTTCGCTAACAATGGCGGAATCTTGGATCGTGAAGTTGCCGATGCCGGGCAATACGAGGTTCTTGAGGGTCTCGACGCCGACAACACCAGGGCCAGAGTTGATAAGTAGGATGTGCGAATTCTCGAGCGCGATCTGGCCTGTAGCTCCCCAAAGACGGAGTTGCCGGTCATACCTGCGCTGCTTAGCTAAGGTGATATTTGGGGAGCTTTGGTTGCTCACTTCTTCTCTTTTGCGGTCGGTCCTTGCACAGGAGGAGGAAGGTCCGCCATCTCGTCGTTCTATAAAAGAAAAGTATCGAAGTGGACAAGGAAAGCGAATGTATGTTCAACGACAAGCAGTGTAGGCAGCGACAATTCTGCCAGTGCGGTGAGGCAAGCTGCCAGGCACAAACGCGCTGTCACGCTAAGTTAAGAGCGCACCGCGGGGTACTCTTTTAGGCCATGGCGGGGCTAGAATCGTCATGCGCCTGGACCGGAGATGCAAAACGTCTCGTCGCGAGCTTGCCCATAATTCGCGATTTTCCGGCGTCTCGTCGCGAAAGCTAACGGGATAGGCTCAATTGCTCCAGTGGGCTCATCATACGTTCTCTGAGAAAGATACTTAGTCTCCTCGGACCCTGTTCATGCGGCTCGTCTGGTCATCGTTGCGACGGCGCAATATAAATCAGCAGATTAGCAGCATCAGTCATCACCACATCGTCTTGCCCCTCCAGGCTCGAAACACTTTCACACTTCCTAAACAGAACATCTCCACGCCTGTCAAATCCTGCTTCACTCATTCAAGCTTCCACGCACGAAACATACCCTCCCCCTCCTGCCACCCACATAGAAATCACTCCACCATGACCGACACCGCCGTCGAAGCCGCAAAGCGGACAGCCGCCCAGCGCGCCGTCGCAGACCACTTCGACCCCAACTCGACCCACGTCGGCATCGGCTCTGGCACGACCATCGTATACGTCGTCGAAGCCATCAAGGCCGCCTCCACCAACCCCAACATCCTCTTCGTCCCCACCGGCTACCAATCGCGCCAACTTGTCATCAACGCCGGTCTCACGCCCATCTCCTTCGACACATTACCCGACAACGTGATGCTCGACGTGGCCTTTGACGGCGCAGACGAAGTCGACGCCGATCTCAACTGCATAAAAGGCGGCGGCGCATGCTTATTCCAAGAAAAGCTCGTTGCAGAACGGGCCCGGAAATTCGTTTGCGTGGCCGACTACCGCAAGCGCCAGGACCGACTGTTGACCAACTGGCCGACGATACCGATTGAAGTCGCGCCGCTCGCGCAGCGGAAAGTTGTGAATGCGCTGAAACAGCTGGGATCGTCGGACCCCAAGTTACGGACCACGTTGTTGGAGAAATCAGGGCCGTTGAAAACGGATCAGGATTTCTTCATCGTGGATGCCCCGTTCAAGACGCTGCTTACTGCTGCTGATGTCAAGGCCGGCAAGGGCAAGGGGGATGGGAGTGATGGGACGTGGGAGGTGAATGCGATAAGCAAGGCGATTAAGAGCTTGAGCGGGGTGTTGGAAGTAGGCATTTTTGCGGGATTGGATGGTATCGAGGCCGCGGGGTTGAAGACGAAGAATGATGCTGCGACGCTGGTGACAGGCGGGCAGAAACCGATTGCTGTGTACTTTGGCATGGCGGATGGAAGTGTCAAGGTCCGGACAGCCGAGGGCGAGACGTAGGAATCAAGTAAGATCCCGCAGGACGATTTGATGAGCATGACTTTAGACGTGACAACGGGCACTGAGCTATAGATTCCACATATCCTTCACATAAAAAGTGTGTTTGAAGAAAAGATTTCATCATAAAAACAAGCGAACAAATCATTCCTATCCGCCAAAGTATGCATAAAAGAACAGAGCATCCAGCTCGCGACACTCAGCCGCAGAATATAAATCGCCTCATCATCAATCGGTCAGCAATAGACCAATCATCCTCCTTATCTCCCATCCTCTAATCTACGTTTCCGCACCTCACATTTAAATGTGGTGCGCACGCCTCCTCCTCATCCTCTCCAAGCCACGCTTGTACCCATCATACGCAGCGGTAACATACACCGTCTTGACAACCGTCTCAATCTCCGTGACCGTAACGCACTTGCCGCCAGGCACACAAGGCGGACCCTGAGTTGGCTTTGGCGCCGCGGCCGAAGACGCAGGCTTCGTGACGACAGGCGCAGGCTCGTCGTCCTCGCTGTCCTCGTCGTCGGTCTCAGGTGTAGAGTATGTGTTTGATGGCGTTGGCTTTGGTGCCACGGGGGCAGCGGACGAGGGCTTAGCTGCTGCCGCTGGGGTAGTGTATGCAGGCGACTGAGCAGGTGTGTCAGGCTTGTTCTCGTCTTCCTTGTCTGCCTGGTCGTTCGCAGCGGGAGTCTGCTTGGCCGGAGTCTCGGTCTTGGCTTCCTCCTTCTTCGTTGCGCTGGTCTTTGGTGCTGGGGCGTCGATCACGCCACCACCAACGGTCGCCATGATGAGGCCGACATCAATTGCCTTCTTCTCGGGTGTCAGGACCTTGCCCTTGTTGGGCGGGCCGTTGAAGTTCTTGGAGTTGCAGGCATTCTGAATCTCCTTGCACTTGGTCTGCCAGAGATCGCATCCTGCGCCGCCAGTTGGGAGTGTCGAGTCCCAGCAGGTCTCACTCTGGTCCCAGCACTCTTCGGCGGAGGCCCAGCATCCCTTCTCATCAGAGTAGGACGAGACTTCCTTGCCGCACCAGTTTCCGTTTTCGACGAGGCAGCCTTCGGGCTTGAGGCCCTCAGTTTGTGTCTGCGAGGCAACGCCGGCATCGGATTTGGCGACGAGCTTTGCAACTTCCGGGCCGGGGACTGGGTAATCGCTGATGTCCGAGTTGTAGATGTCAAACGAGGTGCTGGGTTGGCCGTACTTGACGTAGCCGGGGATGGAGACGGTGGAGGCGGGGCCGAGGTTGCCACTGCTCTCGAGGAAGATCTGGGCACAGCCGGTGTAGAACTGTGGGTCGCCGGAGTTGGCGGCGTGGAGAGCGAGGATCTCGGGACGGGCGAGGTATGAGCCACCCTCGAGGCCCTTGGGAAGGTTCACGGAAAGAAGGCCGTTGTTGTCGATGATTTCGTCGGTGCACCAGCGCTTGGAGGAGGCGTCGTAGCCGTGGTCGAAGATCTTGAACCAGCCATCGCCGGTGGCTTTGTCGTCAATGGCCGATGCTACCTTCTTCAGATACACGGCGCAAGGACCGTAATGACCACGGTCCAAGCGCTCCTTGGTGGGATCATTTGCCCATGAACGAATCTCAAAGGTTAGGAGGGCACCGTCCTTGACTGGCTGGACACGGGAGACACCTTTGGTACCACCAACATCTGCGAGTCATATTAGAGCGTTTCAACACTGGAGTAATTTTATACATACTGCAAGCCATATCTTCGCTGTCTAGGCTGCCGATCGGGGATCCAGCGGTTTCGGAGTTGGGGTTCATGCGTATGGCAACACCGTCACCCTGTATACTATTAGTATACACGCCTGGATATGGTGTATACAGAAACATACCTGAGGAACTCCGTCGACGTAGAAGTCGGTGAAGACAGTGTGGGCAAGGGCAGCGGGCACCGAGGCCAAAGCCGCAAGGAGCATAGATTGAGTCTTCATGTTGGCAGTTGATCGTGTAGATCGTGAGTAGAAGTCGGTTGCGGATCAAAAGTAGTGATGAGAGTATGACAGAAGAGGGGCGATTTGTCTCTAGGACTCAAACGGCGATTCAAGCTTGTGCAAAAGAATGGACTGTCGACTTGCGACGTGAAAGGAACGGCAACGGCAGCAAAGCGCCAAAAAGAAAGACACAAAGTTGGTTTCTGAAAGCCTTGTCGTGAAAGAGTCCAAAGGTAAGGAGAGCAAGACTCAAAGCGGGACTGGCGACGCTTTTGATAGCCAGCAGGGGCCAGAATCTCCACTGCAAATCTTCACTCCTCGCATCCCTGTGACGACCCGCCGCTCAGCCGTTCCCCTGGAGAAGTTCCTTGAGACACATCTCTTGGGTCCGGCTGCTGTCCTGCCCAATCTTGCTAGGAGCGACAATGTTTCCCGAGGGGCGAGGTCAGCCTTGTGAACACACAGCCAATCATTTTGTCGCACCAAAAGCTTCCTTGAAACGTGAAACAAAACCGGGTACTCAAGCGAGGCCCTAGGTCGACATCCGGCATGGTCATCACTCTGACGGCGCTTTCTCATACAAGACTAATTCAGGTACCGTGCCTTAATTAAACGCTGCCGTTCGCTTGGCGCAACCATCGTCCACCATCGTCCACCACCAGCGCGAAGGAACACAGGCGGTAAAACGTCAGAGGTGGGGTTATCGATATGAGTGTCAATCTACGCGCGAGATCCTCCTGTCGTCTTGCAGGCGCTAAATATGGACGACGCTCCAGCTTGATGAACGTATTATTACGCTGAAATGTGTGTAAACGCTGACGCTCCTGCAAACGCGCTGACTCTCTCCTGTCGTGAGTCTCGAAATACGGATGTCCGCCTAATGCCAAGTCTCCACTTCATTTCTTGAGTCCCGCTCCCGAGCCGTGAGGTGTTCCGAGCATGTCGCTCATTTGCGTTCCGCACGAAGGAGCTCAACCGCGCAGATGCGCTCGGATTTGAGCTTTTGACGAGACATTTTCAAAGCTTGTTTCGAAACGTCGCTCAGCATGCGCTTGTTGATTCAGTTCAGATTCCACTGCATTTAGAGGCAAGGACCGCATGTGCGGCTTCGAATTGTGCCCGGCTCGCCACTACTCTCTGTGACACTGCAGCAATGCCTCAACATTGACTGCGCCCCTCGCTCGGGCGTCTTGGAATTAAAATTCGTCGATCCATTTATTTTCCGACACGGCAAGGATCATTCTAGCGACGCGGGGATGCCTTCACTGCCGCAGTGCCGCAGCTGGCTTGCACGTGGAGATTACTCACACATTCGGAATTGTAATCGCCCCCGTCGACGGCTCGTTCATCCATCCTGCAGTGCGCGTGGACATTACTGAAGCTGTGACACTGCTGCCTCCGACATTCGCTGCACTGTTAGCATGTAGCGCGGAGGCATTGCATGCTCTTTGAAACCTGCTCAAATGTTTGGTCCATAGCTGAGGATTTCTCCAAGAACGGACAGTCGCCACAATAATGAAATGCGGGCTTGTCGGAGATGCCAGCGTCAGCGATATGCTTGATACGGGACCTGGGATCCTGGCGAAGCGGCGCCTGCACCAAAGCTTTGCATGCTGGCAGCTTCGACTTCGGCCATCTCTAGAACGCCTTTGATAATGTCCCGGAAGTCTTTCGCATCATTCGTTAGTCGAGGGCCTAGAAGTCTCGTGCTCCACTTGACGTCAGAGACCCTCATGCCGTACACGCTTCGAAATTGCAGCTTTCTGAAAGAGATCTCAAGACCTTCCGAGAACGCGAAGCCATCACGATGCTGATTTAAACACACAACGAGACTTGCATCCCAGGCATGTTCGGCATGCTCGATGCCCATTTCCTGAAGGCCTTGCTTGACTGTTTCGATCAGCCACTTACTGCCCCGCTTGGTAGCATAGTGAAGTTTCTTCGAGTCGCCTAGAGAAAGTGTAGGAAGTTCGCGATCGATCAAAGGCTTTGGATCTACTGGACTCCTTATGCTGTTCATGTAGCGATCAAGTTGCACAGCATCTGAAGGTGAAAAGGTAGAGTCCCAGGGCAGGGGCCAAGCGCTGACCGCTATCAGAGGTGCTAATAGGAAGCCCGCTGAAATCTTAACCTCCATGCTGGGTCGAGGCCCTATCTTAGAAGTTGGCCGAAAATGGGGTGCAGTAGGTGGTCCAGCAGAATACCGTGGGTAGCTGTTTGTCTCGTACAGTGCCATTTTCAACGACGTTATCAGATTGCTCTTCTCCACAGCATGCGTGTGCCGAAAGATGTCTGTCGGATCAACATTGTTGAGGAAGGAATGCTCGATCCTTCGGAAGACAAAGAGCCAATGATCTAGGAGACGCAATTCGTCTCCAACTCTGCGCGTGCGGTCTCGTGCGATGCCATAACGCCCGATACATCCCTCATGTGCCACACCCCAGGCCAGTACGGCGTTCGAGTGCTGGCGCAGATGGAGACAAACGTCTCCGAGCCAGCGTGCGGCGGCGATGTCCCCTTCGTCTAGGCTGTTCCGGTTGAGGTATATGCCATTGAAGACGCTCTCAAAATATCGCTTTGCTTTCTCGAAGTTGCCAGTGAATGAGTTGCAAACTCCTAGCAGATGGCGCAGGATCCTTCGATCTGGCTGCGCCCCAGTGTCCATCACAGTGTGCCCGCGCTCAACAGCTGCTAGCTGATCTTCGAGATGCTTCGCAGCTGAGGAAAAGTCCCGTCGATCCCAGGCTGCAATGATCTGTTGACTGGTCCATGCCAGATCAGCTGTGATCGAGCTATCCTTGTCGTAGTATGAAGGTGGTGTCTGTAGTACTGGTGGTGCTGAGTGCGATGGAGCAGCTTGGGAGACTGGTGGTGCGAGAGCCTCTGGGGCTATGGATGTCCAGGTAGGACCTGAAGGGATCGGAGGCGGTACAGGCAATACGAGCGCAGGAGGTATGGAGTAGCTCTCAGGGATCATCGGGGGCGCACGCGCTGGGGGCGAGGGTATGCGTGGCGTCGGCGCCAAAGCGGGCGATGGCACTGTTGATGTTGCAGTAGAGCTCGAAGAGGCCTCCGCCACCTGTGGGGGTGCCGGACTTCGGGCAGGTACGGGAACACGCCGTATCTGCGTCTGAGGCGGCTGAGCGCCAGAATTCCGGTTGCTTATGGGGTCTGGATTGGCGTATAGAGACGAGGTATCAGTCTCGGAAGAACTCGATGCGGCGTATGATGAGACACCTGAGAAGGCCGGGATAGACAGCGATGCAGTCGATGGAATGGACTGTGTCCTCTGATGCTCAGGCTCTGCAGGACTCAACAACGGCGAGTGCTCCAAAGATGGAGCCGACTGACTCCGTTCGTACGATGGTACAATGGACGGAACATCCAAGTAGTGGGTGCCCGGCACGCCTACAAGATCGAAGGAGGGCAGAGCTGTTTCCAGGTCGCTCGATAACGACTGGAAGCAGTCTGGCTCCTCCGATTGCTCCAGTAAGCGACCCTCGTTGACCGCTTGAATCAACCAGTCTCTTATGACGTTGCGATAGCTCAAGGCATCTTCTTTGCGGATTCCAACATCTTCAAGATCGCGCAGAATCTGCGTCCAGGGTTCTTCACTCTCCTCTTCACCGTCGCCAGTCGACCTGGACGTGATCATCTCCAGCGATGCGATGCTCTCTTCCCGGTGCCCTCCTTTGTAGTCTAGCTCCAGCCTTTCCAAGGCCTCTAATATCAGGACCTGGTTGTCGTGGATCAGCGACGTGTAGAAGCTGTTCAGCATGGTGACGCTCGACGTCATGCGCTCCCGCAACGTTCTGGTCTTGTCCGGATCCCATTTCAGGCGATCCCAGGCACGCTTGGATTTGGTGTCCAGGCTGTTGTAGTGTGTGAGGAGCTTGTCGAGCTCCTCCAGGACGCTGATACATGGTTCGTAGGCATCTTCAAGCTGGGCGCGCTTCCCCGGCGGGATCTTGTCGAATTTGTCTTGGATATCCTCGAGAAGGTTCGTGAGACTGCGCGCTTCTACCTGCAGCGACTTGTATTCCCCGGAGCAGTCGCGACCTGGCCGACTGTTAGACCAGCTCAGACCAGCTCAACCCAGCATCGCGCCGGCGACGCATGACGTACAGTTCTTGTAGACGCGTCCAGCAAGTTCGCACACCTTGAGAATATCCCCAATGCTGATTCCGAAGCTCATCGTGATGACTTCATATGCATGTCAACGTGAAAGGATTCGTGCAGCGCACATTTGTCGCGCTGCAAGTATTCGAGAGGTAGCGGTACGAAATACGGTGCATTGCTGGTCGCAGAGTTGGCCATAGGCGGCAAGCCTCGCCCCTCCTCTGCATGGGGGCTGAAATGCGTCCAAATGAGGCTGAAGCCATGGTCTGAACACAAGCAACACGCCAGGCAAAACTTGAGGATTCTATCGGAAGGTGTGAAGAAGCGGGATATGCTACATTTATCAAAGAAGTGGCTCGATCGGAATGTGTCAAAGGTTCTTCTAAGTCGCGGCTGTAGGTGACGCGTACTCAATGCCGTCGCTTTCCCAAAATGTCGGGGCGCACTTAGCGTACCCCAGCGCTTCTGCATCAAGCTCAGAGAGGACAAAAGTCGTTACAGGCAGTACATGAAAAGTAGCGAAGACCACAATATACTAAATCAAGCACTACTACTAAAGTCTGTTGCAAAGCCCATGGCTCCGGCTTCAACACTTCACAGGTTGAACCGCCGCGCACTGATCGTCATCAACACTGCTTGCGAATCCTTTTTGTCCTTCAACTTCAGGAAACTCAGATTTCCCTTCCTACGTACCCTGATATTCCAATAGTCAACGCACCACGATGATGCCCACGAAAGTAAGACCAAACATCAGTATAACAACCACCCAAAATATCATCCGATGCCGTGAACGTTGGTCCGGCTCTTCTTTGGCTCGCCATGACTTTGGTATATCTGTCTCAGATACCACGGTGCCGATATTGGAGATATTCAGGCGCGTGCTAGCGGATGGAGAAGCAAGCGATAGAAAAGTCGCAGTTGCATTTGGGGAGGAGTGTGTAGTGGAGGCGCTCAGGGACAGGATTGCTGAGTCTGAGATTCGAGGATCCTGAATCAGCGTCGAAGTTGGTCTCGTATTCTCGGTCTCTGATTGAGCAGATTCGGTAGTGACTGCAATAATGTGTGTTGTGAAGGGTTGAAAGCGCGGTGCTTGATCCGCGACGCTGGCGCTTTCGATCTGTGCGGACGGATTTCTGGCAACATGCTCTTCGACGACAGCGCTGTGTCGGATCGACGTGCGGAGTGTTGTCAGTTCGTTTTGTCGCCATATACGTGCCATGTTTCGTTGCCTGGACTTCTACTGCGGGAGCATCGTACAAGACGCCGCAAAACATGGAAAAGTCCCGGAAAGCTGTTGGCAAGACGAAGACTCCAAGTGGAGCTAGCCTTCCAAGCATGGAGAAGAAGAGGGGTTGATTATGTATAGGACCATCTAAGCATGCCTTAACTTGTGGTTCGGGTCTTCCAATGGCCTGTAGCGTACCATGATCACAACGTTATTCAATCGATAGCGTGAGTTCTCCTGGGAGAGGGAGATGCAAATGACATTTCAAAGCCGGAATTGACGAGTCGCAAATGCTGAATGATGTAGGCAATGCATTCAGGTGGGTGTGACCCAGTGTACGACCAGAAGTGGCGGCTGCAGGGTGGTATGGACGCACAGCAACCGCTACGAGTTTGCCCAGATTGAGAATCATTACGATCCTTGTAACCCAGAATGGAGTGAGGGGACGTTTCATTCAGCAAGTGTTTACCTCGTGTTCAGCGATCAATTGAGTGGAGCTAGCACGATGTTATCAATCAGTCTCACGGGAATCTGTCCTCCTCCAACACCCAGCTCCTCCCCATCTTGGGGATCTTCAATCGGTAGCATCTTCACTGCACCACTAAGAATCGCGCCTTTCGATTCATCCACGGTGTCCACCTCTTCCATGGTATCAGGGTCCGCAAGACTGATGTAGTCGACTTGAAATTTAGCGCGCTTACTCGGCTCCAATGCTTCTTGCTCGAGTAGCGTCGCATCGCCATGATCTACAGCCGGCCAGAGAATGTCTCCTCTTGATCGCTTACCGGCCTTGTATTGTGCCTCCGCTTTCCGCAGCGCTTGACTGAGCACAAGGCCCACGCTGCGGCGGCGAGCTCCCAGGTAAACATTACGGGATGACAATGCCAGACCGTCCGGCTCCCGTGATGTTGGTATGATACGCACAACCATGTCCAAGTGAAAATCTTTTACCAATCGCTTGATGACCACAGTCTGTTGGATATCTTTCTGCCCGAAGTAGACCCGCTCTGGTGCGCAGATGTTGAAGAGCTTCATGCAGACTGTTGCTACACCGCGAAAGAACACAGGCCTCGAAGCGCCTTCGAGGAGCTGGCCCAGAGGACGCATCTCGACGAAGCTGCCTACACCCGGTATGCTACTATCGGGCGGGAGTATGGGATACATGGTCTTTGTGCTCGGCGCGAACACAGCAGACACCCGTCCCTTCCCTGCCTTCGCCAGCTCGGTGTCAAGCGTGTGCAGCATCTGCAAATCTGCCTCCCATGTCTTCGGATACGAAGCCAGATCTTCGTTCAGACCAAATTGTGTGGGATTTACGTATATTGTCACAAAGACATCTGTGTTTTCCGCCGCCGCGTGTCGGACCAGTGACAAATGGCCCTCGTGTAATGCGCCCATTGTCGGCACAAGCCCAATTGTGCGATCTTTGAGAAGTAGATCCCGCCTGTATTTGCGCAAAGGTGCTACCTCGTGGAAGATCTGGGTCGCCGGCGCGGATGACGCGCTGCGGAGGCACGCGCTCCTGGACAAACAGCGAATGCCATTGCGGGGATACGAAGCTCGTCGAGAAACAGCGGGCCGCAATTGTGGACTGCGAGTGATCAAAAGATCTGTTCTCGTCAATCAAGGACCTCTAGTATTGTGAGCTACACCTACCAGCTGTCGGTCGGAAAAGTGACATGGCAGAGTGACGTGCGGGGAAGCCGCAGGCCATAGCTCCGACCTTCAGCCTGGAAGATCAAATCGCAGGCGATGGGCAGAGGTTGGTAGATAGGACGGAATCACGATGAGACACGGATGAGGGGAATGGTCCTGAAAAGCCAGCCATAATTGTGGTAATTTGAGAATGGCAAGGACGACTTGATTCTACGACGCAGTTTGAGGTACGATCACGTGCACCCACCCATCACTCCAGCCATTAATTCCTCCACAAACTGGGCGCATCAGCAAAGGAATCGTGACAACATTCTTCTAATATGCGCCACCGCCTGCCGATGAGGCTGCCCAGCCGTTCATGAAGTACTTGTTGCTGTGCTCTTTCCCAAACGCGACCTTCCTGACCTGTAGCATCAGGTCCTCGTTCGTGCTCTTCCCTGGCACAAACACCAATCCAGCGTCAACAGCTGCTGCTTCGGTACCAATGTAATTCCCCTCTGCATCTTTCGCGTAGCGTTTCAGGTAATGTTCTCGCGTCATCTTTCTCACAAGAACGGTCTGCGTGACAGCACCACGCTTACCAAAGGGCAAGAGGAGGTCGCGTTTTCGTGTTTGCTCGGTTGAATGTACCATAGGGACCGCGATAATCTCTTGTGGGTCACCGACCAGGAGAGATTGCATGTCGCCTGCTACAGCCTCTGGCAGTGAGCTGTACGCAGGAGGTGGAGCAGATGCACTACAGGTGTGGTATCAGCGGTCTGGAGATAGATGGTGGCTCGGGTGCTAGTACCCCTGGGCATCACTGCTGCTTGCAGGATCTTTTGATTCGGAAGCCATTTGCGAGTCTCCTGGTCAAACTGTGATTTGTGCAGTGCTGCAAGGTGCCCAGGTAGTACTTAGAGATCAGATGTGTTGCCTAGCAAGAGTGATGGTCAATCTATTGATCAGAGAATCTTCATGCAGTCGGAGCAGCCTTGACACGTTCATATGGGTTTGTGCAACGGAGGCTGTGCTTGTGACCTGTGAAGAAAGTGGCGATGCAGAAGGGGGCTGAGCGTGACTCGGTGCCTCGGGGCATGCCACCAGTAGCCTACGAGGGTTGAGATGAGACGCCATCTTCAACGACCGTGTCGCGTCTACAGATACAAGTCGTACTGGTCATAAGGAAGGTGGTTGCAAAGAGCAAGGTGCGGAGGATGGACGGAGTTAACTAGAGTGATGGTCTGTGCTTGGGCTCCACCAAAAAGTTCGTCTTGAGATTTGCGCAGTCGATTCCCCACTGCAAAGGCGCCGCAACAACGCAGACCTCCACTCCAAGCAAAATGGCCGACGATGGCATGCTTCTCAACTTCTCCATACCGGACACCGGTATACTGGCAAGACCAAGCCTGAAAGGCGGCAACTGGAGAGATCGCGCTGCGGCAAAGAAAGCTGCGCAGAGTTGGCATACTAAGGCTTCAGCACGACTAAACGGAGAGAAAGTGCCAAAAGCGCCGAAGAAGATTGTAGAAAATGCGACTGATGTGAATCGAACCGAGTTGGGCGAAAGAACGAGGCGTAGCCCCACAGGCCTAGATTTGCTCGACAATGGAGAAAGACCAGCGAAGCGTTCGCGCGTCAGCGGAGATTTCAAGGCTCAAGACAACGAGAAGACGGCCGCCAAAGACTTCAGACCGCAAACGAATCCGGGTGCAACTGTGAAGCCTACCGAGAAACAAAGTGCGCCCAAGGGCGGCAAGCAGGTCATCTCGTCGCTCTTCACCTACAATCCCGCTTCTACCACAAAACCGCAAGCGAACGGACCGCGGCACGACGATGCGCCCATTGAACCATCAAATGCGCCTCTCAGCAACGAGCTAGACACGTTCACATCCCTCGGGATATCCACGACCCTTGCGTCGCATTTGCTGAACAAGATGGATCTCAAGGCTCCAACTGCTATCCAAAAGGCAGCCATCACACAATTAGTCAAAGACGATTCGGACGCATTCATACAGGCCGAGACTGGCTCAGGAAAGACGCTGGCATACTTGCTGCCGATTGTGCAGAGGCTTATGGAGCTCTCGGCCAACATGAAGAAACGGAAAGACGACGACAACGTGCACAGAGACTCGGGGTTGTTCGCGATCATCATGGCTCCGACTCGCGAACTGAGCAAACAGATTGCTCTTGTGCTGGAGAAGCTGCTAGGTTGCGCTCACTGGCTCGTAGCAACCACAGTGATTGGTGGTGAAAAGAAGAAGTCCGAGAAAGCGCGGCTGCGCAAGGGTATTAATATCTTGGTGGCTACCCCTGGTCGACTGGCAGACCACCTAGAGCATACTGAGGCCCTGGATGTGAGCAACGTTCGGTGGCTTGTACTTGACGAAGGGGATCGCTTGATGGAGCTTGGCTTTGAGCAAGAAATTCAAAAGATTGTTGGTGCACTGAATCTACGAATGCGGGCAAAGAGAGACGACAAGGCAAGGATACCAGGGCTTCCTGAAAAGCGAACCACAGTTTTGTGCTCTGCCACAATGAAGATGGATGTGGAGCGTTTAGGTCAGATCAGCTTGAAGGACGCCGTGCACATTCGAGCCGATCCATCAGACAAGGAGAATGACGCAGGTCCGAGAGAAGATGGTCAGACCTTCTTTGCGCCGGCGCAATTGAAACAGTCGTATGCCGTGGTTGCACCAAAGCTTCGTCTGGTATCTTTGATCGGCTATTTGAAGCGAGCTTTTGCACGCAAAGGCTCAGTCATGAAGGCTATTGTATTCGTCTCATGCGCCGACTCTGTCGACTTCCACTTCGACATTCTCACGAGCCAGTTGGAGGAGGAGAAAAAGAGCACTGCGAAGGACGAAGATGAGGATAAGGATGACAGTGAAGACACTAAGAAGGAAAGCAAGAAGCCAAAGGTATTGCCCCAGGCCGACCCGACAAAACTCACTGCCACGCACGCCGAGTCACCAGTACTATCGCCTAAGTCCCATTCTGTAACTGCATACCGTCTACATGGCTCGCTGCAGCAATCTCTTCGAACGTCAACTTTAGCACACTTCACTAAGAACAAGGAGCCATCCGTCCTCATCGCGACCGATGTCGCATCTCGCGGTCTCGATCTGCCCAACGTTGATCTAGTTGTAGAGTTTGACCCCGCCTTTGCACGAGAAGACCATCTGCATCGCATCGGTCGAACAGCGCGTGCTGGTCGAGAAGGTCGCGCATGCATTTTCCTCATGCCCGGTTCCGAAGAGGGATATGTAGATATTCTCAAGTCAGACAGGAAGGACAACGAGGCTGGCGTCAACATCACAAGACAAGACACAGACGACATTCTCACCCGAGGCCTCGTAACTAGCGGTATCGCAACTAAGAACGCCTACATGGACATTGCGCAAGACTTACAGCTCAACGTGGAGCGCTGGGCACTAGCCTCTCCCGCCAGACTCGAATCTGCGCGTCGAGCTTTCCAAAGCCACGTTCGTGCATACGCCACTCATGTCGCAGATGAACGCAAGTACTTCGACATCAAGCAACTCCATCTCGGTCACTTGGCCAAAGCATTCGCCCTTCGAGAGCGCCCCTCTGGCATGAAGGCTCCAGGGCTTCGTACAGGTGCTGGCCGTGGCGATCGCACACCAGCGAAGATCCGCGGAGCAAAGGCAGATACATCTAGCGGCACGAAAGCTATCAGTACAAACGCGAAGAAGGCTATTGATCTGGATCTTCCTGATGCGAAGGATACAGAAGAGGCAGCGAAGATGCGCAAGGCGGTTCGAGCGCGGGAGAAGTTTATGAGACATGCTGGTATGGCGGATGAGTTCAATCTTGGATAGTATTATACATACATATACCCTCTAGGCCTTTTCAAGTTATCAAATCTAAAGGCAATCGACTTTTATTATACTCGACAGCAAGTTCCTTGTGTGCCCAGATTACGACGTCTGAAGCAAAAAAGTATCCTATTACCGCACCCCACGTGCACAAAGGACTCTCAGCAGTCTCGAACACCGGCTCTGTACCCTGTCTCTTTGCTGCCTAACTTTGCAAAAAGGAAAGGATGACCAGATTCGAAGTTGTTCCGAAGAATGTGTTGTTTTGTAGCTACTTTCCTGATTGAAATGCGAGGATTAAATGCTTATGTACTATGAGAACATATTGTCGACGATTAAATCACAGCACTGGTTTATGGCAACTGGGTGTCAGTTCTGTCGGGTTGTTGCCAGCGCTGCAGCCTGGTTACAGTGGTGTGGTAGAGCGAATTCAGAAAGGGCGCAGGCAATTTGGTCACGTGGTATGGCTGCCTACTCGATTGGAAATCTAAGCAATGCTCATTTGTCTACAAATGAAGCCAGTGGAACTGACATTGGCGAAAAGTGCCATGACCAACATGTCTAACCTGGTTTTCGAATCGCATCAATTGCTGTAGTTCGGCGAGAATATACCTGGGTAGACACGGTATGATCCGGGTTGGCAGGCCAAAGATGATGTGTGCATAGTTTCATTGCTCGCCCTCCCTTACGAATATGTTACATTCGTCTTTTAAAGGTGAAAAGGTTTTACCATGTGATTTTGTTACAGGTTGTGAAGTTAGAAAGTGGCGGACGCTTGCTATAAACTTTGTAGACACTGAATTGGTGTTTGGACCAAGAGTTGAAAGGAGGGAATCGGATGCGGTCCAGCCGATGGTGCCTTTATATTCCCGCCTTTCGATGTAAGAAGTTTCCTCAATTGGCTGCTAAAGTGGATTTAGCTACATGTTGGCGTGAACGGTCTGATATGCGACTGCTTGCTCGTTCGTTTTCCAAAGGAAGTATTTACCATCACAAGCTGTGTATGATCGCTCTAGCCCTCGCTATCGTACAGGGTGTTGCATGTAGGGGACTACTGTCCAGGCTAGCTAACCACGTTGGCTTACACCGATGTAGAGAGTTTCTACGTCAGCTTAAGCTTTCCGTCTCCGTTACCTCGTGTAGATCTCCCTTACACTCTCACCACCTTACTACTAGCCTCTTTCAATCCCAGTCTCCGTGTCTGCAGTTATGCAAGCCATCTTCCTGCTCGTCTCGGCCCGTCCGCTACGAGCTTCCAACGGAAGGCGCAACGTCCTCGCCGAAGGTGTACGGGACGCAGACGCCCCAGGTGCAGGGTCAATCCAATTGTTCTTCCCTTTTCAGAAGGTCGCCATCACGCCCTGATCTATTAATGGAGGTGGGTGGCTTGAAATACAGACGTGGAGGTATTGTCGTGCGCTGGTTGGTGGATAAACTGGAGTTCTGAAGCAGGTGGCTTGCTCGAGCGTGGGGTTGCCGAGGCAGGGCAACAGAGGTTGGGCATCTGAGAGGACGGGAGAAATACATATGTAGGGTTGTCGCCCGTTCACATAGCGGTTCACACGCAACTTCGACTTGGCTAGCGGTGGTCGGGGGTCCACAAGACGGAGAAATGAGGACGTGGCGCTGGAATCGAACACGCCAAAGCGGACAAGTCCTGCACAGACGGGATACAACAACCACCAATGCACGAGCGGAGACGGGACGACTAGACAAGGTGTGAAGTTGGCTAGGAGAAGACGGGCGAAAGACAGCAAGAGTTGAGGAAATTGGTGGAAGTACTGTCGCTATAGCTTCCAGGGTCTACGGTGACCGAGGTGGAAGGAAAAACTCAGCCCGACCGATCTCGATACAGGATTCTAACATCGATGGCAATGGCGATGTTGATCGGGGAATCCTTGAACGGCGCTGGCTGAATTAGTACCCGTCTTCGATAGAGTTTGGGTTGACACCAGGGCAGCATTATAATCACGATGCAAAACAGGGAGGGCTGCATACTCATAGGAAGGAATAGCGATATCCCTGACCTAGGGAAACCCTGGAAACAAGCGAAGCAGAGATCTGTGTTTAAGCCGGGATCATTGCGTTGGAGGCATGCTCGACGTGCCAGCTGACTGGAATTCTGCCCATGTCTCTGCTTTCGCGTTGACCGAACGAAGCGCGCCATGTAGGACCAGGTCCGATGACAGGGTGAAACGAATCCTGCAACCATGGGTGGGCTGTATCATCGCATCGTTTTCGGCAACCGAAGTAAACTTCGATTGAGTGGATATGGGGTTCGGTTGGTGTAGTGGGGTTCTAGGAGGCCAGTCTAGTTGTTTGCGTGCTACCACGCAACAACACACTTCACTTTTATATGCGCTCGCAACGTCAAATGAGGAGCGACTGTTCTTAAATGTCGTTCGGAAATTGCCGTACGACCAGGTTTCTGCCTGCAAGCATATCACGATAACGCGGCTGAAATGAGATTCGTGGTGGAGAACGAACAAGGAAGAAATCAAGCTGTCCGACTTGGGTTTCTCGTATATGCAGTATAGATGAGCGAGATTGTGAGGAATCGATTGTCAGAAGTGGGCAGAGCTAATGACAAACATGGCCATATAAGGGCTTGTTCCAAATCTTACTTGAGTAGATCTAAGTAAGGCAGAAGCCGCTGTAGTCTTTGTTATATTAAGTAGGCTTAACTTTGGTGAGATATTTGGCGCTTAACGTACTATCAAGAACATAAGGTGGGGATATCTCTGTTCCACATGAAAGTGTTTTCCACTTCAGGTGTATCTTACTTCTAGCATCAGACAACACTGTCCGTCCTTGTCCAGATATTCCATCCAGTTTTGACTCCTGTTTCTGGAGGAAGCCCTGCGTGAAGAGTTCGTCCATCCCCTTCGCCTCCACCACGAAGGTTTTTCCAGAATACAGCATTTCCTGGAATTGGTCTAAAGGTGATAACTCCCTTACCTTCACAATCAACGATAGAGCACCACCGCACGTCTTCTTTTGTCCAATCGACGCCCAGATCCGGGAATCTCGTACCACACGTAGTACAATTTGCCTCTAAAATCACAAAGAACGTTGACAATCTATTGGAGTAGTTGCTTGGAGGTGCCTCAGGCACTGGAAACCAGTCCCAATGAGGCTTATACTGCTGGCCGGCGCGATACCTTGTCAATTGTAGGGACTCGTGCTGTTTCATGCTGGTGTATCCCTGGAATTCTGAAGCTCGTGCTGTAATGCGTTCGACGACGGAATCGTTGCTTGGGAGAAATGCAGTAAAGCTTGTTCTTTCGTGGCCGACAAGTTCCGAACCATTCTCATGAATCACCATTGAGTCTGTGAATTCGCCCTCACTATAGGTCGTTGGTTGAAGTGTACAAAAGAATATTGCTCAGGATCAATTTACATGCCCAAGACGTAACAGGTGTTTAATCTCTGGATCGGTGATGAAGTTGGCAATATGTATGATAAGGGGATCAGTCGAGACAATCCGGGCAGTGATTGACGGTGATGATGCCTCTGACGCTGTAAAGCCCAGTGGCAGAAGCACGGCGAATAAAATGGGCATGAGTGCACATGTAATCAGCCATTTGCCTGGAACCGAGGATTTCGACGCAAAGGACACGATGCAGAAAAGTGTAGGGACAAAAAGTTAAAAATTGATCGAAAATCTGGAAAGGAAAACTTCACATTGAAGGAGAAGATGATAAGTGAAGCCTGCTGGCCCCTGGGCGGCTGAAGAAGGACCGAATCATGGAAAACTAGAGCTAAGCCCACTTGTGATTTACTTACTTGTCAGTCTCTTGGAGGGTGCATAACTTTAAACTTGTATGTGTTGTCCCGCTGTTCTCGAACCTAGACTTTCGATGTTTCTTGACGCGCTCCACGAGCGAGCAGTACCATTTTGCCAAGCTCATTTCGAGCCTCATACATCCCGCAATGTTTAAACGCAACATCCCAAGGACGGTCTTGGATGGAATGAATACGCAATTTGCCTTACGATTGTCTCTAACAACTCGAGATACCCAGGGTCACTATGCGCTGTGATCGCTCTTCGCTTTCTCCCTTCCTTCCCGTTACACAATTCACCTCAAGATTATATTTATCATACGAGTAAACTTCGCAATTTCCGTAGGTGCCATATTCCTTCCCTTTCAGCTCAACCTGGGCCAAGACAAGCGGAGCGCAAAAGAGGGAGGACAACTAATTCATGGTTCGATCTGAAGCATCCAAGACTAGGACGACGAAATATCTGGCTCTACTTCCAATTGCTCTCGACCGAAGCCTCCGTAGGTGATCTGAATCTTGCCTTAGTTACCGCAACGCGGACAATACATGGCGTCTTCGATGGCATCAATCAGACTTGCCAACAAGCCGGCCGATCGGCGGATTATGTTCTACCCAAGCATGCACGTGGCATCGCCTACTCCGTGGGAGCGCGCAAGCCCCTACTTATGGCACGTCCGCTCATCGAGCTGCCAAACGGCCGGCTTGTTGACACGTTTGGCATCGAAAAGATTACTCACCCAGCGCGGTCATTTTCTCTAATAGTCGTGACAAGGACGGCTACATCATATGGTATCACCGAGAGATTACTCACACAGAGGCCAGACTCCTTTGCTCTTGCGGCCGGGTCCTTTACCAAGGACGCTACAGCCGTACCTACCTGCGTGATATCCGTGCAGGATCTTGGTGTATGGACATCTAACTCGGCATACTGGGTACCTGGTACCTTCCCACATCTGAATCCAGAGCTTTGTCAGAGACGCGTCGGACGATTAGTGCTTTGGCCAATTTGACGTGTGCATTCAACGGTATGCAACAGCCATCTGGAACTCGGCAAGTGTAGCGGTGTGCGCATGTGTCATTTCGGTTTCTTGATAAATGCCTAAGGTAGTTGCAAAGGTAGTCCAAAGCAACACAAAAAGGGCAGAATCCCAGTGGCCAACTGCTCACCATCGACTTTGCCTTCCTCAATCATCACAACTATAATCACATTCTTACTCTCACGATACTTTGCACTATCAACCTTCGAATCCCAACATGAAATTCCATATTTTATTTGCTGTCCTGTTCGGACTCGCAGCTGCCGTACCATCTGAGCAGATCTAGACCAGCGATCGGGAGATAACGAAGCGACAAAACACTGCGTGTGGAAACGATTGTGCTGGAGCACGAGTACCACAAGGACAACGACCATCATCACCACGAGCCCAGTGAACACATACATCACTCTCGAAAGCGCGTCTACCATCAGTCGTTCTATGGGGTTCTCTTTGCGAAGAGTCTCAGCTCGGCCGGCTAGATCAGATATTGGAATCCTCTGAGAAGTAGGCTGGGAACGTAGTTACCTGTGTAACTGGGCTATCTCAGGTCGAATACACTGAAGCAATTCCTCGGTCGATTTTTTCTAACACTTTCTGCAAAGTGAAACCGTGACATAGCGTTTTTGAGAGGAATCAGGTTTCTACTGAGGGTGGTCAGGTCGCGTTGGTTGCATTAAAAGAGGCATTGCGTCAAAACCACGAACGAGACGTAACCCATGCCACCCTAGCTTGCTTCCAGGGCTTTCGACTCCAAGCTTGATGTATCGCTATAATCTCACCAATGCAACGATCGCGAGAAAGTTGAAATACGACCTCCAAACAGCCATGGCTACATTGAAGTCGTCATGATGTGTACACTCGCTCACTTCCATGCGGTCATCGCATCGATATTGTATTGAGCAAAGGTAGGAGAATATCAGGCCCAAATGTCGAACAAGACTTTGGCACCACTCTCCATGGGGAAGTCCTACGAAAAGTTGACCGACTTGTGCAGTGTATTGACATCTGGAAGGGCCCCCTCATCGTCAATAGCCGCCGACATTCTACTTGTTCATCTGTAACTGACTGGCGACTTGACGAAGGGAAGACTATCAACCATTATGCTAGCACAATGTTGGACGGCATGTGCCGTGAGGAAGAGCCATGGGATCTAAGGAAGGCTTCCAAGTCCACCACAGTTCAGACTGTTGCACGATTCACCATCGAGGAGTTGCCAGGCCGGACACCTACAGTAAGACCTGCATGTATCCTACTCATTAATTCAACATGCGAAAACCTCTATGAAGCGTTGCTCATCTTGTCATGACTACCCAACACCAGTCGATGTTGACCATACTCTTGGAGCGGCACTTGCCCCTATGGCATCGACAGTTCAATGAACTTTCACAATTGCTGTTTAAGTTTCGAACTTGTACGACTTCAAGGAAACATAGCGCATTGATGAATTCGAAGCCATGATGGTGGTTCTGTATGTCGTCGCGCTACAAGAGCGGTCCTGGTGTGATGTATCAGCTACTAGAGCTAGATCGTCACTCCTTCAGCCACGGATCGTCATCGCACCGCCCATCGTCTCACACCTCGACAGCACACCCAAATGTGCATAATCCATCGAGGGAAATCAGTCTGATCTCGCTATGTCACTCCACATATTGTGGAGAGGTGCATACCCACTATTGAACGAATACGACTATCATCAAATGAATCATGTGTCCTGATGTAAGCGATGTCTTTGCAAACGGATCCAGGGACTGCATACTCACTCAGTGCTATTACATCTCTCTCAAATATAGGCCCGTATGTGAGCTTTCAGGAGGGGCCCGGGGCTAAATTAGGTCCTGGCCAACCTGATATCGCTAAGCGTGCACCAGAAAAGTCGTATCTGCGAGCTAAGGTATACGAAATGTGGAGAAGCGAGTCAAGGACTTGTACCAGGCTTGACAGGAACACAGGCAGCAAATATCGCGGTTCCGTAGATATACAGATCCCCGAGAACCTACCTGTACGGAGCCGATGTGCAGCTAGGACCTGCGCAGGTCGTATGCTTTGCATGCCGCCGTCCCTGACCTTGTCACTACCCGTCCGAATATGGCAAGCCACGACGGTCTTTCGTATTTGTCCACCTTTGCGCTTAAATCCTTCGCCGAATTGGGACAGGTCGCCCATAGCCTCGACCGATACCATGCGTGACACTAATTTGGTCGACTCAAAAGCGCTCCCCCGCAGAACTCATGACGAAGCGGACAATTCTGCGCATCTCGCAATTCACTGAAGGATTTATGAAACAGCCTTCGGCAAATATAAGGATGCGCTGCCGAAGCCCCTGCGTCGTCTGAACCCCGCAATTCAAGCACATGGTCAAGGTCTCTGGGGCAGGCTTAATGACAAGCTGACGTCAAACGATTGCAATGCGGACAGAGATTGCATGAATTCGGCAACCTTCTCGAACGTCCATATTGTCTCAGGCTAAATGGGCCGGTGCTCCAGTATCCTGTCTGCTTATCGCAGTTCTGTTAAGACGATATATTCAGCCCTGGTGCTACGCACGTGGCTACAAAGAGGGAAATGCTCAAGAGAGCTTCGCGAGCTCAATCTGAGAGCTTAGGATGTCGCATGGTGTGATCGAGGTCTAGGTCCATCCGCATGACTCGTTCTCCTGCGGGTGCGTTCAGCGGCTCGGGCATTTCTTGATGTGTTTCGAAAGCTTTGGCATTCTCTGTTATTACAACGGTCGCCTGTAATCTTCCACCTTTCGATCGATCCGCGTTAAACCCTCGGCGAAGAATGGATTGCTTTTTACAACGTGAGACTAGCCCATTTGGTAGTATTGACCTCGCTAGCATTATCCACCAAAGCGTGACAATGAGTGCTCCAATCCGAGGCACTTTTCGCAAGTTTCGATTGCGGCGTCGTCCACCTAATTGTTACCCCGCGCAAGCCATTATCATACCTTTGTTGCAAGGCAATTGGAGGTACACACCAGTGAAAGACAGGCTCGCACTGTAAGCAAAGTCAGGTATATCGAACGCACGTTGTCTTTGCAGTGCTCTTTTGCTCCACATCAATTCCCGGTGATGTACCCCAGCTTAATCGTTCGTTCCGGGGACTCTGCCTGATGCGGCCACAAAACCGTGGTCAACGCTGCACGAACGTTTATCAACCCAAGTACGGGCTATAGTTCTGCTCCTTAACTTTGTACAATTCGGCCAACAATAGGCTAGGATGGTTTACTATTGGCGCCACTACAGCATTAGTGACCGCTGTCAGCTGTCTTAAAGTCGGGAAAGAGGTGATACTATGCAAGTGCTGGGATACCACATTCAGGTGCCCGTAAGTACGTCGGACGCACTCAATGTACCTTGGTCACACTGTGCAGGTGTGGGATCGCGATTACGCACTTCGCTAGGCAGCAGAAGTCCTGCACGCTGCTGCTATAGCCATGGTTTGATCACCAATGGTCTACACCTTGCTACAGCAGAGACCGTCAGCCTTGCATCAGACTTGGTCGCTTCTGTGGATAGCAGCTGTTAACATGTCTCGGGACACTAGCCGACGAAAGTGTGAGCTACCACCAAGCTGAGTTTCGAGCAGAATCTCGTGGCGAAGCCGCATCAACCTCGCTAAGCACTATCGCAGATTACCATTCGGCACGAATATGCTGATGCACATGAAGCTATCGTTCTTGTGCCACCGACCATAAGTCTCTAATCGTTGGACAACGCCATAGCGACCTCGGGAGCATCGGTTTTCACTTTCGCGCAGTCTCTTGAGCTTCTAGCTAAGAAAATCAGTAGAGAGCGAAGACACACGCTCGCTCTCGTATTCCTCTCAACGTGCATCGTTGCAATGCAAAGTAAGCCGCCATCCTAACGGGACGGCCCTCCAGCCATAGCGAAGGATTTACGCCTTAGACTGTCAGAACCAGCCACCTCATTCATTCTCACCCCAAAGTCACGCCGGCATTGGAGTTGAAATCTAATCTTCTCGCCCTTGTGCCCGGAAGGGAGTGGTACCTATAACACACTTCTGATATACCAATGTGGCTGACGCCCATCACTACCACCAAGCCTCGCTCCGGTGCCTTTTAGGCTAAAGCCTACAGGCAGGCCCAAACGGTCGACCATCCACAATAATCGGGGCCGACTGGGATCCCTGTTCTTACCTTAAATGACATCCTTGACCACTCAATCATCGAGATCCAACAAATCACACCAAAGCACGCTGCCGTCCAGAGGGTACTTGCAGATACAACGAGCAAAGACCACAATGCAGAAAGGCCCCTGTACTTCCAAGTCAACTCATCCTAGTCACCACGTTCCCCACATTCTCCCATGCAGATCCTGCAGTTCGCTTCTGTTTGTGGTGTACTCGAGATGCTTTGAGCGGTGGTGCTGCGCGCATCGCGTACTTTGAATCGTGGCAACTGTCATCTCATCCATTTCGGGTCATTAGCGACGGACATCGGCCTGCACTCCTTCCAACAACACGCGCGCGGTTTACGCACATCCCATGCAAGCCTCACGCCAGCCGCACGCCATCTCAGTGATCGAGAACGCGAACTGTGGAAGTCCGTGATTGCAGTGGCGGCCGACATCGCGCACGAAAAACGCCTAAGATTACCCCTCGAGATGACGTCTCAGGGAGGGCCTTGGAATGACTTGGGGTCCCCAACGAGACATGCAATCAAAGCAGGTTCCAGAAGGCCGCATGGCGCAACGGCTCGTGGCGATCTGTCACAGAATGCCTTTCCGCTTCTATTGCGACACCTGTCCGTGGTTCCGGATTCTTGACTGGGCTATTTGACAGCTCCAGCCAGTGAAAGATATTCGCTCACCGTACCGTAATATCGAACGCCCAAATTGTGGTCGACGTAGCCCAACCACCCGTAGAGTGCATAGCGCGTGCCTTCTATCCGATCCATTATTCTCCGCATGCATTCATACTGCGCTTCGGCACGGTATATCTGCAGGGCGGTTTGTGGGGTCGTCCAAATCTATCAAAGTAGCCTTCGTTCTTTCATCTAAAAGATTGCGCCCCTCAGAACGTCGAAGGTCAGCGAGGCACTAAAATGTGGAGATGTACTTCAACTTTGTGGCGGCGGTCACAGATACATGCTGCATGCGTGTGCCTAGCTGGCAGGCTAACTCGGTAGCTGAGCAGACTACTACCGCCATGATCTGCTGTGTCACCGCGAGGCGCTTTCTGAACCTGGACCCTAGAGGTCTACTCACCAGGATTTTTCATAGCTCACGGAGAGTAGGGAGCGTCTTCCGGTACCAACATCGATGGTGACGATGTAGTATGTAACGCGCATATGCGAATCATGATCATCTTGGTCGATGTTATGTGCTCCCGGAATTTCAACGGCTGGACTTACCGGCAATGTCTCTCAGCTTCGTCTGTCTGCTCGGTGCTTGTGCATACCGCTATGTGTGGCCCCTTAGTTAGGGGGCTGTGCTTGTTCAAGATCTGGGCAGTCTCATGACCTTCACTGACCTTCATACTGACCACCTTATCAACCCGCTTTCAACATCTGACAAGAAGGACCGACACTTGCGTTGTCACTGTTGATACTCGTTGCTTGCACTTTCCCCATGCCATCAGAAGCCACTTCACAGGCTCTCAAGATCTGTCCAGGGACAGCAACCGATAGCCTGAATGCACATCCAGGTGCGGACCGTAAGCACTCCACAAAAGCTTGCCGGCATGGAACGCAGGCCAAGAGGGGTCGCCAAGAATACGACCAACGAGGGCGAAGCAACCTTCTCAACAGATCCGGGGTGCATGATAGCACTGCGGCCCTTGCATTTACCTTTCACAGGATCGGGACCATAGTCGAGGACTCGTAGCTCGGAAACAAGGTTGCTTCTTACTATTCACTTCGTTATCCTTTGTGGTCTCGCCCAAGCCTTAACCATTCTAAAGCCATCCCCTTCCGCTCTCGTCTCGGACCATCAAGCATGAAGGCTAAAAGGCATGGTGTTTGAGCCGACCCATGGATACCAGTGTTGTAAGACAACTAGGCTGAGGCCAAAGGATGGTGTAGTCCCGGCGCCGGATCCGGGCGGTGAAGTGGCCGGTGTCGAGTCCATGAGCAACTAGGTAGCGATTTGGGTGGACAGTGGCGCAATGTTTGGTAACGAAGGGGTGATCGTGTTACAGAACTCAAAGTGCCGACAGCACCGGCAGATGTATATTGTCTCCATGTATATGGTAACAGGCTTTGTAGAGTTGCGCTGGGACAGCAGAGACTGCAGATGCCATTGCCATGCGATTGTGGCATCGCCTTGGTCTGTAAGAGACGCTGGTGCTCAACTGCATGGACACCAAATACGCAGTTCACACAACTCGAAAAGATTCAACAAAATGCTCTGGAAATCTACCCGCACTGTTAAGACCAGCACATCGATATATCCCCTCATTATCACAGCTCTATTATCGCTCAGGCACGGACGTCAGCACGCAACGCGTGCACGCACCTCGATCAAACACCTCCACCGGCCTTGAAATCAGGGATGCACATCTCCGTCTCAGAAGGAGTAACGCGTTACAGCACACTAAGACCGTCTGACAGGTAGCAGCCTGCTCCTTCTTTGCTCAAAGGCAACGTTACAATCGACTGAAGACGAGGCGCGGACGAGTTCGGCGCGAACAGGGGCGAGTGCCTGAAACATAAACCCTGGCTATAGTACCGCACGGCGCTGAAACAAAGAGAAGCATGTTGGCGGCGGCGCGACGCGACTATGTGGGATCGCAAAAGGCTTGGCTTGCATTTTTGAGCTTTTCGAGTCATGGCGTTCGCCATGCCCGTTGGTAGTCGAGCGACTAAGACTGTGCAGAATTGATGAGTATTTCTATTGGTGTGCATTTTAAAATTGGTTGGGGAGAACTGCCTTTTCGGTGATTCGACCGTGTACGCGAGGTGGAGGTCTCGACCCGAGCCCGCGCGTCTCCACTCTTTCATAAACGTTCTGTCTAGACCAGCGAAGCAGTGGAGGAAGAGGTGGTATAATTGCTCGCTAATATAGGTGTACTGGAGAATACGGCAATGCAACGTAGTGCACAACACTCGCTACAGATGACATATGCTGTGAACAGGACTGAAAGCGCTTCGTCTCAAAGAAATCGACTAGAAAAAGCCGCGCCGCAAAGCCGGTGGACCAATCTTTTGCAAGGGGAGTGTGGTATACGATGAACGCCCAAACCAGTATATGTGAGAATCCTACACCCATTTTTGCGCCATGAACGCCAATCCCGAAGAACGCCAAGAATTCCAAGCCCCCGATGTGTGAGCCCCGTGCACCGCCGGATGGATGGAAGGAGGCCAATATGTGAATAATGAGAAGTCGCCGCTCGCTATTATGACGATTTTTTCAGATCAAGAAAGTAAAGTATGTGAAGCGACGATCTGACCAGTGTGTGGCCGCCGTGACGCAAGCTGCACGGGTCGACAGCGAAGCCTGCATTCCTGAGACGGCAAGGTGAGATTGTAGCAGGCACCCTTATGTGGGGGTTGCATTCATAGCGCAAGGCCACAGCCGTCACCACTCCAGCGGTAGAGGCTCAACATCTCTCGGCGGTGCTGTTGCGCCACGTGTTCGTCCATGCCTCGACCGCGTACTTGCTGCAAGGCAGAGCGCATGACTTTGCGGAAATTGCGCTATACATGTTTGTTAGCATGATCGACCAATTTCGGAAGAGAGTTATGGAGGCGATCGAAACAAAGGCTAAAATGCGGGGGCCAGAAATCTGGGGAACTTGAGACGCGTACCTGATACTCTGTATTGAGGGTGACGATGCAAGCTTCATGCGCACGCACGATGACCTCGCAGGCTCGTACAATGTTTGGGTTCGCTTCTCCTTGAAGCTTGTCGGCGATTAGAAGTAACAGAAAGCTTCCCTGCAGGAGGTATATGCCGAAGAAGAATGGCATAAAGCTGAGGTCTGGATCATGTTCGAGAATTTCGTTCAAGGCTTCGGCAGCCGAGACAGCGTGACCAGTTGCGTCGACAAAGCTTTGTGAAGATATCCAAAGATCGTTATCGTCTAGGAGTGAGATAGGATCCCATTTTCCATTGAGCAAAATATGTAACGTGTGCATAAGGTGCGTGCCATATGCCTCAACGATCTTGGCATGCATCAACGACTCCTGTGCTCTTGATATTGTCGAGTTGACTGATCGGACCGATGGTGTACCCGGATGTACTGGTTCGAGAGCTTCTGCATTTGCCTCATTGGCAGCACGGTTTCGAAGCTCTTGCAAGGTCTGTCCGTACGCAACGAGTTGCTGACTGATCTCCAGAGCATGATCATCCCAATCGGTCTTCGTGCCAAATCTTGGATGGTTTCTGGCGTAGTTCAAGTCGACAATCGCCCCCAGGATGGTCATCAGAGGTAGGAAAAATCCGAATATGGAGTGCCCGGTGCACTCAAAGGTAGGACCTCGTCGGCGAAATGTGGAATCTGGCAACGATTGAGCGGAGTCCACGAAGAAATCGCCAGCTTGCCATACGTTATCGTCAAGTGGCTGCAAAAGGCCCGAACATTCGACGTCCAACAATGATAAAGGTCGGTTATAGCACAGTGCTAGATGGCTGGGAGCCGCTCAGTGCCTGTGTGATATACTAGATGGGACTGAGCCAATATTGCTTACCGGTCTACCGTGTACAGTAGCCACCAGATGCGTCGACGTTCTTCGCGTTGCTCTTCCGTAAAGTCAACTGGACTGCAAGGTCTGTGTGTTTGCATTCCGCCCAGGTGGTCCATGTCGAGTTCTCCTTGTGCATCATCATCGTTAGGCTCGGGTGGAGGTGTGACAGGCACTTCTTTGCCGAATTTGAGTTCTCTGGCTAGTGACCAGGCAGCGTTCCACCAGCGGAGCGAGGCGGCTTTGTACTCGCTTGCTGAGATGACGATAGCTAGATGCATATAGGTAGCTACATCGTCCAAACCGCCTGGTGCTCCCGCTAAGTTCCAGAGGTTAGCAAGTGTCGCAATTGACATCATCCCTGGGAAGTGACTTACGCAGACCGATCTCTGAGTCTTGGACAGGTATACCAAAGCCTCCCATTGTTACGCCATTCATGATGCCAGCATTATGGAAAGATGTAGCACTTGTGTCAGACTCACCCGGTGTCTGGTGCACAAGAGGCTTGAGGAGGCTGATTGTCAGGTTGATTAGCTTCTCTGACAACTGGCTCCGAGCTGATGGTGACGACGAAAGATATGGTGATTCGCTCGTCAGACAACCAATCCATAACATACTAGCCAAGAGAGCAGGGCTGCATGTGCGTGGGTTGTTAGATCGAAGGAAGGATCGTTTTCGGAACACGTAGCCGAGCACGTAGGGAGAGACAGGCTGCATGAAAGCGGACGAGGAGCTTTGGAAGTACAATTCCAATAAGTCACAGGCCAACGATACCGGCATAATGTTCGCAAGATGTGGGACCAATGGCTGAAGAACGGGATATCTCAGCTGTTGGGATGGATTTGGTTGCGGTGCACCCGAGTACATTGTCGTTGAAGGAGAAGGTAGCATCCATCCTGGAGAAGAGGTGACCGGCGACTGACCCATGTAACCCATGTTTGTAGGCTCTTCGGGTAGTCTGAAGGTGTTGGAAGGCGCTTGCGCATGTGCGCTCTGGGGACTCATCATGCTGTATGGACTATCGGAGTACTCCATCGCATGGGAGGGGACGATTGGATGCATGCTGTTCTGCATCATTGGGTGGGGTGATTGATAAGCGATGTTGGAATGGAAATCGTTTATAGAATTATACTCCGGAATCGGATTGTGCATGGAGAGACCCTGAGTTTGTATTCGTGGAGGCTGCATGGGATGCATCGATTGCATATTGGAACCCATGTGGTGGTGCATGTCGTTTTCAGGAATCGTGTCGATAGCGCTCATGCTCATAGTTCTGCTCTGGTAAGATGGGGTAGATTCCAGTTCCCTTGTCGTCGCCATGCTTGCTGACCGACCCGGTAACTCTGGAAGTTGCCTCTGACCTTCCGGTAGTTGAGGACTGCTGCGAGGCGGCTCGATAGTCTTGTCCTGTGATTGCGGAGTACCCCTACCGGAGTCTTCCGAGGTCTGGCTGCCCTTACCAGCCGCCACTGCGGCGGCTTGCTGTTGAGCAATATCTTTTCTCGACGCTTTACCGCGCTTTTTTCGTTCCCGAATGTATTCACATGTCAGGCCAAATTCTGTTGTTGCATTAGCATTGCTCTCATGCAAGGTTCCACTTGGGTGACGAAATTGACAGGCGGCATTAGCCCGGCCTCGGGTAACCAGCTGCTATGGTACCACAAGTCCAGACCGTTAAAGGCGGCAGGTATAAGCCTTTTAATTGTCTGCCGCTCGACCCCTTGACAGCGAGGCGGCATCTTGTCTGTTGAAATGGTGAACTACGTACCTATGCAATGCGCACAGCTGCTTGTGGTCAGCTTGAATCTACAACAACATGCTGATTCGGGATCTACAAACCTTTGTCGCCCGTCGCATTTGGTTCTGAGTTGGTTGCACTGATCGCACGCTCGACTAATCCTGCGTCGCACCGGTCCTGAGGTGGCACTGCCGCGCCCTGATCGTTCGTGGAGCATTTCCCGTTGATTGCGTGGCGCTATTGGCCCGCTGGCATATGGCAGACGGTGCGGCTTGACGATAGCTTTTCCATTCGGCAGCACATGTCGATTCTGATGGTACTGCAAAGCCGCGTATTGTGATGTGTGCGCAAGTGTGTCGAGCGGCGATGGTCCCATATGCTGCGCAGCAAGATGGTGGTGCTGTTGATGATCTACCATGTTCGGCGCGGGGAGATGGCTGAATGCCGACGGGTACTGATGGAGACTTGTCGACATCATGGTTGTGACTGGTGGAAATCGGGAGCCCGCCACCTGCTTCACCACAAAACGGACCCTCGACAGCTAACTTGGAGGCTCGATAGCGACGCGGAACCACGTTTTGGCTAGAGAGCGCAAGTCCAGAGATATGTCAGACGGTGGCAAATGCGGCACAGTCTGTGACGAGGCTGGCGAAGTGGAGGATGGTCAGCGCCTGGCTGTGAGAAGTCATCAACGCAAAAGGCGTCAAAAAGATATGCAGGTCAGTCGTCCAACGGTCTACTTTTGACCACTGTGGTGCGTCAGGGTACAATATAGCTGTCCACCGCTGCCGCTGCCACCTCCGCCTCACGCTGGATCTTAGTGGACATCCGCGGCGTATAACACACTCCGTCAGTGCTTTGAGGTGCAGGGTGCCCAATACCGGACGGGCATGGGCAGACTGTCCTGTCTCCGGGTCCAGCTGCATCGTGCGTCAGAAAACTCTCTGGACCACATGCTGCAAACGAGATGGGCAGCAGGGCACGCAGGTTCGTGCGTGCGCGGGAGCTTCTACCCTTGTCGTAGTCCGAGCTATTCACCCCTGCGCCGACCAGGATCCCGCTGCACGCCAACATTCCACGTTGAGCACAGTCCATGAAGCCGCTGGATCGTCGGTGCCGCGAGCTTGACAGACGCACGTCGAGGTGCTCGCCGCAGGTTAGACCCGCAATCAAAAACGATATTGGCTGATCGGTGCCAACCCGACCCTATATGCGACCCACGTTAAGAAGGACGGCGTACCGATGCCGGCTCAACATGTACCTTTTCGTACCGCGACCCGCCAGGGCCTACCACACTGCCTTGAAGCCCGCCTTTCGTTGCTGAGCGATCAGAAACAACCCTGCCATTACTGATTGGTGGCCGCTGCCTACTGTACTGTAGGTTCGCCCGCTAGTAGCATGACCTGCTGACGACGCGGGACCTGACAGGCCACCTATGTCCAGGCACTTGTGGATGTCACGGGGTATAGCGCTCCTCATAATGCAGCGCCCCTGGCACATGTGTGTTGCCGTTCAAATCCTGACAACCAGACTTCCGCGCCGTTGCCCGCCACAGCTACCGGCCATGTACCCCAGTCCCATGACCCTCTCCCCAGCCTTCCGTAGACAGCCTGTGAAAATCCGCTTTCATCCAGAACCATAGTAGAATTAGAGCCGGGCGGCATGAATCATGCTCTGGTCGTTCACTATCTCGGTCTCGGGTTCTTCCAAAACTCTTCCATGCTGATTTCTGGCTCATTCACCTGCCGCACCTTTAGCAGGGCTACCCCAGAATCAATCGCTTATGCCAATCCGTAGATCTGGATTGTTGTCGCATAATATTACCCTTGACATCGAGCTCGGTAACACGCAATATGAAATCCTCCACATTCAGGGCTGCTCTCTGCACTCCATGACTTGACGCGAGAGTCGATTAAGGAATAGTTTGGCATGTGTGCGCAGTAGCCTATATGTCACTGTTCTATACCTGCAAGTCCGAAATGAACGAAGGACTACCCCACAACAAGAATCCATTGTGGTAGGTGGCAAGTGGCGTGCCGACAACAGCACAGGTCAATTTTGCTCTGTAAGAATGGCCGTCATATCCTTGAGCGGTCGTCCTCGCTCCGGCCATTGCTATAGGTCAGCCAGTGTTCATGGTTCATAGCGAAGGTTTGCTCGGTTCGATGCTGCGTCCTAAGTCTGCGGTGGGTCACGACCCATTCGATAGCGCGAAGCCACTGGCGCCTTGAGATCTTGAGGTCGTTAGTTGACCGATCTCAACCGTCGAAACGACCGGATGTGCTGTACGTAGAGCGGTTCGCTCCGCACCTTAGTGGTTAGTGTCTTGCCCCTTTGGCCTAGCAGCGCTTCCTGACAGCTTGGCCATTCTGTGCTGCAGGAACTGCTCTAGGGCGCTTGAAAGCAAATGCGCAGCGAATTCGCCCGAATGACGGTCCTCAAAACCAGTTTTGTTATTCGGACTCCCCGAGTCACAGCCATCTAATTACACGTCAATTTCGCAGTTACTAGATGAAACATGCCAGATAGCTCTGTCATGAGAGTATCACGATATTTTTTCAACATCATACTTGCGGACAGCTGATGGGTAGGTGCAGCTTACTCGTAAGCAACGGCAGGAAGCGTGGAGTGGATCGGAGCGTTAATCCTGGGCGCTACGCCTGATCAGGAGCGGTTAGTCAATTCCGTGTCGTCATAAAAGATGGCCGGGGTGTGATTCTTCCCAGTAGCAGAATTGGACGCCCTGCTTCACTGCACTCTGGTGGTCGTGAAGGGGACTGTCAAGTACGCTCACCACAGGATGGGACACATGCTGCCTCAGAGTACATGCGATGACCAAAAATGGTTCTTCGAAGCGACATTCAGCACGACAAGACCTGGATCGGCCTCGATCCTGTCC
The DNA here is from genome assembly GCA_020744225.1 of Paraphoma chrysanthemicola. Taxonomy (NCBI): domain Eukaryota; kingdom Fungi; phylum Ascomycota; class Dothideomycetes; order Pleosporales; family Phaeosphaeriaceae; genus Paraphoma; species Paraphoma chrysanthemicola. The sequence goes on from JAGMWG010000016.1 coordinate 741,320, forward strand.
GCCATGGATAGTAGGCGTCTTGAGGACCAGCGCCATCCTGGAGCGCAAGATTTGGCAGGGGTGGTGCAGCCAGAGCCACCAGTAGCTCTGCAAAAGCTGCATAGTCGCGACCCAGTCGCAATCTTGGAGTTTTCCCGTCGTCTGAGCAGTTGTTCGCCCTGTCGCACATAATCGATTCCGAATGCGCTCATATAAACTGGGAGTCAACTACTTGCAATGCAATCCGACTGTATGGGTCCCGAAGACGGCATCATGAGCGGCACTGAGCCGGACGGATGTTGCATCCACTTGCCGACCAAGGCACACCCGTGGTAGGGGTTCACAAGTTCTCGGGACCCCGTCTCACGCACTTTTTATAATATTGGTAGCTTTGACGTTTACGTTGCGCGATTCCCCGGCGAAAGCGAGATGAAGAGGACTTGGGAATAGTTCCTCGTGCTATTCCAATCACAAAATGGCATTCTAGATGTCGAACGACTTGAAGGCTTTCGATCCCGTAATCCGTCTTGTCTCGCGTGGCGCGACACTTGCATGCACTGACTGGGCTGTGCCTCCATGTGTGTAGCTGCAAGGCCCTCATAATGACGAAGTGTTCGTGACTTCCGCCCTGGTCATCACCAAGGGACCTCAAGTCCTGTGTAGCACGACCAGGAGCAGATTGCAGGGCATCAGCTGACTGCGCCCATGATATCTCTAGGGGTGTGCTGGCGTTCTCGCGAAATCAGCGAGGCGAATCACATGTGTCACTTGCCACGCCATGGCGGTCTCCAGACTCTGAGACTCGCTTCTTCACTTCTTTCGAGAGCATCAAGCAGCCAGCGGGGCTGAGGTGGCACTATAACTCGTAGAAGCTGTGCTGCGAGCTAAGAATTGTTCTAGCGCGATGAAAAGCCCAAGGGACATCACGGCTCCCCAGCCCCGAACTAGCTTGGCTTGTTGATGCCCTTGATATTGCTCGTGCAGTAGCAGATGCTGTGAACTGTGTTGATATGGAGCTATGCAAACGTGAAGTTGATCGGACCTAGACACTGCAAGTGAGCTGACAAGCGGCCTCTTGTTATACCCAGATCAGGAATGATCGGGATGTCACGAGTGTGCGGTTTTGGGACTTCGTGTTGTTGAAGACGAACTAAGACGTTGCTCCAGACGCTCATTGCCATAAGAGAACGCTGTAGGACTGAGAAGCTAGATTCATCGAAAACTTTTGTTGCAAAGAACAGCGGACACGCGCTTGTCGATAGGACTGTATTCATTGCAGGCGGGTGGAATCGTGATCTCCAGGAAATCGTGCCGTGAGCGCATCGGCGCTGCCGAATCAGTCAAACTCAGCTCAGGGCTCATACCGAAAGAGTCTGGCGACCACGATCGCGGTGTCCATAGGCGCGGTCACACGCGAAGTAGAAATCCAGGCTGGAGGACTGGTACGTGTTCGCCAGGAGAGCCCCGCATCCGACCGACATGGAGCCGAGCATGGTGACAGCCACATGTACGTATGGTCTGCCCTGGCTTGCTTCCGAGTTCACAAGACGAGTGAGATTGCAAAGCTTGAGATGCTCGCCAGTCACGCAGCGGATGTATGCTTCCTCGTGCAAGCCGGGTAATCACTTGTGCGAGCTGCCAGAGCAGCCCATGAATGATCCAGTCTTTGCTCCTGCATTAAAGTCATATTGTCTTCCGCTGACCTCTACCGTTTAATGGTAGCGAATACGGACGCAATCGTCGAGCTTTTGGGTCCGTGAGAAAGAGAACAACGCGAATGATGCCGAAACCGAAGACGCAGCGTAACAGACGCAGCTATTCAGCAGCGGTTCTGATGTGTGCGGCTGCTAGGGCAAACCTCGAATGGGCTGCTTTTTTGCCCAGGTGTTGTCGCGGTGCTAATGTGAAGGGGAGGGCACGTGCGAGGCTTAGAGCCAAGGACCCACTTCTGCCGGAATCGGGCTAGCAGCGCATACGTCATCGGTTCGGGCAGAGATGAAAATTAGCAGCTCCATCCAGACGCACGATTGACTGGTGGCGCACTACGCTCATCCTGTAACTCTTTTAATCTATTGACAAGGTCAAGATCAAGCCGCGCTCATCATCATGTCGCTTGAGAAGATCACAACGATATCACCTATCACCAACAAACCGGTGCTCACGCGCAACGGCCTCTCCGACGCTGATCTCCAGACTATACCTGAGACGGCGGCAAATGCATTTGACTCCTTTCGACGAACATCTCTCGCTGAAAGGCAGAAGATTGTCAAGAGTGCTTTGAAGCTACTCAATGAGCGTCAGGATGCGTTAGGCAAAGAGCTCACCGAGCAGATGGGTCGGCCTATTGCGTACACCCCCAAAGAGATCACTACTGCTGTCATGCGGGGCGAGTATCTACTAAAAATTAGTGACGAAACACTGAAAGATACGGAGGGAGAGGCAGAGAAAGGGTTCAAGAGATACATCAGAAAGGTTCCTCTCGGGCCTGTATTAATTCTGTTTCCATGGAACGTGCGTGTGGCAAAATGCTATTTTTACTGTATTGCATGCATGCTGACCTCAATTGTAGTATCCATACTTGACCCTCGTCAACTCGCTTGTACCTGCACTCCTTGCGGGTAACTCAGTAGTGTTGAAGCCTTCGCCACAAACGCCCACCAGTGCCGAGCAGATCCAGCAGGTTTTCAAGGACGCTGGACTGCCTGATGGTGTGCTCCAGACCTTCCACAGCGGATCCATCTCCCAGATCGAAGCCATGGCTCGCTCTCCACACTTCCAGCTGGTGTGCTTCACTGGTTCCGTGGCCAATGGCTTGGCTGTGCAGAGTGCCGCCAACGACCGAGTTCCTCTTCGTGTAGGTCTCGAGCTCGGAGGCAAGGATCCTGCATATGTACGAGCAGATGTTGATGTAAAATGGGCCGCGGAAGAGATCGTTGATGGCTCTATCTTCAACTCGGGTCAGAGTTGCTGCAGTGTAGAGAGGGTCTATGTGGACGAGAAGATACATGATGAATTTGTGTCCGCCGTACAGGATGTGCTCAAGGGATACAAGCTTGGCGACCCATTTGATAAGAACACGCATGTTGGTCCTGTGGTCTCGAAGCGATCAGCCGAAGCTATTCAGTCCCACATCAGGGATGCACTGGAGAAAGGCGCCAAGGACGCTACCCCGGACAACGACACGTTCAAGAACCCACCTGCAGATGGCAATTACGTCGCTCCCACACTTCTGACGGGTGTCACACATGATATGGCCGTCATGACCGAGGAGACATTCGGCCCAGTCATTCCTGTGATGAAAGTCAAGGATGACGCTGAGGCTATTAAGTTGATGAATGATAGTCAGTTTGGCTTGACAGCTAGTATCTGGACAAAAGATGTTAGCAAGGGCCACGAACTGATTGATGATGTTGAGGCTGGGACTGTCTTCGTCAATCGATGCGACTACCCCGCACCTGTAAGTCATCAGCAGTCGCAACTCGCACAGTACTAACGCAGACAGGATCTGGCCTGGGTCGGATGGAAGGACTCTGGAAAGGGACAGACGCTGAGCAGATTCGGATTTGATCAATTTGTCAAGCTCAAAAGCTATCACGTCAAGGACTACCCAAAATAGGCATGTTGCACGAGACAAGCTGGCGTGCTTACTGAGAGAGCAATATTGTTTCTCCTTGCGAGTATCGGCAGTCACTTGCGTTTTGTAGCGCAACAATCGAGCTTTGTGCGACCAGACAGAAGTCGTACCAAACACGTTCGCGTGATCACCTGACTTTACGTGTCAACATCGTCTTACACCACCAGCCTTGTGCCAATCACGCATCCCTGAATGTGAAACATCGCGTCTCACGCAGGCAACACGGACGGCAAGGCGGGACAAGAGGAGTGGAACCGTACCTGAACGAGAAATGTAACCAACATGCAAGGTTGGTCGCACAGATGCGATCACGAATTTCTACATGCGGACGAATCTGTTTCTAACTCTCAGGTCACAGACTCTCCCATGAAGAAGTTTTCACCTGAAAACGTCCTACCAGTTCGTAGAGAAGGTGCTTGCCAGCTCCAAGCCTCAAGCTTTCTATCTCAAATAAAGGCGCCATTGCACCGATCTTCTCCCCTTATCGCCTCATACATTCCAAAGGGACACGTACCCGAAGCCCCTCGCAAAGGCCTCTTGGAATGTCATACTGAACAATGATTAAGCACCGCAAGGGATGAACAAACGCCACGCGATTGAAAGTCTTGCCAAACGAGTCGCTTAGGAAACCAATTTCTTTGACTGTCTCTTATACCGGGCTTTGGTAGGCCTGGCTGAGACGCTCCCTGTCCGCTCCTCGCTCGCCCCTACTCTTAGCTTTGGAATTCAGATTCTTTCACTCTTTTCTGTGCCTTTAGCGTTCGTTGCTGTTCAGCCTTGCCGTCTCTTACTTCACACTGTCATTACAACTTTCGTCTACACAAGAACTGATCGTCATACGCTCTTTACTATTCAGTTTCTCGCCACGCAAACTACAGTCTCATCTACACAGCATGGCTTTCAAGAAGACCATCATGAAGCTTCGTCGTGCAATGCTATGCTGTAGCAAGCACGATCGAACGCATTCCATGGACATCGTAAGTCCTCTCAACCTCCCGTGTCTCTAGCAAACCATTCCATGGCACTATCTACTCATCTTGGTCGATAATTCATCCCGCTCGACATTTCCTAACATCACAACAGGGCTCCCCCACCAACGTCCGCCGCGTCGACATCAGCGACGCCCTCCCCGGCCTCACCGACTCCGAACGCAAATACCTCCGCGAAAAAGCCTCGAGCGATGCCATTCACCTCCTCGGCATCCAATCCCTCCCCCCTTCACATCCAGCCACATCTCCGCCCTCGCCAACCCTGACCTCATCTGCATCACCCTCCCTGTGCGGCCCCGCATCTCGTCTCACCTCCCGCGAACCCTCCGAAGCCCTTCTCAACGCTGCATCCAAAGATCTCCCTTCCGCGCTCCCCACGCCGCCCAAGCAGCGCCACAACGAGAGCTCGCCGCCGGCGGCGCGCATGAAGAGTATGTGGGAGACGACGCGACGGATGAGCGAGAGTAGCAGTGTGACGAACGACGAGTTGTACGAGAAGTTGGAACGTGTGAAAGGGGAACGAGATTCCAAAACGAAGAGGACAAAGAACGAGTCGTTTTCGACACTGAATCTGGAATTCGAGTGGGAGTGTAGTAGTCGGAAGGGCAGTTCCGAGACTGCGAGGACCGTGAGTTTTCATTCGGGATTTGAAGTTCAAGGCACAATCGGAGGAGGTGGTGGTGATACCCGCGATACAAGGATCCAAACTGCCTCGCCTGTTGCCATGAAGACCGTTGGCCCCGGAACTCCTTTGAAAACGACGCCGATTCGCAAAAGCCCCGTCATTCAACGCGCCATCACGTCGAAGAGTCTGGCGGACAGCTGCAACAGTGATAGCGAGTCGGACGTTGCTTTTGAGGAGGCGAGTCCGTTGGTCAAGATCTGAGATCGCAGCACCAAAGCGTACACAGCAACGACCATACGTTGTCCAGAAAAAAGGAGCTGAAGATAGAGAGAGATAGAATAGCTTCATGTATTTGTACGAACAGGACCCGACTCCCGGGATCGGTTTTTTAGAACAAGATTTCAAAAATGGAGGGATATCGTTGCCCGGACAAAACTGTATTAGAACTACTTAGATAAGCATTTGGAAAGAAAGAATAGTGCGAACATAAACTCAACACAAAAACAAAAGCAAAAACAAACACAACTTAGAAATATACCAACCACATCTACAACCTCCTCATGGGCAGGATTTCATTGTCGCCTTTTGCAAGCCCTCGTGTCAAGAGAGTTTTCATTCTAGAGCTGCTATCAACATCCATCATCGCGTGTAACGTATGCAATTCCAATGCGCGCACCGAAACGTTGGCGCGCATGAGCTCAGCCAACAATCGTCCAATCTGTAACATTCCTCGATCCCAATACAACGGGACACACGTTTGGGCTTATTGTTTCGTGATGACTGGTTACACGTTCGTACATATTCCCCCATGCGGAGAAAGTTGCACAGTTTCGATGCGGGTGGGAGCCTGGACTCGTACGGGTCAGGGAAGTTACACATACTCGTGGCTCGATATGGTGGGGGCACGACGAGAGAATTAAGTATAATGCGCTTCGATTTGCTAAGATATTTGGGTTGCCTAGATGCTGGGTATATGAATGTGCACATGATATTATGCACACGGATGTACAGTCGTCTAAGCAAGTGAAAGATCAAGACGCCAAATATGCCATGATGCATGTCCTCATGTCATGCTATGGGGTATTTCATGAAAGACCCTTTCAAACGCCGTCATATGCTTAATATTAATACAAGTGCTTGGTGTCTCTGCGCGCAATGTGCCTGTTACTGTGGCTGGGCGACATACGAGCATCGTTGCGACAGTGCTGTATACCGCCATGTTGGTAGGGAGCAGCGATTTGAGACGGCTCTACGACCTTGGTCAAACTCAGGGGCGGTGTCAATCAGGGCTCCTAATCCGAATCGTCATCTCCATCTGGAGTCTTCGAGTTCCTCTTTTTATTCTTCGCGCCGGTAGGCCTCCCGCGCGGCTTCTTCGGTGTGTTGCCCAGGCTGACATTGCTCTTCCTCTTCCTGCCACGACCGCTGGTGGGAAATGATGCACCGTCGGCATCGTCGATTTCGGTCGGAGTTTCATAGCCTGCTGCGAGTCCAGCATCTTCCCCATCTTCGCCAACTTGGGCCTCGCGATCGATTTCGAGGAGCTCAGCGAAGTCGTAGCACGTCTTGACCATAGTTTCGCGGGTGTCTAGAGCGCCCATGATGGGCATCAGTCGCTCCCATAGCTCTTTGCCCGATACAAAATTGTTTCGTTGAGTGGGTTTGGCATAGTCTTTCTGAGGAATGCGGCCTTGAAGCTTATGTAGATTGTAGCAGCGCCGAATGAACGTTCTCGTCTCCCAGACCATCTGGAGGATCATGCATGCGACAGTGATTTGGCGAAGGCGTGCATCGTCGATCGTTGGGACCGCAAGCTGTGATGCTCTTGACGGCTGGCTAAGAAACCCTGGGAAGGGCGCATCTACCCCTTCGGAATCTCCGAGCTGCTGGTGAAGGTTGTCCGACACCGGCGCTTGTTCGGCAGCAAGGTAATGTTTGGGCATTTCTGTTTCGATGGAGAGAGCAATGGCTGGTCCCGTGTTCTTGAGCACGATAGCTTCTACGGCGTTCAGACACCCGGCAAGCTCCTCCATGTGAGGAAAGTCTAGAAGCGCTAGGTTCTCAACGCAAAAGCGAGCGAACAGGACAGGCTCAGGTGTGTCGCCGCTAGCATCAAGCTTCACGGGATTAAAGTCAATCTGCTTGCAGATATTGTCTACAAACTTCTTGAAAGTGGCTTTCTTGCCAGATTTAAGCACTTCGAAAAGCCTAGCGAGCTTTGGGCTGTGATTAGCTTCGCGCATTCCGTGAGAGTCACCGAAGACCTCGTTCTGGTACTTGAAAGCCATGCGAATAGCCTGCATATACTCCTTCTCGAGGTAGGACTCTTGCTTCTCGTGAATGCGTTTGTGCTCTGTAAATGCAAGCTTTGCTATGCGCTCGTTTGGTGATGTCCCAAGAACAACAAGGGCCGCACCGCATTCTTTCGGATGGACCAGGCCTTGACGACTTATGCTAGTAATGACGTTCGTAGCCAGCATTGCAAGATCGTCATTGTTCTTCAATGCAGTGTCCACAAAGTTTGTCAAGAACCTCTGGGCGATGTGTAGAGTGGCGGAGTCGTTTTCATTCGCGACGAATGAAGTCCCCAAGCGTTCAGTGCCAGTAGAAGCTCCTTTACCGACTGCAATTTCAGCACCAGTTTCAGATCGTCTCTCAGCGAATGTGAAGTACTCGTCGAAGGCGGTAAGAGCGGCACGTCTTAGTTGTGTGTTGTCTCCATTAATGAATACGAGCTTGAAGACCTTTTCGATCTCCCCTCTCATGAACAGACTTGGTGACTCTTGGCAGATACCGCCTAAACTCTGTAGTGCCTGTACGCGAATACTCATATCCCAGACCTGCATCGTGAAGGGCCGAACGGTGTCCAGAAGAAGCAGCGAGGCGGGCGAAGTGGTGCTCAGCAGGGGCGCTAATTGCTCCGCGGTAGCTTGTTTTCTCGCAATGAAACTCTGGGCTTGCGCCGCAATTCTCTCCCTGAACACGTCGATATAACGATCGAAGCTGCAGACTTTACCAAACGTGCCAAGCAATATCAGGTACGAGATGATCCTGTTACGGGCCTTGGTCGCTTCGTCCTTGTTGCATGCTGCGAGCGGTCGCAATTGACATAGTATCGATGTGATTGTGGTGCAAAGTTTTAGCGGACCTTGATCAGCCTTTGGGGTCACAGTCCAAAGGCAATGAGCAACGTCTATCAGTGTCTCTCGGCTCAATGCAGCGGCCTGGCTAGCCCAATTAGCTAGCTTTGAGACATGGCGCATGAGACTTGCTCGGACCTCTTCTGCAAAGGCCTGTTGCAGCGCCTCCAGCGTGGCGAAAACATATCGAAAGATGATGACTGTAGGCCGGACGATGGACAGATCCTCTAGGGTAGACATCTCCTTGATATACAGTTTGAGCAACTGAATGTGGTCAATGGTGAACAACGAAGGCTGCACCTTCGCAAAGATGCTTAGCGCAGTCATAACACGCGATTGTGAGCTCGCTTCTGATCCGGTCTCAGGGCTTATGACTGCATCGATCATGTCTGCTACAAGGTCTTTGCAGATGTTCACGTTTGCCTCGGAAGCTTTTGCCTCAGCAGAGAATGCGTGAATGAAGAACTTCTCAAAAGCTTCTAGGTGCTGTGGATGTGCATGGATGAGCTGAATGGTGTCGATGATCTGCTGACTTCGCTTGCTGCGTTCGAGTCTGAGCTGACTTTCGTCCTTCCTCGCGCTCGGTTTCGTTGTTGGCAACAAGATGTCCTCCAATACAACTCGACTCAGATCCGAGATGGTCTTTTCATCGTCTTGGGTGGCCAGGAGTAGGTTGGCAATGATGTGGATCTGGTTCGCTTTGGAAGTTGGGGCATTGTAGACGTCCTTGAGGAGCTTAATCGCCTTCTTCTTTGGACCGTTTGACGGGTCCGCAGCCATACGAAGGATGCTGGGCAAGAAGTGTCGCTCGAGGGCGGGATCACGCTCTAAGCATGTAGACACAAGGTTCAAAACTGACTCACGAACCATTGGCGATGGGTCGGTCAATATGTCGACCATATCCTTGACGTCGCTTTCTCTGATAACCCTAGGGTCTTTATGGACAAGTTGTTCCAGGCCAGAAATACCACGGGACCGTAGCTTTGATGAATTCTTGTCACGTACGTATGTCATCATGACGGTGACCATTTTGGGGACATACCGGCATACTTGACCTTGGAGGGTAATTATGCCGGCCGCAATTTTGCTCTGGACATCAGACACAGATTGGAATTTGCTGCAAAATGTCAGAGAAGCATTTTCAAGCGGTCAGGGGATACTAACTATGTTCGTGTGAGCCACTTGGAATCCTTGATCATAGAACCCACGCGCTCTCGCACGTCTCTAGCCGCAAGAGGATGCGCATCGCTGTCGTCATCCGGAAAGGCTTTCATAATCGAAGCAAGCCAGTTTGTAATGTGACAGCCGCTGATCGATTGCAGATGCGGATCATCTTGGCTGGAGTGCAAATCTAGATAGTCTCTCAGCGACTCTATGACCATTCGGTACGGGCCATCAAAGGCGAGCAGGTCCATGTCGTTGACTCTCTCCTTTGTATCCTCATTCATAGCTTCATCAAATAGTCGTTCCAGTTTTGATGAGATTTCGGACTGTGATACGTCCAAATTTTCGCGCTTCAGCTTTTTCAATCGTGTTTTGAAGTCGATCACACCACAGCCAATTCTGGCCAAGGTCGCAAGAGCCATATCCTTGTCAATTACGGATTGCTTCGCCGCCTGGGTGCCTTGTAGTATGAAGTGCATACGGGCAAGAAGCTGCTGTAAGAGCATGTCAGCTGCTGGCCACTCCGGTGACCCGAGCACGTTGCAAAAGTCTTCGATGAATAAGTCCAAGAGATTTCTGAAAGGCTTGTCACCAGTCTTGGATACATTAGAAGCTCTGTCAACGAGGGAGCTCGTAATGTTGTGAGCTATGTGGGCAGCGTTTGTGGAGAGTGCTTGCGCGGTTTGTCCAGGAGTGTTGTTATGTCTCTTCTTCCTGTGCGCAGTTGTTCCGGGATCGTAGTCGCTGCCTTCTTCTTCTGACGCCTCAGGGATAGCAGTGCCGCTCTTTGACTGTGTCTCTCGGTTGGTGGCGGCCACCTGGACGAATCGCATAAACACGGCCGATATGGTCATGATGGGCACTTCTCGCGCTGACTTGAATTGTCGCGCGCTCGCTTTCTTATCTGGAAGCTTTTCGAGGTTGCTGAGGATGCCATTCAAGATGGAGTTTCGCTGCTCAGCGTGGCGGGCAAAGATTTGACTAAGAACATCCACAGCCTTTTGTCGGAATTGCTCGAACTTCTGGATCATGAATATGGAATCCTTCTCGGACTCACTATTCTGTTCCATAAGGAGCTCAAGCGTCAAGTACTCGAGGGTATTCAGAGCTCTGTCGGACAAGTTGCACTTGCCAATCAAAGTAGCGAACCGACCTATGACGCTTCCACATAGACGGAGGATTGTCTGCAGCTCCTTTTTCTGACCCGAAGCGACAGCGAATAAGCTCTCGGCTGGACCAGACCTCCGAGCTTGGACAATGGGAACGATGCATGCATCTTTGATGAACTTGATGAGATCGATGACCACATCGATAATCTCCTCGCGTCGTATGCGGTAATCATCGCGCCCCTCGATCATGGTGTCCAGAACCATCTTGGATGCTTTGAGCGCGTGTTTGGCGGCTTGGATGCTTTCCGACCATTCGGGTGTGTCGTCTTGGTGCGCAAAGAGGTCGTTCTTGGTCGTAGAGGTGATAGCAGGCTGCAAAAGCGACTGTACGTCCATGACAAGTTCCACGGGTAGGACAGAGAAGCGCCCCAAATTGATGATGTTGGACATGTTGTCGGAGAGCTTGTCCATTACCCGCACCTTCATGACTCTGAAGTCGCCGTCAGGCGTGGACACTGTTGTAAAGTCGGTGGAGCCGTCAAGATCTTCTTTGGCCTCATTGAGTGACTCCACCAAGGTTTCGAGTTCTTCGATCTTGCGGTCGGCAATCTCGCGTTCGTGTGGCCTGAGGGCCGCTGCACTACCTTCAGCCTGACGGTCGTCTTTTCTCTTCTGCGACAAGCTTTCAGGCGTGTCGATGGTGTCGTAACGCTGGTAGTCTTCGCGGCGGCCACTGATGGGCTGTATCATAACAGCCGGCCCTGGTTTGACTGGCGTACTGCTAGGAGCAGAGGCGAGGGCGCTGGAAGGATACGGAAGGCGCGCGTTTTGTACGTGTGCAGTGCCATTCGCAGTCGCGACATGGGGTTGCGATGGCGTTCTCGCCGGCGACGGTGCAGGCTGCCGAACAGGTGTTGCAGACAGTCGAGGCGGTTCGGGCACTCTGACGCCAAAAGCTGGCTTTGTTAGTGTCTGACGCAAACAAAGTGGACAAAGAGACTCACGCGTGAAGGGGACACCGGTATTTTTCAGCAGCATACTCGCAAAGGGACTGAGTTTTGGCTCATGGCTTGGAGTTTTGGCATTGTCGTCTTTGACGGGACTGTCAGGCGGAGGCGTTGCGAGCTGCTGCATTGGCTTGAAGTTACTGTATGTCGTCAGTTTCCGCTTCCGGCAGACAGACCTGAAGGCTTACTATTCGGGCAGCCTTTCGTGACGAAGCAAGTCTTTCAGTTGGCGTAGAGTATCGCTCAGGTGCTGGGCGGTGGTCTGGCCTTTAATCTCGTCGTTCAAGATGCCTACTGCCTTCTTCGCACTGTTCTGTTGGTCCGGGGTCAGGGTTGAGGGCGGAGTGGGAGGCTCGGTGGACGGAAAGGGAATGATATCTACTGCTAGTCAGTCTTCTGCTGCACCATAGGTGAGAGACGCTTGCTTGTGCAGAGTCCCGAGGTGAAGGCAAGTCACTTACCTGGCGAGAAGGGGATGATGGACGTGAAGGGCGAGTATGGCAGCGCCTCGCCCACTGTAGGCGGCGGTCTGTATGCCAGCCCGCCTCCGTTGGCATTGTGCCAGTTGCCATTTTCATAGCCAGACATGACGGCTACCGACTTGCGAGGCGACAGGCGGGGATGGTGGTGATGGATAGGTAGATCAGGTCATTGGTTGAGGCAGGCCTTGGCGGATGGTTGCGCGATTGCTAGGGACGACTAGACGGTCGCATAGTCACGGCGAGCAGCTTGTGCATTTGTCTGCAGTGCGCCGTCCAGATCACCCATGCTATGTGGAACTGGTACATGTTTCCAGGTCCGGTGAATGTGAGCGGGTTCTGGCGCGTCTTACCGCCTACCGCTTAGGCCTAGCGTCGCAGGTGCGGAAGTGCCTGCTCCCCGCAAAGTCCGCCATTCCCTGTCACTTTTTTTCTCCCAGATCCTATCGTCGTCCAGCTTCGGCACTGCAGCAAACAATATGTCGGCGATTGGCTCGCTCATCTTCTGCACCGACTGCGGCAACCTGCTTGACGGCAGTGCGGGCAAGAAGAATGTCACGCTGACCTGCGCTATTTGCGGTGCGACTTGCAAAGGTATGCCAGAGGTGCAAACATGGTCGGAAAGTCGCAGTAGCTGATCCAGATTCTCCCAGACACATCCTCCAAGACTGTAGTCACCCGATCAAAGCCGACTGCCTTCCCGTCTGCGTTGCGCGCAAAGCGATCCGAGGTGCAGACCATCAACGATGACGAGGTGCAGACCACCAGCGTCATTCAGCACACATGCGAGGAGTGCGGCAGAGAAGAGGTCCGCTACTATACTCAGCAGCTGCGCGGTGCAGACGAGGGCACAACCGTCTTTTACGTGTGCGATTGCGGGAACAAGTGAGTAGCCGTGCACATGGCGGTGTGGAAGCTTTACTAACGCTATTCTACAGATGGAACACAAACAATTGAGGCAGTGTTTTGGCTTACGCCGCGATAGCCTGAGCCTGTGGAACAATTGCATACTCCACTTCGCCATTTTTCTCGAACTCGGCCATATCCAGTGCCACAATCACGCTATCCCGCACGACTTGTTCCGGGTCGTTCAAGAACTTCCTCAATGTATCCTCGACACCCTCTTCATCACCCAGGCTTCCAAGAGCCTCTGCGGCTTCATGCCGTACCATACTTGCTTCATTCGTGTTGCTGAGCGCCTCGGTCAGACTTGGGATAGACGCTGGGTGTGAAAGCTGGCCAAACACGAATGCGATTTCGTGACGGAAGAGAGCAGAAGGGTCTCCAAACCCACGCGCAAGCGCATGAACTGCTGGAACAGCGGTCGGGAGATCTGGTGGCGATGAGAGATCGCGCAGGGCGAACATGGCTCGGTAGCGCTGGAAGAGCGGCAGCGATGTGTCGAGGAGGGTCTTTTCGAGGTCTGGTATTGAGGGTGTCTCGGTGCTCTGGGGTAGTGGTGGGGCGGGGTCTATGGACGTGAAGTCGCTGTGTCCAGTTAGTAATGCGACCTCTGACTGAACAGCGTCATAGACATACCTCTTCTTCAACTTTTCTGTTCCTTTCTGCAGGCCATGCTCCCACTCGATCCTGTCGACTGCGATGTCGCAAGTCTCCCTGACCACCTCCTCTTCCTTCTGATCATCCCTCAGCTGCTTCAAGAGCTCCAGGCTGCCTTTGTCGGACAGTGCGCCCAATGCTTCGGCAGCCTCGTGCCTGCACATGGCATCCTCCTCCTTGTCCTCCAGCACACCCCGCAGCGGCGCGACGGCAGCATTGTGTCCAGACTGACCCAGACAATAGGCCAATTCGTGCTTGAGGAGCGCGGACGGCGATGTGAAGGCGGCGGCGATGGCCTCGATTGCGGGCTCTGTTTGCGCAGTCGGTGGCTTCACGGAGGCGACATGCTTGAGAGAAAACAGAGCGCGAAAGCGGCGCGCGAGGGGCTCGGATTCGGAGGTGAGAATTTGCCTGAGGGCGTGAACCTGGTTGTCCTGCTCTGTGACGGCCATGTTGTGGTTTCGACAATTGTGTTGCGCTCCACGACTCTGACAGGCCTGCAGGATCTTGTGCCTGGAACTTTTTGGCGGGGGAGATATTTCGGCGGGGTGAAATTCTTATCAGATCCGCCGTGCAGATGGCGCTTGCCATGACCAGTTTAGGCACACCACGTGAAGACGTGCCCTGCATCCAGCCACCTCCAGCCATTCAGGCGCCTAGCGTCCGAACATGCGCGACGAACAATGACACCGCAACCACATTATTGTCTTTGATGCGCAAGTCCCCAAAGACGGCAGGACGCTACGGGATAAAGAGACTGCACCCCTGGTTCATGGCCGGCCTGCGCCAGGTCACTGTCACCTTCACCGCCTCGGCCCACCTCGAGACCTGTTGACCCGTAGCCTAGCGCGCTATTCCTGGCTCACCAACAACTCACTTCATCAACTCCAAGTCGCCCGCGCCCCTTTGAACCACCACTGCCGACAAAGACCTTCAGCCTCGAGACAACATGGCGATCCTCAGTAACCTTTCCAACATCTGGAGCTACATCAGTCCGCGCAAAACACAAGAGCGCCGTGAGAAGGAGTTCAAGGTTCCCGCCCTTCCCGTGCGGCCCACGCCTGTCAAGAAGAAGAAGGAGATTGCAATTCCCGAGTCGCGAGCCATGAGTCCGGGCTCGCGCGTCAAGGTCTGGGCAGTGCGCACTCCCAGCCCCCAGAGCGACATCGACATCGACCAGACGCTACTCCCGCCCTCTCCACCCGAGTCCGCGAAGCCCATGGACGACGATGACTTCGAAGGTGACACCTTGGTGGAGTCGCCAACGACTCAGCTGTCCCAAAAGACAGGCTCGTCGGGAAAGCAACTTGATGCGAATGGAGACACCACGGTTGTGGACGATGGCAATTTCATGGACGTGTCTATCAACATCGAGAAAGAAAGACAGAGGCGAGAGAGACAGGGAAGTGAATTACGAGCTGCTGGCTGGTCCGAGGATGCTGTTTTCCTGTTCCAGAAGCTTGGCCTGCGCGGATTCGAGCCTTTGCTCCCCATTGCGTGGATTGACGACCTCGAGACACTCCCAGAGGATTTGTTCACAGCGAGGATCGACAGGGCATTCCTGAGCCCAGCAAACGGCACTGACTTTCGTGGTATGTATGCGCCTTTCAAAATCCACGCCTACAACTAACACGTAGTAGCACAACAAGCTCTGAGCAGCCTCTTCGACCTTGGCGGACGAGTACGCGATGCCAAACTTACCAAGTCCCGCACCCGGCCGCCGCACTTCCACATCAGGCGCGCTGTTCAGAAGTACACTGATTGGGCCATGAAGGATGGTCAGGTGGACCACATATGGCCAGAGCTACCGTTATTCAAGATCGTCACCTGGACAGTAAACGTGCACGCATCCGTGGGAGAACGCGAGATGATCCAGAAACTCGGTGACCTGTACGATCAATGGTACGATGCTCTTCAGATTGACGCCGCCGAAGAACGCGGCGATCGAGTCGTACCCGAAGTGCCGACTCTGTACGGTGTGACGGCTTCCCACTCGGTGTTGGCCTTTGTCAGCTATGCGCCTCCTACCGAGGAGAAGGAACAGCCCCAATTACGACTCATCGCCATGTTTGACTTTGGTAAAGAAGGCTATGATGTATGGAACTCTTTGGCCGTTGCAATCTTTGTTACGCATTGTCGCAACAGGATGATGCAACTCAAAGAGTGCCTACCCGCGCCAGAGTTGGCAAACGAGGAGGATCCCGATTTGTGATTGACGACGCAGAACTTGACAAGGGGAGGACACGATGCACGACATGATGCTGAGATACATGAGAAGACACGATACGATGACTGATGAGCTAAGGGCTGGGCGTTTTCCCTTGACGATATACCCTCGATACCCACCGTTTTTCCTTTGAGCACCGCAGAAGCACGGAGAGACTACAGACCGAAAGTCTCGAAAACCTGATATGTAAATAGTCAAAATTGTTAATTACAAAGCACACGCGTGTATGCGCACTCGCTCCCATGTCGCTCACTGTGCGGAGTTCTTGGCTGACAATCCAAACTCGACCTGATGTGGCAAGTACAGCCGGCGTGACTTCCCCAGAATCTCATCCTCACCTCATTGCAACCGAGACGGCGATCCATTTTCACCAGACACTTGCTACATCGCTGATCCTGTCTTCAAATACCATACCAGCCCCGCTAATGCCAGAGACCCTGCATTGTCAAACTTGATCTGATAGGTCAATTCAACAGCATACCGAGCCGAGTGACCGACGTGCTACAAGGCAGCGTAGTACCCCTCAAGAAGTGTGAGACAGCACGTTGACGCGTTACACGCTACCTGCATATGGCAAGTTGCGTGACTCACAGATCAGTATAGCTTCAAAAGAGTAGGACTTCACATCTATACATAAGTAGCTTTGATCGGGACCACTGGCTTCAGAACTCAACAATTCACCACAACCTACACATACAAGCCACTACTCCAAAGAACATCGAATATTCTATATATCCAACCATGACTACCGCATCCGCCCAAAATGCACTCGCTCAGTCCTTCAAATCTCTTCACCAACCAGGCAATCCCATCATCTTGACCAATGTCTGGGACGCCATCACCGCCAACGCCGTCGCGTCTCTGCCCACCACCAAAGCCCTCGCAACCGCATCCTACGCCATCGCCTCGGCCGCCGGACTCGCAGACGAAGACCTAACTCTCGAAGTCAATCTGCGCGCCGTCAGCGCCATTGCCAAAGTCGCGCAGAAACACAACCTACCCCTCACCGTCGATTTCCAAGACGGGTTCGGCGCACAGCTCGAAGAAGGCGTGAAGAAAGTCATCGAAGCCGGAGCCGTAGGAATTAATCTCGAGGATTTCAGTCGTGAGAAGAACGGCCTGTATGACATCGACGAAGCAGTCTCACGAGTCCGTCGCGTTCTGTCCATTGCTTCATCACTCGGTGTCGCAGACTTTGTCGTCAATGCACGTACCGATGCGCTGTTCGCCGGACAGCGTCTCGACGAGGCGATCACGCGTGGAAAAGCGTATCTAGCTGCTGGTGCTACGACGGTGTTCATTTGGGGCGGACCGACGAGGAAGGGGTGGAGTAGGGAGGAGGTGGAACGCGCGGCGAAGGAGTTGGGTGGGAAGTTGAATGTTATTCTGGTTAGGATGAGGGGTGATGGGTTGAGTGTGGAGGAATTGAGGAAGATTGGGGTTGCAAGGATTAGTGTGGGGCCGCAGTTGATGATGAGGACTGTGGGAGCGGTGGGAGAGGAAGCGAGGAAGATTTTGGATGGGGAGGGAGTGTAAGTGTATGGATCGATGAGATAGGAAAGTTGAACAAGAGGATGTGTCTTAATCAGCAAAACGATCATTTCCTGTAGTGCCTGTTTCACTCTCAAGGCAATCCATACCACAATCCCTTGCACCAAAAACAAATAGAACACTTCCTCTTCACCCTTCTTCAACCCAACAAACTCGCCGCCTTCCAAATCTGCCAAAACGCCAACCCCGACGCAACACTATAACACGCACTCCGGACAAAACTCTTCGTATGATCCGCAATCACCACATACGCTACATTATACGCCGCGCGCGCCACAAACCACGACACCACAAACGTCGTCAACCCAGTCGCATCGCCGTGGACCGCTTCACGGCCGAGTCCTGTCGCTGTCGTGCGCTCGGCAAGCAAGCTGGCTAAGATGGCGACGGCGAAGAGGGGCATTTGTTCCGAGTTGTTGGATTGCGCGTTTTCAGCGCGTTGGTATTGTTGGAATCTGCATTGTGTTTATTGGGTTAGTCATGTGATTCATGCAGCTAGACCCAGGTAGGTATGCTGGTATAGGAGAAAGTGCACGTACACTGCATCAGGAACTTTTCCCTTGACGGCATCAGGACTCAATGAGGCTTTTGGGTTCGCGTTGTTCACTTTGTATCCGGCGTTGGAGAGGATGGCGCCGGCGTAGATGTGTGGGAGCATGGAGAAGACATAGTATGCCGGGATGGCGAGGAGCGGGTAGTTGATGGATGATGAGGCCATTGCTTTGGTGATGTTGTGGAGTTGGTTTGATGATTGAGATTTGTGTATGTAGAAGGATTATTGAATGAGGATTGTGTATCGTAGTCGCAGTATGTAAAAATCGCGTTAGTGTATGTTGACGTTGCGATGAGCCGTGTATATCAGGGTCTAGCAATGACGCACTTGGCTGGCAGCCTGTAAGGATCGTGCATGCAGATGTAGGTGCCCCAAATTGGAAAATTTGATTAGCTAGGTAATTTCAAGCAAACCAGGCAATTGTTCAGCTGAAGTATGTAGTAGACATCACTATTGATGTGCTAATAACCATCTTGACTATTCTACTTGAGAAAGTGACATCCCTCCCCACCTAATTAACCCCAATACTCCTGCACACCTCTCTCCTTCTTCCATCGCTGAAACCAGCAGCACACAGGGAAGAACGCCGTATTGACTGCGCCCCATGCAATCAGGATGCCAAAGTCCAGCCCCAGTCTCGAATGCAATCCAAACAGAATCGATCTGCTTCCCTCCACGATCGAATGCAGTGGCCACGCGTATCCCCACCGATAGAAAGCGGGCGAGATCTCGATGTCGTAAAATGACGTCGACACGTTCGTAATCACCCAAAAGATCAAGAAACATCCCATCCAGGGTTGCCCGACCACCATCGCCATATTTTCACAAGCAAGGCCGAGCGCAATCATGCCGAAGAAATTAAGCATCCAGTATACAAGGAAAGTGCCGTGTCCGTATGAAATGGGATTCCCGTACGCGATTTCCGTGACTTCAGTCGTCGATGTGACCGGGTTTGTGGTGCTGAAGTTGATTTGGAATGCGAGAGAGACGAAACTGTACGCTAGCGAGAGCATGAAGTATGCGGAGATGGTTGCGAACCAGCGCCAGAGAACGAGTTGTGGAACCTTGAGCGGTGGATGACCTTTGGGAGAGAGGAATTGCATGTGAATGGGGAGGTAAAAGGAGAAGCTGAAAAACGAGATGATGATGAGATCTGCGTGATTTGTTAATCAATGCGTGTCCCAGGGTAGTTGCGCGACTTACAAATTAGGCCAATCGACACAGCGGGAATGCCAGTGTATGGGTAAAAAGGTCGTAGATTGTACTCGCTGAATCCAATGGCTGGATTGATAGCCTGCGGTACTGCTTGAATATTTGATAATGTACCAGCGCCACTCGCGTTCTGCATCACCATTCCCACCCACCGTTGGCCGACCACACTTTGTGCCTGGGTCATGAACGGGCTGATAATAGGCAGTATGAAGTCGTACCAATTGGTATCATCTCTTGCGTCCTGGTAGACCAGCTGGCAGGCACCTAACGGTTCGTAGCTTGTGTTGCCGGTCGCAATCGCTTGGTACAGCATCGCGGTCGCATTGGGGTTGATGATGATAGCAGCCCACGCGTGGAAATCGTAGACTGCTTGGCGGACTTGCATTGGGTCATTATTGAATTCCGACGCAGCTCTGATGCTCCAGCCAAGCGTTGGCTTGCCTTCGCTCAGCGTTTGCTCCACCAATTTTGTTATCGTGGGACCAACCAGAGGTTGGTACCCTGTGCTGTCGAACGGCGCAACACCATCCATGTCCACTACGTAGACCGCCAGGTGATCCAACCGGTTTTGGACCTCGAAGAACACACCCCAGTATATGGACAGGACTGCTAGGATAAAGGCCATTAGGAATGCCGTCGTAGTTGTCCATTTCGCAAACGCGCGATTCCTCACTTTCCTCAGCTCAGGATGCCAGAACCCCACGGGTTGCTCATGTGTCTCTTTATCTGTCTTGATTCTCGCAATACCATTTTCTGACTCATGTTGTCCATTTTGATCAGGACCATCGGGATGTATTTCGCTTTTGTTGTAAAAGGGGCGCCGAAGAGCCGTTGGGATCTTCATGGTGGGCGGGAAGCAGGAGCGCAACCGATGTGAGATAAGCTACGGAGAGGATGCGGCAGAGGCTGAAAATGCAAAACCAGATCATCTGGGCAATGCATGGCGTTCATTGCTTTTAGTAGCCGTTTTCGGCGTTGTGATATTTGCCAATGCATGTCACCATTGGGGCGATGACGTAGCGCGCAATGAGATCTAAGCGTCATGGTGCGGTCCGCTCCCCGGACACAGCCTAGATATAGACAATAGCTTTGAGCTTTGATCTAACTACCGTGCATGAGATGGTCACAATCATCGATCGATCTTCGGTTTCGTTGTTGCGGTAGGTCAACGCTCAACTGAAAATATCCGAAGCATGTCATTGGCGTAGGCCGTCACATGAAGGTCGCTCAATAGATCTGCATGCTATATAGATTAATCTTTCCGCTCATGGCATAATCCTAAGTCGACAGGGCGTGGACCTGGCGAAGCCATTTAACATCTCTCGAAGACGCGATACAGACCCTTCAGATTCGCAACCTCCATAACGCCCTTCAGCAAGCCCTTCGTAGCAACAAGTCTTGCTTTGCAAGCCGGAAATAAGACATGCTCAATAGCCTTCCTCACTTTCGCTCTCCTGATGGCAATATCCGGGTCTTCCTCGTCTACCTGCTTCTCCTTGCCCTTGCCGTCTGCACCATCGGTTGTGGACGGCGATATCGGCAGGTTCTCTGGGACATAGAACGAAGCCAGCTCCCGCAGAATCGTTTGGAAGCATCCTTTCTCTTCATTCCAGTTGACGTGGGGGCCAAGTCGAAGTAGAAATTGCGGAAGCTTGGCCATAGAAGGCGTATAGCCTTTCATCAACAATGGGATCGAGCACAACTCGCCTTCTTCGGTTACCTCCATGGAGAAGTACTCCTGAAGCAATGCAGCTTTCCCAATGAGCACTTCTTTCACCGTTTCTACGACTTCATCCCAGTCCAACAATTCTGCTTCATCTCCCGCGTTCTTGCGCTCTTGTTCCGCTGCCACTCGGAGCAGATCTTCAAGAGGTAGCGGAGGGTTAAAGCGTATAGTACCATAATTGGCAAAGTCCGTAAGACCAACTTGGTAAAAGTACTCATTGCAGAGCATGCCGTAGTCAACAAGAAACAGCTTGACACCGCCTTGTATGGCCGCTATCCGCTTCTGCTCATCCACGATGCCGACGAAGGTGTGTGTTGAGATGATGTCAGTCAGCTCGTTGTGCATTTCATTTCGCACTTCAGCACGAAGCTCCTTGATAGATGTAAGGCGGCAAGCCATTGGCTCCTTCTCGGTGAGTTCATACTCCATTTCGTCATCTTCATTGGGAGTCTCGTCCACGGAGCGCTGCTGCTGTAACATCGATGTGATTTTGCGCGCGGATGCATCCGTCCTGACCAGATTGTTTTCATTTGGCTTTCGAGTTTGCGTCCTCGGGCCCCTCGAGCCGCTGCGAACCGAGACATCGTTCGTGGTAGGTGTGTCCGGTACAGGACCTGTGGGCTTCATTGGTGTTGCGAAAGGGACTTTCGGATTGGATAATAGCGACTGGGTCATGAACGACCTGCTGGTATCGACTTTGCTCAAACTGCTCGCGATCTCTTCGCAAATCAACGCCACAATCTCATCCTCATTTAGAAAATGAACCTCGCGCTTGGTGGGATGAACATTCACGTCTACCCGTGCTGGCTCGATCTCAAGGCTCAGGTAGAAAAAGGGATGGCCACCCTTAGGCAGGTAAGTAGCGTACGTTTGCTCAACGCTCTTCTTGATGATGGCCGAATCTACTGATCGATGGTTGATGAAAAGCAGCATGACGGTCCGCTTTGCACTGTAGTTCGCATTGCTGACCCAGCCATCGCACTTGAAGCCCCAGCGCTGATCTTCGGACTTGACCGAGACAAGCTCGTTGGCGACTGCGCTGCCGTGAAGCTGGCGGATACGGTCCTTAATTGTCGCGGCTGCGGGCACAGATACACTGCTTCCAGAGTTGTCTCCAGCCTTTTTGCAAGAGAAAGAAACCCCCAGACAGTGCACAGCGTACTTTCCGACCAATTCGAGGATCTTCGCGTACTCTTCGCTCGACGAACGAAATGCTCGACGGCGGGATGGCACGTTATAGAAAAGGTCCTCGACTGTGATCTGCGTGCCCGGCCGACCAGCTTTTGGTTTGGGCTCAGCGCTTTGACCAGGCTTTGGACTGGCCAGCTTGCCATCTGCATAGTGAGCTTCCCAGGCGCAGCTTGATTCTTTGGTTCTCGTGGTGACTCTCAAATGAGCAATGTGGCTGATACTCGCAAGCGCCTCTCCACGGAAGCCATAGGTACCGATAGATGTGAGATCCTCGAAAGCCTTTAGCTTCGAGGTTGTGAAGCGTTCACAGAGAATAGGGAGGTCCTCTTTCTACGCTTATTAGCTGTATTCGTAAATCAGGCGCATTGTTACTCACGTCGATGCCGTGCCCGTTATCGGTTATTTGGAGTAGTTTCAGCCCACCGTCTTTAACCACGACCTCCAGGGCGGTTGACCCTGCATCAACAGCATTCTCAATCAACTCTTTCAGCGCATGCACCGGCGCGACAATGATTTCTCCGGCCGCGATTTTGTTAACAACATCCTGTGCAAGGGCTTTGATGCGTCGTGGTGCTGGAAGTGGCAAGCTGTCATCGCCTTTCCGCTTCGTACCGCGCGGTTCCGTTGTCATCATCTCCGTGTCTTCCGCCATTTGCGCGAGCCCGGTCAAGCATCAATACCCGGTTGTGTTGTTGGTTGTGTTCATCGCCAGAAGCGTGCTTGGCCGAAAGAGGGAACGGCAGTGGCGCGGCCCCACTTTTGACGCGTCGCGCGACCACGTGCGCAGTACTTTCACTTCTCATCTAGCCTAGGTCCAGACTGGGCAATATCTTGCACTTAGCGCACCATACCATACGAGCTAGCGAAAAGCCAAGCTTCGAAAGCCACCAGCACGCACTATGGGCACACCCAGATACGCCTCGCCCACGACATCATCGACCATCAAATCGAGGCGCCACCCATCAACTAGCGAAATCCCGCCAACAACGCCTACCAAACAATCCCCAACTCCATCATGTACACCAAGGAAACTCAAACGCCCCTCAACCCTCACCGCCACCCAACGCTTCACCATCTCCCGCACCGCCAACCTTTACCCCATCAAGCCCTCCAACCCCTCCGTCCTTTCCCCCCTTTCCCTCCTCCCCACTGAACTCCGCCTGGAGATTTATTCCTACATCATCAACACGAAATCCACCGCTGTGCACCCGCAACGAATCTACTTGCGCGCATCCAGCACAATTCGATATACATCTCCCGCCCTTCTGCGAGTCTGCAAAGCAATCAGAATCGAAGCAGCGTATGCCTACTACGCACTCACGCCGCTTGAATTCGTGGTGCAAAATCTGGACTTCGGGCATGTGGTAGCCTGGATGGGGAATATGCCTACTTCGCATCGTGCACATCTAACACGGAACAAGCGGTTGAAAATCACAGTCATGACGGCGTTGCGGCATTCACACACGTATCCGCCAGAGGGTTGGTTGCTTGATGCGCCGATGGAAGAGCATTGGAAAGCGACGCGTGCTGTTGGGGAAGTGTACACCGTGCCGCGGGTGAAGAGAGTGGATTTTGTACTGTTTGCTCGATTGATGGCTTGGTTTGAGGCGAATTCCAGGGGTGTTTCGAAAGATATTCGGTGGAGGTATGTTTTTGAGCCACGGATGCCGATGAGCTGGGAGAGGTATAATTTCGCGGAGAAGTTGTTGGAGTTTGCGAGGGAGCGGATGCTTGCCATGGTGCATGACATGCACACGTTCAGGACAAGAGGCCGCGTGCAAGGTAAGGGAAAGGAACATATGATGTGCTTTCTGGACGATATGCATATTTCCTTCAACGACCTGTTAGAAGAGGGCGAAGATCACACATTGGAAGAGTGGGAGGCAGTGATGTGGAGGGTGAGGAAGGCGGTAGAGAAGTGGTGAGATATGAGAATGCAAGCATGGCACCAATAATCATCGACTGTGAAGTCTGCATAGTCTACGTATGCTATCAGCTCCAACGCCGAGGCCCAGACAATCCCGTGGTATGTAAAGCGGCACCGCCGCATCTGTATCATCCAAATCTGCTCGCTCATGCATCGGGTATGATCGAATCGCTAATATTAAGAAGCCCAAACGCCACAAGTCGTATAGTCATAACCATCAGCTCTTATCAGTGCCAGGCATGCATCAGGGCCTGAAATGCAACTCGGAAGCAACGAGTGCCATTAGCGGCGGCTGCCGTTGAAGCTCGGGTCGAAACCGTAGAGCTGCCTTCCTTGCTGTTCCATTGATTAATTATGGGGTGTCTCTCGCTGAACTTGTTACAACTTACCCTATTTAGGATGAAAATGATGTCGGTGACACTGACAGTCTTCCGGCCCGTAAGCTCCACGACAGCGATCGCATCTTTCAGAATCTAGCCCTATGTTAGCTGGTGTCCAAGACACAGTCATGATCGACTCACTGAGCGCAAACGATCCTTGAGCGCTTGCCGGATATCATCGTAAATGGTCCCAGCGATACGCTTGACACCACCGCGGCGAGCTAGTCGTCTATCGAACTGATTAGCGAAATGACATAGCGCAAGTGATTTTGCCAATCTATGCGACAGAGCTCTGAGCAATCATAGGTCCTGTTCCTCTGATCCGTGATGCACTCTTGAAGCGGGAAACCCATCAACTAGACCTGCTGTCAAGTGTGACACTCCATCCGCAATTCTCCTCCAAATTCAAAAAACTGACTCACCTGATGTCGCCCTTCGTAACGCCATAGATGGTATCTCGCTGTATCTTCCTGCATTCAGTCAATCTAGGTTCTTACATCCCACAGTCCCTTCCTCTCACTTACAAATGCCTTCTGAGACCCTTACCCTTGCCTTTTCCCAATCCACCACTGCTTTTACCCAATCCTAGCCCGAGTTGCTGCGCCCGACTCTGAGAAGCCGGCGAGGCTGCGGAAACTGTTGCGGACAATGCTGGGCGGGTGAAACCTGGACGTGCAGGACCTGCGAAGCGCTGGGTTCCGCCGAATTGACGGGGTCGCTCTTGAACCATGTTTGCGTTTGTATCGAGGTTGAGTTGTTGTTGTTGAGTGGTTGTTTTAGAGTGCTGTGGCGGTGTTTGAGAAGGTACAGGGCACGGACCAGGTCTTGTTACCCTGCTTCACCGGCGCGTAGACGCGTTTGTGCTTCAACGCGGTGTCATGCGTGGTGAGATGAGTGCGGGGTAGTGAGCAGAAACAGCTGCAGGGTAGGTCTTGGTGCTTATATATACGTCTTGATAAGCAATCCTGATTTGTCGTTTTTCGCGTCATGATTAGAACGTCAACAGATCCGATAGTAGGCATGAGATACGGACATGAACGTTATTCATTAGGTTTCAGGAACCAGTCCTGGCTATCATTATTAGGACTAGGGTATTCATGAGAGTGCATGTTGGTATCCAAACATTTACGAGATGAAGGTCGCCTCGGTGAACAGGGTGCCCTCTTCCTCCTTGACCTCGTCGCCGACCTTGACCTTAATAGTCATCTTCGGCGCATACTGGTAGATGTAGGGCTTGGTGCCCGCTGCGGTCGCGACGATGGCTTTAATGAAGCCAGGCACTTCTGCCATGACGTCTACGCGGTCGTACTTGTTTCCTAGAGCACCCTCCAGATCAGCCGTGACGTCCTTGCCATCCGCCGTCTTGCCAGTCCAGTGGTAGGTCGCTGAAGTAGGCTCCGGCCAATCGTTGTCTGAGTCCTGTTTTGTTGCAGTGTGCTTGACCTCTCCATCAGTACCAGCGAAAAGTAGTTTGCCGTCTGTAGCGATACCACTAACTCGCACGATGGTCGAAGCGTACGAGGCCGGTGTGGTGAATTCCATCAGGATCGCCGAGTACGACGGTGATTGGAAATTTACAAAGTTCCATCGCGAAGCTAGACTAGTCAGCAAGAGTACACCAGGTGCAAAACGCTTGATACTCACCAGCATGATGCGGCTTCATTCCCTGCAGAGCATGGCTGAACATGCCCCGGCCTTTGACGTTGAGCTCGCCCTCCTTGGTGATGATCGAGCCCTCGACGTCAGCTCTGGGCCAAAAGTGGTGGTGCATTGAGCCCCACGGCGCCTTGGGGTCGGTGCCGTAGTTGCTTGTACCGTCCTTGCCGCCCATAAATCCGGGCGCAGACCTGGTAAATTTGACATTGACCATGCTGTTGTCGTTGACCGCCGCCTTGATTGTGTAGAAAGTGCCATCCTCCGAGAGCTCAATGGACACGCCGTCCGCGTAGAAGGAGTGCTGCTCCTCATCGAATCCGTAGTTGCTGAGAGGATCGCTAGCCCACAGCGCGGGCTTCTCGTTGTTTGGATAGAATACCTTGCAGTTGAACTGCACGGTCGTTCGCATGCCACTGCAAACTGTCAGCACCGACCAGATTTACATGCCTAGATCTTCTTACGCAATGTTGTTGTAAATCAGCTGCAAGAAGCCGAGATGACCAGTCTCAGTGAAGAGGTAAAAGGTCTGTGACTCCACATTGGTGTACTCCAAGGCAGACCATTTGTGGTCCTTCTTGGTCAGCTCCGTGTATGCAGGCTCGCCCGGCTTCTTTCCAACGGGCTGAATGGCGTCCGGGCCATACTCGGGCTCCTGGGTGCCAGCGACGGCAGCCAACCTAGTGGCGTGTGAGCAGAGTGTAACGCGTACACACGCGGGGGCGACTGTCGCGCGAGCACGTGGGAAGGATGTACTCACGTTGACTTGGCCCAATTAAACATTGTACGGGTGCGCCGTGGCACTATCCAAAAATTGCGCGTCAGTTATCTGCGGTCACAGGTCCTGATTGGAAGAAAAACTCTTAAAAGTCTCTGCTCAACAAGAAGAGGCGGTATAGAAGGTTGGGCGAAGTGGCGATGCTCGAGGGGCCTGCGCTGCAAGCAACGACGGGGTATCAATGAAGCGGTACAGAGAGCACGGGGTTGGTGTATGCTGGTAAGATGCAGGTGGTGTGGATTGAGGCTTAAACTGGGGTGCTGTGCAGTTGGACAAGAGTGATGATGCGGGAAGTCGCGGCATTCGGCACCTAGACGTTCTCGGAATAGTACCAACCAAAGCAGCAATCCGGACATCGAACTCTGATATCAACCCGCCAACCCCGCGGCCGATCGTCCTGGCACACTCATCTGCTCCACGAGCCCGTTTCCTGCACGCTTCACATCTTCGTCCGCGATCAGTCCAGAGCCCGTACGACCCAGCCGGCTGTTCCGCGCATCCTCGGTGCTACTCGCGCATACTTCGGTGACGCGGGGCATTCTTATTCCATATGACGATGAGCGCATGGTAGCCAGACACTCCAGAATCTCGCGCAAATCTCGTCTCTCCAGGTTCGCAGCAACAGGCTTAGTCGTCTTGGCTGAATCCGAGGACTCCGACGGCTCCGATTGAGCTGCCCTCGGACGATTTGCTGTTGTAGAGCTTAACCTCGCATCTTCTGTTAGCGCGGACTACTCAACCTAGCACTTGAGCTCTTTCGTCATCACCAGCGCTGACAGAGCTGCTCTGTCACAGCTGCCTGCATCTACCACACACCATGGCGTCCACCGCCCCAGAGCAGTCGGTGCGCTTCAGCGACGTCAACGAGGAAATTGAACCCGAGAAGGCCGTCGAGATTATATCAAAGCTCACGAGCACCGGCAAGGAGCATCGCGAAGGGCCATTGAGCCCAGCCGCAGAAGAGGAGCTTCGCAACCTATCGTCGGCCCTCCAGAAGTCTCGCTGTCAAGCCAAGCGAATGGAGAACTTCTCCTTTGAACCCGTCTCACTCCCGCCCTCACGAGTAAGCAGACAGTCAGACACATGATCAATGGCACTCAGCTAACACATACAAGGCTCCATCCCCTTCACCCGCATCACGCACTCCCTCAGGTCATTCCTACCATCGTTCCTCCATTGGCGCCAGTGCATCGTCCGCCATGCACTCCCCGCCTCTTACGCCCGCGGGTACCTCCTCGCGCGAGGACAAGGCCAGCGCAGAAGAACACAGGAAGCGCCCAAGCGACCCCGCCATGATGACCCCGCAGGTCTCACCTCCGCACGAGCCTCCACCAACATCAATGGATTCGTCTGTTCAGAGTTCAGATCAGAGCAATCGATCGCTGACCGTTCCGGCTTCTCCGAGAGCCTCCCCGCGACCACGACCATCCTCGGTTTCTGACGTGCCAGGTGTGGTTCAGCCTCACCCAAAGCATGGGCCCGCTTTCACCGTCGGACCATCCGGTGACTCGTTGCCGGTCTCGCGCGATGTCAGCCCTTCCGGATCAGGCGGAGAACGCACGCCTGGGGTTTCTACCCCAGCTTCGGTCAGCAGGCCTCAGACTCCACTTTCAGAGAACCCATATACCCGGTCGAAACGCGCAGCACAAGCCCGGAATCTGGATTCAGTCGAAGCCAGATACATATTCGGTGGTCCAGACGGGCGACAAAGTCAGCCCCCAGCATCATCATCACTCCTGCCGCGATCAAAGGGAAGCGCGTCCGACAAGGAAGATAGCAAGCGGTCGAGCTTCTTCGGCAACAACAGCAAGGCATCGAGTCGCCACAACTCGGCTGATGGAACAGGTGATTCCATGAAGGCCGCTGTCGGCAACAAGCATCACCATGGATCCATGTCTGAACTCAAGCGTTTCTTCAAAATTGGACACAGGAGCAAGGATAAGGATAAAGAGAAGCGCCCTCAATCTCCAGCTCCGTCCGTGAAGCGAGAGAAGCACAGCAAGTCGAGCAAGTCCGGCACTATGACTCCACCATTAACCGGAGGTGGATCGATCAGCGTGCCATTCGCAGATGACCACGGTCTGCAGAGCAAGTACGGCAAATTCGGAAAAGTTTTGGGATCAGGCGCTGGCGGCTCGGTCCGGCTGATGAAGCGGAGCAGTGATGGTGTGACTTTTGCAGTAAAGCAGTTCCGCGCACGACATTCCTACGAGTCGGAGAAGGATTACAACAAGAAGGTCACATCCGAGTTCTGCATAGGATCGACACTGCACCATGGTAACATTATCGAAACCATGGACTTGGTTAACGAGAAGGGCAGCTATTTTGTGGTGATGGAGTACGCTCCGTTCGACCTTTTCGCCATTGTCATGACTGGGAAGATGAGTCGCGAGGAGGTTACTTGCTGCACGCTTCAGATATTGAACGGAGTGACTTACCTTCACAACATGGGCTTGGCACATCGCGATCTCAAACTCGACAATGTCGTTGTTAACGAGCACGGCATTATGAAAATCATCGACTTTGGAAGTGCCGCTGTCTTCCGCTATCCTTTTGAAGACGAGGTCGTTCTCGCAAGTGGTAAGTTCGAGCCGTCAATTCGCCGTTCTGCAGTCGCTGATCGTACATAGGTATCGTTGGCTCAGATCCTTATCTGGCACCCGAAGTCTACGACCTCTCCAAATACGATCCACAGCCAACCGACATCTGGTCCCTGGCAATCATCTTCTGCTGTATGACTCTACGACGCTTTCCATGGAAGGCCCCACGCATTTCGGACAACTCTTACAAACTTTTCGTGTCACCTCCAAACGATGGGCCAAGGTCAATCACTGGACCGTCGAAATCAGCTTCGGATCTGCAACATGAAGCCGACGAACGTCGCCAAACCGGGTCTCAATCCGAACCAACTTCACGCCATCAGACTGGGGAACAAGATCATCGAGGTTCAGCCTCGTCAAGTAGCGGTCAGCCACCTCAAGTCATAAAGGGGCCTTGGCGGCTGCTCCGTTTGTTGCCACGAGAGAGTAGACATATCATTGGCAGAATGCTGGAAGTTGACCCTAGGAAGCGTGCCACTCTCGATGAAATTATCGAGGACAAGTGGGTCACTGGCAGCCAGGTCTGCTCGCAAGAAGAGGGAGGCGCCGTAATTCACTGCGACAATCATGTGCACACTCTAGAGCCTGGCGCAGGTGCCGCGTCAGCTCCCAACACGCAACAGAAGAAGTGAGCTCAATGCTCAGCCTTGTCTGCACACTGCGATGTAGCTCGGTTGTCATGAGCTTCAGGCTGTCACCCGGCACTTAGCCGCCCAAAGTGAGCATTTGCTCAAGCCAGTAGTGATTATAAGGTCACCTTGCCAAACCGCGTTTTAGGCAAAGCAGAATGTCGGCCTTTGTGCTACTACACAGGCTCGCGCGACTGCTTTTCGATTGGCCCTTCATGACTTCTTCACTTCTTCATGTTCACCACATCGGCGTACAGGCGTCAAAGCAGGCGCGTCTTAGGACGTTGTTTCATTCAAATTAGACAAGCGGGCGGCTCTCTTCCTCCATCAATTCGCACTTGGTAACGCTTTTGTAATGTAGAGTGGTTTTGAAAGCATGTGAACGCAACGCTTGGATGTATGAGGGAGTGGCGGACAGGTGTTGAGAACCAGAGGAGGTAGTGAAAGGCTTGATGTAAATACTTTGATACGTTTGTATGTAATGAAAAGTCGAACATATTCTGATACAGTACGTTTGCAACCCTTGATTGTTAGTCCATATCTTGCATGAGATCTGTAGGTATGGTCCATGGAATGAGTCGTTCATGGAGTCAACAGATGCAAAAGGGGCATTTCGACAGCTCGCAAATGCAAAGAATGCCAGCTCCATGCTTTTCTTAACATGGCATCTAAGCCTTGGAGGGCAACCCACAAAAGTTCAAGTGCGCCTTCAAGGGCCAGCATCTGCTCAGGAGGAAAGATCGTCAACGGACTTTCTCATCAATTGCACCACAACTACTATAAATCTGCAAATCTTTCATGCCGCCCTTGTCCTCGTGACCACCAATCCACTTTAGGTATTAAAGCCTTCGATAGTTAACCGAGCAGAAATCTTCCGGAACAAGTCATAGGTACCCAGACAACAAGGACAATCCCGAGGTCTACCTCGGTCAATATTCCCCCTTCGCTTAACCCCCCAACCCATGCCCGCCACCAATCCAGGCCACGAAACACGCGAACTAACGAACTGCACCCGTCGAAACATCTCCCACCCGTGTCCGTTTCAACATCGCCATTCACCCCGTGCATAATCCAGACCTGCTCTACTATACCCAGCACATCAAACGTGCGATCGTCTGTCGTTGCATAAGGAAAACTGCCTCGCAGGTCGCATTGGTGGAGCACACTGGTTTTCTAATGCACACAGGCGTCATTGGGTGGAGCATACACACGTAAGACGCTGATGCGAGCAACGTGGTTGGTGCGTTGGAGAAAAATGCGAAAAAGGTGTGGAGAGAAGATTGCCTCAGGTTATGAGCATGGGTGTCAAACTGTTAAGCAAAAACGGGGTGTCCGAGCTTGATGCGGGCGGTGACGGACAGGACGCGCTTTGGAAAGACGCGTTTGCGGTTTAGAACTTTTCCACGAGGAAAGGGCAGTGAGCTACTCCTTACTATCTTCAGATCCAGATCGGAATAGCTTATTGGATGTGCTTAGAGGCCGTTGGTTTACCGTGGTAACAATAAGCCACGAATCCTGAGGCTAATTTCACGATTCGTTTAGTTTGGTAAGAGGCACGGTGCCGCATCGTAGCGGCGTGGTAGTTGGAGACGAGGCGAGGCCGCAATATTAATCAATACTGAAGTTTTTTTATGCGGATATGTGTGTGCAAGAAAATATGCTCGTTATGTGGGGTCGCAATGGCGTCAAAGAGTGCTGCTCTGGGCGCTGCAGGGTTGTGAGACGAACAGCGTGTGGTGTTTGTACAGTAGTTCGTTTCACGTTCTGGCCATTCGTATTCAGCTTGCAGCGGAGCGCGTGTTTGAGTTAAATCAGGCGGGGAGGGGTCGGCTTGAGCTTGGAAGGATTGTCTTGTCGCTCGCTTGCGCTTGCCCGCGTTTCGCCAGCTGAGGTTTTGGCCAGATCGAGCGTTCTTTATTTGCTGGGGCGCAGCTGCAGCTGTGCGGATGCGAGGTTGACGGCTGTCATCATGACAGATTGACGGGCTTATTCTGGCCTACAGACCATCGGCATCATCCGGGCATGACTGCGGTGTGATGCAGCAGGCAGATCGCGGCCAAAGTAGCAAGCAGAACCAGACTTTTCCCAAGTGTGTCCGAAGAGTGCATGTGTGCGAGCAACCCATGGCCAAAGAAACGACTCCCAACCAACACGTCAAGCCTGCAAAGTCTGGCATCCATGCATTGCTCTCTATCCACAGCCGGGGCGTGAGGCCTTCTGTATGGATCGGTCTGGGTTGTCGTGCAGCAGCACAGGCTCTTATCTCAGTGCGGTGTGCAACCAATCAAAGAAACCAAGCCAGCTCTTGCAGCGAAGCGGCGCGGATAAGGGCCTGTGAAGATCGCGCCTTTTCGTCTGCAAGCCCCCGGCAAGCCTTGACGACAGAACATGGCCCCAGCGAAAAGCCCCAGCGCCGCCGTCAAGGCTTGGCCGAGAGCCAATACTTAGACGCACGTTCTCCCACCAGTGCCTCATATTCTGGTCTACTGGCACCTTTGTTTCCTGCCTAACCCATACGCACAAATTCTTCTCAAGCTTGCCTCCATTCTACTTAATAATTACCTCTTTGTTGTGCTCTGTTCCGTTCTTGGCTGGCCCGAAACCCCCGTATCTCCGACTGTTTATGTAATTTTTCGACCCTTCGCCGTGGTGTTTATAAAGAACAATGCGTCGCCAACTTCCCCCAAGTGCAAGCAAGTTGGTCGTGCCAACTGGCCCACAAGCCTTTCCGCAACGACATTTTCTGGGAGAGCCAACAGTGATTGTCAATCATTATTCTGGCATTGAGAAGACGATTCCGGCGATTCCTTCATTGCCAGGGTTCAGGACCAGCGCTGGTATGTTTTTACTTCTTTTGGGTGGTGGTCGTGTGACCTGAGGCACAACATCAAGCACACCAACATCATGTCGTTCCGGAGTCAAGGGGTTACTAACACATTGCACCAGCATTTTTCACCAGTTTGAGCGCGAATTTAAGAATCGACCCTGATTGCCCGTCGCCCTTGGCCACACCAACAACCTTCCGTCATAACAGTTATTCGCTGCACCATTTACCACCAACACCGCTTACCTTCTCATCACTTCCCGCACCGCATAATCCGTATCCGTCGCCTGCCGAGACCGAAATCATGTCATCGACCGAACCATCTGCGCCTGCCAAGCCCACCGCTGATGGCCTCCCACAGCTGTCCACCTACACTGCTGAGTCTGAGGACGACCGAATTGAAGGACTGCGATTAGTTGCAGACTCTGTCGCTCAGCAACGGCAGGTCTCTAGCAAGATGCTCATTTTCCACCCCATCACACTTGCGACATTCGCCCTCGTTGCTGCCATTGCGATTCAATGGACCATGGCGGCTTACAAAGAATGGCTTGTTGCAGCAACTACTGTTGGAGGCATCACCATGAGCTTCTTGATCTTTATCCGGTGGATGACTGGCGGCTACATTGGTCTCGCTGAAGATGTCAACATGGATTGGCTTGGGGATGACAGGGTGCTGGTGGTCAAGTGGGGTGAGGATATCATCGGTGCATTGGTCCTTGGCTGGGCAGATAATGACGCTGCAAAGAAGCGAGGCAGGAGGAGGAGAGGCAAGGCAGTCATTCGCGGGTGGACTGTCAAGCTGAAGTACCGAGGAAAAGGTGTTGGTCAGAGTCTGCTCGAAGAAGCTGTTAAGATTGCTGGAGAGAAGGGCGCTGATGGCATCATCTTCGACGCCGACCATGCCAGTGAGTTTCATTCCTATTATACATATTATCTCACACGCTGACACTTTCCAGACTCCAAGCGCATTCTCCCAACAATCTTCAACGGCTTCCTCGACAAGCAAGAAGCCAAAGCCGAGAAGTCTCTTAAGAAAGTTGCCGACGAGAAGGGCAACTTTCGCCAACGACAAGGCTCGCCGACCTGGGGCAGCAGATAGACGGTCCGTTTCACTTGAGGATTTATTGGCGTTTTGTTTTCCATTTCGTCTCTGCCACGAATTTCCTTTGGAAGATACCCAATTCCCTCATTCGTTTCAAAGATACCCCTATCGATTCGATCGCTATCGATATCATTTTGTCCTGCAATCCTACGCTGCGATTCGCGCGTTGTGCTATCGCACATGATGTTAGATACGGCTGAAGTTGACGTCCCATGACGATATCACCAAGACTACTAGTCGCTTAGTTGCATATACCCGTGAACCTGGTGATGTGCCACATTTCCAAACTTTCCAACCTCCGAGTCGCTACCAACACTCGGATAGATTGCGAATTAATTAGTTTCCCGCGTCGCCGGCTGTTTACTTGACTATGCGCTCTGCACCACAGCTGAATGTCCACCAACGCCAGCACCACAGCACTTCAGGCGGAAAGGAAATGCGCGATGGCGCGATAACATGGATCTGTATAACCCTGGGATGAGACTGATAACGGTGCATGATGTTGATAGCAACAACTTGGCAGATTATGGCGAGACGAGGTTACGGCCGGTTGTGCCCCCGCGTGTACTTACCCCTCCATCGCGATCGCGCACTTCTCATCCTAAGCTTTCCGCGAGTGATGCATGCCAAGTGCCCGCCCGTCGGGTGGATATGGGATGTTCCGCAGCAGGAATCAACACCAGAGATCGAGCCTATCCTTGACCTTCCGTGTCTCGATTGATTATTGAACACCCAGCCACAACCATTTCCCCTTCAACACGGCTGCGCACTACGGCGCGGTAGCCAAGTTCTTCCACGCGCCCGCACCGACATACAAGGGTTTCGGACTCCGCTTTAATTCAGCGCGCGCCATCTGATGCTTCGCCGTCCGATGAGGCTGGGTACTCTTCGCGCAGCTGCTGTATGACTTTCTGTGCCACACGGATGCAAAATTAGCAACACACCTCTACAATCAGCGCAAACTGCCTCGCGACCGTACCGCGCGGTAGGTTGCTGCGGAACCGCTGGACTGTGCCTCGAATGAGCATGAGTTTGACTTACCGCCAGAGCTTCTGGATTTGCGCCGTTCTCAATCAGCGAGACGCAGTAGGAGAGTTGTTGGCGGTCGAGATGCGTGTTCTAGTGAGTGGTTAATTACAAGAACGGCGGGTCTGGAGTGTGTCCGCATACAAGCAGGGTTGCGATTTCATGGAGAATGTCGATGACTTCGCGGGCTGCTCTGCGACGCGCGTCGGCTGAAGCTTGTTCGGCAGGCATAGCGATTGTCGGACCGCAAGTGTCAGCTTGGTGCTTGTACTCTTTGGCGTCGGTTTCCGATGTTGGTCTTTTGAGAACGCGTAGCTGAATCGATGCACGCATACGCGACATTCCCGTTTGCACGTGATTGCACTTGGCGGCTGCCCCTCTTTCAGTCCGTGTGGTCCGTGCTAGACCCTGAATCGGGAAATGGCATACTTCATCTCGACATTCTCGATCTTGACATCACCATTGTTTTCATGATGACATTAAATTGGTGTATTGGTGACAATGCGGCTATTATGGACTACAAAACTGCTCGTGTGCTTGGATATTGTCAATTGAGAACACTTCAAACGTGCTCAACAGACTGAACACCTTGTGATATCAAAGCAAATACTCATCTATTCAATACCAACGTCAGCATGACCACAGATCCGCATCAAGGAGGACGACTTGAAGATATGGCCGCCGAAGGGACGACTATTCCGGGAGATGCCGGCAAGCAAAGACTAGTACGCGTCACCTTTCCCTGCCACCATCGCTCTCGAGACGGGTGATTCTAACAAACACTTAGATCCCGAGCGTCCCTCGGCCCGACCAAGTCAATGTGCCAGCAGACCAAGCCCACGCCAATCCCGCGCACGCGGCAGACAATGCGTTTGACATTCCGCGCAGTGTGAATGACCGCGGCCAGACCGGTGAGATTTTGACTGGTGCTGGTGACCAACTCACTTCGAATATCGAGAAGAAGAACCTAGACGACGCGGGCTTTGACCCAAGGGCAAAGGGTCATGATAGGTATGCGAAACATGCGAGGCAGGATAATCCGTTGGACAGCTTGAGGCATGGTGCTGAGAATCACGATGTTGAGGCTGCGCCAGGAGAGGAGCTGGACAGCCAGGATGCGCTGCTAGATAAGAGGGGTGCAAAGTGAGGACAACCCCTTCATGTTGTTCATGCACAAAATCTCAGGCAATCGTTCTTTAAAGCGTATTCGCGCGACTCAAAATGGTGTTTCAAGACTGTGTTGTGAAATGTATTAGTGCAAGGTGAAGACCCGGAGGCTCTGACCATTTACCCCGCTAGCGTAACCCCCACACGTGCACCTAAATTTCACACCACCCCAACACAGCCAACTATCCTGATTCGCTCTCTAATTCTACACCTTTCGACGCCCAATATGGTGTACTACTTCTCCTCTAACACCACGTCCCCTGCAGCCTTCGTATACGTCGGCAAAGACAAAGTCGAAAGTCAGTGTTCCTTACTCACGCCCCATCTTGCACTCGTAACTGAAACTCTATTCAAGATGAAGAACTCATCAAACACGGCTGGGAAGAAGATGTCTGGTTCCACGCCGACAACTTGTCCTCTGCACATATCTACGTGCGCCTGCCCGAAGGCCAAAACTGGGAAGACATGGACAAGAATCTGCTGATTGACTGCGCGCAATTGACCAAGGCGAACAGTATCGAGGGCAATAAGAAGGACAACGTCACCATTGTATATACACCTTGGTCGAACTTGAAAAAGGATGGCAGTATGGCGGTAGGACAGGTGGGATTTAAGGATCAGAGGAAGGTGAGTTTGCGTCGTTGAAGTGAAAGCGTACATGAGTACTCGAGATTTGGAGAGGGCGGCGTTGCTAATTGATGGTGTGTTTAGGTCAAACGGATACATGTGGAGAAGAGAGAGAATCCGATTGTGAATCGATTGAACAAGACGAAGGTGGAGAAGTTTCCCGACTTGAGAGAGGAGAAAGAGGCGAGGTTGAAGGAATTGGGGAGAAGGGATCGAGAGGCACAGCAAGCAAGGGTGAGTTCTTTTATTTCGTCTCCCTTTCTACAACGTCATCCTTGTCGTGATCCTCTGGATCTACATGAGCAAGTCAACTTTGATAACACTCGGGTGGCTCTCCGGTTTCCATCCGTACAATCTGATCTTCGACATTCCACGTGTGTCTTGATCATCACCGCTAATCTATTGTAGCGAAAGGAGGAAGCTCGCGTTGCCAAAGAGCGCAAAGAGCTTGCCTGGCGGAGAGATCATGCATACGACGATATCTTCACTGAAGACAACCTCGCCGAGTCCAGCAACCAGGACCGCGACGAGGACTTCCTGGACGACTTTATGTGAGCCCGGCCGCTTGTAATCAACCTTCGCCCCACAGGAGGTACCATGTTCGAGCCATCTGCCCTCAGTCTTCCTCCATAGCGAACGGCGTTTGGGTGTGGCTACGACGATCAATTGGGGTCGCGAATAGTCATGGATGGAAGGCACAGGCCCATGCTTTCGTTCAGCATTCTAATATTATGGTTGAACGTATCGTATGCGGTCGTTTTGATCTCTACTTCCTCACGCGTTCTGTAAAGCCGTCAGCGCAATGCGACTGCACACGAAATGTAGGCCACCGACGGCACCTTGGATGTACGCCTCGCGCGGCCGCCCTTCTCCTGTATCCACCAGACAAACAGGAGATTCTTGACAATCTTGTGCTCAAGTCCATTTTCCCTCGTAGCATACTGCAAGAACTCGACCGTGTTCTCAATCTTGGCCGACGCAAAGTCGGTTGTGTCACCCTTGCGGAAGGCTAGGCGCATGCGATCGCGCAACGTGTACCGCGCGGGCTTCGAGAACTGTACCGCTCTTAGACCATGGCGGTACAAATGCCTGTACGCGTGAATGATTGCCTCGCGCGACATGGTCGCCAGACGTGATGTCGGAGCATCACCATGACATGATTGGGTTGGAGCACCGGAAAATCGTAAGGCCTAGCGTGGTTAAGCGCCGTCACCTCATGGCCGTGGGCTAGTCCTTCCGCTTCACTTCATCACCAACGCCCCGCCTGCTCGTAAGACCAGCGACCGGGGCCTGTAGGCACTCATTAGACATTCTCGATCAGCTGCGATCGTCCATAGACGCAGCGAGGTCGTCGCTAATCACTAACCACAGAAACAGCTACTGCGTAGTCAACTACAAGGTTCAGCTTGGAATCCATGAGACGCGCAGCCTGTACAGAACATGACAAGAGTCCATCATACGCGCCCGCAGCGCGGCACTGCGCTTGATCGGCAGCGCGCAGATGTGAAGAAGAAAAAACCATACAAGATCGTCCTGGAGGCGGTTACCCAGGAGAAGAAGAAGCTTCACTCCATTGTCCGTTGCCGGAGGTTCCTTATGTCGTCCACAACTAATCATATGGTAGCTGAGTTACGCTTCCAATGCGCCCAAAGGATTTGGATTCATCCCAGCCGGGCACCCAGAATTCACAGAATGGTGCAAAGAGCAGTGCCGGCAGCGCAACCTCGATGTGCACATCGTTTCGGTCCGTGATCGCGCGTCCACCCAAGGAAGAATAAACATTGACAGTCTCGCAGGCAAAGCCTAAGAACAGAATGCACGCCGATCCCGAGAAACTATCGCATCACGTCCACCGTGTCGGCCATCACTTTCCTCTTGAGATCGTAAACTTAGCTTGTAGCAAGTTTGGCTATATCTACGACGAGTCGCACGGTCTCCGCAAAGACAAATCACGGGATAGAACAAATTGGATTGCTCAGCGTGTGGAGGACTATTCCTCGCGGCAGGCCCTTCACGGACGCCCGGCGACAGAGAAAGAGTCCAAGGAGTACACCAGTGGTGCAGTGCGTGAAATGTTTCCCAAAATTCCCGAGGCAGACCTTACGTCCATCGTAAACCACGCTTTTGAAGAGGTAACTTCAGTCCAGTAGATTTTTGGAAGCTTCCTAATTGGAGTAGGGAACCAACAGAGTTGGCAATGCCAAAGAGTTGTCCTTAGCTCGCAGAGTACAGCTTGCCGTTGTAGCCCACATTCGCCACATGTATACCGACTACGACAAAATCTTGAAGACCGGTTCCTGGATGCAAGCGCGGCAGCAAGTCGAACACGTGTCCCTCGCCAAACTAAAGGAATGGCGTGACGAGACCGGAGAGCAGAGCAACGAAATTGAGGAGACATTCCGGGAAGTCATTGTTCTGGATGACGACGAAGAGTCCAGCGATGAGGGCTCGCTCTCAACTCCAGATGAGCGCGAGCAGAGCATGGAGATCGTGTCTAGCCGGGCAACCGCACGCGATCTCCAGCCTGACAAGCACATCGACTATACACGCATGGACGCGCACAGCTCAGGGAGGATACCGAGAAGGACAATCGTTGTTCAGCCGTACAACGCTTATCATCACGAACAGCCAGCGACGCCGACTTTTAGGCAACCAGTGTCGTATCCCGCTGCCACACAAGCCCATACGTACGCGTCTCCAGCGGGACTCCGAACTCAAGCCCGAGGTGACTCGTTCGGCACAGCGCATAGCAGACCCGTCGACCCGTATGTCTTCTCGAGCGACGTGCACATGACTGCTGACGATTCAAGACGAACACGGCCCGCCGCCGCTCGACCTACCACAAGCGGACCGCAAGGTCTGGTCCAGGAGATCGATGGGCAACTTTATCATGTGAGTTCATAGACTATCGTGCTGACGAGGCTCGACAATTAGGTAACTGCGCATCCCCCATGAGTTGGAACTGACTTTGGCAGCTCGAACCGATTCGTGAAGATCGTGATCCCCCACGACTTCACCACGGCCCGCCACTGCGTGCCGTATCACGATACGCGCAGAAGGACTTCGTTCAGCGCTCACCACAAGTCAGTACTACTGATCGGCCATCAGCACATTCAAGGCGCCCTTCAGAGCAGGACATTGTACTTCCTTCGGTTGAGCGCGATACTGTGGACCTGACGTCTCCGCGACGTCCTCTTACTCGGCAGTCTAGTCCTCATGACCCACACCTGAGATCAAATGTTCAGGCCGGCATGGCCTCGCCAAAGCGGAAGGCTTATCCACCTCATCCGGAGAGTAGAGGCCAGTACGTCAGTCAAGAAGCCAAACGACCAAGACCGGTATACTATGAGAGTGAGACGGCACCTCCTGCAAGCCAGATGCCACGCATAGTCAACGCAAGCTATTTGCAACCACGGGAAGCTTACCGCCCCATGGCACACCCTCCACAACCTGTCATTGATCTAACAAGTAGTCCACATCGACCCGTGTACAGAGAGAACAGAAGCCATTTGCCAGCGTATCCACGCGCTGTTGCAGAGTCTAGCGGTCTTTCGTATGTTCCTGTTCTACCTCGTCGATCGCCACCGCGCGACGCGAGAGGTCCACCACCATATGAAGTATATCATGGCGAGCCGCCTCGGCCGTATATGCCTAACAGTGGCATGTACGAGAGGCATGCTCCGCCAGTTCGTGACCACCTCTCAGTGAGAGACGAACCACGGCGAGTCGTGGAGGGGGACAGAGATTTCAGGCGTGTTTTGCATTACGGCGGTCCCGATTTGCATTGAAGCGCATGATCATCTGCATTGCTTTGGAGTTGCGTGGTTCTCTCTTACGGACGATACCCTTTTCCTTGCATCTCTTAGTCGACAATCTTCCATTTGCCAAAGGTGCTGTCTGGATCAGCATCGAGGCTCGGGGACATGCGGGTTCTATTCTGATAATGCAGAGTAGGATCTGAATAGTCTCTAGCTCTCCAAACCAGTATGCTCAAGGGCACGCTGCTGTTTGGCGAGATGCAAGAGCATGAGTTTAGCACTGTACATGTAACGCAAGTTGGTGGTAATTGGATTCCGAGCTGATTTGAGACTCGCTTGCGGCTCAAATGAATAAACGACGACACCGGCTAGGAGCCATAAATACATTCCGATATTCTCTCAACTATCTTTGTCCACCCTCTGCCTCTATTTGGCCAGAAAGGCATCTATTGCTACAGGCCCATGAGTGATCTGCAGACCGAGTCTTTACTTGTGTTTTGCAATATACTTTTCCTTAACCTCATCAACAATCCTCTTCACTTCCGCAACATCCAGCTTTTCTTCCCTGTCAATGGTATACAGCCCATTGACTTCCTGCTCAATGTCTGTTAGCTGAGTATACACGAAGCCACAGATATGGCCTCCATCCACTATTCCCTTCATCATCTTCTCAATCCGCTTCAGTAAATCCTTTGGATCCGTAGCAGTCGTGTATCCCCATTCTCGCTCCCCGTCTCCTGCCTTTGAACGCGCAATGTTCACCCCTCCAAATTCCGTACACAGAACCGGCGCACTGCTCACATGTTCCGATCCTTCATCACCATCCACGCCAGCCAGAAACATTGGTCGACCACCATGCTCTCCTAAAATTCCTTCCATCGAGTTGCACGTTTCAGTCAACTTCTCGCCGTCGGCGTAGTCATGAAACGTGCTCAGATCCGTCTTAACATGTTCCCACCCACAATTATCGTTCACCGGCCTCGTCGGATCCAGCACTTTGGTCGCATAATACAAACTCCGGATATGCTGTCTTTGCTGCACATTATGCGCCAGATCTGGATACGCCCAGCTCTCGTTCACCGGGGTCCATGCCACGATGCTGGGATGGTTAATATCGCGCATCACGGCCTCGCGCCATTCTTGATCGAAGCGCGATACGTATTCCGGGCTGAATGCATATGCGTTCGCCATTTCACCCCAGACTAGGAAGCCCAGACGATCAGCCCAGAATAAGAAGCGTGGATCTTCGACCTTTTGGTGCTTGCGGCATCCGTTGAAGCCCATGCGTTTGCTGAGGATGATGTCTTGCTTGAGTGCGCCAGAGGAAGGAGGGGTCATGAATGTATCTGGCCAATAGCCTTGGTCGAGGAAAAGGGCGTGGAAGTAGGGGCGGTTGTTGAGGCGGAAGGTGCCGTCGGAGTTGCTCCATGAGAGCGAGCGCATGCCGGTCGTGGAGTATATTTCATCGATGAGGGTGGATGTGGAGTCATAGAGGCGAATAACGAGGATGTAGAGAGTGGGGTGTTCAGGGGACCAGAGTGCTGTTCCGTTGTGCCAGGTGTCAGGGTTATTGAGGGATGGCACGCGGCTTTGGAGATCTTCTCGTTGTGCGTCGGAGAGGCGCATGTTGACTTCGAAAGAGGCGGTGTCGGACTCTTGTGGGAGGCTGATCTTAGCTGTCTTGCTTACGGAGACGTTATGGAGACAGGCTTCGAGCTCCACGCTATAGGCATGGCCGGCCAATCTACCCTGGATCTTGACGCTAGCATGTAATTGACCCGTCTCGATGTTGTTGCTTCTCAGCACAGTTCCTGTACTAGGGTCTCCAATTCTTGCCGCAGGCACAGACTCGAGCCATACGCTTTGCCAGATTCCGCCGCTCGGCGTGTAGAATATGCTTTCAGGCTGCGCCTTCCAGTACTGCTTTCCGCGAGGCTGGGTGAGATCATGGGCAGAGTCAAACACTCGCACAGTCAGTCGGTGAGATGTGCCAGATACAAAAGCATCAGTGACGTCAATATCGAATGGGACATGCCCTCCACGGTGACCGCCAAAGAAGCGTCCATCGACCCAGACTTTGGCTTCATAGTCCACGGCGCCGAACCTGACAATCACTCGATGACCAGATTTCTTTTGTGCCTCTGTGCGCAGGTCCTCGACTGTGCGTTCGTACCAGAGTACTTCATGCACGCCCTTCTCGTTGATCCCAGAAGCTGGGCATTGAAACACGTATGGAACTTTGATCTCGCGCTTCTTGTTCACGACTGAATCACCTTTCTTGAACGTGTTTCCCTGCAAAAGCTCTTGCGTTCCTGACGCAATCTTGGCCACGATATCTGGACCATCAGTCTTTTCGGAGCTGTTCGTATTGGTGGAGCTCACGGTGACCTCTAGGGGAAGACCATCGAGATGCCAATGTTGCGATAGTCCGACATCGTTGTCATCGAATATGAATGACCAAAGGCCGTCGAGGGAGGTCCAATTCTGGTCTTTGCGAACGAAGTCGGGTCGTGGGTAGTCTTCCGAGCTTATAGTAGAGCACATTTTCCAAAGGCTGTAAGGAGGTTATGTGGTGAAATTGACACGAATCGTGTGGGAGCCGTAAGTCGTGAGAAAATGTCAAGTCTTCATTTGCGAAGATCTCATTGCACGTGAGAAGCAGCTGAGGTGGGGAGGTGGAGTGTGAACTGGGTCCGACTGCGCTAGTCCCCGATAGTGTTAGCGCAGGTTCGACTGGGGATCTCTGGCATCTTCCTCCTTGCCATCCGTCACACGCTCGACAAGGCGAATCTGCGGCATAGGGCAGATGTGAGTACCATCCATTCTATCAAGAAGATTGTCAATTGCGTCACGGCAGGCCACCCGCCCCACTCTGTACCCGCGTCCCAGACACACCACGACCGCCGGGAGCATTGCCGCAAGCTGCAAATCTATACGGCGCATTATTGACAAGTTCATGGGTGAAGAACACTCTCCGAGGATAAAGCTTTCGACCTCTGATGGGAGAGCATTCGTTGGTATTTGGTCCTGAATCCCGCTGTGCGGGTGTGCATTTATCTACTCTTTCGTTCCAGCATGTTCTCCTCAACCTCGACAACATTGATCACCGACCTCATCCTCGGCGAGGTACTTCGGGACCAATCAAATCAAGAGGTTCAAGCCGTCTTGTGGTTTATTCTTGTACGCTCACAAACTAGATCCCCTTCAACCAGGCAAGCAGTACTTTCGTTTGGCGCGGCGTCAGAATTGCTCTTCTGAAAATCTGTTGCACCTCGCAGGTAGACCACAGATGTATCGGTTCGGCAATAGTGACCCTCGGAAACGGTCCAAGGATTCTGTGGCAGGATAAGATGGTCGCCTAGTATGTCAACACATATCAATGCTTATGCTGAGCAAGACGACTTACGACCTGGGATTGTAGCTAGGAATTCTTGGAGGTCTTTCACGGTACTATTGGCATTCTCCTTACTGGAAGCGCTCATGATTCCGTTATAAACTTTAGCAGCAGAAGCGTCGGATATGAGGGATGACGGATCTTCAAAGCGGATGCAGGACCAGACTTGTTTCGATGCGAAATTGCGAGATTGCAATTACGATAGACTTCACTCCGGCCTCATATACTCCAGCGCTGAGGTAGTATCATATCTGGAACCAGTCAACATGTATGGTGACAGGCCAAGAACGAGAAGATTCTGTGGGAGGGTCTCTCGAAAGGGTCTCCTTGAAGCCGGCTGTGATATGGGGGTCTCGTCTTGGACTCGTCCTCGCGATGCCAACTAATGCGCAGCCGTCTGGAGAGAGACTTCGGCTTGCCAAGTCGTTTACTCTTTTCATACCGCTTTATCTGTTCTCGGCTGAT
The DNA here is from genome assembly GCA_020744225.1 of Paraphoma chrysanthemicola. Lineage (NCBI taxonomy): Eukaryota > Fungi > Ascomycota > Dothideomycetes > Pleosporales > Phaeosphaeriaceae > Paraphoma > Paraphoma chrysanthemicola. Next base: position 785,796 of record JAGMWG010000016.1, read on the forward strand.
ATTCGAAACCTTCCATGCAATGTCACTTTGGGCTAGAGGCTTAGACAACCGATCTGGAGAGGTCTCACTCAGGACTCGGCGTTCGGCACACAACGACATCAAGGCTGAGACGCCTCATCGTTTCCATACACCTTACAATACCGTACAGGGCAACATGCTATAAAAGTGTGGGTAAGATCATTGGTCAATATCGAGGGTCTCCGTAGGGTCGGTCGCAGCCGTGCCTGTTTCGGAAGGCTCGCCAGGCGGAGTCAAAATGCATCAATGTGCTACTCTTGCTGGCGTAGCCTTCCATTCGCACTGTGAGTCTATGCCAGAAAGTAGCCGATTGCTGGAGGCGGAGGACCTCAGCGTCAGCCTCAGTCTCGATGTCTGATAGGCTGCTGTAGAGGGGTCTCAGTCGCCTAACATGAGCATTCGCTGCTATTGGATGATGCATCCGGTACGGAATCGCATACCGGCTCACCATGCACTAGCTCCGAGAGACCCCCACGTCACGACCAATCAAAGCACACTTGCGAACGGTCCCACTTTTGGTATAAAAAGCTTAGTCTGTCTGGCCCATGTCTCGACAGCGAACCCTTCGCCAGACGCAACCCGTCCTGGGCTGCGGCGGAGGCTCCACGCCGTCAGCGACACATACCACAACACTGCTTATCGTTGGCCTCGCCCGTTCCTAACACAACTTACTCAACGCTGACGTAGCGCGAGGCTACGGCTTCGCGCTTGTTCAATCCCGAAAAACCCTAATGATCATTCAAACGAGTACTCTTGGTTCCTTCATTCGTGCCTTCGCTGGCAATCGTCTACGCCCCTTGAAAGCTGGTTCACACCGGAGCTGCTGAAGGCAAGCAACTTGGGCATCGAAACGCTCAATGCTTCGACCTTGTGGACCGACTCTATAGCAGTGGAAGCTTCGCATCCATGCCCGCCACCTCCGCCCGTTCCCCAAGATTCATGTTTGCCTGAGCGGCAATCGTCCGTTCTCAAAGATGCTTTAAGCCCTTCATCGAACACTCGAACTTCGTCGATCTCGGCCGGTACTTTAGCAGGACAGTGTTCGGGCTCTTCATCAGAAAGCCCAACAACAAGTGTCACTGCTGAATTGTCGCAGCCTATTGGTCAGCAGCCACTGGCACCTGTACCCTTGCAGTACATATGCAAGGAAGTCGATTGCTCCGAGCGTTTTGCTCAGCACAAACAGCTGAAGAACCATCGAAGAAAGCACAAGCTTCACAGGTGCAATGAGTGTAATGCGAGCTATCCCCATCCAAAGAATCTCCGAGAACACAGACAATCACAGCACAAAGGAAGACGTTATCAATGCGACGTCTATGGGTGCGGGAAGAGTGTGGCGCAGAAGAAGAATCTGGCACGGCATAAAATGAGCAAACATGGCCTGAGCGATGATTGAGGCTGCATGAAGACGATTTCAATAAGATACGCGAATTTTTGAAGAGAGATGAAGCTGAGCCATTGGTAAGGTATACTAAATTTCCAGTCATTCTTTCAGAGGAGGAAAGCCTGATATGACATGCCCACGTCAAGATTGGGAGGAGGCGAGGAGGCTCAGCTCATCTCGTGAGCTCAAGAGGTTTGATGATCCTGGTTGTAAAACTTGGACATACGTTGGCCAATATCTGGCCAGGGCCTATACGTTTCACATCTCCTTCATTGATCAGTCGCGCAATTTATCTCACATTTTACCGTTGCATCTTCTGATTCCATGAAGTTGAATGACAATACTGACGCGATGCATTGGGATGTTTCTTAAGGCAATGCAATATTGGGGCCACAACCAGCCACGACACCCTTACCTTACACCGTTTCTTCACATTTGCATTCTGCATCGACTTAGATTGGTTGCATTGTGCATGTGCAGACTTTTTACTGGTTGACGGCAAGGGTCTCTTCAGGCGACCAGTACTTCCACCATTGGTCAGCCTTGTTAGTCGCCTCACAAATTGAACCAATGGGAAGTTGACAAAAGGAGGAACACATGGGCGACCAGTGCCTCAGGAACTACTCCGGAATTACTGTCCCGGAAGGTTGGTCCCTCAGAACCCCTCGTTGGCTAGCTTGTAGGGTCTCCTACGTTTTAATGGCTGCTCCGCCGGTAACACATGTAAGTCAGCCCAGGTAATGCGCATAGTTCGCACGAAAAGAGTCTTAGCCTGCCATGTTATAATGGCAAGCTGTCGTAAGATGAAAGTAGGTCTTTGTATAAAGCTAGTGCGGCCGCGATCCATCCAGGTTCTTGCGATTCTTATCGGTTCAGCCGACACCTTGCTGGCTGTCAAGATCCACCCCTCGCCACCATTGCTATTGTCCCTCCTATTTTGCTTCTCCATAGATACTGCAACATGGATGACTTGTCTCAAGATGGCAACATCGACTATCCAATATCGAGCACTTGTGCGTATCGTCCTTTAGCACCTACGTACTGCTCGACGAGATGGCCTGCGACATATGGCTCACAACAGCAAGAATCATACGGACTACATGAAATTTCGGAATCGTCCAGGACGTTTCAGGATCGTGGGCTTTTTGACATCGCGCCTTGGCACCATCTGCACCTGTCTGAGGCATACGCTTCGCTACGAAGTCCATCCGGGGTAAACGACCCGTTGTTCGTATTACAAGACGCATGGTTCTCAGACGAAGCTCTCGAAGCAAGCAATGTTGGAGTACATTGGGTCTCCCAAGCCTTGACCACTCCCGTAGACGACGATGTCTACGAATTTGTCACTCATGATGGGCCAAATGAAAGAGAAGGAGAAACATCCCGTTCTACTTGCAGCCAATGCGGTCAGTGCTTCACTGGTACATATCGTCATGGTAACATATGGCGACATGTCAGACTACGCCATACCCAACTCAGTTGCCAGGAGGAAAAACCGCCCGCTATACCGCCAGATTTTCGCCTTCCGGAAGAAGGGGCCGGACTGTATTCTCTCGCATCGAACATGAAAGCACAATACTCCGAAGTGATCTAATTCACTATCGGTGACTCCAACAGCCGCTTCTCAACGTCTGCCATCTAGCACCACTGTAACTTCCTCGTCTCAAGTCCCCTTTCGGCTCATCGCTCCCGGTGCGAGGCGAGCTACAGGAGATACGACTGCCGCTTCTCAAGGAACTCGAACATTCCGAGTGCAAAAGCCACGACTCACCTGCACTGTTCCAGGTTGCTCGGCCAACTTCGCCGATCCGAAAAATCTGCGCGAGCACAAACAAGCAGTGCACCAAGGCATTCGTCATTCGTGTGATGTTCCAGGTTGTCGAGCTACCTTTCCACAGAAAAGAAACTTGAAGAGGCACAAGGCAAAGATGCATGCTATGACGCGATGATGCATGAGGTGTTGAGAAGCCGTTGGGAGAGTTGCTTATTTCGTTTGTGATTCTCGTTAGCGGTACTGCTTTGTATATTTATTCTGGTCTTGGAAGTGTTCCGTTAAGAGACCGCGTATAATTACGACGTTCGTGGAGTTCAATGATGCGGGCGTTAGGGCCCAGCCTCGGGCATGTCTGCGAATACATTCTTAAGTAAGGGTAGCTTTTCCTACCCTTCTAAGACTGAACACGTCGAGCTGGAAAAGTTTCCTATAAAGTGATATTATCCGATTGGATTGAATGACGACTAAGACTTTGCTTTAATTGTCAAATTTCAGTGCTGGTGACCTATGTAGCGGTACTGTAAACAGAAATACTTAAAGTGAAGTGTGAGCAAGAACTGGTGTGCGGTCTTGAAGCATGTCACTCGGAGAAAGTACGCAGTGACCTGGGCGCACAATCACTAGACTGCATGTTCATGAGAGCCTCGTCGGTGATTGTAGTGGAATGTTGAAGCTAGGCATTCCCAAACGATGATGATCGGTGTCCAGGTGAGAAGCGCAAACCGTGCCCCTGCCTCAGGACCAGCAGAGAGGGTCTCAGTGACCGGATAGTATTCTGAACCTTGCCAAAAGCAAGGAATTGACGGGGTCTCACGCGGCTGAGGGAGAGGGCGAGGTTGTTGATTGGATCAAAGTATGCAGGCGGTCAGGCCGACAGGTTTGAAGGACGCGCACGGACAGCAAGCCACTGATCAGTGATGAGACCCCTTCAGTGACCAATCACGATCAACCCGCAGCCTGGGGGCTTGGTGACAACCTACCGCATTTATCTAACCTCAGCTCCCCAACTTTGCGACACCCTCACTACCAACACAATCTTCCACTTTGCACTGGAACGCCCTCTCACATCTTCTCGTGAACCACTACCGACGACGTAGCGCGAAGCTACATAGCTTCGCGCTGCTCCAATCTCGACCGAGCACCATGATCATCTAGATAATTACCCCAGGTTACTCCAACCGTGTACGCAGTGGCAGTTTCCATGCGGTTCAGATGACTGGTTCTCTGAAACGCTACTGGAGGCGAGCAACATCGGCCTTGGACTGAAGAATTTCTCTGACCTCTCTGCCGACCTCTCGTTTATGACCGATCCTTACGTTGCCGAACTTGTGAACTTCAGCCTTCCTCCGACTCAGCTGTCGAACGCTGCCTCCTTCGGGCTGGACACTTTGTCAAACGAATCATCAAGCCATTTGTCCTCGGCGACATTGTCTCCATCGCCCAGGCTAGCGATACTTGCTTCTGAGAGCCCACCTACTGCCGGACCTCCGGCAAAGTCTTCTCGCCTTGCTCCTAGCCAGCTCGTCCGCCTCATCCCAAAGACCAAACGACTAAACCAAGAAGACGGGCGGTTTCCGGGTCTATCGCAGAAGAAGTATCGACACGTCTGCGATGTATGCGACGCAAGCTACCCGCATCGAAAGAACTTGCGCGAGCACAAACAGACTAAGCATTTGCAGCTGCGTTACGTTTGTGATGTCGTAGGCTGTGGGGCATCTATGGCACAGAAGAAGAATCTTGCAAGACACAAGGCAAAAAAGCACACGAATGGCATCTAAGGTTCGACACCAAGCAACGAGAGTTCGCACAAAGAGGAGGCCGAGCCCGACTAGTAAGCCGCAAACTGTCGCAATGTGGACGCCGTTGGAGTCGAGGCGGTGCATGCACAAAGTTTTGTTCTCGTTGTCCTTTGTCATTCCTTCAGCACCTCGTGCCCTGCCTTCGCTGGCGCTTTGGCCGAGGCTTTCTCTTCTTTACGAAACTCAAGCGGTCGTGCCCGCCTTTGCGAACAAAATGGCCACGAGTCTTTGAGTTACGTCTTCACTGTAGGGTCTTGTCGATGTTGTCATCATACCTTGAACGACAACATCGGCAAGTATGTCTTTTTTTTGTGCCACAGCGGCCTACTGGGCTAGTTGTGGACAGTGTACGGCGGCAAGCGTGTCTTTTTTCCGCGCCACAGCAGTGAGCTGTGGACAGCGGTCTTTCGCTCTCTGTAACCATACCCTCGCATGCATGCACCGTTCTCTTTACCCGGGAGATCTGATGATTTTCTTTTGCTTTTTGAACACGTTACGGCATTCTGGCATTTTCCTCAAGGTTTGGTAAAAGTAGTCTTTGGACGCACTGCCTCACGGCAACGCTCCCCTGAAATACCCCCTTTTCATTTTCGTTTTTTGTTTTAAGGGTCGATACGAATTCACCTCGGATGTACAGGATGGCTCACGCCATAGGAAGTTGTTTCAAGCATTCATAATGTATAAGCCCGACGAAGCGTCTCTAAGACATTATTATAAATTCAAAAAAAAATATCCCCAACCTGATGCTTCCATCCTTTGACTTGTACTTGGCGCAATTGACGTGGCTTGGAACCAATGTTGGCCGCGTGCAAATGATCGCTTGTAGGCTTTAGTGCAGTAAACCGATACCGGACAGCGAGGGGATAGTGATACGCAACCACATCGTGTCTCATTGCCAATTTGCGGCGAAGCACAATCAATGAGTTTGGTAATATGCGCGATCTCAAGGCAGCTAGTCCTTGTTGTGGTTAAGAGATACGTAGCACGGAAGAAGGAGCAAGGAAGCAAGATAACGAGCGAATTGAAGATGCATCAGGAAACGCACAGCCTCTTTGGAAATTCTTGCTTGTTGAATAAATTCGTGAACGGGCGTCTCGAAAGCTTATCATAACTCTCCACTGCACTAAATAAGTCCTGATCTCTTCCCCCAAACACCTTCAAAGTTATACTCACTAAAGCTAAATATTGTGCGTGACCATGCCCGCACGAATGCTGTCCCTGCTGGACGCCCTGCCTTTGCAGTCAATGTCCGGTCGACAGCCGGCGCTGCACCGTCCATTTGTTTCATTCCGGAACAAATCAGAGCATACAGAACCAGAATACAGAGCATGAGCATACAGGCATCAACGAAATCAGCACATACCAGAGCTTGGACAGTGCCAAGGAGCAGACCTGCCCCGGCTATCAAGTGGCCGGTATATTTCATCGTCTCGAAGCGCGACGACTCTTGTCCAAAGGATTCCTAAGTTCAGTAAAAAGAGGGATGGGAAAACAGAAGAGAAAGAAATGAACAAACCGCAGAACAATGTTTTTTTTTGGGGATGAACAACCAGCAAATGAGGGTGTAAATAACGATCAGATAACGAGTTTTAGCTTGGGGAACAAAAAACGAGGCAAAAGAGATTGCAGAACGAGGTTCTTGGGCGTGCGGATACTTATGCCTGGGCAAGGCATTCCGGTGCCAAGGAGGGGCGTGTGTTGAACGTAAGGGAGTGTCCGGAATAATACATTGGAGCCCACACGGCCAAATAAAGACATTGTTGATGCTCTTGGTGGATCAAACGATCATCAAGAAGCGAGAGCTCTCATTCATGTGCTGCTGAGGCTTTCTGTCAGTTGCACGGCGACTTGAATGACTGCTAAAGGTGCAGGGAGATTCGAGGAGCTGGCAGACTGTGCGCAATACATATGTGTCGTAAGCCTGAAGTACAGCAAATCACTTCCTTTCATCAAGGTTCGTTGACGGCTGGTTGGAGGCTCGCGAAGTCTGGGGCACATTCTTGATGATGAGTTCCCGCGGCTGCATGATCACGCGCCAATCAGCCGTAGGACCGATAGAAGGCTCCTGCGCTGTCGGGTGATAGGTCTAGAAGCCGGCAGGTAGTGTCGTGTAACGCTTGGGTGATATTGGGTTTATGCGCGTTGTAGGGAGTTGCTGGTGGAATTTGGACGTTTATGCTTACGTCATCCAAATGGCAGATCGCGAACTTTTGGGATTCGCGACGTACCACCTCAACACCACGACAACCATGCCTCTCACATTTCTTCGGCGCCTCGTAAGGCCTTCAGTCTTCCTCCAATTGCCCACTACAGCTCCACGGATATCACAACCTTGGGCACTCCGCAATGCCGCACCGCAACTTCCAACCCGTCCGATACCCGCCTCACGAGCGCACAAATGCACATTGATACAAGTCCTGCGACAAGGCAGGATAACACAAGGCGCGCGAAAACTGCGGTCGCCGCAACTGAAGAACCGACCGGAGCTGAAGGGTGTGTGCCTGAAGGTCGGCACGACGAAGCCTAAGAAACCCAATTCTGGCGAGAGGAAGATTGCAAGGGTGCGATTGAGCACAGGGAAGGTCATCACGGCGTATATCCCGGGAGAAGGTATGATTTGGTCATGAATAGGAATGGTTGCGACGCACAGGAGCTGATTGAGCATGCAGGTCACAATGTGCAGCAACATTCAGTTGTCATGGTTCGAGGAGGACGCGCACAGGATTGTCCTGGTGTGAAGTACCATTTGGTACGAGGAGCCTTGGATCTGGTAGGCCTCCTATGCGCACAAAGTAATGACCCAATACTAATTGCATCAGGGTGGTGTCGGTAACCGAATCACGTCGAGATCAAAGTACGGAACAAAGAAGCCAAAGACGGCTGCGTAAACCGCTGTACGAACTTATATCAATGTAAACTACGATTAGCATCACCCTTGGCGTTGTTTTTACCCGAGGTCTTAGACGCCAAATGCACGATTCGGGTGGCCTACAGAATTTCACGTTCGCAACATTTGCATGTCATCTCTTCTTGGCATCGACGGCGAACAGCATTCGGCGAGACTCAAGCATAGCATGGCAAAAGCTTGTGAAACGGCTACGGCACAACAGTGAGGGCCCTCAAAACCCTCCCTTCCGGAAGAGGAGGAACGTGTATTGGCTTGAGTGCTCATACACCTATTCATAGACGACGAACTATCTCAACGTACCAATCAGCATGCGCGGATCATCGGTCAACGTGGACAAGGACGCGCGTGAAAGAATGCATTCCTATGGCAGAGACACGGCCCGCGGCGCATGACAATACGAGGATTGAATCTATTGCCTATATTATGCCTGCACCACCAACACAATACCGTCGATGCAAGATCGGAGAGCCCATCCGAGACCCAACGCAAGGGGTAAGCCTGGGGAAGACATATAAACGCCCACGGAATGCAACCTCGATGTTCCCCACTTCTGAGCATTTACCGCATCTATAACATACATCATGCATCTGTCCACCACCCTTACTACACTGCTCGCAACGCTTACATCAGTGTACAACAAACCAACGCATCACTCACCCACCATCCTAAGCTAACCACTCTCCCTACAGCACCCACGCCGACCCGATTCCCCGCCCAAAACCCAGCCGCACAACATGTCCCTGCTACACGGCAACGGAATACATCGCCGATCCGTCCTGCCCGCCATATACACCTACTAAACCATGCATCGTTCCTCTATGCTTGATGATCACGTACATCTCTCAATTTCCCTATCGTACATTCTACATACTTGGGTTCTTTCCAACTCACAACCCACAACAGCACAACAACCATCCCCGGCCCCGCCCCCTTATGTCCCACCACAGGTACCACAAAATCCCATCTCCCATGCCAAACCGCATGTCCCAAAGGTTGCGGCACATATACTAGTACGCACACATACTCGGCTTCATGTGTGCCGACAACCACGCCGCCACCACCGATCATCACAGCCCCGACACGGCCGTGTTATACACATACCACCACCACGACCGCGCCGCAGAAGTGTCCTGAGGATGGGATGAGTTGCCCGGCGCCGGATTGCATGTATTTCAGCGTCACGAGTGTGCCCGCGGGGCCGGTGGAGGGGTGTAGTAGGACGCCTACGGTGACGGAGACGAAGACAAGGGTGTGTGAGGGGGTATGTGATGGGGGATGTGGGACGGTGTGGGCGACGGAGAGTGTGACTGCTTGGTAGGATGTTGATGGGTAGGAGGGGGAAGGTTGGGTAGGGCGGCGTGGGGAGATAGATGCATTGAGAAATCGTGGTGTATGAATTTGTATGAATTGCAAGAGTTGAAGTAGATGATGAAATGATATTAAATGTAAGCATCGCAGAAATGCATGAAGACAAAATAGCCGCGCACATGAAGTCATGGATGACTTGCATGGCACATGAAGAAAAATCACTACGCTCGCCAAATCAAAGCAACCTGCCCTTTCCCTTTGATCCCGCCGCAGGACTCAGTGGCGGAAACTGATCCTCTTCAAGCTCTTTCCTGCTCGCTTCCTCGGCAAGGCTCAGTTGCATCGCAAATTCGAGGTCAGAGAGCTCCTTCTCGTTACTGCCTCCCGCAGCAGCTTTGCCTTTCCTCGATGGGCTGTCTTTCGATCGCGGCGAAGAGGCCTTCTTGCCCTTTGCATACTTGATGGGTATGTCGAACGCTGACGGCGGAGTAGAGCTGGGTTCGTACATGGCAGCTCCTGGGCTTTCGTTGAGTGAAAGGCGAATAGCTTCGGCAATCTCAGCATCAAGCTCGTCCTCACCCTTCAGTTCGGGTGAAGAAGATTGCCCTGCCATACTTGGCTCGGGCGTGACGGTCGCGCTGCTGAAGACACTGCCACTCTCGCTCTCGCGACGGCGCCTCTCCTCGGCCTCCAAACTCTCTTGTGAGAGCATTGCAGCATATGCCAATGCCTCATCTTCGCCGAGCAATTCGGTGCCAAATCGACCAGCTAGACGCTCAGCTTGCTTGCGACGCTCTACCTTGTCCCGTTCCAGCTCGTACTTCTCGTTGGCAATGTAGTTCTTCAGATTCACTCGGCCTGTGCCAGAGAAGCGGTCGACGGCAGTGTTGCTCCCTCGTTCGCCACGTCGAAGCTTGCGTTTACTACTCTTGTACTGATCCGCTGCGGAAGAGCTGTAACTCCAGTAATGCAGGACATTGCCAAGGGACACAGCCCCACGCAGCACAGTTGGGTCTGGGTCGAGACAGATGGCGCCCGCAGCGAACATGTTGATGCCTACTCCTTGAACAGATGCCTGCGCTTGCGCTATCTGCCTCCTCGCGCGAGACTTGAAGCGCGAGTGTAGAGTTCGGATCGGCGACATGCTTGATGCTAGAGGGTCCCAAGCCTGAACAATGCCGTCGTTCCCGCCGATAATCAGATGCAGCGCGGACAGGGCTAGGCATGAAATCTCGGGAGATTCAGTGTAAATGATTCTGACAGGCTCGACGCTATTAGGAAACTCGCCTGAGCGCGAAAACGGCGCGCGAATGTCCCATACTATGACCACACCTGTCTTTGTCCCAGCGGTAATGAAGCGTGCACGCTGACCAGGTATATCAGAAGGTGACGCTGGCTGGCTTGCGACCGACATGGGTGAAGCGTATGGCGAGGACGCAGTTGAGGTCGTTGAGAAGCCCAAAGCAGGGTCTTCAGACATGGTCATAGTCGCAAAGGTCGAGATGTCGAGAGCACTACACGTCACTTGGGTGCTCTTGAAACCGCCGAACGTGAACTTCGAGCAACGCCATTCCTCAACAAGGCTCATTCTTTCAGGTGAACTTGAAGAAGATATGTAAGACGATCGACGCATGCGATGAGTCAGTCCAGAGGACTCAGGCGTGCCTGCACCAGATCCTCCGAAGAGAGAAGGATTTTGAGAAGGCTGCGGCGTGGTGATGCGCGTCGATGTCGATGTACTCTGATCTCTTTCTTCAGCCTTGACACGAGTGAAGCGTTTGATGTCCGCAACTTGTCCTTCATCGAGGCCGCATTCGATGACGACCAGGGCTTCGCCCGCGTAGTTGCCATCATCGCCAGCGAAATCCACTTCGAGTCGTCGGCGCATGTCCCATCCGAGACAAGCTTTCCGAAACTCCTTTGGCGGTTTACGAATGTATTGTTGTATTTCTCGCGTCTCCGCGGTGATCTGGTCCTTGCTCAAGCACATGCCATCCCAAGAAGTACGCGGTGAATAGCTGCCATCGATCTCGGCGTCGCTGTACGGGTCTGGTCGAGCGGTGCGCCTGCTCGGCTCAACGACGTTCCAATAAACGCTGCGGCCTGTAAGCCATGCGAGATACTCGGTATGCTCCTCGATTGTCCCCTTAGCAACCTGACTGCGGGTGGGAAATTTGGTCAGATAGAAGAGCTCGCCAAGCGCGTTGAGTGCTACGGCCCAGATGCGATTCTGTGCTTGTCGTTTCAGCGAATACTGCTCGTCTACAGCAATGGCAATGATGGGTACACCCGGGCTGAGCACCCAACGGGCAGTGAGCTCACCGCGCTGTAACCGCGAGGCACGCAGCCCATCGGTGCCAAGACTGCAAGCAGTGACTACGCCTGCTGCAGAGCCCATCATCATGCCGATGATGCCATCAGATAGGGATGGAATCGTGGTCGACTTGGCGATCCACACACTGCAAATGGCGCCACCGTCGAGACCCAGTTTGGGGATCCCAGCCTCGGGCATGGTGAATTCGGTAGGCTCGGCAACAAATCTGCCACGCATCTCCTCGGTGCAACGATAATAGCAGGATCCCTCCGGACATCCCTGACCGTAGATCATTCCGTATGGTTGCGAGACGTCCATGACGTTCGGGCGGCCAACGACTTGGCCGGACCCGAGCCCCCATTCGGCGACGCCTGGGAAGCGCTCGCAGAATTGACCATAGAAATTGGGATCGCTCTGGCCCCAGGGATCCACTTTGCCTGTTGTTGGGTCGCTGCTAGTCACCATCCCGACATCGTCGGCACCGTGAATGAAGCGCGGCATTCGTTTGTTGAGACCGGATCCGAAGGTGGCGTGCAAGTGGTTGACTATGGTGAAGGTCTGGGCATTGTACTCAAGGAAGGGAGCAGCGGTCTGCACCTGTCCAGCGCGAGATGGAGCCGACGCAAGCTGGACAGGCTTCCCGCGAGCCATGGATCTCAGCAGCCTTGTGCGCAGTATGTACTCGCTCCGCCATGATGCCAGTGCTGTGAGCCGGGTGAAGCGTCTCTTCTCCGACCGCACCACATCGCCCGTGTTCTCGAGCGCCGAGCGGATTGCCGCGTCTTCGAGCGCAAGCGGTCCCGGGAAGTAGCGACCAAATGCAACCTGCCAGGCGTGCGGAGTCGTGACCAATTCGTTGAAGCGGCGCGAGACGAGGGACACTGCGGCAAGATCGTTGGGCGAGAGATGGGCAATGGCGTGAATCAAGACCTCTGCGCCGTGTCAGCAGTTTCGCCCACTATCAAGGAGCTGCTAGACATCTCTCGTACTCACCATTGGGCAACTTTGCTACTGGAGAGCTCTTGTCGTCGGGCTTTCTGGTGGTCTTGATGACCTCGAACAGGGGCCCTTCAGCAGGCTTGCGCGGGGACTTCACTCGTGCATTTTCGTATTCGCTGATCCGACCTCTCGGTGGTGGCGTAGACCCATTCGTTCCTCTCAATCCGAAGGACTCCGCTGTGTGGCCGTCGTTGCTGCTGGTGGCGTTCGAGCGCGTCGCGTCGCGTTCGTCACCACCCTTGGGCGGCTCAGGCTCACCCCGCAGCTCACCTGAGTGATGCTGCAGAGCGTCCTGCAAGTCATCGTCGCGGAGCTGTCCATGCTGGGAGGATGGTGGGGTGGAAGGCGAGTTGTGTTGGGAGGGAATGCTTTGGGATGCTTTTGAAGGCGCTGGTTGCATAAAACTTTTGGAGAGACGCGTGGGGTATGCCGTCGACCGAGCTCAAACTTGGTGCTCAGTCAGTGATGATAGGATGCGTGCGCGGGTGATGAATCGTCTGATGGTGTTGTTCAGGAGTACGTGCGCGGAAATGAAGTTTTGGTTATTTGGGCTGAAGCTTGGCGCGGCGGGTGAACGATGACGATAGCCACTGGATGAAGGAATGAGAGAACGTGGGGCAACTGCTATCGAGATGCGGGCGTATGCGGAACTGGTAGCCCCCACTTTTACATGCTCTAGCAAACACGAAGCCATTATTGGCCTCTTGGTGCGATAGCGTCAAGACTAATTTCATGTGATGGAAATATCTACAAGAAAGACGCATTCGCTACAGGAAGATAACAGCCCTCATGGTACATACAGCCGAGAATAGGCTACAACATTCGTCCGGCAACAGACACACGCCGTATAGTTCTTCGATGCCAGGCCCACACGGCAGTCGTCACACAACGACAAGCACCCACACGGCCAGACCAGTACAGTTCGAGGCGACAGCTGACAGACCACACACTGCGGGCCCTCAGCACCCATGCCCTCGGCGCCCGTATCCCAGCTGCCGGCTGTGCTTTGGCCGGTCGGTGCTACAGCGGCGCGACGATTGAGAATGAAGTCTTCGAGGAGCTCTTCCTCTTCTTCCGGCGTCATCTTGACCGCATCGCCCATCTTGTACCTTGATGTCGCTAGGATCTTGGCTTCGTCGCGCTCCTGCATCTTCCTATATTGTGACCGTGTAAGGGCCTTGGAGCTTTCCAGATGCCGCGCGAGCAGCCTGGCCTCTTCGCGGTCCTCATTCGTTCGAGGATCCAGAAGATGTGAAAGTCTGGCAAGATCCATGGTGAAATCTGCCGTAGGCGTGGATTCGCGGCTGCGTTGGTAGGTGTCTCGAGTCGGTGTGCGCTGTCCATCCTCCTCGTCCGACCACTCGTCATTATCCGTTGTGGTCGCGAACGATATGACACTGGTGGTATCATCATCTTGTGGCGGGATATAATCACTGGTCGTATCGATGTCGCTCCAACGTCCACCATTACGCCACCACGAGTACATGTATTCATTTAGACGTTCTTCTGAGTCAGCTGGTTCTGCGTCTCCGTAGAATCCACTTTGTTTTAGTCGGTCCTTGGCGAATGTCTCAATGTCGAAATCGCCCGTGGGTTGGAATCGACTGCGGTCGTCAAGCGTGAGCCATGGCTCCGCTGCCCGCTTGGCCATGTTCTGGGAGCTTAGAGCGGCAAAGTCGCGGGACTTGTTCGGCTCATAAGGGCCAGCCATACGCCTGAGCCATCTTGGACGATACGCCACGCGCAGTCTTGTTAGCATTGCAATGGTAAGCCGAGCGTGAATAGCAGCGATGAGCTTCGAGATGCTTCGGAAGAATTGAAAGGTGAGGAAGAATCGACTCCTCCGTTGGGCCAGACCAGCTGGGTCAGTCCGGCTGCCGATCCTTGCGGAGTCTGAAGGGCTTTGTGCGCCTCGAGGTTTGCGTTCATGAGCATAGCCAGATGTTGCGTTGTTGTTCGGAGCATCGGCGTCAGAGTCATCTGCGATTTCGATGCCAGCGGCAAGAGTCCCGCCTCGCAACTCCTGCGGGATCTTGGTCAAGCTCTGCCGGAAGCGCCTTCGTCTCGTGACAATGTCTTCTAACCTCTTCTTCTCAAGCCAAGTCATCGAATGTACATTCACCTTGGTGCCTTCATTCAAGAACACCGCCTCGCTGGCAGCTGTCAAGACCGTAAAGCCAACCTTCAGAATCGCCGTATAGAAGTCTTCGTTCCAGTTGACAGTCAAGGGAGTGATCGATGAGAGGTGTATGTTGGCATGCAGATTGTTGTATGCAACTGCAAACCTCTCACGCCATGTCATGGATTCTGGTTGTCCCGGCGGCGGCGAAAGCACAGTGATGCAGAGGGCCACAAGATAGATCAAGCCACAGGCAGCAATGCCTATGAGGATGAGAAGATGGGGTATGAAACCGACGATGCAGACTGTTGGAAACCTCAAGATACCTACAGGCGAAGCATCAGGGTCAGCGACCCTACCTGCAAGCTTAGCAAAACTCCACGAGAAAGTGGCCATGTAAGCAAGGCCCCATATTGTCGTGGTGATCAGCCTATATCTGGAGCGGACACCAGCGATTGCGAGAGTGTTGGACGTGAGATGACTAACACTGGTGATCAACGATATGATCAACACTTCTGGGGGAACGTTGGCAATCTGGTTGAGCTTCGACCGAGCCATTAGGAACGAGGCTCCATCCGGCGTAAAGATCTGTCTCGGTTTGAAAAAGCGAGCGGTGTCTATCGCTAAAGGCTTTGTCACAACCGCCTCGGCTTCGGCAAAAGCAAGCGAATGCTCGAATATCGTCATTCCGGCCTCCTGGACAGGATGACGACCCTGCAAGGCACACGACAATGTTTCCACGAACTGGCTGAAGCCGATGGACAGGAAAAGCGGCCAAAGAACAGCAAGTGAGCCGGAGGGCCTCGTGGATTCAGTGTCCAGCGGAAGCATGTTTGCAGCCCTGCATGAATCTTCGGTGGTTTCCCAGAAGAGAAGCGCAGATGACACCTGCCAGACGTAACCTGCTTCTCCGGCGAAGTCGGTTTCCAGACGTCTGCCGGGCGCGCCGTACTGCATCTTAGACCATTCGGGCGAAGACTGACATCGCATGACCTGAAGCACGCCTTGTATTTGGTACACGAACAGGAGCAGGGGCGCAGCGTAGATGGCGAATCGCAGGTATACGCGGTCGAACGAGAGAGGGACGCGACTGGACGCGTAGAAGTGAGTGCGATTGAGAAGGATGGCCTAGGGTAGTGGTTAGCGCAGGGGATTCGCTGGCACTGAAGCGTGACTGACTATAGCGAAGGTCGCAATTGCCCATTTCGACGTGATGTAGCTGAAGAAGCTGGCGAGATTCTTCAGTGCCTGGAACATGCCAATTTCCTCTTGTGATGCGGCTATCCCAGAGGCAGCCGCAGCCGCCGACTGCTGCACAAACTTGCCTGCGGTCATTGCAACTGTGGCATTCGTGACATTGGCCTTGGTCGGTTCCGCGATGACGCTACCGCCAGACCACACCAGATCACCAAGCGAGCTCGCTTTCGAGAGAAGCCTGGGAAATACCATGAGTAGATCCGCAGGTGAAGGTAGGAACGAGCTGGCATTGGCGAATACTGACGGAGCCTCCATGGTGGCGCTGGGTTCGGATACTCGAGGGTAGGATGAAGGTATGACGGGTTCGCGCGGGAGGGCGCACGTGGGTCTCTAACGACACCGCAACTTGGTCATGTTCATCCCGTACGTGTAGATATACACGCAGCGAGTCGCATGGGCGAGCGGTTGTTGCAACGGGTCGACGTGTGTTGCGACTGAGCCTCGAGCATCAGCCCCAGGGTGTCAGTCGTCATGGTCCGCCCCAGATGCACGGACGAATCCCCCGGATGACGCGAGCCGCCGCAGCCGCACCGCTGGTGTACCACCTTCAGGTCTGCTACAATACGCCATGATACTATTTATATAGTCATTTCGATTTCTATGCGCATTGGAGTGGCCATGCTACTTGTAAAGACATAATATTGACACTTGCTTTTCATTCGGCACTTGTCTCCTTGCTGAATCCTTATCACGTACTTTGTAAGCAAGGACGACTGCCTCTCAACATCATGGCATCTTGAGCAGTCAAATATCTCCCCTTCATCTCCAACTTTTCCTGTCCTATGTCATCTCCTCAGCAGCTAGAAGCTCAGCCTGAGAGTTTGTCAGCTCAGCAAGTAGCAACCAGCCCAGATTCCGCTCTGCTGACAGCACCTTGACGAGAACCGCCTACGTGCAAGTGAAGTAGTTCTCCTGCAGAGCATCATGGAGCCGTGCAAGCGCCCCGCCATACCAGGTCCTGAACTCCTCCCACTCATCCTTGGGCATGATGGTAGAAAGCATATTCAGCCAGCCGCCAACAATCATGTCAGCATAGTTTGCATCTTTCCCCTCAAGAAATGGCCCCGAGTCATTGATGGTGAAGAGCTGGGCCAATGAAGACAGTTTCTCCTTGAAATCCGCCATCAGAGGGACTCTTGCATCGCCCTGAATGTGGATGTCCTCCCAAGAGTTCATGTGTGCTCGTTTCGCCATGAGAGCCTTTGCAGCTTCAGCCGTGCTCGGGTTGAAGGGCAGAAAGTACCCGAAGAGGAGCATGTTGGCGGAAAACGTGGCATCTATGTGCGTGTTGAAATTGGCGTAGGCTTCATTCTTCTTGCCTTCATTGAGCGACAGCGGCGCAAAGAACATTGTGTCCCGGTTGGGGCTCTTGTAGTCAAGACCGGTTCCGGTGGTATCCTTGGGGAAGAGGCAGCCGCCAGAGTTCGGGAACGTGTCCTCGAGATAGTTGGCGATGTCAAATGAGTCGCCGATGATCTCTCCCGTCGACGCCTTCAGCATGGGCAACGTGTAGAAGTCGGACCCATCATCGAGCTTCCGGGTAGCTTGGCAGTTCAGCTCTTTTCGCACATTGCTTATGTCGATGATGTCGACCCACTTCGTCGTGAAGGGAACCCGTTTGAAGCTGAGAGCAATCCGAGCCTTGGAAGGATTAGGGGCGTAAGAGCGGGGTTGTAATGGCGACGAGATGTCGTAGAGGACCAAAGGGTCTGAGTCTGACATATCGAAGAAGTGTCTGCGGCAACAATCTGTCGGTTGCGGATTGATTAGATGGTGGTGTTGTTCTTCCGTCCTTGTAGAGTCAACCGAAGGCACAATATATATGCGGCCTACGCTCCGCGTGACTTCCAGTGTTGAGCAACCTCGCAGGTGCCAATATTGAAGCGGGTGGCCTCAATATCAGGTAAGCGTGCCAGCAACTGCAGCGACAGCACGAATCGCGCTGCGTATTGGCTAATAATGGTTACACATAGGTTTGCGGGAGGAGTAGTGTTGTTTAGCTGCATACACTAACCAGCCCCGTTACATATACGGACCACAACTCTCCCATGAAGCTGTGGATGGAGCATTGATTCCTACACAATGGAATTGGATCTTCCGCCTATCATACCTAGTTCCAGGCCACAATGCTCCTTTTGAACTCGCGGAGAAAGGGTGGTGATTGTATTGTCTCGTATCGAGGGTGCGAAGCGAGAGATTGGGCGATCGGCCGATCCACTCCGAGCTGTTGCCCTTCCTGCTCCCCACATCACCAACCGTCATAACAACGCAGCACCGCAAATGAAGCCACATTTCCATGTGGAATACGCGTCACACCGTATGATATTGGTGCTTAGATCGTCTCAATCTCACTGGAATTTCTGTCGATGTGGCTGGACACCCATCGCTTGCGCTGAACTCCACGCTGTATTCAGCTGAAGCTTGGCATGTCAGCGAGGGGGCCGCAGTGATGCAGCCCGGTCTTTTAGAAGATGCGACCTTCAGCTGTCGCTGAGAAGATCTCTTTCTCTGGAGGTCAAGCTCATAATCGGATCGATCTTTGCAAACTGGTACTCTATGTTTCCGAAAGCTATTTACTCGACCAAGTTTATCCGCCCCCAGCCACGGCAACTTGTCTCTTGAAGGTGTCAAATGCAAAACGCTACGTCATTAATCGACTCGTTTCGTTCGCCCGACTTGCTCTACAATAAATTGTGCGAGGTAACGAAGATCGTAAATGATGTCTAGAGAGCACGATAGACACTCGTCGGGGATAGGGTTCTGAATATCAGGCCTTTCATTCCCTCTTACCTTGTCTGAGGGTCGAGGGGCACCACGTATGAACATATCTTAATTCTTGATTGGCCACTCTACAGCCTCGAATGCATCGGGTCCATCTTCGCAGTGGGAACAGCACAATTTCGCCGTCACTGCTTGGAGTTTGACAGCCTTCGGTCTTATCTCTGGTGTTGGCGAGAGCATTGACGGAAAGAGATAAAAAAGCTGTATCGATAGTGGGAAATACGATGGAGAGAGTGCCGATAACGGTCTTCGGTACGCAAGCATCCTTCCTGGGCCGCTGATACCATATAGCTCCCTGAACCATTGAATCACCACATCGATGTTGGTGTGGAAGTAAGAATTTCCCGAATTCGCTTTGCGTAAGTCGAGAAGTCTTTGCCTTTCATCACCATGCCCGCACATGCACGAGAACATAGTGGCCAACATCTCTGCGAAAACACAGCCCAAGGAGAAGATGTCAGCGCTGAACCCCCGTTTATCTTGTAGCACGACTTCAGGTGCAGCGTAGGTCTGTGTAAAAGAGATAGGTGAGTCAGTTTCGGATTCGGCAGAAGATTTGTAGGACTGTGCGATACCGAAGTTGGCAATATAGACCTTGACACCTTGCGGCCGCACTCGAACCAGGATATTCTTCGGCTTAATGTCCATATGCTTCACATTGTTCTGGTGAATGAAGCAGAGTGCTTTAGACAGACATCCGAGGAAGGTGCTCAAAGGCGCCCCATTGGAGTCCACGGTGGTTATCTCGCCCATATATGCATCAAGGTCGCATTCAGTCGCAGGGTAAAGTAAAATTGCCAAATCCTTCTTGAAGGTATAAGTACCGACAACTCGGACGATATGGTAATGCTGCAGTTTCGTCAGGTGCTCTACTTCGATAACGGCTTCTTCTTTCTTTAACCGCCGATTACACGCGATCTTCTTTCTCGCGAGTCTAATCCTTCGGCACCGAACACTATCGATGATAGCTGTGTGGCTGTGTCCCAATATTTTCTCGGACTTCAGCGGGATTATGGCTTCGTCGTCCGGGCCGTATTCGACGTGTTGTCCCTTGCCAGACCAGTTTAATTCTTCCTCTGGACCCACAAGAATGCCCCTATCATTCAGAAGCTTGAGCCATTCGCTGCTGAAGACATCAGCAGAACAATCATCGGACTCAAGATTCTTTGACTCATGGCATAGTCACAGACGTTTAAACTGATCACTCTCTCCAAGGCCAGTACATCTTCAGAAGGAACAGAAAAGAAATCCCTGCGTCCCTGAACCTCGTAATCCTTCAGTTTGCTTATGACTACACGGACTAGATCGCTATAATTCGAGGCCGCAATGTATTTAATTGGCATGAGCATGTCGCCAACATGATTTTCAAGTCCGGTCGTCTCTTGTCGATTGAGATTTAGGGTGCCTGTACGATTTGCGAAAACGAGAGCCTGAGCGACAACACCCCTCACGAGCTGTTGGAATGCCCATGGACTGTCTTTGAGGAGATCGGCTTGTTCGGTCTTCTGAGTAACATTATGCGCCATCCCTGTGCGCACGGCGTTACTTTGCCACATCGAGACCGAACCACTCTGAGCGGTTTTATAACTCGCGAGACTGGATCGGGCTGTCTGATAGCTCCTAGGACTATTGAGGTTGTACGATCCCCATTTGACCGAGATCAGAGGGAATTTGGGGGAGCCACGCTCGCTAAGTGAACCAAGGGAGCTGGATGTTGGCATACTGGTACCATAGATGCCAGCCATTGCCATCATGATCAAGTGGTTTCAAAAGTTCTCCCAGTTCGTCGTCTTCGCTGTACGACTCATTGTGGCCGCTGGGCGCACTCCCGATGTCGTCAAACGTGCCGTCGTCTTCTGGCAACTCTTCTGCGTGTCCAAGAGCGAGCTTGCGTCGCTGGGCAACGTTTACAGTCGGCTTCGTTTCATCTCCTTTCCCGTCATCATGGTCTTTGAACGCAGTAGCTGACCCGCTCGGCTTTGGCCAACATACTGATAAACCACTGGAGTTCTTTATTGGTACTGTTTGCTGTGCATGTTCTCGTAGCCTATTTCCTTGCCAGAAAGGTCGCTCGCATCATGTACAATATGCAAGCTTGTGCAAGGGACTTTCCCCGGCGTTGTGGCCTGTTGACAGTGAATTTGTGAGGTGTTGAACGGAGCTTGGTGCTAGGGTCGGATCCGCGCTTCCCACGGCATTTTCGATTCTGCTGTTGATGTCTTGCTGGATATGGCTCATGGCGCTGGCCAGGGAGTCGTTTGAGTGTCCCGGTCGGGGACGTCCCGCACGTTCGGAGTTGCAAAACGCCGGGTGTGAAATTCGAAAAAGTGGTCTTGTGCTTGCCACTCCCGTTATCCGTTTGTCGTTGGCGGAAGACAACTTGCACGTTATTGTTATTCAGCCTGCCTCCAAGGTGGGCTGAGTCGCACTGGCAGCACGTGCACACCATGCCGCAAATGGTTGTGGCGAATGGCACATGATTGGCGCCGTGATGACACCTGCCAAACATGCTGCCCTAAGCAACCAAAAGGTGCCTACTGTTATGAGTAGGCAATAAGCCAAGTCACATACCAGCCGACCAGAGACGTTCCCTCTCGACTCACCAGCGATGCAGCGGCAGCTACAGAAGCTGGCAACTCGGCTAATTTGATGCACCTGATGGCTGGTGCTGACCGGCAAACACACCGCCAGCGGTTGCGCATAGCGTGCGGCCCGTGTCGAGAGCGCAAAAGAAAATGCGACGGCAGGCACCCGTGCGATATGTGCTTTGGATACGGGTACGAATGCTCCTATCGCTCGACAGCACGTAAGCGGCACTCTCAAAGAGGTACAGGTCGATCTGAGGCCTCGATCAACCGAGAATCCAGCCCGTCAACCTTCGTGTCATCGCTATCACAGCCGCTGGGGTCCCAGGAGCCCTTCAGCAATGCATTAGAAAGACCAAATCGTCGCCAGACTGAACATCAGCACCAAGAGCCGCCGCATCGAATTCAAAGCCAAGAGCAAGAGGCGCGAGACCCACAAGCACCGGACCAGGAGGTTCATGAGCAGCAAAATGAGGGGCAACAGGGTCTCCCCAACTATCTGCGATCTGTGGAGAGCAATTCCGGTGCAGCGTTCGTACGCCTTCTTACGATGACATTGGATTCATCCGAGCAAAGTATTTCGCCGATGCGCATGTTGGCATGGAATCTCTTTCTTGGAGAGAGGCAGGCAACGACGGTAGATCCCCCGGAAACCATCACAGCCATCCTGTCAGAACCCAAGATGCAAAGCCTGGCTACGATCTACCTTCAGAAGGTTCATCCCTGCTATGGATTTGTTGACAGGAGTTTGCTATTCCGGATTATACCGATGTTTTGGAATGGGCAGAAAGGATCTGGGGTTCAAGAAGCTCTGATGTGTGGCGTCGCCGCCCTTGGCTGCCTCTTCTCGGGTGCCCATGATTTGGCGATCGAGCAGAACCTGGTTGCCCTTGCCAAACGCCTGCTAGATCCATCGACTGCGGGGTTTCCATCACTCACTATGGCTACTGCTTGGCTACTGCGCACTGTGTATTTGCGGCTCACAGCGAAGCCAGAAGAGGCATGGATAGTCAGCTGCACCACACTTCATGTCATCGATGCCTTAGGATCAATGAGTAGTGTGAATCTTAACAACAATTCTGCGCTGCCTCAGGAGGCCCAAGACATTCGCATTCGAAGAAAAGTGCTCGGTGTGGCGCAGCATCTGAATATATGGATGTCGTATGATCTCGGTCGGAGTCGTGTACTTCTACCTAACGTCGATACATTCCCATTACTCGCGGATTCGGGAGAGTATACGATCGAACTCTTGGAACTCCTTCCATACTCACAAGACCTGGACCCAACTAATAAACTGAGTGTGGATCGTCTGGTTACCGCGATGACAGAAGTCCTTGGCCGACACCACTCAGAACCTCCGTCGTTATTAGCACAATGCAATTTGATGCTGTGTATGTATCGTAGGCTACAGGCCTCAAAATTCGAACTTTCGGAAGGTGTTATGCAAAAGGTTCTTGGCCTAATGAAGAGTGGCATCCAAGCTGTTCATGTAGCCATTGCCACAGGTATTCCGTGGCATCACGTAGCCAACATCCCATTCCAGGTACTCTGCATGCTGCTTGTTATGGACACTGTACAGTCCTTTGGGCTCTTGAACGAGACCCTGGCGTGTGTCGTGGCTGTCAACGACGCGTACCGGACCGAAGCGACAAGGGAAGCAGTCACTGCGGCGCATACCTTACTTCAGCTACATCGAGAGCGAAGAGAATCCGAAATCCGAAATCATTCCAACATGCTAAGCCTGTACCCATCGGTGGATCTTCAATTTCAGGAGGGTCGGGGTGATCTCGTGACCGGGGATGCTATGCTGGACTCCTGGTGGTTCAACGAATTCGTGGCTCACACTGATTTATTTGGTTCCAGTAATGGTGGTCCGCCATTGGTATAAGTGTGCTAGACCTGCGATCTATTCCATGAAGCTGTCCACGCCAATCCATGTACTTTTACTGCACCTCAATTGATAACACAAATGCACTAATTGCATGTTTTCGTTACAACAAGATTCGAAGATATTCCGAGAAAGCTGACATCGCTTGGTTTCATGGCGCAACTTCGGCTCCAACCTCTCAACGCATACTCGCATGGGTTCCGGCCATGATTCCATGCTGAGTCGTCAGGTTCGCCCGTCAACTTCGGTATGAGATTTGAGTCTGATGGTAGACAAAGAGAGCTCTATCAGGACGGAAGGTGTGCGTATGGACAGCAGCTATGCGGACTGCTTGATGAAAATGGCATACTAGAGTTCAGCAATATATGTTAAGGTTATCTTGATAGTCCGGAATGAGTAAAGCTGAGATCTATCTGCATGCGCGCAGAAAGTACTGGACTCCCGCGGAACTCTAGGGACCCGGCATAATTTGCATTGATGCGAAGACGGAGCCCTCTCTCACGTCACGAGGCCAATATGTGAGAACACAGCAGCCTGTGATTCGAGACATAATGATTAGACTGCGAAATCGCACGCTGTAGGCGCGTTGAACAATTCTTTAATTCACAGCAGCAATGACACCCAATTTGCGATGAAAACCAGATCATCCGCAAACGGGAAGCGCAATACTAGGATGCTTGCTCCCTCATCTTACTAACATTGATGACATCGATAATTTCTAAGCTTCAATAACAAGTGTCGGGACTCAGTAGGTGCGCGTGCGGAAATGGCGGAAATGGCGGGTGCGGACGTGGGCGGGAGGAGCATCCGATACACCGAGTGAGCGACAACGTGAAGAGAGATGCAATAGACCTTCGTCTAAAATTTCTTGGTTTCTAAGCCACTCATTCATCCCTAAGCCGTTGTTTGTAGCTATGAGGCAAGACTGGATCGCTTTTCGGGCGCTGACAATTCGAAACCTGTGACTTGAATGCCTCTATGAACCGAGTATCACACCCTCTACCAACCCCACCCCCACTTAATTCAATCTCCTTTTTTCGATCGACTTCACTTGCTCAAGACCTCCCCATTGTCTCCGCAATCTAAGTTTCAAGGTACAGCCCCATTATCACGATTTACTCTTAATGGCTTTTAGTACCTATACTCGGCTGACGGATATACAGATGGCCGCTTCCATTGCGTCTCTTAGGCTTAATATAACCAATCGTCTATTGAACAGGTTCCCATGGGTAACTGCGCCGTTCATCGTTGCTGCACCTATGCGCGTCATGACTGGCCCAGACCTTGCCATCGCTGCCTCGAAAGCAGGCGGACTAGGCTTCATCGGCCCAGGTTTGAAGCCAGAGGACACTATCAAAGACTTAAGTACGGCACGGAAGCTCTTTGATGCGGCACGAACCACAACATTCACCTCACCAATGTTTGACGATACTCTACCTATCGGGGTAGGGTTTCAGCTATGGAATGGCGACATCAAAACTGCAACGCAGGCTGTACGCGATTATCGACCGTGTGCAGCGTGGTTATTCGCTCCCCGTGAGGGACAGAAAGAGCTCGACGAGTGGACAGACGCCCTGAAGCAAGCTCACTCGGGAATACATGTCTGGACACAGATTGGTTCTTTCCAAGAAGGTCTTGACGCAGCGAATAGCCCATCGCGCCCTGACGTGCTTGTTGTCCAGGGAGCAGAAGCGGGTGGCCATGGTACCACTGAAGGCGCGATGGGGCTCATGACACTTTTACCCGAGATTGCAGACGCTGTGAACCACCTTGACATTCCTCTCTTCGCAGCTGGAGGAATAGCAGATGGCAGAGGAGTTGCTGCTGCCATTGCGCTAGGTGCGTCTGGCGTAGCATTGGGGACTCGCTTTTTGGCCTCAACGGAGGCGCGCATTAGCAAAGGCTATCAACAAGCAATCATACAAGCTACCGACGGTGCAAAGCAGACCGTCCGTACAACTTTGTACAACCAACTTCGAGGTACACATGGCTGGCCAGAACAATACAGCCCACGTGGCATCATCAACCAAAGCTGGCATGATCATCACGCTGGCGTGCCTTTTGAGGAGCTCAAGAGGCTCCATGATGATGCTATGAGAGCCGGGGATAGCGGATGGGGCCCAGAGGGAAGGCTAGCTACATATGCTGGTGCTGGCATAGGTCTAGTGCGGAGTGTGGAACCAGCAGGTGTATTAATTGAGCGTCTCCAAAATGAGGCTAGAGACGTCATGAAAATTCTTCCACGCTTGTAATATTGCGGGTCGGGCTGACCATACAACAAACCGAGGTGGAATGTAGCTCGTTAGAGTGCTTGAATGTAGTTGGAGCTATCTCCATTTGAGCATGATGCAAAGGCGAATGAAGCAAATACCAGCAGCCGGTGAGTCCCTTGCAATTGTGAGGCTCTTGAATTGCCATGAATGAAGGGTAGTTGAGGAACTTGACTTTCAAAACGGCAGCGCGAAGTCATGCGGATGATACACCACAGAATTCACGATTAATGGTTGATGGCGGGGCTGTCTCACATATGTGGGTGCTAGAGGAGGTCATAGATTGGAAATTGATCGTAAGTTGACTAATTACCTATGTACGCTTTTGAAGCCAGTGAAAGGTTTGAGACATTCACGGGCAACGTAACGCATCTGTACACCGCAGCACCCCAAATACTACCGGAACTAGGCCTCCGTATCCAGGCCACGTCGAACTAACGGCTTCCATTAAACTGATCGCAAACTGTCACCGTCCTGGAATTGGCGAAAATCACTTTCACACCACGGGCTTCAGATACTTCACAGAAGCCCCAAAGGCCGGCCAGTCTCAAGTGAACCAGCCATCAAAACATTGCAGAGTTTAGACATCGCCCACAGATATAGTGAGACCGTTTTTCATAGGCTTGAAGTGCGCTATTCGTGTTTGCCGCCTGCGACAAACTAGCTTTCCTCATTGGAAATGGGCTGCCGCGTAAAGCCGCCACTTCCGCTCCTCATCCGCAATCGCGACAGCAGGAAGTCAAACTTCTTGTTGAGATCCATTACTAATATAACTTCGCCTGTGAAAACCAATAAAGCAGAAAATGTTTAAAAGCGCTCTGGTTGCATGCGAACTTCCGCAATTAGTCAATTATTATCAATCATTCTTCAAACTTCCGATTGAACACACATCATTGCTTCGTCTGCTAAACCGAAGATCATCACACGAGATACAAGATGGACCTCGTGAACGAGCACAAACTTACTGAAGATGGCTTCGAGGACTACTGGCTCTCTATGGGAGGCGGCAGAAATTACCCCGAGCACTGTCCGGATCGCAAAGAGTTTGTGGTTACTTTCGAAGAGCCGCACGATTCTTTCCACCCGCAGAATTGGACTTCATGTACCAAGTACATACGCCAGAATAAATTTTAATTCGGCATGTTGACAAATTCTGCAGGTTATGTATTGCCACAACCTCGTGTTGTGGGACGTTCGTGGCCTCCTTCAACAGCGCCATCTTCGCTGCAGGTGAAACCGGAGTGAGCCAAGAATTTGACGTGGGGAGGGTGGTCGCTGCACTGGGTACCAGCCTCTTCGTCTTAGGGTTTGCATTCGGCCCATTGATTTGGGCGCCAGGCTCGGAACTTATCGGACGGCGCTGGCCACTCTGTATTGGCTTGATTGGGTCCTCCATTTTCACAATCGCAAGCGCAACTTCCAAGGATATCCAAACGCTCATCATTACCCGCTTTTTTGCTGGATTGTTTGGCGCCAGTCCGCTGTGTGTCGTTCCCGCAGTGCTGTCAGATATGTATGACAGCACCTATCGGGGCATGGCGATATCCATCTATGCCCTGACGGTTTTCGGAGGGCCGTTTCTGGCGCCAAT
This sequence comes from Paraphoma chrysanthemicola, assembly GCA_020744225.1. Classification (NCBI taxonomy): domain Eukaryota; kingdom Fungi; phylum Ascomycota; class Dothideomycetes; order Pleosporales; family Phaeosphaeriaceae; genus Paraphoma; species Paraphoma chrysanthemicola. Next base: position 812,791 of record JAGMWG010000016.1, read on the forward strand.
CATTGGTGAATTCATTGCAGCAAGCTACTTGGGATGGCGCTGGACGCTATATATGCCAGCGATACTAGGGTTTACCAACTCACTGTTCTTGTTGTACTTCCTGCAAGAGACGTTTGCGCCAATCGTTCTGGTCAAGAAAGCTGTACAACTGCGGCGTCAGACGGGCAATTGGGCTATCCACGCAGAGCAAGAGAAAGCTGAAATCGACATCAATGAATTTGTGCAGAAATATCTGACGAGGCCATTGCGTATGCTTACGACGGAACCCATTGTACTTTTCGTCTCCATGTACATGTCGTTCATATACGGGTTGGTTTACGCCCTCCTCAAGGCATACCCGTTCGTGTTCAGCCACGTCTACAAGATGTCCACTGGTGTCGACGCGCTGCCATTCCTAGGACTGTTTTGTGGAATTATTCTAGCCCTTGGTTTTATTCTCAGCCAACATCAATCGTACATTCAAATGCTGGCGGCAAATGATGGCAAGGTTGTGCCAGAATGGCGCCTTCGTCCCACTATTCTGGGAGCGATTGTGTTTCCGGTTGGCCTTTTTTGGTAGGTTTATCTCATACATGGGGTTTAGAAAAGGGTCTCAATTGAACTAACATCTTGCACAGGTTTGCATGGACAGGCTTTACTGACACAATTCATTGGATGTCGCCAGTTTCAGCAGGAGTCTTCATTGGATTCGGGGTCCTTTGCATTTTCTTGCCTTGCTTCAACTACCTTGTTGATGCTTTCTTGCCGCTGTGAGTGATTTAAACTCTTCCGATATTCAAACTTCGGATTGACAACAACTGACAGCTCACTCAATATAGTGCGGCTTCTACAGTCGCAGCCAACATTATGTTACGCTCTGCAGTTGCAGCTAGCTTCCCTTTGTTCTCAACTCAAATGTTTGAAAACCTTGGTGTGAAATGGGCAGGAACACTTCTTGCTTGCCTCGCGGCTGTGATGATACCGATTCCGATCGTCTTCAGGATATACGGGCCTGCCCTACGAGCAAAGAGTAGGATATTAAATGCAGCTTTGGCAACATGATAGTCCCTTGAGCGAGGCACTGTTGGGTACATACCGAATTCGAAAAGCAATATGCGCCATCACAGCAGCAGCGTGCGGTGAGCAAATCCTATAATCAGTTATTTGAACACTACGAACAACCGTAAAGTATGTTTCCATCTTGGCCTCGCCCGCCCCATGACCTCGAATTCAACAATCAGGACCTACGCTTTAGGTGAGCAGCCATCTCACGTTGGCTGTAGACCCAGCTCTGCACCCGGTTCCGGAAATCTGCTGCCAGTGATTTCCTGGTCTCCGAAAATGAAGTGTCCGTCCACAGCCATGTCTACGGGATGCCATCTTTCAGTGGCTGGTGCGTACTCGGTTGGTCTTGATGGGGCAGGAATTCTAAGACATGCGCGTCCTTCTACAACATGCATATGATCGGCATTGATGCCCGGACTGACCCAAAAGGTCATGTTTGGGTCGAGCTTATATTTGATCTTGGAGAGTCGTGGGTAGTTCGTTCCCCAGAATGATGAAGAGAAGTTTGGCTCCGTAACACTTGCCTGCAACCGTGTCTTAGCAAGCGAGCACGAATGTTGGTCAGCTAGTGGCTTACCTCGTTGATGTAGGTTCCCATGTCCGGTGCAAGACGCCTCAATCCATCCGCATTCGTTGTATTGCTCTTGTTGGCAATGACCAGCGCCACTGCTCGTCGCCACCCAGGATTGACAGCTGTGTTCTTTCCATCGCCGAGTCTCATCCCTGGTGCTTGAAGCATGACACCAAGATTGCCACCAGTTTGACGAAGCGCGTCCGTGAGATTAGGGCTCGTCAGATGCTCCGCACCGAGAAGGCGGCTATCGTATGGTATCACACCGCGACCTCGTCGGTCTTGTGGTGTGGTTGGCTGTGGCACTAGCGGGCCGTACGTTCCGTCGAAGAACTCGCGATATGTGGTGAACGAGAAGGGCCGAGTCTGATAGGGCGTTATACCCGTGAGCGTCTGGATATGTTCCAGAATAGGGCCCCATATTGCATTGGCTTTCGCAATCCCAGCTTGTGGCCCCGGATGGATGGCGAAGCCATGGATTGTCGTCGGCCTCACATAGAACACAGCGCTGATCCCCTGATCATGCAATGCGGGAAGTTGACCAAGAAGGTATTCGAGCGCCTGGCTTGTTGGTCGAATCCCTTCTTCAAACTCTGACACATCTCGGGTGGAGTTGATGTACCAGTTGAAGCCAGTAACTGGTATCGTTGGATATGCCTTCCAAGTTGCTTGAACCACGATACCAAATGTACCTCCACCGCCGCCTCGAATTGCCCAGAAAAGATCAGTATTGGTCTCGCAATTGGCGACGCGGAGTTCGCCGTCCGGCGTCACAATCAGTGCTTCGAGCCACTGGTCAACGCCGAGCCCGTACTGCTTGGTGAGCGGACCATAGCCGCCATTCTGACCCCAGCCTCCGCCGACGGCGACTGTACCTAGTCGTGGAATCAGTGCCAATCTTGACAGGAAAGAATGCTCTGAACATACCTGCGCCACCACTTACAGTGAAGAGCTTCGACTTGCTCAAAGCGTAGTTCAGAGGGAGACCCGCCACTGCCGGACCATATGTGACCGCAGCTTGAGCGCCCTCCAAAGGCGTGATCTCATTGACTGTTGTATCGAGTCCAACGAATGACTGGCCCTCTTTCGAAGGCGTGTACGATTGCATCACTCGCACACCCTGGAACAGCGATAGATCAATAATAAGACCCGACCCCGCATCGTTCCGAGCTTGTTGGTCATGCCCAGTAGTCAACACCGCAAGACGAATGTTGTGTTTCCGGACGAAGCGCACAGCGCGCTGTACATCTTCGATCGATCTGGCCTGGAGTCGATAGTCGGGCAGAGGACCCCACTTGTCGCTTGTGTTGACGGAAGGAAGCACGCCAGGAAGTTCGGATTTCCAGACGTCTGGTGAGGGCCAGTCGGCGTCGGTATTGAGTTTCCTACAGCCTGGAGGGGTGGTGGTGATGTTTTGTGAGGCGTGGATGAGATTGGAGTGGGAGACGAATAACGCAGGGAGAAGGTAGGCGAGTTTCATCGTGGACTTAAGAGCCGATGCCTGGCGAACCTGATGCAGTGAATATCAGACGTCAAGCCTGCCTTCTATATAAACATAAAGTTACTTGGTTGCCCTACTCGCTCTTCGCACTCGCATCAGCTTGCCTGAGCAAACATGCACCTTCGCCACTTGGCGAATGTCGCCCTCGGCGGATCTTCACCGTCGTCATCCTCGACCCTGCTGATCTTCCGGCCTTCCGAGAGCTTAATCCATATGTGTGTCGTGGTCGATCTGTCAATCGGGCATTGCTTGCGGAGCTTAAGTATTACGATGTTCAGGCAACATGCTTGTACTTGGCGTTTCGGTCTCGGTCTCGGTCTTCTAGGTCACTCATGAGCATTTAGTATCCTCATATACCAGCACTCCGTCTCTTCTCGTCCGAAAAGACGCGAGTTCATAAGAAAAATTGACGAACATTGCTGCGTAGCACATTACGACTGCGCAATATCGAGCGTGGCAGTGCGCATTCATGTGTGGTCGCCAGTCTAGGGGCTATTTTCTCACTCGTTCGAATTGACGTACGCGATCGAATCAGCGCGTGATTATGAAAAGACAATCGCTAGCCGAATTTATCTCAGCTCCAAGCTTTCAACAATCAATTCGATGTCGTCTTGCGCGGAGCAGAATGCGGCTCGCCCTGATAGACTGCGAAGCTGTCAAAGCTTGTCTGTATAAGTCCCCAGCGTGTTTGGGGAACATCTGAGTGAACGAAAGGATGCGATCATCACCATAAATCTTGTTGGCCGACGGTGTGTTCTGTTTATAGATCTGTGGGAGGTTTGCTGATACTTGTCCTGCATCGGCACATCTAGGTTTAGATCGACACAGTGCACCCAACTTTCCACACTCATTCTAGGAGAAATACAACGATGCCCGTTTCGCATCAGAGCATAATGCAGGGAGCATTGACTGGCCCTGACCCTGAGCAAACGTGGGTTTCGGCCACGAACTCTTTCTCGCTGTACGAGGCTTGCTGTCTGAACCCGATATTGTAGGTGTGTGGAAAGGGTCCGCAGTGGATATGTTCGACTAGATTCCGGTCATGCAGCAATCTCTTAACCTCCAGAGCAATTGCAGTCTGGTGGGCGAGAAAGCCTCATTGAGGCATGTCATCCTTCAAGTCGTGGCGAACACGGTCGCTCATATCTGCGAGGTTTTTGCGCCTTAATGTCGCTGACTGCTGAGTGGTGCCAAATTGCCAACGCAATGTGGTGTCAAAAGGGAAAGAAGCGCGGCTGGCATGCAATTGCTACCTTGCATCAGTTTTGGTGGATTCTGGTGGAATGTGTTGCGAAGCTGTCAACAATGCAAGGGGAAGCGCTAGCTGGTTTTGGACGATGTTGCTCGGAAATGGTACCCGGGCGCTTCAGGAGAAGAAAAGCTGCGCATCTTCTCGAAGACGCCCACTACGCGCAATTTACGTCTACCACATATCGACAATGCCCTACCAACATACAGAAAAGCGTCCTCCGTCGAAAAATGATGTTACGGCGACACAATGTGCATGCAATGCCCATTGCAAACATGACATAGACACAGCAGGTATACCGAGTCCAATCATGACCTAGATAAGTTCTCGACAGAGTATACGTGTATAGCTTTACTGGACGCCTCTACTTCAAGCAGTCGCCTTAATCAAACGAGCCAAGGATTGCGGTCTGATCAGGCTATTTTCCTGTATCGAACAGTCCTCGGATGACACCTGTAGGTAGTTTCCAAAGCTCGACAAACAAGAATCAACGGGGCTTCAACGGCACGTACAATCGCCGGAAGCCGCATTGAGACTTTCCCAGTTCTTCATTTCGATTGACTGGCAGCAGCCTTTCTGTGCGCACCACTGTGCACGTAAGTCAAAGCATAAAGTCTTGGATGGTTGGGTCGTGTGTCCTGTCCGATCTTTGAAAGAGACGAAGGCCTCCACCAGAATACTCCTACGCTTTCATTTCTTTTCAGTCGACGTGGGAACCCCCAAGTCATGTGCCGACACAACCCTTGTTATAAACGACCCGAAGGCTGTTGTGCGTTGATCATTGACATCCGGAAAGCCCCGATTAAACACACGCCAAAGTAATGCAATTTCAACTCATCATGATGATTGAGCTATCGGCATGTACGGCGGTTAAGAGACAGAGTAACCGGATACGTGGTTGTGGAATGTTCGACGCCCCATGCGTTTCTGGACCGAGGAGCGTACGAAGGAAAACTTAGGATGTGTTGAGGCCACGAATCACCAGCAACTCTTGCGCAGATGCCGCAAAATACTGGATTATCATGAAAATCTCCCTCGCTTATCTTACCGGCGCCCTGCCTTTCACTATCGCCTTCTGGAAGCCATCCTTTTGGCCAAGGCAATTACAAAGCACTTGCTTAACTACATATACTGTCGAGTCTGGCATTGGATCCTCCATTGCCGGTCAACCCATCGCCTATTATACTCCAATCTCGTCGAACACCGTACTAACTGTTCCCGGAGACACAACACCGTTAACGATCAGCAATGCCCCAACGTATCTCAACACCACTATTACCGCATACAAGACCTATACCCGGACGGTGGTTCGAACATATGTCACGTTGACTTCAAGTTACCCTGGATCTACTGCGTCAACCACTACCCTTTCGGAACTCAATGCGCCAGCTGGTGCACCTCAAACAATTCTTATTCTAACTCCGGCAGGGCCAGCGCAGCCGATATATAGCACTATCACGTCATATTACACTGGGACAGTAAACTTCGCGGCGACCATTGCGCCTGCTAGCAGTGGCCAACCATCCATCGTAGTGATATACATCCCTCAGCAGTATACGACGAGCACGTCGTATTATTCGGGATCGGCTATCTCGACTTCAACCATCTTGCCAGCTGTACCGGGCCAACCAGCAACAGCAGTGGTATACATTCCCCGGCAATTCACGACAAGCACGTACTACTACGCGGGATCAGTATTCTACACCTCTACTGTTGCGCTTGCTTCGCCTGGTGCCACCGCCACTATTGTCGAATATGTGCCGCAGCAATACACAACAATCACGTCTTATTTTCCAGGCTCATTTACCTCAATAGCTACTATTGGGCCTATCACGCCTGGTGCTCCTGCCACCGTGGTCGAATATGTTCCCCAGCAGTACACGACTTCTACCTCATATTACACAGGATCTATCCCTTCAAGAGCGACCATCGCTCCTGTTACGCCGGGTGCGCCTGCTACTATCATCGAATACTCGCCTCTTCAGTACACGACATCTACCTCATACTACAGCGAAGCTGTGTCTTCAAAAGCCACTGTCGCACCGACTTCGCCTGGAGCACCTGCAACTGTCATCGAATATGTTCCCCAACAATACTCGACGCTCACGTCGTACTACACTGGAGCTGTCTCGTCAATATTCACTATTCCGCCTACCTCAGCTGGTGCACCTGCCACTGTAGTCGAATATATCCCCTTACGGTACACCACCACAACCTCGTACTTTACAGGATCAGGTTCATCCATTTCTACACTTGTTCCAGCCCCGGCCGGCCCAATAGCGACCGTGGTCATTTACAGCCCTCAGCAATACACCACATCTACCTCATATTATGCAGGGTCGGTTTTGTTCCTTTCTACAATCGCACCAGTGTCGCCAGGCGCAACAGCCACTGTCATCCTGTACCAACCGCTTCAATACACAACCACAACCTCATACTACACAGGATCAGTCTCATCCATTTCTACGTTCGTTCCAGCCCCAGATGGTCCGTTGGCGACCGTAGTGATTTATAGCCCTCAACAATACACCACAACTACTTCGTACTATACAGGCTCGGTTCTGTCTCTTTACACAGCCGCACCATCTTCGCCTGGTGCGACAGCTACGGTCGTGTTGTACCAACCTCTTCAATACACGACAACCACCTCTTACTATAATGGACCAGCTTCGATAGCCACTATAGCCCCGGCTTCAGCAGGTGCTCCTGCGACTGTCGTTGTGTATAGTTCCCAGGTACTCTCCACAACTACTTCCTACTACATGGGATCGGCCATGTCTCTCTCCACGATTGTACAATCTTCGGCCGGCCCAACCGCGACAGTCGTATTGTATCAGCCTCTTCAATACACCACAAGCACCAATTACTACAACGGACCAGTTTCGACCGCCACGATTGCTCCGGCATCAGCCGGTGCTCCTGCTACGGTCATCATTTATAGTCCGCAGGCGTTCTCCACGACCACCTCATACTACTTGGAATCAGCCGTGTCTCTTTCGACTATCACACAAGCTTCACCTGGCCCAACCGCCACTGTCATTCTCTATGTTCCGCTCCAGTATACGACAGCCACAATATACTACACAGGCCCTGCCTCAACGACAACCATTGCTCTTGCGAGCCCTGGAGCTCCCGCCACCGTAATATTCTACAGTCCTCTGCAGTACACTACCACAACCACATATTACACCGGGCTCGCTTCGGCCACCACGATTGTCCCCGTGAGTCCTGGAGCGCCTGCCACTGTGGTGTTGTATAGCCCACTGCAATACACCACAACCACCACATATTATACAGGACCGGCTTCAGCGACGACTATTGCGCCAATAAGTGGAGGCGCGCCAGCCACCGTGGTATTGTATAGTCCGCTTCAATACACCACAACAACTACGTATTACACCGGCCTCGCTTCAGCAACGACTATTGCGCCAGTAAGTGCCGGTGCGCCTGCAACTGTCGTGCTGTACAGCCCACTCCAATACACAACTACTACTACGTATTATACTGGTGTAGCTTCGGTAACTACTATAGCGCCCGCAAACGCTGGTGCTCCCGCGACAGTGGTCTTGTATAGCCCGCTCCAATACACGACCTCTACAAGCTACGTCACCGGTCTGGCTTCGGCTGCAACCATCGCACCAGTGAGTGCCGGAGCTCCTGCCACTGTAGTAATGTATAGCCAAATACAATACACAACCATTACGAGTCTGTATACTGGACCAGGGCCGCTTACCGTGACTCTGGCGCAGGCTACTCCAGGCCCCACGGCCACGGTCTTCGTAGAAATACCTTCAACTTATATCACTCAGACCTCTCTATACACTGGTGCAGTACTGACGACTTCGACTGCTTTCGTCCCCACTTCTGCTGGCCAAACTGGCACATTAGTTGTCCTGCAGCCATCAACATACATTACTCAAACCTCACTCTACACTGGGGTAGTACTCTCTACATTAACCGCGTTTGTCCCCACTTCCGCCGGCCAGATCGGTACGCTAGTCGTTCTGCAGCCATCAACCTATGTCACCCAGACCTCGCTGTATACCGGTGCAGCTCTGTCTACATCTACCGCGTTTGTTCCTACTTCTGCAGGCCAGACGGGAACCCTTGTCGTCCTGCAGCCATCAACGTATATTACTCAGACCTCGCTTTATACAGGTGCAGTTCTGTCTACATCTACCGCATTTGTCCCTACTTCTGCAGATCAAACGGGTACACTCGTCGTTCTGCAGCCGTCGACTTATGTTACCCGGACTTCGCTATATACTGGTGCAGCTCTTTCAACTTCGACGGCATTCATACCAACCTCCGCTGGTCAAATCGGAACCGTTATTGTCCTGCAACCATCAACCTATGTCACCCAGACTTCGCTCTATACTGGTGTAGCGTTATCAACTTCAACAGCATTGGTGCCAACTTCTGCTGGTCAGACGGGCACAGTTGTGGTGCTCCAGCCTTCCACGTATATAACACAAACATCCCTCTACGCCGGTGCGGCGCTCTCAACGTCGACAGCATTTGTGCCGACATCTGCTGGCCAAACGGGCACCCTGGTAGTGCTCCAGCCCTCTACGTACATCACACAAACATCCCTCTACTCTGGCGCTGCGCTCTCAACCTCAACAGCATTTGTTCCAACCGCTGGGGGCCAAGTAGGCACCGTGGTCGTTCTTCAGCCCTCCACATATGTAACACAAACGTCCTTGTACACTGGCGTAAGTCTCTCAACTTCGACGGCCTTCATCCCAACCTCTGCTGGTCAAGTCGGTACTGTGGTGGTTCTTCAGCCCTCCACATACATAACGCAAACGTCCTTGTACACTGGAGCATCCCTGTCAACTTCAACAGCCTTCATTCCAACTTCTGCTGGTCAAGTTGGCACATTAGTAGTTCTTCAGCCCTCTACGTACATCACACAGACGTCCCTGTATGCTGGCGCAGCTCTTTCAACTTCGACTGCCCTCGTTCCAACTGCTGCAGGTCAAACAGGTACAGTGGTTGTCTTTCAGCCTAGGCAATACACTACGATCACGACCACAATTACAGGCGCACCAACGGCGACGCAGACGCAGTTCACACCGACTGTTCCAGGCCAGATCGGCACGGTCGTGGTGCAAGTGCCTGCTCCAACTTGTGCAGCGTCAGGCCTAGCATATGCCGCGTATACGAATCCTTTCTCATACCCCGGAGGCTCGGCCGTCAACAATCCCGACTACATTGGCTTCAATTCCGGATATTTCAATGGTCTCCCGGCTTCGTCTGTGCTCTTCTCTGGCACGACAAGAAATATCAATTTCGATTATACGACCGGTTCTGGCACGCTGTACGGCAGTACTACCACGCGTAACCTTGCTCAGACAGCAATTGTTCTAACTGGTTACTTTGTGGCGCCGACCACGGGAACTTATACGCTTAGCTTTAGTGCAGTGGACGATATCGCCTATCTGTGGATGGGTGCAGCTGCCGCGGCTTCAACCTGGAGCGAAGCCAATTACTTTGCTCGAGGTGTCTACTACACTCCCGGTAGAGGGTCTATTTCGCAGATTTTCATCGCTGGGCAGCTTTATCCGATTGTGATCTTATATGGCAATGGTGCCGAGCGTGCCGCAATGCAACTCAGTATTGTTACACCTGCCGGAGTGACTGTTACTGATACTACGGCGTACTTCCTGCAGCCATCTTGTGCAACATCGGGACTGGTAACTGGTGCAAATCAGCCTGCGCAGACAACCTGCGGCGCAACCGGTATCGAGTACATGAACCGCCCGAATCCTCTGTTATCAGGAACGTTCAATCCGAACAACTACAGTCCTGCGACGGCCTCTCCGTACTCCACGGTGCGATTCCAGGGCCTCACCGACGATATTTTCCTCAATGCCCCGGTCCCTGGCAATGCCGCGACAGTCTATGGGCGGGGACCACGCGATCTGACGTACAGCGCCACGTTTCTGCGAGGATATCTCGTCGCCAACATCACTGGGACGTACACCTTCTCGATCAATCAGCCAGACGACTACGGATATATGTGGCTCGGCCCAACCGCGATATCTGGCTGGACGGCAGCGAATGCGCAGATCAGCGGTGCAACAATTTTGGGACCGTCATTGGCGTACAGCATGACGCTGACAGCGGGTTCGTTGACGCCGATACGAATGGCGTTTGCTAACGCGCTTGGATCAATGGTTTATACATTGTCGGTGAAGGATCCGAGTGGGACGACGAAAACAAATACATGGGGCTTCTTCGTGCAGCCGTGGTGTGGAACGACGCCTTATGCTAGTTGGACTTGAGTACGCGTAATGAGAAGAGATGATCCATTATGAAGCGCGTAAGCTGATGATGGACAGTCATTTACATGGTTTTCTGCTGCGGATGCAGTATGAAGACATCTAAAGGATTCGAGACGAAGTCCGGTTGACTTTGTCCAGCTAATTTGGGGCTGAAATAGACAAAGAGTTCCGGGGCCGTGTGATGGCGAGCTTCCATGTTGCGGCTTTCGCCCAGGCAAGCTGCAAGACTCGGGAGAAGCACGTAGTCGTCATGACCAGTGATCGAGAACCGCCTGTATGTTTACAGGCGATGAATGCTTCTGCAGCTTTTGTGGTAGAATTTGCGGCATGAAAGACACATCAATTCTCACGGACAAACCCAGACACAAAAACTTAAGCAGCAATGCCTACTACAGCCGCATCTCCCGGCCTTTACTCAAATCTATCTACATAGTTTCCCACTTTATTTGATCCCTCTACAAGCTTCACGTTCTAAGCCGTATCCATAGCCGGAGTTGTAATCAATGCTTCACGGATTCGGGCTTAAGATACAGACGTGTGTGAGGGCCTTCAGGAGTGTCGCGTTGGGAATTGAGAGGCGTGGAACACTGGCTTCCTTCCTTCCATTCTGTTTCCTGATGACTGTAAGCACAACGCCGCCAGAATTGCAAAGATTGCTACTCGCATCCATCATTCCGTCTGTGTACATAGTTCTTGTCGCGTGTTTTCAGCCTCTTGAGGATCAACTGAAAATGAAAGGACAGCAAAGGCACGTGAATTGGCGTCGGAAATTGCGGGGTTGGGTCAGCCGCATGTCAAATATGGTTAGCGGCCGTGCACCAATGACGGTGGTTCCTTGCAGCTAACCGAGCTTGCAGGGGTTAGCTCGTCGATCATCATCCGCACGTCATACTTCGTAGCAAGCAGAAAGCATGTGGGAAGCGAGCACTTTTCTTAAAGCCACATTTCCCAGCTTCTCATTCCTGCACTTCCCACTCAAAACTCAGACCGTACCTCAATTGCCATAATCTTCTTCTCCTCGATCAATTGAGTCCACACACACCATCACATCAACATCACAATGCTCTCAAGGCAAGCAATTCAGAATGCGCGCTTCGCGGCACGCAGCGCTGGACGCCCGGCTGTAAGAGCTGCAAAGCCGCAGTTCCGCCAACAAGCTCGTTTCGAAACCACAGTATCATCTGGCGGAGCTACCGCAGGCAACTCAGGCGCAGGTTCACATGCGGCGATTGGTGCCGTCTCTGGTGCTGCTGCTGCCGTGACTGTTGGCTACATCTTTTACCGAACATCCGGCGCTCGCGACATCGTCCAGGCTTCCAAGACCACCAAGGACTACGTCAACTCCGCCACCAAGAAGATCAAGGAAACCACACCTGAGCCCAACGAGGCTCTCGCATGGCTGAGGAATGCTGCTCAGAGCTATGCCGCATTCATTCCGGGTGCTAAGGGCTACGTTGACTCTGCCTTTGACGACCTGGATGCCATTCGCGAGAAGCATGGTGATGAAGTCGACAAGATTGTGCGCGAAGCCTACGACGATATGCGCAAGGTGCTTGGCAACGGCGACGTTAGCCTTGTAACAGCACACCGCACTTGGGAGGTCCTCTCCAAGCACATGAGCCGCATTGGTGATCTCGCCGGCGACTCAGCGCAACAGATCATGGATAACCATCCCGCACTCAAGGAGAAGGTGGGCGGCAACTGGGACAAGCTCAAGGAGTACGGCGACAAGTACGGCCCCGAAGCCAAGAAGGAGGTCGACAGGACATGGCAGCAGGTCAGCGACGTGGTCAAGACTGGATTCAGCCCTGCAAACATTGAGAAGGTCAAGAGCATCGTACAAGAAAAGGTCGACAAGCTCAAGAAGCTCGGCGACGAGGCATGGGACAAGGGCATGGAGCAGGCCAAGCCCTACCTCGACAAGAACCCCAAGGTCAAGGAGCTCATTGAGCAGAACGCCGACGCACTCAAGGGCGGTGACGTTCAGCAGCTATACAACCGCATCAAGAAGGCTGTCGAGAACGGTGACACCGGCGATCTCGAGGGCTACGTCAAGAGCGCGGCAGACAAGGCCAAGGACTCTGGCTTTGGTGGTCTCGACCAGTACCTGAACAAGATCCCAGGCGGCGACCAGATCATCCCCAAGCTTGGACAATTGCAGGAAGCTGCATCGAAGCATGGCGACGAGGCACAAAACATCATGAAGGATGCTATTGCTGAGATTACCGAGATCTTGAAGAAGAAGGGTGACGAGGCGAGTAAGTTGGCGGAGAAGGCCAAGGAGGACTCAAAGAAATGAGGAGATGATTTAATATGAGACGATATAAGGATGTATTATAGTGCATTTTCGAGGCGTTGGCATGGTTAGCATGTATGAAAAGTTTGAGAAGCTGTAAGCTGATGCTGAACCTTGTGTGATCTGATTTGTCTTGTTGACTACATTCGATGCTATAATCTTACACGGACTAAATATATTGCGCCACGTTCACGGCTTCACTCATACATTTGAGGCTACACTCTTCCTCAGCTTCTCGGCCTGAACGGGTCATTGTTCAACGCCATCTCACTCGCCTGAAAGAACAAGCGCTCCTTCTCCTTCTAGCGCGACTCTTTAGGCGCGACTCTAGGTGGTCGAATAGTGGCGACACTAGTAGGGTGTGAAAATCACCAACGAATCATTGAATTGTTGAAGATCCCACTTTTGTTCTGGTATCGGGAGATTATTCTAGCTCTTGTACTTCAAAATGGAGGAAGTTCTCGTAGTACTGGACTATATTCAAACTATGCTCTCAAAGACGTCGTGTTCTCTCAGCATGAGGTTCATCCCTCACGCACAGGATAGCGACTCGCAGCATGGAGATATGTAAATTCGTGTTTCATTCATACTTCTCGTCATGTCGATCAAAAGTCGACGCGAGCATATTCTATATACACAATGTACTGCAAAACTTTGCAAACTTGGGAAAAATAAACATTTCATCGTTCCTCATCGACGTAGAAGCCTCGAGCCACCCGTCTGTCCCTCGTACCATCCATCTACCCACCCACCCATCCGTTCTCACCACGAGAACGACTGCTGCAACGGTCTCGGCTCACTACTCGTCGTTCTCCGAATCGTCGCAAATATCGAAAGCAACTGCGCAGCCTCAACACCGCCATTCTCCTGCCAAAACGTGGACACACTCGTCTGCTGCATCGCTAGCTCATAACACGTGTCGAGCAGGGCATTCGTCATCTCCGGGCTCTCGCGGATACGCAATTTCATCGCAATCGCCATAGCCAGAAAGACGTGGAATCGCGCCATGGGAATCGAGACGGACATTTCCGTCGCCGACGATGCGCGTTGCGGATTCGGATAGACGTTTTCGCACAGGCGGGCAAAGAGCTGCGGAGACATGTTGTACGCTTGGTACTGTAGCGATTCGACGTATTGCACGAATTCCGTGGTCAGCGTTTCCGCTTCGAACCGGCTGGGCAAAGGTGTCGTGGCGAGTGCGCGGCTGCGGTCCGTGAAGCTTGAGCGTGAGGAGCCGGGGGTTGGGCTTTCAGCGTGGCTGGGGGCGAAAATGCCTTGTCGTGGAAGACGAGGCGCTGGTGCGAGCGGGAGGAGGTCGTCCTCGACCTCGGGGATAGGAGACATGGCATTCTCATCGCTATCGGCTGATAACGAAGTAGCAGAAGTTCGTCTTGAGTGGCCTCTGCTGCTCCCTGTTTCAGGCTTCAATTGGCCCGAGCTTGCCTGTGCCATGAATTCCCAAGATGGCGCCGTGTGCGGCTGCATGGGCGATGCAAAAGATTTGTTGTCGGAGATGTGCTGGGAAATGGATGCGAATTGCGCCGGGGCGCTCGTAGGTGGCATCTCAGGAGACGAAGCTCGGGTGGTACCTGACCAGAATGAAGGTACGTCTGAATTCGGCGATGCCACATTTGGGACATGCTCACATTGATCGATAGAGATGGACGGCAGGCTGCCACCAGCTGAGAAGCTCCCAAGATCCAGATCGTCCGCGGTAAAGGTTGCTGGGATGGTCGTGTCAAGGTCCAAGTGTGGTGGTGGAGTTTGCCAGTCGAATGATGTGGGTGTTGCAGCCAGGACATTTTGGTCAATTGACTCCATGCCATGCATGGGCGCATTAACGTGAGCAGCAAGTTGTGCTTCGAGTTGGTGTATCCGACCTTCCAGAGCCTCTCTGTGTTCCCTGCGCACAGGTCAGCGAGGCCCAACGTCGACCGCGACAGGCGATCAAGCTTGGAACACTGACGATGCTACCACTTCCCGTGGTTTCTGCGTCCGCACACATTGTAATGTGAAGCGCTTGCAGGTTGCGCAAGGTGTCTCTCCATCGCATCTAATTTTGCGACGGCGGCATCTTTCGCAGGCATTCGAGACAGACTTCCTCCTTGGCTGCCAATCCTTGACAGCAGTTGGAGAGAAGCGACTTGGACCTTCGCCTGGTGGTAGAGTAGCTGCAAGAGTGAGCAGTTATACAGTCCGAGCAGCAGCCAAGACCTACTGAAGGGACACATGGTGTAAGTATGTGAAGCAGATTCCGCTCCGGATGGTGGTGATCCCGAGAAGACGCGCACTTCAGCAAGCAGTGAGCCCGTAGATATCAGCAGACAGAAGCGCCAGGAGGGAGAGAAAGGACGGAGGCCCAGATTTGTGTTTGTTTTACAACCCCGTCTATCATTGCGGTGACAGACTACCATGGGTGACTAATCGCGTGCGCCTACCGTGAAAGGGCCGTTGGGGTCGAGCGCGATACAGATCTCAGACGCCATGAGCCTCACCACTCAGCTGCGACGCACAGCATTGCGCCCACAACTCATAGGCGAAGCCTTGCGACGTGTGGGTCATGCGTTTCGTGTGAACCTGCCGTCCGTGGATGGAACTTCTGGAAGAATGCGCCTTGCAGGCATGGCGCGCGGAGGGCGGCCTCCACTCCGCGCGTGCAGCACACGCGTGCACTGCCTCACTGCACCGACGGCAGATCGCGCGGAAATGGGCCAGGGCGGAGAAGAGCGGCGGGGTGTCGGAGAATGTGTCGCACCGTTTTCTTAACCGCTCGCTTTTATACCCCCGTGACCGTCATTGGATATAATGCGTAGGGGCCCTGGCGGGCGAGGTTTGGTGTGGTGACCTCTCACGCTGGTGCGTCGCGAACATGTCTGGCTTGCCTGAGGCCTCGGGCAAAGGATACTTGGCCCAATGAATACCCGGACATCGCAGAACACAACGACTCGGATGACGCCTCAGATCGCGGGAACTGCCCAATCGAGGTTTGGAGCCGTCAGGCAGCGACCTCACACAGCGAAAAACGAGGCGCACGCGTATGCGGCTCTTGGTGGTGTTGTTCCAAGATTGCACCATGCAGGCGGGCTGCGTCACGAAAGTCAAGAAAAAGCATCATGCCTTTGTTCGAATACCCATGTTGATTATGTACTAGAAAAAGAGATTCTCAGACATCAGACGCGACACAGTGGACCGTCGTTCGACTGCACGCCAACAATACCTTTGTCGTCGATGAACCAGTCCTCGCTACCAACACCGTGGTGAACGTAGAAAAGCCCTGTCGGGTCCACCTGCTTCTTGATCTTCAAGAGTCTGGGATAGTTCTTGCCCCAGAATGCGTTCTGCCAGTTTGGCTCAGCAATGTCGGCCTCGTTACCATAGCTGCCACCCGCAGGTGATATTTCGCGAAGGGGGTTCAGGACATCGTTGTTAAGCTGTTCAACAGCAGCCTTCCATCCGCTCGCCGTTTGATCGAGCACCAAGTTAATGGCGACAATCATACTCTGTTCGTTGCGGAAGGCTGGGTTGACGGAGTTGAGGTCCTTTTGCTCCGGTTCGGCCGGATGCTGGTGGTACATGTTCAACATCATCGCGTTCTCTACGGCATTCTTTACCGCGGCGAATGTCTGGTTGACGGTGCCAGCGTTCGCCCAGTTCTCTGTCGGAAGCATTCGATTTCCTGGGGTGGCACCTGCACCGCCGACGTAGAAATTGAGGGGTCCGAAAGTTGCCTGGTAAGCCGGGTAGAAGCTGTCGTAGTAGGTCGTGTTGGCATTGAGCTGGATTCCAAGAGAGGCGCATTTCTCATAGAACGGCTTGACGAGAGCTTCATACTCCTCTACCGTCTTATCCGTTGCGAAGAAAGGCCCCATGGACCACAAGTAGGTGCTGGGCGCAAGCTTCATGAGAGAAAAGTACGAGTACGTCTTGGCGGCGTTGTATGTGGGGAAGTTGTCGAAGAAGAACTTGAATGCCTCCCAGAAAGCATCAGCCGAGACAGTCTCGGAGGTCATCAGAGTCCAGGTGCTGACAGTGACAGGCACTTTTCGGTGCACCTTGACAATGGCAGAAGTAACGATTCCAAAAGTACCGCCTCCGCCGCCGAGGAGCGCCCAGTACAGGTCGCTGTTGTCCTTCGGAGTAGCAGTAACAAAACGCCCGTTGGCAGTCACGACCTCGAGAGCGACTACCTGATCTGAGCCAACACCAAAAAGCTGCATGACAGGCGAGTGGCCACCTCCAGCAGAGTAGCCACCGGCTACACCAACGGTCGGACAAATACCAGCAACTGCAGTCACGCCGTACTGGTCGGCGGCCTGGTACAGCTCAAAGCCTTGAATACCCGCACCGACCTTGAACACCGGTCCCGAGTACGTAGGGCCTTTGTAGTTCTTGACGTACTGAATGTCTTTCAACCCGTGAGTCCACACGCTAAGTGCACCCTTTCCAACAGATCGGCCATTGTAATCGTGGCCGGTGTTACGCACTACGAGACGAAGATTGAGAGATCGAGCCAAGTTGACCGCCAGCTGGATCTGAGCGACGTTTGACACCTTGACGGCGTACTCTGCGTAACCACCCTGTGTGCAGGTACCGTTCGCAAAGTCTCCAGACGCCGGAATTGGGCACGTCATTCCGTAGTAGAGGGGGTTCATCAGCGCTCCGTTGTCTTCGTAGCTACAATGCGTTAGTGGCAGCTTCACTTGAGACTCTGGCCGACTTACTAGATCTCCTCTTGATCAAAGTTTTTCACGAGAGACGCACACTTTGTAGCATCGTAGTTGTTGTACTCGGAATTCTTGTAGCACGGCGAACCGATCGGGACAATCTTCTCCAGCGCACCACCGAGCAGAAGATCAAAGACTCCCCAGATCAACTTGCTAGGGTAAAGCAGATCGCCTGGCATGGTCTTGCATCGCTGAGCCCGACGCACGCGACGGAGCCGCGCACTCACGGACGAATTGGAGCCGTCTTCGAACTCGAAAAGCGATGCGTACTCAGCGACAGCAGGGTCGTTCTGTAGTCCAGCAACAACGCTATCAGTCAATTGAACAGCCTCCTTTTCAAACAACGGTACATTAGCGGTCGTGGAGTCGGTAGCGACAGTCTCCGCAGCTGGCGCCACAGATGCGGTAAAGGAAGGAGCGACAGAACTCTGTGCAGTAGAAAGAGCGACACACGCTAACGAGACCGCAAACGACTTGGCCAACATCTTGGAGTCTCAAGAATGCTGCGTGGCGAGGAAGAG
This sequence comes from Paraphoma chrysanthemicola, assembly GCA_020744225.1. Lineage (NCBI taxonomy): Eukaryota > Fungi > Ascomycota > Dothideomycetes > Pleosporales > Phaeosphaeriaceae > Paraphoma > Paraphoma chrysanthemicola. Next base: position 830,987 of record JAGMWG010000016.1, read on the forward strand.
AGAAAGGGACCACTGAGTCTTGAATTAAAAGGCTTCTCAGTCACCAGCGCCCCGGGTCCTCGCGTAGGTTATATACGAGGCGCATGCACCTTTCTCGCGTGGCAGCCTCCAGTACCGTTCTCTCGGCAGGCATCTGCCGACCCAATGGGTCAAGCATCTGTGTGCTGGAAAGGGGATCAAAGAGTCCTCGAAGGGTCCATCACGCACGCGAGGTGGCGCGGCGAGTCAGCATGAGCATGTTCAGAACGCCATGTTGACAGTTGCCGGATTGCGGGATGAGAGTGTGTTTTCGCAGGTACGCGAACGGTTATCTCCGATCCTGGCTAGTGGGAAGCGAAGGATCTATAGGAAGGTGGCGTTTAATGCTCCACGTGGGCGCAAGTGTTGACGGAGCATCGTCTGATCCTAAACAATCTTGTTGCTTGTGCTTTACGATAATTTGATACACGATGTCGCAATGCTTCAATCTGATTTCAAGGTCAAAACTTAGGTATCGAAAGAAAGCCATGGCCGCTCGCCCTTCCGAGGGGACGGTCCGCCTGATATCCGCAATTTGGACCCTAGACTGAACCTAGTACTTTGTGTGGCGGGTTTAAGTCTTGTGTCCGGTTGTGGCAGGTGTTGAGGCGTCCATTTGTGGGGCAGAATCCTTCCTGTACCGCTGCAGACTTCGATTGGCCAGACTACCAGGCATCCCACGAACGATTCAGGAAGAGCTTGACGGAGCTGTAATTTCTACCATGCAGATTGTCCCGTGTCTTAGGATTCAGGTCCTCTAGCCTGGGGGACTCGTAAGATACTGAAGTTCTCCTAAGGGTGTGTTCTTCGGCGTTAGTAGGGACAAGCATCTGCCATTTGGGAGAGTGGGAACGAGGACTTGGAACTGCAAATTGTATGGGCTGCTACAATGTTCAACTCTGGCGTACCACCGAGCAGAGACGCTCCGCATAACCTTGGTCTGAAATGCGATCAATCATGCCACCGAACACCGGGATGCTCAGTCAACCGCCTTTCGAAGGATCAAGTGGCATGACCGTACTTAGCAAGAAGCAGGATATAACTATACACTCCACGGAGCTCGACGGATACTAGACCGTTAAGGAACAGCGCCTCCTACAAGTAGGGATCCACTGGGCTTGTCACTCAAAGACCACTTTCTTTACGGGATGGTGATTATGGACCTGATTGGACGCACTGTTTCGTTACCAAATGGACCTATCCAATACTGCAGCTTAGTGCTTGATCTGCGGCGAGCGGAACAGCGGGTGCGGCTATTAGATGCCGAAACATCTTCTTGGAATCCTTTGGACCAGTTCGGAATGCAGCATGAGATACGAGCCGCGGTGTCTGAGGGACGACGGGACGTCGTGATCAAGGTTCGCGCCTTACAGCGTTTCAAGCCAGTGGAGTCGCTCTCAGTAGAGGTGGTAAGCTCCCACATTTCAACACGTTCTGCTGTTCGACGTCTTGTGAATATAAACTTCACCATTGAGTCGCAATGTCTGCTCCGCCCGCTGGCCCTATGCCAGCACCAGACATGTCGGATGTCGATCCAGGGCTGCAACCCACCCTCATTGCTCTTCTATACCTCTTCCCTGGTCTCGCGCTGGTCGTTCTGCTGGTCCGCTTTTGGAGGAAATGGGTCGATCATTTGCTCGGCGGCGGTGAGACGCGTGGATCATGGCTGGGAATGTGCACACTGACGTTCGTGTAGACGATGTGTTGGTCGCGGTCGCTTGGATGCTCGCCACAGCTAACAGCATTATCACCCACTTTTGTAAGAGTATTCGGGTCTATCTTGACGATCGCAAGCTGACGAGATGCGCAGTTGTCAAGGCCATGTATACCGGCTATCGCGCCGAGGACATCCCGTACTATGCGATCGACATGAAATATGCATTCAAGGTGTGTGGCACATGTCTTCGCCAGGAATATCATATTGATGCCATATAGTTCCAGTACGCGCTGAGTATCGTGTACAACCCATGCATCTGTCTGGTCAAAGCATCCTTCCTATGGAGCCTGTACAAGCTCCGATCGCGCAATCCGTGGATCAAACGAACCATCATCGGCCTCCAAGCACTAAATGGTGTGTACATGGTCGCAACCACAATCGTCTCAGCGGTGCCGTGTCTGCCCATCGCCAAGTCATGGGACTCAAGTCTACCAGGCGGCTGCTACGACCCCGTTTTATACGTTTCTGGCAATGTCTCCGTAGTCATCATCACCGACTTTCTGGTGCTTCTGTAAGCTTTTCCTATCACTGAGTATCCGCCGCCGAGCTGACTCGTCACAGCATCCCTACTTGGATTATCTGGGACCTACAAATGCCGCTGAAGCGCAAACTCGTCACCATCGCGTTCCTCTCCCTCGGCTTCATTGTCATCGCAATCGGTATCGCGCGACTCTTCTGGCTTCTCGACGCCTTCAAAGGCAAGACAAACAGCTACAGCGTCACGTCCGCTTACTCCGCCATCGAGTCCAGCGTCGCAATTATCGGCACCAGCGGTCCGACCGTGAAATACATTCTCTCGCGCTGCATACCCTGGCTCCAACCATCTTTCGAGCGATCCACAACAAACAAAAACTCTGGCAATGCGTACGGCGGGTATGGGAATCACAGCCACATTGGAGGTACGAGGCGCACGCGCACGGCAGATGGCAGTGGTTACGATGATCTGGATAGAATCAGTGCGGATCATCAAAACATTGAGATGAAGGGAGATTGGAGGAAGAGCAGCGATGCGCGTAGTGATGAGCAGAGAATGACATCGGATGATGGGCAGCAAGGCATTGTCAAGAGCGTTGAGTGGACAGTACATACGAGGGACGACTCGAATATTGGGAGAGCAATAACGGGTCCGACAAGGGGGGCTCGGACGCCTGGTGGAAGACCAGCTGCGAGACCTGCGGATATTGTATGAAGCTAAGATGGAACAACAGGCAACGCGGGATATCTCGAGCAAATTGTTCATGACTGGACGCGCCCTTAAGCCGATCCGCTTAAATTGGACATTATATTTGCTTCCGTGAAAAATGTCTATAGCTTGCTCTTGATACCAAATTGATCAGGCCTCCACATCTCGTTCAACAATCGACTCGCATTCACCATCTCCGGCCTGCACTGGTCCAGCGACGTGATTCCAAGCAAACTCATGCCCGTCTGCAACTCGTCGGTCAAGACTATGATATGTTAGTTGGACTTGATGATACCACTCCATCCATGCACTTACTGTCGACGCATCTCTCGACGCCCTTTGCTCCGTACGCACCAAGGGCGTACAAGAACGGCCTTCCCACGCCAACCGCTGTAGCACCGAGACACAATGCCTTCAATACGTCGTTACCATCCCGCAGACCACCGTCCAGAAATACTTCCAGTTTCTTCAGAACTTCTGGGCAATACGTTCGAATCTCGCAAAGCGTCATCAGCGCACTGGGTGCAGTATGCAACTGTCGTCCTCCATGGTTGCTAAGCAAGATACCCTCGCAGCCATACTCCATGGCTAGCTTCGCATCTTCCGCGCATTGAATGCCCTTGAGAACAATCGGCCCATCCCATTCCTTCCGGATCCATGCTAGATCCTCCCACGTCGTATGCGGACTTAGCTGACCTTGCACAACTCGACCGCCCATTGCCGGCGCGAAAGCGTTATCATTTCCAGCTTCCCAGGAAGATGCGCTCTCCTCTTCGACATCAAGTGCCAGCGACTCTTGGGCCTGTAGGTAACGGTCCGCTGTTCTCTTGCCGAGAATGGGCGTATCGACCGTAATCCACAGTCCTTTGTACCCGCATTTCTTGACGATGTGCATGAGCTCGATTGCTCTCTTGCGATCGACAGGCATATAGTACTGGTAGAACAAGCGTGTTGGACTCACTCCTTTCCCCTTCTGTATATCGTCCGCGCAGCTCTGCATGATCTGCTCGGCTGACTTGCTGCTCGCCGTACTAACAACGGCATGAATACCCTTTCTCACTGCGCCCTTGTACATCTCCAATTCTGCTCCCGGATGAAATACACCCATTGTGCCCATAGGTGAGATGTAGAATGGATACGGGGATTCGTGGCCGAAGATCTTGCGTCTGGTGTCGACTTCGCCGACATTGCGCATTACGCGCGGACGGAAGGTGACTCGGCCCCAGTCGTCGAGGTTCCCTCGTAGAGAAAGTCCAGTGTTGGCGGAAGTGGAGGCATAGATGTAGGACTTGTGCGGTATTACGGCCTTGGCAGCTTGCTGGAAGTCGTTGGTCGATACGCACATAGACACGTGAGGGACTTCAGTCGCATTTTCAATTTCAGATGGCTTCTTTGCTGTTTCGTCTTTTGTCTGGCGTAGCTGGCCGAGAGTGTTGGAATCGACTGGGCCGAGAAGGGCATCAAGGGGGAGGTAGTTCTTGAGGTAGTCTAGTGGGTGGTACTTCTTGAACTCTTCTGTCGCGTCCTATGAACGATTTAATTCAGCACTATTACTGGATGACTGTGATCGTTGACCTACCGTCCCAGCATTCCTCAGGATGATAGGTGCGCCACCTGGATGGTCGCTGAGAAAGCCTGTCACATCGTAGACGTTCGAATCAAGCACAATCCAACACGACTTCTTGCTGCTGTGCTTTGCGACTTCTGCCCCATCAATGTTACCCATTTTCTGACCCCGAAAGTATGTTGGAAAGCGCAATCGTAACTCGTGGACCAACCATCAAGGATGTATTAGAGGTTTCGGGGATAACTGCTTGGGTAGCTCCGGGTCGGTGAGAACGCCGGCAGCGGGGTCCGGGATCGTTCCGTTTCCGTCATGCGGGTCGCCTTCCGAGGTTCGATGCTGCGTGAAATACAAACAAAGATAAAGGTGCAACGTCTCCTGGAAGAGCAAGCAACGTGACTTCGCGCTGCGTGTCATGATTATTTAAGGGCCCGTGGGAGGGCGATGACGCACGTTGCATACTTCAGCACAAATGAACAAGAATTGAGTCTGAAAAATAAGCCTCATGGACCGAACCATTCTACTTGACAGATTGCAAATAAGCTGGTTATGCATACTTTCGAGGCCAAACACATTCGGCCGTGTGTTCGAAAAAGTTCCGAATTTTTTAAGAACACAGGCTGGATGTATTCGCTTGCTACTAAAGATTTATTCTTACACTAACCTGGAGGCATTTAATAGTTTGTTAGTGTTATGCTACGCTTGTAACATGACGTGAAGGCCTCTAGGAAGTGTTATGTTTAAACAACCGGCCGAATAGCACGCGGCCAAATATGATTTGCCGGGGCCGCTCATTGGCCGGATGGCATATGTCAGTTGAGACGATGCTGTGCTGAAAATTGATGAAGAGAATGAAACGTGCGGTTCGCCTTCTACGAGAATCGGCGATGCTGTCATGTGCCTAATGTAATGTACCTTGAAGCTCATCATCCAAAGCACCATTTCCGAAGGCGCATTCAACAAGCAATGCAACTGAATTCGTAGCCCGCATGATGCTCTGTGTTCCCGGGTATTCCCGCGTCAAACGAACCAGTAGAACCTTAGTGCCTACAAGATTTTACCGACTCGGTGGGGTCGATTCGACATCTTTACCCTCCACTCCAAGGGATACAGCATTAAAGCAGAATATAAATGTTGCAATATCAGAATCTGTATCAACAAGCACCTCGGTGAGATGGCCGAGTTGGTTATGGCGCCAGGTTAAGGTTATCTTAACATTCTTCCTGGTCACGAAAGTGGCGTGGGTTCGAGTCCCACTCTCATCAAGCTCTTCGTCTGGCATCAGCCGGGCACCCCAGGACTTTTTTTTTCTGGTAGTGGTAGTGGTGGTGGTTGTGGGAAAGGCTTGCACCGGTGAAGGGCCTAGCGGCTAAGCGAGACTTCAGGCTGACGCGGGAAGTCCGTGCCCAATCCTGCGTCACTGCGAGTTTAAGATCATGAAATCCCAAGCTTGGATTGAGATACTCTTGTCTTTTTGCGCCTTGTCTCCTTTTTCCACTGACATGTTGTATCTTGACCCAAGCACCCCGGCCGTGTGCTTGCGCAGCATTCCGCTGCACAATCGGCGCGATGGCGGTGCTCAGTCCAAGCCTTACAGTTCAGGCAAACGGTACGTGTATTCCCTGCGAAAGTCGCGCAGGTGTAATGGTAGATAACTCGACGCGCCTTGCACAACAAGGGCGCAGGCAAGCTCGCATGGATATTCAACTTCCCGCTGAGCAGGCAATTTGCGAACACAATGTAGCGACTTGATCTTTCAGTCTTGCTTTGCTCAGCAACCCACACTATCAGCTTGCTAACCGCCCAAAGAAACATATTAAATCTTACGCTCAACCCCAAGCCATCGAATTCACCAAGCCCTAAGAGAACCGCAATGTTACACTACCAGAACGATGGCATCTCATATCAAGAAAACTCCGCTCGGATTCAAGCAGATCGAGCATCATTCGCCTCCCTGCCTGGCGAGCTTCGAAATCTGACATATGCTTCCACTCTCAAGTGGGCCAACCCCGTTTCAATCACGTATAATGCGGTTACAAAGCGCTTTCACGCTCCCAATATCAAGCGCACTACTGGCCGTACACCACTAGAGGCGCTCGAACTCCTGAGTGACCTTGATTACAACATTCGCTGTGAAGCTCGCTCGTACTTCTTCGCCAACAACACCTTCCAAGTCGAGACTTCCCAGACATTCACTACAGATGCCGACTATATAAACACCTACATTAACTTCCTGGAAAACATCGGCGAAATCGGTCGACGTAGTCTACGCTGGCTGCGCCTGACCGTCAGCGGCGACAGCAAGCAGCATCGCCCGACGCTTGACAAGGGTCTCAAGCTATGGAGCCTCGTTGCCGACTGCTTCAATCTCTTGACCTTGGACATCTACGCTGAGATCGACTACTTCTACATGGACCAACAAGCCGCGATGAAGAAGTACATGACCACTGAAGGCTCTCCAATTAGCAACCCATGGCCCATCGTCCTCGAGGCCATGCACAATTTATCCAGCTTGCAGCGTCTGGTTCTTCGTCCGGTCTTCAGTTCTCGTTGGCGCTACTTTGACATTTCTATCAACGGGAGGCTGAGCACACCGCCATATCGACACAGCATTCCACGTCACCTATCCAAGGTCCAATTTCAATTGCGCCGTCCGTACGACGAGGCTGCTGCGCTCTCGGCACAGGTGAAGGGTGGCATCCGGCGAGGACTGCGCGGTACGTTCGGCGTGCGCGTGTTGACGACGGAGACGTGGGAAAATTATGGGGCAGACGTAATCTTTGAGCATGATGATGATACGAATCAGTGGAAATCATGTTTCTGTGGCCGATGCAAGCCTTATGGGCGTTCTTTCAACTATAGTAACTGGCTACAGTGGCCCCATGCATAGGGAACTACATATTCCCCCAGGAAGCGCCAATAGCGCTTGAACTCTAAAAGAGAGTGCTGCAGGCACTTACAAACTCTATCGGATACACTTAAGATCTTCTTTTTGGTAGATTATTAAACAGTAGACGAAATTATAAAATAGTTATATTACGTATAACCTGATGTATAAATAGATAACCTTAATCTATAAGTTCTCGTAAAAAGCTGAAGCTTTACCTAGATCCTGTCTACATACCCTATAGGAGGTTTATTTAGGATGTGAAATACAATATACATACACACATTTCGAATTGTAGTATTGGCCTGCGGGAGAATTGAACACTTAGCAGGTGAATGAAGACACCTCTAGCGGCTTGGAGCTTGGACCCTAGAACTGCGGTTTCATTCGTGCTGGAACCCAGGCTGATATCTCCAACCCGTAGTTTTGCCAGCCGTCCAGAGCAGATCACGGCGGCAAATAAACAAAACTCATATATCGCCAGATACTACTAATTCTCTACTATGTGCACTTGTTTCTTCGCAACAGCCACTAGCGCAATCATTGGAACACCGACGAGCTCTTCCTTACGATTCGAGTCCCTGGAAGATCCAACGCGCTCGACTTTGACAACCACCTTTTCAGCAGCAACTTGTAACTCCTTCCTGAAGACCACACTTTCGCTGTCGCTTAGACCCAACCCAGCAGCGAACAGCACCGTCAACTGGTCGCAAAGCTCAGTCACACTTTTTGCCGCATAGTGAACCATTTTCTCATGCACCTGCACCTGCTCAAACCCGGCGTCCTTCAACGTCTTCTCCAGGTGCGCGGCTTGAAACCAGTCGTCCGAGACAGGGAGGCGAAACGGTGGCCCACCCGGCCTCACGATGCTTTGAGCGTGATGGATGAGATTGATATAGCCTAGCTTAGCCCACGAAGTAACGATGGCCGTACCTCCCGGTTTCAATGTTCGAAAAATCTCGCTGGCGCCTTTAGGCCCGTCCTTGAAGAATAGGATACCCTGGTTCGTGATCGAGTGCGTGAACTCGTTATCTGGAAAGCGGAGATCTTCGCCGCTCATGACGTCGAATGTGATACGGTTGCGTTGCTCTGCTGGGAGTCCGAAGGCATGCGGAAAGGTTCGTGCTAGCTCAACCATCGCGGGTGCGAAGTCGACACAAGCAATGCTAGGAACTTCCTTGTCGGCATCACGTTGCTTGAGCACAATTTCTTGAGCGAGGACGCCGGGACCGCAGGCATTGTCCAGGATCTGAGTAGAGTCGTCGAAAAGTGGCAAGATATCGACCAGGTATTTCGCCAGCTCGCGTGTGCACCCACCTACCGATGCCTCGTATTTTGCCGCGACGGCATTGAAGTGATCAGATACAGAAATCGATGTAGTGCTCATAATTTGAATGTTTCAAGGGCTGAGTCGTGCTTGATGAGCACTGTGTTGAGCCTTATATAGTCTGGCAACACGTAAGCTGGACGCCTTTCCCCAAGTTGGTGGCGGAGATGAGGTAAGCTCGGCTTTGAACACTGTGCTAGGAAGCGACGCTTGCAAATGCAGTGCTTCTTATACAAAATGCCACGACATGCGAAGACCGACATCGCTGCCCAGCATTTGTGGCGCCGGGACCATTGCGCCTTTCCACCTCCGATGAACAAACAGATCCAATCCGTGCGCAACTTCACTCGAAGGCAGCGCAGGTATATGTAAACGCAGCTAGATCGAATATCGCAGAGGCAATAGAGTAGCTTATTGGCATTTAGAATTGTATCGATTTGTCGCTGAAGGGTGTCGACATAAGCGAAGGCCTTCAGGAGTCACCGCATCAGACATGTGAAGGTGTAATGTAAGTCAAGTGGGCACTTGCTTGCGATACGCTATGACTCTTCTATGTATATTCAGCAAATGAACGCAGATCTCCTATAACTTCGGCGCGCTTTTGAACCGGACTAGACCGTCTTGAAATGTGGTCGCAATGTGGACGCCCGTGTCATAGTCCCACATGCGACTCGTATGTAACGCCCTCCCGCCAGAGGCTCTTGTGAGATGCGCTTCTTGAACAAACCACTTTCGACCATCGCTATCACCTTTCTCGTAGCCTTCAAGATTGCAAAGCGGTAAAGCTCCATCTTCCCACAATGTCGGATCAGCATTTGCGTGATCGATGCGCGGTTCAGCTGTCATGACAAGATCTCGGATTCCAACGTGAAAGATCACGCTATGCGACAAGGAGGCCATGCGGGTGAAGTCTCTTGTATGGTCCAAGTGATTAGGAATGACGAATAGCGAGTTTCGATCAGACGCATACAGATGCGCACAAGCATGCATGTTTGCTTCTCGTGTCAAGGCAAGTTTTGTCGAGCGATCTGGCGGCGGTGGATACGGCGCTGTTGGTAAAGGCAAAGCACCTCGGAGTGTGTAGAACAGGAGTTGCCGTCGATCAAGGGGTTTTCGCTTGATATTGAATTTCGCCATGTCTGCTTTTCGTATATGCAAACCGGCCACTGGATTGAAATGCTCGGGATGTGCTGGCAGATACGTTTCGCGGAACTGTTCCGAATCGATGCTGGGCGCTGCTGGGTGCTCCATAGGCTCGTTTTCTTTACCCTCTAAAATATCCTCATACATTTCTCTTAGATTCACCGTGTCTTGCACATCGACCGACGACGCTTCCTCTTTCTTGAACGAGCATGTGCAAGTGAACATATCACCATGAGCTGCAATCTGGCTGACGGTGACCGATCGCGTACAGTAATTGAAACCATCCCGTATTTTCTTCACCCTATAGGTATAGTGTTCATCAGGCTTGCCGCCCAAGATGAACCAGCCGGTAATATTCTTGACGAGTCAGCGGCGTTGAATGAATCTCTTGGTACAGCTCACATGTATCATATAGCCTTCTTCTACAGTCTGCGCAGCAGCCCAAGCCGCTTGAGCAAAGACATGTCCGCCGTAAGTACCATTCTCTCCGCCAGTCGGTGAATATGCTTTTACGATGGAACGGAACGTCCAATCATCAATCGTCTCGAGCTCGATGACCTTGTCAAATGGCAGCACTTGCTTCTGATCTGTGAAATAAGGGCGAACAACCATCACGAATATTAGAATATAAAGAAATACAAAAATCGGTAGGCTAACAGTCTAGATAGCTGTACAACAGCTACATGATGAGTCGGCAAGGGTACAGGAGGTGTGTTTAGCGCGTGCAGAGTTACCTCGGAAGTTGCAAGGGTGGAGGAGGGGGGAACGACAAGCGATCAATCTCCTATCCATCTCCGTACAATCTCCGATGACGCTATCTTCGCGTGCTCGACTCACCCAGGATTATCGTCATCACAACCATCCAAATATGTTACAGACGACTCCAGCATCACCTTAAGGGTCCTTTCAGAAACTTCAGGAATCAAAATCGTCGCATGACCAGTGTGACACCTTCACGCCGTACCTCGTTAGACCTGCAACTTAGCGCAACATGGCAGCCTCAGAGATATCACCGCTACTCGGCGAACGCGGCGACGAAAACAATGATACAAGTTATATACCCGATGAAGACAACACCGAGTCAACTGCGGTGTCTCATGGCACCTTTGCCAGAAACCTGGGAGCTCTCGATGGTTTCGCCTTGCTCATCAGTATCGTTATTGGTTCCGGTGTCTTCTCATCACCCGGACCCATCGATGCCAATGTGCCGTCGCCGGGTGCCGGGCTTTTGATATGGCTCCTTGGTGGTATCCTCGCTTGGACTGGCGCATTGACCATGGCCGAGCTGGGTACTGCATTTCCTGGCGAAGGGGGTATTCAGCCTTATCTCACGTATATCTACGGAGAGTTCTGGGGCTATATGGCAGCGTGGTCATGGATCGTGGCGACCATGCCTGCTACTCTTGCGATTTTGAGCATTGTGTTCGTGGAGAGCATTTACTCGAGCATGGGTATCAATGAGCCAGCACCTCCCCTGACGCACAAGCTGTTGAGCCTTTTGGTGTTGGTTTGCGTTACAACTCTCAACTCGATCAGCACGAAGACAAGTACCAGACTTTCCAGCTTCTTTGTCGCTATCAAGCTACTCACAATACTATTGTTGATCGTGGCTGGACTTGTTGTCGTTTTTGTCTACATAGGAAAAGGCAAGGACTACGGCGGATATGACTGGTACAACAAGGGCTGGTTCGCCCCACGAGATACGATTCTGCCAGACGGAAGCCGCTTCGACTGGACTAAAGTCTCAACTTGGGAGTCCTTGGGCTTCTATAGCACCGCGCTGTACGGTGCGCTATGGGCTTACTCCGGCTGGGACAAGGTGAGATTGACTTCGCTTGTGATAATGAAGGATATTGACACACCATGCAGGCGAATTATGTTGCAGCCGAACTGAGGAACCCAAGCAAACAGCTGCCGCTGTCGATAAATACTGCGATTCCGACCATCATTCTTTGCTATGTCGCCGCTAATGCTGTGTACTACGTCCTCCTTCCGTGGGAGGTCGTTTCAACAACGGACGCAGCTGCAGTGGTGAGTTCATAGCACCACCCGAAAATATACGCAACATGAGACTGACATTACACAGACAGCTGTGACTCACTTTCTAGGCAAAGGAGTGGCTTACTTTGCTACGGTCCTCATCTGTCTGGTCATCGCAGGCTCAGCATTAGGCAACTCGTTTGTTGCAGGTAGAATGACGGTCGCAGCAGCAAACAACAATTGGATACCACGACTACTTGGCAGCGTAGGCCAAGTCGGGACGTTCAAAGTGACTAGAGCTGCTGAGGAAGAAGACTCCGCTGAAGACGCGATGGACAAGGGCGAGTCGCCAATCAACGCCCTCATCCTGAACACTGTTCTCTCGGCAATATACATCCTTCTCGGTAACATGCGCATTCTTTTGACACTAAACGGGCTTGCCGAGTACGCATTCTTCTTTCTGACCGTCCTGGGCGCAATCATCTTGCGCTTCAGGGAGCCAACCCTGGCACGTCCGGTGAAACCCTTCATCTTGATCCCAATCATTTTCGCGCTCATCAGCGGTTTTGTGGTCATCAGAGGCGCCGTCTTTGCTCCCATTCAGGCGGCTATCTTGGTCGCAATTTGGCTGGCTGGGGCTGTCTTCTACTATGCGCGGTTGTTCTTGCTACAACGCAAACACCGTAACGCAAGATCAGATTGAGATGATCTCTCCTGCCACAAGTTTTATCTAGTATCTAGCATATGGGTTGTTGTGAAGCGTACATATTGTAAATAAGGGGTGTTTGGAAGGGCATCTAGCATGTGAAGAGGCGGCGATACAATTGTGCAAACATTTATTCCTTATGTTTCTAGACGACAGCTTGGATAATTTCCACCTTGGGTACAGGTCCGATTCATTCGTCAAAGCAAGCTGCGGTACATACCAGCGCGCTATATAGTGTTAGCTCTAATCAACTTCGTGGCAATACATAACTTACTAATGAACGAAAAGTCACGCGCGACTGGCAGTCAGTTTCCAGTCCAATTAGCAGGTGGCCGCAGATCTGCTGGCTGGAGCAGAATTTTGGAAAGGGCCATCTTGGGTAGCATTCGCATTAGGACCATACACAGTCTTATTGCTTCCTTGGTATGTGATCGTGGAGAGCCTATCACTAACTGATGGCCGATTCACAGGATTTGGAATCAGGTATTGGTTTGCGCCATATACGGTGAGTGACCAGAACCCGTAGTCCGCAAGTATCACCGGTGGCTTGCCACTGAATATGAAGAGCAGCGACGTGTTTGGCGCAAGGCTAAATTGGCTCGTGAAGCCCAAAGTTTTGTAGCCGGGATATAGCACTTGGTCGACTCGTAGCTGCTGGTAGCCAAAGATTGCGACGTATGTGCGCCCGGCATAATTCTTGCCAAAGTTACCTTGGTATTCTGGGATAGATGTTGCTCTGAAAGGGAATATTCTCTGGCCGGCTAATGTGGGCTGTGAGTGAGGAGTTGGCAATCTGAGCGGCAAGTGTGGGATTCACGCCATAGACACCAGCCTGACCAAGGATTCCTGCAACGCGTTGCCCCTTGGATGCCAATTCTGGCTGTTTGTAGAGGACGAAACGTGAAGCAAGATCCAACAACTTGGCAGGCGAATCAATGCCATGATCTTGCGGATCGACTACTCATCTTGTACCGCACAGTGGCAGCTAGGAAATATGCTCCTCGCTCTGGGCCAAGTAGATGACGGGATCAGCTTCATGACGCCGCAGTACAACAAAGACGGATGGCAGTGCAGCAATTCGCATAAGTCATGGAACGACACATGCGACGATACACCGTCCTGGCCGCAAGAGTTCTGGGTTTGTGGAGTATGCTTCTTGTTCGTGTGCGAGGGTTACAAAATGGCTAGCAACCGGGGCGATTTCTGCTGTATAGAAGGGCATGAGCTGCTGTCGGTCAAGAGGGAGGAGCTTGCTTGTGGGGTGGAGAGCGTGGTGTGGAGGGGTGAAGAGAAGATGATTGAGGATGTTTTGCAAGAATTGGCTGAGGAGTGGGGTATCGACACTGATGTAGAAGATATAGTTGCATGATTTGTCTCACACATTATGCTTGAGCAAGCGCAGGAAGAGACCTCTCATCTGGAGGTGGTATCAGGATATCACCATCAACATACAAACAGCCGTATATGTATCTTCCAAGGTTCAAATCTCTAATCATACACCCTGACAGAAGAAGTTGGTCAGCCTCGACCTCCTTATTCTGTGCAGGTCGCCGGTTCGAGTAGGCTATATACCAATCTGCGGGTGTCCCCGGGAAGGTAGCATATTAGATGCTCTCAGAACTTTCACTCCTGCGGGTGCTCCCGGGCGTGAAAGTTCTTTTTTTTGCTTTATTCACCACACGATACATGTCCGCAGCTAATGGACTATACACTCATGGACGATTTCATTCTTTCAACTGCATGCCTTTGTCATGTTCCGTACCTAGGGAAAATCGACCATGTAGTTAGACAGGACACATTTCCATCTTTTTCCTTACAACGCTTGATCGCTCCTTCCAACCATGTTTTAGTATCCAGAAACACGCCTAACACCCATTCTTTCCTACTGCCAACCCAACCACCCTCCCATGATTCCCATAATCCCTATCATACATCAATCTTAATCTTTTTTCTCACTATCTATCTCCAACCTCCTCCTCCCCATCCTCGCCACCAACCCCACTACCCCCCTCACTCTCTCCCTATTCACCACTTCCTCGCCCATAGTCATCATCTCATCCCTCCTGTTCTTCCACTCGGTATACACTCCCTTCTCTTCCCCCTCCTCGTTCACGATCCTATACCCCATTTCGCCCCACAACTTCAACTGCTCTACAAACCCTTCATTCGGCATAACAATCGGTCGCGCAGCTTGGACTATTTCCAACGCCTCTTCGTAAGGCATGTTTAGACGTTTCATAACGTACCCGACGACCACGCTGCCGCTTCTCGATATCCCTTGTAAACAATGCACAAGGACTTTTTTCTCGATTCCTTCTCCCTCCTTTCCCGCTTCCGCGGTCACATCCAAGCCCGATTTCTGACTGTTGCCAAGCGCATCGTCGAGGAATTCGCACGAGGGATTTAGGATCGCGAGTAAATCCGCAAACGGATTATCTTCAAGCGGGATGAGTTTATGGACTATTCCTAAGTCCTTGGGGATTTTCGTTCTACCTGTTGGAGTAGCGAGGATGGATAGGACATGTGTGATCCCGAATTCGCGTAGTTGTGTTGGTGAGGAAGGGACGATGATGCTATGGACAGTTAGTCATTATGTCTTTCCGCCCGAATCATGATGATGGAAATTTAGAAGTGAAGGACGAAGGGAAAAGTACTCTGAGATGTATAACCCTTGCACTTCCTTGATTTGCGCCGGGTTTGGTGCTTTGAACGCTGCTTGCATACTGCGTTTGACTGGCGAAGTCTCGTATGACGAGCGTGTGTCTGCTCTCAGTCCTAAAATAGCGGCGGCGGGTGCAGCGGGTCGAGTGCTTCGTTATTCTGGTGAGATGAAAGATAGATAGGTAGTGGGCTGTGTTGCAAATTGTGTGCAGTGTGCTAAATTGGAACTGCAGCTGCGTGTCTAGAACAACGATTTGTGAGAGATAGAGAGCTAGTGACTGGATAAGGAATGTGTATGCGATGTTCGTGATCGGAGAGATGTGGTCAGCTTCTGGCAAGGCAACAGCATTCGATACGTCAGCTCCAAGCGATCAGATTCGCGCGTGTACGAGTAGGATTTCTTCCGACAACAAGATACTTTTATTATCAGACTCGTTCAGACAAGACTAGACTATGGAAAAACAGGGTATAAACCACATACTCACACACACGCACACTATCACAAGACTGAAATTACCCCTTCCCGTCACACCGCAAAACAACACCAACCTATCCAACCCCACCAGCCTCTCTCTACTCTCCAAAGCCGTCATTACCACCTCGATCCCTGATCTCTCAATCCCTCATTAATCTGCAGCGCCGGGATACTAAACCCATACCCATCCGTGCGACCTTCTCTATCCGAGTTGCTAATCTCGACTCTCAGACTAACATCCAAACCATACGGTCCGCACAGTCCCGTTGGCACAATGCCCCCAGCAGCAGGATGCTGCGTGCCGGCGCCTTGCTCGCCGACGTGGATCGGGTGGCGCGGATTGTCCTTTTTGGCCGGGGGTGTGGAGAGGGTGGAGCCGTTGATAGATGGGGCTTGACCGGGGGCGGGAGCGGGAGCGGATAAGGTCGCCGAGGGTGGAAGGTTGGATTCGCAGATGATGGCGTAGTTGCGGCTGGGCATGGTGGCGTGGTTGGCGTCGCTGGTCTTCTTATCGATTTTAGCATCGCCGTTGGCGGCCCCGTTGGTAGCCCCGTTGGTACCGTTTGTAGCGACGCGCTCACCCTTGGCGTTGATGCCTGGGTCGCGATCGAAGATCTCGAGGAGCGTCTCGTCGGTGTCGTGGTCGAGATGATGGATCTTGTTACGGCGGGCGAGGAGATTAGCAACCGCCTGAGGCGGGGGCTTGTTGGTGATAGCGGAGCTGATAATGTTGGGGATATAGCGCCAGTCCTGCTCAGCGGGAATTTGGTGCTTGGGGTTTGAGTAGAAACGACCAATGGCGCCGAGATGGACATCGCCTCCAAGAATGGTGACACGAGCGGAGAACTTCTTGGAGAAGTTCTGGAGAAGCTGAACGAGCTCGCGGCGCTCGGCCTTGTGCTGGCGCGCCGTGTAGTGGTCGTCCAAGTCATCGAGCAGATCGACCTTGCCGTCAAACTGGTTGAAGAAGCCTCCTGCGAGACCGAAACGCTTGTTCAGGAACTTGATAGGCGCAATCAACGGGGACTGAAGAATGTTCTCAAGCCACGCCAGACGCGGGTACGCGATCGGGACACCAAGCAACAGGATGAGATGCTTCAACTCCTTGTTCTCCGTATATTCCTTGTCTAGGCGATCAAACAGCAGCCTGTATGTCTCGGGGTAATTGATCTGATGGCGAGTGCGCTCTGTTCGCGCATCGATTCCAGCGAAAGCAATGCGCGCGCCGAGCTGGCAATAGATGCTCCGACTGCGCTCCTCCACGTATGGGCCTGGCTTGTGTCCGATAATGTACGACGGGTCACCCACATCGTTTGTCATGACGAAAGTGTCCTTGAGCTGTACCGGATCTGCCGGGGTTGTGCCCTTCTCGCCCACATGTGTCGTCTTCGGCGCATCGGTCGTGTACGTGCTCTTCGGAGGCGCAAGATGGTGCTGGAAAAGGAGGTAGTACTTGTGCGCAACACCACCAATACCTCTAAACACCGCGCACTTCATGAAATGATCTGTGTACGAGCCGAATCCGTCGATGATGTCGTGATCGTCCCAGATATTCACCTGCGGAATTTGCCCATTGGCGGTCGAGAAAGGTCGCTGGCCGTACCACTTGACGTAGTTCTGGAAGTAGTACTCGTCGCAGTCGGCGCGCATCGTCTCGGGGAACGGATAGTCGCGACGCTTGTGTGGGTTGCTAATTGCCGTCCACGCCTTCAATGGCCCATCCACTCGCACTCCGTCGTTGTAGATCTGGTCGCCGCCTCCAAGCATAACGTGGAACGGCCGCTCAGCGTGCATACGGAGCACATCGTTCCAGAGCGCCGGACCAGACCACGCCTCGACATCAGTGCCGACACTGAAGCCATTGCAGGAGTGGAACATGATGCGCATCGACTGCGTGATAGAGGGTATCGCGAAGATCTGCGGCTTCTCGCTTCGCTTCTGGTCGACGTAGACGAGGTTCTGGATGTCGTACTTCCATCGCGATTCGAACTGCTGGAAGGGCACATCGAGGATGAAGCGCCAGAACGCCCTCTTCGGATCTTCGTAGAGCTTCTCGCCGCTGAAAGTCCTCGCATCGACGCTGAATCTGACATCGCCAACATTTGCATCAACCGCGCCAGCGGGTGAAAGTACAAGCGTAGGGTTCTGCTGTCCGGGTGTGGTCACAACCAACACACTGCCATGCCAGACTGGCTGTCCAGTCTGCTGATTGCTGGTGCGCCGATAGTTAATCAGCGGTCCAGCAATGACATCGAGGGTGCCTGAAGTGCTGACAACCTGGGGACCGTTGCCAATGCCCGTGACGCCGCTGGGATCTTCGCGGGACTGGATCGCGTCGGCCATGCTGGGTAGTATGTACGAGGATGATCGTGGAAGGTGCGCAACGTGTCGGATATATCTACCACACCCATCCAGTCAGCTCAGCAGCTCGAGTCAAGCAAGGGCAACTCACCAATTCCTCTGCGCTCGACTCCCGTAAGCTCAGCTTGTCTTGGCCTCGCAACTAGATGCGCTATAGCGGCGATTATATATATTTCGTCGTAGCTCTGGCGCGAATGCGCAAGGGGTATCAAGGCGACGCAGAAATCGACGCAAAGCAACGTGTACAAAGAGAGGCGAAGTGAATGCGTCTCTAGACCCAGATGTCAGGAAAGTTGTTGTGCTTGCACATCCACACACAGAACAGGGATGCGGTGCCGCTAGCCGACAGTTATGACATCGACCACTCCTCGCGCCTTTCCAACCACGGCGCAGCCCCATCGCGAATCTGTGGGCCATCGGAGGCCCTGTGAGATCCTTGACGCATTGGAGGATGTACTACTGCGCGACGACTATAGTTTCCGCGGTCTAGTTGGACTCTCAATTGCTGGCTTCTCCAGGGTGAATGTCATCGTTGCTGTGCGACCGCCTCGAAACAGCCACAGGCCCAAGCTCCACAGGAGCATGCCAAGCTTCGTCTTGTGCGACCCGCTGACGACGATCAGTGGCGGTGCGCGCGCATCGGTCCACTCACAAATGAGGATTTGCAAACATCATGCAGCACCAAAGCGGAGAGTGGGCATGTCCAGCTGAGGATGCGCTTCAAAGGGTCAAAGAGTGCATGTTGCATCCGATGGCGTCTTTTGCTCTAGGCTGCGCTGCAAAGCTGAGTGAGATCATCTGCGATCAGTAAAGGGCACCTTGAGAGAGAGAGACAGAAGACAAGCTTATTGTCACAAATCT
Source organism: Paraphoma chrysanthemicola (assembly GCA_020744225.1). Taxonomy (NCBI): domain Eukaryota; kingdom Fungi; phylum Ascomycota; class Dothideomycetes; order Pleosporales; family Phaeosphaeriaceae; genus Paraphoma; species Paraphoma chrysanthemicola. The sequence continues at coordinate 849,870 of JAGMWG010000016.1, forward strand.
CAGATATATTCAAGTAATAGTAAAAGTGTAACGCCGCCCAGATGCACCGTAAATCATGCACATGTCTTCATGATGCCATCGCGCCAGCTCGTCTATTCATCATCCGGCAGCACATCCTCCTTCGCCAGTCCCATCTCCTCACCCACTCTCCGTACCACATGCTTGATGGCCGCACACGCGGGACTGTCCGGGTATGCGGTAAGAAAGCTCTCGCCATAATCACACGCCATTCCGATCCTCGGGTCCAGCGGTACCGCGCCCAAGAACGGAATCTTCTCATCTTCCGCCAACCGTCTCGCACCACCTGTGCTCGGTCTGAAGATCTGGCTTTCATGCTTACACCCTGGACATACGAAGCCCGACATATTCTCCACAATCCCGAGAATCGGAATCTTTGCCTTTCTGCAGAAGTCAATCTCCTTGCGGACATCCAGTAGCGAGACTTCTTGCGGCGTAGTAACCAGCACCGCGCCGTCCACGCCACTTGCTTTCAGAAAACTGTTGACGCTGAGATGTTCGTCCGATGTGCCCGGCGGTGTATCCACGATGAGAAAATCCAGCTCTCCCCATGTAACGTCCATCAAGAATTTCTTGATTAAGCCATTCTTCTTGGGCCCGCGCCAAATCACCGCATCGTCCCGATTAGGCAGCATGAATTGCACACTCATAACGCCCAAATTCTCACTAACCCAAACAGGCTCCCACCCTTCCGCAGTAACGTGGATCGTCTCGTCCTCAACGCCCATCATCTTGGGTATGCTAGGCCCGCAAATGTCCGTGTCCATGAGCCCTACGGTGGAGTTGGGATTCGCGGAAAAGCCGTGCGAGAGCATGGTGCTAAATGTGGATTTTCCGACGCCGCCTTTGCCGCTGAGGACGAGGATCTTGTGTTGTACGGACGAGAGACGCGCGGTTATGAGGGGGATGTCGGGATCGGGGCCTTTCGGGGCGGACGCGCAGATTGCTTGGTTTGGGCAGCCGGCGCAGTTGTCTGCGACGCCAGCCTGTTGTGATTCGGGGCCGGGACAGTGTTCTGTATAGCAGGAAGTTAGCCACTGAGGTTATGTATTTGTAGTACTGGGAGTATCGTCATATGATGCAGAGTGGCGGGGCATACCTGGCTCCGGCGCGACAAGCTTCGGTGCAGCCTTGAGCGGCGCATCGAAATCGACTTGAGTCGGTTCTTCTAGTGAGGGCGCCATAGTGGGTGCGGAAGGGTGAGTGTGGTGGCTACATGGTGGTGTGGAGAGGAAAAGAAACGGCAGCTTGATAATCAACCATGGTCGTAGGGCTGACAGGGATTAGCGCATTGCCCCACGCTTTTCATTCCGACTTTCGGAACCCACGTCTCGAACAAGGATGATGGAGGAGTACCTTCAAGTGCATGCTGTGCCACGAATTTGTAACGCCATGATCCATCTCTCCGAATTCGAACTTGTGTACTTCGGGCCAACAACAAAGCAAACCCCGGGATTCCAATGCTATGGCTGTCATTATAGAGCCTGTATATCTCCAGCGCACTGGGCAGACCTTTGGTTGAACACAAAAAGTGTCCTGAGGGTAGACACGGTCCGTAAAGTCGTTTTAAGTAATGACACAAATATGTGAGGTATCTATTTATGCATTCATGCTCATCTATGTGGTGTTTCGATCACTGATCGCCCGATGCGCCAACCACTGGTTCCAAAAGCCACACTCGCATCCGGACCATCTATCGCAGCGTGACCATGACGTATGGAATCTCAACATCCTCCTCATTCTGGTCCTCGGCCGTGATCTCGAAGATGACGTTCTTCTGGTGGTCTGGTACCGCCTTTTTGCTGACGTGTTCGACCAACTTGCTCATCCTGGAATGTGTTAGTGTGCTTCACATGTAGGCGTAGGGAAGTACTTACTTTAGAGGCAGGCGGTCCTTTAACTTTGAAGGAGGGTAGAAGGACGCATACAGTAAGCTCACGCCCGAGCTGATCATCTGTATCGAAAGACCCTTCGATTCGAAATGGGCGACAAACTCTTGCAGTGTGATGTCCTCAACCTCGAATCGATCCCACAGCTTGTCGATAGTGACCTCACCATTCGGTCCAGCGTACGTGCCCTTCGGGCTGGCGATCGGCTCACTGAAGCCAAAGAAAGGCAGTGCTAAATTGATAAAGCCATTCTTGTACTGCTCGATGTCGGTCTTGCCGTCAATGATCTTGTAGAGCTCGAGGTTGACCAGGCCTGTAACGAGCGCCGTGGTGGTGGCAATGGCTGGGATAATCTTGCCGGCAATGAACTTGGTCTTGTGGCGATCTGCTGTCTCGATCTTGTAGTTCTCTGCGCGAAGGTTGCTGGCCGCGGTGATGAAGTCAATGTGGTGGTTGGTGTCATCGTCCTTCTCGAACTCAACAGGCTCGAGCTTGAAGCCAGCAAGAGATTTGGGCGCTGGAAGCTGCTCAATGATGTTGTTTAGATCGTTGTCCTCACCGCCGCCGCCGCCTGCGGAGTTCGGGTCTGGATCGCTGTCGTTGGCTTGAATCTTTACAGTGGGATCCGGCTTGAAGTCGGGAACAATCATGTCGTTCAGGACTTCAATGTAGTGCTCGCGAGTTGCGTTTGGCTTGATGCCGTAGTTGAAAGCATGCAAGTGAGCACCTGCCTCAACATACGTGAAGTGTGTGGGGTTGTTAGGATCAAACTTCAATGGGTCGGGCGCGCGCTTTGGTCCTGACCAGAATTGCTGGCCTGAGCCTGTTGTTGAGTCCTTGGGGAAGTTGTAGAGCAGCTGCGCAATTTGGTGGTTGTAGCTCTTCTCGAACTGGTGCCGGGCCCAGATGATGCAGTCGTCGTATGAAAGTGGCTTCTCTGTGACTAGGAACTCTTTCAATGTATCTAGAGTCTGCTTCTCGTTGCCGGACTGCTTCAACGACGCGCCAAGATAGTCTGGCTGTGTGAGATACAGGTTGACCACCTCTGGGCCCTTGACGAAGAGCGAATCGAATGCTTCGCGCGCCCATGCAATGGTGTGCTCGATTCGATTCGGGAAACTCCTTAGTGTGCACATGGGGAAAGACTTCTCCGGAGGATCTTGTGAAGAGGAATACGACTCGGTGATGAATGGCAGAACAACTTGTGTGTTGCCCTTGGTGCCGAGAGTGCCGCTGTCCAGAAGAGGCTTGCGGAAGAAGACGCATCGACGGTCGACGTATGTACGCGCCTCTACGTTGTCCAGAGCATTTGTAACCCCATCCAGCTCGTTCCAGAACGTCTCGTTGAAGATGTGCTCCGTCTCTGGGCCGACCTTGTCCTGCAGGGTCACGATCTTGCCCTTCAAGTCGGGGTTCATCGCCTGGACTGCCTTTGCAGCCGCATCGCTCTTCAACTTGCCGACGTCTGCGGGCCGGAAGAGGAACTGACGATTGAGGTTGCTCTTCTCGATCTGGTCGTTGTCGGTGACGGTGATCTTGCCCTCCGGACCGACACCCAGACCCATCATAGCCCAGTTCTTCAACATCTCGCAACCGATAGCACCAGCGCCCACAAGGAACTCCTTAATGTTACCAAGCTTCTTCTGGTATTCCTGACCCAGGACTGCGATCTGGCCATCGTAACGCGAGCCAATCGGAGCGCACTGCTCCTCCGAGCGCGTCGTCGAGGACGGCAAGGACTCCAGTGAGTCAAAGTAGAGGAACTGAACGATGGGGTGGAACTTCCCAGACACAGCTTTTAGCACTTCCTGAGCAGCCATGCCACCGAAAAATGCTGCGATCGGGCTGAGATCACCACGCGCTTGGTAGCTCAGCTCCTTGATCAGCTTCTCGTCGAGCTCGACCTTCTCGTCTCCTTGACCTGCAATGTCCTGTGCCAGCTTGAAGATCTCCGCGGCATCAGCCTCGTGGTGCGGTCGCGGTAAATCGCCCTTGTGCAGGTTCGCGAACTGGTGCAGAGCCTGAATACCGACATGCAGCTGTTGCGGCCGATCGAACTTGGCGAAATCGGAGATCAACAGCTCGGGCTTCTTGAGCTGCTTGCTGAAGGGCTCGAAGTCGATGATCTTGGGCATCTTGACTTGGAGGTACTGTCCGCCGCTCTCATACGTGCCCAACCCGGAGACATCGCCTATCGAGAAGGTATACGGGCCCTTGACCTCAATTTTTCGCGGTGCGCAGCCGTTGAGACCTTCCATGCCCTTCACCTCTGTGAATGTGACCCAGTCGCCATCTTCAAGGCCGTGCCGTGTCTCATCCAGAGCTGATACCAGACCTGACTCGTCGATGCCCGCGATGATACCATTTGTAACGTTCTCGCCAGTCGGGTCGCCGATTGTGAAGTTCTTGCCGAAGTCAGTGAAGATGGTGCCGAACAGGCCAAAGGTGTCTGTGATGACGATGTAGATGCCGTTCTCGTGGCAGTAGTCGGCAATTTTGGTTTGGTCATCTAGCGAGGTATCTGTGAGCACCACGACCTGGAACTGCTTGAGCTGGGCCAGGTCTGACGTCAGATCCTTGCCGCTAAACTCTTTTACTGGTGTGTATGGGTTGAGCTCAGAAACTCGCGGAACGGTGACGGATGCGCGCGGCTTGCCAACATCCTCGGGGTGGAGGAAGAACTGTGAAGACAGATCGGCGAGAGCGGCCGGTTTGGGATCAAATAGCGTCAGAGATTTGACTCCAGCCAGAGCAATGTTCTTTGCAATTTCTACACCGAGACCTCGCAGACCGGCGACGAGGACGTTGGACGATCCCATGCGCTTCATGGCCTCGTGGCCAAGGACGTACAGCTGGCGACTGTATAGCGACTCATCGATCTCGCCGCCATCGTTCTTGAGCTGTTCGACAGCTGGGGCAGGGCTGTCGACCTGCATGCTCTCCTTGATGTTGTTAGCCATGATCTCAAATCTAGTGGACGAGAGCGCTGTCGGCGGCGATTTATGGCAGCATAGGAGGCGATATGGTTACAAATGCACTGCCCCACCAGCAGCGACGCGCCGCCGAAACAGAAGCGGGGCTGGACTCACGGCCATGATCTTCTCTTTCTTCTGTGGACCTTCGTCCGTAGCGGAGCGCTTTCTCTTGGAAGCCAACGTGCCGACGGTGCGGTGGCGGGCGGGCGTGCTCGAGGACCGTCTGGGTAATGCTGCTGTTGCGGTGGGCTGGAGGTATTCGCGGAGTTATGCGGGAAATGGAGCACGTGAGAGGAGGTTGGGCTGGTGCTTTTGAGCAAAAGATGTGTGGGCGGGCAGGTTGTGTGTAAAGAGTGTGCAGGAGGCAAGGCAGCAGCGCAGCGGGCTGTTATGTGTGCAGTGGTTGTTTGAGAAGGTACTGGAGCTACCCACCAAAACGCTTGGCGCCAGTGATGCAATCACCAAACTCGCGTCCAGGCAGCGCTCCGAGCTTCCACACCCACCCTGTCGATTCTTCTATTTGCGGGTCTTGTCTACCTTCACCTATTAGGCGTCTTGCGAATCTCATCCAAGAAGTTTTCCGAATCCATCCAGGCTCCTGTCTTCTAAACTTGCTGCCACTGATCACTAACACCGCACCTTGCTTACCACAGCGCCTCATTGCAGCGGCTTTCTCCATGGCATCGGCACAGGCCGAACGACCCTCTGCTGCGGCAAGTCAGGACTCGCCGGACAACACGGTGCTCCACCATACCTTCCCTGATAATGTCGATGAGTTCATGTACTTCCCTTGGCACTTGTTCAGATCGTATAACTCCTTCCGTCTCGCCTCTCCTCTGCTGCTGTCAATGAACGCATGCTCTGGCGGGCGCTCTGATCACTCACGATATGTCTGACGAAGGCGTCGCTGTTGCCAAATGCACACTATACCGAGGGCTAGTTGCAGAACCCCGAAAACAATCGCAGCAACCGCTTCGGTCGATACAGAGGCGTTGCTATATCTAGCTATCGTCGGCTTAACGGTTGCGACTATGATTAGTATTCCCGGTCTCGTCGTCTGGACTTGCACTGGAAGCGGATTGCAAGCCAAAGAACTAGTCAATACACACGATCGAAGCGTTTTCACATCCCATGCCTCGACCCCGAACAGGTGATGGCTGCGCTGAAAGAGAACAAAGCCTCAGCCCGATCTAACAGTCATATGTACAATTCAGAGAATTGTACTTTTGCTTCAAGGCAAGGGCCATTTGCACTATAGTCGAAAGCCTTTGCGTGTCGTTTCGGAGGCTGAGCAACTATTCTTGGAATTGTCCTTCAGCATTGTACTTTTGTAGTCTGCATCTCGATTGGACAGGCATCACACCGATATACGCAGGTGCGCTTGGGCTCGATTTCCTGTCCCGGACGCGAGGTGACCTTTACATTGGCTTCGCCTCGAGGTCGCTCATGGTTGTTTTGTTTGCTGGCCAATCGCGTGCCGGTTGAAACGCCTCAACACAACCGCTGCGCGAAGAGTGCAAGGCTGCGGTGTCGGATCTCGAGCAGCTTAAATATCAGCACTGGCACCCTTCTTTCTGCATGTTAAGCTTCGTCGAACTTGGCCTGCCTTTACTGTAGCCTATCACTTCTCTGGTCCCGCCTTCACCGATGTCATACACATATGCCACGAGCGATTGGCAGATGAACGTCGAGCCTCATCAATACCACCAGGCACATGTACTCGTCCATGTGACTAACTCCAGTGAACGGCGCCTCGAGACCAGCGACTTCAGCTGCGAGGCGACGAAAGGGCGGAGAACGAAGGCCCCGACGCTGCGCGATAGCGATTGGGAGCCTCACAAGCACCGCATTCGCGATCTTCACATCGTCCAGGATAAGCCTCTGAAAGAAGTCAAACAGATAATGCACGAACAATTCAATTTTTCGGCTGAGTAAGTGGCACCTTTTATCGAGGGTCGTGACAGCCCTCGGCGAGACATCGTTGACCGCACGCAGGATCAGGCAATACCGCAGTCGCATTAGTAAATGGAAACTGGACAAGAACATAAAATCGGATGAGATGAAATGCATCGTCAAGAAGCGGCAGCACAGAAAATTCGTAGAGTCGAAGAAACCAGAGCTTATGTTCCGGGTCCGAGGGAACCTGGTTGAGCCAGCAAAGGTACAACGATGGATGGATCGACATGACGTGCCTGAGAGTATGATTTATGCACCTAGTCCGGTCGCCTGTACGTTGACCAAGCCGTCGTTTACAGCTCATTTCCCAGAGACTGACATTCGCTAGCAACGCCGTCGGCGATCAGCTACTATACAACGTCCGCAGTAGCATCGCCAGCTCCAAGTTGGTCGAGCTCAACTTCGACTAGCACCGGCGACTACTTTTTACTGGAGTGGATAAATGATTCAGCATACTCGACCCCAGAGCAAGTTCCTCCTTGCTCGCAATTCGAATCCCAGGCCAGACGTAGTTCTAGCTCCGGATTCACCGGAATAATTCAGAACCACTTTGCTCCCGGAAACTCTATGTCTGGCCGTCCTGTGGCTTCACGAGCAAATTCCGACGAACATGACGCCTTCAGAGCCTTTCGAGAATTCGTTTTTGGGCCGTTCAGGTCTGAAAAACACGGCTTCATTTATCGCAAACTTGAGGCTGAGGATCCCACTCTATTTGTTGCCGTTTCGCGAAGTAAATTAAATCGGTTCGTCGATGAAACTATACGATTCTACGTGTACGGAAGCGGCCTTCCCAACACATTCACTCTGACAGAGTTCTTGGACCGAATGTTTATCCGGAGGCAAGGAGTTCAATACTGCTTGGTACACGATGTAAACCTCGTTCGTGCCCCTGAACTGCCATTGTGCTTCAAACGAGAGTACTGTGCGATGGTCTTAAGTTGATGTGTGGTGAATCTGCGAAGAACTCATCGATACTTCATGTCCGCCCGTACGGTATCTTCATAAAAGCCAATGACCGCTTAACCCAATCAGTCTGATTGAATGGTGGATGCATCCCGTCGTACTCAATTTCGGTATAAATATAGCGAGCTGGGAAGGACCGAGTGGGTCGCTCCTTGGTCTCAAAAGCAACATCTCGCTCATGACAAAATCCAGCTGTACATGTCAGCTTTCTGAAATAGTAGCTCACAATATACAATACATGAAATCATCCTATGCTCTACACCATCACCAACAATATAGATTCTCGCACCTTTCATTGAAGCGCACATGCACGTACATCTCATTCTGCATCACTCTGTTGCCACAAAAGAGCAGCAGACAGCATGATTGACCAGCTGGAGTCGAAGTAGTCTTTTCGCGATAGAGTCCACTTTCCTGAGACATTTGTCAATCTATCAGGATCAGGCACGTCGTATTTGCTGCATGCTATACAATACAGTAAACACTTATATATTACTAGCCAATGTTAAAAGAAAGCCCATAATTAGCTAACTATCTCTTCACCAGACCCAGTCAGTACGGTTCCAACATTTACATCATCTCCCCGTCGCAGGTCTTCCATCATCCCTCGTAATCGTCGTCGTGACAATAATATCCTTCCTCACCTGCCCACTTCCTAGCCCTCTTTCTACACCTCCTCCGCTCCCGCTCGTCCCACCAACCCTACTCCCCCTCATCCCCACCATCTCCACATCACTATCCTGGCTATTCTGTGGCCTCACATTCCTCACTTCCCTCGTCCTTCCCTCTCTATGCTCGTCCCTCGCATACTCGCTTCGCACACTACTCGCGCCGGGCAACGCGCTCCTCAGCTGATTCAAGATGGTGAATTCCGTCCGCAACTTGACCGCATATACCGCGACCTTGTAGAAGCCTTGTAGAAAGAAGAAGCCCGCGTAGCACAGCCCGATTAAGCTGCAGTCCAGCACGATGATGAAGACGTTGACGTAGATGAGGTGACGCAGTGCGCGCCGCGTGACTTTGCGATCGGACCCGAGGAGCGTCATGTTCTTGAGGTGTGAGGATGTGGAGCGGATGTACAGGAGCGATATAAGTGTTTCTTGGAGGAAGAAGGCGGCGAGTTGGATTCTGTCCCATATGAGATTTGCGGAGCCGAGACGGGCGACCATGTTGGGATGTCGCTGAGGTGAGTTAATATGCGATGTAACCGGCCCGGTTGAAGTGAGTACACTGGGGGGGGGGGGGGGGGGGGGGGGGGGGCTTACGGCTACGAGACCGAGGACTACGGTGGTCAGGCCAAATATGACACCAGTGGAGATGATCATGTAGAGTACATATCGCCCGATCCAAGCGTCTTTGAGGACGAGATTGAGGCGCGAATACAGGACCACGGACTGCGAGACAACGTATGTGCACCATGTGAGGTGGATGACGACAGTCGCGCCATAGTTCTTCCAGATCTCGAAGTTGGCAAGCAGGATGGATAGAGAGTGAATGATGATGCCCCAGGAGCAGAGTAGGCAGGACCAGAAGTATAGACTCCGGCGGGTGCAGCGGATAACAAGACGGACGTTGAGCTCGGCGCAGAGATACCACGCGATGCCCACAAAGGCAGCTGCGGTCATCGCCGTTGGGAGGCCAGTAACGGCCACTGTCGGGACGTTATTGATGGGCGTCGTTGCGGCCATGGCGAACATGTTTGAAGGTGTGCAGTCAAGTAGGCACGCCTTCGAGGGCATTACCAGATTCAAATCCTACCCCGAGTAGCTGGTCATCAAGATAACAATCAGGGCCTTCAGGGTGGTCCGCGCATGTGACTAGCACTCTTGTTTGACAACCCTGGACATCGGAGGCGAGTTGGGTGTGGATCCTGGCGTGGTGTTGCAGATTACTCTCTGCTTGACCTGACCCAACCAATGAGACATATCTATTATTGTCAAATCTAGGCATAAAGCACACGAGCGAAGCAGCCTCGCTGATGATGATTCGGTGGGCGAAGAGGCGCAGGGGATATGCGGTATTAGTTTAGCGAGTGACATACCGAACCATGCACAACACGGTTTGACATATGTACGAGGCTTGCGCCCTCGCCAGCGGCAGTCGTAATGCCGTTACCTTTGTCCAGAATCATTCCGCTTCCCGTTCGTTATCAGCTGCGTTGTCCCACGTGGCGCTGTACTGCGGTCTCATTTTGGTGTTCAGGTCCCGAAGCGAAGCATGTGCGTCAACCTTCTCGAATGTTCAAGTCTCCTAGCGCACATTCCTGGAAAGGCATTTTCGTGTGCATCGATAAGCGATATGTACGCTACTTTGACTGTTCTATGATGCAGCGTGTAAGAAGATGAGGACGTGCTTCGCGATCAAGCCCGTCTGCACTAAACTAGCGTACCTGCCATGTTGGTTCAGCTGCCACTTCCCAAAGTTGCATCAGTACACATGAGGGTCAGATAGATCAGAGGCAGGACGGAAATTGAAGCTTTCCATTTTGCTCAGTCTGTTCAGACGTTTAGCGCCTGTCAGCCACTGTAATATAGCGTCTGACAGTCAGACAGTGCAAAGCCATGCTGTACGACCGTGAAGCTCAATACCATTCCATAGGCCCGTCTTATCTCACTTCAACGCGCTAGGTCCATCCTTCCTGCTCAGAATCTTCTTCGGGCCCCAAGTACCAGCTCGACCACCAGTCTCCATGCCCTTCTTTGGGCTCTTGCCAGGACTGCCTTCATTCTCCTTCTTGTCTTTGGCGGCGAAGGTCTTCAAGACGGGAGGTGCAGATGCTGGCATCGTTGGAAAACCATTACCAGATCCGGTGCCAGCACCCTTTTTGCCCTTCTGCTTCTTGCCACTGCCAGTCTCGATCCACAAACCACCCTCCTTCTTTGCACGCTCGTGCTCCATCTGCACCATCGCCTTCTGCTTAGCATCCTCCTCACGCTCCCTCGCTGCCTTCTCGCGAGCCGCACGCCGGATGCGTTCTTCCTTGGCGCGCTGCTCGGCGGCTAGTTTCTCTCGTATGGCGACCTCGCGGGCTTCTTGTGCTTTCACGACGGCTTCTTGCTGGGCGCGGGCATTGGCTTCGGCTTCGGCGTGAGCTTCACCCTTAATGCAAAGCCAGCACGGGAAGTGGCTCCTGCGAGGCTTGTCGTCTTCGCCTATGTCGGAACAGATAGTGTTGCTGAAGTAGCCCGGTTTGCACATCTCGACGTAAGGGCGGTCGCTGAGGTGCCCACATGTATGCATCTTTTTCCAGTAGAGGCACATCTTGTTGCTGCAAGAAATGAGCACAGTAGCTGGACACAAATGCAGTTGATACAACTTACATGGTGAGTGTGCCTGTCAGCACAGTAGAAGAAGCGTGTCGCAACCTTGGTCAAGGTAGAGTGAGTGAAGCTTGTAGTGACTCAAGTGAAGGCGGCGTTTGTTGTCGATCGAAGACAACCAGGGCAGGCGCGTTGCCATGCAGTACAGACTGCGAGTTAATGAGGCAGGCGCAGTAAAACAGACCGCAGTGACGCGCCCACTCTCAGCACCCAGGGAATAGTTTGAAGGTGAGACACAGAGGACTAAAGAGAAGTCAAGACTTCTAGCTTGATTAATGTGATCTTGTAGTGGGTATATCCTTCCTTGCCAATCAGTGCCCCAGGGTATCCAGACACGCCAATCGCCTAAGCACCAGGACCTTGTAAAACGAACGAGCACTACAGTCACGCCGCACGGCGCTGTCTCCGGATCTCCGGGCGGGCTTCACGGTGCTCGACTTCGGCGATGCGAGTGCCGCCAATCTCCTTGAACTTGCTGACCAGAGTGTCTGTCTGATCGAGTTCTTCTACATCGTCGCCACCTCCTATGCTCTTGCCTACGAGGAGGATGTTCGGCACAGTCCTTCTGCCCGTCATGTGGGCCAGGAGAGCCTGCAGTTTTGGGCCGAGTGGGTTCGTGTCTAGTTCAACGACGTATGGCTCTGGAGTTATGCGGTACTTTTCCAGTAGGATATGCTTCGCTTTCTTGGAGTACGGACAATACGTCTTGGAGAAAATGATGACTTCGAGAGTTAGCTGTAGTCATTACAGGCAAGAGACATAACATACCTGGGCTTTTCCGGAGAATTGCATTCATCTCCATCTCGACTTCGTGGTCCTCGATAGTCTCGTCCTTCTGCATAGCTGCTTGGTCCCGCGATCGACCGCCCTGGGCAGCCACGCCGGGCACCTTCTTCTCGCTGTCCGAATCGATCTCTACTCGTCCTGCAACGCCCTTCTTGAGTGGCCCCTCCACAGCCACCTTGACCGATGTATATTTATCGTCCGCAGCCTTTTTCGCTTGCTCCTCGGCCGCCCTTAGCCGCGCCTGCACGCTTTCTGCATCGCGCTGCTTGGCCGCCTCCTCGTGCTCCCGCTCCTGCAGCGCTTGCTGTGTCTTTGTGTAGAAGTCGGATGTATGTGTTTGGTGAGCGGCCCGTGACATGTACACTAGGACTATGATGGTGACGAGAACGAGCACCCCGAACAGCTTCACTCGCCGCTGTGACGGCATCGTGGCGGATCTGAATGTGTGGTGCGACGGGTCACCGAAGAAGTGTGAAAACTGCGCAGTGCACGGCGACAGCTTCCTGATATATAGATAAAGACGGGGATGTCAGAAAGTGTACTATGTCATCAGAACCAATGGCGCGCTGTGGACAAGGTCGTTTCTCCGGCACGAATATCGCAGTTGAGTAAATGTTGGGTGGGCAGCAAGAGCTTGCGACAGGTAGATTACGGCGCGAGGTGGGTGCAGCAAAGATCGATAGCGTGTCGCGTGCTTCACTGTAGGCAAGGAAGAAGAGCTTCAGTGGTAGAATTGACAGAGGCAGTGCAGGGCGCCGTGAATGTGAATCCAAGTCGCGATGGATGCTGCGAGGGAATGCCCTTGGCCTTGGCGGTGATGCCGCGAGTGCCGCTTTCCGGGGAAAGACATGCCCCTGTCAGCAGACCTTACAGAGGGCCAGGATCCTCCCGCCAGTCCATCTAATTTGCACCTAACTGCTCGCCGCCCCTGCCTAGCAACGCCTTCGAAATGAGCAGGCGCTCACGTGCTGGGTACCTTCTTTGCTCCAATCCCGCGCTGGTGACATTTTCTCGTCCAGCATCGCTCAGGCTAAGAGATTTTCATTTGTTCTTCGTGCTGGGAGCCTGTCCTGCGCCGCATCGACGCACCGCCACTTTCCCCTGACTGTGAATCCTTCGTGATAAGCATCGCGGCTCAGAATGTCCAAGGGATCTGATTACCAACATGTGCCGCTGTGGCTGGCGCCCCTGCCACATTAAGCTATTGACAGTACCGATGGGGACACGGCCTCATTCCTCGTGATCACGCGTTCTGGACGAGCGTGCCAGGACCTCGGCACCATGCATCATCGTTGACAGGTCAGAGCAGTAGCCCTACGTGACTCCGACTTTCGCCCTATCCAAGCAGCGACCGGTGTTGCCTCGACGAACATCGGGCGCTGTCTCCACTGCGATGCGGGTAGAGTGCCGGATCTGGACTGCTGCGTTGGTGCGAGCAGTCCTCGTGCTGGACTTGCCCCATCGTCCCCTCACCTTCCCCGCACACAAGACTCCACCACCGGTCGCGCTACTTAGTCGAGGCTAGGGCTACCGTAACCTTCTTCGCTAACTCTTCCGCACTACTCTTCACGTCCCAAAGTGGTAATACTGCATAGTTGTTTATATTAGAGCTTGGGCAAGAGGCAGAGGAAGCTTTGGAGTTTTCATCATCCTCAAGACGCCTTCAGAAAAGACATTGCACAAGCACCTCTTCACAATTCATTCCTCCAAGTCTCAGTATGACTTCACGTCTGTCATCGACGCCCATCTCGATTGTCCCATCTGCCTCTGAGCTAGGCAACGGAGCTCTTGATCAACGCAATCTTGAGATCGCCATCCGCGCACTCTCTCGTGATGGTCTTGTTGTCATCGAGAACATGGTGGACCATGACACACTTGATCACCTAAATGTCAAGATGGTCAAGGATGCTTACGAATTGCAGTCGAGGAAGGACAGTCCTTTCAACTACAATCGAGGGAACATCCAACAAGATCCTCCAATGACAAAGGAATGGTTCAGTGAATCCATCTACACAAGTAAGCTGGGAACCTGCAATCGTCTCTCGCCGTGCTACGTGAGCCTCTGACCTCTATTAGACCGTATTGTTACCCAAGTGACTTCGACTGCTCTGGGCCCATTGCCCTCATTGCGTTTCGTATCAGGCAATACTGCGCTGCCGCCCACTGAATCCTCGCCTCCGGCGTCTCAGCCAACACACAATGATGCAGACTTTGATCATCCATCAATCCCGTTTGCCATGGTCGTCAATGTTCCCTTGGTGACTATGACTCCCGAGAACGGCTCGACCGAGGTCTGGCTTGGAACCCACAACGGAACAACTATTGCCGACCAGGAAGGTGAGCATGGCGACCGCGCAAGTGGAAGGATCAAGAAGCATCTTCTCGAAGATCGACGAAGCATCCGGCCACCGTCACAGCCGTCAGTGAAAAAAGGCAGCATAATAATCCGTGATTTGCGCTTGTGGCATGGCGGTAAGCCGAACCTAGGAAACGAGCCTCGCGTCATGCTTGCATTGAGTAAGTTACACTCCAGGTCAGAGACTATCATCTAATGAGTTCCAGTTCACTTTGCACCTTGGTATCGCAACCAGATGATAGTGGAATTCGACCAGGAGCTTCAAGAGCAACTAACACCCGACAAGACTGGACTGCAAGTCGCTGCATCATTTGTGCCCACGAATCAGTTGCTAAGGGACTACCTAAACCGTCCTTATGGAAATGCGTACGACTTCGATCAGCTTCACAAAGTTGATGGCATTTTCTAGTCTGCCAATTTTGTACGCAACCACTTCCGTACACACATGTAACAAAGAATCAATCGCTACTCGTGCCCTCAGCCACTCACGTCATTGTCACCAGACCGTTCCTTTTCTCCACATTGTTGTTACGATCACCCCAGATATTGCAAAGTAGGAGCGCCCGCTCCGACACTCTGGAACCCGGCGCATTCCTCTTTGCGTCTTGCTAGAGTATGGCGCTCACCGCTGAAACGACGCGGAGAATGTGTCAGCGCCAGTTACGAGCGATCCCCATGCACAATTTCTCGATTTTCTCCAGTTCATTGGTACGTGGCTTACGCATCCGGCTCAGTAAGCCGCATCGCGCCCGTCAGCAAATGGGATTCGCTTGAGGGCTTGGCTACTGACCAACAGGCTTGAACATCAGCATGCCCCGCCCACAACGTCTTGCTCTTCTCGATCATAGCTCTTTCGATGTTGACTTCGTCGTTTCGCGGCCCTGCTTCTAGTGCATATCGACCGAGTCGAGCGAAGTTTCGACCAACGCCCGGAAGTCGGCACATCTGACCATGTACGCGGTACCTGACTTTGTCGAGTTTCACGCTACCATCGCACAACCCATCGTCAACATCGATCCAGGCGATGCAACCAGCGGGTACAAGACAGCAATCGCTGTCGAATGCCCTTTGATCGTCTTGGCTTTGGGAACTGTTATTGCGAGGGTGTATTCCAGGTTAGCCATTAAACGCAAGTTGGCCGCAGATGATATCCTCATCATTCTGGGAACGGTACGATCGAAGCCAGGCGAATGTTACAAGATGGTAGACAGTCGACGCTAACACCCACTAGGCTGCTGCTCTCGCGCGCACCATTATTTCTTGCATGAGCGCAGACGACAACTGGGGCTATGACCGGAAAGGGTGAGCATCTTTTTGGTGGTGGAGTCTGCATGTTGCTAAGCGGAATGATGTAGCCCAGATCGAGCGACCGAGGTGCCATACTATCAGGTAAGTATTCTACAGGTGGCAAGCGACCACTTTGACTGACCTGTTCAGCACATTTTCGAGCGACGGATAGCATACCTTCTTGCAGTGACGTTTACTCGCTTCTCTGTGTTGGCTTGTAAGATGATTCCAACGCTCAAGAATCTCAACTCTTGATCTAATTTTTATCGATTGTAGACTATCTCCGAATCTTTCCGCCTGGTATGGTCTCGCTTCGACGTTTTAGCTACATTCTCATCGCCCTCGCTGCTCTTCACTTCATCGAAGTGTTCATTGTTCTTATCGTCTACTGCAAAGATATCGGAACGCTTTGGTCAAAGAACTGGCTCGATTTTTCCGGCTCCCAATGCTTCAGCTCCTCGGTATACAGCTACTCCGCAGCGATCGGCGACAGCGTCATCGACAGCATGATCTTCGCACTCCCTATTCCGTACGTTTGGCGATTGTCTAAACTGAGAGCACGTCAACGAACAGGACTTGTGCTCATCTTCGGCCTTGGTTTCGTTGTATGTGTTGTCGCGCTCCTGCAGATCCCGTTCATCAAGAAGCGAGAAGGAAGCACAACCTATTTCGGCACCACGGTGAACATCCTCGTCGCGATACAAATCTCGTTCGCCATAATTGCGGCATCGCTTCCCGATCTACGCGCATTGATCGCCCGGAACTTTCCAAAATTCTCACCACTCCACCATCGGAGTTTGGTGACTGGGGAGCGAGGCAGCGGAGGCCGTGCCCGGCCATTCGACCCAGAGCGTACATCGCCAAGTGAAGAGACGGGAGAAGGTCCGAGAGCGGCATTTGAGGGGAAAAGAGTGTTTAGGAAACCGGACTGGCTGAGAAATAGTATACCAGCGAGTTTGATGTCGACGAGAATCACGCAAAATGAAATCACGAGGATGAGCCGAGGAGGCTCGGAGGAAAATGTTCCGCCGCTACCGAAGGTGCCGGAGAAGGCGGCTGGCTGAGACAGAGACGGTGGTCAAGCACTATTGCTAAAAGTAACTTCAACGATACGTCGTTGACCCCAATGCTTAGGCTTATATGTTCAGGTCACAAGATATCGCGCTATTCATAACACATGATCCCAACAACACTGGCAAGCGATATTGGTGAACTCAACGTTCTAAGCATGCGTCCTCTCGATATGAGACGCAGTTGACCTACACTACCGAACAATTACAACGGACCGACACAACGCTGAATCCCATCGACCTTACATCTACGTCTCTCCATCCTATCCGTCCAATCCATACTCCTTCACCACCTTCTCGGCAATCTTCTTCCCGACAAGATACGCCGTGGCCTGTGTATGATTGTTCGTCGTCAACGGCGCAACGCTCATATCCGCCACTCTCAATCCTTGCACACCAAACACACGTCCCGCGCTATCCACACACGCACCTTCATCGCCTTTCTTGCCCATCTTCACCGTACCGCAAGCATGCCAGACGGTGCCTGCATTGTCTTTGGCAAACGCATCCACATCCGCATCCGAGAGCGATGCCGGACCACACAACGTCTTCCTGATCGACGGCGCGATGCGCGGATTCGTAGTAAATTTAGTCCATGTCTCTTGGATCGCGCGCCGAAATGCGAGCCGATCGTACGGATGCGTCAGGTAATTCAACTTGATCACCGGCTTGTCCTTTGGATCTTTGCTCCTCAGCGTAACGGATCCTTGACTCTGCGGATTCATCAGAAACGCAATAAACGTCATGTAACTGCTGTCCTCGGCCAGCTGCGACCCCGGCGGCCACAGGAGGCAATTGTTGATGAATTCGTACGTGGGGACTGTGGGCTTGCGCAGATAGTTCTGGAAGTCTGGTGCTAGGGCGCGGAATTCAGGCGTGTTTTCGAGATCGGGGAGTTTGAGGAACCCGCCCCATAGAACGGATTGTTGAAGTGCAAAAGCGCCAGTTTGGTCCTTTTCCCATAGTTCCTCGGCTTCGGCGACGAGTTGCGGATTTGATTCGAATTTGTAGCGGTCGTTGACGGCGCCGTCGACTTCGACGCTCATGAAGGCGAGGACGTGGTCTTGTAGATGTTGCCCGATGCCTGGCAGGTCCTGTTTGACTGGGATGGAAAGGGTGGATAGATCAGATGCCGGACCGATACCATTGAGGAGAAGGAGTTTGGGCGTGTCAATTGCACCAGCTGTGAGGATGACCTCGTTTTTACATGATGCTGTAAGATCAAATTAGCATCGTCGTCCCTCCATCATCAGAATGAGAACAGAACTTACCTTCCCTCCCGTCCGCCAAACTCACACCAATAACTCGATCCCCGTCAAAAACCAACTTCTCCACCACCGCATCCGTCCAAATTTCCAGATTGCGTGGCGCATCAGACAAGAATGCACCTGCACTCGTACTCCTCCCCTTCTTACTATAACTATACGGAAACACGCTCACACCCACGGGATCCCCCGAATTCGGATCCAGATTAATCTTCTCGCCCTCCGCAGCAACCGCCTCCATCTGCGGCACCACGCCCTTCTCCAACACACTCGGCAAGCCAACTTTCAACTTCCCGCTCGTCCCGTGCGTCGATTCACGCGGGTCAGCAAGATGGCGATACTCGCTACTCCCCGCAAAATCATACGTTTCAATCTCATGATACGACTGCTTCACACTTTCCCAACCCCATTCTTCATCGCCAACAAGCTCGCCCCAGCGATTCCAATCTTCTTTGCTCCCGTACAAATACACGCCGAAGTTCAGGATACTGGACCCGCCGAGGCCTTTGCCGCGCGTGTACGTGATTTGCCGACCGTTTAGTGCGGGTTCCGGCTCGGAAACGTGCCCATGGTCCAGATCGGGGCGCAGCGCGCTGGGCATGTACCGGTGGAAAGGCGCGGTGAGGTATGTCCCGCTGGGCGTGCCGCCTGCTTCGAGAAGGAGAATGGAGGGGGATGATGGGGATGTGGAGAGGGCGTGGGCGATCAGGCAGCCGGATGTGCCGCCTGTGGAGGGTTAGAAGGGGGTGATCTAGACAGAATGGAAATGAAGAAATGTACCGCCCACGATGATAAAATCGTATGTTTTACCCATGATGGATATATATTTTCCACGCGGTTGATCAAATGCACTCGATACGAAAAGGTTCTAAACGCAGTAACAAGAATTGCTCGCTTTTCTTTCTATCCCTTGCGTTCGTTTCGTTGTATATGCAGTAGCAGCAAAGCGCGAGAAATCTATACTACCCATCTCAAACTCAGGGGCCAGACCATCCTAACTTATATACTCACTCCATACCTAGCCCACAGCCCAGCCCAGCTACCACCCTACCCTCTCCGCAATCCCAAATCCTCCTGCAGCAGGGCTGCATGTCCCTTTTTCCGCAACCGACGGCTACCCAATTCAGCGTCGTGAGGCATCAGCCGCACCAATTCCAACACCCGTTGCAGCGCCCATTGGCCAGGCAGTCAGCGTCGCCGCTGACGACGCATCAGCATCCGACCCGACTCGCAGCTCCGGGGTGATGTGCACCCCTCACTGCGGGAGCGCTAGGCTAGCGGGGTCGCGTTAGTGCCGTGTGTAGAGCTACGCTTGGGGCGATCATCATGAGCGCCGAGGCTGAGCGGTATCTAGATAGTGATGGTTCAGGGAAGTGGGCAGGTGAGTAAGCTGGCGTGCATTTGCGTTGCTTTACCGTGGTGGCTTGGTATTTGAGTTTTCGATGAGAGTGGGTGGTAGGGCTGAGTGCGTGAGCATAGGCAGACAGGGCATGGATGTGCTTACTCACCTTCTCTTGTAATTCTTGGTATACATTAACCCGACGGAAAAATACACGAGCTACAAAATGAATGTCTGGATGCTCTGACCGGTACTCATTGCTCAGAATAGCAAATCAAGTAAAGTAAGACAGGGGAATTGATTTGCATTTCCATCACACAGTCAATCGTACGATCTTCTACCGGTAACCTATCTGCCAAAGTCATGTGTACCTTCTTGGCAGATCATCCACAACACTCTTACCCCTACTAAACCAAATTTCCAACGCTACTGCTGCAGCCGCTCAGCTCAAACAATAATCTAGCAGGAGTGACTTCCTCACTCCGACTCCGACTCCTCCGTCGTACCACTGATGCAAGCATGCAACCGATCAAAGTTCCTCCTGCCTGTAGCATCAGCATCAGCATACCAATTCAGACTTGTTCAGATGCTGGCTTCATCGTCTGAAGTGACCGGTTGCTGATGTAACACTCTTGGCCGACGGCATTTGCTGCTCAGGTAATAGAGTTAGGGTTTCTTGGCGGAAAGAGAATGTGTGCTTGCTGCATCATCGTCTTGCATGCGTGTGGGCGTGTGGGGTTGTATAAGACGATGGTACATTCATCGGTCCGTTCTGCATGTAGAAAGTTGCCATTTCTAGTCAGCCAGGTAAGTAAGGGTCACGTTTCGATTCCAAATGTTGATTCCAACAATCACGCCCAAGTCAAAAATACAAGCAATTCAAAGTCCAACTTCATAATATTCACACCCTGTCTCATTCTCTCCTGCGGCTACATATGTTCATGCGCCCAAAACGCATATCTCATGTTTCATTCCTCATTAACTCAATTCTGCAGTCTTTCGTTTTCCTTCGCCGGTACGAAAAGACGCCAAATGCTTGCAGCAAGACCCGCGGAATCACTCACGCGGGGTTTGCAAATGCTCAATAACAAAACCCACCCATGCAAGAAACTGAAGACGCTGCAAAACTTAAAAACAGGGGAAGCGAAGACTTTGTACAGTTTGGAAAGGTCATGCGTGGAGAGGCGTCATCATCGTCTTGACGAGTGTCGTGTGTTGCGTGTCCGACGGTCTGATGAGCTTGCGCTGCCTGGGTGGTTGTTAGTATAATTACTCTAAAAGGAGTTTGGTTGAGTAGACTTACTTGAACTTGTGTAGTCGCTGTAGTAATAGCTCGACCCGCTGACTGTCGTGCTCTTGTCGTCATGTCTCTTGTCGTGCTTCTTCTTCAAGCCGAGCATGAGCGCCAGACCACCCAGCGCGGCGGCAACACCCACGCCTTTTCCAATGCCGCTCTTCTTCTCTGAGCCAGGTCTTGATGGTCGCGATGGGCGACCCTGGCCGTACCAGCGACCGCCTCCTGCTGCTGCGCCGCCCGAGCTGTGGTGGTGCTCCTCGACGTACGTCTCCTCGTGCGTGTGCTTGTTCTTCTTGCCGATGCCGAAGATGGCGAGGATGGTGTCGAAGAGCGCACGCGCACAGCAGAACAGACAGAGCAGGAGGAGCAGCAATATGCCCAGGATGACACCAATGACGATACCGGCAATGGCGCCGCCTGAGAGACCGCCGCCGCCGCTCTCGACGGGCACTGGCGCGCCGTTGACGCCGGTCGGGATGGGTGTCTGGAAGGGTGCGGTCCGCGTGGGGCTTCCGGTGAAGGTAACTATTACAAGGCCTGAGTTGGTGGGTCTTAGAGGTGCGGATGGAGCAAGCGTACCTGGGACGGTGGGAAGGATGCCGCCGGAGCTGCCGCCGCCGTACATGACACACTGTTGGTTCACGTTGCAGTAGAAGCCGCCGTCGCAGCATGTGTTGCCGCAGGGCGATCGGACGCCGGTGCAGGTCGCAGTCGTGGCAGCGGCGCCGCCGACGTACGAGCTGAAGACGGACGTGTATGTGACGAGCCCGACCGTCTCAACGTAGGTCGTGGTGAAGTACTGCCAGCCGCCGTTGCCGCCAGAACATTGCGCTTGGTTGTTGGCGTCTGTGATGCATTGCTGGCCGGCCGCGCAGCACAACTGTCCGTAGTAGCCGCACGACGTCTGGCCAGCGGCGCACGTCAGGCGCTTCTCCAGCTGTGGCGCATTGTGCGCTTGTCGGAACTCTTCAATGTGTGCTGGATATGGCTTTGCGATGGCAGCGGGGAGATAGGCGATTGCGAGCAGCCCGAGCATGGCCGCTGGGGCGTTGAATAGGCGCATCATGAGGCCGGTTGGAAAGGCCAATGCGGCCTGGAGAGGCAGAAATGCCGTGCAAAAAAAAAGACGCTGCGAAGCGCTTTTGTCGTTGTCTTGCTCAGAGCGGTGAAGATGAGCCTGAGGTGTGGAGCGCACGAGGGCCTTCGATTGGGTGCGGGGTCGATTGTAGACTAGCCGTCTAGCTGCAGCTCTACCTCGTGGTTGCGGAATGTGCGATAACCTCAAAGTCAAACCTCAAAGTCAGCGATTGAAAAATGTTCGGAATGTGGATTGGGAGTTGTGCAGGTGCAGAAGCGTGCTGCGTGGTGGTGCAGAGGAAATAGGTGCACTTAGATTTGGGTGGTTGGCAGATGTGGCTGGGAGAGGTTGGGGAGCTGCCCAAAGTCGCTCCGGTCCGGATGCGCTTGCTCGGGATGATGAATCTGAAACTTTTCAATAGCAGCTTCCTGGTTAACGATGCGATGTCTGGTTTGACGTGTGGTGCGAACGATTGTGTGTGCGTGGACAGCCGCTGCGAGCTGCGTGTTCCCGCTCCATGACGATGTTCCGGTGGCCCAAACACATCCGGGCGTTGACCCAGCGACCAACGCCAGGATTCGTATTGCGAGACCAAGTTCGCACCGGCCACGGCGCAACTCTCTACTTCCTGCGAAACTCCCTGCGACATACTTGGCTTGCTGCGCCACTGCGCATATATTGTTGCGTGCGCCGTAATGCAATCAAGGCTATGAAGTGGCGGAACTTTGCCTCGTGCGCCTGCTCAAGTTCGACTTAACCACACCACGAAGCATCCTCACTACATCTGCACTTAGACTCACACATCCTCTAGCCATTCGAGCGAAACTAACATTATACAACTACCACCTTTCACTCCAGAAGCCCATCAACATCCACCCGCACACCCACACACCGCCCCGCCGTCGCAGACACCGATGCCACCATCGCAGCATTCTGAACCCCCCGACCACCACTAGTCACCTTCTCAACCCTGTTCACAACCCTCGCTCGCCACTTCCTGTCCCCCATCCCCTCAACCTTATCTAACTCCTTCTCCACCCTCAAATACACCCCAACCCCAGTCCTCTCGGCCCGCACAACCGTTCCACATCGTCGATTTTAACATTTAACTTCCACGGCTCTAGTTTCACCCGCTTGATATCCCTTCTGATCATGCATTCGTAGCTTCTTCATACCTATCACCTTCCGTACACGCTTATCCGTACTCTGCATATGTGGACATACATTTAAAAGTCTCTCTGCAAGTGTTGCCGTAATCTGCGGTTTCTCGATGTCGTAGTCCGCCGAGCACTTGATCAGTCGGATCGAGCGGATCACAAGCAACTGCCCGTCGCGATGTATGAGTGCCGGACTGACGTTTTCGCCGTCCCAGGGGTGGTTATGGCATAAGGTGAATGGTTGCGCGGAAGGTGAGGCGTGGAAGCGGTTGACTTGGTCGCTGGCGAGGGCGCGGCAGGGGCAGATTTTGAAGAGGCTGGCGTACGAGTTTTGGGTTGGGGAGATTGGAGTGGAGGCGGTTGTGTAATTGTGGTGTTACTTTGGAGGGGCTGAGGATTGCTTTGAGGAGGGATTTGGGGTTCCTGGTGTGTTTATTCACGGTGAAGCAAGACGGTTCAGATGTTATGCGCATCGACGCCGCTTGAGGTTTTTGACGTACCCGAAGGCTTGGGAATACTTGATGGCGGGTCTGATAGTTGCGTAGGGTTGTCTGGTCGAAGGAAAGCATTGCAGTAACTCTTGCGAAGGAAGGTATCTAGTAGATTGAGATGGCTGCCTTCAGTAACCCTTAATACCCTACAAGCATGCAGACGCGCACGATTGCGTGAGTCTTATCATAGTTCGCCATATGCAATCCTGCCAATATTGCTGTTGCGGAGCGGCGCTGTTGTCGTACCATGGTCCACCTAGCCTGAGAGCAATAGGCATAAAGAAACACGGGCTCAAAGTTTGAAAGAGACTAAGCTCTCAGGCAGCATCGCGGGGTACACGTGTTACTGCACCTTAGTAGGTCCGGTGAATGGAGTGCGGGAGAAACAGGAGTGGCACAAGATGTCATTATCGCGACGACGATTACTAGGGACGAGGGAAGGCTGGAGCGAGGGTCAAAGGCAGCGAATTTTATGATCCGAACATTGATATGACTGGATATTCACAAGTCTTTTATTACATACACGAATGGTGAATGGATTCAAAGCTTACTCAGCTGCTGGCGTTTCTGATGTTTGTCGCTACAGTGCGAAGTTTCAATGGCACAGGTTTCCGCCGATGAAACTCATTCCCGATTCTAGATACCTTCGTATGGTACCGGAGTTTGCTTTCAGAGTTGTCGAGTCATTGAAGGTATTCACGGCGAGACATCTAAAGGGAAGGGATGTTCATCCAGCGAAAGTAGGGCCAGGATGTACAGGACGCTGGAATTAGCATGCCCTGGGTCATTCCCTCTGTTCATGGTGCTGCATGCTCTTGTAGTATGTTTCGTCTGCCTCTGGATGTTCTTAAGGTAGTGAATAACGTGTTTTATAAGCGAGCGGCGCGTACAACCGAGCGGCGCACCCCACCAGCTTTGATCACCTCTCTCATCTCAACAGACAATGGTTCAACGCAACGTTACTCAAATACTCCCAAATGAAGCCAATATTCAGCTTGCTATCTCAGCTATCTCAGCTAACCAACTGCAAGGCAATCGATCTGCTGCAGCAGTCTACAACGTAGCTGAAACAACACTCCGCCGCCGACGCGCTGGTATTGCTTCTCGACGCGATTGCCAGCCCAACTCAAAGAAGCTCACCCAGCTAGAGGAGGAGGTGATTGTCAGACATATACTCGACCTTGATCGACGTGGATTCGCGCCCACGTACGCAGCTGTACGTGATATGGCTGATAAGCTGCTGGCTGCGCGCTCTGCTAGTCACGTTGGCGTCCACTGGGCGCGCAACTTTGTCAGGCGTACAGACAGTCTTACGACGCGTTTCAATCGAGCGTACGATAGGCAGAGAGCTCTGTGTGAAGATCCTATCCTTATACAACGCTGGTTTGAGCTTGTAGAGGAGACAAAAGCCAAGTGGGGTATCTGCGATGAGGACGTCTATAACTTTGACGAGGCTGGCTTTATGATGGGCAAGATCACGACTCAGCTTGTCGTGACTAGGTCAGAGAGGAGAGGCCGGCCAAAGGCTATTCAGCCTGGCAATCGTGAGTGGGTGACGGTGATCGCTGCAATCAACGCTGCTGGCTGGACAGTCCCACCCTTTCTCATCTTTGCTGGCCAGTATCACCTGTCTGCCTGGTACGAAGAGGCAGCTATCCCACGCGACTGGGTGATCGCAGTTAGCGACAACGGCTGGACAAACAACGACCTTGGAGTTGCGTGGTTAAAGCACTTCAACGCTTACACGAAGACTCGTGTTGTAGGTGCGCGTCGCCTGCTTGTCCTTGATGGCCATGAGAGTCACCACTCTCTTGAATTTCAAGAGCTCTGCAAGGAGAACAATATCTATACGCTCTGCATGCCACCTCACTCATCTCATCTGCTGCAGCCTCTTGATGTTGGCTGCTTCTCGCCGTTAAAGCGCGCGTACAGCCGCGAGGTTGAGGCTCTTATCCGACACCACATCAACCACATTACGAAGCTTGAGTTTCTGCCAGCTTTCAAGGCAGCCTTTGACCGCGCGTTCACGACAGCTAATATCTGCTCAGCCTTTCGAGGCGCAGGCCTTGTACCTCTTCAGCCAGACGCTGTCTTGTCAAAGCTGGACGTACAGCTGCGTACACCTACACCTGCTGCTCTGCCAGAGGCTGTCTGGCAGGCTCGTACGCCGAGTAACGCGCGTGAGCTTGAGGCTCAATCAACGCTGATTCGCGAGCGCGTACGCCAACACAAGAGCTCTTCGCCTGCGTCAATTATTGAGGCAATCAATCAGCTTAAGAAGGGCGCTGAAGTGATGATCCTGTCAGCTGAGCTGATGCGCGAGAGGATCACCAGCCTTGAAAAGGCTAACGAGGCAGCATCAAAGCGAAAGCAGCGCAAGAAAAAGCGTGTACAGAAGCAGGGAGTCTTAACAAAGGGAGCTGGCGAGGATATACTTACCCAACGTGAGGCTGATCAGCAGATTGCTCGTGAAGAGCGTCGAGGTGGAGAGCAATCAGGCCTCAGCCGCCAGGCTCTTGCGCGCTGCAGCAGGTGCAGAGAGACTGGGCACAACGCCCGTACGTGCAAAAAAGACTCTGTAGATACTACTTAATCTATCGTATTACTATCTATATACTGCTATCTATTGTGGTTGAGTTGTACGCTCGAAGAGGTGATCAAAGCTGGTGGGGTGCGCCGCTCGGTTGTACGCGCCGCTCGCTTATAAAACACGTTATAGACTAAATACTATATGAATCGTATTATTACCTTTTTCAAGTATGCTGCAAATGTACAGTGTTTGGAAAAATGAAAGCTTGTAGCGAGAAGGTAGACAAAATCTTCGTGTCTACTTAGAAAGACTTAAAAGATCCTCGAAGGCATTTTGTCGTATGAATTTTGTCTGTGATTTGCGCGAGAAGTCGATGTGAGAATATGCAGCCCGATAGAACAGACAATCATAAAATCTGGGTCAAGAGATGTTCAGCCTAGTGAACTATGTATCACAACATTTCAAGAATCCTTGAAGGCCTCCCAGTGTACTTATCACACTACAGAATAAAGCCTCAGTTACAACTGCATGTATTCAGGCCCAACATAACTAATCTTGTCTCATGGCCATGATCTAATCACATAATCTCCATTCCCTCTCCAATTCCCCCACGCATTCTCTATAATCAATTTCCTTCCCTCTCCACACAATCCCCCACACAACCCTACTCGCCATCTCCGGCACACACTTCCGCATCCCATGCCCTTACACGCAAAACCCAACCTGCTCACCATCTTCAATCTTCGCCACGCACTTCTTACAAAACAACCCAAAGTAAACACTACATATATCTGCACTCTCATGCGCTTCTGTACCAACATTACACCCACCACACATCCATCCGCTCAAGGCGTGCACATGATGAATCAAGCCGACCGCATCATCCGCGCGCCCCAGTACGAAGAAGCAGATCCCAAGCATCCAAGTTCCGATCGCCACCTCATCCATCGATCCGCGCTTCATGCGCAGACATTCCGACATGTATGGTTTGAGTGTGTGTACGGCTGTGTCGATATTGCCCATGAGACTTTGCATCCGCGCGAGATAAACGCGACTATCTTCGCCGAAGAAGATCTTGTATCGAAGATGAAGCGGCTCGGTACCAGATTCGAACAACGCTGTAATGCGTGCAAGCGACCTGGAGGAAATAATTGGGTCGTTGGACTCGATGGCTTGGCAGATACATACGCGGCAGAAGGATCTTGCTAGAGCTTTCTTGATGGGTTTGAGATCTGGAAATGGCGGGGAATGTGGTGTGCACGCGATCTGCATGACGGTTTCGATAAGTGGTTCCGCGGCGGTGTGTCGTTGGCGTAATGGGTCAGAACTTTAGACAAACCAGTTTGGAGTTTGAGGACGGTGAGATGCGAGATCCGTGATGCGGATTGAATGGCGCTGATGTAGGCTTCTATTAGCCACGGTAATTGTCCTGTCTTCTTAGCGGCTGTGGCAAGCATGGCGAAGCGTTCTGTGTCTTCGTAATCATGCCCTTCGCGGTTGATGCGCACTAGATCAATTAAGAAGTCCTTGTTAGTTCTTTTACTAATGCAATCAAGATTAGATTGTAAGTAATGGAAGAAGTCGCAGGTTTCCACCCATTTGTTGTCGTCGCCGTGGCTGTCGAGAACTTTGAGGTAAACGATGATACCCAAGGTCCCCATTAAATGTGTTTGTGCAGCTTTTCGGAAGCACACAGGAGACAGATCGTGCTTGTGTAAACGAAGTCCGTATACTGCTGCAATCGTTTCGTATGAGATGCATAGATGCATATTTGTTTTCTGAGTCTGATGTGCTCTCGACCTTCCGACACTGCAAGCGCAACTGCATGGCTGAGGATCTTCACATTCAAGAATTCCAGTTCAAGGGCCTTGTCAAGATTCCCAAGCTTTTTGTATGCCGTGCAAGCCCGCCGCGCGCTTCTGTGAAGTTTTGGTCGAGCTCGATAGCGCGCTCAAAGTACTCGATGGATTCCTTGACATGGCCTGAATTGCGGAGACATATGCCCAGCTTTCGATTCCAAGATGCATTTTGCTCGATATTGGACCACTGCACGACATCCGCGATAGTCTCATAGGATAGTTCTTCAGGCAGCATGTCCCCCGAATCTGGAGCTTCGGCCAGAGCCCTGATCTGCGCAGCCACTCGAAGAGTTTCGAGCGGTAGCCACTCCCCGTGGAAGCACTCCTCTGCGCACACCCTTGCGACCGGCACAAGGAGATCTCTTGGGTGCTGCTGGCAGCTTGCTAGCCAAGACTTCGTTGAAAAGGGAAGATAATCTGAGGCGATGCTATACAGAACAGCAGTGCATTGTGCGAGCCCATCAATCATGGGGCGATCGAAAAAGGTCCAGGGCAGCTCGTGTACCCACGCTCGAATCACCGTATCATTGGTGAAGAACTCGTACAACAAATGCGCAATGCGCATGAATGACAACTCACACTCCGCAGTGTTTACGGTTGTATTTACGCCTGGCGTGGCAATCACATTGCGGAGGTGGATGTAGAAGTGGTGCTTCGCATAGTGCTGTAAGCTTTTGGAAACCCCGAGCACGCTACCATCGCCCGGATTCACGAAGGCCTCCAGACATGCAATCAATAAGTGGGATTCCGCGGCGTAGATATCCAAAAAGATGGTCGGCGTCGGCCCCATAGTTGGGAACGCCTTTGATGCGGACCGGAAGTAGTCCGCGATGAACTCATGAGCAAATGTGACCGTTGTCGCACTGGGTAAGCAGGTCCAAGGAATTGATGGCGGTGGTCGTTGAAGTGAAGATGTTGATAGTCCATCGTTCCTGGTTAGACGAAAGAGCGAAGCATAATTAGTCACAAGCTTCTCTTCCAGCGAGTATGTCGAGACTGTGGACCCTGAGTAGCATGCCAGAGCTGCACTCAACTCTGCGAATGTCAACGGCTGTGCAGCACATGAGGCCCAACCAGGATCAAGTTTAGCTTCAAGACCTCCGAATCCTCGAGCTCGAGATTGTATGATCTTAACACTTTTGTGATCATGTCATCTATGTCTTTGGGCGCCGCAATGAGACGAGCGTGCACATCTCGGTTGATCCTAGTGCCCTTGACCAGTTCAAAGAGTAAGTCCACCCATAACAGATCTTCCCCTGCTCTTTATCGGCTTTGTTCAGAATGTGTCGTGATAGCTCATCAGAGGGTCCATCGAGACAAAGCCGTCCAGCCATGCCCTCTTGAATGAAGCCGTTTAGCATCTTTTTGTCTTTGCATGATAGTGAGTAGGTAGAATTCATGTCGGAGATTGCGCGCTTGATCAGGTGATTGATAGTGGGGTTAACCGCAGGACCAGAGTGAGTCAATGAGCAAAGCTATTTCGGACACGGCGTAGTGATTTGATGTCGTCGTCTATTCAGTGGAATGACGTACTCAGAGACAGAGACAGAGATATTGTATGTTGCACTGAGAGTTGTGAATGCGAGAATTTTTCTGACCCCGTTAGTCCTGTGACTTTCAATCTATGCGACTTGACGCGGCCATCAGAGCACTACGGTATGTGACCCGTGGATGCCAGACATGGTGACGACCACAGTCGTGACTTTGAAGTATTGTGACAGACTACAACGAATCTGGCCGTGAATCGGGAGCGTGCGCGGACATTGAAATGGACACACTCAGCGCAGTGACATAGGTAGCGTATGCTATGGTTCGCAATGCGCGTGCGAAGAAAAGCATTTTCTGCGTTTGATTCAGCAGCCACACACCTCCTGATAACTCTAACTGCAATCATGTCCAGCAGTTCTGCGTTAACGTCATAGTATGCTGAGATACGATGATCTGACTTATTCATAATGCCAGTGCACCTAAACATGCACCAACAGGGGCAGAGCCTGCGAAACTCCCAGCAACGATGACTTGGCCGAAGCATCCCACCAATGCGATCGCCATGTTCAGTTATGGTAGCTGTTGCTGTGACAGTCTCTGAAAGACATGCCTTCAACGTTTCGGAGGCAATGTGTGGGTGCAAGTCTGGAATTGTGACCAACGTCGTGCAAATCATTGCATCAAGGCGCTGCTTGGTCTGCTTCGTCTACTGCGTCCAGCATATGCTCTCAAGCTTGCTATGTTGCCGGATCGTGGTATGTATGCCTCCGAATAAGTTAGGTCGGCGAAGGTAAACGCGGACGGTAGGCCCTAGTGTACATGGCCATGTGTGATGTCAAAATTCATGCCGTGAGTCGAGTTGCGAATTTTGTGTGCTTGAGTAACCAAGCATCGCGGACATGGAGTAGGAGTCCATCTTTTCGGCTGGCAAGAGTGCACGTAGTCTGCAGTTACAAAGCCGATTGTTTGTTCCGAAGCCATTTTCGATCTGATAGGACGGACAATGGCGTAGCTTACTAGAATCGCGAGCATAGCGACATTAGTTGCATGTTGACAATCTTGTAATCATGGAGGGAATCGATATGAACTATTGCAAGGAGGATGGAATGACTCGAGCTGCAGGTGGGGCAGTGGGATTGCTCGTGTCAGCAGTCAGACCATGCCTTATCAATACTAGTGACAACGCTAAGCTATGAGGCTCAGACTCAGGCTCTCTTGGCGTTCGACGAGTACAATGTCACTGGTATGGAAAGAATGATATTCACCTTGACGGGGAGTTGTCGCTTGAGGGACGGACAAAGATGACAAGGCTTCGTTTCCCGGGTTGTAAAGCGGATAAATGAACAATGTAGTAGAGGAGAAGAAGCAATACGGCCAATTATGTGATATTGTTCACAAAGCGCCGAGGTGAACAGTTGGGTTTATATGTAATCTAGTATTACACTCCGAAGCAAGACGTTAGTGTTTGCGCGTGAGTTGCGTTACGGCCTCCTTTACTGATGCGGGAGAAATTCTTGCATGGTGCCAGCCCATTGCCTGAACACCGACACTTGATTGTTGGCCTTTCTAAGGCTTGGTGCGAGATCTCCGCGTTCAAGACCTCACCCGTGTTGTTTAGTAAACCTTCTTGAGTCGCAATGCTGATCAGGTCAGGGTATAATAAAAGAGGCTGAGGACGCCGATGTCGCAACAGTGCTAAAATGACGCAAGTAAAGTCGAATCATGGGAGCCGTACCCCGTCTGGCAGGTCGTGTGTTCCAAGACCATGGTACTAGCCGCGAGAAGCCGTTACTGCTGCGGGACGAGAGGGGATCAACGCAGGGCTGAGGCTGAAGGAAGACCCAGCGTACGGTTTTGTCTGATCGGACCGAACTATGAGCAGTAGGCTCACGTTAAGGCTGGCCGCTGCTCGCTTGGCTGTCAGTGCAGGATCTTAGCTACAGGTTGTCAGCCGCACGAATACGCTTTAGGACGTCGTGGTATGCAGGGCACAGGTGTCAAGCTGTAGGATGAAGGAGAAATGTTGTCAAAAGAGTCTGGCGATTGGCCCGGTGTTCGGAACCGCCCTAGTCAAAGCTCAGACCACCACTTGGCGGTGAAGTCACGATTCCTACTTTTCACCTTCCAACTCGAGGCTGTTATACTAGTTCTGACGCATGCGATCATCTGGACTCTTCTTCGTTCAACAACTACCGCGATGAGATCAGAATTCTGCCCTTGTGGCTCGAGCCATCGAGCCATCCGCCAGCTAGAGCTTGTGTTGAGCTCTCGCTGAACGCCAGAGAGGTCCATAGAAGGGGCTTCATTCCCACCACTACGTGATACGAACAAACTGGAATTCCTTGTGAGGCTTTTCTAGTCTCGCTTACACCATGTGTAATTCAGGCGCAGGCCCAGGCGCTTGATCCCGGTGAACAATTTTCACCGCGCCGGGTTCCAGCGCATCATCGTGCAGCACTTCTTTTCGCGACCGCATTCGCACAGACACAAAGGGAAGATTTTCGGAGGCCGCGCAGCACCCATGGAAAATCGTCGTTCGTCGCAGGCCCAACAGCGCCACGGGCAGGAGAAACTGATCCGCTAAGCTATTGATTGGCCAGCTTACATGTGCTGAAAAAGGAAAGGATCGTCCGAAAACAGCCGCACCTCCACCTTTTCTTGCGAACGTCAGCCGCAAGTCTTTTGCCTACAGTGCGACATCAGTTCGCAGGACGAACCAATACTTCACTGCGATTGACTCGGCTTATATCTCCTTCCGAGCTGTCATTCCGAACCACCAGCTTCGGCCGATATTCTTCCCTTCTTCGTCGGAACGACCCAATACAGACGTACTATGACCGACTAAGGAACAGTTCCGGTGCATTGCGAGCACTTCTTTTTATGTCATCAAGCTACTAGCCGCTTGGCCGTAGCAATGAGTATGGCTCCGCGGAAGGGTACGCGGAGAGCCTGCGATCCCTGTTCAGTGAGGAAGGTTCGATGCGACGGGAATCAGCCCTGTTCTCGATGCGAGGCCGCGAGCTGGGAGTGCACCTATCTCAAGACGCATGGAAAGAGCGGCCCTAAGGGTCCTAGACGAACGACCGAAGCCGCGATAAGGAGACTTCAAGAACGCAGTAAAAGCAACCAAGACGAGTCACGGAGCAACAGCGAAGCCAGTTACGAGGCGACAAGTCCAAGCCCAACGGAGTTCCCTTACATCGATCCTCTACCACCTATTAGCGATGCGGACGTCGATGGGATGGGATGGCCTGACATCGTCAGCCCGACCTTCCCATCAACTCAAAGAGAGCCGCAGCGAATTTCAGTATCGTGCATCTCACAATATTTGGAGATCTACCAGACAAGGGGTTATGGGATCTGGCCCGTGGCGGACGCCGAAGCCCTGACTGCTCGCCTTCTTACCCATCCGGACGACCTCGAAGCATATGCTTTGGCAACTGCGATATGCGCGGCGGTAGTCAGTCAATTCTCGATAAACGCAGAACCCGGCAGTCCCGTTGAAGGCCACTATCGCGTCTCCAGTGGCGTTTTTGAAGGCGAATCGAAGAGAGCGCGGTCAGATGGAGATCACATGGAGAATGTGACCATCTTCTCGATTTTGAGCAGCTTCTTCCTACATGTGTACTCGGCCAACATTGGACGCATGAACGCATCAACTGTTCTGCTCGGGGAAGCTATCGTCAAGGCACACATTCTGGGCCTCCACAAGCCCTCGCATTATACGCTCATGGGCCCCGAGCAAGTGCAACACACTCTGCGCATCTACTGGCTGCTTTTCATCACAGAAAGAGCCCACTCCATACAGCACGATGTACCGACAACACTGAAGCGTGCGCCGGATCTGCCCCGCTTGGAAAACCTCAACGATGGCTCAGTTACTCCGGCTTTCATACAGCTTTGCAAGCTTTTCAACATCTTGGATGTCACCATCACTGCAGACCCGACAACGGCTCGAGACGCTCTGGCAAGGGCTCAACTCGAACTGGGCAACGATGAAGCGCCGCTTAGCCTAGAGAATGAGCTGCAGCGCGCAGACATTTCAATGACTCAGCAGTGGATGCGCATCTTTCTTTGGCAGCACGCCTTGAATGTCACCAACTTGAGCAGTGGCCAAGCAGATGATGAGTTTTCTTTCTCATTTCCTGCCAAGGTTGCTCAGAATGTGCTAGCCAACCTCAGCAGTCTTTCGCAGCAAAGCATAGAGGCGCATGGACCGGGCATGGTAGGCGTTTGGTGCAATCAAAGTTGGCATGGCTGACCACAACGCAGGAGTCTAAGCTCTTCGATGTCGCCAACTCGCTCGCTGACGTAATGATCATTATGCCGTCAATGAACCACGAATCTCACTTCGGTATCGGCCCGCGAGATCTCATTCACAACCTGTCACAAGTCCTTTCGGGATTTCGAGGCGGTAACCCAGCCGTTCTCAGCATCTTGCAGGAGAAGTTGGCAACACTAGGTTTGGCTGTTGGCTCTCCACAGAGGCTGCTGGAATTGTCTTCGCCGGAGGAAGACCGAGAGGAGTGGCACGACAGATCGATGTCGGCACCGTCGAGCTACTCATCCTATAGCGACATTCAACCCCAGTCGCCAGCATATCCGACGAGCATGAGCATGGACGGACATTATTGAAAGGTTCGACGCCTGCACTGAAGAAACATTTGAGATCATTACACGATGCTCATGCAATCAGCTGACGTATATGCTACGATCCGCTTGATGCATCACGAGATGTTGCTCAGGCATGTTCCCAGTTTGATGGAAACCCATCTCGGCGTCATGGGGACTATTCTGTGCAAGCGATCTTGCTTGCTCCTGATCACTATTCAAGAGCAAGTTGGGTGGTCACAAGTTGCGGATCCAACTTTATCGCCGATATGCCTCAATGAAACGACTTGCCTCAGGAGCTTCTTGACATGGTTGTGTATCAAACACGGACCCCGACAAACGCAACCTCCGCCTGCCACTCCCTCAGGCAATTGGCGCTGGTATGTCGGCGGTTACGCCAGACAGCACAGGAAGCACTTCACAAGCATATCATCATCAGTATCTCTGATTACGAGCCATTCTTCGACGATGAAGAGGGTGGTGGCGGCAAGAGTCGCTTTGGATCTCTAGTCCGAACCCTTATCCAGCGACCAGATCTTGCTTCGGCTGTGATGGGTTTGGAAGTTGCTATCACGCCATGGCACATTGGACATTTTGGTCGCTGCTACATCTACAAGGAACGGCAAAGACTATTGCAAGTGTACTTGTGATGACACAGTGGTACCGTGCGAGAATTTTCTCTTGATGACAAACCTCTGGAACGGGCCAACGTTGTATGACGACCGATGGATGCAGAATATTAAAGATGGCTCTCAGTTGGCTGTGCTCGGTGTCATTCTCGCAAGCACACATGGCCTTCAAACGCTGGCAATAAATCGATATGCGGGCTTCTATTTGACTGATGATAGCGAGCTCATCAAGCCTCATTACTTTACCTTGTCAGGGATCTTCGGATCTTTGCTGCACTCATCAGAAGTCACAACGTCACACATACCTGGGTTGGCAGATCTGCGCTCGCTCTCCTGCGTTGGGCTAGTCCCATGCGATCTGATTCAGCTCCCACATCTGAGAGCTCTTCAATTTGGTCTGCAGAACAGGCAATGGAGGGATGCACCTCAAGCAATACGCCTGCCTAGTCCAGCTGTGACCGACAAGCTTTCCACCCCCGCCACTCACTTGAAAGTCACCGTGGATGTGGGCTGCCTCGTAGCAGCTTCCGACGGTATACGTGAACACTTAAAGGAGCTCACCGGACGTTTGGATGGCCTGAGGCATCTCACCTTTGACTTACAACCGCTCCTTCGCTGCCAATATGAGTGGCCCTACGATGTACTATTCGGAGACTTCCAGACGTTGGCTACGAAAATACCCACTTCAGAGATTGAGACCCGCGTGATCGATACACAAGATCTTCGCAATGCAGAATTAGGCTTTAATGAGCACGGCCTTGAGTCACGGAAACCACAGCGCTGGGTTGAATGCCTTCGGCCTGCTCGGTCTGTCGACTATCTCGCGAACTTGCGAAAGATTGTTGCCAGCCCAGAGTTGTTCTTCTCTCTGGATGAGCATTTCCTCATTTGCGACTTGCCGTACTGTCTTCAGGAAATCAACATATTTGACACGACTTTTGCTTTGCATCGGCACAAAACATCCTGAACTCACGATCGGCGCTTCCGAACCTGCGGTTGATCACAATCTGGAATCGTTACGAGTGGGACGATGCTTCAAAGGACGATGTGCAACTGGGAATTGAGAGCGAAGGGACGGATGAGGAGGATTGGAGTGAACATGAGGATGAGGACGACAATGATGGAGTGGAAGACGGCGATGCTAACCACGACTTGGACATGGACTGCAACTCACCCACTGTGAATCATGCAGGAAAGGCTCGCTTGCGCACCTGGCAGGACGACTTCTTTGATGCTGACACCGAAGTTTGGAAACATTTGATGGCCATCGGCGTTCAGATCAAGTTCAAGTATTATCGCGGACGACCATGGTGTGAGCTATAATTATGTATCGCATGGAACTGTCTAGCTTCTTCTAACGTGAAATCTGGTAAGGGATACACGTCCAGATGTAATTATCTGCACGCCATGCATGCTACTCCAATTTCAAAATTTGGGGAATCGAGGAAAACAAATCATGAACTGTCTCATTTCATTTTCCACCCTCAACTAAATTCATTCCTACTCATTCGTACGCATCAACCTTAATGCTCATAAGTTTCCGAACTACCATGTACTGAAGAGCAGCACATACCCAACTCTTGCTTCACTCCACCTTGCACGCTCCTGCCACAAACTCAACCTCTTTCCTCACAATCACCACCTCTTCATATGTCTCCTCATCATACTCTATCTCGTCATCGCCTCTCGCCTTGCGACAGGCCTGCCCGCATCTATCTGGATCACCGCGATGAACGACGATACCACGCGGGCAGACGTACACCTTTCGCACCCGTGGAATCACATGCCAATTCTCCTCGACGTTGACCGACTGTCTCTTCGGCACCACCTCATCCACTTCCTTCGCCATAGCAATCGATGTATGCACCATAATTGCCTTCTCGTATCTCTTCTCCTTGATCCAATCTCGCAAATCGTCGATTTGGAAATACTCAACCTCCGCCTCCAGACGATTATACAAATCGTAATCAAACCCGCGATCCTTGGTGTAGAACAAGGGGAAGACTTCAGGTCGTCGCATGAAGCGAAGTAGGTGTTCAAAAAGATCTGGATCGGCGTCGAGGAAGTAACTGCCGTCGACTTGAGGTGCCCAGGTAAAGCGATCGGAGAGTTGTTGTCGGAAAAGGCCGGATTCTTGCAGTGTGGAGAGGGAGGTTTTGAATGTGCGGCCGCCAATGTCGAGGGTAATTGGGTTGGGATAGGGTTGGGTTTGAGTGAGGTTGGATGGTAACAGTTCGCTGTCGCGTTGAACTGCCGATGGTTTCACTTCGCCGTGAGCGATGCTTATGCCCATAGGCTGAGCTTCGTTGTTGGCTGCACGACTGTTGCGATTCATGACGCCCATATTGCGGATCGCTTCTGCCAGGCCGAATTTGTCATCCATGGTTGATATGAGGCTGTGTGTCTCCAGATGGGGTTGTTGTACGTGTGTTCGGGCTAAATGTGGGGTAACAAATAATCTCAAGATGGTGCTTGTGATTGGTGAAACGAAGCGAAGGGAGGAGAGGAGAAACGCAGTGGGTGTTCATGATAAATTTAGGGTTGTCTGTATTACTTTGAGACGGTTTGCCCGCAATCATTGATAGGGTGTCAGGACAATGTGACCAGTCTACGGCCGAGTCCCGAAAGGGCGCTCATCGACGCAAAAGTTCGCTGATCACTCGACAAAGTCGGCAACCCATTTGTTTCGTTTCCTTCATCGGCCGGTACATGCACCATCACTTTGCCATCGTGGAGAATATGGCCGCCATATGCCTCTGCGCGTTGCGCCTTTCCTCCAGTTCCTTCTCTGCCGCAATCCTCTTGGTCTCCTCCTCCCCGCGCAATCCATCAATCTGCCTGATTCGCATGTCCTTGTTGAACAACTTTGGATGATAGTCGCCCACTATGGCACGAAGCCTTCCCATCTCCTCGCGCCGCATGGTATCCGTCGCTTCCATGCCTTGAAGTGTCTGATCCATGCCATCAATTCTCTCCTTCTGTTTGTGAATTTTCCGTCTGCTGAGCTGAGATGGTGCGCTCGAGTTCGCTCACGGAAGCGGCTTCATTCTTTCGAGCTGATATCTCTTTCTCGTACTCGACAATCTCGTCGCCGAGTTGCAAGTAGCGTTCACGCATTCGAGATATCTGGATCGATTAGTATTGTCACAGCATCGATCAGGATCATCCTGGTTCTCACCTTATCATCTTGCCTGGCTTTCTTTCTTGGAGCTGCGACGCGTCAGTGACGATGTGGCAAAAGAGCGTGTCTTGCTTACCATGCGAATCCGCACCCATGCCCTCACGATCTCGAATCCTCATTCCCCATACACCTTGGTGGACTGGCCCAGCAGCTTCTAGACCATGGTCAATGCATTCGGTCTGTACGTCACGTGCCATGTCTGTCTGTGCAGGCATCCCGTCATCGCGCTGCTCCTCCGTGTCGACTTTCGCGCCTTGACCATACCATGAGATGGCCCAGCTCAGGTTTTCTTCAAATTTGGTATAGCGCTGGAGAGTCTTAATGTGTCCAGCTGCAAGAAATGCATAACACGTAAGAGCTCTGAATCTCGCCGTGCCAGCAGTGTCGAGTCTCCTACCATGGGAGCAGAGATACCAGAACGGCTTAACAGGTTGTATCGTAGATATTTCAGGGAGAAGAATGACCTCTTTTTTCTTTTCAGACACCAGCTTGACCGTGTTGTTACCTCCGCCTCCGAGGTAAACATGGACACGTTCTCTATAATCTGGAATAGCAGACACGATGTCGCCAAAATAAAGGGGCATGGCGCAAACAGACTTCATCCGAAGATCTTTGACCTCAACTTCGATAGCTTCGAAAGTGAGTGTGTCGATGCCGGGGATAAGACCGAAGTCCTCGGGACAGTCCGCATTGAGCATACCTTCGAGGTCCTCCAAGGTGCAGGAAGGTGGCTGTCGCTTGTAGGTAATCGTACTCTGGCTCAGATCGTGATGAGAGTTATCGCTGTCGTCGGAGCTCGTCTCGGAATCGACGCGGCGATTAGCCGCATGATGGGGCGGAACCATGCTCGTCTGCGGGGGTCCTAGTACGTCAGTCGTGCTGGATGCACTCGAACGAGAAAGGGGGATGTGGATTAATTGAAAATATAGGAATCAAAAGAGACGCGTACTGTTGTTTTATGAAAGCCGCGATGGACCGTGCGCTGTGGCGGTCAATCTGCGGTGAAGGTGCGTTTCGCCGGGCAAAGACTACAGCAACAACCAAAACAAACCTGAGCCGGAAAGCTCGGTGAACGCTTCTTTCAGATTACACAATGTTCCAATTGACAGTGAGCATGTGTAAGTGTCCATTGCCTGAGCATACTGGATGGGAAGTCATGTTGTTGAAATGATTTGATCATTCTCGTAACCACCGGATTGCTGCATCCGCCCATCCAACCAGTCTTGACTGTCTACCATCAAATTTGTCTACTTCCGTGTTTCTCTTCCACTATGCTCGCATATTACCATGTTTCTCCACCACCGCGGGCTCTCACTTGAACGACTGCTTAGTAGCAGTAATAAGACTGACCACCGCGAACCTGCTGCGTGCCCTTGGGGTCTGGGCCACCCGACCAAAGCACATCGCCCTTGGCGTCGCGCTCTCTATAAAAATCGTGTTAGCGAAGTATGCAAATGCAAACGGCAGGGCACTTGTGAGAAAGCTTACCTAAAGACGATGCAGAAGCCGCAGTTCAGATTGACGATACTGGCCATGTGAACAGAGCCCTCGACGTTCTCGTAGTGTCCGTTGGCGTAGAGTGGCATGACAGCCTCCTCCTCTATGAGGTAGTAGTCGCCGCAACGAAGGCGCTGAACAGAGTCCGCCTGCTCCGCCGGGACCTCGTCGCGGGCCTGGTTGGCGTCGGCGGGCGCGGCGCGGACGGTGGCGATGAGAGTGCCCGTGAGCGCGAAAGCGAGGTCGAGGAAACGCATTGTGAAGTGGCAAGTGTGTTCTTGATTTTCGTGTCTGATATTTGGTGATATGTTTTGTGTGTGTGGTAGGAAGTAGATCTGGTCCGAAACGGCAGCGAGCTATTTATTTTGTGTGGGACTACACCAGTGGCTGAGGTGAATGCAAAGGCAAACGTACTTGACCCCACAGATCCCCCAATCGCGTTTCGGGGCTACTTTTCGAACATATAGGTGCAGAGAGTCAATTGCGTGCTTTGCTGCGCCTGTCAGTCTTTTGACTTGCGGTTATGTTGACCGCTTTCACCATCGCCATAGCAGCCGCACAAAGATTTTTTGCAAAGACCTCGCACCCCAACTTCCTATACACACTACTGTGTACACCCCGCCATCGCTGAAATTAAGGCATTGAAACAGTTGAAAGCATTCTTGGATCCGTCTCGCCATGCTTCGTTCGCCCTCAAAGAACAACATGTCGAACATCCGCGACCTGTTCGCGCGCAACGACGTCAAAGAGAAGGTCCCGCCCGATCTCCGACAAGCACTGCGACTACTCAACCTGAACGGGTTCGAGGATCTCGAAGAGCGATTCCTTTCGACTGATGCGTTTCTCCGTCCATGGTCCGTATTCCGCGATAGCTTGCTCCTTCACGCAAAGGACGCCATACCCCGCCCTACTCAGATCAGCATGGCTGGCGGCCTCGAAGTCCCAGGTGGAATAACGCGCATGGAGCTCCTTTGGCTCTACACCCATTACGATAAAGGCAATTTGCGCTACGATCCTCGCGCGGATCGGATCAGCCCGGAATACACACCAGACACGAGCTTATACGGAATCATTGACAAGAGCAGCTGGGGCGTCGTCGAGTATGAGAAGCATCTCTACGCATGGCTGTTGCAAGAGTGGAAGGTCGGCAAGAAGCACAACCCGTGGGGCTTTGAGTATTTTGAGCTTCGAAGCGTCTGCAGTGCATGGCAGGATGTGTTCATTCCAGTCGTGAATGCGGTACGGGCCTCATACAATCCTCAGGGCCGTAGGTATTATGGTCGACTTGCACTGTACGTCGAGACTCAAGCTCCGTCCCGACTGGCATTTCCTGATAGCAATGTCGCTATCCCTGAGGGTGGAGCCCTATCGCCAACACCATATCGCGTGGTCTCGGTCCCAAAGCGCATGTCTGAAGGCGGTAAGCCTTCTATCTCCCCGCAGTACTATACTCACGGCCACGACGTTCTGGGTAGGAAGCAGTATGATGAGGCGGAGAAGGAGTTGCGCGAGGTCTACCCACAGTACGGTGGTCTTGTTGAGCGTCCCAAGTTCAAGCACAAGATGGAAGAGTGGCTTGCTGAGCAGCGAGTTCGTGCAGATCGCCGCAAGGTCCACGAACAACATGGTGAAGTTCAGATTCGCCAGCCACAGGTGGTGCAACGAACTGTAAGTCGCAACCCTTCCGTGCAGACACCACAGAGGTCTCACGGTAGTCTTCGCCTAGATCGAGGTGATCACCGGCGCTCAACGAGTCAGCAGGAAGGCGGCCAGAGCCCTATCAAGAAGTTCGCGGATGGTGTCAAGCGATCGTTTACCCAGACCGTCGCTGCGATGAAGTCGAAGGAGGAGCCGAAAAGCCCGTTGCATGGCGTGACGAGGCAGCTGCACTTCCCAGAGCCTTCTTCAACACGCGTTGCAGTGGAGCCAGCACCTCAGCCTCGCCCTGAGCAGTATCGCAAGCCTTCTGAGATGAGTGTGTATACCTCCATCCGTAACTCTAATCCCTTCACTGAGGATTCTCCCGAATATCTCAAGATTCAGCGAACGCGCACCAACACAGAAGACTCCGACTTCTCGCCGATGGCGCAGCTGAGCGCTATCCCGCGACCCCTCATGCCTGACTCGGAAGATGACCGTGACAGTCCGTCAGTGGATGAGACTCACGTCATACGCCAGATAAAATCCTTTCACGAGACGCGATTTCCAAGCTACGAAGGCACTGGCTATCGGTCGGAGATATCGCTGACCAATCTCCATAACCAGCGTCTTGAAGCTACTCGTAGTCCTCCAAGCCGATCAAAGACGCCAGCGACTCGTCTACCCGCTCCCATCACTCCGATTCCATATGGCGGAACTCGCATTGCATCAGCTGACAAAGAGGGTAACAGTTCGGCGAAATGTAAGGTTCCAACCAACGTCGTTCCTCATCCATCAAAGCCAGCGCCTGAGGCTGTTCAGCACGTATGGCCGATGGCGCAGCCAGTCCCAGCACCTGTTCGGCCGATAGTAGCATCGCCTCCAAAGCCTGTTGGCACCGGAAATCAGCCGGATATGGCTCCCCAGAAATCAGTCTACTGGCCAGGTATGATGGAGTCCGATCCCAAGTCCGATACATCCATTGAACCTTTTCCTTCAGTTCCCAAAGCTACTAAATGGCCCGGCTTCGAGTCCGATGATGAAGACTCGCCACCGCCCATTCCTTTGAAGTCTCCTGAGCGCTCGCCTCGAGCCCGCGCACCAGGCAAGGCTTCGCATGCACGCTCGCGCCATGTCGTCGGCTCCGAAGATGACCACGACATGTTGCGTATCGTGTCCAAGGAAAACATACGCGCTAAACTCGATCATGTGCCGCGTGAGAGCTCGGCTGAGTCCTTGGTGCCGCCTCAGGCGTTCGTTGAGTCTGCGCGTATCGCAAGCCCGATGCGACACCATCTGCAGCCGTACAACACGCACATGTTTCCACGTAAGGATGAGCGGAAGGATTGAGAACAAAGAGAGGTTTGGAAGGGGAGAGTTCGAGACGAGACCGCTACACGCTGAGAAGGATGGGAGTGGTCAAGACGAGAAGAACGATCGAGAAATCAGAGAGATGCCAAAAGGGCTTCATGTAAGGCTCAACACCTGAGACATAGTTTGAGCATTCAGCTCACACGATAACACAAAATAGCCCCAAAAGATTCCTGAGCCCTTAACTGCCTCGCAGCTGCATGTTGCGCGCCTCCGCTCTCACCCGTGTCGTTGTATCCGAAGCGCAAATGCTTCGATAAAACATTCGTGTACCATGTAGCTCTTGGGAGCGTATATGGGCATTCTCATACACACCCTGCAGGCCTTGAAAAGCATCAAAGTCGAGGATGATAGGGCTGAGAGCTGGTGATTTGATGCTGGGACATGTGGAGCTTCCTAGCGCTTGAGATATACCCAATCCTAATCGTAATCATCCGTCGAAACCATGCCATTCCATCGCATCTGTTTGCACACAACGTGCACATCTTTACCCTTGGCCTCAAACTTCACTTTGAGCCACTCCTTCACTTGGCGGGCGCGGTCGAAACTAATTGGCTGTTCCCAGTCATGGAAACCGAACTCAAGAAGCTCCAATCTAGGAATGTCGGTGAGTCTAAGAAGTTGATGCATGAGAATGATGTTGTCGAGAGTCTCGTATACATTGGCTGATCTGCTCAAAGATTTGATTGCCAGTGACGGGATTGTGCCAGGATCCGCAAATTCATCGCCCAGCATCAAATGCAGATAGCGCAGGTTTGGACAAAGAGCCATCAGCTCGTAGCCTTTGTTTTGCTCCGGACCATGGAAGTTGCGAAATGACAGCTCGCGGACCGCGCGATAGCCGAGCCCATCTGGGAACGTTGCAAGCCACCTGCGAAGCCAGCAGGTCGTTGCTACATCATGCGATACAAGCACGACTCGATTGAGTAAGTACGGCGTTGTCTCATAGTAGAGTTGCCGTGACGTGCCGCAGATTGCTGGGAGCGCTTTGATTGGTACATTGATGTTCCTTTCTGCGACGTTGTGTCGTCGCTTGAAATTCAGCCGCGCTTCGGTGTAGTCATCGAGCACATATCGAAAAATCTCATCACGAAGCTCGCGAGGGAGGCTCAGTAGTGGTGAAGCCATTGTCATTTTCGTGAATCGTGTCAATGGGAAGGGAAGCTGAGAAGTTTGCTGTATTCGTCAAAGAGTGCGGAAGCCTGGGATGACGTAAGAGGACGCTAGCACTGAGAATGGTAAAGTGTCTCGTCTAAGCATTCAGGGGTCGCGCCATAAGCGGTTCCGCCGGACGCGTCGACTTGATAGACTTGCTTCGCAACACAGGGTGAGACGACACAGCAATTCAAGCATCGTATCACCATCACATCGGGAACTATCTCTTGTTGTTCACGACCACACGACCACAAGTAGCAGGCCATCACGCACAACACAGCGGGTGTTTCGATAAATCACCTACAACATCAATTGCACCTTATGCCTGCGTCCTAGCGAAGTGGGTATTGATACTTCCAAGATGGTTCAGCTTTTGGATCTAAGCGTAGAACTCCACCTCTCCATCGCGGCATATCTCCGACAGGTGGATCTGCTGAACGTCTCCCTTGTTTGCAAGCATCTCCGGGCCACGACGGAGCCCGAACTTTTCCGTGAGTACAGGAATCGAAGGCTCGGAAACAGTCATCCTATCAGCAAATTTGTGTTACGCATTCTCCAAAAACCAACACTTACGCGGTACGTCAAGTCCGTGAACGTGAAGGGATACGATACATTGGACAGCGTTGATCCTGTGTATGATGAAATCAATCCACTTGCTCCGCCAGTCGAGGACAGTCGTGAGAAAAAAGAAGTCTCATTCATGGAAGACCATGCGCCAGAACCAACCGAAGAAGAGTATGCCCTGCTGGTAAAAGCGGCAATCAATGCTGGAGCAATTACCTCCAGCTTCTCCTACGAGCAGGAAAGCTCCATTATCAAGAATGTCAAATCGATGCTATCGTC
This sequence comes from Paraphoma chrysanthemicola, assembly GCA_020744225.1. Lineage (NCBI taxonomy): Eukaryota > Fungi > Ascomycota > Dothideomycetes > Pleosporales > Phaeosphaeriaceae > Paraphoma > Paraphoma chrysanthemicola. The sequence goes on from JAGMWG010000016.1 coordinate 893,919, forward strand.
CGACGCAGAAGCCACCTTTCCCAACTCCTTTTACACGTATCTGTTTGATGATACCACGCCTATGGGAGAGATACCATATTCCCAAAGGTTCTGCCAACTCCTTCGTGCTGGCATCGACGATGCATATGCGATGCTCTTATTCTCGATACTGCCGAACGTTGACGATATCTTCCTTCGAGGAGCGATGAGTGATCCGACCGCCTTGGAGTGGCCAACGCCGAAACACGGATTCAAAGCACTTCGCCGACTAAGAGCCGCCGGTGTGGATGGTCAGCTAGCCTGGGGTATTGGCTACTTGAACACAATCTTGAGCCAGACTTCGAATCTAACGGAACTACTGCTGCACAACGTCGCATCATGGTACAAAGGTAAGGATTATGAGCTGAGCCCGAGAGAAAGAGCTAAGCCGGTGGTCTTGCAGCCAAATTCGCTGAATGTGACGAATCTCCAAATGTGCTCGTGCGCACTCGATAAGATCGATATGAGAAATCTCATCAACGCCTGTCCAAAGCTGACGCACTTCCAATACTATACCGGAACGGAAGAAACTGGGCCTTTCAACTTTTCCGCCCTGGACCTGGTGGAGATACTTGACCCTCTGAGACATACGTTAGAGGAGCTTGCCGTCGATATCCTGCCGTACTGGGACGACGACCTCGACGGGCCAAGAATTATCTCTATGTCACAATTCACTGCATTGAAGAGCCTAGACACGTCTCCATTCATGTGGGAGCATATGGTTGATTCTGATTTTGATATGTATGGAGACACTGTGGAAGAAGAGCATCGTTTGAGTCGCCGGGTACCACGATCTCTTCGGACGCTGATATTTCATGCTTCGGAGCTAGGCTCTGAATATGAAGAGGACATGATGTTTCCTGCACAAGTACATGACCTTCTACGACAACGCGATGAATGGCTGCCACACCTTACCATGCTCTGCTTTGGGTTTAAATCGGAAGCCAATGCTGAAGAGCTTGACGAAATTCTTGAAGACCTTACGCAGGAGGGGCTTGAACTTTCTGACCTTCACGTTCAAGTGGGTTTCGGTGACAGTTCTGGTGGACCAACGCGAACATTCATGGACAATGAATCCGACACTGGCAAGTTGCCTGTCACTAAATGGTTCGCAAAAGACGGGAAATATGCCGCGAGACGTGAGAAGATCCGCGCTTATGATGTGGCTATGACAAGGTTGCTTAGTCTGCCAGAGAACCAGTACTTAACAGATGACGAGATGAAGGAGGTGGTGCAACGGGATGCCGATGTCAGTGAAGCGCTTGAGCAAATCAAGCTCAATGGTTTTCCTGAACCTGTGTATGAGAGCGAGGATGCCGACGAAGACTAGCAGCCTAACATCCCCCGACGACTAGGCTCGTAGCGTTGGACTTTCGAAATCGACGAGAGTGTGCCGCGGCGGAAATACGTAGTTCTATAGCATCTGTCAACGCACGATGTCTTACTTGGAGAAGTCTTTGATAACGTTGTGACTTTTCTTCCTGTGCGATACGATATGGTCTTGCCGAATGAAAACAGGTCAGGCGGTAGCAGTTTTAATGCTGTTCATTCGCTTTAATTCAATCTTCGAATTCAGAAAACTGCAAATCTAAAACCATTAGTAGGCAATAGCACATCCAAGGCTGTCCCCCGAGATCAACGTCACCAGAAACAAATCCCAATCACAGAAGCCGACACAGTCGGAGCCACAATGGGGAGAGATTTGCTCAGGCGTCAAGACTGCATTATCGTTGGTACTGCACCTTAACACCTCCGATGAGGCAGCCCGTCCGCTACACCTACATATTCACATAGGCACAGCGCGAATATTGTTAGGTACTAGTAGAAGTCTTTCTGCATTGCATATACAGTAGCCAAAAGATATTCAGTGCATCATAAGTCTGCACCAACGTCCTACACATATGCGAGAACTTTCAAGAGTGTCTACTAGAACATGTGAAGGTACCGTACTGGCATAGCAGATTTTCATGTATAGAACATGGCTCAATCAACTAGATTGGTAGCGATTGTATTTGTACGTCATTATGCTACTGCTAGCTGGTGTCTATAAACGCAATATGAATATTAACGAGTGGCAAATACGTGTGCAGAAAGACAGTCCAAACAAACCCAATGAAAATCTATCCCATCAGGCTCTTCCAACCTCCAGTGACACACCATGGACCCAGCGCCGCTACCATCCTCCGTCCTACCCAGTAACGCTCCTGGTGCACAATCTATGCTCCGTCACAATTTCACTCAAACGGAATACCACATTTCTTCGCACAGCTCTCTACAATACTCGTAAAGCTACTCGTCAGCGTGGGTCTCAACACCTTGATCTGAGCCGGCGTCAAGAACTCAGAATATCCTAAACTCGCATCCAACACCTCATCCGGTGTGCCCGAAAAGAACCCCCTTGCAGCCTCCACGCGTCCTGGATCCGGGATATCGAAACCCGCCACAAACACCGCGGGCTCGCACTCTGGGTTGAACTGCCAGTGTATCAGACCCTTGGGGAATAACATTCCCGTGTAGTTAGACAGCGTGGTTTCGATCTGCGTGTATGGCCCAATGACAGGAGCAGGCGCGCCAACGACGTTACCGAAACCGATATCGTTTTCAAGGAGGAGCGCGCCGATCAGACTGCCTTGGGTGACGGTGAGGAATTCGTTGGCGCGGGGGTGCCAGTGAGGAGTGTTGAGGCCGCATGGATTGACGAAGCCAACGGCTTGGGAGAGGCCGGTGGCTCCGAGGGCGGGGAAGTCTGTGGAGGTGGAGCGACGAGGTCAGGATGTGTCTCATAGAGGAGCTGTATTTTTGGACTTACTGTTGATGGTAGAAAGAAGAATCGTGCCGCCGGTGGGAGCAGTGACGGTTTTGTTGACAAATTGGAAGGTGTCGTTGGCGGCGTTTGGCGCATTGGAGAAGAGGATGGCTTCACGCGCGGTTTCGGTCTGGGCAAGGAAAAGAGCGTTGCGTTGAGCAGTGAGCTGGGCTGGGGTGAGGACATTGACAGTGTTTGGGTTGATCTCGCGTTTCGAGAGGGGATTCAGTGCTTCGAACCCTGCGTAGGCGTCTGCTTCCCGGGCTTCAAGAGAGCGAGCTCTCCCGATGGCGACTGGGGAGGCCGTGGCAGCAGCCACGAAGAGGGTAAGAAGGACGCTCGAATACATGATGCTGAAAGAGTTGTAACGACGCTTTGATAAGGTTTGTAGATCTTTGTAGGCTGGCTTCGTGACTTGTTTGTGATGATCTTCCACTGAGATCTCGGTACCCTTTATGTACTTCATTCGCGCTCCATAAGAACCAAAATGACTCAACCCAGCCATGAGTTAGTGCTCTCCGTCAACTTCCGCCATAGCGAAGCCATGTGGGTCTGTGGGAGGTTACGATGAAGCTATTTTACATCTGTCAGACTTCCAGATGAGGCTTCGGAAGGCTCGCCCGCCGATATGGTTGGTCATGTTAACGCTGGTGTCATGAGCAGTGACATCAGCGAGTGAGTGGCAGCGTCATTCGGCGTACTAGATACGAAAACTGTGGGAACGATGCGTCTCAATCACCCACACCTCGCAACGACCATCAAGATGGATAAGCATTGCGTGTGTGCGAGTGGCTTGTTGTACACGAGGTATTATTTTGTGCGTGGGTCCGTCTCCACCGTAAGGCGAGCATAGCAATCGAAAGGATTGAGAAATTCGTTGCCACATTTGCAAAAGACGTGTTCACAATTTGACGTCGTGAAGACAGAATTTCACTGACAGGAACCTGCAGAACCTCCGGGCATATCATGGTGTTAGCCACGAGCGCAATTTTATGTATACCGTGTATTCAAAGGGCACCCAAAAGCAAGTCTTCTGATCTCATGAACGCGTTGCATCAACAGTGAAGGATGAAAAGTGGGCCGCCCACACCAAAGCCTACGGTGCAATCCTTTCGCGGATAGGCCTTATTATCGGGATTGGAAACAGAGCCATGTTCTAAGAGGCAATTATCCACAGTCGTCTCGTATCTGTAGCACTGACTCCTACGTTGTGCCAATAGCAGGGTCACACGTGATGCAAGTCGAAGATGGGCTTTGTTCAGTAAGCTTTTTGTCTTGGCCGTGACCTTGAGGCTTAAACGCAAATTAAGTTCTCACGAGTGAGCGTATACGGACTCGTCCGATGTTGCCATTCGACAGACTGTCTGTGCTTCTCTTTTTGAGTCGCAGCCCACTGAGACACTGTTATTTTTGAACTGATAAGGTGGACTTCGCACCGTCAGAGCGATGGCATCCAGCACTCGAATGACACGGTGCAGTGAATGAATCGTTATTCTATTCAAACATAGTACCCAAATCAACGATATGATCAGTGCGAGCTGTCAGGCGCTCGTCTTACTAGTGGTGGCGTATGCGTGCCATGGAGTGTAAGAACTGGACGCCACGGCCAGCCATGCTAGTCCATAAGCCGGGATTTCGGCCTCGCACGTCCTTCTACTGCTTGCTGCTACGAATCGTAATGCGAGGTGATGCACCCTCACAATAGCTTTGTATTGCTTCCTTCGCAGGATGATGCGGCGTCGATGCGGCAGGTGGTCCTGATGCTAGCGCGTAAGACTTCGAGCGTAAAGACCGCGGCGAATGCCTTGGATAGAGGGACGTGAATTCACTGCAATACGATTCCGATAGGGATTTGACGTGACCATGAAATTTCCGTTAAGAAACCGAAAAGCGGATGCGCGCCGGATTCCACGTCTACACTCGGCAGGTGGCCTGCACCTAGGAAAAGCCGCACCTAGGGACGGGCCGAACATCCAAGCCTGCCGTCCGTCCCGAACCCACGTTCACGCTTACAAAACTTGCTAACCGAGCAAGGTGCCATTTTCCGAGTGGTCAAGTGCGTGGGATGCAATCAGCACTTACACTCGAGAGTCTCTGCAGCAGCCTGTGACCTCCAGGTCTGACAAATCTCACATGCAGTGCGGCGCCAATGACATCACTTCTCAAAAGTCCTGCGCCGAGGGTGACTGTACAGCCACTACAACGCAAGATTCCGAAAGTCTTTCCCCGAGTCTACCCGTTCTTACATTTAAGCTTCAGATCGAGTAGTAGATCACATTCAAATGCTAAAATTTCAACAAAGCTACTTCAACACATGCCCTGAGACGATTTCATGTCAATATCCTTATCATTTCTTTATACGTCTCATCGTCCCTCCATTCTTTGCCTTTGCGCACCAGTAACATTCCCTAACGCCATACAGTCACTTCGAGCTCGCTAGCTTCACGAAGTCTAGATCGCAATACACCTCCTGCTCTTTGCACTTTCCCAACTCTCCTCACAACCGTCATCTTCACTACTTTCCCCGTCTTCTAGCGCTTCCAGCTTCCGCCGCCGCTGTTCTTGATCAGCCTCTCGGCGTTCCAGTTCATGCATGTCAAGCAACTGGTGACAAAACAAAATTGCGTATAATAGGAGAAGAATGGCAAGGGGAACGGAGATTCCGATGATATAGTTCATCGACTTCGAGTCGGGATGGAAGTCTTTCATGATCTGAAACGGTGATGGACGGGATAGATTCAAGAGCGAGACGCGCGTAAGGGACGTGAGGCTCGCCTCATCGCATCATCGTTGTTGGCGTGAATATCGGTGATAGTGGCTGGCGTCGTCGTGTCCGTATGGACGTGTCCATAACACATAACGACAAAGAATACTGATCCACAGCTGTGTGGTATAGCCGAACAAAACCGTTCCTTCAATGCTCAGCAGGTGGCATAAAGATCCAGCATGGCGCGTTCGGCCGCGCCTTTCCTCACAGCCAGGACCAAACCAGTCGCCAACTCTTATTGCTCCATCCTTTCTCCTTCAATATAACTGCTCCCCTCAATATATCTCCTCCCCTCCGGCGTCTGCACCCAGTCCGTCGCCAGCATACTAAACTCTCTATCCCGATCGTCCACCACCCATCCCACATTATCTTTAATCTGTCGATTCGTCGAATTGTCAAACGGGCATCCGTCATGATCACCGTCCCCGTGAACCCAGTAACTTAGTTCTTCGCACACCAATTTCGCTCGATATTGAGCAGTTGGTCCTGCATCGATGGTTTCCACGATTGTGAACGCAGGACGTGGCTTTTCGACCGCCATGGCGCCATAGTGGGCGTGCATTTTGCGGAAGAGTTCGTAATATGTAGGATTTTCATGCCAAGAGTTCAGGTAAACATTATCTAGAGTGACGTGATGCACGCTGGCGAGTGAGATAATCATGTCCCTGACTTCTTCGGAGAGCATGTATGCGTTGCGGATGGTGAGCGATTTGAGGCGTTCCGCCGTCTTGTCAGGAATGACGTCCCGCCAGTGGAACAAGCCGGGTGCAACGCTCAATTTGGGCGTAACGTTCAATTTGACACGGCGTGGGCGGCAGTTCGGGCTGAAGTCAAAATGCTCGAGTGAAAGCAAGTGGTGAAGGACAGCTTTAATTTGGCCAGATCTGAGGTATGAGGCTGTAGACGCATGATTGGCGCCGTAAGAGTTGATGCATAGTTTGAGCCGTGTTAGAGGTAGCTGTAAAGCGAGAGACGCAGTGTCGTACCAATCTGCACTTGGTGTCGCAAAGAGTTGGTGACTGATGCCTGTTGTTTCCATTTCAGGATCAATTATGAATTCGGATATTGTGGAATTGCTTGTTTCAAGCAGCGTGGACACTACAATGGTGTAGCCTCTGAATTCTTTGGGCAACGAGTTTGTCTTGTCCTTTACGAGTGATTGCAGAGTACTGTCGCGGTGAGCAACCTGTGAAGATGTGGCGTGGGGATGATAGCCGAGCCATGGCCATAGGGAAGGCTTTCGAAAACCTGGTGGCAGAGAGCGATGGAAGGGGGTATGATAGGAGGGCTGCAGTTGCCAAGGGTGCCACACAGCACTTGTCAATGTGATCTTCCTCAAATTTGGACATGTCTCTAACGCTTTCCGTAGCGCGGCCACATCCACTCGCCGAGTCGTGATGCCTTGCTCTTCTTCATACAATAGCTGGTAGTAGTCCCAACTCTCTTCGACGCTCATTCGCGTCGCATACCGGGCGATAATATCCCTGGCCCATTGACTGTTGTGTCGCAATAGTGTCGCCTTGGCTGCCTCTGTCAAGCTCCCATCTTCCGCGAAGAAGTCGTCGTGGTCGTACTTGCGATGTTCATCAAGCTCAAAGAACCATATATCCCACTCCAACATGTTCTCAATCTCTCTTTGCATATTCGCGTCGTCCAGATCCAGAACGCGACGGAAACTATCCAAATCTTGGTATTCGTCCAGTTGCGCATCGTCCCAGACAATTTCTTTGACTTGATACTTGTATCGAGGGTGTTTCAATATTTTATCCAAGCAGTTCAGATTCGCACGATTAGGTGAAACGTATACACGTTCGATTCTCAAGTCCACATTCTCGGCCAAATATTTGCTGGACAGTCGAAGTCGCTTGATGTCCAGCTTCGACAAGTCCTCGCTGATAATGCCTAACAGCTCAGCAGGTAGATCAAGAATGCTCTTCCAATTCATCCTTGCTGGTTGGCCAGCATTCGCGAAAGCCTCAGGAAATTCGTCGCCGAAAAGTTCCTCCATGAAGCCCAGCGACGGTGCATCTGGAGTTGTGGCAGGAACGTGGGAGACGCGTCTTTTGGAGACTCCTGCTCGCGCAGCCATGCTGGTCTTCCGCCGATGGGGCTTTGCCGGGCGGAACTGTAAATTGGAGAACATCTTCACTGTAGATAGCCTCGCGTTGACCAACTTTGTATGAGGTGCTATAGCCTGCGAATCGAATGGACAGGATCCAGAGTCGCGCAAGTACGATGATGTGCTAGTAAGCTTCATGAAGCGATCATGTGTGTGTGTGCGCAGAACGATGGACAGGTGCGAAGTCATGTGAGAGGTTCATTCGGGCTCGAGACAACATGTCGTTCATAATGAGGAACGATAGACAGAGATTAACGAAGAGAGACAAAGATTGGTGCGCAACGTCGAGTCGTGGACAGCGTGCTAAAGGTAGTGAAACGCTTGTGGATGTAGCCGCTCTCATGCGTGGCAGCCCCTCGCTCACGACTGGGCGCCGAAGCGAGGCTTCAGGTGGGCCTTGCAGGCTGCCATCACGAGGCGCCTGCACTGCAGCTGATGATGTAGAAAAGCCTGCATTCGTAGATGCACTGGGCCACGCCAGTGCGCATTGCTGGTGAACATGGAGTGTGAAACCTGTAGACTAGAATGAGGGAAAGACAAGGCAGGCATTCAGGTCACGGTCGGCTGAACCTTTCCTAGCGTACTTGCGCAGAGGTGGGTCTAAAACCTCTCGCGAGAACCGGGTCACAACATCATTGCAAAAGGTAGAGTCCTAATCAACAGCGAAGGCTTCTGGTGGCATTGTGTGCATTCCAGCAATTCTAATGCGCTCCTAGTAGACATACACAGACAGGTGCTGCCAGATCCGCTAGCAAGCAACCCGCAGTAAACCCCGACGCGAACGTCTTCGTCGAACGCACACGATCGACCGACAACCTCAACTAGAGGCCGTAGTATGTCGACCATGTCATCCGCGGCGACTGCGCTCGCTCTTCCCATACCGAAGTTGTAGTTGTAAAGCACACGACTGCATGTCACGCCGACATTGCGACATGAGATACATTCGAGGCTCAGGGTGAAGACGTCAGGGAAGGGGGCGAGTCGCTCATTTACTCCTCAGGGATGGCGTTCTTGTTCTTCTTCTTCTTGCCGCCCCCTGAGCCGCCGGTCATTGCTGATGTTGGCTGGCTCGACTGGTGAACGACAAAGCGGGTGTAGCACTCCTCCCTGTCCCACTCAAAGCCGGCTAGGTAGGGCTTCTCGAACTCATCGTCTGCCTAGAGTCTGGGTCAGCACATTGATGGTCGCTTGGAGCTTCAAGAATGCACAGGAACCGCACACGGCAGGACCACATTCCTCGGTAGTAAACACGGAACGGGAACTACATACGCGCTTCTTGAACTGCTTGTGGATTGCGTCTAATGCATCCTTGATGGTGACGCCCTTCATGTTCCGTGCGACGACTTCTAGTCCGAGTGGGAAGTGGAGGGTGATCTTCTTGACCTTGGGCGTGCACAATGGCAGCTTGAGGACCGCGGGATCTTCAACCTTGGAAGGCGACTCGTTCAGTTTCCTGTGTGGCGGGAGCGTCAGTATTGTTCTGGTGGTGAGGCCAAGCTGGTCGATGACGAGCTTATAACTGAAACAGCGTGTCGCAGCCAGGCAACAATTGAGGAGATGCACTCACCACCCGAGCTTCTGGGTCTCAACTGAGATGCTGATGTCCTTGTTCTCCTTTTCTGTCAATCTGTCAGCCCCACCTCTACCCCTCGAAGCTGCCTGAATGAAGGCAGCTGTTAGCAAAGAAGCTCACCCAGATCTTCAATGGCATAGACATCAGCGGCCATAGACGAAGCTCTACGGTGACCCTTCTTGACCTCATCGGCGGTCGCCTTGACAAAGTTGTCGCTGGCCGAGTCGACCTTGGAAAGCGGGGCTGAGTCTGTCATGATGGCGGGGTGTAAGCACAGATGTAGCAACTGGAGCTGGAGGTAGGTTGTAACAATGGAGAAGCTTTAGGAAGCTGTATGGTTGGTGAACGCGTGTGTATGCAATCAAGGAAGCTAGGCACAGCTGAGTGTGAGAGGAGGAAGACAAGGCAGGGCGAGCGCGGTATTTGAGGGGTCAACGTCGCCAGGAGCTGTGTCACTTGATCAGCACACCATGGTCATCCAATCCAATGAAAGCGTCCACCGCGAACAGGTGGGTCCGTGCACATTCTGGGGTAAAGGCGGGGAAGGAGCTATCGACACGCGCCCCTGGCACGACGAGCTGACAGCGAGACCAACAGAGGTACTTTGTACATTGTTACTTGCGCTAGCATTTGAGCCTCATGGTACCTGTCTCAATTGCAGCAAGCCTCAACTATGTCTTGTTCGCGTTCGGTCGAGCTGTTGGAGGTGGTGAGATATGTCACGCGAGGGGGCTACGTCATCGCAATCAGGTGAGATATGCCTCTCAGCTCAACTTTCTGTTGGCTTGGTACAGTATCCACTTAGTCGCACACGGTGCAATTGATCGAGGCGTTCGAGATGGAACTGTTCCGGCCGCTCCGTGTTCAGTCTGGCATGTATACCACGTGATCCTAGAAGTACTGGCAACAGTGTATTGGAGCCTATATAGCTTCGAGCTTTTTCAGCCTATGTATTGGATATCCAAGAGGTGATAGAATGTTGACCAGCTACATCGAGTTCCTGTCACGAGTCTCTCCGTCGCAAATTGCCGCCAACCACTATGAGTGTCCCACAATCTTAACAGGCACATACAGTTCCTCCAAATACTTCTCCTCCTCCTCTGTGAGCTCCTTGCCCCTTGCTTCAAGTGCCTCGTCCATCCTTGCCACGCTCGAGAAGCCGATAATGGGACTTGAGACGCGCTTGTTGATCCATGCGAGGGCTACATGGCTCATCTTCCAGCCGTGCTTTTTCGCCAGCTCTTCGACTCGCTCGACAATTTGTTTGTCGTTGTTGTTTTGGCCCGTGGTGTGAGTACCGGCCTTTTGTTCGCCTTCTGATCGTGTGGTAGAACCGAATGCGGATGCCGGACGCGCAAGGTGGCCGCGGCAAAGCGGTGCCCACTTGTCGACGTTAGTTATGGCCAAGAAATGGGATGCTTTCAACATACTGGAATCAGGCCAACGCCAGTGTCGTTGCAGAACCTGTTCATCTCACGCTCCTCTTCGCGGTACAGCAGGTTGTAGTGGTTCTGCATGCTGATGAACTTGGTCCAGCCATTCTTCTCCGCCACGAACTGCAACTGCGCGAACTGCACCGCCCACATGGAGCTTGCGCCAATGTATCGGACCTTGCCACTCTTGACCAGATCGTGTAGCGCCTCCATCGTCTCCTCAAGTGGGGTGTTTGGATCGAATCGATGGATTTGTAGCAGATCAACATAGTCGGTGTCGAGACGCTTGAGCGAGGCGTTAACGGCATTGAAGATGGCCTGACGTGACAGACCACCCTGGTTTGTGTAATCTTTGAGTTGCGGCAACTCCGTGGGGTACTGTATGCTTCGCAGACCGGGGTCTTCACCAACGTAGCCGTAGCATTTGGTGAGGATGACCAGCTTGTGGCGCGGGAGGTCGTACTTCTTGATGGCCTTTCCAATGATCTCTTCAGAGACGCCGTTGGAGTAGACATTCGCTGTGCCGCGTAAGCGATGGGTATTGGGAGGCTCAAAATACTATGTACCTGTATCCCAGGTCGTAAGGCCGCGGTCGTAGGCCGCCTTCAGCAGTGGCAACGACTCTTCCTCTTCGATGACCCACGGCTGCCATTTGGAAGAGCCGATGCTCATAGCACCCAAAATGGGCACGGAGACCTTCAGGCCGCTCTTTCCTAGTCGCCTATATTCGGCCTTAGATTCCTTGAGGAGGCCCTGAACATCGAGCTTGTCCGCCATAATTGTAGTGTGTCGACTGTGGGGTAGCTTGAGCTGTGGTGGGGTATTTAGAGAGGGCGAATTGGGGGCATCCGATCGCGGCAGCCCTCATTGTCCTTATAGCTGCAGCGACAGCCCATCATGCCCCTGATTAGGAAGCAGCAGCGGAAGAATTGCTGCTCAACGCGGATTTTGCGGCGATAGTTTTGTCTTTGCCGGTGGGTGATGCGGGGTGGAGGCACGCATTGCGGCGCTAAGAGTGCGTCATCCATTCATCTTGCGTGGGTTGTGCTGTCGTCCGCGGCTGAGTATTGCCTATTCAAGTGAATATGCTGATGACAGGTATGATGGTGCTCACGACTGATGTACATTGTTTGGCTCCACTGCCCTAGAAGGACGTGCTCAGCTTGTTGGCGTCGGCAAGTTCCGACAGCGCAACTTCGTTTTAGCGCTCTTCTCTCACGTTGGAGGAAATGTCACGAGAAAAGCTTGGCATCATTTTACAACACAGCGCTTTTAAATACTGCGCGTTGAATTGTATCTCGTAATTAGCTGAAGCACGACAAATATGATCAAGACCCTCGTCACTTTCATCGAAGTTGATAGTGGGCTTCGTCGAGCTGGGTGTCATGCATGTGCTCTCTCACTAGGAGATAGAGCGCCTCACTTGTCTGCTGATTATTCTGCTACGTGAGAGCCACTATCGACTAAGTGACTTTGCGATGTATGACCAAGCCTGAGCGCCTCCAAAATATCTCTGCCTAGCTACCTAGACGGCTAATCTAGTCTCACACGGGTACGTCGACATTACAGTCCACTGGTGTCTACGGTACTATAATAAGGGCATTGCTGTTGACCTAGTAGCTTTTGAATGTATAGATGCTGCATTTGAGTTTAGTAGCGGACGTGGTGTTTATAATGTCTCATCGAAGGTGGAAAGATGTGGTACAAGAGGTAGATCAACCGCACTCCAATAGTCCTCATTGTGAGCGCGCGCAAGAAAACCTTTAAGCGGATCCATAGCAATCATTCTGGAAATAAGCTTACAGTGGAGGGCTTCGTGAATCTACTGCTTATTCAGAACTACTCTTCGAAAATAGAGATTGTACTGGCGAAGTTGGGCGATGCTTGCATGCCCCAGACACAATCAGCAACATGGAACAACCTGGAAGCGTAATCCTTAATTTTTCAATTCTACTTCATGAAAGTTTGTAGTTTCGTGAACTGATGCTTTTCATGTTGCAAGTCTCCCAAGGAAATACCGTTGCCCTGAGCACCGAGGAATGCATTTCACCACCAACAACTCAGCCTGCAACAACACCTCAAACCATCCCAAACGAAACGAAACGCCACACCAACACATCTCATACCAACCGGTTTGCAAATGTCTTGCCCACCATCTCCACCACCGCACCTCGAACTAGATTTCATATCAAAAGCAAAAGCAACATCACCAATTAAATCCACAAATCGTACCTCCTCCCTCTCTGCTCGTAACATCTCCAGCCCCTACAGCCTCGCAATTCCACCACGCAGCCATCCACGCACGCCAAATCGTGCCGACACACCCACACAATATCTCGCTCCACCAAGAACAGCTGCTACCCGGCCGCGCACACCCTACCTCGAAGTCCCCGAGCTCCATCCGCGAGCATACACACCCAATGGCAACGGCAGTGCTGACACATTGAAGAGTCGTGTTGGCTCTGATGAATTGCGACGAGTTGGATTCGCAAATGTTATGAAGAAGAGAGATGAAGAAAAGAAAGGGATAGCAGGGTTTATGGAGAATGATAGAATCTTAGCTTTCGCAGTGACGTTTGGACTTGCCCTTGCCCTTGCCATAGGAATACCGTTGGCTGCGATCTTGCCACAGAAATGGATTGTGCCGTTGCCGGTAGGCGTGTTTGTGCCAATGTATATGGATCCGTTGAACGGAGGATGGGCGAGAATGGAGGACGCGTATGTATTCCTTCTCATCATACTAAAAGCGGCGATACAAGTGTACTCGTATGTTGATGGGGCAGAGAAAGCTGACATCAATCCCTAGAATCCTTCGCCACCACGAGATGCCATTCATAGTCATCGTAAACCCAGACCACGGCCCCACAAACGCAACATGGCCGTCAGCAACATACGTTGCTGCTGTAAAGAGAATGAACAAATACTCGAACGTAAGAACGCTGGGATACATTGATACCGCACAAGCCACAGTCTCAAACTCAAGTGTTCGAGCACAAATCGCGACGTATGCAGGCTGGTCCAACGTGACTGCAGATCTCGGACTTCATGGCATATTCTTCGACGGCACGCCCTGGCAAGACAGCAAAGACGGCATGGCGCGCGCATACATGCGCAACGTGAGCGCTACAGTGAGACATACGAAAGGGTGGACGACCGAGGGCGAGGGTCTGGTGGTGCATAATCCGGGGCGCCTACCGTCAAAGGAAATGATGGCGTATAAGCCAGATATCGTAGTGGCTTTTGAGGGAGCGTATGCGCATTTGCCGAGTCGCGAGAGGTTGCACGAGCAAGTGGCGGACAAGAAGCGAGGGAGGGAAGATCATGCGGCGCTGGTGCACTCAGTGCCGAGGAATCTGGGGCGTGGAGGTTTGAGAAGGATCATAGAAAAGGTAAGGAGGGATGTACAATGGTTGTATCTGACGGAATTGACCGAGGATGTGTACACTGGCTATGGCTCGCTTTTAGAGACATGGCTGGAAGTGGCGTGGTGAGTGCCGGTGGTTGTTGTCACGCGGTAGCACGAAAGCTCTGCATGATCTAGGAGGGAGTATGATGGGGTGTTCGCTTGTAATTCATGCAATTTGATGCCAATTGGTATGAGAGTAGTTCCCGAGCTTGCTTAGTCAGCATATAGTCGCTCAGCTATAAGGACACCTACGCCGGTGTGAAGACGACCCAGACAAATCCAGCCAACCACAGACATGAAGTCGAGAATTCTACTTCCTCTTTACTTGTATCCACATAACAAGAACACATGGGATCCACTCTATAATGCGTACGTTCCTCGTTCAACGACGTGCGTTGTTTCTTGACTGACTGCATGCAGCATTGTCAAATACCCAAATACCGAGTTCTTGGTGATCGTCAATCCTGATAGCGGGCCGGGCGCTGCTCCATGGTGGCCAAATGTCGACTATGCTCGGGAGATCCCGAAGTTGAACGCATTCACCAACGTCAAAACGGTGGGATATGTGAGATCGACGTATTGCAACCGTCCAATAGACCAAGTATTCCAGGACATCGACACGTATGCGACGCGAAAGATTAATGGGAAGGACAATCTCTTTCAGGGTATTTTCGTGGACGAGACTGTAAACATCTTCTCCCCTGAAGTCAAGACCTATCTGGATCGTGTCGATAGCAAGATCAAGGGAACTCAAGGGCTCAGTGGCAAGCGCTTAGTGAGTATCCAGGGCCTTAAATGTACGCTTAATGCTAACCTAGATCCCGACAATACACAATCCGGGAACAGCCGTCAACAAGGGTCTTGCGAATCCAGGACCCGATATCACTGTTGTTGTCGAGACATCGTACCAGGAGTTTGTGAAGCCCGACTACCAGAAATGGCTCAAGACTTCCCCGTATGGCCGGGCGCGGACGTGCTACATGCTGTATGCGGTACCTGCCGAGAAGGTGCGGAGTGTCACGGCAGCATTGAGCGGAAAGGCCGAGTATTTGTATGTGACGTCCGCAACCGAAGCCTTCTACGAGAATTTCGATAGCAGAAGCTGGGACCAGTTTGTGGATGCAGTGGCGGCATCTTGAACAACTTACCCTGGAATGTATCCAAGTCGTGATGACTATCTCGAAGCTTTGGCTTAGTAATAATCCATTCGCTGTTTCAATTGTCGAGATGAAAGTCCGTGCTGAAGAGAATCACTCATTCTCATCGAGGTCGTCTTCCAACTTCCATGCAGTGACAACAGATCTAACCTTGCACATTCCTTTTTCAGTTTCGCCTGACTCTTCGCCGAGCGACCGACCTGAGAAGTCATTCAAAGCGTCTTCAATGATGCTCCAGATTCTGCATCGGTTCCATAGTCCCAATGGCATGCTGTCAAGTCGAGAATCTCGGCCCGTGACAGGGAATTGCTTCATCGCAAGTAGCTTCGCGACGCTCCTCCAATCCCATCCGGTAGCCGAGAAGGTGACATTTGACTCGTCGCGAAGTGTTTCGATCAGCTGAGTATCAAGATCCCAAATGTGCGGATGTAAGCTTCCGCCGCGCAAGCTGTCGCGCCAAAACGAGTTGTCTAGTAGCACTTTAGAGGCCATTAGTCGTGATGTTCGGTGTAATTTGATGACAGATTGCGGTTCAAGGTAGCCGCAAATGGCGTCTAATAATTCCGCTGGCAGGCGTTCGATGCCACTAGCTTCGTGTGTCGTCACTGATGGTTTGCTGTTGCTTCCTTCATCGTGCGTTGATGCTAGTAAAACATCGAAGATGAAAGATTCGAGATCTGGAACATCGGTTGGATCGGTATAGAACCTCTGCAGAGTGTCAGTCACATCCCAAGAGCTTGACCACGGAAGCGTACAT
This sequence comes from Paraphoma chrysanthemicola, assembly GCA_020744225.1. Taxonomy (NCBI): domain Eukaryota; kingdom Fungi; phylum Ascomycota; class Dothideomycetes; order Pleosporales; family Phaeosphaeriaceae; genus Paraphoma; species Paraphoma chrysanthemicola. The sequence continues at coordinate 909,955 of JAGMWG010000016.1, forward strand.
CATATTCACCACCCCACCACTCGAGCTTAGTCATAGCGAGTACACTGCGTGGTCCATATAAACTGGAGCACACGCATAAGTTGAAGATGTCTACCTCTGTGTCATCGGTGACATGAGCTGGTGGATTCCTGTGGCGTTCGAAGAATTGTGCGTTTAGTAGCTCAAACAAGACCGCAAGCGCCGGCTTTGGTTTCGAAGTTGACCCCTTGGAGCAATGGTGATCAATGGCTCGACAGCTTGTGTCTATGCAAGCTCCATGGAGTGGAAATAAGGTGTGTCGCGCGTCGGGTGAGTACTGGAGGCCGCTGTACTCAATATCCTCAGTCCGCGTCTGATTGCGGACTCTAAAGCATAGTGACCCTGTGAAGCTGAACCAAGCTGGTTCTGAAAGAAATATGCCGTCGACTTCAGATACATTGACTGGACTGCAACCATGTTAGACCTGCAAGCCTAATTGTGCGGCGGACTCACGAGTCGAGATCTTGGAAGTAAGTATGATTATGTACATCCTCGCTATGACCTAGCAGACGGTAGTTAAAGAGCCACTTCATGTATCCGTTAGTTCAGCCTAGCGTATCTTCGGAGGTGACGGACCTGATAGCGCGGCTCCTTTGTGTCCAAATTGTATACTTCTCCTTCCGTGTCAAACGGGCCGCCGCAAATTACGCAATACACGCGCGACTCCATAGCGAAGCGTGCGTCGCTCTTCCAGTTGACGTCTTCATCGGCTCGAGATGAAAGGAAGCTGCCCATTGCGCGTATGCATATGGTCACGAAGTTTCCGGGGAGGATGCGGACGCGCGCCGTGTTATGTGACGCCCATCGAGAGCCTGCAAGCCACGCCCTCTTGGTCTAGGGTTAAGGCAGCTACTATGCGTCCCTGACTTAATGTGAGTCCCGTTGGAGACCCTAAGTAAGACGCCATGATAAGTTCGATAGGCTCGTTAAAGTCGATGACGGTAGCGCATTCATGGTTGGTGGCAGCGATTGGTGGGTGATCACTGCCGCTGCCGCGTAACCCAAACGGGCTTGGCGCATGTCATGCTGGACGTCCACATGTTCCTCGATTAGGCCTGCCTGCTTATCGCTTAGGAAAGATTTGGCTTACTTTTGACGCTCAGGAAGTCTTGTCGTGCAGTTTTGAGCTTTGTAATATGCGTCTATACATGTGTGCGCTTGCGCGTCCCGCCCCTCATGATTGGACGCCATGCTGACGCTAATCATACACGACATTGCTATGAGAGCAGAAACAGAAACAACTTGTACGTTTGCATCCACTTAAGAGCGATCCGAATGGGTGATTAGGATGAGTCTAGCGTTGGGGCCTTTGAGGTCATTACCTGTTGCACTAGCGCTAGATAGCTAGTAGGCAGTACTTCCTTGGCTTTGGCCAACATGACATGCTGCTGCTCGAATTTCAACCATTTCTGATAGTATTTTGAGAAACTTATCTGCAAGATGCAATGCCGGACTTTTCCGACGCATGGCAACTGTGTATTGAAAGTCCTGGCATATGATCGAGAAGGTCACTGCTAGTTGTAGCACCAAATTAAGGCTCTACAAATTACGATACACGAGACGGTGCTCAATTCTCACATTCTGGAGTCTTAGTAAGTCATAATATACGCGAATGAACTAAGCTGCTTCGTACTGCTTGTCATTGGAAAGCAGAAGTGCACGGGATTTTACGAATCACTACTAACATATGTCGCGACTGTCTTGGAGCTCCAGATGCCATTGAAGAGGTCTAGTTTCCTTCAGCTACAAGGAAGTGAAAGATCTAACCTGATTGCAGCCCATCGCCATGTTCGGACCCTCAGTAGACCTACTGCACTAAATGTATGCAGGTACCTGCGAAAGTGCCGGCCAGGGACGATTCCTTTGACATAGCTATGGAAAATGAGCAACACCAACGGAGAAGTGACGGACTTCGTATCCTTGAGAAATATCTCCATGCTGGGCTCTCATCTGGCCTGGTGCTTGACACACTCCGTCTCCAGGTGGGACAAGTATGACTACAAGGCAAGTAGGCTAATAAGAACCAAGAATCTAATATATCCATGAAGTATGCTCATACACCAGCTGCTGTTTATTTTCACGAGGGAGTGGGTTATCGGTCGAAATTTGAGAGGCTAGTGGAGGTATCCAGGCTCGCTCAATTAGCGACGAAGGCAGGATAGCATACAGGCACTCATGACAAGCAAAAATGGCACTGGATGCGTCGCTCAAGCATTGCTTGACGAGATGGTTCACAGCGTTTGTCAAGCATATACCGAGAACCTATTCGCGCAAAATTCTGCTATGAAGCATCGTTTGCAGCTTCTCATCAGTGGATCGATTACACATATAACCTTATCGCAGTAGGTCCAAACATGCTAAGCACCTCTGATAAACCGTACGCACCTGTGGAAGTTGAAGCCACCGGTGCGACTCGATATCTACTTCGCGATGTTCGTAATGGCGGCGGTAATAGCGTTGAAGGTGTTGGCTTCGCGATTGTCCGCGGTGTTCGGCTTTTAGCGCGCCAAGGCTCGGCTAAAAGTCCACCCATGGCCGCCCACAACCGCGAGACTGAATTCCAACACCAGGAAAGCGCATCTCCAATCGACACCGCTAACCCGCAGCCAACCTCAAGATGAAGTACATGTACGTCTACCTACGTATGCGAACGCTTGTCGCACAATCGCACGCACAATATTCCCGACCTACCGCTCCGCTTTCCAATTCGACACGCCCCGCTCGCACCGCGAAAAGAGAAATGCATAGACGCAGGCTGACAATGGGACAGCCACTCCGAGGAACTGCTTGACATCCCCGAGGGGGTCAAGGTCTCCATCAAGACCCGAAATGTCGTCGTAGAGGGTGAGCGTGCAACGGCGCAGTATGGGTAGTCATAGATGCTAACATTGTAACAGGCCCCCGAGTAAGCCGCACACACGATAGACACACCACGAACCGCTTCTTACAATCCACAGGGAAAGCTCTCCAAGTCGCTCGGTCACTTGGCGGTCAGCTTCACACACGTATGTCGAATTCGAGGTCACAATCATGGAAACGCACACTAAGATTGGAACAGCCCAAGAAGGACCAGATCAAGATTGAGCTCCACCACGGCTCGCGCAAGAGCGTCGCTACCCTCCGCACCGTCCGAACCCTCATCGTACGTTGCATCGATCAGCAGAGTTGGATATTGGCAAAGAACACGGAGGGACTGACTCGAAACAGAACAACTTGATCATCGGTGTCACCAAGGGCTTCAAATATAAGATGCGATACGTCTATGCCCATTTCCCCATCAACGTCAACATCGAGAAGAACAAGGAGACCGACGCATTCGAGGTCGAGATCAGGAACTTCGTCGGCGAGAAGCTCGTAAGAAAGGTCAACATGAGGCCTGGTGTCCACGTCGAGGCATCAAAGAACCAGAAGGATGAGCTGCAACTCAGCGGAAACGTGCGTATAAAGGCAACATGGTTTGTGTGCCTACTGACTAGTCGCAGTCCCTCGAGGATGTCTCCCAAAGCGCCGCCGACATTCAGCAAATCTGCAAGGTCCGCAACAAGGATATCCGAAAGTTCTTGGACGGTCTGTACGTGTCGGAGCGGGGCAACATTGACGAGTAAGCGGTCTCGGGCGTATGGGTTTCTTTCACGGCATATGAGCAAATGAGCTTCTCTGCATCACGGACAGTGGTTGGCGCATCAGAGGTTCGGCTGAAAAGCAATGTTCGATAACAATACCACCAATACCGGATGGAAAATGTGTATCACGGCCAACATGTGTGATATGCGGCAGGAGACCTTTGATGCTACTAACTTGGCAAGATTTTGTGCCTGCAAAGAGACGACCCCAAGGCCCGTGAGGTGACTACAAACTGGTTTGCGAGTAATTGTACTGCAACGTCATAGCATTGGAGGCATCGCGGAAGTGAGAGTGTGGAAGGTTCGCCCAACAGACATCATCCCTATCGTCCATCCGAGCGTGAGGAGACAGGTACCGAACCCTATGGGAAGATCGCTGGTACTTCGACTTTGTAGTGTCTGCCATTCTGTTTGCGCAGTGAGTGTTTCCAGCATTTGCTCCAAAATATCTTCTCTGGATATGCGCAGCTAATTTAATACAAAATCTTACATACAAAAGGACTCTCATCCGCTGCATGCATAAACAGGGCGCCTTTCACTAGACCTCTATGCGTAAGGCCTCTGCAGCACTTGCTCGATTGCCGCGTATTATAAACACTTTTATGAAGGTTTGATGAGCTTACTGGCAGCAGTGAGCTTATTAGTGGATCTGATCTGTGGCTGCGTGGCTGTGCAATGCTTACGCCAAGTGAATCGACGCTGGTCGCTCTGTTCACCTAGCGGGTGGGCAGCAGGGTCTAGGACGCTAAACAACACCTTAGTCCAATATCTCTAAAGTTTGCTTAAGTGTATAGAAATGGTAGTCGGTTTCGGCTTTTCCGTCGGCGATTTCATTGCAACCCTCAATCTAGTCGCCACAATAATTGACGCCCTCCGTTCAGCCTCGCACTCCGCCTCCGTCTTTCGCGATCTCCTCAACGAGCTTCTCAATCTCGAAAGAGCACTAATACAGGTTAAACATATCGAACTGGATGATTCTCAGCGCTTTGAGCAAATCGCATTGTATCAAGCCGCCTCGCAGTGCCAACGCTCTATTGATGGATTCTGGAACAAAATACAGGAGTACCAGCCGCACTTTTCGCGGACTGCAACGACATCCAGTGTAAAGGATGCGTGGATGAAGATCAAGTGGACTATGTGCGAAAAGAAGGAAGTGGATGGATTTCGTGCCGAGATACAAGCGCATACGAGTAGCATTCTCGTCCTGCTAGGGGCGATACAAGCTAATGCGACGACGAAGCATGCGCGAGACCAGCGGGAACAGTACAAGTCTCTCGCAGGGACAATACAAAGCTTTGCTATGCAGGCTATAGGGAAGATGAGTGCTATCATGGACGGTGTGTCGAAAACCGCATCGCAAAGCGCAACTCTGGTTCAAACATGCGCGCAGATCTTACAGACCAACCTCCGCGTTTTTCAGATGGTGTACGATATTCAGCTTTTTATTACGAGGATTCCTGGTCAGGTCCAGCGCCAACAGCCGGTCTATTTCCTGGACGCATTGAATCGGGAAACTCCTTTTCATCTGGAGTTTGTTAGATCGGCTGAGGCGCTCCTTGCGGTTCTCAAGGTGAATTTGGAGCTGACACAATACGGGCCAAGAATGATAGACAGAGGAGACTTCGTGATTGAAGAGTTGGGCACACAGAATCGCATTGATATATCTCAAAACTGGGAGACGTGCTTCTTTCCGGGCCAGAGAGTGGCAATGAGTATGGTCTTCAGAGAACAGCCTTCAACTTCGGCGAGCTCCATTTGTCCGAAGTGCCGACATTCGAATGATGGATCTTCAAGCCCAGAAGTCGTTTGGTAAGTCCGAGCATTTGTACATGGGGACACGGATTAACCAGGTCAAAGCCCTCAATGTGGGACTACATATCGAAGAGTCCCAGAAAAGATGGACTTTACTCATCAAAGAAAGCGGCGGAACTCAAGCGGTTCCAATAAAACTGACGCTGATGCGGAATCCCGTGGACGGTCTCGGGAAAGACGCGCCCAGCGAATATTTGTCGAAGACGATACCGCAGCCATGGCAATGTTTCGACGCCTGCAAATTGTAGCCCCGTCACCAGGGCACTGGGTCCAGGACACATTTGACGTGTATATGCTACATCAGTTCACGCTTATTGAATTTCTTGAGGACATATTCGGCGAGTATAGCTTCCGCGTTGAGGTAAAGATTGAAGAACTGAATAGTGGATACATCTCTAATGTTACCAGGTGACTAATGGCGGCATATATACCTTCTGGGTACCCAGATTGTTGACGAAAGTGCGTATCGTATCCTGAATCCACATTATCGTGCAATCTTTAACCCGTAATTACAGGACGAAAAGAAAGAGCTAGCAGATCGACGAAGACAAGATGACTTCTCGTTCGATCCCTAGTAACTATTGTTACTAAACAGAGACTAACCAGCCTGAACAGGTTTTTGGAATCATAGGAAGGCCTGAATCCATGTATAAACCGTCCATACCCGCAAAGCTATGACTGGCGCGTCGTTCTTGCTCGTGATGGCGATATCTTGCATAAGAACGGCCCCGGGGATTGCTGAACTTGTCACGTGGCTCGCCGTATAGAAACCTCTGACCATAATGGCATAAATCTACTTGTCTCACCCTTGCACTGGCCCAAGTACCTCATCTGTAATACAGCCGAAATGGTGTGCAAACGCCACTTTCTGAGCTGAATACACAGAGGGGAAATATTTGTTAATTCAATCGGGCTTATGCCGTATAATTGCGCCACACTATTCTACTCATCATGACCTTGACTGTACGCACTCACATGCTTAACGCCCTTGGTACGTACCTCGAACACAGTTTACCGCTACGCTGCTTATTGTAAGCATGCATGACTGCCTTTTCTTCCCATGGTTGAGACACTACATGGCAAACTCTGCCCATTAGCATCGCAAATGTTGAATAAAAGCGCCTAGGTGTCAAGTATGTTAAAGGTTCCTTATCGCGCAAAGTCATAGCAGAAGTGGCAGATGGTTGGTTGACGATCATGTATCGTGCGATAGGCAAGGAGGTAACAAACGTGAAATGAATGCTATGTCAAGCAAAATAATATCAAAGTCTACATACTCTGCCTCCCAACCAACTTCCTAGGCAACAACAACGTCGTGACCACACATCCCAACGACACACCCCCAGCAAGATACAACACGGCATTAATATCCTTGCCTCCGCCTTCTCCACCAGCATATAACCTCTGCGCCACAAGCGGACTCACAATCCCAAACAACCTGCCCCAAAAACTCGCAATTCCGCACGCTGTCCCTCGAATCGGTGCTGGAAACGCCTCGGGACTCCATCCATACAACACCGCGTTGAACATGCTCTGGAAGAAATATTCCAGTAGGCTGAACCCGATGTTACTCGCTGCGGAATTGACCTGGCTGAGCGAGAAGATTGTCAGACCCATCATGGCGGATGAGAGCACCATTGTGTATTGTCGACCGAGCAAGGGGATGCGGTATGCAAGGGTGCCGAGGAGCACGCCGATGGTGCCAGGGAGGTAAATGAGGATGTATGAGCGGTATGTGAATGCGAGGGAGAGGTGGAGTGCGCCGTTCTTGAGGGCGAGGATTTGTGGGAGGAAGGTACCTGATCACGAATTAGATTGAGGTTGGCAGGCTGATTGGGAATGGGGGACGTACCGGCGACGGTGAAGCCAGAGTAGTCGCAGATGTAAGTTAGCCAGACGAGAACAGTGAGGCGTGTCATTTGCGTATCGGAGAAGAGGATTTTGAAGCGAGAGCCTTCGAGTTTGAGCTTTTCGAGCCATGTGGTCGAGAGCTGCGTCGATCCGCTGGCAAGTATAGGCTCGGTGCTGTGGGCGTCAAAGTCTCGTTCGAGAGCCTCGAGCTTCTCTAGTGTGAGGGTGCAAGTCCGCCCATTGAACTTGGCGACGTTGTGGAGAACTTTGACGGCATCTTCATCCTTGCCTCGGTATAGCAGGAATTTTGGAGACTCCTGGAAGTCGAAAACAACGTAGCGTAGGAAGAAGACGAAAAGTGTGATGGCGCCCAAGGTGAATAAGAGGTACCTCCATCCCATGTTGCTTTCCTTACTACAACAAGCCTCTCCAGACTGTACTGCATTGCATGAGGGTAGAGCCAAATCGCCCTCGGAAAAGTTTGGGCTACACGAGTATGTGGGGATGAAGCCATATGCCATGATGCTGCAGATGACAACGCCGAGTGGCTGGAAGACGGACAAGAGTGGGAGCAGGTAGCGCTTGCTTTCGGGCGTAAATTCGAGCGTGATGGTTGTGTCGATAGGTATATTTCCGCCAACTCCCACGCCAGTCAGTGCCGTCAGGACGAGGATAGCGTTGAATGAGCTAGGAGCGCCGATGCAGAGCCCGAAAACACTTGAGATGAGTACTGTGAGGTTGAACGCCCAGCGTCGGCCAATGACATCTACAAGCACTCCCCAAATCAGTGCACCAGCTGTCAATCCCACAGAAAATGCGGTGGAGAGGGTTCCCGTCTGATCAGCACCGAATCCAAGCTCTTGTTGCATGGGAGATAATACAAGCCCAAAAGCTTGTGCCCACATAAGGTCAACCAGATATCCACACCCACATAGTGACCACAGGTACCACTGATATCTTCCCATCCCCAATGCATCGATTTCGTGATTGACGAGGAGGCATTTCTTGTCGTACAGTGAAGTGGCGTCACTCAAATCATCGGCTAATGAACTGGACTGGGTCGATGGGGCGTCTCGACCAGACGCCGACTTTTCCTGGTCGAGATCTGACCCATTTGTCGATTGAAGAGGTTGTCTGGTTGGAGTCGAAGAGTGGGAATCGCGAGATGATGATGCAAAGGTTGGTGCTGAAGTCAGGAGTGGTTCTCTTTCACTCGAATTTGGGGCCACGCTCGGCATCTTGAACAGCTCGACTGGAACCAAAAACCAAATTTCAAGTGTAAGCGCATCTTGGACATGGACCCCTCTTTTGTGTAGGATGTTGCGGGTATTGTTGACCCCGCTACGTCACTCGTTGGGTCGCTATCGCAGCTAAGGTAAGGCTAGTCAGGATGCAGTAAGCGCTTGCCCTGGTTCAGCGCAAGGCCAGCATGCGCAATGTAGACAACATGCGATTGTTGCAAATTCGATGTAGGGGGAGTAGCAGTGCAGAGGGTGATTGCTGTCAGCTGCCCTTGTGCATCTTCTCGATTCCCATATACCACACAGATCCCGACTTGTGTGTTCTACAGCAGCGAGACTAGCGCTGGATTTCGGGCCTGATCACTGTGGTCTTATCAGAACCCGGCACACTCTAGGATATGGTCGATAACACCGGGCCGTTATGTGAGTGCCGTGCGTAAGTTTCAAGCAAGGCAAGGCTTCGCCGTAGTCTATCATCGCCGGCCACGCGGGTTCAGCATGCTCACGAACTTCGTGCGCTGCCGGAGCTGAAGTGTATGAACGACAAAAAGAACATGTGGAATAAGAACAGAAGTTGGAGAATCGAAGATGGATGAGTGAAATTATCAAACCTGTGTGAAGACTTCGATGACAACAGAAGGAGAGCTGGAACATTAGCATCGCTGATCAGACCATAACCGAGCTGGCGACTGTTGACGATGGGGAGCAACGGGTCTTCCAGGACTACATGACGGCAATCGAGCAGTCTCAAGTCAGTTCGCAGCAATGTTGCATGTTTTATCCAGTTGTTGCTTTCGATTGGGGGTGCGATGGCAGCGCCCCACTCAAGTTACCCTTGCCAAGACCGGACCGGCGAAATGAGCGCCCGGGTGTTGGAACTTTTTTCTTTGCATGGTTTGAGAGCAGACGTTGCGCAACAACAGAGACAGAAGTTGATATTACAATGGCGCCCCGTAGAAAAAGACAAAGACTCTCTGAGAGCGGCGCGGAAGCCGTCACAGCCACCGCCGACGCCGACCAAACACTCGTCGCTGCTACTGCGACACCCAAGGAAGTCGCCCGCCGACAGCTCTTCATTCGCGGTCTCGCACCAGCCGTCACCACTCAAGACCTCACCGACTTCTTCTCCGAGTCATACCCGATTAAGAATGCACTCGTCGTGCTCGACAAAGAAACCAAAGTTTCAAAAGGCTATGGCTTCGTCACATTTGCCGATGTGGAGGATGCGCAGAGGGCGAAGGAAGAGCTGAAAGGCTCGGAAATACAAGGAAAGAAGATTGCCGTCGACTTTGCCGAAGCGCGACAGCGTGAAGGCGAGGCCAAGGAACCGAAGCCGGCGAACAGATTCAAGGCAGAGCGCGAGCAGCAGATGAAGGATGCGCAAGCACCCAAGATGATCGTGCGCAATCTGCCGTGGAGCATCAAGACGCCAGATCAATTGGGCAAGCACTTCCTGGCATTCGGCAAGGTCAACTTTGTCACGCTGCCCAAGAAGCCGAATGGCGAGCTCCGAGGCTTTGCTTTCGTCGCGCTGAGGGGCAAGAAGAACGCAGAGAAGGCGCTGCGAGAACTCAACGGCAAGGAGATTGACGGGAGGCAGATCGCGATCGACTGGGCGGTAGACCGAGACACATGGCAGGGCTTACCAAAGACCGAGCAAGAGGGCGAGGATGCCGAAGCCGCCGCAGAAGATGAAGATGAGGACATGAGCGATGCAGAGAGCTCAGTGGTCAGCTCGGAAAATGAGTCCGAGGCTGATGATGGCAGCGAGGACGAGGATGACCTAGATGACAGCAATACCGACTACGACGACGTCGAGGACAGCGACGAGGAGGGCGGTGTCCAGCTCGACCACGAGTCGAAGCCGAAGCGTGAAGAGTTCACTCTTTTCATCCGCAACCTGCCCTTCTCTGTAACCGACGAAAGCCTCAAAGAGCACTTTGAACAATTCGGCGGCGTACGCTTCGCGCGTGTTGTTCTTGATCGCGAGACCGAACGACCAAAAGGCACAGGGTTCGTCAGCTTCTTCACCGAGGAAGACATGATCAATTGCTTGAAGGGCGTCCCACGAATAAAGCTTCAAACCAAGAACGTGGACAAGAAGGACGGCTCGACCATCACAGTCACACATTCGGTGCTCGAAGACGCCGATGCCGACCCTACAGGCAGATACACCATCGAGGGGCGCATATTGCAGCTCAGCCGTGCTGTTGACAAGAGCGAGGCAACCCGTCTCACGGCAGAAGGCGCTGCGACACGGTTCAGCCGCGACAAGGACAAGCGACGACTATATCTTCTCTCCGAAGGCACGATCCCCTCCAACTCCAACCTTTACAAGCAACTTTCCCCGTCCGAGATCAAGATGCGCGAGGAGAGTGCTACCCTCCGCCGCAAACAGATTCAAGAGAATCCTTCTCTCCATCTCTCGCTCACTCGTCTCTCCATTCGCAACATTCCACGTAGCATCACATCGAAAGACCTAAAGGCTCTTGCCCGCTCAGCCATTGTCGGTTTCGCTGCGGACGTCAAAGTTGGCAAGCGCAACAAGCTCTCTCGTGAAGAAGTTATGCGCGGCGGTCAGGCCATGCTCGTCGCCGAAAAGCAGCGCAAGAAGCGCGGCAAAGGTATCGTCAAGCAAGCCAAGGTCGTCTTCGAGACACCCGCCGGCAGCAAAGTCAACGAAGAGTCTGGCGCCGGCCGCTCAAGAGGCTACGGCTTCATCGAGTACTACACTCACCGCAACGCCCTCATGGGCCTGCGTTGGCTCAATGGCCACGCCGTCGACTACAAGGTCAAGGGCGAAACGCCCAAGAGCAAAAAAGCAGCCAAAGAAGCAATGGAAGACAAGCGTAAACGCCTCATTGCAGAATTCGCCATTGAGAACGCAAATGTCGTCCAGCGCCGCTCTACCCGCGAAGAACAGTCCAAAGAGCCGCACAAGGCCAAGACGGGGACGGACGACGACGACGCTGCAACTCCGGCCCGAGGCCAGAAACGAAAACGTGAATCAGGGAAGCCCGAACGTCCCGCAAAAACTTCCCGCAAGGACAGGGGTGCCGGGAAGAAGCAGCAGGACTCGGGCGCCGAGGCCGGCAAAGGCTCCGCGGCACAGAGCGGCACAAAACCTGCGGCAGATGGCTGGGATGACGGGAAGGGGAAGCTGGCGCAACGGACGAGGATCATTGCACAGAAGAGGATGAAGAGGAAGGCGAAGAGGGGTGGGAAGGCTTAGTGGAGCATAGTCTTGCATCTTGAGGAGGCATGTTGATGTACAGTAGCATATAGCGCCGGCGTTGATAGCATGGTATGTCCATGGACCGGAAAAGTCAAGCAAAGCATTCTGTTCTATTCACCTCTCATCTCTCATCCTGGGACTGTGAACAAGGCTCGGACCGTTGAGTGCATTGCCGAATGAGCATGCTTCGGCACTGGCAGAGGCGTCGGGACGCGGAAAGCGGGAAGGATCAAGAAGCGACAAGTCACAAAGTGACCAACAAACCACGTCTTTCCCTTCGTTCTTCAGGATGCACACCCTCAGCTTGCACGAGGACGTGGGGGCGTCGTCCAGGCTTCCATCTGATGCCCCTTCGACAAGGCGACGTGCAGCGGATGCTCGTTGCCCGGAAGCGGTGCGTCGATTCGAGCATGAGGTAGTAGTCAATGTAGTCGTGCAACGTCGACTCGAGTATCGTGGCCCGTGGTTATTGGTATGCAGCAGTCGAACGAGGTTGTGACCCCCACGGTGCTTGTTGTGTATCAATTCGCAATGCCCGCCAAGGATCAAACTGGTATGCAGTGGTCGTACACAGCGGGTCCGTATTTCTAAACCGCAGTAATTGAGGCATACGATACGATCTGGTAGGGGGAGTGTGAGGGGCGGCGGGACGTTACCCATGCTGTGCCACGAGGTAGAACAGTATTCGAGTCAGCATCTTTGTGGCTCCACGAGAGTATTTGCTCGTGCTTTTGCATATGTGGGGTTGCGTGTCCCGGTGCCGTGGGTTGATGGCGTGCATTGGACCAGATTGAGCGGGTATGGGATTCTTTGACCAACCGCGTTGAAGGACACATGTTTGCTCGAATCAGCCGTGGCTGTTCTATGTGGCAGACTTGGCTAACAATGACGGTTAGCAGATTGGGCTCCATGATGTAACGGGATGGCCATGCATTGTCAAGTTGTATGATTGGGCTTCCTTTCTGCGTTCACGTTGTGAACAGCCATGCAGTAGTCAATGATAAATTACGTACCCCACACAGCCCATACAGCTTGGAAACCTGTATCATCGTTGCGCCACACTCACCTGTCACGTTGAAAATCAAGTCGAGTTGTACGCTAGAAGCTGGGCCATCTTCCGACTTGTGCAAGCTTGTACCTTCATGCGTGGCACTACGTCCGATTCTGGGTTGTGCTCTAGCCATGAGATTCGTACTCACAAAGGGCCCGAGTCTGTAAACCCTGCGCAGTGTAGGCTCTCTTGGGCCTATGCTGATGCATTGTAACGCAGATGCTGTGGCTTGATTTTGATACGAATTAGTACGAAGTGTGGACCTCTCCATTCGCAACGAGATCTTGACCAGTTAAAGGATAATATCTCGTGGTAATTGAGATACTTGTCGTAGAAGCACTCACAGAGTGTTTGCGTTTCAAGTGCTGCGTGAATCTCTGGAATTGGAAGAGCAAAGCAGGCAATGTGAGATCAATCCGGAAGCCAGCTCAGTGTTGCACTCGAGATCTTGTGAGATGCATTGTGAAGGTGGGTTGTATGTTATCTACAACTGCTTGACTCTAGGCTCAAGAAGGCGACGTCGGTGGCTGGTGACCGCAGCAGTTCGTTCCCCTGTGCGGCCCACTGTGCTAGATAGTGCGACACGCACCTGAAAACCACACTGCGAAGTTCGCTTCTGAACCCAGCTTGGTCCACATTGTTGCCATGTAAAGCGTGCGTGGTTTTCGTTGGTAGTGTTACCACAAGAGCCACTCCTGCACCAAGCAGGAGGTACCCCAGTCTTATTTGTACTGTGTGGATGGTGCGCACATTGATGCTCATGCAGATGTGCCGACAGATCTGACAGCGGGCCGGGGAATCGGGTTGGAGTACACATGACAGGGTGTGAAACCCATGGTATCGTACGGCGCACATGTGATTGCACTGAACGCCCTTTTAGCAAACATACCGGATCTCGCCATATTCATACATTTTTGCGAAAGGTGTTCGATGCTCAAGTTTTCTTATCAATCGTTCGTGACACTTTAGCAGATCCAGTCATTGACCCGACTCCTGGAGGCTGCTAGTATAACATCATTGACCCTGCATGCTTGTTTCTACATGTACCTGTTCTATATCGTGTACTTCCTGCGAGAAAGCTTGTAGGTCTTGATAGAGGGACGCAATGGCGGCGGACATCGTGGAGAAAGGTAAGGGCGCCAGGTCAACGTAGCTGCACCACACAATTATTCTAGATATTTTGTGGGCCGTCAATTTGGAGCGATGATGACGCCCCTGGTATATGTGCTTTGGGACTTGGCATCTCGAGTCGTAAATAAGGATGTCTCCAAGAAAACCGTTAGGGTTATGATCGGTCAGAATGCGACTAATTCGGTAACCTGAGCAAGCCGCATAACTATCATTGTCTGGCATTGTTTGTCAATTATGGAGCAACGGAAGCAAGCGGGGTCGCTTAGCATGCTGCTATGCAGACGACTTTGTCCTGGTAAGCTGTGTAGTATTTGCTGCCCGACATACACCAGTACGTGACGCGAGCTGATCGACGCAGGGGTACCGCACGGTCACGGCGACAAAACATAGTATCGATACGATTTGATGGCGTTGATATGAAAGGCGTCAAGAAGAAAATGCCCCAGAGGCGCTTGTGCACAAAATGATTGTCACGAAGAATCACGTCTGCCAAGCTCATTTCTTTCTGTCGTCAGAAGATAAAGTCTCTCTGAAAGCATGCGTGAGACACACGTAGCCGGTGCTAGCCGGTACTCGCACGATCTCCAAAGGTCCTGGTGAATCTCGACCAAAATCCCGGCTGGTGGTCGATATGATGCATTGCCAAGTCCTGGCCCCAACGCATTTGGAGTTTGTTATCCAGCAGGCCTTTGTTTGGCAGGGCTAATGTGTTGGAGCCCAAAAAACCTCCCGAAGATCTGCAAGGGCCGTATGCAGTACAGACATTCAGGGTTCGTCTGGATGACGAGCTGCGCGAAAGTTGCAGCTCTTGAAAAGGCGCCATCTTGAAGAAGCTCAGGCCAGGCGACAGGCCAGGGTACGCAATAGCGCATGATCGTACGAGTTGAAATGTGGGGTCAGAAGAGGAACAAGTTTGTGCCATTGTAAAACTCGCAATCGTTGGGATGCACCGCAGCACTTTTCATGCAAGATCTTCCAGGTTGTTGTTGCTGAGCCGCTGGGAGCGCTCTCAGCGACTGCTTGCTTTCAACGAGGTGGAAAGCTGCCCAGGTATAAAACATGTCCTTAGCCGGAGATTCACTGTCCAAACCTTTGCCCAGAACTCAATACATCCTTTAACCCTTCCGCGAACTGACAAGGCGACGGTCGAACCAGCCATTGTTACTTCAAGCGTAAAGCTAGCCTGGTGTGTCATTCTTCCATTTGCTGATCTGGAGTGCGTCTGGACAATGCAGACATAAATTTGGCTGCTGATGAGTTGAGCAGCTCCACAAGTTGATTACCAGACTTTCAACCACGGGCTCCCTGCAAATGTGTCAATACGACAAAATCACATTCAAAATGTGCGGCCACACCGAAAAGAGGCTGGCCTCCCATTGCCACTTCGCACGTAATGATCCGAACCATCAATGCTTCGGTGCTTGGAATTACAAGCGCGAACTGGAGGAACTTGATCGAAAGTGCCAAGACTGTATACGGCGCGACCGATATGCGATATCGACCAGCATGGCGCATAGCACAGGCGTTTGGCACGGCGTCACCAACGGGCAATAATCTCTTCGACTATTCGGATCAGAGGCCGGTGCAACGTTCCGTCTTCGGAGACAAGAGGAGCGGCACTTGGCTGACGATGAATTGTCGAGCTTATTAGAGTTCTGTCATGGTCAATGGTTTTGTGAAATATCATCTGCGCGCTGCGAAAAGTGATTTGGTAACAGCTGCGCGGATTGGTCTTTGACATGTGACGGCGTGACACTGTACGGTAGAGATGATTGAAGGATTGTGTAAGGCTTGTATGTATACGATACCCGAGTATTAGGTAGTTCGTTCAAGAAGAGAGTAGGCTTTGATCGTTGCATAGTAACGTCCATGTAGTGTTGACGCCCGCGAGACTAAGCACTTGAGTTCCTGTGAAGAATGATGCGACATGCCGTTGATATTTCGCTTGCTTCTGTTTGTATGGTATGTACTTTCGGCCGATGAGAGACGAGAAAGGTTATCAAAGGTTGGATGCTCCCTCAGCTTGCAAGCGTCCTACAATGTTGTAACGCTTGCTGAAAAAGGTGTGCCAATCGTTGAGAACCTGTGTCTCTTTCGATGATAGTGCAGAGTAGTCTGAAACACAGTCTTCGGGTTTGAGTGATGAAAGCCCCAATGCGCGATTTGGCTCCTTGCCGGCGAACACTGAGTGACCAGGTCAGATCAAATGCATCAGCCACTCCATATTTCGTATGACAAACCATGATATCCTTTGCCTGGAGCATATGTCTCTTTGCCGCTGACGTCAAAAACGTCGCCCTGCGGATGTCGTCAGCAAAGCCGTCTAAGGCTTGACATGAGTAGAGGCTCACCTTGATGGCTACTAGTGTAGGATAGCCTTCATTGGTGCCTAGAAACATGTGAGTGAACGTGGACCGCAAGCCATTATGCAATGCGGCCATACCATCACACTTCGCCAGATATTCGCGGTCAATAGGGTCGTCCTTGGGAGGCTGTAGTGTGATTGCCTCTTTGGGGGCAAATCGCTCCTTCTTGGGCTGATCGGTAGAATCGGACATAGTGGATGTTTTCGGGTGAAGGCGTGTGGTGAATGCAAATGTTGCTTGGAGGTTCTCGGACAGGAAGCCGCCTGCCTGACCTCGGTAGGTGGGGTTCGATTGCGCGACAGTGCACGGACCACAACTCGGCTCAACCTTCCGCGACATCTGCTGGTTGACTACGCGTAACCAACACCACGAGCAACCACATTCATTCATTGATTGCAGAAAGCTTGTAATGTTTGTCCCACCTATTGTCACGTCGCCCTAACTATATCTAACTGATCTACTCTGGCACGATCACTGGCTTCTTCACCATGAGTCCTATCAGCGATAAAGCCACCTCAGCGGCGGCTAGCACAGTTATCTCTCCTACGCTGTCGTAGACGGGAGCTACTTCGACTGGTAATTGTTAGTGCATCCTTGCCCTCCGAGCACACTATACAAGTGCAACGTACCGACGTCTGCGCCGACTACCTCCAGGCCCTCCAGGCCATCTAGGATCGTCAAGAGCTCGCGTGTGGACCACCCACCAACCTCGCTCGTGCCAGTGGCTGGCGCGAAGGCTGGATCTAGCACGTCGATATCAACACTGATATAGACCTTCGTGCCTGCAACCCGCTTCTTCAGTCGATCGATCACCCCTTGAGTACCCAAGCGGTCAATGTCCCGAGCCTTGACCATCTCAAAACCGCATCGCAAATCATTTCGCACATCGCCCTTTGGCCGAACAACTGGCGCGCGAATACCGGCATGGATTGATGTGTTGCGGATCAAGCCTTCTTCGTGAGCTATGTGCAGGAATGTTCCGTGATTTACCCCAGCATAATGCGATATGCCGCCACCTGTCATCCATCAGCGTAGCAGACTTTGCGTGTACGTCCATGCAGACCTAATACTTTGGGATCCCACGTGTCTACACTCCGTCAGCAGTGTGCTCCATGATTTGTCTAGGAGCATACCAATATGACTATCGAAATGAATGACGCTAGACGGACCCCAGCGGTCGAACGTAGAACGCAAGGCTGACAAGGTTGTGGTGTGGTCGCCACCCAAAGTTACTATCCTAGGCGTGGTGTAATCGCTCGCGTTCGTGCGCTTGGACGACACAGTCTACGCCGCTTAACGTCAGACAGGTTGCACGCCAATATCGACGGCGTCTACTTTCTTATCATACCTTATGAGCTTTGTCTAATTGTTTCAAGGCAACTGTGTTATCCTGGCAGGGCATCAATTCTGGCTCAACCACAGTCGGTATGCGAGCGTACCAGGAACGTTAATGGGGCATCACCACAGTCGACAATTTTAGCCCAATCGAGTAAGACATTCTCGCCTAGGTGGAAGCTGTCAGCTCTAAGATGTACGTCGTACTCGCGCGAACGGCGTAAAAGAGCCCGTTCAGCCACGACTTGCCGTGTGACTCTGCTGATACGAAATTCCCTTAGCTTCTGCAGGTTTTCTCAAACCGCACACATATGGCAGGACTAGTTGTGACGCTTCACGTATCTCCGCTATGCGTTCTCGCGGGGTATATGCAGTGGAACGGCACGTCGCGTCCATGTGACACATGTAGTTGCACCTTTGTCTTGCCATAACCATTCACCAGGATGTTTCTTGTTCTTACCTGTGTATATGTCCCACCCAGCCGCGGGTGTGATCCTTCTTGAGCCTTGTCGAATACCTGCAGGTCCAAATCTTGCCCCAGGTCGTGCGGTGACGCCCTATCAGCCATCAGTCAGAGCTACAAAAAAGGATATTCTATTCCGATGCTTGGAGAGCACCAGGGCTAAAATCTCCAAGGGCAGAGCAAGATGCGGACTGAGTTGGACACGTGCGTCCGAGGAGCAAACATAGGATATGCTCCCTTGGCGTGAGCAGCTTTGGAGATGATCTGGTGTCCGTTCGGAAACACTCCTGGGCAATCTTCTCGGGTTGATCGCGTAAGGAACGCGGGTCCGTGCAACCATTTGGACAATCTCTTCTATTGAAAGAGACAGCCTTTCTACCTCAAACTTTTAGATGAGGAATCGCAACTCACGGTGTCAAAAGGCGCGCCCATAATCGCGATGTCAAATCTTTCCACTTCCTCACCATCGGCAGCCAGACAGTGCACGTATGGCAGATTTGCATACGTCATCAAGCCTGCGAACTTCGGCTGTGAAATATCTGGATCATTGTAGCCACCGAGTATCGCTTGATCGGTGGTGTAGCCGGACACTGTTGGGAACACAATCTCGCGTGCACCCGCAAGTGCAGCAAGGAGGAGGAACGATGAAGCACAAAGCATATTGGCTCGACCGTAAAATTCAAAATATGTGTAGAGCGAAGCGATTGAGATCATATATGAGGTATGTTTGTTATCGCAAATGCACGTTGCTAACAGAGATGACAGCCTCGCTAGCAGCAAAACGGCAGGCGCAGCCGACAGGTACCCCTCAATCACGGCACCATGCTGCACCTGTTGCTAGCCTGTCACCACTTCGAGCATCATCGAAAGGTCGACGATGGTTGACTTCCCGAATCCACCATCAATCAAGCTTCATCACCTAACAGCTTCTTTACACGCTCAATCAACTTTCCAATCTCTTCCGCTGCCACACTCGCGTTCCTAATCGGCATATCATGGCCCCACTCTTCAAAGTACCTAAACACGACATCCCGCGACAACCAAGTCTGCGCCTTTGCCATTTGATCTTGAAACAATCCAAACCTTTCAATAAACTCACTCGCTACGCGCCTCTCTTCTTCTGTCCCATCTCCATTCTTCACGCCCTCGTCATACAGCATTTGATAGTCCTGCACAGCACGCATCCTAACCACGCTCAACGGCCGCGTACCCAGTGTCTGTCGCTCGAGCTGATAATGCAGTGCTAGTTGGTGCGCAGATGCATGCGTGTCTTCGCGTCGCGCAGCCTCGGCACACCGAGCTTGTGCTTCGAGCGCATACGTCCATTCTGCGTCAGTCATGCCTGATTCTTGCTGTAGGTGGGTGAGTGCTTCCCAGTCCACGTTTTTGGCGACAGTGTGCAGTTCGAGTGGTGGGACGCGCGGGAAGAATGCGAGCATGAGTTCTGTCGCACAGTCGAGGAGAAGCATACCCGCAACTACGTTGGGGTTCTCTTTGTGTTGCTCGAGAAATGTACGCGCCGGGATCCCGCCGAAGGAATGTCCCACTAGGATGTATGGCGGTGCAAGCTGAGTTATGGTAAGGAGTTTGGTGAGGTCTTGTGCCGTGTCTGATGCGTATATCTTATCGTTGTCAGATGATCGTGGTGGTGGTAAAGTGCTGCGATCATAGCCGGCGCGGTCGTAGAAAAGTACGCGTACGAAGCTGCTGAGTTGTTGTTGGAGCTTTATGTAGATGGCGCATGAAGCGCCGGCGCCAGTAAAGAAAATTAGGAGTGGAGCGTTGGCATGGCGAATTGGCCCTGAAATGGAGGCTTGGAGCGAGTGTGTTCCAATGTTCACCAGCTCGTTGTGGTGCGGTTTTGTATGCCAAGGATTGTCTTTCCTGAGTCTCATCTTGTTATTATCCTTTTTTTCTGATACCGCCGTGTGAAGTGGGTCCCTTGACATCCATTTCGATTAAAGACGCGGTGGGGATAATATGTATTGTCGGATACGTCATCTCACCCGCCTTATCATGTTGCTTGCCTAATTACCCAAAGAAGCAGGTCCCTTGATCTTATTGACAGATCTGGCGAGATGGTTGACGGAAACACATCGTTCATTGGCTCCATAACCTTAATTTGCCTTCAATGCTCAGTGTCGTCCACTAGCACCATTACTCCAACACCTCCAATCCCTCTTCGCCTTCACTACCGTCCTTCGGCCCTAGGTACATAATATCATGCAAGCACTGTCTCCATCCCTTCCCCTTTTCATCTCCCTCAATCGTCTCTCCAGCTTTGACAGCTTCCTTGCGCCACCAATACTGCACTTTGACCAGTAAGCCTTCGTCTGGCGCACCATCCGTCCAGAGGTCGACACGCATGCCAATCCAGGCTTCATCTTTTGACTTTTGAAGGAGTTGGGCTGGCTTGAGGCCGACGGAGGCGGTGATTGTACTGACGCTGAATTCGTGCTCGGCGGCGTGGAGAGGGCGTATGGTGTAGACTCCGCGGGATTTGGGCTTCTCGATACTGCTACTTTTGGGAGCTTCATGTTTTTCGGCTTGTGGTTGCACTGTGGCTACTGGTTTTCTCTTTATTGTGGGCTCTTTCTTATTTGCTTCGCCGACTTCCTCGGATGGTTCGGATGCGTTGGCAACAGGCACTTCGCCGACCTGCGCATCTTTGAGGTACTTCACGATGCCAGTGCGACTAGTCGCTGCATATGATGGAATCGGCCGACATATTTGCATACACGTTGGTGAGAAAAAGAGGCCTTTGCGATCAATGTCTGCAGTATGTCGGTAGGAGTGGTAGAGCTGTTTGATCAGAATTTCGGGTGGAGAGAGCATCTTGATGAATGTAGACGCGAATGTTTGCGTACTTGCACACCTAAAGTATCATGTGCGGAACATTGGTGCCGACAAGATACGTTGCGCGGCTGGAAGGCAACCGTATTATTGCTAGGGTCTGCTTATGTGAGGGTAAGCGAGGGTGACTCGCTAAAATGCGGACATTATGTGCATTTGGAAATGTGCCTTTCTAGCTGTGAAGTGTAATGGTGATACTGTTGGTGCATGGCCAACCAATTTCCAAGGCAATAGTCAGGTCGGTTAGGATGCATGACATCCATTTTGGGCATTGGTATCTTCTTGGTACCCAGCTTAGCATTGATGAGCACGATGCTTCGGGATCTCAAATACGCAGGGGTGATCGATGATACATCTTAGATGTGGGTCTCATCACTGCGATATTAATGCCCATGCTTCGACCTCATACAACAGCTCTTTCTTCGCCAAACTCGCGACACCAACAACCGTATCCGGTGGTCTGTGTCCGTCCGCCTCGCGATCCATGAACTCTTCCCATATCGGTCCCCATCCTCTATCTACCACATCCAAGCCGTCCTTCTCCTCATTCCCAGTCTCTTTGACGATGTAGTGTCGCACGTGGACGATATCTCTTGGCGTTGCTCCCGCAGCCTTTAAGCAATTGTGCACAGCTTTATATGCATCCTTTGATTGCGTTTCGATATCCTTAGCAATGGTGCCATCGTATTGAAGGCCGGTTTGGCCTGCAAGTGTAACGAGTCTTGAGGTTGGTAAGATGGGTGTGATGCAGACTTGGTTATAGGTGGAAGGCGGAGTCGGCACATCGGGAGGATTGAAGGCGTGCGGCTTCTGATCGCCGGTAGACATGTTGACTCTGAAGCTAGGATGATGTGATGTATTCTGCTATGCGATATTCTTCTCTCTTGGAATGTTACTAGGAATATGGAGGGGTACTGAGTCGCGTATACTTGCCGTCTTCATGGCGGCAAGCCGGAGAATCCATGACGTCAGCGGCCCCTTCACATGCGCCCAGCAAGGCACGTCGACAGCAACAAAAGACAACGTAGTACATCACCCACGTCGGCTGATATGCCCCACATTTCATTGGCTACTTCCCCAGGCCTCATTCACGGGACGCAAGCGACCGAATCACAAGCCACCCTACATTATGCAGAATGCGGGGAAAGCTCCAGGATGCCGTCCGCGATAAAGCGCGTCGCACGTCGTGCGGAGTACCACACTCCATTCCTCTGACACCTCCTGTCTAATATCATGGCAACTGGATGGTTCACCAAGTCGAGCGAGCCTGCGAGGCCGCCAGATGTCCGCGTTCAGGTTGCTGATCGCCAGCCTGCCGAATTCTATTTGCCCAGTTCACACCCTCCTGGAAGCGGAAGCTCCGGCGCCAACACGACCTATGTCGATAGGACCCACTCGAAGACTCATGTACACTCGCCGTCCTTGTTCGATGTCGGCATTCTGAAAGATACTCTTGTTCCTTCATTGACGCTCCATTCTGGCCTTGCTATTATTGCCTATGGTGCGGCCCGGTACACCCAGCGCGTCGAAGCCAAAGACTGGGTATGGTCCTCAGGACAAGTCGTGAATGCGTGGTGGTCAGCTGTGGGCCGTCGTATTGCCGCCGGCATGACCGTCTCTCAGGCTTTCAATCGTCTTTCATGGCACGAACGCGTTGTGTTGACTGGCGTCACATTATGGGGCGGGCGCCTGTTTTACCGCGTTGCTCGTCGCTCAATTCAACGCGGCGAGGATGATCCGCGATATGATGAAGCCAAGAAGGAAGAAGATTTCTGGAATACTGCTCTCTTCAAAGTGTTTATTCCTGAGGCCTTCTTCCAGATGTTGATCTCGCTTCCATTCACCGCCCCATTCCGTCACGAAGGCGCTGTTATGATGGGCTACCACCCGTTGGTTCAGATGCTGGCTGTTGGATTATTTTCTTCTGGTCTTGCACTCGAGACGCTGGCAGACTACCAGCTCGATCAGTACAAGGCTGAGGGAGGACGCGGAATTCTTCGCGAAGGTGTATGGAGCATTGTTCGTAACCCAAAGTAAGCATACTTCCATTCACCCCTCAGTGTTTCAGAACTGACATCTGTTTAGCTATCTCGGCGACGCCCTTGTTCACATTTCCTTCATCGTTATGCTGTACGGCAGCGACATGCTCGCACCGATCGAACTCCTTGGCCCCCTTGCCAACTACGCTTACTTGCGCTTCTTTGGTGGAGATGCGACGAAGGCGAAGCATCAAACCCGCCGATACTCCGCTTCCCATCCCGAGAAGTTCGCGGAGCTCGAGAAGTTCCGCAACGACAAAAATGCTTTCTGGCCGCGTGTCGAGGAGCTGAGCAACAAGTGGCTATGGACAGTACTGGGCATTGGAGGGCTTGGAGTTGCGATCGAGGAAACCTGGAGAACTCTACACTGAGCTATATAAATTGGAATTCGACTACGGTATCCTTCATGGCGTTTGGTATCTCAGCTTCGTGCTATATCTCAATGCGATGAGAGTGATTGCTGATATTGAATTAGTAGTATAAACATTCCAATAAGCCACTCTCTATGATTCACAGTGCCATACCAGTCGTGATCGAGACGTTCTTGCATCAAGGTTTCCAATCAATGAACATTGATCAAAGGCCTCGTCTTATTGACTTTGTCACACTGTCGCTGCCACAGTCCTTCGCAACTCCGTTGCTTGTGAAGTCTTTATCTTCACCGTTCAGTAATGGAAGGCATCAAACGTCGGCCAACTGCCCATATATATGCCACAGCGTGGTGTTTACCAGCCAATTCTTTTCCCAGACAACACATAGACATCTCTCTACAGCAAAGAACCACCATCATTACTTCAAATTTCACTTCAGGATCATCGACTGGCTCGATTTTCTTCATATCCTACACTACACCGCGAGGACGCTGAGATACTTACAATCGTAATTCCCGCTATCAGCTAGTCGTGGACGGTAATATTAATAGATTCGCCTGTCAACATCAACTAAGACTCGCTCTGCGCCTTCTCAAGCAAAGTCTTCCTACACACTTCGACATCTTCCATAATGAGCGGTTACCACAACAATCAACATGGACACCAAGGAACGTCTGGCCATGGATATCACGAGCCTCTACAGGACTGGGAACATGGACCAAGCCAGGGTCGGGTCCATCACAATCCCCACGCCTCAATTGGGCCTTCATCAGCTCAACCTCATGACGAAGAGAGAGAGAGAGGCACCGAATCATGGACATACAGAGTGTGATAACTCCACATACCACTCCTCATACTAGTGCGCCTACCTTCACAAATATTCTCGCCACTAGTGACAGTCATCAACAACGCCATCCACCACATGCGACAACAGGCCATCACAACACTGGTGTCCATCGCCAGAGACCTCTTCCAGAATTTGTTCCCCCAAGTCGCCCGTACACTACACCATCATCCTCAACAGCTGCCGCAAACGCGCCGGCCCGATCTGCAACCTTCCCCGGAACACATCACACCGGATATTCTCACAATCTCGCGCCAGTAGTCACAGGTCATCATGCTTTCCAAATTCAAGGTAGAGACCTCCTCACACATCCACCAGGCGCCGACACCCCGCATCAACCGACCAATCCCTCTGTTCCTAATGCACACGTTGCTCCGGCCCGGAAACGTGTTAAAGAAGCACCAGATTCACGCAAGCCAGCACCGGATCTGAAAGGTCGCAACGGCCGCCCGGCAGCACGGACCCTGCCACAGAAGGGCCATCAAGCTCTTCCAGACCCTGCTTATCATCCGCCTGTTCCGCTGCAGTGGTACTGTTGCCAGTGTGAGAGCGGACCAAACAGTGCGAGGTACTGCACTTTGCCGAGCGGGAATAAGAGAAGACCGGTCTGTCGCCATGAATACTGCATCAAGTGTATGCTGACGAATGGGCCATGGCCGATTTCAAAGCGGGCATAAGGGGTTAGGGATATGGCGATGGAGGTTGAAGTCGGCAGGGCAAATGACATGTAGTATGGACTGGATAGATGTGCTTGAAGAATGATAGATCTGATCTCCTTGGCAACTATAATATCATGATATCGCACGGCAAGATATTACAATTTGGACGCGTGATGCTTTTCGTACCTCAGACTCTGGGTGACTATCCTCTTAGAACGTAATGCAAGAGACTGATGAAGCACCCCTCGGTAAAAACCAAGCAAGTACTAACTCTATGGCATTTGGTCGTAGCTAGACAATTGACGGTAGTGATATAGGATCACGGGAAAAGTGACGTATGTAACACATAGGTTCGTTATTCACAAAAGCCGAGTGAAGAGGATGCACAACGAGCCAACAGTGGGGAGATAGTGGCATAGTACTCTAGTGGTAGGGATATAAGTAATTACATAGAGGGCAGTGTTCCAAGAGAACACACCGGTCTATCACATTCTGCTTATTCTAAGCACTCTCTAAACGTCGAGACCTCGCAATCACGCATTAATGTCAATGAGTGTCAATCAAAAGCCTTGCTTTGGTGACGAGTGAACTGCTTGTGAAAGACTCACTTTCACAGCTTGACAATGGAAAGCTTCAAACGATGGCCAGCTCCATATACATATATATACCATCATGCGGCGGCTCTTTACATGTTTCTACTCCAGACAGCCATACAAATCTTCCCACGACATCATACTTCATATCATTAACAGCTCAAAATTTCTCCTACCATCAACATCGACTGGCTCGATCATACAGCGTATACGAAACTGCAGTCAGGAAGCGACAACGACAACGACAAATTTGACTTCTGGCATGTACGACGTACAGAAATCATTGACTGGTTTTGAAACACGTACATTCAAGTAGATATTCTGAACACTTTTTTGAGTCCGATAGCGGTTTCGACTCATCGACTATGACTGGCAGCAACAACAATAACCAATCGTACAAGGGAAAAGCAAAGGCAAAAGCGCCCAAAGCCCCAAATCCTCAGCCCACTTCCTCGAACACTCGCTCAGCAACTCCACAGGGCCCTGACTGGGACCCAGACTTGCACCACCGTGAAAGGCGTGAACACGAAAGGCGTGAGAACGAAAGGCTTGAACACCAAAGGCTTGAACGCGAGAAGCTTGGACGCGGAGGCCATGCACAAGCTCCGAGTACAAGTGTATCACGACAGACTGTCCCGATGCAGGTCGGGAATTTGCTCAACCCGGCACGTTCTGGGAACTTGAACGACATTCTTAACCCAGCTGACGGCAGGAAAGCAGTCTAACCCGGCTCATTCTGCTCATCCACGCGAACCGCATAATCCGCCTCGTACTAGCGCACCTACCATATCAAACCTTCTCGCTCCTGCTGATGTTCCACCTCGTCAACTCACCCGGCAAATCACCCATTCCCAACCACACGCACGGAGCCAACAGCCCCATCCGCCAACGCGTCAGAACACCGATCCCATGCAGTTTGTTACGTACGATCCGCACGCTCCACGAAGCTGTATTCCATATGCTCCGAGAAAGACCGGTGATGGTGAGAGCCATGCACACAGAAACCCATCACCCAAGCACACAGCGCCTCCAAGGAAGCCACCCGCCAACGCGTTAGTTCAAAAGTCAGCAGCGCATGCAAACCCTCCAGCCAACGCACCCGCCGCGCAGAAGAAGAAGACGTGGAACGCAAAACAGCAATACGGCCAAGTAGCGTTCGCAACTTCGCGGCAGAGTGCGCATGACCACGACACCGGCGCACATATTGGAACTGAGACGTGGTTGACGCGCAATCCAAGCATTCCTGGTGCTCCTACACGATGACCTCCGAAGTACAAGCGCAAAAAGCGTCCAGAGGATCAGGCAGGTTCTTCAGGCCCTCCTGTTACGAAACCTTATGAAGGACCGGGTGGTAGTGGGGGCGGAGCGACTGCGTAGAGTGTATTGGATTGGGAAGGAAGGGGTAGCTAGAGATGGTTGATAAGAAGGATGGGAAATTCTTTAGAGAGTATTTAGACATGAGATAAGAACGAAATGTTGTTGCTGTTGCTGAATACGTGCATGCTGGGAAGTAACACTATGTATTCGACCTACTACGCCTCCTAAGTGCAAAATTTCCTGATAAATTCGTGCAACTCTCCCAGCGAGTCCGTCGGGTTTGCCTCAAGATACTTGCTATTTCCTTCACTGAACTGCAACATATCCAGGACTTTACTAGTTACACACCAAATCTCGACACAGTACTTTGTGAATCCAATCGTACCGCTTTGTTCTGTGTACCGGGCATCCCAAAGCTGTTTCCAGCGGTTCAAAGCGCGATGCAAGAGGTGGTATGATAAGGGAAGGAGGAGTGCGGCTCGGGATGTGAAAATCACCGAGTGGAGAGCTGGATTCGGTGTCAGTTCCTTGACTTTGTCGATTGGTCTGGACGTGAGATCACGTACCGAAGATGCACATCATGAGATGTCTTGGTTGGAGCGATATGAGGGATGAATCATCAGCTCCGAGCCATTTGTCGCCCATGAGTAATTCTACCAACGCCTTGATATTTAGACTTTCAAGCCTGGAATGAGACGCGGTTGCGTTCAAAATCGCAAACTCATCGGACGTCGATGCCTCAAAGAGACTATCGGGACATGGAAGACGTTGTTTCGGTTCGGACATGGCCATCTGTGGTAGGGTATTGAAGAAGAATGTGCTCATATAGTCCATGAGGAATAGAATGTGTATAGTCCTAAGTAGTTCAATTGTTGTTCACGCATTTGGCTGTCGATGAGATAGTACCTGACTCTTGACTCTTCCGCAATGAATGCTTCCCATTCATCTGTATTGAGCTCGCATGTCTGCACAGTCGACGTCAGACCAAGAGATCTGATTGACGCTACTAGTTCTGGATGCCTGGAGATCCTGATCCTACGGCGGGTTGCTTCGTCATTAAAGCTAATCTGAAGGCCTATGATCAGTACAGCAGCTTGAGCAATCTCTAACGCGCCCGTTTTCTGGCTGCTCTTATTTACAGCTTCAGTGCGCAGTCGCTCGAAGATGAAGTCTTCTGCTATATCGAAGAAGGAGCGTGTAGATAAGGCAGCGTCTCTTGGGATACAATGAACAGATCCAGCAAATGCGACAGCCAGTAGCAGTGGTAAGGAGACCGTGTATACATCAAAAGTTGGCCAATGAATGAAAGGGTGCTGGGGATGAAAGATCGTAAAATATGACCAAATGCAATCATCGAAGTTGGTTGCTGTAAACACAGCAGTTGCGGTGTGTACGGGAAAAGTTTCTTTCGGAATCGGGTCCGATCCATGATGTCTCTGGTTGTACTTCTGGAGCTGCTCGCGAAGCTCGTCAATTCTTTTCTGGAGCAACGACACATGACTAGGGCCATTCGTGGTAGGTCTAGAAGCATTCAAGTCGGCGACAGTTTCCATGAAGAGATCTGAGAACATGCCGAACAGGACGGTCGTATCTCCTGCCATTCCGTCGACGTTGGCGTGAAGATCGCCCTCAAGTTCGGCAGGAGGCGCATGTGCTCCTGGAATAGTGAATGCCGGCACGACCGACTCGCGATGCGGATTCGTGTATTGAAGTAAGAATGTCATTGGCATAACTTCATGTTGCTGGTCAAGCCGGGTACTTCCGCATCGTGCAAGGCGCTGTTTTTTTGAAGGCCGCCCGGGCTGCGCTGAGGCTATCGCATCATGCTCGCCTCGTTGTGGACATGCTTTTGAGTGCCTTCTCAGCACGTCACTGCAACAAGTCAATCCTTTTCGTTCGAGAGCAATTGTCCCGACACAAAGACGTACTGGCGAACAAATGTGCGTCCGCAGTAAGCACACGCATTTTTCCGAGTTTGCACATCTACCAGACATTAGTGCAACCCTAGTTGTGCATAGACTGGAAGGATAACATACGCGCGGCTTCATGTCGTCGCAAGTGACTGTTGCTCGAGAAAAGCTTGCTACACACTGTGCATCGGTGTACCGCGCTTTCAACATTTAAAGTGGCATGATATGGCATTAGACGTATTGGATACTGAAAGAAGTGGACAATTGTTATGTGGGCTTTTGCTGGGATGTGGGGTTTCTCCTGTGGATGTCGAGGCTTCTAAACTGTAACCATTCCTATCTGGGAACAGCACGTGATCTTCACAGAGCTCCTGGCTTCCAAAATCGTACCTCTGAAATACAATTTCAGTTTTTTATTCTTGAGCTTTTCAATATATCTCACAGCAATGTCGAAGTCTCGGAGCGTCTTGTTTCGTATAAAGTGGGTGCCAGAGTGTATGTATTTCTCCACGACCATCTACGCAGTCTAACACCATCGAGAAGGCACCAAACATCAAAGGCGGTCGTTGACACCCAGAACCAATCTCCCTAGCTTTCGAGCTGATGGTCTGACGATTCGCGCCTTCTCAAGCTGTGCCAGTCATCAGAAGAACCCAAATTCCAAAGTTGAGCACAATTATGGCCTCCCTTCTACCGTCGTCAAACCCACAAGCGTCGTCGAACACGTCCTGTAAGCCTAACATCATACCATGGCCTTCTCCATTCTAATCAGATCTCAGGACAACCTCCGATGCCCTCGTCAACTGGGCTCGCCAATCCTCCCTCTGGCCACTAAGTTTCGGCCTCGCATGCTGTGCCATCGAAATGATGCACCTCAGCATGCCCCGGTATGACCAAGACCGACTCGGCATCATCTTCCGCGCCTCGCCCCGCCAAGCCGATGTAATGATAGTCGCTGGGACTGTCACGAATAAGATCGCAAGCGCGGTGCGGTTGTGCTACGATCAGATGCCGGAGCCGCGGTGGGTGATCAGTATGGGGAGTTGTGCTAATGGAGGGGGATATTATCACTACAGCTACAGTGTAGTTAGAGGCGTGGATCGGATTATTCCGGTGGACATTTATGTTCCTGGGTGTCCGCCTACGGCGGAGGCGTTGATGTATGGGATATTTCAGCTGCAAAAGAAGATGAGGAAGACGAAGGTGACGAGGATGTGGTATCGGAAGTAAACGATGGAAGCGTTGGGGAGATTGTGAACTGTCGATTGTGAGTTCCAGCTTGTGTAACAATAGTACACCTTTTCTGATGAGCGCGTTACTTTGTGATTTGCCGAATACTCAAAGTGCGGCGGCTGAGGCGTGTCTTTGAAGGATGAGAATGCCGCCGTGGAACGGACATGCCCCAAACTATCAGCATCTTGAAGGGCAATTCGGCCTTTGATGAAGAGCGTTGATGGTGAGCGCCAAATGGAATAGGCTTAATCGGCGTCCACGTCAATGCGATGTCTCTGTACTTTACCTGTATCAGAATCATGCCTTTAGCATCGACCACAATGATATCCACACCGACAAACAATACGACTTTCAAGGCAATGAGCCATTTCGACGAAATCTTTCCACTAAGTTCGCCGCCTAAATCGCATCAGCCTCAGAGTAGCTCCTTGATTCCTCTTGTACAACTTCCAAATGTTGCTGCGCGTCATATTGCTCCAGGCTTGGGAGATCTGTCGGTACTGTTACCCGAGGTGCGTAACACTATTTACACCCTCCTTCTCGCACCTGCTGGACCCTTCTTCGTCGTAGCTGCAACAGGAGCAGCAAAGAGATTTCAGCTTCGAGGTAGAAAGTGACGAAGCGCGATACGAAGCCATAAGACTGCTACAAGCGCTCGCTCCAACAAAGTCACCAAATGCGGCAGGAGAGTAGAACGCTCTTCTACGCCTCGAACCACATCATTGTCCTTGCCTATGGGCTTGAATATTTGCCCATGTTTGTTCGCTGGTTGGAAGCAATGGGGCCAGATTGCCGTGCAATTGTGCGTGCAGTCTCACTGTCTGGCTTCATGTGGTATCAACCGAACGATGGTCCCACATCGCATCTACACAACTTGCTGCGAGATTGTAGACGCCTTCGAGGTTTGACGATACAGCTCAATGTCCGTCATCTTTGCGAATCCTCCTTGGCTGACTTTGACGCGTACTTTGAGTTTGAAGGCCCGCAGCCGCACGATGGGCCGTTGCTCGAGTAGAGGTTTCTCCATGGGTTGACGCAATCGTTCGAATGCCGGATGTCTCGCGTTTTCGACTGGATCTCATAATGGCTTCTGACAGAGATAAAGTCAAAAGCAGGCAGGAAAGATACTTCAGGGATTTCAATGCTGAAAGGGGAAGGGTTCTTGCACAGGACTTTGAAAGAAGGATCAAGGAAAGAGTTGCCGAGTCGGATCCAAGCCACAGCGGTAGTATCCGCGTCAGTTATGTTGGTGGAAACGTAAGAACATACCACGGCGTCCCTTGGTGAGAAGCTGTGCCTCGAACGCTCTCACCGCCGAACAAGCTGAGTTTAAAGCTAGCGATGCTACTGATTCGCGTGCCATATACCTTACTTGGACTGGTAGCCGGGCAGAGAGAGTGACATTGCTGCAGTCGCGCCATTGGCCATTGCGCGTCGCAGAATTTGCCCATGTTGACTTCACGATAGCCCTGTGGTGGGGTTGAGTATTGAGGCGTCGACCAAACATGCAGGGACCACGCGACGATGCAAACGCATCACCGCCATATGCAGGAACTGGTCGCAGAGCACACCGTGTTGGCGGTCGATGCCGTTCTCGATTTCACAATGTGGGGGAAAATAGTTCTCGTGATGATGGTCCAAGTGCGCGATGCGTAACACAGACGCAAAGCGAAACTGAAAATATGTGCACGACTCGCAAAAGAAAGTGCGACTGGGGGTGATCCTCGTGGGGAAGCAGCAATGGAGGGGACACGAGGAGGGGGGATGTGAAGCACAGCAAGGGAGAATCCTGTCCGAAACACCCTTTGGCGTATCGCAAAAGCAATCTCAGCGTATATTGTGGGGTTTGCAGGTGAGAGGTTTGAGGCGAGAGCAACGGTGCGACAGACCAATGAACCGCCCACGCTCGTGGCAATGGAGCCAATGACGTAGCGCACGGCCCCGCCATCCCCTGCCCGCCGACCGCTCCTGCCAGCTCAGTGCTTGGGAGCGCTACTGTGCTTTATTTACTCGGTCCCCAACAGAAAACCTTCGATCTATCCACTCACCACTCCTTCCACTCTTCACACACCTCTCCAGTCACCAATTGACCTCACCTCTACCACAACAACTCTCACACCAGCACACACCGCAAACATGGGCAAGGTAACCACCGTTATCTCCCAACCAACTACCCCGCGCTAACAGACATGGCAGGCGAAGTACATCATGCTCGACTGCGACAACACGCTTGTCCAGTCGGAGCGTTTCGCCTTCGAGGCCTGCGCCGACCTCACCAACATCGTCATGAAGAAGTACAACATCGACGCCACCTACTCAGCCGATTCGCTGCTTGAGGACTTTGTTGGCCACAACTTCCGCGGCATGCTCAAGGGCTTGCAGAAGAAGCACAACTTCGAGATGACCGAAGCTGATCTCGAGAGCTTCGTCGGCCAGGAGCTTGACGCTGTCACCGCGAAGCTCAGCGAGAAGGCGGTCGAGTGCCCTGGTGTCACCGATGAGCTTAACAAGCTCAAGGAGCAGGGCTACCCCATGTCCGTTGTCAGCACCTCAGCAAAGAGCCGTGTTGTCGCTTCCATCGAGAAAGCCGGCATTGCCCACTTCTTCCCTCCAGAGCACGTCTACTCGGCCGCTACCTCGCTCAACCCACCCAGCTCGAAGCCCGACCCCGCCATCTACCTGTACGCTGCTGAGCAGCTCGGTGTCAAGCCTTCCGAGGCCATCACCGTCGAGGACAGCAAGAGCGGTGCTACTGCTGCCATGCGCGCAGGCATTCCCTGCATCGGATACGTAGGCATCTACGGTATCGAGGAGGGCAAGGAGAAGATGGAGCAGATGGCCAAGCTCCTCACCGAGGAGACCAAGTGCGCCGCCATCATGTACGACTGGAAGGAGTTCCAGGAGTGCCTGAAGAAGGTCGAGGCCAAGTTGTAGACGGCTGCTAGCAGGTCGCAGCTGCATTGGACGTGGAAAATATGATGAGCCTCACTCGCGTGTGCGGTAGGCGTTACGATACATGGATGACGACAAAACTCATGGCATGAACGAACAGATAGAACTAGAGCATTCTTTCTGCACCTCTCTGACCTTGTGCCCCTTCGTGCTGTTCTGTGATGGCTGCTAAAAGTTCTCTACGCGTGACGTAATGGGTGCGGCAAGCGCAGCCACGACCCGCAAAATAGTGCGGCTCAAGCTCGGGAGCTCCACAATACACCACGACAGCTTGAGAACATTCTACGATGGATACATGGAAACGTGTAAACCGTACGATTCCAGGTACAAATTGTGAGGTCCGGCTTTCCACGCAAGATTCGGCGAGACTCCCACTATGGACGCCAATCGTGTACTTTCGCTCCGTGATTAGCCGCAACCTCGAGGGACCTCCACACTGCCACCCCACAAATCTCAACAGCCACTCCTAGAAATGCTTCGCCACGCGAAGGTCACTCACGAACGCTACCCCGAACTACCTTCCCAAACCACGATGAATACCTTGCCGAGCGGACCGTTGCGCGTGCCTTTGTCGCGAAATAGCCCTGCAATGATGCTATCTCCTGCACAAGTCCACCCATATTGGCCTGTCAATACTGGCAAGGATATGGCTGGATGGGGCAGTTGCGTGGTTTCTAGAGGTCACCCACGGTGCTTGCAGTCTCTGCAAGTCTAGTCATTGCTTCTGGCAAGACAAAACAGACTCGGCTCGAACGGCTTCATTCACATCGTCTTTGAGGTCTCCCTACGGGTGTTGAAGCCTTCGGAGCAAGGTATCGCGTCACTACCATGCTTGCCTTATCGTGGCGCTCTTCGACCGATCTGCACCTTGGCGCGCCGCTTCCGCGAGCCCGCTGGCTTTGCCAAGGAGGCTTAAATGAAGCCGCCTTCCTATTAGGTTGTCTACTCCACGCTCGAAGCTTTGGGGTTCATTTATCTTCACCAATCTTGCGTCCTGCACGGCAGTCGACTTCATCTAAACGTTTCACGACAGGTTCCGACTGCCAATCAGGGTATTACGCGTTCTTGGTGCAATGAGACACGGCGTGGCGCTCAACATCGGGAGGGCGGGTAGCTGGTTACCTGCCGGGTTTGACATAGACCCGATGGCGAATTGAGCACCTCCATGTGTTGACGCCTGAGTATAAAAGTGTCTCATCTGGCTTTACTGCTTCCTTGTGCCAGCCTCAACACTCCGGTCACGATCATCATGTTTCTACGTAGTGCCCTGTTGTCGCTCACCGCCCTTGCGGCGGCGAAGGAAATGCCCAAGGACGATTTCAAAGCTGCAGAGTTGTACGACTCTGGCATCAGGCACGCAAATAACGTTGCACTCAAGAAGGTCAGGGTTTGTGAGCCTTGCATAAGAAGTAACTGACTCTCTCTGTAGGAGCACTGGGCAATTCAAGAAGCCGCAGGTGCTTACATCTCGTCACAGTACGCAGAGATCAAGGATAAAGTTGAATGCGTCAACGGAACTGCAATCACTGCAACAGACACCTTTAGGTGTAGCAACGTCAGTCTTCACACAGACTTGCATGCTGAAAATCCCAAGCTGACCTAATTCAGATTGACCTTCTGCATTTCCTCTCCCATGCTGAGCTGGGCAGTGCACGCGGTGTGGGGTCGTCTTCATGGGGTAGGCGCCCTCAACAGAATCCACATATGTTGTGAGCTAACACACAGCCAGGTTGGACTTCCGACGACGGCCGCGAGTTCGTGGCTATCGGTCAGCAAGATGGTGCCGCATTTGCCGAGGTCACCAAAGAGGGCAAACTTTCTTACCTAGGGCGGCTGCCGCAGTACTCGACTCCCAGTACATGGCGCGAGATCCGAGGTCAGAATAATCTGATGATCATCGGAAGTGAGGCAGAAGGCCATGGCATCCAGATTTTTGACATGAAGAAGCTGCTCACTATTGATCCGGCCTCGCCTGTGACCTTTAGCAATTCGAGGGATCTCGTTGGTCATTTCAAGGGTCTACCCGTTGGCCGAACCCATAACGTGGTCACGAACCCCGAAACCAACTTCATCTACGCTGTTGGTGCTGCACCGAGAACCTCTGCTTGCAGGTCGGGTATCATCTTTATCGATATCTCTAATCCCGCCAACCCAACTAGTCCCGGATGGTGAGTCAAACAAATCACTTGTAGTATCAAAGCTGACGAACGAATAAAGTGCCTCCCAGGATGGATACGTCCATGACGCTCAATGCCTCATTTATCGTGGCCCCGACAAGCAGTTCGAAGGTCGCGAGATCTGCTACGGCTACAACGAAGATTCACTCACTATCTACGATGTGACTAATAAAAAGGCTCCCGTTGTCCTCTCGATCACTTCGTACGAGGGTGCAGCTTACACTCATCAAGGCTCGGTGCTTGATCCTCAGGATCAGCGGTACCTGCTCCTCGACGATGAATATGACGAGTATGACAAAGTCGGTCCTGGCATTCCTGGAAACCCAATCACTTACATTTGGGACATTTCTTCGTTGAAGGCGCCGAAGCAGACTGGAATCTACAAGAGTGCCGCCAAAGGTATTGACCACAATCAGTACGTTGCCAACGGCTTTGCATACCAGTCGAATTATGGCACAGGATTCCGCGTGCTAGATGTTCGTTCGATTCCCAGTGACCCGACTGGTGCTGGCGTCAAAGAGATTGGCTTCTTTGATATCTACCCAGAGGATGACAACCAGCCCGGCGGTGGCTCGGTGAACTTTGTCGGCACCTGGTCGAGCTATGCTCTGTTCAAGTCTGGCCACATCCTTATCAATACCATGGAGCGTGGCGCTTACATCGTCAAATTCAAGGATGGCTTTGTCGCATAGATAGATCAGGCAAGGAGAACTTCTGGTTCACCGCCTCGCCACGGAGCACAACGTCAACGCCGTGCAATGCGCCCTCATGAATAATACTGTGCTACCAACGTCGCCTCTTCAACTTTCCCTACATCAAATGTGTTTACGCGTACTACAATACTTTCCAAGATTAACAAGAGACAATTGGTCAACGGCGAACCCGCTCCAGCAAGGTGACCTTCACTCAAGCTTCCGCATGCGTGAGTAGTGCGCCACCCGTGCTGCACCTCGGCAACGGTTCTTCGCCTGCAGCTTGATTGGCAGTGGCGGTATGATCCTATCACAAGTAAAGATGTCGCTGGTATATTGTGGCGTTTCTTTGCCAAGTTGCGCGGAAGTCTAGCAGCGCTTGGCTCCTTCCACATCCGGATTGACTTTCTGCGCTCCGCACCAATCTGCTCTGGCCTCCGTTGATCGCCTTCCTAGAGTCGCACAGTGTATCCATCCCCATCCTCCTGCCAAGATGCTCTCAATCTCTCGCCGCACCTATCACCCGGTAAGTGGTCAAGTGCAGACGGGTATCTGTGGTCCTTGCTGGTTCCTGGATGTCGCTATGCGTTCCTGCGATGACACAGCTGCCTTTCCGGGGTTGGGTCAGCAGCACGCGATGATCCAGGGATGGCGTCTTGGGACCTACTATACAGTTACGAGCCAGGTATATAGCATGCTCAAGTCTTGAGAGTAGCCTTCTGCAACCAGTCGTTCATTCACACATCAACCATCAACATGAGGTACGCTCTTCTCGCTGCTGCGCTCGCTGCGCCAGCTTTCGCACAGTATCCTACATATCCTCCACCACAAGAAGAGAAGCCACTGGTATCGACCGAGGCTTTGATCAAGGATGTGAGCCTTGAGGAGTTGCTTGCTGGTTCCCAGAAGCTTCAGGACATTGCCGATGCCAACGGCGGAAATCGCGCCTTCGGTGGAGGCGGCCACAATGCTACTACCGAGTGGTTGTACCAAACACTACTGGAGACCGGAGCATACGACGTCTACAAGCAGCCCTTCGTGGAGCTCTTCACAGCCGCCACCGTCTCATTAACCGCTGCCGGCGCAGCAGTCCCAGCTGAGTACCTCACCTACGGACCCTCTGGCAATGTCAATGGCACAGTGGTCAAGGTCAACGAACTCGGCTGCAACGTCACCGACTACCCATCCGCTGTCGCTGGCCAGATCGCCCTCATCTCTCGCGGCGTCTGCACCTTCGCCATCAAAGCTGCCAACGCCAAGACTGCCGGCGCAGCTGGTGCCATTATCTACAATAACGTTCCCCTCCAAGGCCTCTCTGGCACTCTCGGTGGCGAAGGTAACTACGCGCCCGTTGTCGGCTTAACCCAAGAAGCCGGAAACTCTCTCATCTCGCAGATCGGCAACGGCACCGTTACAGCCAACCTCTTCGTGGACGCCATCCGTGAGAACCGCACAAACTACAATGTCATTGCCGAGACCAAGGAGGGCGACCACGACAATGTGCTCATGATCGGCGGCCACACGGATTCTGTTTTCGCAGGTCCGGGTATCAACGATGACGGCTCCGGCACCATTGGTTCGCTGGTTGTCGGTCTCGCACTCGCAAAGTACAAGATCAAGAACGCCGTCCGTCTGGGATTCTGGGGCGCCGAAGAATTCGGCAAGCTTGGATCGTTCTACTACCTCAAGACTCTGAACGGTACCTTTTCCGGCAACAGCACTGAAGTCAACAAACTCCGAGCCTACCTCAACTTCGACATGATCGCCTCGCCCAACTACGTCCTCGGCATCTACGACGGCAACGGCGACGCCTTCAACTTCTCCGGCCCAACCGGATCCGACAAGATCGAAAAGGACTTTGAAGAATTCTACGAGAACCGCGGACTCCCACACGTCCCGTCCTTGTTCACTCTGCGCTCCGACTACGCTGCATTCTTGGAGAACGGCATCCCCTCCGGCGGTCTTTTCACCGGCGCAGAAGTCCTGAAGACCCCTGAAGAAGCCCAATTGTTCGGTGGCGAGGCAGGTCAACCTCTCGATGGCTGCTACCACCAGAAATGCGACGACATCAACAATCTCGCACATGACGCCTATCTCCTCAACACACAGAGCATCGCCAACTCGGTCGCCAAGTACGCGCTCAGCTTCGAGGGCATCCCGCGTGCCAACGCGACGCTCAGGAAGAGGAACGCTGAGTCGAGTCGCATGTTGGCTAGGTTTGACCATGGTGGACATGAGCATCTTGGACAGCCGTGCGGTTCGGGTAAGCATGCGTCGTAGAGTTGGAGAAAAAGGTGATAAGTGGTGATGATGTTATGATGATGATTATTGTAGAAGTAGGTTTGTTGTATTAAAAGCGAAAAATGCAAACATATTCTCTAAGAGTCTTGATCATGACGGGCATTGCGTGCTACACATTCGTGAACCTTTAGCTGGTTGAGAGGCCTGCGAATAAATGTTTAACAGGCAGAAGTCTGGTAGGGAAGGCATCAACAAGTTTCTCATTGATAATTCATCCTGGATGACTTAGCGATCCTATTTTTCAAACGATGGACCAAGCTAAAAGAAACAACGGATAAGCCGAGCGTATATTTTCTTACTCTATCAATGAGCGATACTTTTACTTGCGCACCGTTAGCGCATGCGACTTTCACTTAGTCGCGCAGTCCAAAATGAGGCTGTAAGTTGTGTTGCGCATGATATCAAATCAGCGAACATGTCACTGTCATGTCGGTTTCTGCAAGCCACGAGAGTGTGCTGATGTTGCTTCATGGGAAGACAGCAATGTAATCCGGGATAGCTTCAAACTTGCGATTGTCTCTTGTCTCACACCTAGTGGTGAGCTATAGCGATGGAGACATGATTGTGAAGTGCTGTATTGATATCGGGTTCACAGACTCGATATGAACTAATGGCGATGTTCCTGTGTCTAAGGACCTGGAACGAAGGCATGGGTCGTGACGAAATGTGCCCGAAAGAGGGAATAATAGTGAAGAGTCAAGAGCAGTGACATTGGCAAACTGTATGTAACATGTGTGTTTAATCCTTTCGCACCAGTCGAGAGGACAGGCTATGCTCGTAACGAACCTTTGATACCGTCATGCCACCCTACTCTCCAGCTAATATGCCCACCATCTTACACCACCCCAGACTCGTTACATCGTGTCGTCACTGCATCTGACGCCTTCCAATCTGCTTGAACGCAGCAACAGTCATCCTCTCAGCTGTTTCTTGGCTATTAGTCCTTGGCAACTCCATCCCTTCATACATGGCTTTATAAGCCATTGCTTCGGACTTAGCATCCACGTGCGCATTATGCAACTCGTTCATCTTGGCCTTCTGATCGTCCAATTTGGTTCTGCAATGCGTCAAATCCAGCACGTTTGCCTTCAGCTTCGTCCCTATGATGCGTCGCTTGGCGTTTGCGTCTGCCAGCTGTACTTCCGTGACGCGCCGCTCAGCCTTCTCATGCTCTAGGGCTGCTTCGAGTGCGCATCGCTTGGATCTTGTCTCCTCGTGCTGTACTTCTGCGGCGCGTCGCTCAGTCCTCTCCTGCTCCAGCGCAGCTTGCAGTGCGCGTCGCGTTGCCTTCTCGTCTGCCAACTTGGTTTTGGTAGATCGGAGCTTCAACTTTTTGGCAGTGACTTTGGCTCGGAGAGCGTCAATCTTTTGGACTTGTTCGGCGTGGACAGATGCTTCGTATTTGCTCAGGTAGTCCTATTCACCTCAGTCAGCTAGACCATGACATAGAATTATGATGGGCAGGAGCGAAGGGATACTTACCCGAGTCAAAGTACGCACATGGGAGGCTATAGGCCAGTATCAGCATATAATCATTGCGTTCATTGAAAGTTCACGTACGACAGAACTCTGGCTCGATGTCCACGATTACTTCATCAAAGCGAGCTCTTTTAGCTGGAACGACACGGCTAGACTCTGATTTGGTGCGCACACGCGTCTTAGCGGGGACTCGGCGCGGTTTGTGTTGGGCCGTTCGAACAGAATCCGCCTCCTTGTCCACGAGAAATTGTTCAAGCGGAGTGTGCTCAGCCTTAATGCTAAGACCCTTCGTTCGATGAAAGCTAAGGCAGGCGAACTTGAAATCTTCTAGGATGTCCCTTGCTTTCACATTGCGAATGTAGGGCAATCGCCCAGTGAACAGATATGCAAAATTAATCATGCTCTCAATCACAACTGCCTTGACCGCCTGAGTTGATTCGGAGTCACGACTTGTGCGCTGAGTATCCTCCGCTGGAAACATAAGGTCGAATGGGCGTCCGTAATAGATTCTGCTCACGGAATGACGTGGTATACGGTTGGATACGTGACCGGGTTTGTTGTTATAGTAGGTGATACCAGCACTGGTAACGTGTGCCCACGCTACCGGCGCACCTTCCGTCGAGAAGTGATAATTTCCGATATGAAGCAAAGTGGCCTGGCGTGGCGCCTGATTGTCGTTGACACAGGTCAGATTTTCGAATCTGTAGAGGTCGAGATCGGCGATTGAGGTGTATTCGTCGGGAAAGTTCGTCTGCGCAAACTTGACGTAGTCACCAAGCGTGTATAGCCGCCGCGGCAACATAATGAGTGAAACAAGGCTCCAGCTTCCGTCGCGTCAAGCTTTGCGCCTACAGTTAGGTCAGTGACGGCGATAGGAGTCGGGAAGAACTACAGCTTACCTCTCGGTGATGCGGCAAAGCGACAACGTATCTCTGGCTACTGTGAAGGGTGTAGGGAAAAAGCGCACGCTCGGAGGATTGGACGCGTCGCCAGTGAGTGAGGGGAAACGCGCTCGCGCTGTTGGTGAAAGTGAGGAGAGTGAGCCCCGCTGGTCACCTGACTTCAATGAGAGCGGACGGACTGAAGAACAAACGCGGACGGTGAAGCTGCGGAGCTAACACGTTAAGGCCAGTGCAGTGAAAAACAAGGTCACTCAAGATTCATGTCGATAGGAAGAGGTTGTCACGTCATCTCTAAGCATACGTGTGCAGTATAAAACTTCGCACCTTCCACAATCGCTGCCAACGAAATCTGTACTTGGCCGAGCTCCCTACTGCACAACCTTGCTCACCTTATACTCAACCACCGTACCAGGCTTCCCCTCGCCAGTCACGAAATGCCCTGCAGCAACATAGGTGCCATTCTCCAGATCCTAAGTCACATCAGTACACGTACCTCATCGCTCACAACATTCACTCACCTTGTACTTATCACTCCCCGTCTCGAAAGTGAACGTAACAAAGCTGTCGCCGTATGGTGTAGTCTGGCCGAAGTCAATAGCTGCCACACTAAACAATTGGGACAAGGCGACAGTACCTTTGCATCCGGCGAGCCGCCCAGGACGGCCTTGACGCTGTCCGTGAGCGCTACCGTACCTTTGTAGTACATCGCAAACACGGTGCCATCATTGTTTCTGCATCAATGTTTAGTACCGTATCAAATACGAACTCGGGAGTTTACGCACTTCACCTGACTCCTGACGTCCAATCGCATATGATTCCCACTCGCATCATTATGAATGTAATCGTATCCGACACCATGTCTATCAATCAATCAGCCTTTGCAGCAAAGGAATGAGATGAGTAAGCTGCAATACAATTCCGCATCCAACTTCGGTTCAAATCCCTCCTCGCTCTTCACCGTCCCACTAACCATGGGCACAATAACCAATTGACTCCCAGCCTGTCCGCCAACAGGCATAGGCGCATCGATATCGACGCGGACCGTGAAAGCGGGCTGTAGTGACGGGAAACCGGACGGCATTGTGCTATACTGGAGGACTAGATTGATCGCGGCGTGAAGTATGTCAAGTTCGAAAGATAGAAAATTGGCAAGAGAGTTCCAACTTGTTGACGAGGTTGTAGATGTACTTATGCGATGTGTATGATGACGCCTATGGGTTGAGGTTCCGCATTGGAAACGTACTACTTGAGCAAAGCTACCCCGCCTTGCGTTCCGCGCCCCACCCACCTGCTCCTTCGACCCGGGATGTGCGGCAACGGAAGAGTACCGCGAATAGGATTGTTGTATAAACGAGGTTGACGATATCGTGAAGGATTTTGATAATTACCTTGCACGTGAAGGCCGGTTAAGATCATGGTCATATGCAACAATGATCCCATGATGACAGAAGGAAGATCTTCTCCCGGTCGCGTGCATCAATCACCGGTAGCTCAAGAGCAAATGGTTTTGTTCATAATTGCCCAGAGTATACAGCTGGATTGTCTAGTACTGCATTCTGACGGGTTCGTTATTAGCCTTTTCGTTGTGCCGCGGCGCCCTCGCTCACTTCTTGCTCCGTATGGACGCAAGCTGGCATATACACCTCAGAACCCAGTCACTCTCTTCTTTTTCTTTTTCTTGTCTGGCCTCCCGCCAAACTTTCCTGGCTCGACCTGACTTTGCGCGCCGAATGGTCCTTGACTTGACAGAACAATTCCGGGCAAAGGCACTTGTGGGTTCCCTTGGCTGGGAATCTGGCTGCTGCTATTCATGCCTCCCAAAACGGGGCCTGGTGAACTCCTCGGGATCCCAGGCTTCGCGAACACAAACGGTTGGCTTGACGGCAGAGACCGTGCAAGCTCGTCTTCTCGTTTCTGTTTCTTCTCACGTCGCTCTTTTCTTCGTCTCTCCTTCTCCTGCTGCTGTTGACTCGGAACCTCCATGTTCTCAGCCCGATCAGCACGCTCAATGGCTTCCCAATCGTACTTGCTTGGATCTTCACCTGGCTGCCAATGTGATAGCAGCTGATTCACAGTCGGGGGAATCGGTGCTGAAGCCACTGCAACATCTTTGAACTTCAGATACTTGCTCAGGCGAGCGATCGGATCTGATGGAGCTGGCCGCGCCTTGGGCGAAGGCAAAG
The DNA here is from genome assembly GCA_020744225.1 of Paraphoma chrysanthemicola. Lineage (NCBI taxonomy): Eukaryota > Fungi > Ascomycota > Dothideomycetes > Pleosporales > Phaeosphaeriaceae > Paraphoma > Paraphoma chrysanthemicola. Next base: position 952,586 of record JAGMWG010000016.1, read on the forward strand.
AATCCATATGAGGTTGAGACGAGAGTTGAGAACTCAGTGAATGCGATGCTAGTGTATGCATGCTTGGTGGAGCCGCCGCAGATGGTAGTGGTGACGAGAATGGCCAGTGCGAAGCATTTGGGGAACTGCTTGCAAGAGGTTGAGATGATAGAATTGGCATCGAAATGCCGCTGTCTTGGCTAGGTCCGCGCGGCGTATCAGACGAATCTGGCTCAACATCTTGCTGGAGGATGCGCGCGCTGGCTAATGCGACCTCAGCTGCAATCCGCCGTGCTAGGCGTTCCTTGCGTTGGCGAACACGAAGAGGCATATCTGAAGGTAGTGAGGCGATCCAGGTTTGCAAAATTGTATCGTATAAACTGGCTAAGGTAGCGTCTTCTTCAACTTCGCCAAGTTGCAGCAGGCGTGTAGATGCGATGCGCCGAACTCGGGTCGAGCTGGTCTCGAAGGTGAAGAGGTCGGCTAGCATGGTCGATGCCTCATCAATATCCGATACGTCGATTTGCGTACTGGCGGAATCCATTCTGCTATGCGTCAGCTTGTTTGGTCACTGTGAAAGACTAGGCAACTCACAGTGTCCCAAGCGGCAGCTGCTCAACGCCTGCGCTCCCCAGAATTCTTTCCTTGAGCTGGCTGGCTAAAGTCGGAACATCGACATTCGGGTCATCACTGCCTGCTCTTCGGATCATAGCACCATACAGGAGTTGGAAGTCGAGCGTTGAATGGTTCCCACTGTGATCGCGAATGTCTCTCCAAGCTGCTGCTTGATAAGGGAGTTTCGGGATGGGACCTTCGAGTGCCTCAAATTCTTCAATGTCCAGTACATCCTCCTGAATGGCATTCTCGTAGCGTCTTGGGCGATAAGTCGTGCTCCAACCCAGATCTTTCACAGATCCTGTCGGTTGGTTCCCACCGTTCTTAGACGCTGCAGGAACATTCACGATGTGCTCGTGTACACTAAGATCTGCTCGCATCGTGAACAACTTGTAGAACTGACGCCCTTGCATGAAGTACAATCGTCCTACTCCTAATGCAGTCGAATTTGTATCGCCAGTAAATGGCAAGTGGTCCATGGCCATAGAAATGACGTGTCCGATGCCATCTAGGAAAGACCCGATCAGGGTAGGGCTACTACTCGAAACGGGTGCATCATCATAATGATTGTCCACGAACGTGTACATCTGTACCATATTATTGAGTCGAGAGTAAAGTAGTAAACACAAATCTTCCATATCATTAGTAAACTCATCAATGCCCAAAGAAGGGTTTACATACTAGTCTCGTCGAGCATCTGAACACTCATGCTTAGCGTAAAGTCCTCAGCACCTCTATAGTGTCTCCATGAGGTCACAATGCGAGTACCTGTGTTTTGGACGTTGCGATCAAGAGCATCGGCGGATGTTGTTACCGCCAGCAGAAAGAGGAAAGTCGACGTCAATACCAGGAACTGAGATCTGCTTGCGGGATGCCTCTTTGCGTCTAGTATCCAGTCACTTGACCTGGGAGAGATAATAGGTGCGCATGGAAGGGTCTCGTATGAGCCGGCTTGAAGGCCGAAGACATTGAGATGCCTTCGATTGCAGACCATGATGGTGTTCACATCGCCAACCCAAAAGATCCTTCCCCAGCCGTCCTCCCCGGTAAACTCCTCACTCTCTTGCGACACGATGGGACCTTGAGCGAGGCACGTCATGGTATACACATCGCTCTTGCGAGTGTTCTCAATGTCCCATATACTCCACGTGTGACTCTGGTCGACCACCGCGAATTGGAATTGGAAGTCGGGATTGAAAGCAACGTCAGCATGCGGAGCTCCCCCACTTTGATCGAGGTAGAGATTCAGTATTGGGCGGGCATCAAGAATAGACGCCGGCAGCTCATAGTGAGAAGAGTAACCTGGTAGCCGGTTGTGCTGCGAATGTACTGGCCGGAAGATGACGGTCCTGTTCGGAAGTCGAACAGCGAGCAAATTGCTTCGATCCACAGATTCGGCAAAACAAACTTGCTGGATGGGTGCCGCATCCTCGTTCCAATAACCATGGTCGGCATCTTTGAACGTAAATCCTGCGATACGGACACTCTTGTCTACATCCCAGCCAAGGTTCTGCTTGTAGAGCATGGTCAGGCGCAGGACGTTGCCGGCTTCTCCGGTCACAGTTGCGGCAACGCGTCGTGGATTCTCCCATGTTCCTGACCTGCCTACTTGCTCGAGGGTGACAGAGCCTGCGGAGAAGAGGTTGCCTACAAGGGGATCATAGGTGGAGGCAGTCGCAAGGATGGCTGCAGAAGTGACTGAGGGCTCGACAAGAAGGTCCGAAGCTGGAACAAGCTGAGGGTGTTGGTGCAGCAGCGCCTTGGCGTTATCTTTTGCATCCGTCAGGCGTGTAGACAAGGCACTGCCAGGGAATTGGATGGACGCGGGCACGACTTCAGTAGATGCTTTTTGTGTGCCTTCTTTGACTGCGATTGGCGTAAGATTCGGCGTGGTAAATATCCGGCCAAATGTCCATTCTTGCGAGTCCAAGTTAAATGCTGCTTCGCCAGCATGGCCATAGTTGAGATGGTTAAGATTTCGTTCAGCCATCTGGATCGAGGAGAGGTTCGCGATCGTCGACGTTGAAGCTCGTAAGTTGCATACTTCCAGTCCTCAACAAACGGATCTTTTCCACAGACGGAGTTGGTTTTTGCGAACTTTGTGTAAGACGCGTAGGTGAACGTGAGGGTGCAGGCTGATGCAGAATTCCACTAGCGCAAAACGCATGTTCACGTGCGCGCCCCACCAGCGCTGCTTTGGCACTAGCGCCTTGCCTTTGTTTACGCAGCAACCATCACAAAACAGTCCCGCCCGCTCAACGACTTATCGCATACCACGTCACACGCCGGGAACTACCTGATAGCCACACAAATACTATCGAGTGCCTGCTTTCCACCATGACGACCTTCGAACCTTCACTCAGCACAACAATGCGCGCCTCCTCGCACGATGCGCCGTCCATGGCCGACCAGCTGCCCCCCATCAATTTCGGCTTCGACGATCTGCGCAGTCGCATGAACCAGTTCACCGCGCGCTTCGATGCCTTCATTGAGAATGGCCGCCGTCGAGTGCTCGAAGAGCGCAATCAGTTCCGCATGAACGTCGCTGAGATGCATGGTGCGATACTACAACGATCACCCACACCATAACACGATCTTGCTAACAATATCGCAGAGGACCAGCGCATGAAGAAGCGCGACATCGAAATCCTCGAACTCAAGCAGAGCCAGCACAGCCAGAGCCTCGCCAAGGAGTCGCAGGAAACCTCAGAGATGCAGGAGGCCATCGGCGCCCTCACCCTGCAGCGTGACGAGCGCCTCGCCCATCGCGATACTCTTCGCTCACAAATCACTGAGGTCCAGAAGTCAATCTCGGCCCGTCGCGAAGCGCAGCTCAAGCACCGCCGCTACCTCGACGGCCAGTCACGATACAACGAGCCCGAGCTCGACTTCTGGGAGAGCTACCTGGGCTTGAGAATCGAGGGTCTCGGCAAGGACGATAGGCTGAAATTTGTGTACACAAACGTGGACGAGAGGGAGTGGGAGAGAGAAGCGTGGTTTGAGCTGGACACAAGCGAGCGCGACTACAAGGTGCTGGAGCTCCGGCCCAAGGTGGAGAGGGAAGAGGTAGAAAGGGTAGTGGAGCGACTCAACGAGTCGAGAGACCTAGCCAGCTTCCTCAAGGGGATGCGTGAGCTCTTCGTCGAAGCGTGCAAGTGATCACGACACGCATTGCATGCTCTGTTCCTCGCTCGTGGTTTTTCACTGTAATGTCTTTCCTATATAGTCTTCACGCGATACCCTCTAATTTTACACCTTAACCATGACTCTCTCACTCTACCTCTCATCACCTTCTCCCATCCTTGATCTTGTAATACTCCGGCGCAACCTCCACCAACCACTCCATCTCCACCGCACTCAAGTCCCGAATATATATCTTCCCCTTGGTCTCCATTATCTCCGTGTACACAACCCACTCCGCCTTGCGATGGAAAAACACACCACTCGGATGCGCCCACAACACCGTCTTCCCATCCACCGTTGTAAAACTGCCATCACTCTTCATCCGCGCCGCATGCGCAAAGAAACCTGTGACTAGACCGCGGCTTACACGTTCGGGCAAGGGTATCCCTCCCGCCCGCAGGATATCCGATGAGGATAAGGAGGGCTCAGTGAGTCCGAAGCGCGTGAGGTATGCAGCGAGTTGTTTCCTCACACTAACAGCCTTGACAAGCGCTTTATGGTTCAGACTATTCTCGCGACAGAATTGCACCGTCATGCCTGACTTCACGAAAGCAGTGTACACATTATACAGCGTAAGATGATCACCCTCCGAGACTGCGAAACGGCGTCGCGCAGCATCGAGTTGCTTTTTTCCGCCGTCGTGACTGACAAATGCATTGCCTTGTAAAGTCATCATTGCGGCGATGCTGAGCATTTCGGATAAGCAGTTGTAGTCTGGTGTTGCGGCGGATAGCAAGGCGCGGGCGAGCATCGGCTCGAGAGGGAGTTCTGCCATACGTGTTCCCAATGGTTTTGTCAGCCGCGCATGGGCATCGAGCGCGCCGAGCGAGAAGAGGAGATCTAGAGCGCGAGCAACGAGGCTGGAAGGTGGCGGGCTGAGGTAGTCGAAGCGGACGATGTTTGTGATGCCTAGATTGAGAAGTTGGAGGATGACGGGCGCGAGGTTGGAGCGCTGGATCTCAGGGAAAGTGGCTTCTTCGAGCTGCTTGAATGCGTCTTCAGTGTACAGACGGAAGCATTTGCCAGGCCGTGTGCGGCCGGCGCGGCCGGCGCGTTGTGTTGCGCTGGCTTTGGAGACGGGGATGACGTTGAGTGTTTCGATGCCGAGGCGGGCGTCGTAGGTGCGGAGTTTGACGTAGCCGGTGTCAATTACATAGACGATGTGGTCGATTGTTACAGATGCCTCTGCGATATTGGTGCTGAGAATTACTTTCCTTGTGTCTGGCGGCGCTTTTTGAAAGACAAACATTTGGTCTTCGGTGGAGAGTCCAGCATAGAGTGGCAGGGTGATAAGCTTCTGCTGGGTAGGCTTGAGCTCCGCAATGTGTTCAGCAAGCATTTCCATCGCGTCGTCGATTTCTTCGCGCCCGGTCAGGAAGACGAGTATGTCGCCGTCGGCCTCGTGCGTGTGAATCGACATGACGGTTGCGACAGCGGCTTCGACATAGTTGTCAGTAGGCTCAACACGATACTGAGTCTCGACAGGATATGTTCGGCCTTCGATACCAACAATCTTTCCATACTCTTCTTTGCTCTTGCCATGAACTTTCTCTTCGTCATCTGGTGCGAAGAAGTCCAGGAAACGCTCCGCCTCTAATGTTGCAGAGCTCACCACAACTCTCAAATCATCTCTTTTCCGCAACACCTTCTTCAGCAAGGACAGCAGAATGTCTGAAGACAAACTCCGCTCATGCGCCTCATCCACCATCACAACCGAATACCGGTTCAGCAGCGGGTCCACAAGCATCTCGCGCAACAACAGTCCATCCGTAACGAACTTCACCTGCGTGTTCGCGCTCGTGACATCCTCAAATCTGATGCTGTATCCAACTCGTTGACCAAGTGGTGTCCCAAGCTCTTCTGCAACACGTGCTGCCACGCTAGTAGCTGCAATGCGGCGAGGCTGAGTGACCGCGATCTGCCTCCCTTCTGCGCACCATCCTGCATCAAGCAAGAATCTCGGAATCTGTGTCGTCTTTCCGCTGCCTGTTTCGCCGACGACGATGGTTACTGGATACGTTTCTATGGTGTAGAGAAGCTGGTCTTTGAGTTGCGCGATTGGAAGCAGCGCAGGTGGCTTGTAAAGATCAGGAAGGATGGGAACTTCCGGGTCTTCATCGTCTGCCATCATGTGCAAGAGCTTTTAAACGCAAACTTTATGATCCTGTAGGAACTGCGGAGGCTGCGATTGGACCAAATGCGTTAGGATGAAAGACACTAAAGATCTCGATTTGACCGATTCAGCCTAGCGCGACTTGGCACTGGTCGGTCACTGCAGCCTGCCCATGGTTGTAGGCACCATATCAATCCAACATACCCCACAACCAGCGCATCGGACGCGAGGTAACATCCGCAGCGTGTAGGGCACCCATACTGCTCCAATCAATAACCGTTCGCTTCGATACCGCTATGGCTTCCCTCATTAGCTTACCAAATGAGCTTCTCGAGTTCGTGACTTCGCACCTCGGGTTCCAGGATAAAGTCAATCTCATAAAGACGTGTCGGACGACACGAGTAGCCATCACGCCTGGTCTATACCGTGCCTTGGTTATCGACATGAAGGCTTCTGAGACTGACCACCAAGTCGAGGGCTCTATACGCCGACTACCACTTGTTAATAAATTGCTCTCGACCTTCATGAAAAACGTCGACTTGGCCAGGAATGTAAGAAGTCTGCAAGTCCGTACCTTTTATACCACATTGGCGAACGTCGATCTTAGCGAGTGGGAAGCGCAAGCCTATTCGCAACTAGTCGAGAAACGCTGCCCTTTGTTGAAAGCGCATTGGGACGAAGCCATTAGCACAAAGTGCATCTCAAGTGCAGTATTGTCACTTTTGCTACTCCATTGCCCTCGTCTCGAAAGACTGATGATACCCGGGCATCTTCTCACCATCGGAGGCTGGCTGCAGCAACTACTACTCTCCTTGTCATTCGACAACAACTCAGTATTGCTGCGCAATTTGTCTACAATCAAGATTTGGAGTCGCGAGACAATGGACTCTGGGCTTTTGAAGGCCGTCTCGGAATGGCTGGTACCTCTTCCAAGCTTGCAAACAATAGTTATGTCTGTGGAAGAAGACCATGTCAGTCCAAGTCGACATTTGAAGGTTACATGTGCGGAAGGAGCTACTCCCGGTACTTTATCAACTCTTCGCATTCTAAGAACGGGAGTGCAATATTCGAGTATTGTTGAGGTCCTGAAACACACTCCATGTCTCTCCACGCTCGTTGTCGATACATTCGTTTCAGCCGCGGTGCCACCAGACAACCTGAGCGATCTCCAAGCTGGCCTAGGCTTGCTGAAAACTACGCTTACACATTTTGTACTCAGAATTGAAAAGTACAAAGAACCTGACGATTGGTCACCTTACTATAATGAGGCGTTCGACCGCGGCGAAGGACTAGGATCACTTCGCGGCTTCACAGCGCTTACAACACTTGAGATCGCTCTCATAGCGCTGGTCGGTCATCAAAACGAAGTCTGGTCCACCGACCCTCCGAATCTTGCTGAATACCTGCCACCCAATCTACGATGTCTCACTCTCTCTGACGACCTATGGGACGACGAATCGTTTCACCCCATATCAGCTTTACCGACAATGGCCGTACTCAAGAGGTTCCTCGTGGGTGAGCGGTTGGTGGGCTCTTGGCATCGAAGTGGGCCGATGGAAGATTATGAATGGGCCCAGAGTGAACACCCGCCTTGGACCATTCACACGCCGCATTTTGCGCAGCTCAATTTCGATATTGACAATGGAGATGGCTGCAATTCGAACTATTTCTGGAAGGATTTAGACGCATGTGAAGCATTACAGACTATGTGCGAGTCTCAAGGGATTCGTTGCTCTATTCGGAGGAAACTTACGGAGACTCCAACGATTACTAGACCGCCACCTCTTTCGTGGAGTTGGGTTGACTAGTACCCTGCGGAATATCCCGGTCGTTACACCCCTCATCCGACTATCTCGCATAGCAACCACATATGCTCAAGTGCATCGCTGATCTAATTGGTACGAGAGCTCACATACTCGCCTGTCGCTCGCACCAGGTAGAGCGTCTCACAAACATTCAACTTTGCATACCGAGTCTTGGCAATCCACGTTATATATCGATGGACCGGTCCTACGTATATTGGCCTTCGCAATTTTGTTGTTAGGTATGCGTTCCACGGAACTACATCAGCTAGGGACGGTACGCTAGGAGTACTGAATGCCGGCTTTGACATGTAATTTCTTTTAGCGTTTGGCATTGGCCCTAAGTCATGGTCTTCGTGTGCTATTGTATTGGGTCAATTATGCTCTTGCGCAATTTCTGAATCGACAGTAGGAATTGGACGTATTTACTTCGCTTTCTATTACCCCTCATTGCTTCTTGTGGAAATCGGCTTAGTGTTGCCATGGCTCGATACCAAAGTACAGCTGAGTTGCCAATTGGAGTTGCTTCGTCATGAGTGCCTCGTAGTCCAGACTTGCATGTATTGCGCTAACGTCAGGTAACAAGAACATATGGCATAAAATGGGCTCGCCCAAAACATAACCGGCCATGGTAGCTATTGAGGAGCTTGATTGCTCCAGCGCCTGATTATAAATTATAGTCATGATTTTATCATGGGAAAAGTGTTTTCCAACTGGGAAAGCAGCTCACTTTGTCAATTCATGGCGCACAAATCCAAGACACTAATAGGTCGCCATACTGATGAGTTTCGCCAAGTTGAAGAGTCATGATCGATAGTCCAGCAACACATGCGGAAATCAGTACATTGAGCAAAAGCGCACATTTCTTCACAATGTGGTAATAATTTGATTTAGGAATTTTGGGATAGCAGATATGAAGAATTCTTGTATATCCCGAAGCTCCATTAGCTCACCACTTCAAGACCGTCTTTATAGCAGCAGTGAGCTTCTCAGCGCCGATCGCATTTGTGTTTGGCGTGGGGTGGTAATCGCAACCAAGATCCGATCCCTGAGGCGGCCAGTCAACAACATGCGCCGAAATTGTTCCATTGAGCTGTTTGGCAGCCTCGTTTAGCGCATTGAATTGCGTTGTATGCTGCGCTTCTGCTGCAGATGGGTACCCATCATTCAACATGGGCGAAGTGAGTAGGAAGAATGTCGGCTTGGTCTTGTATCCAGCTTGAATCTGCTTCACGAATTTGACGACAGCCGCAGTGTACTCAGTCGCGGTCAGAATAGGGCGAGTGTTGTGGCCGAAGTCGTTGGTGCCGAGACCGATAACAACGGCATTCGGTGCATCAGCCTTAGGGAATGTGTACGAACCTGACGCATCGTTTGCGCCGTACTTGGTGTAGCGCTCTGGCATGATGGGAGAAGTGTCCGTGCCACCAGAATCGTAGTTCCGGATGACACCGATGCCAGACCAGGAGATGATGCTGAGATCGGCCTTCAGGGCATTTGCAGTCCGCACGCTGTAGCCTTCCGAGATGACTTCCAATGCTGCAGTGTTGGTGCAAGGCAAGGCAGCGCCGATTCCATACGCTGATGTAATTGAGTCGCCAATAACTTCAATCCTGCGCTTCAACGGCGCGACGTCAGCGCCAAATTTGCCATCAGTGGTGACATTGCCGATGAAAATGGAGCCGAAGAGCGCTTCTGACGATTTGCGGAAAGAGACGGTGTGCTTGCCACGCGATAGATTTGCTGGTGTTGAGATGGAGCTGCCTGTGAGGTTTGGGATATATGTTGATTTGCCATCCACAACCAACTCAGCACTGTTGGAGCCGCTCAGTCCTTCGAAACCGATGGTCGCCGAAGATCCGGTAAACGTGAAGGAAACGCCAGTGTTCGACCAGGTTAGCTCCTTCGTAGCGGGATTGACTCGTCCAAGATATCGGAGAGCCTCCGCGGGCCCGAGAACCGCCAACAGGGAAAGAAGAACGTTACGACTGAGCATATTGATGCTTTGAGTTGGGATGTGAGCGAAAAGCTAACGAGCAAGAGGCCGTCGACATTTGTATGCTTGCCAAGTGCATTGGGTGTCAATCTAAAGCTTCATGGACATGAAGCTCTGCGCGCTAACAAGTAGGCCATAGATGAAGGTAGTGCTAGTACCTGGTTTTATCCCCGCATTTTACCGTTTTGGACACGGAGATTAGCCGTCCTTAATACACTACCCGGTTTCGAAACATCGTGGTCGGCGATTGCAGCCAATCGGAGAAATTATTGCAATTGCCGACCACCCTGATGGAAGATTCTAAAGCGGATCGTAACCAGGTTTATGGAAAACCGGTCGAGACATCCATGCGAGATATCCGTTGCTCCGTACTGCGGCCAGTTGAAGTGGATATGGCTGTGCTCTGGTACCCAATCCGCCGCACATCAAGTAACTTTGTTTGATCGTCATGAGGACAACAGTCCGTACGAAGAGGAAGGTGTTTGCCCGTAATTTTTAATCATTGGGGCGGCCATGTTGACTGAGAAAATATCCTTTCTAACATGTGATTCAAGTCCGAGGCCAACCTTATATTGGGGTTCTTTCGAAAATGCATGGTGGAATAGCCACGTTCACGACCAGCTGTGGTTCGTTCAACATTACGCAGTGCCGGGTTGGGGCCGAACGATATGTTATTCCTTCTACCCCAGAGCGCGTGCTATAGTGTCGATAAGTACAGCGACGTCAGTATTGCTCGCTTTCTATAAACGAAATTGTGACCTAAATTTGGTCCACTACAATCATCACACAATACTCGTCTCCTGCTTAGGCCACCTCTCATCCCACTTCGCAGGGAGCTGATTGACGTGCACGGATTTCAAAATACCCAACCTTTCGCACGGCTGTGTCTTAGCAGTTCTATCTGGCGAGCTGAGAACCATCAGAGTAAGCCAACGGTCTGCGGAGAAGTCTATGACAGGCCCTTCGGAGCGATATGTAAAGCCTGTGTTGCGTCGTAGGCGTGCGATGAGAATAGCTAGAAAGTCGACTGAGCTGGAGGTTCCTGGGCGGTCCGGCTTTGTGGCCCGATGAAAAGTATGTCCATCGCTTGCTAACGGAGCGTCGGGGCAAAAGGAGCCTGTCAATGCAATATCACTCTCGTTTTCATCAAAGAAGCAGCGATAAACAACTTTCTTTTGTCCGAGGTCTTCGGTATGATCCGAGATGCTGAGGCGCCCAGGAATCATATGTCCAACTACCTTCAAGGGCCCTAAATCTACGTCGAACGAGCGGCTTGCTCCTCCTGGTACGCTACGTTCCTCTATAATCTCATAGACTGGCGCATAGTCATCTTCGTGGTCGTAGCAGAAGTTAACGGGGCCTTCAATAGATGCCCAACTCCAAGAAGGTGCTCTTCTCATCGCGGGCAGACGTCCAGGATTCGGAGGAGTCTTCCCGTATAATCCAGAGACCCAGGCTAAGACTAGGAGGTCTGATCTCCAGTGTCCTGAGAAATACTCCTCCTCAATGATAGCTTCGAGTGTCTTGGCTACTGCCGAGAGCGCGGGAAGGCGGTCCATCTCTTTCGTCAAGCTGAGTTGGGTATATGTTGGGATGATACTCATGCGCCAGTTCTTGAGGATCGCATCGCGGAGGTCTGGTCTTCGTTCCAAGGGACTGTTCTTCGCAATGACGTTCAAGCCCTGGAATACCTGTCGAGCACTCCCATTCCGCCAGTCCCAACCGTCGATAATGAAGACCCTGTATCTCGAGCCGCACTCGCAGTCACAGCAATCCAAGCAATCCCACTCAATTTTCATTCTCGCAGTACGACAGAAGTCGACAGGAGACCAACTTTTCTTGAAAACACCATGCACGGTAGTCGAGTGGCTGCATAGCACCTGCTGGGCCGATGAGATTAGCGCGACACGAGTCACGAATTCGACCGGGGACGTCGTGCCGAAGGTGTTTGCTAGGCGCTTGACGGACTGTAAAATTCGCGGTGCCGCTGGGAAAGGTGGGGTGTGAAATTGCAAATGGTTTGCTGACATACTTCGTCCTTCGATGAAGGAAGCCGTCGCTGTCTGCGGGAGATGAAGAAGCAGCAATGGCGAGGTCGGCATTTTCGTAAACTTTGTCCATCTTTGCAGATTCTGTCTTCTAGTCTTCCCTGCTTCAACTTCAGTAAGGTACTTGAACATGCATTATACTTTTTGACTCACGAATCATCCTGCACGATACAGAGTGAGTCTATCCAGATATATCTGATGGCCAATTCCCTCGAAATTCGTATAGCATCCTGAAATGTCTTGGGAATGGTATTCCATGCGATTCCCACTTTACGCTCTTAGACGGTGGCTTTCGTAGTTGTGAGGTTCTGGCTGCTTCCCCAGCAGTGGCTTAATGCGATATAGTCTGCAGCCTCAGCATTGGATTCGTATAACTTGATGTCAGCATTGGATGTCCCAATATCGACCACACGCCGCGGAAGAGTGGCAGGCGAAGACGCTCGGCAATTCTGATGCACCTCCTCACAAAGATCCAACATCTCTTTCACACGATCAATGCACTCTGACGATATGGGGTCCTCGTGAATCTCTCGAAAATTGCCCATCTTGTGTAATGGTGGAGGGAGGCTCTTTTGACCTGCGAGTGTTGCTACGTCAGCACGTCTCGAGGTCTACAAATGGATGAGAGATAATCCGCACCAAAGCCCAAGTAGATCTCAAATGGTCGCCTCGATCCCCAGATCTTTTCTTTCATGTAGTCAACACGTAGCTCTCCATTAGGTCCCCGCTTCCACTTTGCCGTAAATTCCGGATCGATGCATTCCCCCAAGGCTACTCCGAGTCCTGTATACACAGTCGAGCAAACATAACAACTGCCAGCAGCGGCTTCGGTTAGACGAATAATGGGTAGATAATCCACGGGTAGTTGCCAACTTCTTTTGTCGGGGTAGCAATCGCATAGATCAAAGTGTTGAAGCTCTCGGTCATCGTTTTGGAAGTGGGCGAGTGGCGTATTGGAGGAGATGTGGTCACCCTTCGTGGGATTTCCCGGTTGGCTATCTGGTAGCCCTGTAGACTCTTCGCGATGTGAGGACACTCACGCTGCCTCAGAAGAGGCAGATGCAGGTACGCTGGACTTAGTAGAAGCCATCTTCGCCCGCTTACACAGAGCGCCAAAAACTTTCATTGCTTTAGGTAGAACTTTCGAGAAAGCCTGAATGCAATGCGATATGAGATGTAAAATTGTGAGAGGGGAGGTCACAAAATCGACGAAAATGTGCGTGGCACGGGGTCTCGTGCGGCTGAAACATTCTCAGCTGAGGGGTATGAGCAGCACCCCCATATGCACGTCGCCATCTTTGTCGCTGTGCTGTAGCATCTTCGGATCCCAAAGAATGTTGATTCGAATAGCCGGCTTCGCCGATGCAACACGCATCATCCGTTTTTCACGAATTAAATGCTACTCTCGAGCTTTTATTCAGTATGTATTGCTTGTACTGCTCAGCGTAGGAAGAGCCTGACAGTAGGATTCAGCGCGCTCATCGAATGCTGTTGAGACTGCGCTAGCTTTATATATTGAGAGAGCTGCTTGGTAATATACTCGCGCTACTATGTGCGCATGGTGTTTTCAGCACGTCACAATCATCAGACAATCCTTTGTGGCTAGCCAACTATGCCGATCAATTTGTGGACATCATTGACGTTTACTGTACAAAGTGCCCCGCTGAGCGGTCGCATTGTTGTACAAACATCACGGTCCATCCTGGGAGAGCTGTCTGCAAGTTATATCGAAATGCAACTTTTATTTGTCATGCTTGAATCGCACACCGCGTTTGATGTGAAATGTGGCCTCCATTGATCAATGCGTTTTGGACATTGTCTGAGCTATCTATCACCTTTTCATGGTTCGTTGAACTCTCGAGGTGGTCAAAGAGGGATATCACAAGCGGATCGAGAGCGAAAATAAGCCTATGAGAAAGCGATCCGACTGCACCCGCGATGCAAGCTATGTTACACAATCTGTCCCTTTCAACTGCTGCAATTTGATTATCAAACTTATCTAGAACAACGCCATGTCGATCCAGGGCCATTATTCTGCCGTGGTCTTCCGCGGCCATCCGCAGCCAGTACTATGCAATAACCCCATATGCATCCGCTGCACGACGTCCGCTAGATACAACATCACCAGTCTAGGGTTTGAGAGCTTCATAGACTTGCTCCATCATGAAGAGCTTCAAATTCGAGAGCGTCACTAGCACGCGACGAGCCTGGTGGCTAGGCGCGAGCTGCAGCTGCGTGTGCCAGCGCACTGCGACGCACTGCAGCACGCCGCGGTCATGCAAACGGAACGTGTCCTATGATCTCCATGCGCCCGTAATGCGGCCGCCATTTAACCCCAATCATCAATACGTTGAGCGATTTTCTGGACTTTAAATTCAAAGCATACGACCAGTTTGTGGTGAAATTTCCGAGGCTCCGGATCACCGTACCTGGGATTGACCGGCTATGAACACTATGCGCGCTTCCACCTGTACACATTAGGTCCAAAGACGTGGCCTTCATCCGTATATCCGCTGATTTGATGAGCACTGCTCTAACAGGAAATTTTCCACGAACTATTGTTAGTGTTCCGATTCATGTCATTTTACATTTTACCGCAATAGTACCTTCTTTTCCACGAATCACCACCTTGAATTATGGTAGCGTTCATCTACAGACAACGATATGAAATAAGAGCATGTCGGCCACCTTCAAGCATCGCTAAGCTTTTGCCCAGCCATTGCCCAGCATTTACCGAGCACCCGACCCTGTATGATGTTCCGAACTTCCTTGATTGCGGCGTCCATTGCTAGCGCAGCCTATGCTGCTATTTGCGAAGTTGCCGGTGGCACCAGTGATGACTCTGCAGCCATCAAAGCTGCCTTGAAGTCTTGCAATAACGGCGGCACTGTGGTTCTCGACAAGACCTACACCATTGGTTCTTTGTTACAGACAACCGACCTCTCAAACATTGCGATAGAACTCACTGGCACTATCAATCTCTCGGCGAACATCAACTATTGGAGCCAAAATGGGTTTCAACTCAATTACCAGAATGCGTACACTGCCTGGACGATTGGTGGCAGCAACATCCATATTTATGGCGGAGGTACATACTCTGGCAGCGGCGATACATGGTACAAGGTGAGTCATTTTTGTGAGGGGAGATTCAAGGAATTGAGTACTGATCATAGCTTATCAGGCAGGCAGAACAGGGCCAATTCCATGGGTTATCTATAATGCGCAGCACGTCCGAGTCGAGAACATCAAGCAAGTTCAAAGTCCATTCTGGCACAACTTGGTGTACGGGTCCAGCGATGTCACCTTCAACAACATAGACTTGCATTCAATTCAGTCAGATGGCTCCCAAGCGCAGAATACCGACGGTTGGGATATATACCGTAGCGACTCTGTCAGCATCACCAACAGCCACATTGTCAATGGAGACGACTGCGTTAGCTTCAAGCCCAACACGACCAACGCTTTGGTCCAGAATCTATATTGCCAAGGATCCCACGGCATCTCTGTTGGCTCTCTGGGCCAGTATGCAGGCGTCACAGACGTTGTAGCAAACGTTCTTGTCAAGAACGTGACCATGGTGAACGCAGAGAACGGAGCTCGCATCAAGGCCTTCGGCGGAAGTGCCAGCGCCACGTCTACCAAAGGTGGTGGGTCAGGTTATGTTAAGAACATCACCTTCCAAGACTTCACGGTGCAGAACGTCGATCTCCCGGTTGTGATCGATCAGTGCTATGAGACGTCAGCTACTACTTGCGCCAGCTACCCCTCGAAGGTCACTATTAGTGATGTTCACTACATCAATGTCACAGGCACAGGAGGCAAGAGCAAAGAAGTTGTCACACTCGTCTGTAGCGACATCTGCCAAAACATCACTGCCAAGGGTACACATCTCATCGGAACAAGTGGTAGCTCGGAGTACTTCTGTACGAACATTGCCAGCACCGCAAGTCTGGACTTCCCTTGCACTGCGACGGGAGCCACAGTATCAGGTGCACCAACAACAACGAAAGCAGCAAAGACGAAGACAGCTAAGTCGAGCACACTGAAGACCACGAGCACGAAAAAGGCATCCAACGCCAGAGTTACTGCTTGAGGCGAGAGAAGATCCGGTACGGCCCGATGACTCTCCGCGAACCAATAGTAGCATCCATGTATATAAACCTTCCGGCTTCTTGGGACATTCTAAATGATTACAATCAACTATGCCGTCAGGTCCAAGAGTGTTTATGACACGGCTTTGCCATCGTACCTAGTTCCATCCAAAGTTTTAGCGATCGTGGGTAAAGGTACCATAACTTACACGATCAAGCTTATCATGAGTCCACCCAGCCACAACACATTCTTCCATCATGCTATCAGCTTCTTCTTCATATCACTACATCTGAGCAGAGATTCGTACTTATTAATCAATTAGGACACGCTTATCAAATGTAGCCATTTCCTAACTAGTAACACGGAATAGACCCCAGTACTTGGACAAGCTGGCATGATCCCGGTGAAAAATCAGTCGCCCAGAATCCACCGATCTTAAGGATGAGGTAAATAAGTACACTCTCATCAATACAACTAGCAATAATAGCGCATCTTGACCTCAGTGAGCGTCAGTTGCAACAGTGCGGATGTCAATTGCTGGAGTACTTTCCCCTCGCATATATACGACCGCCGAAATCGGGCCCGAACCAGTAATGCGACCAATTTCTTTGTTTTCTGTAGTGTGCTCAACATCTATTTCGTCCAGATGATCCTTATAGTAGCTGTAAAACTCTTCCCGCAGGGACAACCACCGCTGTTCGTCAACTAAAGCAACGAACCAATGGTTGCTTCTGAAGCAGAAGACGATAGTGAAGGAAAAGAAAGAACCGAGTTGAAACATCATGAAGCCAAGGAAAGCACCGGTATGGCCTGCATGCAAGACTTGAGCCCGGGGATTGAAAGAACCGTACGGCTCAACCGCTACGATGCGGACTTCTCTGGGACATGAAATTTTGATGACCGTAGCTGCTATCGTAGCTGACTGAGACTGTGTGAGAGTCCTCACGACGGTAAAGACTCTATATTGTTTTGAAGTTTCGATCTTTGCGAACTCTTGTGGCCGAGCCCGTGCGAACAAGTTCACGCCCACCCTTCTGAGGTATATTCCAGCAGATTTGAGGTCCCAACCGCCTTTTGGTCCCAACGAGTGCTTCAAGGGTAGGATTGCGCGTCCCGTGTCATTCTCCCAAGCCAGTCTAACCTTCAGCCGTATGCCGCGGTTCGTGAGTTGATAATCCCGTTGAGTGAATCTCGATTCAGCGATGACTTGTTGCATCTCGCGGAAGCAATCTGGGGAAGGTGCAAGTAGCCCTGTGTACTCTTGACTTGTTTGTGGGTCGTTCCATAAGAAGAGAGACATATCATCGCTTTGGCTGAGAATGTGTTCTTGAAGCCGGATGAAAGCCTTTCGTCCTTCGCCGTAAAGCATTGGCATATTGATGTCAAATATTCCGAGGAGACTGTATGCACGATCTTCCGCCCGAGTGGTCTCGCGCATGGATGCCCACGAAAACCGTTGCGCTATGGGAATATCGCTCAACTCATACGTGTGGTTCAGGACATACGTTGGGATCCCAGTGATCGTTGATATTTCAGCAGCCTTGCTCTCTCGTGTGCCTAGAAGTCCCCACTCGCAGTCGAAGAATACAACATCTTTCGGGGCAATGAGTTCTTGCAAGGTCCATCCACGTGTGAACCATCTTGAGCCTCTGAACGGTAACTGAGTATCCGCCACGTCAGACAGGTACGCTAGACAGACCGACGCATCTTGGTACCATCTGAACATTGAATTGATGGATTCACTGAGCTCTGCACTGCTACTTTTATTGATGCAGCATGTATCGATCCAGGCGTAAGGCATGTTGTACTTGGTACGAGCGATCTCGCAGGTCCTGACAACTTTTGCGTAGCCGGGCTTTGCCTGCGTCATTCCAGAACGTTCAGGCGCAACCATCTCTTCATAGGTGACCTCGTCACTGCTGCAGCCCCATGTGTGCGATAAGATGGCGTAACGCTGGCTCGAGTTTGAGAACTCCCGCAACAGGAGGGTCGTAGTATCTATGAGAAACATTGTTGATTCTTGACGGGGTGATATTGGTAGTGGTGGTGAGGAGCTGCTCAGCTGAGACCCCGCTTTCAGCGTCGAAGTCAAGTGGGTTACAAGTTCGGCACCTTCGCTTATGCATGCCAATGATAACCCATAAGCTGCGCGTTATTCTTTGGTCCTTTATAGCCTGTCAAGAGCTTATGCGCTACATTGGCATCTTACATGGCCATGATTCAGTGATAGCTGAAGCTATTGAAGCCGCAGCATGACACCCTTTTTCAACACACCAGAAAAGCCTCACCATGCCTTAACACACAACTCCGTAAAGCCCGAAGAGCGCACATCATCCATCTCTTCCCCGCTACCTACGTAGCGGATAGATTACTCCCAGAGAACTGGCACCACATATTTCGAATCATTTGAGCCATTACGGTCATTGTTTCCATGAGCGCATCGGTCGAAAGTTCGAAGCCAAAGGATACACCACTTCGCACATCTTCCTACAGACACGCTTCGCTTAAAGTCGCCATAATAGGACGATCCTTGATGGCTGTAGGTCAACACTGTGATGTAAGTAATGCAAAGCGGCGAAGCGTCTTCGGTTGAAGGCGCGAGATGGTATGAAAGTCCTTAGGTTCTGACAGGCTAACCACCTCAGCTAAGCGCAATATAGACACGCACATGATAATTGTAAGCGCTTTCAATGGAATCCTACTACATTTAGATCATGTGCCATGCAACGAACATACACCTTACTCTAAAGTCCGCTGGAGATAGAATCTACGAGATTCTCTTCTCCATTCATCATCCCCAAGGCCTTGTTTCGGAGGCTCAAAACAACATTGAGATGTTGAGCGTTAAGTGACTCCTTCTTCTTCGT
The DNA here is from genome assembly GCA_020744225.1 of Paraphoma chrysanthemicola. Classification (NCBI taxonomy): domain Eukaryota; kingdom Fungi; phylum Ascomycota; class Dothideomycetes; order Pleosporales; family Phaeosphaeriaceae; genus Paraphoma; species Paraphoma chrysanthemicola. The sequence continues at coordinate 971,281 of JAGMWG010000016.1, forward strand.
GGCCAAGATACGGGCTGTCTTGATGGCGCTCTTGATCTGTCTACCATTGAATTCCCACTTTGCCAGCTTATCGAGGTCTGCCTCATCGACATCAACAGCATTCGCATCGAATGTGGCTAGGAAGTTCCTCCAAACTTGCTTCCGGTCGGCCTCGGTGAGCTGGTTATACGAGAGCGTGATGTCAACGCGAGACTCGAACGCGGTGTCGATGCTGCGCATGCGATTGGTCGTCAAGATCATGATGCCGCTGTAATACTCCAACAGGCGAAGGAACACCGACACAAGCTCATTACGCTGCAGGTTGTTTGTAGACCGTGCTTCCATGAAGACATCCGCCTCGTCGAGCAGGAGAACAGCACCGAACTGAGCGCAAAGCTTCAGGGCTAAGTCCAGGTTCTGTTCCACTGTTCGCGCTTCGATGCCAAGATCGCCAGCTCCAAGCTTGTAGAGAGGCCGATGGAGGTACTCAGCGATACTTTCGGCAGTAAGCGTCTTACCTACTCCTGGAGGGCCGCAGAGCAACATAATCATGCCTTGGCCTTTGCCGCCTATAAAGTCGTCGAAAGATTTGCCTCCGTTGAACTGATCGCGGTCAACTAACGCGACCAACAAGTCCTTCTCATCCTGGGCCAGTACAAGACTATCGAACGCATGCTGAGACCACTCAATTTCATGGAGCTTGGTCAAGTCGAGCTCTTCCCATTTCTTCTTCTTAATGTTGAAGCACTTGACTTCTGACTGTGTTAGAAGACACTGCTCATCGGTCAAGGGCGACATGTCCATTTCCACGGTGATGAAGCCGCCGGAAGATGAGTATCGATTCATCGACTGCGCCCAGGTCAAACGGCCAATCTCAGCAAGACTGGCGTAATTAGGGAATTGGCCCTGCTTGTGTTTGTAGTACGCTCTGGCATCGACGACCATGCGCTCGTTTCGGCGCTCGTCATGTTCGTCGGTGAAAGCCATGAAGAACTGGCCGCGAAGCCTCTCGTAGACGCGACCTCGCTCGATGAGCTCCTTTCGAATCTTCGCCTCGTCTGGAAGTCCTTCGAGCGGGGAAACCTCAAGGGCACTTAAAGCACGAAGGCCATCATATTTCGGGACCTTCCCAGCATGTGGATATAAGCCGCACCTTCGACCATCCCATTCAACTTTATCCACAGTGACCATGTAAACAAGGCTCGAGAGGAATGTCAATTGACATCCCCTGACAATACCTGCGCCTTTCGTTGCATGCTCATATGCAATGGTGCCAGGAATATAGATCAGCGGAAGATCGTCGAATGCAACGTGCCCAGTCGTCTCGACCTCGCGAATGGTGTCAAACGATTTCTGAAGAAGCGGCTCGAGGACCTTTCGAAGCAATTGAAGATGGGCATAGGTATCGGACGCTTCATCTACTTTGCCCATGTAGCTAGTGAGATCATTCCAACGATGTATAAAGCCCAAAAAAGGTGGACGAAACACTCGGAGATCGTGTTGGGTTCTAAGGTATGACCGGTGGCGTCAGTGTACGGATCTCAATTGATGCTATATTATGGGGCTTGCGTACTGTCCAGGATAGCCTTCAAGGACATGCTCCAGCACCGCGTGGAGCAAAGTGCTATTTACCCGAACATGGTCTACCACCCATTCGTCGTTCTCTTCGTCGAGGCGATAAAAGATGTTGACCGCGTAGGCTTCTCGCGCCTTTTTAGTCTTGCCTTTCTCGTCAATGTCGAAGCTTTTCGGCTTTTCCTCAACCCAACAGAAGATGTGGGGGTTGTCTTGACGCCGTACTCGATACACTGAATTGCTGTCGCATCGGCTTCCTTTCTCGACAGCCTGGACGAGATCATCACTGTCCTCGGTGTCTGGTGTCAGATCGATATTGTAGCTTCCCGGAACTGGCGGACGATTGACAACGTGCATCTGCGCTTGGATGTCAACTAAAAGAAACTATTGGCTGACACGAGGGTTCGTACGCCAGACCGTGATTCTCTTCGGCGCCGCGGCGCGGTCCGACGGGTGGCGCATCTACTTACTTGGCTATGTGCGGGCACAAGACCACCACCACCAAACACCATTCCGTCATATGGAACTGGCGGCGGGGGACAAAAGTCTTGGGGATAGCCAGGTGGCGGCGGCATAGGTGGTGGAGGATCGCACATATTGATGTAAGGCTAAGCCTAAGTATCTATACAGCTTAGGAGAATATTGGAGCAATGGGCCGAACGATTCGTGGCGCCAACGAGGACGTATGGTCTGATTTATACAAATTGCAATGATGCGGCACGGGCAAGGTAGAGATCAGGCAGCAGTTTCTTACAAGGCTGCGCCAATCGTGGTTCCAGGTGCGGGTGTACTGCATCAGGACCGGTCAAGCGACCATGCTGTCCACTTAGGACAGGCTGCTTGGACTGTACACATCGATTGACATCATGGAGCTTGCGAGAGGTGCGTGCAGCCATAGAAGTCGCGTCATGCATGCGCTGCGATGGTTGCGATAAGAACGATTTCAGGGGTTCTTTCGGCCTGTTTGATACGAGGCAATTCGTTCATAGCGATGATGAAGCGGTAGCTAAATCGTTAGTACTGGCAGATGCTGACATGATAACTATTGACACCTCAACACTGCGGCAAGAGCAGAAGGTGGACTAAGAGACGAACATGCGGACATCTAAAATGTGGTCGCGATGCTGCGTGCACAGGCACGCCGGAAAACTCGAGCAATTGACGGCCGACTTTGCAATTTCACAGCGCAGCGACGTCGTCAACGTGAACGACACTTGAGAGCGGCACGCTAGAAACAGGTGCGGGGATCTGCGGATCCCGCACGGATCACACGCTAAGTTAGAAGGCCATTACTTATCATCAGCCTTGTATACCTCCACCTCGTCCGCTTCGATTTTGGAACCTCGCCTTCCAATGACAGCCCATCTGCCATCGGTACGGACATTGCCGTCAATTGTCATCTCAATTATGCCTGGTTATCATTCACGGTGTTGCTCAGCTTCACGCGCACAGTTGTCGCGCCTTGGACTAGGACCTGAAGCGTGGAACATCACGGCACCTATCTGTGACATACCAGATGATTCTGAGAACGCAGCGAACTTTATACAAGACGCGCTCGCAAAATGAGTAACTCACGAGGTGAACGACGTCTCTCGAAGCAGATGATTGCTTTGCATCCGCGCAGCGTCACTTTCCTCCCATAATCTCTGACTACTGTCACAGTTGAGCTGGGCTCATACACAGAGCGCAGAAGATGATCGTGACGTTAGTTGACGAGTCAGTTTCGTATCCTATATCTTTCCACTCACCTTATCGCCAGTGCATTTCGAGGCCTAGAATAGATCCGTCGATGTGTTTGTCTTGAGCAACCACCACCTTTCTGATATTCATAGTCCCAAGTCTTGCGACGGAAGACAGCTTATTGGTCTTTGATGGCGATGCTGCAGGTCCTTTTCAATACATATGCAACATCGGCATTCCTTAATCTTGAGGGGTGATGACACGCGTCGTGTGCTACCGCGGCCGATACGACAATTACGCGATATTTCGACGTCTTCCCCACCATCACGAAGTGGAAAGACTCACTACTTCAGAGCCTCATCATCAACATTCTCGTCTGACAGGGGCGCCCTTCGACAACAACACAAGCGCTAGCCACGTCGCGATCCGCACGTGACCGAGCTGAATCCTTGCGCAAATCACTCACCGCCTGATGCGTCAGAAACAAGGCACTCACTGAGCTCAGGCCGTGAATCAAAACAATCACAAAGTCTGTCTTCCCGCTGACTCTTCTTCGAAACCCACGTCATGTGCAACGACCATTCACTTTGATCAGCAAACTTTCCGCGTTCTTTAGCCTCAGGGTCTCCACGCAGCCGTTTCGCAGCCCCGCTCAGCCCTGCATAAGCTCTAGCTGCACAACATATCCGCAATACCCGACTCCCTACGTCATCGCTACAAAGTTCGGCCAAATTATCAACAAATCTCATTCCGAGCGCGATGTGTTTCCACAACTATACGCAACACAACGGTTGCGGGCATTTAGGAGAGTCGCATACCCATCCCTGGACATTATGCGACGCCGCACTCCACCGACTCAACGGCCTGCGCGGTCCTAATTCTCCGCCTCTGGCGCCGCCAGTGCAGAGTTTCCAACCACCCAAACGCGCTTCGTCAACAAGACGCTTCTTCTCGCTAAGTCAGACGCTATCGCGCAGCAACACCACTGCATCCACGTCTTCGCGGCGCACAACATCCGGACCGCCTGGGACACCGCGCGACTCTCTATCCAGCCACGGCTCCTGGACTCCTGCTGCGGCTGCGGCTGCACCCGCCACGGCACTCAACTACGACACTTTGCCCGACCACCAACTCCTTGCTGTGCGATGTACTAACCCAACCAGACGCACCCATGTGAGCCGCGAAATGGACGTATGTAAAGTATGCAAACGTTGGGTCGATGACATGCGCTCTATGCTTGCTAGGTACGACAAGACGGGTAGTATTCGAGGTACCACAGCGTTTGAGAAGTTCTTGAAACCCGAGGGTGAAGGTGCAGGTTTGCGAGACGATGATCTGACGGTGCCGTTGGATGATAGTGTCAATGGTGTCAAGCTGGGTGCTAGACAGGCTATTGTCATGGGCCTCGACGAGAGCGCGATGGGAGAAGGTGGATTGGAAGCGTTGGAGAGGGAGATGAATGCGCGCCGGGGGTTTTACTGATATTAGATATATGGAAGGTGCATGATTAGGGGCGATGTAGGATAGACTGTTGTTCTGTATGAATGAAGATAACCGTGTTAGACTCCATGGCCTGTTGACTTGTCACTGATTTCCGGAACGGAGTGATTGTCCATAATGATGAAAAGAGTGAACTTGGGCCCTGGGAGAATCACGTTGCCCGCGTGCAATCATTGCAGCCAGTGAAGCTCACAGTAGCATCCCCTCTGCGTTCTTCTTCCGATCCTGTTCCCCGTATATCTTCAAGATCTTATCAGCCCTCACAACCAGAGCCTCAACCACAACTCGATCACATTTAGCCCACTCACATCTCGACCACACAATAGGAGGAAGCCCAAGATTCACCTAACAAGATTCGAAGGCGATCACGATCGAAATACACCCTTCTCTACCATCTCCACGTCAAAATGTGCACAGAACTCCACACCCGCTTCCGCCCCTGCACACACACTCGCCTCCTGCGCTGGGACTACTGCAGCGTCATCATCCCATCCGACCGCCTACCCGCCACAGGGCGCGCATGTCGACGATACAAATTGAAGTACAAAGACGCCGCGGCTAGTCATGGGAGCGAAGGTACAGATGGTGGATGTTTTGAGTGCGCGAGAGTACGAGCTCTGGAAGGCTCTGGCGAGGACGAGAACGGAGGTCGAAGGCTCGATGTGGACATGAGGAGCAAGCTGTTCGTGGGAAGTTTGAAGAGGAAGGGAGTGTTGAGAGTGTTTGGACGTGGGTGGAGGTGGTAAGGGGATAAGGGTGTGAAGGTAGACAGGGATGTGTATGTCATGGTAACGGCGAAAAGATAGATAGTGGTGTGAGGATAGACAGGATGGTGTATGTAATGGTGGTGGCGGCCTGATAGTGATGTGAAGGTAGACAGGCTGATGAATGCCACGGTGATAGCGATGGTCCAGATGAACACGCAAGCGTCCTGAAGAGCAATTCTGGCAACGAGACGACGCAAGCGTACTGCACAACCCAGTATAGTAGAATTACTCCATAGCGAATACTGTACACCTACAGTACACTATCACAATATTTGAAAAACCACGAAAAATGCCGCGAAGCCATTCCCGCACCACTAAACCCTGGTTTCAAACCGCTCCCTCAGTTTCTCGTACTTGCGGATATCGCCGACCGAGGGATTGATGGTCTCCGCGGCTTTGGCAAAGTCGATCGCTTCGACCGCATCTGAGCCACGCCGCACTGCGTTCTGCCCCGCTCTGCGCAGCAAGGCCTCGAGATCTGCTCCCGAGAAGTTCTCACAGCTGTCTCGTGCGCCGAAATCAGCTAGATCGGGGTTAATCACGCCTCGCTGGCGCAGCAATGCGCGCAGGATGTCGACGCGCTCTGCTGGCTTCGGAAGCGGGATGTAGAGCGAGGTTTCGAGACGGCCGGGACGTAGCATGGCTTCGTCGATCATTTCTGGGCGGTTGGTGGCTGCGATCAGATAGATGCCTTCGCGCATTGATAGGCCATCGAGCTCTGTGAGGAGGGTATTGACGACGCGGGCTGAGGCTTCGTGCAGTTCGGTACTGCGTTTGGGGGCGAGGGCGTCGAACTCGTCGAAGAACACAACGCAGGGGATCGAAGACCGGGCGCGCTGGAAGACTTGGCGGATGGCGCGTTCGGACTCGCCCACGTACTGTAGTAGAGGTTAGCTTTTAGGAACAAGTCAATACGAAAGCGCGTGTAGCTTCGCACACTTTTGTGAGCGAAGGTGCTAGGCACAAAGATGTTTGAAGACAGACACGCCGTGATGTAGCCAAACTCACCTTGTTCAACAACTCAGGCCCCTTCACACTGATGAAGTTCGCTTTCGACTCTGCCGCTACTGCCTTTGCCAAAAGCGTCTTGCCGCAACCCGGTGGGCCCCAGAGAAGAACGCCAGTAGCAGCAGTGATGCCGACCTTCTTGAATCGCTCGGGATTCTTGATCGGCTCAATAATCGCCATCTCAAGTTCCTCACGCACGCCTTCGAGCGCGCCAACGTCTCTCCACGTCGTGTCTGGGACCGTCGCGAAGCCCTCTCTCTTCGAGGACGGAATAATTGTCGGGAGTACCGCGTCGAATGCCTCCATCGCGATAACCGTGCCTTCGAATCCTGGGGGTCGGGGCACTGTCTTGTCTCGAACGCGATTGATGAGTCGTTTAGTTGATCGGACCGCAATCGACTTGCCATCCAACTCCATTTCTGCATTGATCTGGGCAGCTTGTGCTTCGAGGGCCTTGCGGAACTGGTCCATGGACCATGTTCCGGCTTTGCTCACAAGATCTTTGAGGTCGGCGCCAACAAAGCCTGCAGTCTTCTTGGCCAGCGACAGAAAGTCGATGTCCGGAGCAAGGCTCGTCTTTCGAGTAAGTGCTCGTAGAATCATGTCTCGCATAGGCTCATTTGGTACGCCCATATTGATCTCGGTGTCAAAGCGCCCTCCTCGTCGTAGCGCTGGATCAATGCTGTCAGGGCGGTTCGTCGCCGCTAGGACAATTACCGGCTTGCCGTCGTTGTCCTCCATTGCAAGACTATCCATCGAAAGTAGCATCTGTGCGACAATACGTTTCTCCATTTGGCTCTGTGCGCTGTCTCTTTTTGGCGCGATAACGTCGATTTCATCGATGAAGATAAGACACGGTGCTACTTCTCTGGCTTTCTCGAAGTGCTCTCGAATCTGCTTTTCTGACTCTCCAGACATCCCGGAAACGACCGAGGGCCCACGGATCTCGATGAATGGGACTTCCAATGCCGCAGCGAAGGCTCGGCTGATCATGGTCTTGCCGCACCCTGGAGGTCCGTGGAGCAAGATACCGCGTGGTATGGGGATCTGTCGATCCGCATATTCTTCTGGGTAAAGGAGAGGAAGGACCAAATGCTCTTTGAGTTGCACGATAACATGATCCACGCCTCCAAGATCGTCCAGGTCGATTCCTGTTGGTGGCGTGATGTCGATATTTGTTTCTGATGCCGTGGTCGACTTCTTCTGTCTCTTGCTCTCCCGCTCGCCATTTGCTTTGGCAGCATCTCGCTTCTTGCGCTTCTCGCTCTTCTCGCCATTCGCTGCTGGAGTAGCAGTCCCTGATGAGGCCCACTGATTAACAATCTGCTTGTTCATCCAGTCTGCAGACCTGTCTTTCTCACCCTTGCCCTTGGCATCGACTCCATCGTTTGCACCAAAATCGCCTTCAAGCTCGGCCATTTCGTCGGAGTCGTCTCCTTCCTCGTCCTCGCGAATGACATCAATAACTCGCTCAATGGAATCCTCGAGCTGCTTCTTTGGGCGTCTCTTCAAGCTGGAATTTGAACGTTGAATGGAGTCGTAGATCGTTGATATACGCAGCTTCAGGGGTGACTCATTCTTTTCATCGATGTATTTCCGCACAATCTGGTAGATGTCGCGGTCTAGGCCGGCTTGCAGAGATGGGCGGGCGCGGCCAACCATGGTAACTATGCGAGTCGATGATCCGATGAGGCGATGAATCAATGAGAGTGTAATGCACTGATGCTCTTCGATTGCGTGACTAGGATGTTCCGAGTAGGAAATCTGGTAGAACCCATGCAGCTGGGGAATATTGGGTGTTGGTGCCAGATGCAGTTGCGTCCACAAAAAAGTTGCGCGCGACGCTTATCGATAAGCATTTGCGCTTGCTAGCGTCGGCCGTCTCTCGGGCCTACCCGCGCATACGTCAATCAAGGCGCGGCAGGCGCGATTCACTAACCTTGGAAGTCTTATGCGCATCAGTGAAGCAGAGCTCATGGAGGTTGCAACACCATGGGGAACTCTAGCAGCTCGAACAAGATCTCTGCACAGGACAAGTATGCGACACCAAAACTATATTCTGTTCATAAGTTGACCACTCAGGGCGATCCTGGATATGAAGAACCAGCGCGATAAGCTCCGACAGTACCAGAAGCGCATCACCGTCCTGACCGACCGCGAGAAGGAGATCGCGAAGGAATGCCTGGCGAAAGGGCAGACTGATAAGGCGAAGCTGGCGCTGCGGCGGAAGAAGTACCAAGAGTCGCTGCTATCGAAGACCGACGCACAGCTGGCGCAACTCGAGCAGCTGACGAGCGATGTCGAATTTGCGCTCGTGCAGAAGGACGTCTTATACGGGCTGCAGCAAGGCACTGCTGTGCTCAAGGAGATTCACAAGGAGATGGGTGGCATAGAGAACGTGGAGAAGCTGCTGGCAGACAACGAAGAAGCACGAGCGTATCAAGAGGTGCACCCCACCAACCCACGCCGTCGCACGCACAGGACACTGACTTGTGAACGTAGGAAATCTCGGAACTACTTGCGAACAAGATGTCCAACCAAGACGAAGACGAAGTGGAGGACGAGCTCGAAGCCCTCGAAGCCGAAGTCAATGGTGTCACCGATACCGAATTCCCCATTGCGCCCATCACACAACCACAGTTCACGCCGCAAGAAAAGGCGCAATTGGCCAAGGACAGGGCAGCAAGGAGAGCAAGAGAGCGGGCTGCTGAACAAGCGTCGCAGCCTATGCTGGCGTGAGCAACAGAGCATATATTGGCATGTAGACTGCATTAGAGCGAGGCGTTGGGGTGTTTGTTTGATGTTGAAGTACATATCACCGAACATAGTATGATTTCTCAGAGTTGCAGCGAGGAGTGGTCATATTTCCAGGATGACGACTTGTGTTGATGCGCTGGGTGACCACGTGCCCGGGTTCAGGCTGTGATACTTGTTGCGCTGTTTGCTGCGGTGGCGTAACGGTCTCACTTCTATCGTCGATCATTACAGCTCGCACGTCATATCTTTCTCCTCCTTCAAAGGCTCCCTTCGCTCACCCCTCTAACAACCCATCACCGCGATCGTACCTGCGTGCCTGCCTATCGCCCCTGCAGATCTCCCCTAAGCTCAAAGCTACCCCGCCCCCACCAACCACACCACTCCCCGTCCAACGCGCGACCCAAACAATGTCCCATAACCACTCCCACGGCAGCCACTGCCACGACGAAGAGCACGCCGAAGGCCACGACCACGTACACGACCACACCGACGACATCACGCCCGCGCTGCAAAACATTCTGTACAGCCAAATCGACTTCAGCAAACTCGTCACCCTCAACGAAGATGCATCCAACAGCGGCCGCGCCATCTGCCAAAAGACATGGGCCCAGCGCCTCGACCCGGATCCTGAGCTGAAAAGCAGCGCCGATGAGCAACTTCTCATGATAGTTCCGTTCACCGGACAAGTCAGGCTGCATAGCATTCTGATCCGTACGAGCGATTCCGAGCATGCGCCCAAGACACTGAAAGTGTTTGTGAATGAGGACAGTATGGATTTTGACACGGCGTCTGACAAGGAGGCGACGCAAACGCTAGAAATCAGTCGGAGCAACGAAGTCCAAGAGATTCCTGTCAAGCGCGCGTATTTCAACACGACGAGGAGTCTGGCGCTGTTTTTCGAGGATAATTGGAGCGGCGGGGATGAAGATGAGACGGTGTTTAGTTATCTTGCGTTCAAGGGGGATTTTATGAAGTTGAATAAGGAGCCGGTGAGTGTGTTGTACGAGGCGGCGGCGAATCCGAGTGATCATAAGGTGTTGCAGGGGATTGGGGAGGGGGTGGGGAGGAGTATACAGTGAGGCTGCTAGGATGAAACGGCGAGGTACGTGGAGGAAGAAAAAAAGATTGATGTGCATGGACGGGAGTCATCATTTGGTGTAGCCGTATTGCGCTATGGTATCTGTCGCTTTCGAGCAATTCAATATGGGTATATGCAGACAGTCGCAGTCTGATGTGTCAGCAAAGCGTGCTTTGAGCATAGATTTGAACAACATACTCTGTCCATTCTCTGCCCTTTCTTGGGTATCTTGTATCCTCCACTTTGTCGTATTCAACAACGTGCTGTGCTTTGCGTTGCCGCATGTCCGCTTCCTGCACTTATACCTCTGCCATGTCGTCCACGCTAGCAGTCGCCAATCATTTCGCGCACTACATCTTCCCATCGCATCTTAACAGTTTAATTCCCATGTCGTCCTCCCCACGTCCACTTTCAAGTATGTCTCGTCCCGCCCAAAACCTCCCCATGCACTTTACTCCAATCAATACTCTTATCCAACTCCTCGTCCAGCTTGCCCACCACCGCCACGCTATCGCCTCGTATTATGTACAGCCCCAGCGGCACTTCTTCGCTGGGGACTTCTTCTTCCCGTGGTCGGATGATGCGCTCAATCGCGTCTTGGAGAACGAGGTTCATGCTGCCGTCGCACGAGAAGAGGGTTCCGATCATGGTGCGTCCGTCAAGTGTCAGGACGGTGACGCGTTCTAGGGCCGGTTAGTACGTGACAAGGAGGGAGGATGAGGTGAGAGGTGACGGACTATTTAAGTAGGCGTTGAGCGCCATGGCTGTGGTGTTGTGGTTGGAGTATGTATGCGGGAGGGCAGCGCGGTTGGGAGGGCGCCCTGTCTTGGGATGCGATTGTGTTCAGACTGAAAGACCGATTCGGATATGTCGGAAAATATGGGCTGTCTTGTTTCTAGATGTGGTTTCCTTGCTTGAGTGCTGCTTGCAGAGCTCGCGATGCTTTGCGGTGGAGCTTCAATTGCTGTGGTCTGTGCGGCCAATCAGCGTGGACTGACGCCGCGCGAGCTTGGGCGCGATTTCATTCACCATGGACATCACTTGGTCCTTCATCAATCATTCGCAGTATCTGGATAGTCTCTATCTTATCACACAGCGTGCTCCAGTCAGCGCATTCAGAATGAAGCTCTTTAACATATCCAAAATGTAGAAACGAGCCCCGTTTGAGCTTCTGCCTTGTTGCTCCGTTGTGGTGGCCACTGATTGGAAGCTCATACTTCTTCCAGCTCACTTTCAATTCATTTCGATCGCAGTAAATCAAGTTCTTTTCTGTTCATGCATCTTTCTCTAGCCGTATTCTGACCGCGCACTTCTTCCATCGGCTGCTCTTCATCTACCCCACAAAGCACAGCCACGATGCGTCTCGTGTTCCTGCGGAGTCGAAGCAGCCACAATGCGGGATATTCAGCTTCATCCCACACGTGTGCAGCACAGCACTTCTTACTGGTGCAACTATCTTCGTTGCCCTGATGTCTGTCGCCAAGCTGCATGGGCCAAACATCGTCGTGGAGGCTGTCCTGATACTCAGCCTGATGCGTCGAGCACCCTCATCGTATTTGACAATCTACAAGAGATGGTCGAGCTGGCGAAAAACTTCTCAGTGCGGTCCTGTAAGCTACTGAGCGACTTGCGATGCCTTCCATCTTTCCATTAGCACGCGTGAACTTCACTCTGCTATCTTGCCTTCTAGCAACAGCAGCCGGCGAGGCCTACAACCGCGAACGATGCTATCGCAAGGTTCAGTCAATGCTCGCAGAGGGTACTCTCGCCAGCAACGATACATGCTTCTACCGCGACGATCACGGGACTATCTGGTCAACGCCAGAGAGTCCGGTCTTGACCCTCAACAGCTGCAATGAAATGTGCGGAGCAGACTTTGGATGGTATGTCGATATCGGTCCTCGGCTCAGTACGTGGTTGATACCCGTCTTCCTGCTTTTAAGCAACATGGAAGTCTCACCGCTGGACAAGCGCCGCTACCTAATGATCCTTCACCTGCTCGGTGACCCCATTGATTCGCTATGGTCTCTGCTCTCAAAGCTGGAAGCATGGTCTCGCTGCTATCGACTCGCGGCTGGGATGTACGATGCGACGGAACGAACCAAGATCCGTAACACGGCAACAGTGCTTGGCGGCTTTGAGGATTTGGTCGGCTTTCGAGACAACCCAGTTGAAGTGTATACGAAGATTCTATCAAGTGCGACCGTCAAAGGAAATAAGCTCGATATACTCATCTCGCGAACCGCACAACAGCTGGCCGACAGTAGAACGGACGAACGCCTTCGCACACTACTCGCTACCACTTTGTATGTCTATCAGATCGTTTCAGCATTTGTCGCGACAGTGGGTGGCGGTTACACGTCTCCTCCTGGAGGTCGCATCGGGATCACAATGTTTATGACCTGGGTGATCCCCTCTATCCTCTTGAGCAACGCCATAGGCGGCTTCACCTCGCGGAGGACATGTTACACCATCCTCGAATCGTTCGTCCAGGATGCCACAACTCAGGACACAATAAGCCAGGAGGTAATAAGCCAAGAAGCAATAAGCCAGGACGTTACAGGACAGGACACCATAAGCCAACGCGACGGATGGCAGGTTCTGCAGTACGCAGCTCCAAACTTAAACCACTACCACTCCGTCCACGAGTACTTCGACAATCTCGCCTGGTCGGGAGCAGTGTACTCATACCGACCCAAGAAAGTTCTAGTCTTTGCATCTGGTCCACGCGACAAAAGTCCAACATTCTTGCTCTGCCTTGCTGCAGCGCCCATCATCACCTCATCATTCATCGCAACAATGATTCTATGGAACACGCCGCCCATCGGTATCAATTGTCGTAACATCCTCGTCTTCGTCATGACAAGTCTCGTCTTCCTTAGTGCGCTTTTTACCCAAATCTCTTCATCATTCTTCAACGGCTCGCGCCATTGGCACATCGTCCTTGTCAAAGACGCACTGATCGCAATACCTTCTGTAGTCCTCATCTTCCTTGCTTGTGCTGGCCGTTTCAACTCTTGCTGGTGTTGGTCGGGTGTATATTCGCTAGGAGCTGAAGCGCGTGTGCCGCTCAATGCTTTCCCATATTTCGTCATATATAACAGAACGACATATCCGGCTTTAGTAGCTGTATGCCTGACGCTGCAGTGCGCAGCTTTCATAGGTATGATGTGGGTTGGTTGGCGAGGCTGGAACATGATGCGGTGGAGTGAGGAGGAGAAGAAGGTGGAGTGGAGGGAAAGGCGGAGGTTATCTTAGCGCCTAGTCTGTATTGGACGCACGAATAGGTGAATGGCGAGTTGAAAAGTGAAAAGGGCCTAGTGTGTATTGAAAGCACGGATAGGTGAATAAAGGGTCAAAAAGCAAAAAGGTAACTAGGGAGCTTCTGGGTCACTGCCCGAAAAGCCAACCTAGTCGGTGTCGAATTGGGGGGCTACCCGTCAGAAAGCAGAGGTGAGTGCGTAACTTCACCAGGTCGCCTTCTAAGGGATTTATGAGAGTTTCGAAATTGGCAAGCGATATATACTACAGCGTAAATAATATTGCAACAAGTACAGTAACAGTACAAAGTGCTGGCGTGTCGTCAATCAAAGATGTTGTGTGAGTACGTGCTCTTACCGTTTGTCAATATGGGGCTTGGCAGGCTATCCTAGCCCTTTCACCCCAGGGAAATACATCATTCTTTCAAATCGCGGGGTGTCTGACAAGTCTAGTACAGATCCAGACGTCCGTTTTGTCCTCATTCCATCTATACCACCTCTAGCTCTCGGCTAAATAGTCACCTAATGAAAACTTTATGTGGTGTAAATTATTTCTGTCATAATGTAGGCCGAATGTATTCAAGTGCTACTAGAGCCTATTTTTGCGCTATATTCAGTAACATGGAGGTACAAACCCTCTCGAAGAGTTTGAGCTATTGCGGCAGGAATGCGCGAGGGCCTTTGGGATCCTCAATCAAAGATGAGATCTGGCCACCACCGCCGCGCCACCGTTATGATCATGTGATTATCTATGACGGTCAATCACTGATGTACTTATCAGGAAAGGCGCTGGGATAGTTAGCCAACATTTGTATGTGTGTTATCTGAAGGCGCACTCTGTTAGAGCAAAAATCTCGAAGGCTGGAATTTCTGCACTTAAGTCGGATTGGTTTCCCACTTATGCCACATGACAATCACTTGACATTTATCGACTGATGATGCTCTCATATGGTAACCTGGTTGTACGTGGAATTTGTTGTACAGAGTTTGTATTACGAATTATCTAAAGGAGTGTGTATCATCTACGCTTAACCATTGACACCAACCATGCACCTCTATCGCAGATCAATCGACCTGGGATCATTCGAAACCTAGTAAACAGTTGGTTCTGCGTACGACGGGGCAGTGTAGGTCACCGGCACGTCGCGGCGGGCCACATTAACGCGAACTTCCAGGAGATGTTTGATCTGCACATTGACAGTAAGCAGCTGTTGGCGCTCATCAGCGGTCAGCTGTTGCACGTTGCGTCCAAGAAGCGTGATCTGGATGTCGAGAAGATGGCGAAGCTCGACATCGACGTTGGCGACAGAGGCGCTGTGGTCGCGCTTGGAGACGCTGCCGCTGAGGAGATTGACCCGGATGTTGAGCAGTTGGCGGATCTGAACATCGATGGAGATGAGTTGTTGGTGGACGGTTACGGTCTGTTCGCGACCAAGAAGATCGATCTGAACGTCGAGCAAATGTCGGAGCTCAACATCAACATCAACGATGGAGGCGTAGTCGCCGCGCTTCTGCTCACTGCGGCGCGCGACGGTCACACGGAGATCGAGGAGGTGCTGGATCTGGGCATCAATCTCGATCAAGTGGTTGTACTCATCATCGTTTTGGGCTCCACCGTTGCTGAGGATGTTGACGCGGAGTTCGAGCAGATGCTTAAGCTCGACATCAAGATCGACAACGGAAGTGTAGTCACCACGCTTCTGCTCGCTGCGGCGTGCAACAGTCACACGGAGGTCGAGAAGGTGTCGGATTTCAGCGTCGATCTCGATCAGGTGGCTGCGGTCAGAGTCGCTCTTGATATGGCCGTCGGTGCCGACAAGGGTGATGCGGATGTCGAGAAGCTTCTGAAGCTCAATATCAATGTTCACGAGGGAGTTGTCGTCACCTCGCTTCTGCACATCGCGGCGGAGAATGCCAATGTGGAGGTCAAGGAGCCTGGCAACCTCTACGTCAACCTCGATCAAGTGCTTGCGGTCTTCATCAGTGTCCGGTTGGCCGTTGTCGCCGAGGATGTCAATCTGAACGTCGAGAAGGTTGCGGAGCTGAACATCAATGTCAATAAGGGACCCGCTGCCGCCTTGGGAATCATCGCCGTCGCTGTTGGAGCCGGGAAGAACATCGACATCCGCATCGATGAGTGAGTTGCCGTTGCCAGAGTCGTCGCCGTTGTTTGATCCGCCAACAGTGACATCAGCATCGAGAAGAGAGCCACCACCAACGGTAACATCAGCATCGAGCAGTGAGCCTCCGCCAACAGTGACGTCAGCATCTAGGAGAGAGCCAGCATTGCCATTACCGTTCGATCCACCGACAGTGACATCCGCATCAAGGAGAGAGCCACCGCCGACGGAGACATCGGCGTCGAGGAGAGAGCCACCGCCAACGGAGACATCGGCGTCGAGGAGGGAGCCGCCACCGACGGAGACATCGGCATCGATGAGGGAGCCACCGTTATTGTTAGATCCTGGAAGGACAGCGACGTCTGCGTCGATCAAAGAGCCACCGTTGTTGTTTCCACCATTGTTTCCAGCGTTGTTGTTAGATCCTGGGAGCACAGCGACGTCTGCGTCAATCAGAGATCCACCATTGTTGTTTGGATCAGCATTGCTTCCGGGCGCACCACCGACGTTCGCGTCAATATCGATGAGAGAGCCGCCGTTGTTGTTTTGGCCAGCATTGCTTCCGGGCGCGCCGCCGACGTTGGCGTCAACATCGATGAGAGAGCCGCCATTGTTGCCATTGTTTTCTGGTGCGTTGCTGGAGCTGTTGCTATTTGTTCCTGGTCCGGAACCGGCGTCAACATCTACATCGATGAGAGGTCCGTTGTTGTTGTCGTTGTCTTGTTCGGGATAAGTGCCTGAGCCTACGTCGACATCAGCGTCAACGAGTGGTGGTGACTCGTAGTTGCCTCCATTGCCAGTCTCGCCATTGTTGTCGTTGTCGCCGTTCTTCACAGGGGTCTCAGGTGTCGTAGTCTCGCCGCCATCAGGAATGGTTGCGTTATTTCCGGGAGCGGTTGGTACTACTCCCTCTGGAGCATCGGTGTTCTCCTTGTCGCCGCCTTCTTCATCGCCCTCTCCATCATGCTTGTCGCCTTCGTGAGCATCACCATCATGCTCCTTGGTCTCCTCGTTACTGTTGGGGTATTGCGGGTATTTCTCGTCATTGCCTTTGGGAGCTTCATCATGGCCGTCATCAACGGGAGCACCGTATTCACGTCTGCAGAGCTACGTTGTATTAGCACAGGTTGTGAAGCTCACGATCTTCTTCTTACCCTGGTCTGAGGGATATACGACGGACACTTGGCCTTGCAGTCATTCTCAGCCCTGTTCTGACGCGTGCAGTCCAACTGGACAGTGTCAGCTGATAATCGCAAGCCTTAGAACAGATACTACCTACGAAATTGTTTCCTGTGCTAAGTACTGGTTCGCACAGAGCACTGCATCGGTCGAAGGGTTTGATCGGGCTGGCAAATACCGCCGCTCCCATCAGGGAGGCGATAGCGAGAGAGGTCTTCATGTCGATTATTAAGCGAATGTGGGTGTTTTAAACGAGTGTAGTAGTTGGATCACTAAGGATTAAAAGAAGGAAGAAGAAAGGCGACTGAAGCTCGCTGCTGATGATGCTTCAATGTTGACGATGGTATAAGCACCTTATATACCATTCAGTCAACCCGCAACCAAGGAGATATCGTGATCTGCAGCGCCGAAGTGGGTCGGACAGGAGGTATCGTGGCTGTCATTTCCAAGAAGCGTAACTGAGCGACGATGCAACATGAGATGGTACCTTGGAAGGTAGAGTTTCACCGAGTGTGCGCACGATGCTCGGCGATGGAGTTTCCTGCGCGAAACAGACCTCATAGTCAACCTTGGAACAGTCGCGACCACTAGATGCCGCCGGAAAAGGTGCCGCGCCAGCAGGCTAGTCGTGGCCAGTTGACAGGTGCCCAATTGAGTTCACTGGACGGGGCGGATCGGTTGATCGACCGCCTTCCCAGGCTGGGCACCATGTCTCACTCGGTTTGTTCCGAATTAGGAGGCTGACCGCTTGATGCGCACTAACAAGGAAAGTGCGGTGCTAGACCGGAAGTTTGGACAAGCTTTCGGACCGTTATTGCACGAACGCCAGGTTGTGGGGTCGAAACGGGAGGGCGGAAGTGGCACCGGAGCGTGGCGGAGATTATCGCCAAACCTTGGCAGATCGACACACCGTTGTAGAGCCGCAAGGTTGACGCTTTGCATGCAAAACTACCTGACAATCTGGAAATATCTAAGGGGCAAACAAGCACAGTCATGATGTTAATTCTGGGATCTGAATCCTTTGGCAGAGTCCAAATCAGAATCCGATCAAATCTGTACGGACAGGCGATCTTCAGCGACGCGCGTGAACATCACTTCCAAGGTCCCACTGGCTAGTCATGAGGTACTCACCACGCGACAACATGCGACAGTTGTGTGCTTTGGTCCTAGAAGAGCGTACTGTCTGCGACTACGACAAAGTCCCTCTCACCAACATAGTAGAAGATCACCTCGCCCGGCCTAGACCTTCGGCATCTGCGTGAGGCTGAGCGCAGGCTTGGAGGTGACGTTGAGTGCGCGTGGCCTTGCCCACGTCGACACCACCAGTCATTGTATTCTACGGGCGTAAGACCTAGAACTTCGCCGCTGTCCACAACAGGCCTTAGTGACGGCAAAGATCGTCGATTGTCTGCCTGGGCTTTGTCCTTGGTCTCACAGCCTCATTCTCGAAACTCTTATACTGCATGGTATCTTCAGCTTCGCAGCCCTTCGTGACAAGAGCCTTCGCTTCACCTTCTCTGAAGCAATCTACTTCGCCCAGACTTGCAATAGGACATGATGGTGGACTTTGAAGTTCGGACTGCGTTCAATCCTCGGTCCTTTGACGCGCCATCCTGTACGAGTTCATGGCGGTGAGAATCTCGGTCTACAGGGAGGCTGTCAGTATTTAGATATAGATTTTCTCATCCTTGCTATCACACTCAGCTCTTTGGTGTGAACAGACTAGGTTATTAAATTGCTGAGGAACATCACAATCATCCCGTTCCCTTCTTACAGAATGCGAACAGGACACGCTTGCGTACAGTCGTCGGAGCTTTCCCCAACAACCAACTCGTTGCCATGTCTCCCATGGAGTTCACACAAGCTCAGATATCTTTGAGCCCAGGACAGCCACACGTTTGCCTCGATCCACTGCTGCCTAACTCAAGTTCTCCAAGCCAGCTTCACTCTCAAGCACCTCTCCATTGGCTGATACCTCCCCAGCGTCCACCTCACGCGCTCCGTCAGGCACATTTACCTCTTCCACCCTATTCCCATCTTCCTCGTCAACAATATTCGCGCCTAGAACGTTTGTCATAACCACTTCCGCCCTCCTCTCTCTCTCACCCTCCGTCGGTCCTGGCATTAGCCACACCAACACACCACGCAACTCCCTCCACGCCCACAAGAACTGTGCCATATCAATCTGTAACTCCGCCTCGTTCTTCTCCTGGTCTTCACCCAGTTTGTACAGCTTGACCCGTAGCGTGACCAAGTCGCGGATCGCCTCCTGCGTGCGAAACGTGAACATGATAGGTCCCTTGGCTAGCTCGACAGCGACGGGATCTTTGTACGGGTTGCGATTGGGATCGAGGCCTAGTTCACTTTCCTTGCGTATAAAGGCTTGTGCGAGAGAGAGTTTTGCCTCGATGCTAGCGACGTACTTGCGCTCTTCCGTGACGCTGACGAGCCGTGGGACATCTGGAAACGATACGGGGTCGTGAAGCGGGGGTTCAAGGGCGGGGCGGTCGGTACCAAAGCCATGGTCGATGTTGTTGGCGTGGTGAGCGAGGTTAGCTTCATAGGCAAGATTTAGATCCTCGATGTTGGCCCATGTCTTGCGGACGGCTTCGGGGCGCCGATCGACTTTGATTTTGCGTGCCATGGTTTGGGTAATGTGACGTTTGAGTACTGAGTGATAAGTGGTTGTTACCGATGTGGAGATCAGTAGCAGGTGAGCAGCCTAGTCGAACAGTAGGGAATGATGATGAGGGGGATGAGTTTTGTTGGATAAAATAGCTATGCACCTCTTAAGATGAAAGACTGACTAGACCGCCTTCACCTTTGATTTCTTCATGCTTGCTAGTCGTGTGTCATCTCGAAGTGAAACCGAGACTCGTTTGCAGGATTGAGAATGCCAAATGACAAATGGTAGTGACCGTGAAATTCAAAGACTCTCATCATCGCTCACTTCAGGTTCGAGCATACCTAGGTACTGGTTTTTTCTCTTAGGCCTAGCTCTTGTGCGTGGCGGTCGAGAGGTTCGCTACCTTGACGTGAACAACGGTGTCTTCATGCAAGCCCGGACATTGATGGTCCTCTATCTCGGCCTTATGAATTAAGGTCCGCTCAACTTTCTCAACTTACTCCTGAGTCTTGTTGCTAAGTTCGAAGGGGTAGAACCTGCTAGTACTCTTGCTATCCTCATCGAAGCACTTGCGGCCATCGAAGTAAAGAAGATCCTTCTCGTTGGCTTGCCCGCGGCTAAGTAGACCATTCAGCATATTAAATTCGCCTTCGATAATCGTGTGCGCCTGGGAGTGAGAGATCACAACCTATTCAGAGTCCGTCGGTGAGATTGGGTCATGGAAGCGCAATATATCGCTGCCGTCGAGACTTTCGGCGAGAACTTGGAGCTCATCCTTCATGTTGACATCACCGGACGCACTCAGCACCAGGCCACCCGTGCCATACATGTCAGAAATTTCGGAGGGAGAAGTAATGATGCTCTGTGCGTGGCGCGTGCGACTAAGCTTCTCGACCTTGTTGCGGCTTGATGATTTCCATCAAGATCAGGCGCTTGAGAACAGAATTCAATGTTTTCAATATGGACCTTATGCTATCATATTCCACACCAAATACACAACGCCTAGCAGACTTAAGAAGTTTCGATTTCTCATTATTGTGTCATCCTTGACTGCATTTAGTCACTGCTCCCATGCCAAAGCTCGCACAATTACTCGACAAGCCATCTGGCCGTGCAAGAGAATCTATGTTTACAATGTCAGCATGAAGCCAACCAAGGCATCCACAAAAGCCTTGAACGGTGCATGACCAAGATCAAAGCACTACCATGGAATGCTAGACATGGTTAGGCTTTCTGAGGTCATCCATCTTGCGGTTATATGTACTTGTGAGCAATTCACAAAGATACACGGTGGCCAGCAGCAACGCAGATGAGACAAGAGATGCGAAGTCTTTCGTAAAGCTGGGCCATAGAGATAATGTGCCATCGGATATCACCCGTGAGCATTCGCAGTACCAGATGGTCTTCCATCGTCGATTCCAAGCCCTCCGCTCACGAACACTACAAGTACCGCCGCGTATCTGCTTTCTGAGTTATTGCCTGTTCTGCACACTATAAGAGAGAACCTACGCAGCAGTAGCAGCAAATAGTTCCGTACGCCGTGCGTTCGTTAGGATACCAACATTTCCTGCAAATAAGGCTGTGAACAACGCTATAATGCCAAGTTTGGTTTTGGGTGATTTGATGGCGTAGAGGCTAACGATTGCTCCAACAAGGAGAGCCGCTGCGTTGATGGTGCTCAAGATCGTCACAAAGCGAGCAATTCGACGATCAGAGGCATATACAATATCCCCTTGCGGCCGCCCTATCTTCAAACGATCAGTATTTTAGTACCGGTTTATATAATGACTAATCCACGTCATACCTTAAAGAATGAGGAACAATGATCCTGTATGACTGCTGTCAACCGATCACGATCCTCTCCTCGCAGTGCTACAAGATCATCTTGATCCTCGAAAAGCGTTGCGCTACTACCTCCTAACGTGGGGAATGGGCTACCGCTATCTTGGTTGAAGAAATGATATCTAAACGCTTCCAGTGTTCGCTTTGTAGGTGGTGGTAAGGACGCCAGCTGACTTTCGTAGATGAGCGCTTCTCCTATCAGAATCATATCAGTTTCAGGGCTTTCGAGAACGAAGATGCAATCTCACGATAATCTGCAAGGGTTCTACCAATCTCACCTAGCAGAGCCTTCTTCTGCTTCTGACGCGGAACAGTTTCGGCTACTGCGAAAAACGCTTCCCAATTCCTGGAGTATTGCTTCACCTCCAGTCCGCCATGCTCCTCTTCTCGGTCGAAATCATCTAGATCGACTTGCAATGCTGCGAGCCGACTTTGCAAATGTAGCAAGTTGCGTGCCCCAAGTCTCTTAAATCGTTTGAAAATGGCTGAAGTGTGGTCCCGGTCGGTGGCTACAAAAGCAGCGAGAGAAGGAAATCCGGAAAGATACTTTGGTGCTCCAGCGAGCTTTTCGACATCCATTATAGACCTTCACAGCCATGATGGAGGCTGTAGCGGTGTTGGGAATGATGTTCACCGGTCTTCTTGGCGACAGCTGGCTCTGCATTAGCGACCTGCAACTGCAAGCCCTGGCACAGCGTGTCCACACAAAACTCCAATGAAGAGCCATCTACAACTAGCTCTACCTGGCCATTGGTTGTCCTTGATTAACGTGACTGATGTTCGCTGCAGGCGTATGTTAGGTGGATCATCAGGCGTTTCGCCCTTGCTCATGTTCATTGCTCAGCTCTCCCTGCCACCCAAGTTGAGCTTCTGCTACACTTAGCTTGCCAAACCCCTTTCAACCTACGCGCGACGATACTCTTCCAAAGAAATCATCCTAGGCAACGCAATCTAGTGCAGCTTCGTCATGTGCTTCTTCGACCAGCATCGTTTTGCCTGTGGTGACTGGAAGTGGGGCCACTTTCGCCAGGGCTGCGCGAAGGAGTATAGGAAGGATGTAACGTGTGGCATGAAGCTCGTGATGCAGACCATACCAACAGGGACCAAATGCAAGCTTTGTATCAAGATTGATACTAAAATGCGAAGACGAGCAGCTGAGGTTGATAGAATTGGTCGATGGGAACGGGAAGGCATGAAATTCCGTGCGTCTATCGACAAAACTATGGAGGTTATCAAGATACTTGACTCAGAGATCTACGACTTGAGCTGTGAGCGCCAAAGGGGATTGCAAGCCATAGCTTTCGGAACTTCCGCCAAGGCTTCAAGCGATAAGGCGAAGGCGGAAACCAAAGACGACCCACTGATCGAAGAGCATTCGAACGAGCCGCCCGTGGCAGGAGTATCGACAGTATTTGAGCTAGTCGAAAAGGTGTCTGGATCGTGTGGGCTGCCAATGACATTTGAAACGAGGAATGGCCCAACGACTGTCATGGCTGTTCCTGACAGCGGTGCGGACCTGAACGTAATGTCCTACGATTTAGCGTTACATCTGGGGTACGAGATCCACCATGGAAGCGAGCAAGAGGCACTCTGCCTTCTTGACAAAACGTCTGTGCTCAGCGAGGGCATTATTCGGGCAGTGTGCAAATTCAGCACGACATTTACCACCGATTTCGAGACTTATCATTGCGTTTTTCACATATTGCGAGAACTTGTCTCTCCATTGATCATGTCTTCCTCCTTCCTGCGACAGACGGAAACCTTCACGCGATTTCGGCATCGTTTGGTCACGCTGCCATGCAACTTGTTTGGCCTTCCGCGCATCCGGGCCTTGGGTCAGACGCGTCGTCGCTTACACTGCTCAATCAACGGAAGGAATGTTGAAGCTTTGGTGGATAGCGGCTCAGACATTGACGTAGTCTCCCTTGATTACGCAGTGTTGCACGGATGGAAGCTACAAGATCTTAGGCAGGAGGTTGTTCTCGCAGACGGTAGAAAGATGGCATCTTTCGGCACATGCGAAGCACAACTATCAGTGGGTAAAGACGCCAAGATGGTGGCTGTAGGATCCATGGAATCATCCATAGGCGTACAGCGAGCCCTGCGAGCAAGCCCGATATCACGCCCGCAAATTCAAGAGAGTTCATCCCCATCACCCGATGTATCGTCGCATCCCGTGCGGCATGTCTTACAAACGACCTTCTTTGTCCTTGATGGCATTGCTGAGGACGCACTCATTGGATCCTCTTCCATCGCATCTCTGAAAGTATTCGAGCAGCATTCAGACGCTTTCACCACCGAAGTCCGCGGCGAAGATTGGGTCCAAGCATTAAACCGCATTAGCCTCTCCAGAAAGGGCAAGGGGCGTGAAACCAAGCCTACAGGCGGACAGAGTACAGCGTATTCAGCAGCGGGTGAGTTCATTGATAGCGACTGATCGATGAATATGCTGACGCGGTTTGACGAAAGAACGCGATCGGAATTTGCATCAACAGCTGAACGCCGCTGACCAACACGAAAACGCACGACGCGAAAGGGCGGACGGAATAATGCGAACCATGAGTGATAGCGCAAGGGCAATATTCGAGAATGAGGAAAGTGAACGACGAAGGGGTTACGATGAATAAAGAGCTCAATTGCTGCGCGCCCTATCGTCTTTCAGTTGACGCGTTCCAACGCGTTCGGGTGGGGAAGCAGACGCGAAAACAAAGTTGCGTCGGGATGGAATGCGAGTGCACATGTTGCTGCAAGATACATTTGGAATGGGGGCGAAGCACGCTGGAGGCTGTCATTCTTATCAAGATTCGGTGCAAGTAGAAGAGGGTGCGAGGGTTGTAACGGCGGAAAGGAGAGGCCGGGACCGCCGGCATGTGCCAGATCAAGCTAGATTACGTCACACATCTGTCCAACCACTGTACGACACGCACGAGCATGAAACTCCTCCGATTGCTCTTGGGCTTTGTAATATCATGATATAAAACCGCGTCTAGGTAGATTTGGATAGTTTTCAAGACAATAGATGTATCAGTGCCTCGACTGGCTTAAGCATAGTCTCCTCGGATCGTCTACTATATGAAGGTTTCACTACGCGTTGCTAGGTACGAGATCATCATGTGTAGAACCAATTTAAAGTGATCAGTGGGTTCTCATCACTGGTCCTGAGTTGGAGAAGGATTGAGGAAGACCATTGAGCTGGTTGATCGAGCATGATCAACCATCAAGCATCGATCTGGTGAGACTATCTTAATGCCCAGTTGAGACCCCTTTGCCGAGTACCTCTGTACCCAGCGTACATGACCATGGTGGGGCAAACTATTCTCAAGCATGCAAGACCTCCTGTGAAGCTGTTATCTCATCTCGCGCTGCGCCTCAAGTCGCTAGATTCGCCCTGCTTTGCTTCCTTCAGTCTCACTTGTGGCAACTCATCTAAGCCGTGCCACTGTCCCTCCTCAAGCACGTCTGCTTGGCCTCCTTCTCTAGTCCCGGCATGTTCAGACGCGCAACGTCCCAGCTGCACGCCTGACTCTCGCAGTGAAGCACGAGTGAGCTGAACAGACCGAAGGTCTTCCCGCAGCCCTCGGCACGGCACAGAAAAGGATGTACTGATCCCTCACTCATCCATGCTAGTAGCTCCTGAGGGTTTGTGCGACCGGTGCGGAGATGCGCGTGGAGATCCAGGTCCATATAGAGTGGTGAGTACCACCACTTGCCCAGGCAGAGGACTAGGCGGGAAGGGTCGTGTAGTTTCGAGCAACTTCCAGATTCGAGATGGTGAATGAGCTGGGAGTACCTGCGCACGGCTGTGTTACACGCCCAGCAAGATATCATGGAAGTATGCTTGGTCATGTGCTATTTCAGTGTCAGCCACGACGACTGTTCTCTGCGCATGGTGTTCAAACGGCACAGAGACCGCAAGAAAGATTGACTTACCGAGTGATATTCGCCCTCATGTTGCGTCATGAATCCACACTCCTCGCAACAGTAGCAATTTCCTCGATGGAGCGCGAGCTGTGCTTGCCCAGCGCACAGCTTCTTGCACTGAGGGCAGGAAACGGCAGAGGTACAGGCCTCAGAATGTTGATTGAGCTTGGTCTGGCTCTGGAAGATGCGCTTGCAGCCTATGCATTGGAAGTGATCTCGCTCAAGGTGGGCCTCCAGCTCGACCTGGCTGGGCGCATCGAAGTCGCAGCCTGGCTGCAGGCAGTGCCTGTGCTCTGTTATGGTCAGCCCGTGCTCCTGTAGTCTTCTATTTCACACACGATGCAGATTGAACAAGTTCATAAATCTTCTCTTAGTACTTACTTGCAGTGTTTTGCCAGTGCGCATCGCGCTCATCCTGTGTGCGGAAGCGGCGCTGGCATGATTGACACCACGTATGCTTTGGGGCAGTCTGTAGATGGCGATCGAGCTCAGTCTGTGATCGAAAGCCGAGTAGACAAGTGAGACAACTGTGCTCGTGACCTGCGCTCGCGTTGTTTTCGAAGTGGTTCTTCAGGCCCCACTCGTTATTGAAGGCGCTTAAGCAAAGATTACAGAATACACCGTGACCCCAGGAGTTGTCGACGTGGTTTTTGAGGCCATTTCGATCTTTGAACACGCGCTTGCATAGGTTGCAGTAGTTCTTGTGGTCCGGCGTCTGCTTGATGTGGCTCAAGAGTGCGGCTTTGCTGGGGAACTTGTGAGAGCAAACACCGCACCAGTTCTCGTGCGGATCATACGGCTTGTCGCTGGCCTCCGCAGTGGATGCTGAAAGCTGTCGCGGTCGCGCCTGAGAGTTGATGATGGCTTTGTTTAGCTCCCTGGTGCCCAGCACTTTGCTTGTAGGTCCTGGCGGAGGCAGTACTGCAGGCGCTCCGCGCTTCTTGACCTGCTGCCACGGAATTGAGTCATCTGCGACTTGGTTGAGAAAAGGGTTCTTGGACGGGTCTACGGCAGGGCTCTTCATCGGTGTAGCATTCTCGTCTCCCTCTTCGAAGAGAGCATATCGGTTGGTGCCGTCGCCTGCCATGTTGCAGCCGAGAGGTCGTAAATCCAGCGAGTTGATAGCGGGAACGAGGAATTTGTATTGCGTAGGTCACTGAGGATGGGAGTGAGAGGTCATGTGTCTTGCGCTAGTGTGGGAGCCAATGGCAAGTGCCCAGGCAACAAGCATGGCGTGAGTGTCACAAAACGGGAAAGCACAGTAAGTCATAAACACCCATAACGTTGGCACTGCAAGAGGCAAACTCTATCCTGTGGGAATAACTGGACACACACGGGAAAGCCGCAAGCGTGGAGTGGGCGGTAGAGATGAAGAATGATAAAAGGAAATAAAATGACATCTTTGAACAGCAATTAAGGGTAGGGTGAATGGGGGTCACGGAAGAACAACACTGAACATAGTTGGGATTTTGGAAGGAAGGACGATGTCTACGACCTCTTGCATGTGCACAGAGTTGCAACATCTACTACATTTGTGGTCCCAGTTGGACGCATTTATTACACGTCGTGTCGGAGGTAGGTCGCTGACGGCCTCCATCTCGGCAGGTGACAATGAACTTCTTGAACCCATTTGCGCGTGCGATATCAGTTCATTGAGCAGTTGAAGAGGACTTTTGGCTTGAGAAGGTCGGCACTCTGCTATTGTAAGTTTGATGTAGGTCTGCAACTTTGAGAATCCACGATGTCGCGTCGCGTCTCTCCCACGCGTATCGGC
Organism: Paraphoma chrysanthemicola; assembly: GCA_020744225.1. NCBI lineage: Eukaryota > Fungi > Ascomycota > Dothideomycetes > Pleosporales > Phaeosphaeriaceae > Paraphoma > Paraphoma chrysanthemicola. The sequence continues at coordinate 998,347 of JAGMWG010000016.1, forward strand.
CCGATACATTGGGGCTTTGGCGCGTCAAAGTCGTGGCGTGAACTTGCTCGCTCTTCCCAATTACTTCATCTGGGCACCTACTAGATCTAGATGCGCACTTCAACGATCGGCCCAGCATACGTCTTCCTTCCGCGTACGAAATACCAGACGACAGCTAGAATTACCGTACCACCAAACGTGACCGAGCTGAAGTTCATCGATTGTGCGTTTACCTCAACCGAACCTGGCCAGAATGAGAAGAACCACAGCACCAGGAGGTAGGCGCAGGCAAAGAGATTGTTCAGGATGCCAAGTGCGCCAGGAACCTTCCACGGACCCCACTGCAATGTCTCCGGACCTACCATTGCTGCGCGCGCATTGTATGGGCTGATCCCTTGGAACCGCCGCCAAAGCAGCAAAGAACATACGATGAAGTATGAAGCATACAAGCCGCCAATACTAAGATTGACGACATTGCTAAAAGCAACAACCGAACCCAGCGCGATGAAAGACAAAAGGACGGAGATAAATGTCGTGATTGCGATCGTGTTGACCGGAATCAGTGTCTGCGGATGGAGCTTTCGTTGATGTCAGCTCTTGCAGCCTTGGATCTCATATACACCACGTACCTTGGTAACTTGAGCTGAGAATGGCACCGCGTGGTCTCTAGCAAAAGACCACAATTGACGAGACGACGCAGCCATTAGACCAACCAGGCAGCAAACGCCAAGGATCCACATGATCATGGCCATAGTAGCCGCGCCGCCCGGTGACCCTGTCCCCTTCAAAAACACGTAGAGATAAGCATACCCGAGTGTTGCTGATTCTTCAACCACTTCGTCCACGCTGCCGAGGCAGAAGAGATATGCGACCAGCATGGCAAGCCCAAGAGTTCCATTTAGCAATACGCTGATCTGAATTGCTCTTGGGACGACCTTGGACGCGTTTTTGACCTCTTCGGCCATCTTCAACCTGCTTAGCGGAGCAATCGCAGAGGAAATACATCATGACTTACATGGACGCATGAATCAACGCCTGGAATGGTCAGCAACAGCTAATATCTCGCGTGGGCGCACATGTTCATTACTTACCAACAAGAGCGAACACCGAGGATGGCAGCCCGACCATGAAAGAGAGCCCTTGGGTCGACCTACGTATGGCAGCACACGGTTTCAGCGCATGCTTCGGAGTCTATAATGATGCGAGGTACTCACCAGCCTCCAGAGTTCACAAACGTGGTGAAAATTGACGCATCATTATGTTGCGACAAATATACTAAAGGAATCAGAATCGCGAAGAATCCCAGTATATGCAGGATCAAGATCAATCCTTCGAAGTGGGCCAGCGTTTTGCTTCCGACGGTATTGATCAAAACAGCAAAGGCCAGCACCGCCCAGCCGAGCAACATCGCTTGGTACGGTTTGGGGGCGTAATTAGGTTGTAACATCAAGATGGTGCTTTGCAGAACCGTCCCCGCCAGGTAAGCAGAGGAGGCAGTAGTCGCTTGCCAGCCGATCAAGGTCACCCATCCTGTGATGAAGCTTAGGAATTTCCGGGACGATTTTGGGGCCAACATGGCGACCCAACTGCATTCGTCTCAGTACACAATGGTCCCTGAAGATTGATTAGATCACATACTGATACTGTCCACCTGCAGTAGGCGCCATTGAGGACAATTCCGACAACACTGTGTAAACAGAGATCGATCCGATCCAGATCAAAAGATAACCCCAGAAGACACCTGCCGGTCCTCCATTCAACAGACTGGGAGTCGAAACTCTGGGAGCTGGTGAGTGAGTCGTTTCGAGCCCGTCTGCATCACGCTTACTGAAGAATGCCCTCCCAGGTTACTAGTACCGTGCAAGAGAATCCCAGAATCTGCATGAATCCAAAGTTACGCTTGAGTACCGGTTTCTTGCCCAAGCGCATCAAGTCCTGCTCATCTCTTGTGTACACATCACGATCGCCGTCCTCGACAGTTGAATTGACAGTCCCAGCCTTCGTTCGATCGTTGAGCTCCATCCTGGTAGCGCGACTGTGGGTTGAAAAATCGTGGCGTTCGGCATGCTCTGAAACTTCTCGAGACAAATGAACCTCTTAAATGACCTGGATCATGTCGCACAACAACCCGGCTGCCTGATCGAGACAAACTAGCGAGCATTGGCCTAAATGGACAAGGTATTGACTAGACGCAACAAGCATAGTGGGTCTTGACTCTTGTCCAGCGGGATGCGCTTCCGCTGCGGGATCTCCACTGTGGAACGAGCGACCCAGTGAACGACTTTCGTTCCCCACAATACTGCATTTCCATTAGACCTTGCGTTGCGCAATCAACATTAGTACGAGATATATCTGCACACATCAAGGGAAAGTCGCTGCTCTTCGTGTTCGCCCCGTCCGTCGGCGATCTGACTACGCCGCACGACGCGGCTCGACCAGCTCCTCGGGAAGACGATTCTTACTCAATTGGTGTCTTGCAGGACTCGAAATCTCTCGGCTCAACTCAACCACGTCAACGTACCGTCCCGAGTTAGCGTCGATGGTTTCGAGAAGGTTAAATTAAGTGCCGATGATGTCCATAAAGTGTTTGCCTGGGGTGTTCCAACAACGCTAGATCCTTCGCTTCTTCTTTGATTCTGCGCCTTTGCGGCGCAGATGCTGGCACTTCTGACTTCTCACTGGTGATCGGGATGCAAGCGAAGATTAGTCTTGCACGTATGGGCCTGTTGCTGGTTTAAGCGTTATGCCGCTTTGCGTTGCTGCAGAGATTCTCCGTTAGATTGCGGCGTGGAGGCGGTTCCGAGCGAATCCGCGCGAGCATCACTACTATAACAGGTAGCGTCCATGAACACACGGCTGAACGCCTGCTACTCTTCCGCGCTGGAAGCCTGACGCAGCGCCATGCATCCGCGCAGCGTGACAGTTCTGCGAATCGTGATAAGGTACTTGGCCGCATGAAGTATCCAATCAGGTGCTGGTGCAATCATGCTAGGACGACCATCCAACTCGAGACGGTCCGATTATACACTGGCAACATGTCCCTATCATGTCAACACATACCTATATGGCGGTATAACGTTCCAAGGCTCCACTCCTAGATGCTACGCGCTGGTCCACACATAGACGTATTCCACTTTGTTCTTCAAGCGCTAACCACATGGACGCTGGAAAGCGTCCAGCATTCCAGGACGACCATGCAGCACCGCTTATTCAAATACTGACATGGCTTTTCCTCGCCTTCTCGACTTTGTCCATCGTCGCACACTTCGCAACGAAGAAAGCCATGTCTAGACCCCTAGCAAGAGGCGACTTCATCCTCTTGGCAGCTCTGGTAGGTGACCGACTAAGTAAGGCTTGCACGCACACTTCTGCCTTACACCTTGTAGATTCTAGCTGTAGGCCAAGCAGCAACATTTCTCTGTCCTGCTGGCCAAGCTATTGGGAACTCGGAAACGGATTTGGAGGAGGAGACAATCATGCGGGCATGGAAGGTAGTAGCAAGCAAAAGCATGGAGGTGATACGACACTAAGATTCACAGGCGATGTATAGTGGCGACATACTTTCCATACTTGCAATCATTGCCGCAAAGAGCTCATTGCTCATTCCGTTCCTGTCAGTAACGCCGGATCTACTACATCAAAGAATGATGTACACTACGTGCGCTGTAACTATGCTATGGGGGTTCAGCGCGGTGCTGCTTATCGCATTCCAATGCCCAGCGCCTCAGCGATGGGAGATCACGAACCCGAGGTGTATGGATATTGTAAGACCCCAAACTACCGTCTTATTCCCACTAAATACTTACCAAAATAAAGCGCGCTGTGCGAACATACAATGCCATCATGAACATCATTACCGACCTCGCTCTCGCCATCGTACCAACTCTGATGGTCATGCCCCTCCAGCTGGAATCGGACCGCCGCCTCACCCTCCTCGTAGGCTTCTGGTGCCGCATATCGTACGTCCAGCCCGCCTTCACTACCTCCCGACCCGATAAGTTGACACTTCACAGCGTCGTGATTGCCTCCGCTGTCCAAATCGGCTTCATCCGCACCCTCCCCTTCACCAGCACCAATCTCCTCAACTGTATATGGCGCGTCGTCGTGTGCGGTCAAGTCGTGCAAGTCACAAGCATAATGTCGTCCACGATCCCATTCCTGAAGCCGTTCCTGCTTAGTCTCGAGTCTGGGTTTCTCAGCGCGGGGAATGTGGCGAGAACGATTGGTTCGGCGTACGAGTCGGCGGGGAAGTCGGGGAGGTTGTCCAGTTATATCAAAATTGGGAGCGGGTTGAGTAAGAGGATGGAAAGGAGGGAGGATGGGAGCGGGATTGGAGATGGGAGTGGAGTTGGGGGTGGGGATGGGAGTATCTGGGTTCGGAAGGATGTTGTTGTGAGGAGGGAAAGGGAGGGGAGTTTGGAGTTGTTTGAGATACCAAGAAAGATGAGTTGAGTGACTAGGTACCATGGAATGCATATTTATGACGATGAGTTTATTATCCTCAACATTGATGTGCTGTCCCGCTGCGTTACGTTAGCCTATTGCTACACTAGCCTCCATTATGTGGGGACACTCTCCAGTCTACCTAGTACGGCGACGGTGGGTTGATCTTGTTAATAGCATTGAGAATCGGACTCACGCTCTCGTGTAGCAGTCAAGATCGTAGATAATATTGTCATGTCTGTGTAAGTTTAGCGCAGTTCGGTATGAGATCGCGTGCGTTGGGAAAGGTGGACAGAACGTTTGAGTATAACAGGCAGCATTGAAAGCTTCTTGAAGTTCGTTGAAATGGAACCCCGGCGCTGTTGAATTATAGCTTAGATATGTTGCAGAGATATAGAGTCTTGTGAACGTTACAAATCTACAAATGTAAAGGAGTACCCTGTCTCTTTGCTCCCGCAGCAGTCTACATTCGCATACGGACGTGAAGTGCGTATCATTCCCCTCCCCTCGATTATTTCGAGGAATTGTATGCGCTGCCATTGCTTCAAATGCTCGTCTTCAGCTACTACCAAGCCAGCACCATGTTCGCTTTGGAGATGTGCGGCAAACGTGTATTGGTTGGTGAAAATCTCTTGCGAGCAGCCTCGTATGTGGCCGTCAATATGTTCCACGACACGTTGGGATGCCTCTTCTAACCCCATCTTGGTGGTGCTGAAATGTTCAGGACAAAGCCTACACTTTGTGTTCACGACATACAGGCCGTCAATGCTCCCACCCGTGGCAGTGATAGATTCAGATGCATTGTGAAGATAGCGGCAGGACCATGTGAAGCAGTACGGATGCTCTCGCACCGCATCGGAGAAAGTCTCGAAGCAAAAGCCGCATGCAGGACACGTAAAGCTGTCAGCTCTGCTCCTAGTCAGTCACCTTAGCCGTGTTCCACAAGAGAGGGATGTACACGTACCTTGCCTCAAAGCGTTCGCCAAGCCTTTCTGGCCACCACGATGATTTACAAGCCCCGTTTCTCATATGTGTAAATACGTGGTCTTGCCTTGTCTTCCAAGTAAGAAACGACATGCCACAGAATCCACAGTGCAGGGACGCCGACTTCGACGGATTTTCGATCTTGCAGGCTAGCAGTGTATCACTGAAAGTATCAGTACTGAGCTTATCTTGACCAAAGTGAATGCGTTTCATGTGCTGCCCCAGTTGATCTTTGCGGAAGAATGTTCGCGATGGTGTTTCCGATCGGCCACAATCGCAGCTGCGTCGGTGCAATGCAGGTCTAGCCCGCTTGCATGAATGGCACCAAGATAGCTCCTGGTTTCCTCGATACTCGCTCAAATTACAGACCCACTTGAATGGAAAATGGTGCACCGCCGTCTCGTGGCGATCCCAATCGAAGCGAGACTGAAAGGTTGTCTCACAGGTTGGCCATGTGCAAAACAGCTTTTGCGAAGAGGCTGTTTCGGCGTGGAGCAAAGGAGTTGGTGCCACATATGCGCGGTTTGGACTTTGAAAGGAGTCTGAATCATTAATATGTGCGGCTCTAGCGGGTAGAGTGACGACATCATTCGTTTTTGGCTTCGTAATATTTTGTCCTTTCTTGCGCTCTACGAGGCTCGATTGAGCTCGTCTCCAACGCTTGCGACCACGTCTCGCGCCACGAGAATCGGCGGATATTTGGCTGTTCCAGCTTTGGACACTGTTCGCGGAGCTGAACGAGCTTTCCGAGCCCACAACACTGGATGTGTCACGGTATGTAGGCTGAGTGTACATGGATGATCCCAGACGATTTGCAGGCACGTAAGGCTCAAGCGATGCAGATTCTACAGCTGAAATTGACACGCTCTCCTCCTCGGCTGGTGCATTTAGAAATCTTTCGAGGGAGGAGTTGCTCGACTTGGGAGACAGGCGATTGAGCAATTCCAAGCTACTTTCGGAGACTGATCTTTTCGAGATCAATGATGCCTTCTCAATTATAGCAGATTGCTCACTAGATCCATTCTGGGTCGCTTTGATTTGTCAAGATCAGCATGCATGACAAGAAAGTGAATAACAAGCGAGAGCAGGGCAAATGCACTCACAATCAGATGTCCTATCTCGAGATCTCACATTATTGAACCATGTGCGAACCGTTTGCAATGATAGAGACGTGTTCTGTGCGAGCAGATCAAGTTCCTCTATTGATGGATAAGGATCTCGGGCGAAGTGGGTCTGGAGGATGCTCTTGGCTTCGATTGATATGTTCGAACGGTGCGCCCGGGATCCGTGTCTTCCCGAACGTCGTGGTCTTGTTTGTACACCAATAGCCTCTCCTATCGTCGGTCGTTCTGGCTCAGATGTATCAGGCCAACCTAGGTATTCAAAACTACCGTCCGTGGTTTGTTGATCACTCATGGGTCCAGCTGTGTCTACCCTGTCTGCGTGATCCGTTCGAGAGGATGAGAAGTCAAGCTTGAATGGATCCAAGCCCAAGTGATCCATGCTGCTGTGAACACGATTCTCGAATCCATGTTCACTACAAAACACAGAGTAGGGATTATCGCATGTACACCAGGATGTCAGAAAGTCGTATGGCGCAAATGATGCATCGAGAGCATCAAAAGTGTCGATTATGCCCGAGTGTGGACACTGCGAAGTCGTAGGATCGAGACTGGTGAACGACTGCGAATCGACTAGCTCGCAAGGCTGAGTGGAACAGCGCCTATCGACGGACATGTTGAGGTGTGGACGGCTGACGTGCAAGAACTTCAAGCGGGCCGCAATTTGTCACAAGGAGACAGAACAGGAAAATCACCAGGAGGAACATAGTTGCGGATGTTATAGTGCCGGCCTGCTGAGGCTGAAGAACGAGGTGCGCGGCTGATGATCGAGGAGGATGGCGGGGATAAGGCGGTGCACTAGTCTGAACCTAGAATAGCTGAACCAAACAGGCGGGTCGTTCCGATCCCGCTAAAAACTGAATGCACCTTTCCTGGACATGACAAGAGGACTTCACACATATCTACAACTTTCGCGTAATTCTTCACACAGTATTGAGGTCCTGTTGGCTACTTCATTGAGGCCGTCATAATTCGCTTAGCAGTGTCCGGAAAAATGCGCGCTGCAATGGAGATGAGTCACGAATGCAGTGTGTGCTGTCCTAGCGTAGATGTAGATGTCGAGGTGCAATAAACAGCCATTTCTGTCACGTTTCAGGCCCATAAGACAACGTGGATGAGTCGGATAAGTCGGACGATTCGTCTGGTTCAAGCGCATGATCACATCCTCCCTGCACTCCTCTCACGCAACGTCAATCCAGCCAACTCCTCTTGCGCTTCACACTCATTTTTATAATCAACCACATCCATATACCTTGATAAAACATAGTCTTCACGCACAGCCGCCTCGAAAGAAGTCCTCGCCTTCCCCAGTTGCTCTGTGAACAAGACAATTTCCGATCTACAAATTCCCTACATTGGAGCATCTCGAATGACCGCCACATCGAGAAACCCATTGATGTGGGAAATGATGCCATCTCCGACAAGTGGCATTGTAGGCTGCGCCTCGAACACTGCTGAATCGATGCGGCGAACAGCCTGGGCGCGTTCTAGGAGTAATGGGAAGAGTGGATTGTAATGCGCAGTGAAACCTAGCATGGCCCAAACATGGCCGATGCATTGGAGGAAGTCATCTTTTATTATGATGCAGGAGCAAAGTGGCCGCCAATGTGGCCGCTATTGTGGCCATATGGCGTTGACAATGAGGACGTCAAGTTAGGGGACGTCGATGCTGAGTATGAGGCCCATGAAACTATTCAGGTCACCGTTAGACTGTGGAGAGCTCTGAAGAACAGGTATCCGGAAGACAGAGTCGCAGATCATTAATTCGAGCACTTCTTGACTTGCGGACTATGCGTTCATTCGTTGTAGCTAATTACCGATACTCAAGATTCAAGTGCTGTAGTCAGGTGCCTCTTACTACTGACGTGGGAAAGGTGTGGAACTGAAAAACGCAATCTCTCACCAAAAGTAGAAATAGCCACCTCATCGGGGGAGAAGATCATGAGTAAGCTCTTTACCTGCATTGATACTACATGTGACGAAGGTTTTCGGAAATCTTCAGGGGAAGGATGTAATTACTACGAAAGGTCTAGGTAGAAGCTCGTCTATGCCCTCTTCTTGATGATATCCGCCGCCTTCTCCGCGATCGCATACATCGTCGCCTGCAAATGCGCCGCCGGAATTAACGGAATGATGCTGGCGTCCACAACACTCAACTGCTTGACTCCATACACCAACAATTGATCACTCACACATCCACCCAAGTTCTCAGGCATCATGCTGCATCCGCCGCTGGGATGCGCAAATGTAGGCTGAAGCGTGCCCTGCTCAATTCCGCCGCGGATGATCTCCTCATCGGTCTGGTACTGTGGGCCGGGAGCGGTCTCGACGGGCTTGTACACGGCGAGTTCCTTGCTAGCCCAGTGTTTACGGTTGAACTTTGTGAGAGCAACCATGACATCGGCGTCGACTGGGTTCTGGAAAGTATTCCATTGCACGATGGGGTATGCTTCGGGGTGTGTGGTGTTGAGCGTGACGGTACCACGGGACAATGGCTTGTTGTTTGCGATGCCGGAGAAGCCCCATGGTTGGATGACGATCTCACCGACGGCGGCGTCGGCTTCAGTGAACTGGTTTGCAAGAATCTCGCGTTGCTTTTCGTAGCCAGCGAGGAGCTTCTTATCCTTCGCGTATCGTGTAGGCAGGAAGTTGGCTGCGACTTGAGAGCGGATCTTGGCAACGACTTGCTTGTACGCCGAGTCGAAATGCTGGAGCGCAATAAAGACAAGCCCTTGGGCCTTGCCCACAGAGTAGGGGCCGCTGCGGTCCTTGAGGTATTGGTCGTAAGAAGTCTGGTTGAATGTGGCGTTGGTGTTAAGAGCGGCTTGGTTCTCCGGGTTGAGGTTCTGGAGGTCGAAGTTCATGTAATTGGCGATGTGGTCTTGGAAGTTAGCGCCAACAGCGTTGAGCTCCTGCAGACATCAAGGTCAGTGAGGACCCGAGTAACGAGGTTGGTGCTGCTTACCTTCTTGACACTGACACCCGCGGCCTCAAGGACGTCCTTCGGTCCGATACCAGAGTACATGAGTAGATGGGGGGTGAAAACACCACCGGCGGCAAGAATCACTTCCTTCGCTGCGATGACCTGAGTCTGCTTGTTTGTGTCACGTGGTGTGTACTTCACTCCAGTGGCTACCAAAGCACCGACTCTGTTCTTCTCGAAAGTGATCTCGTCGACGTGAGTGTTTGTAAGCAGTTTCAAGTTCTTGCGTGAGACAATCGGATCGTAGTATGCAGAGCGCGAGGTACTGCGCGTGGCCGTCTTCTTGTTAATCGAGTTCGGCGACCAGTACACGCCCACTGGCTCATTGAACCCTTCTTTGGGGTGAGGGATGTCGACCTCGTCCCATGAATGGTAAATGGTCTTCATGTCCGGGAATTGATAGTCCGGGATCGACACCTTCAATGGACCATTACCATATGCATCTTCCTCGTAGGTGATGCCGAACTTCTTGGCGGTCTCCTTTGAAGGTGGGTCAAAGTCGTTGCTCTTCTTGAAGTACGGCTCCAATCCGCTCCAGCCCCAGCCCTTGTTCCCGAGCTCGGCCCATGCATCATAGTCGGCATCGGCGCCGCGATCAAACTGCATGCCGTTGACATACGAGCCACCGCCGACAACATTACCAACCGTTACGAGGAACGTTTGGTTACCCAGGTTGGCAACGGGCGCGCTGTAAATGTCGTACATCGCTGCAAGATTAAGCCCTCCTGAATTGCCGGGTATGCTTGAAGTCGTGCCATTGTTCAAGATGCCGTTCTCGATGACTAGAACAGTCTCTGTAGTTGATGTTGATTAGCTTCAAGAATGCGATGTGGAACGAAATATCAACGTACTCTTTGGGTCTTCAGTCAGACGGTTAGCAACGACTAAGCCGGTGGTGCCTCCTCCAACAATAACATAGTCGTAGGTGGCGCTCGCCCATGTCGTGGCGCCGAAAAAGAAAGGAATGATTAATGAATGCATCATTTATTAAAGGTCCGATATGTATAGGAGATGCACCACTTTGCCTCGCGGAAAAGAATGAACGGCGGACGAGGTGGAGAAAGAAATCCAAAACAAGTCTTGGAACCTCGATCTTAAATGACACCAGAGCAGTGGTACTAGATGAATGCCGTTCGCACGTGGCGAAATGAGCCTAACCCGAATCGCAACATGGACTTCCCACGCTATCAAGCGAGGGTCCAAGCCTCATGAAGCTGCTCAATGCGAGATGCAGGATCTGAAGCTCGGAGCCATATCCGCGAAATTGCTCAACGTGATTGATGGGATGGTGTGATTTTAGTCGTTGCTCATCATTGCCTGGAATAGATAGCTCCAGGGCGTGCTTGCACCCGAAAGACGGGACAGGCGACCCACCGGCGGTTTCCATGATTCGTGCAAGCCGCAAGGCGCCGCGAGGGCCGTCCCTCGCGACACCGATGACGGGACCTAGCAGTTGCAAACTTTATTCTCGAGTGTGTAGTTCAGAGGTCTAAAGATATCAATCGAGGCCAAAATGCTCGTACAATATATGATGGTGTTCAAGCTTCTACGCTGAATTGCCGGAGGGATTGAAATCTCCGAAAAGATCAAGGATGGGCACCCCTGTGCCACGCGGTTCGGCAATTTGTTGGCGCCGTCAGGCCCCTCTTGGCGCATCTTCCGCGTATCTCCATCGATACCAGGCGAGCTGGTCGGTATAAATGGGAAACCACGGCTTGGGAGGAAGCAATCCGCGGGCTCGGTTATTGCGAAAGCCTCATCTGAATAGTGAAGATTGTATGCGCAGACCAGTCAGTTGCAGCCAACATTGTTTTCTCGAAGATGTTGGCAGAAACAAGTGGTGATGTGATTCTGATGTCTGCCCAATCTCTTTGAAGCGAAGGAACTCGATCCCTTCAATCATGCAGTACGTATCTCGGTGCGTCGTCATCCGATGGCCAATCGGACACAGGTCCTGAAGTTCGTACTCGCGCTTTGACACTATCAGCCTCATGCAAGCCAGTTCCTGTGAACCTGCTTCTGAGCAGACCCGGTGCAATGGGTCGTTCCTGAGCATTTTTACATATGACCCCCGACAGTAGTTCTGACCACCTCGCCCAACGCACATCTTTTGTTGATCTTTGACCTTTTGTCTTGTTTTGCGGACCCTGAACTGTGACTTGCGTGTGAGCGCGATTGCCGAGCGATGAGCGGAGAACCTCCTGGCGGTTGGCCCAACCGTGGCCCCGAGCTGATCCGGACGGCGTCAGTCATGGCTACGCTGGCCACGTTGATGGCTGGATGGCGTCTCGTTGTGAGATTCCGGATGACATGGACGGGCATCAGTGACTGGCTGATGCTTGGTGGTGTTGTATGAAGCATCAACCTCAACTGCTTCGTGTAATCACTGACAACGGACAGATTCTGAATTTCCTTGGTTGCGTGCCATACACTGTTTGGGCTGCCCAAGGCGGCCAAGGCAGGCTGATGGCAGATCCATGGTGGCTAGTTCCAGGACGAACATCCTACGAGCTGCACATGATCTTCATAGGGCAGTGCCTGAACGTCTACGCGATGTTCCTCGTGAAGGCGTCCATTTGCGCATACCTGATGGCCTTGGACTTCGGACCCAGCTATCGCGTTATCATCTGGATCTCCGTCGTAGTTGTCGTCTTGTGCAACTTCGTCATGATGTTGATCCTACACTTTGCATATTGTCGGCCATACTACTCCAGATGGGACTTCACCGTAAAAGGCGAGTGCTGGCCAGCGAGTGTCAGTGAGGCAACAGCCTACGTGCAGATCGCCTCGAATATCTTGACAGATCTTGTAAGGATCTCCAGGATTATAACCCGAAACCACCAGCTGATGATTTTCAGATTTATGCAGCCGCTCCTATCGTTTACCTAAGGAACGTACAACTCAGTAAACAGACACAATGGGGTGTGAGACTCGTATTCTTGTTGGCCCTTGTGTAGGGTCCCTCACATCAGCGTGAATGCAAAATGGCATGCTAACGCGTGACAGCGGCACTGGCATTTCGATTGCCAAAATCCCGATCACATATAGATTCCTGCGCTCCACTGAGCTGATGTGGGATGCCATCGACCTGAGCATCTGCAGCATCAACGAAGTCTGCGTTGGAATCATCATCGCAAACCTCCCACCTTTGCGCAAGATCATCCTCGGCTTGATTTCGAGTATCGTGCCTGCTAGTTTCGCGACCAACTTTGGAGGATCGAGGAAGCAAACTGGTCATTCACATCGGATGTCCACTCTGCACAGCTCGAAAGGTCATACGAAGCTCGACGACAAAGCCGACGACGAGAGCGAGCGATACATGTTGGAACTGGAGGATAGAAAAGTGCCTGGAATCACGAAAACGACTCATGTAAGCATTCGCGACGACGAAGCGCGGTCACAGCGAACTCCATCCGTCCGAGAACATGTGTAAGGATCCGGAACCATATAATGCACCATGATATGTCCAGTAGGGAGTTCCTGGGGTCATCGCTTGCGTCTAGAGCTTCAGCGCGAACTCTATGTTGCACTGCACTGGAGTCAATAGGGTTGGTTGTATTGCTGCGATAAGTCCTATCAGGGATTCAAAGTGCAGTACGTCGTGCTTGGAGCTGGTCCTCGGGTACGCTGGTCGACGATGGGTCAAATCTAGGTTACACACTGGCTGATGGCGGATAATGCTTTTTGTGTTCGAGAGGATCAAAAGCAGACTTGGTCCGGCCTTGAGAATATCAATGGCAATTCGAACGTATCCGCTCTAAAGCAAACAAAGCTCAACCTCCCGTCGTTGTGCCGTGCTCTCAATTGTGGTGTCACCGCTCTGCCAAAAGTCGTCGATGGCCTCCAGAATGCCCTTGTACAACACATGATTTCTCTCGCTTGCCAAGTTCCCGATCGTCAATCGGATGAAGTCTTTCGATGCAATGGAAAGATCATAATCGAAAGATGCCGCCGTCACCAGAGGAAACATTAAAGCCTGCTTGAATTGTGCCGACTGTTCGGTCACGACTTCGATGCATCGCTGTATCGATACGAAGATGCTGTTAATGATGGCACCATTCGAAATGATTTCGACAGGCTCGAGGAGCGCATAGCTCAATATGGGCATCTGTCGGGATCTGCGTGCAAACAGTATTCCCGCAAGGCGTGTCGCTTCCCAGAGATGTTGCTGAGCCATGGTTCCAGGTGGTATAGGCCACACAAGCAAAGCTGGCTCGCAATTTTCCACGTCGGAGGCGGATAGCAGGTCGATGAGCGAAAATGGAAGGCCACTGGTGGTGTGTATGCCTTGTTGACCTCGACAGTAGGTGTACCAGGTATACTGTTTCGGCGTCAGTCGATTGATGGTGTGAGTCTGCAGATCCAGATAACCGAGCAATGACATGAATTCGAGGACAGGAGGCGCCAGCGGGCATTGGACATTCATCCAGGCCATTGCCATAGCGATGACGGCGTTCAAGTGATTCGTGTATGGCATTAAACGACTTAGCTGGGTGATTATCAGTGATTTGTGCATACTCTGCGGTCGCTCCATGAATCATCGGAGCCAGGCGTTCACTCACGCAGATGGTGCACATGAAAAGTCCCGCGAAAAACACGCTTATTGGGCTTATTGGCTTTGGACTGCATGCCTCCTTGGTAAATTGAGTCAAAGCTTGATCGTAATAGCGATCGAAAACATCGTCATAGTCGACATCGATAGCGGTCTGGAAGGCCAACATGCTCAGAAGACATGCCTTCGAGTGCTCGCACATTGGAAACTGGGTAGTCAACCAGGCATCATTTGCGGTAATGTCATTGGCTAGTTGCTTGTATCCGGTCCGAAGGACTACACGGCTATTAGCCTCTTAACACGTCTGCATGCGCGTTGAGCAATACTAACATTTGAGAAGTATGGCCCTGCCTTCGCCGTCCAGGGTGGTGTCAATCAGACGATGCAGTCGCTGTGTGATGTCTAGGGTCTTCAAAAGCTCGTAAAGTTCGTCCTTTGAGCCCGTGCCCAGGCCAGTCTGGGGCATCATCGCGTTCTCAAATGACTCGCGGGTTGTACCCCAGCGGATGTTCATGCCGTAAACGCAGTGTAGATCTAATTTGTTACATGACCCGCAAGTAGGGCGCTGCTCATCACAGCGCTTTCGCCTCTTCTTACACGTCTGGCAGCCATTTCGGGTTCGTTTGGGCGCTGCTAGTGTTGATTGAGATGATTCGGCGTCTGCCATGGCAACGAGCTTGCGACGAATAGGCGATGGTTGAGGCCTCGCGCCGATTGAGAATGCGTCCAGGAAATGCAAATTGCCTAAGGACTGATGAAGAAACTGCTCGCGCCATGCTGCTACTTAAAAGGTTCCGACGGAGCTGTGCTGTGACGAAAGGCGAGAATACGAGATAGAGGATGCTGCGAGACGTTCGGCGCTTAGAGCTTCCCAAATAGGCCAGCAGGTGGAGCAGCCAATCAGACTTCGGCGGACAGTATTGCACATGGGCAACTCCGGTGGAACAAAATGTCCATTCTATCCGCATCTTCATCTACAGGCGTAAAGACAGCCTTGACGTAATAGCCTAGAGGCCCTCAGCATATTCTAAAGATTGTACTGCCGATGTAAACGCACGCGAAGGCATTCGGGAATGTCTCACCGGAGATGCCAAGATGCAGTACGACTGCTGCCTGCTCGCCTCAGCAAAGCCTCCCAGGTCGACTTGCGCCTCAGAGTGTCGCATTTGTTCGATTTAATCATCTTAAAGATTGCTATGATGGCAAATCATTTCTCGCACTTCTGAACCGCCAATTATCACCTAATCTCTGCCTACATCGTGGCTTTTCATCTCTTTGCTGCCGTCAAGGGATCATCTCATATTTCAGAGGCTTAAAGTTGCGTTAATGTCGTTGTTACTTGCCCTTCGAGGCCGTACAGCCCGTTTCGCACACAAGAACCCAATCGTGCTTACTACACCCCAATACTCCAAGGCACAATTACGACGCCCATCACAGTATGCGAGCCTCATCACTACATACAGCACCAGAACGGGCCCAAATGCTGCTTTTGACTGTGGAGTGCAGGTGTACTCTGGAGTCGCAGAGCAGAGCAAACCCATATGGACCAAGGACATTGGCGCTTTCATCCTCCCCAACATCGGCGACACGGACCGACGCTGCTCAAAAGCTGCCCAGAACCCTGAGACTAGTATTGAAGAGCTCGGCAGATGTCATGATGCATCTGATGATATTCAGCGTGCGCCTCAGTACATGACGCCTCTTCGCACAAATCCAATACCAGACATTCCGGACCATGCTACCGCGACGATTTCCGTGCCTGACACTAATCAACGACAATTCGTTCGCATGTTTCGAAAAGTATGGGATGAATGGGCGTTTGTGTCTGATTCACATATTTTCCTCGCCGCGGATATTCGCGCGGGTTTGGAGCTTGGCATTGACGCGCGAGAGACTCGTAGACCGGGGATCTGGGATGGCCGGGTTACAATATGCTTCCAGGTAAAACACGGCGACGAGATTGTGACGGATGAGATTAAGCTGCGTGTTGCGCCGGTGCTTGTGCATAACCATCTCGACGTCGTTGAAGAGGTAGTCTCCACAGCTGGAGATGAGGCTTCTTTTCCATGGCAACATCGCTTCAACCACGATTTGACAGAAGCGCTTTCCGGCACTGGAGTCTCTGGACCGCTCTTGCTGGACAAGGACAATGATCACTGGGCGCAAGACATTGTCAAGCCAGGGTACGTGAGCATGCCAGGCCCAAACGGGACAACGTCTCTTCGCGTACACATCCGATCAAGCCAGGATTCCCGCGTATCTGGACGTCAAGTTTTCACGAGTCTCCGCGGCACGGGCGTTGGTGCTGTGCATTATCTAGGCGGTGCGAGAGACGAGATCAATTCCATGGGCAATCTGGATTGTACTCCGCCCTTCACTCACAAAGGCACCACATGGCCCGCTGGAAGGATCATCATGGGTCACCATGGCCCATATGAGCCGCACATACTTCCCTACTTCCGCGCGCAAGAGGCGCAGGATCCTATCCTGCTGGACGCCGCGTGGCTATGGGTCGGGCATGTCGACGAATTCGTGCAATTCCTCCCCGTGAAAAGCGAACGAGGATGGGCAGTTGTCATCGTAGATCCTATGGCCGGACTAGCGATACTCCAAGACGCACAAAATGCCGGACACGGGAGCATACCCATGTTTTCCCGCAAAACAGACGCCCCCCTGGACGGCGTGACACCAGAAACCTGCACCGAGGACACATACGGATGCCTATCGATCCCGGTGCCTGGAACCAGTATCAACGAGTATCTAGCCGATCCAAACGTGCGTATAACAAATATGCAAGTGTCAAAGCGCATTGCAGCAAATATTGAAATTCTGAAGACGGAGATAGGACTCTCTGATAACGAGATCTACCATCTCCCCACCCTTTTCAACAACGTTAATCGCAACGACCTACCCTTCATCGGACCCCGTGCGCCCGATGAGAACCTCGCAGTCGTCGCAACGTACCCCGCGACAATCAACGGCGTAGTACTGACGGGTTTCGCAACGTACATAGCGCCTAGGCCCTGGGGTCCGGTGATCGATGGCAATGATGTCGTGGCGGAAGCGACGAGGAAGTTGTATGAGGGGTTGGGCTGGAAGGTCAAGTTTATAGATAATTGGAATTCGCATCATGGGTGGGGCGGGGAAGTGCATTGCGCGACAAATACGATGAGAGATATGAGGAGACGGTGGTGGTCGTAGAGTGGTTGTGTGCTACCATTATGCTTTGTATTGATAAGTGTACGATATAGTGTATATGTAAAGATTAGCTAGGGCACGCATTGATTGAGTTTCCTGAGTCTAATACATCTGTATTTCTTCTGTATATGTCATATTTCATTAACTACTCCAATGGGGGTATCTACCAAAGACTCTAAAAATTTCGCGCATAATGAGCCTGATGTCTAATCTAAGTCTCTAGCATCGAGATGCACTCCTACTTATAAATCGTATTGTGATAGTCTAGGAAACCGGAAGCCCGCCGACCATACTTGCATATCTCAGCAATGGGAATATTCGTTGACTATTTTAGGACAGGTTCAAGCCGTCAATGGTCTGAAGAGACAAGCACTGTAATTGGAGTCGTCAGCATTCATCTTGTACCCGATTTGATGAGATGGATTCGACTGTCTGCAAGGCTCAGACTTGCCTTTTATTTACATGTCAGTGACTCCGCGCGCACGTAGTGATCGGATGACCCGAGGAATACGCTGGTGTCTCCACAATTTGCTCTTGGGATAATCATTGCCGGAAAAGAGAAAGAAGTAAGGTAGACTGACCGTTTCATGTCAGCACATGAGTGCCCTTTGTTTTTCCGGTCTCCATCTTGGCTGTGCGTGCACCAAATTGGATAGCACGCTTCTTCTCCGCAGCGACAATCTTCATGCCAAGTCTCCAAGCCAGCAGTCGAAGTATGCGCTTTGCAGGCTCCAGAAACTGGGCCGGATTGTCCGAAGACTCGTCTTGAGGGCAGCCGAAGTCACATTTGGTAGCGACTGGGAGCTGAAGTGCCAATGCGATGAAGTCTTCATCAAGATAAGGAAAGCGCACCTCCTTGCTGGAACTGCTGATAACACGGTCGTCTCGGCCCAGATTACGTTTGCCGAGACGGTTGAAGTCAAGCTCCAGCTCGTCGAGTAGGCCGGTGTATCCTCGACGATCGAATGCAGTAGCGTGGCGCTGGTAGCCTCCAAAAAGCTCGTCAGCACCTAGTCCTGATAGCAGTACATGTGCCGACGTCGTGTATGGTGTAGTATGTTCTTTCTCTTCTGATTGTGTCCAACCTACACCGCGTGATGCGAAATATAGTGCATACGAGATGGAAAGGTCCATTTCTGTGTTATGCGGATGCATAAGGGTCATGACGGCTGCGCGATGTGCTACCGTCTCTGTGTATGGTACATCAATTGCAACAAAGTTCCAGCTCCGGCCAGGACACACTGCCCTTAGCTCTGCGTGTGATGAGCGGCCTGTGATTCGATCTGGACAGAGCTCGTAGGGGCTGATTCCGGGATCGAGTTTCCCATGGATCCGCGGATTTTCGAAAGCCACGTTCAGTAGATCAATCTGTTCATTGAGAGGCATGAGATCATGACACATGCGTGCAAGGATAGTGCAGTCAAGGCCTCCCGAGAACAAGATGGCTACCTTCGACGCATGGCCTTCAGCCTTGCTAGAAGGAACAATAGCTTCTCGGACGTGCTGAATCCGCATCTTCAGAGATTGTTCGAGCGAAGATTTGAGCTGATCCACAGCTTCATCAGCTGAGGTGAGACTTTCAGGAATTGTACGATTCAAGACTGGAAACGGCGCACTCTGTTCTGGTCAGCAAAGACCAAAGACCGGAAGACTTACCTACGACTGAAGAGCTCTCTTCTATCAAACGTTGTGGCGAATCATTTGTGATCAATGTTGGCGAGAGTAGTAAGTCACCCGCTGATGAAGACGACAGGTCAACAAGGTAAATACCATCGGCTTCGACCTCTGCCCACGCTTCGCCACAAGCGTTATCACAAACGCTGGAGAGTACGAGAGTGCCATCTGAAGTAGACTTCTTCAACAGTGACCGTCTACCAAGACAGTCTCGTCCATAGTAGAGAGCCTTGTAGTAAGCGTCCCAGTATACGAACGCATATGGCCCTTTGATGCTTGACATGAAAGCAGTGACTGATTTTCTCGACAATGGGGCGTCATCAGCACCTCGGGAAGCAGCTAAGAGATTTTCGAAGACGAGTTGGGAATCATTGCCGACTACATGCTCACCCCCAACAGTCCAAGCTTCGCCATTCCAACAAAGAATGGATGAAGTGTCTGCATCTCGGAGAGGTTGATCAACAACTTTTGTGCCGCGCAGTGAGAGCACCGTAGACAAGAAGGTAGCGTGAAGCTGATGAGACTTCTGATTGTTGTCTGTCGAAGTCGCGTCCAGTCGAACCTGATGCTGTCCTATGCTATCAGGCCCGCGGTTGCGAAGAAGCTGCTTCGTTGCAGAATCCGGGGAGACAAAATCTCCCCGCGAGATGGAGCAGAAGATGCCGCACATGGCAGAGTTGGCGTGTTGGGGATGTCGAGGTTGGTGTTGAGATGCAGGCTCTGGTGCGCGGTTCGAGTTAGCGGCGTTGACTCGGAGATTCGCGTCCCAAACGCCGATGGCCATGCGGACAACGTCCAAGCAGGCGCAGCACGTCACTCGCCATAATCGCTGCTGCCACTGTCACGGCCTCTCTGAGCTTGCGTGAAGCTCCAGCACACTTCCATGGACGCTGACTAAGACCAATACACTCCCAGGTCGCGCTCTCACCCTACTCGGCATATGTCTCTCCCGAACCCAAGTCCGCAACTCGATGAAGCCCGCGATGTCACCAAGGAAGAGAAGCTAGACAGTGTGGGGGATAAGACGGAGGATGTAGCAATTGTAGATGCTGAGGGTACGCCAAAGGAGCCCCATAAGACCCCGGCGATCGTCGATGACGCGCACGACAGCAGCGACGCGGGGCAGGCAGCGACCTCGAGCGCAGAGGGGAAGAGAATAGGTGGCGGCGTGCAAGACGGGCCAAACCTCATAGACGTGGAGGAGGACTCGGGTCACGCGGCAGGCAGCTCGAAGACGTCTACTGGGGCACCAGAACACACGCTAGAGACTACCTCTGAGAAGCAGGTAGAAGACGTTACAGCTGCGACAAACCTCATAGATCTCTCCTCCACACCACCACCGCCTCAGCCGTCCGCCAAGGCCGCTGGAAAAGTCGCCATACGGTCAGAGTCGCCCCCACCTCCACCGCCAAAAGACGAGAAGTACCTCACGACCAGCAATGTGCCCAGCCGCACCACGTCACCCTTGTCGCAGGGGAAGTCGAGTGGGAGGAACTCGGAAGATGCCGCAGCCGCCGACTACGCCGCAAAATACGATGGTGCCGAGGAGGTGGTGGACGACTCGCAGGAGGAGATACAGAGCATCATGGGCCAGTTCGAGCACGAGGGCGGCGGACCTGGCGCAGAAGAGATCATGTCGCCGCGCCTGGAGCTGGCGAGTCCGCTGCTAGAGTCACCATCCACGCCCTTTCCTCCGCGAAGATCAAGCTTGGTGCCTCTGGACAAGCCCCTGCCCATGCCCACCACTGACGACGCCGCCTCGGTCCATTCGCTGCAGTCACCGCCTCCTAGAACCTCCTCTCTATATCGCGTTGGGACAAACACTTCCTTCGTAGAGCCCACATCACCTAGCGCGCATGCGCCCAAATACCAACCTACCCAACCAGCACCTGAGCCTGAGCCAGACCTACCCTTCGATTTCCACCGCTTCTTGGAGCAGCTGCGACACCGCACGGCTGACCCCGTAGCCAAATTTCTTCGCTCGTTTCTGCTCGAGTTTGGGAAGAAGCAGTGGATGGTGCACGAGCAGGTCAAAATCATAGGCGATTTCCTCGAGTTCATTAGCAAGAAGATGGCACAGTGCGAAGTCTGGCGGACTGTATCAGACGCCGAGTTTGACAACGCAAGAGAAGGCATGGAGAAGCTCGTCATGAACCGGCTCTACAATCAGACATTTTCCCCTGCAATTCCACCGCCAGAGCCCGCGTCGCCAAGAAAAGGCCGGCGGAGACAAGAACCGCCCGGCCCAGGACGCAGAGGGCAGCATCAAGAGGACGTGGAGCGGGATGAAGTGCTTGCCCAAAAGGTGCGCATCTACAAGTGGGTCAGCGAAGAGCATCTCGACATCAAGCCTGTTGGAGAGAAGGGGAAGAAGTTCCTCGGCTTAGCGCAACAAGAGCTACTGAAGATCAAGAGCTATCGCGCGCCCAGAGACAAGATTATTTGTGTCTTGAACTGCTGCAAGGTCATCTTTGGCTTCCTCCGAACATCCAAGTCGGACCAATCTGCAGATGCCTTTGTTCCATTGTTGATCTATACAGTCCTCCAGGCGAATCCAGATCATCTAGTCTCAAACGTGCAATATATCCTACGATTCCGGAATCAAGACAAGCTCGGCGGCGAGGCAGGCTACTACATCTCGTCCCTAATGGGCGCCGTCCAATTCATCGAAGGCCTCGATAAAACCTCCCTCACAGTCACCGATGAAGAGTTTGAAAAGAACGTCGAAGCCGCCGTCTCCGCGATTGCAGAACGCCACGCAGAAGCAGAAGCCTCGTCCTCAACCCATCTCCAACCTACCACTCCAGGCCACCGCCGCATGCCATCACCACACTATCACCACCTCTCGGAAAAAGGGACCCCTCTCCGCCCCGAAGTCACAACCCGCAACTCGATGGAAGCCGAACGCGCAACGCCCCGTCGCTCAACCAGCGTCAAAGACCGCAAAGCCGAAGCCGAAGCACCAGAGGAAGAAAACGCTGCAGTAGCAGGCTTACTACGAACTATCCAGCGCCCGCTCAGTACCATCGGCCGCATCTTCTCCGACACAGATACCCATTCCTCGCCCGCGACAACACCGCAACAAGGCAGCACACCTGCTCCTCGACCAGCAGCTCCGCAACCGCGAGTCTCGTCTGAATTTCCAGGCCAATCCGCACCCTCCCAAACACAGCCCCAACCGCAATATTCTGAAAAATCGCCTCACCCGAGAGCACCTCAACACGATGACAATCAACAGCGCCAGAAACTCTCAGCCGAAGACGCGGCTGCGCGCCAAGCGAGTGTTGAAGCAGAACAGGCGCGCAGGATACAGGAGAAGGAGCATCGTGTCGTGGTCGAGACGCTGCAGGGCATGTTTCCGCAATTAGATCGCGATGTGATTGATGATGTCGTTAGGGTTAAAGAGGGGAGGTAAGTCTACACATTCCTGTTTTGGGTCATTGTTTTTGTGAGTGGAGGTACTGACGTGCAGTAGGGTTGGATTAGCTGTTGATGCGTGTTTGGCGTTGGCGAATCCTTGATTGATGGAGAATATGAGGGTGTGAGCTTGTGCAGATGATTGGGAAGACGGATTGTGTGCGTGGGTTGAGGTGAAGGGTATTTGGAAGGGACGTGATGATGATGATTCATGCATATATGCTCAACGCACCTCATAGCTTGCGTAGATTTTGACAGCGGTGTAGAAACTAAACCTAACGAAGCGACTGATTGCTTGTTGTGCTGACAATTTGCATGAAAGCGATGCAGCATTTCGACTCACATCTGATGAACCACGGGGCGATATCACGACAAAATCCCTCCCGCGCAACCGATGCCATCCCACGTCAGCGTCGAACCCTCATCCACAAACGCACACAAAGCATGCCACTCCCCTCTCGGTACAAATATTTCCCCGAACACCCTGTACATCATTCATTTCCCCACCAAGACCAATCACTTCGCACAACCACTATCCCCACGCCCTTCCACGACCGTTGTTCAGCTGAGAAAGTCGCCAATGCCCCTGCAGTAGCGTGGCGCCGCGCCGATTCCCAACGTCTGTCTGAGTTGTGTAAGCTCACCAACATCAAGCCACCGGATATAAGGACGCGTCGGTAAGGGTCGGCGAAATATCGGCAAGCTGCACGCATCGAACGACTCGCGGCAAGCCACTCGCGTGTATTCTCGATGGCTAGTCGCGTACGCTAGCAATCTCGAAGTTTGTCGATTGTGGCGCTCGGTGCTTTTTGTCGTTAATGCGTGCTGTTTCGGGTAAATTATTATTCACTGCCAGTTGTGTGTTGCGTTTTGGCTCCATGAACTTGTGTCGGGCTGTGATTGTGGGATTTGATTCCAGTTCGTACCATCCGCTTGTTGCTGCTGTTGTGGTTGCTGTGTCCAAGTGCTGCCATCGGTTTGTTGCACTTGCTGGGATTGTTGCTGCACGGGCTGTGCCCAATTGACTCCGTCGTTCGACTGCTGCGACTGCTGTGCTGGAGGTTGAGGGACTGGTGACCAATTGCTGCCGTCACTTTGCTGTGGCTGTGGAGGAATCCAGCCTGCGCCGTCGTTCCCTGGCAAAGATGCCCCTGGGCTTGTGCCTTGGGGCGAGAATCCCGCACCGTACACCAATGCTCTCCGCTTTTGTCCTTCTGTTGGCTGCGGCAAATCTGGCATAGGCTGTGGCGATGGCGTGTTAGCCCACAAATGTGTCTGTGATTGCCCTGTTCCATCGTATGAGAGTGTAGGATGGTGAGGACTGGTCTGCCCCTCAAAGGGATTGCCGTTGTACGACATGGTGCCCGAGTAGGGACTTGGCTGCTGCGGAAACAGGCTCGGTGGGGTGGTGGGGCCGTAAACGAGCTGTGGACCTTGAGGTGAGGCCGACGGCATGGGCACCCATCGCGGAGGATAAGTGACTGGAGGTGGTAGTTGTTGCGTCTGGGGCGAAGGGTGTGGTGAATTTGAATTGCGCTGATACAGTTGCGCGCTGAGCGCTGCTGATTCACGCTGGAAGCGATCACGCCAGTGTGTGAAGCCGAAGCGAAGTCCAAAGTTGGACAGAACCGACGTAAAATCGTTGATTGCGTTGATTGCCCGGGAAGTGGGGTCAGAGGGAGCTATTTGTCCTTCTGGCAGCAGAGGCGCTGGGAAGGGTGGCGCACTGTACTGTGCAGGGGGAGCGAGTGGATCTTCCGATTCGGGCTGCGCGGAGGTAGTTGGCGCTGGAGGAGTGGGTGCCCTTGGATCCAGGATGACGTCCATGTTCCGCGAGAGAACGTCAACGAATTGACGACCTGTCATGTAAGCGCGCATTGCATCATAGAATGTCACAGGCGGTTTGGTCGTGCTTGATGGTTTGTTCAGAAGCGACAGTAGGTTGGTAGAGTAGGCGATGCAATGCTCGAATATCAGACGCTGAGCATACTCGTGTATGTGGGGGATGCGTGGACTGGGCGACAGGATGTAGACGTAGCTGTAGAGGAGCTCCAGCTCGAAGAAGGACCTGATGGCTGGCAGTGTATTTTGCGGCATGTCCTGGAACCAATCTGACATCCTGGCGTATTGTTTCCAGATGTATGGATACGGGTCAACCCATGGTTCTCGGCCAGATTGAAACAAGTCCATGTACCATTCGGATTGAATTTCCCGTATTCGGAACAGATCAAGCGCCGAATCGAAAGACTGTTGGAAAACCTGCGACTGCGGAGATGAGTACTTCGACGAAATGGCATTTACATAGAAGGGAAACGATACGGATGTAGCTTCATCTGAGAACG
The DNA here is from genome assembly GCA_020744225.1 of Paraphoma chrysanthemicola. NCBI lineage: Eukaryota > Fungi > Ascomycota > Dothideomycetes > Pleosporales > Phaeosphaeriaceae > Paraphoma > Paraphoma chrysanthemicola. Next base: position 1,023,040 of record JAGMWG010000016.1, read on the forward strand.
AGAAAGCACGGGTCTGAACAAGTGAGGTTGATCTAGCTACAGGTTAGTGGGGTCGACAAGGATTCTCAGAGTGACATACCTGTCGAGAGAGTATACACACCAGTACACTCTCCGCCTAATCTCCAATTTCGACTTTGAAATGGCGACATTCTTAGATGGATCCTGGTGGATGCCAAGATCGACCATGGCGCGGGAGGCTGCACCGATCAGAGTCCAGCTGTCGAAATGGTGGGGGTCCATGGTTGCATATATTGTCCAGAGAACAAGGGCCTGGATGCTGGTGACGTAGCCGGGATGCAAGACATCCTCAGCATTCTCTAGTGCGGCATTGACGTGTCCAACAGCATCCGAGTACAAGGTGTCTCCTCTTGATTCGGACTGCGAGAGCGAGGCGATGGCTAGGACCATGCGTACCGTCCACTTGTCCCAGGATGAGGCTGAATTACCTTGTTGGTAGACGGCATCGACCGAAGAGTAGAGGGTCGCCTCCTCGAACACAGGAAGGAGTGTGTAGATGTTGTTCAGGTAGTGTTGGATGAGCGGATTAGCTGCATACCTTGCTGGAAGAGCCTTGGTCATGCCGGTGGGCAACGGTTCTTTGGTGCTTGCTGATTGGATCAGTCTTGCATACGACATCTCTGTGGTGAAGCCGTAAAAGTCTCTGGCGGTGGCATTGACAGCGCTGGAATAGATCAGCGCCTGGTTTGGTGAGTGTCAAAGGAAACCTACAGGATACCAAAGTTGGAGACCAGATCATCAATCTCGACGGCTTCCTTTCTCCGGGCTGCGCGCTGGCTGATGGGCTTCGCCTTCACCGTCTCGACTGAAGTCCTGCGTGGGGTGGAGTTTTCGGACATGTCGAGCATCAACACAGACGACTTCCTCCTCGCTCTCTGCTCGGCGATCCTCTTCTCCAGCCGCTCCACTCTTGCCTCGAGCGTGGCAACATAGCTCCTCTCTTTGCCCCGCGCAAACTGGTCATTTGTGCTAGAGCACTCTGAAGCACGATTCGACTTTTCACATGCTGTGCAGGCTGGCAGCTTTCCATCACACTTGACTTTGGCGGCACGACAACGTGAGCAGGCGGCCACTGGGCGACTCACTCGCAGCAGGGGTGTTTCCAGCACCATGAGGCTGTTGGGTTTGTGGTGGTAAGCATCAACCCGCATGATCATGACGACGGCCGAAAGGTCTGATTAATCAAACCCAAGGACACAGAAACAACGATTGGGATGGACGTGGATCTCCATGCAAGGATAGTGCGGTAGGATTGAGGGGCACTTGATTTGATAGAGATAGGCTTCATTCGGATCCAAGAAACGGGAGGCGCACTCACCAGGATAGGGTCAATGTACAAATGGCAGTGTAGCGTGCTCTTCTAGAACAGCGTGGTCCGCGGAGGCGAGACGGCCGTTTGAATGTCGTGGTTCGCAGGCGTTTGGAGTGGTGTTAAGCGTCTCACGCGTGGCGTAGGCGGTTGCTGCACCCCTCCGCCTTCGCGTCGAGGCGTTGTGTGAAGCCGCGGCTATTCTGCGGGCTGTGACAGGCGGACCGGGAGTGGTGCCGCGTGTGGTGTAGTGGTACACGGACGCTGTCGTTTGCGAGTCGTAGACGGGGGGCTGCTGCGCAGTGCTGAGGTACGGTGCGATGAGATACGGACCGCAATGCCCCCTTTCGCCGACTGACGTTCGAGGCCCAATTCCTTACAGGGCCTATCAGCGGGCTCTTCCGTGCGTGCCCCTCGAAATGGCTGGCGCGAGAGCTCAACCTGTCGCTGCAGAGCTACGCCGCACCAGGCGCGGTTTCGTCATCCGCCGCGTTCTTTATCCGTGCATCCGATTGGCCTAGCGGGATGATAGGTGGCTGTTTTTTTGCAGTGGGTGCTAGCGACGCGCAGCACTGGCGGCTTGTTAATCGTCGAAACACCCAACGACGGTTCTTCGGTCGGCTCCTGCAGGACGGCCACCTCAGCCTAGTGCAGTGCAGTAGTGAGAGTCGCACAGGCGCCGGAGTATCTCTCTTTGTTGTGTCTGCCCGCCGTCGCCATCGCCCCCGTCTCTCCAGAAGTGACTTTACTCTTCACAGGCCGTCCGAGACTCGCTGCGTGCTGTGCGACAGGATCCCTGGTGATGGACGTGCGTGTCGATCTCCCCACCCCACAAGCCGAGCATCATAAGCCAGCACCAGCCCACCGCCCCTCGAGCAGCAGCAGCAGTAGTAGTAGTAGGAGCGACCGGTGACAATCGAGCTATGGAAGTCGCGAGCGCGACGCACACGAAGACGGAAGCCGCCCCGCAACCCCACGAGGAAGGCACGAGTGGCCAGAGCAGGATTGCACATACCCTGACGGCGTGTTGTCGCTGCCGCACAGTGAGACTTTTGCCCTGGGCCCTTTTCCGCGTGCAACACAGTGTAGCTAATATCTGCCCAGCGTAAGACAAGATGCGACCCCGGGCTGCCGCGCTGCGGGCCCTGCGAGCGGACAAACTCCCACTGCGAGTACTACGACCCCACCAAGGGGCGTAAGATTCCTCGCAACTACGTCGTGCACTTGCAGCACAAGGTGCGCGAGCTCGAGAAGCAGCTGGCTGATCTCGAGCGCGACGATGTAGAGCCCGACGCCGAGGATGTCATGCGCGGGGCAGCCGCAGTGCGCGTGCAAGACACCGACGAGTCCAAGTTCCTGGGCCCGTCGAGCGGCATCACCATAACGCGCTTGGTCATGCAATTGGCGAAGCAGTTCACAGAGTCCAAGAGCATATCAGAAATAGTGCCGCATGCACGAGCAAAGTCAATAAAGGCGACATTCGCCCAGGAGGACGAGCGGCCGACGTCCAAAATATACCCGCTGGTGAGCGACGTGGCTGCAGAGGAGCTGCCGAACCGCGAGCTCACCAATCTGCTGGTCGAGCTCTTCTACTGCAAAGGCACGTGCTGCCCTCGAGTGCTCGCTCGCTCGCTCCTGCCCACCGCTAACAGCGTAAACAGTGCACCCCATGTACCCCATGTTCCACGAGCCTACCTTCACCAGGGACGTCGAGGAGGTCTACACCGGCTCCAAGGACCCCTACCAGAACTACTGCCTGCGCATGGTCATTGCCATCAGTCTGCAGAAGATGGACACGCAATACGCCGGCCTCGCCGACAGCTACTACCTCGCCGCGCTCAAGTACTTCGAGGCCGCCATCAAGCCAATGAACCTTAAGACGCTGCAGTGTTTCGCCCTAGTCGCCGGCTACTCGCTTCTCACGCCAACCAGGACTGCCGTCTACTACATCATCGGTCTTGGCGTGCGGCTCTGCCAGGCATTAGGCCTGCACGAGGAGAAGACCATCACGGGCGGTCGCGGCGGGCGATCAGCTGATCCGCTCGAGATCGACATGCGGCGACGCCTCTTCTGGAGTTTGCTCACCATGGACTACGGTCTGTCGCACAGTCTTGGACGCCCAGCTCACTTCGCGACAAGACGCGAGCACATCGACGTCAATTTTGGCGAACTCGTTGACGACGTCTACATCACGCGAGAGGGTATCAAACCTGCCCCACAGGCCTCGCTTAAGAAATGGATCGGCATTCACTTCTACAAGATGCGTCTGCTGCAGCTGGAGATCCGCAAGATGCTATATCAGCGAAAGAAAGACGAGCCCAAGGACGACCAGCACCCCTGGTTCACGCAAATGCAGTCCAAGATCGAGGCGTGGCGCGACACCAGCCCTGAGATGGACGGCGGTTCCGGGCTAAACAAAGTTTGGTGAGTGCTCTTCTTCGCATGTCAAACACGGTGCTCATATGCTTCAGGTTCATCGGCAGGTACAACACCATGATCGTCTTCATGTACCGGCCGTCACCACAAGTCCCCCGGCCCAGCCTCCAGGCCGCCATCCGCTGCTACGAGGCGTGCGTGTTCAACATCTACATGTCCCAAAAGCAAATCGAGACCAAGTCCATCGACATGACCTGGATCTTCGTGCAGTCCATCTTCATGTGCGTCAACACGGTACTCTGGACCCTTTCCTACTCCGAAGTACGTCGACAACACAGCCGTGATGAGGTCGAGGGACATCTCAAGGTTGCATTGGAGTCCATTCGGCTGTCTTCCGAGCGGTGGCCTGGTGTCGCATCTGCCATGGAGCTGTACTTCAACCTCATCGACGCATGCATGAAGATTTACAACAAGGACGGCGACGTTCCTATCAGCGCCAGTTCTCCATCAGATACCGCGTCGGTAGTGTCGAGCAACATCATCGACGGTATCAATCGATCCCGGACAACCAGCCCAGCCACGGCGTCCACTGCATCAGTGAGCACGCCCTCCGATAAAGTCTCCGTGCCGTTCGGCTATTTACAGAATCAGAGCCAGCCAGTCTTCAATTACAGCAACGCGCAATCAAATGGCACAAGCGTGTACGCCACTTCGCCAAACCCTCAGCAGGCATCGTTACACACTTCTCCACAGCAACAGCTGCCACAGTATACCGACATGAGCCCCAAAACGTCCATCGATGCAGCCATGCCCATCTTCTCCTACCCGCCGACCACACAATTTACATCGCTGCCCACAACGTTCGCCGAGCTTCCGCAATGGAACCCTACCTTCACCATGCCGCCGCAGGAGCCGTACGGCATGCCGACTATGCCAATGTCTTCGCCATTTTACAACGAGGCATATGCCGCCAACCAGGGCTACGAGCTTGCTGATTACCTGAACCCTGGCTGGAGCCAAGAAGCAAGAGGGAATGGCTTGAATCAAGAGCAACAAGCGCAGCTAATGCAGGACTTTGAAATGCATGAGACGAGCAAGATCGAGGAGATGATTCAGCAGAGCCACCAGCTGTTCCGACCACCACAGCTACATACATACTGAAGAGCGGTCGAGATCAGTCTGGAGCACTATCATTTGAAGCACTGTGGGGTGATTTGTGGGCAAATCTCACTAGAAACAGTCTCATACACTAAATGGCCGCGCATTACTCGCTGGCTTCCGTGTCATGAGGAAATCACTTCCCCGGAATACATGAAAAATCAGGATAACAGGGGGACGAGTCAAGGCAGTGGCGCACGTGTCAACGTGCCGAGCGCTACCGGTATTTGCCTAGGTCGGTCGATCCCGCAGATCTGTCCGGCCGAATCTGTTGGTCGGTCCCCAAACAGGGATTACTCACAACCCAAATAAGACGTCGTCCGACAATCTAGACCACCATCATCGCCACTGCCGCGATTGATTCACCAACACCCAGGTACAAGAACAAGGATGTCGCACGCGTCATGCTACCTTTCTGAGAAAGGTGCTCAAGCGATGGTGTCACGACAGATTTTTCATGTGGCCTTGGCTCGACGCGACGTGCCACGACGGTACATAGGGAAGAGGACGTGCATTGAGCATGGATACGAGGCAACAAGGATACGACCGGGCCGTCGGAACGACAGGGGTTTGAAGCGGCCGAAGATAGAGGATTATGCCAATGTTTTGGGTCTGGATTCTCAGATGCGGACATGGGACGGATGCAGTACCCAGCAGGTCTGAGTAAGTTACATTCATGATACGACGCACGTTGTAATAGACACATTCAATGCTTATCCTCTACTGAGATGCATTGCCACCATACTTGTGCCTAAACCTTCGTTTCGCTTGACGCGCTTTGGCTACCCATTCATTCACGTGCCCAGATATCACTACTCCCATCACTCCCCCCCTCGTCCTTCCCCTCTCTCGCCCAGCCCAACTGATCACACTCGGTTTCAAAATACGCCTCTAATGCCTTGACCAAGATGACTATATCCTCCCCTCTCACATCCTTATCATCCTTCTTCCCCCCCTCCCCGCCATCTTTTCCACCACCCCCTCCTTTCCTATCACTACCATCGTCTCCCTCCCCTCTCAACCCCCAACCCATCCTACAAGCCCAATACACCCACTCCGCACCCCTAAGTCTCGTCTTACGCTCCCAATCCTCAACTGTGGGCCGATTATCTTCGAGTTCTACGACAAGTTCAGAAAGACTGTCGGTTGGGTTCAGGCGGTGGTCTTCGAGGATGTTTGATAGTGCGATTGTGGCGCCGAGGGAGAAGGCGTGGCGTTTTAAGGGAGGGAGGATGGGAGGGGAGGGGTGGGAATTTGAGTGGACTTGGAGAGGGAATGACGGGGATGGAGTGTGATGGGTGATGAGGCGGCGGTGGTGTAGGTGATGGCGATGTAGGAGATGTTTTGCTGCTGGAGTGTGTAGGTGTGCGGTGTTCCTTGTGTTTGTTTGAGCGGATGGATTTGCGTGCGCGGAATATAGCCTCAAGTGGTGATGGAGAGTTGGGGGAATCGGATATTGTGCTCCAGGACCTTGTTGTCGTGGTTGGCGAGACGGCTTCGAGGGGACTGGCCATGTGGCGTTGCTTAGGTGTGTGTGTTTCTGCGCGTGTAGTCGGCGCATTAGCGTTCGGGGTGGTGGAGTGATCCGCGCGTGGCGTTGAAGTATTTGTTGTTTCTGTATGTGTACTATGCTTGCGCGGGCTGAGACTGGTGCTGGCGTGTATCTGCTCTACTTGATTTGCTTCGGAATCGTCTGTGCCGGATACAGCATACTCAGCACTCTTCATGGCGGGTTTCCTCGCGGATTTCCTCGTTTTTTGTATGCGCCTTTTACGTCGTAAGAATGGTTCCTCGGGCTCAAGATCTTCATCGGCGGTGAATTCATACTCACCCTCACTACTCTTTTTGCCGAGCGGCCTCATCGCCTTCCACGAATGCCTGTCGTGCAGTATCGATGCATCATGCATTTCGACATCGTTGTCCCCATCCTCATCTTCGTTTACATCGTCCACATCTGAAGTGACAAACTCCTCGGTCTTTGGCGCAAATCTCCTCTGGTACTTTCGCTTCTGCCTGGGCTTGATATCGGGTGGGACAGCGGTGCTTCCCATATCGTCCGCTTTGGCTACCTTGTCGCGTTTTTAATCGTTTTGTCAAGGCCCGACACGTTAAGCTTGACAAGAGCATCTTGGGATGAGGTATCGGTTGTTTGGCGGCTTGTCCCCAGGAACTGTTCAGCAGCTGTGTGCTCCTGTTAGCGGGATCCAATGAGCTCTGTATAGGAGATCGCTTACCAAAGTTGCGTGTAGTGATGCTGATGTATGTTCGATGCTTTGAGCTACCTCTGTCGAGATTGTGCTATGCGTTGCGTTGCCGTCGAGCCCGTGCAGGACACTATGACGGGCAGACTTGTCAGTTGCGCGCCTCGCTCTGTCTCGCATGCGCCGCCTTTCTCGCCGCTCAATACCTTCATCTGAATGATTATTATCATCGTCGCGAGTGAGGACGATAATGTCAGTGCTGCGCGATAAAGCTGCCGCCGGTGATGATGATCTTATACGCGTCTGTGGTTGCACAGGGTCGACAGCGCTGCCTGTCTGGTCGACTGCAACACTGGATGTCTTGCGCCGCTCTTCCGCAAGGTACAGTCCTCCTATAGCCTCCAATGTTCTCTTGAGAAGTACCACAGCGCGCTCGCTGACTTGTGACGCGGCTGGCGCGTCAGTGAAGAGAGCGGCTCGGAAGATGGCAAGACCTTGCGCTTTGACGCGTGCGGGTGCCTCAGCGTCATTCACAAAGAAGTTGTAACGTTGCCACAGCTCGGCCATGGATGCATCGTCATCCAGAGTGCCGTCGCGTATCTTTTGCTCGATGTCACTCATGGTTGATGTGGCTGCAGTGAGCAGAGTGAGGTGGAAGGCGCGGAGATCAAGGGTAAGGACGAGAAGACGCAAGAGCGTAATGCATAACAAGACTTGGATCACGGCTAGTACTTTCACTATATTCACACCGCTCTTCGATGGGTGCAGCAGCATAGCAAACAGTTCTGAGAGGGCTCAGTGCACACTTGCGAAGTCCTGCGTGGTCATTTGAGTGAACATTATTCGTATTTGCCTACGTTTGAGACTGGCTACGTCAGTCCGGATTAAGAGGTGATCAGTTGTCTCTTTGAACATGGCCATCTCGTGCTTTAACTTCCCCAACCCGAGGCCAGCACCTGGGCCCGGTCGATGACCTTGCGCAAACCTCGCCTGCCTCGCAACACGTACCTCCGCAACAGTCGACCTTGCTCGGAGACTTGAAGACAAGCGCATGAGCACTGCGTGCGACAAACAAGATCTTTGCAAAAATTACTGGCGCACTGAACCCGGTCGCTGCATTCTCAGTCGGCTCACTCGTTTGTTCAGTATGAGAAGCAGTAGTGCTCGCATCAACACTAGTCGTGCTCGTCATCGTACTCGTCCCTGTCGTCATTGTCTTGTTTTCATTCTGGCTCGTCTGAGTAACAGTCCGGATCCTCGAATCAGTCCCGTCTGATACACCGGGCGGCGCGCAACCGAAGATTGTCATCGGGCCTGAAAACTTCGCCGCACATAGCTCGCCGTTCTTACAAACATTGTGCGAGAATGGACAACAGAACTCTTCGCTCGTGTCGTAGCATAGCGTTACGCCGCAGTTGGTGAGATGCTGCTTACAATAGATTGGATCAGGCGGAATCGTGGGCATCGGGATCGAGGTATTGAAGACTTGTGGAGGTGGAGTCGGTATGATTGAGGCGACAGCGGCCGATACCTGGGACGTGGATGATGCCATCGCAACTGGTAAGAAAAGAAGAGTGCGGAATATTCTAGGAATATTGAGTCTCACTCCAGCATTTGTACTCGGCTGCCATAACCGCACAATCGTTGTCGGACCCATGCCTTTTCCTGCTCCACCTGCCGACTGCGTGTGGTCTGCTTGCTTTGAAATCGCGCCCGCACCAGTCGTTTCGCCGACATACCATACTTCGTCATTCGTACTCGTCGATTCCCCTCCAATCGTAGTCGTGCTTGTACTCGATATCGTAATTGTAACTCCTCCGCTTGTACTCGACAGCGATCCCCCACTCTCACAGAAATAATCCTTCTCCCCATGTCCTACGGGCTTGGTCTTACAAATTTTGCTCAACGCACAATGGTTCTTGCCCTCTGGACAGCACCTTTGCGTCGTGGGATCAATGCACACGTTGCCGCAGCGCACGTCGTCGGAGCTGCACGGGGCGGAACTTGTTACGGCTTGCGACGGGGTATTGGTTGGTAAATTCGTAGGCTTTGTTGATGAAGGATCTTCGGGAGGCGGCGCCTTTAAGTCTGGTGACGGGGCGCGGCGGTACAGAAATGTTGGGATATGCCATGGTGGAATGAGGTTTCGGGCCTCTTTGTGCGTGAGGCTTGTGCTGGTGGAATGTGGGGAGCGGCGTGGGTCGGGCATGCTAAATGGCATGCTCGGGGTTATGTATGGTAGGTTTGAAGAATTGGGGAGGATGTCAACTTCGGGTTTGGAGCCTGCTCCTGGGGATGGGGTTGTGGTGGATTTGGCTGTTGAGAGGATGGAAGTTAGTATGAGGGTTACGATTAGCATTGATCTCTTTGATGCTTTCAGGAAGAGGAGTAAGAAGCCATGACAAAACTTTCTCTGGAGGAGCGTTTTGTGGGTGTTGGTGTGCTTCAATGCGCATTGCGGCGGTGGGCACGAATGTGAAGGGCATTTTGCAGTGACACGTCAACGCACAACAGCTCTTGTTGCTTCACATATTTTTGCCAGTCGTGACGCATGCATGTATGCTTCACATCATACTTTTGCCCGGCACTCGATGAAGTCTCCAGTCCAATTTCGAAGGACGTCTTCGTTCTCGGGGCATGGGGAGAGTTCATCACGTGAACGTTATTACCGAACGGTACTCAAGTAGCGCGGAGCTTAGTGGAACACCATGGATGGTCCCCTCCATACATGCGATGTCAAGGCTTGAGGTCGACCAGAATGTCTAGACCGAGGCGAATCAGGTTGCACGAGGTAGAATGTTCCAGCCACATTTGGGTTACACAGCCACACGAGCGCCACAGCTACGTCACACTTTTACTCCGCATATAACCGTCGCGCCCTCGCACCATTGGCAAGTTCACAATCCAATCCTCTTCATCCAACTCACTCAATATCAATTCACGCAACGAATCATCACAAATCATACCTCTCAAAATCACCAAAATGCCCGTTCCCATGCCCTCCTCAGAGAAATCTACATCTTCAACATCCTCAGCGCCACAAGCGGCCGAAAACAGCACAACACAGAGCGTAGCGAGCGCGACACAGACAGAGAAGACGCAGGAGGAGCAGGAGGCAGAGAAGCTGTATCTGGAGAGAATGGAAGAAGAGTATGCGAAGCGTGAGGGAGGTGCTTAGAAGAGTCACAAGCGATGTGACAAAGAGGAGGAAGGCTTCTTATTCGGCAATAGATTGATATGGGAGATGATTGATGAATGGAAGATACCCAACACAACCCTTAAAATCACACCCAAAACACTCCCGTAAATCGTCCAATCAAATATTCTCATCTCCATCACACCTGTTTCCAACAATACCTTATGCCCCACTCAACGCCTTCTCAACAACCTCTCTCGCCCTTCCCTCCATCCTAATCTCCAGCGCCAATTCGTGTCCCCTCTCCGTCATCTTTCCCCACGTCTTCCTCAATATTCCCACAATCTTGTCCTCATCATGCTCCTTCTCAAACTGCTCGAACTGATCGTCCAGAAATACTAGACACGCTACATCCTCCAGTACCTGCGTTTCTTCGTCCTTTTTCAAATCTTCTTTGCGTATCAGCGCGCCAACCCGGTCTGCAAAGGTCGCGTCATAACCGGATTCGACGCATATGGTGGACACGAGCTCGGCTTGTCGCTTTTTCAGGAACGTGCGCCAGGCGTGGTAGCCTGGTTTTGTCATTGGGTACGACGAGCGAGGGATTTCCCAGCGGCGAAAGTGTTGTGCGCGGATCGCGAGGCGAAGGTGCTCGGGTGCGTCCGGGGAGCGCTTCTCGAGGTAGGATGTGCATTTTTGCGCATAGTGTAGTTCGTAGGGTGTTTCGACGCCGTTGGAGGTGGTTTTGTTCGGGTCGAGAGAGTGCGCGGCGTCGATTGCCTCGAGGGCTTTTTCGAAGGGCGTAGTCATTGTGAATGAGACGCTAGGGAGGTTCTGGGGATGGTAGGTTACTTGAGTTGTGGTGAAAATGCTGATGGGAATGGTGGTAAGACATATCGCGTGCTGTGTGATTTGTCGCGCGAGCTGGGAGACGCGATGATAAGTTAGCGGCTGGCGTGCCCCACGTTGCTTGCTTGGTGGGGTACACCCCTGTCTGGCCTGTCGATTAGCACTTATATCACATCAGGGTCGTCCGCCCTCAGATACATTAGAGGAGACTAATGCGCCAACCTTTTTGTGAGATAAGCTTATATGCTATGCCCGGCGGTGGGACAATCCGTCAGCTACATCCACACTCTTGATAAAGGGTCAGCGCGAATCTGTCTACTCGTAGGTCCCTGTTCGCATTGCGCGTGTGATAGCTATAAAGTCTTCGGTGCATCATCCAGTTGGCGTTGGAGCCCTCCCTGTACGCAAAGAACTTGAGGAGCACTCTTGACATGTCGAGGCGCAGTATGCTCCGGGCTGTGTCAGCGGCGTCTACCTCGTTCTCCCACTTCACCGCTCATCGGTGGTTGGCTCACTGAGAGGCCCGTGCCCACCGCCTGCTCAACCTCGAAAATCAACTCTCAGCTGCAGCCTCATTGGCATACTGTATAAACCTCCGCTCATTCGCAGAATGCATTCGCAGAATGACCACTTTTGATCCTTTGCCCATGGTTTCGGGTGGTAATTGTTCACTCCGCAGCCATAGACCTGGAAATGTTCTCTGTCTCGAAATGGGATGATTTCACCTTCGAGACTAACGAACATCTGGAGACTACCCTCTTTGAATCAAATCCCCTCGATACCGATGATTTTCCTGTTCTTGAAGAAAGGGAGCCGTGGGCATCCGGTTTGACGCCACCACACCAGCAATGGTTTCAGGATGTCTCGATCCCACCACATGCGGATGTGCAGCTTTCCGATGATGGTTATGGGAATCCAGCGCAAGGCACCCATGGCCGAACGGACCAAGTGACAACCATCAGTACAACGCCGACGACAACGAAGAAGCGGACGATCATTACTCTTGAACAACGCCGACATTTGGTCAACAAATTTCGAACAAATCCATATCCGGATGAGAAGGCGATGCAAGATCTTTCGAAGCAGCTCAGACACTCAGTTCGTACCATCAGAAATTGGTTCACCAATACCAGATCTCGATGTCATGAAGCAAAAGGTGTGTTAGCATAATCGAAGATGAACATGTACGGTGCTTCGGCTAACTCTAATAGACACCTCACCTCAAACAGTATCAGTTGCCAATCTGAATCACTTCAATCGTGTCTCGCCTCCGCCTGACAGTGTTCCCATCGACAACATCATCGAGATGCCAACTGAAATGGAGGACGTGTGGCCTTCACGTGGTCGGACGCCAACCCCACCAATTGATCTGCCTTCCGCGCGGCGAGATAACAGTCAGGCTAGCTCTGTGGGCTCAGTCGCATCATTTGACAGCATAAGGTCGGTTGACTCACGAGGCTCACGCAAAGGCCGGCGAAGCTGGGCGGCACGGATACCTATGCCAACAAGGCAAAAGCTGGTAGCCCGCTACTTTTGCACTCACCCCACGTGCGACCGATCCTTCCATCATCGCTTTGAGTGGGAACGTCACGAAGAAGCAGTGCACTATTGTCCTTATCATTGGACTTGCTGTTCAGAGCAAGGGGCCGATGAAATCATGAAACATTGTTTCGTGTGCGACGAGCAGAACGTACCATTGCGACATATACACGAAAACCATTTCTCGACTTGCGCCAAGAAACCAGTCAAGGAGCGAATCTTCTTTCGAAGAGACCAGATCCAGCAGCATATCAAAAGGCATTTGACATTTGTTGGGTCGCGCCATCTCGCCGCACCCGACGCAATCCTGAAGTTCTGGAAGTGCGAAAATTCCAGCTTAGGTGAAGCTGCACTGCAATGTGGGTTCTGTGGTTGCAAGCTCTCAACTTCGGCTGCTAGGAACGACCACGTGTTCCGTCACTTTCAAGCTGGCATGGGCAAGTCTCAATGGAATCCAGGGATCACGCAGCATGACAAGTCGTCTTCGAAGGATCCACCTCATGAACAACTTTCATCCCAGGCTTCTACTGTCGAATCTCGCCATGATACATCAACTACAATAGAGGGAATCCGTCTCGCAAGTGTCTCTTGGCTACGGCGTCGCCTCTACCAGCGGAGACTACTTCTACGCATCACCTGCTCCAACTGCGAGCAAGACTTTACACATTCACTGCCTCCAGAGGTACCATCAACCACGGACTGTACATCGCGGTTGTGTCGCGAGTCAGAGACGCAAGGTGATCCAGAACACCTCAAATTGAGCCCTGGAGAGCCATATAAGATTCAGTGTAGATCTTGTGACTTTTATACTTCGGCTGGTGATGAGACACTCGCTCGGGTCTTACATCGGAGCCAACTGCATAGTCAAACACACACCGGTCTGTAGGGTCGTTGAAGGCCGCCCGCCGAGCTGTATGGCGATTTGAAAGAGGCCTATGGGCTCCTAGGTCTCCTGCTGTACGTAGTCGGAAGTATGTGTTGGATCTGATTTTCAAAAATATACATGGCCAACGCTTATCTAATCGTATTCCAGCCCGTGATTTACCTACCTAGGTGAGCCAATATAAGGTTCCATCAGCGTCCAGCCGCTGACGCTTATAGTGAGGCTGCAGATGCCACTAAGACATTCACAGCTTAGTGGCTCGCTAATCCTCGCTCCTCACCCCGAACATCAAGGCCAACTCACCTTGAACTTCAGCCTTGTCATCAAAAGTCGACCGCTTTCGTAGCTTTGCACGATGCCTGATCCATGCTACTACTACTCTATTCTTATGGACTTGACCAGAAATGGCCGACCAGTATCCCACGAGCTACCCTGCAGACCACTGCGGAAACCAGTCTCACGGCGACATCGGTGCTGAGCCAGTGGATGATGAGGCGAACAACTTCTTCGACTTCGACGCATGGATTCAGATGGATCAGCTCGTTAATCCTACTTGGCCTAGTGTAGGACCCGACTCGGATGCTGGAATCGCGCAATTCTCTTTTGAAGGTCATGAAGTCACTCTCGATGAGTCAAATGATTTGCAGTCGTTCGAAACTGACAACTGCAACCGGCTGGGCTGTACCCAGATTGTCGAATCTTCGAATTCATATGCCTTGGGATACGTCGATAGTGGCCTGTCCCCACGGGTGAACAGCATGGGACACGACGGTCTGGGGACGACAACTCCAGACGATGAAACGCCGGTTGATCATTCAGCAGATCACCAGGACGACCCCATTCCTGATATTCCCATTCATACAACTTTAGCTCCAAGAAGTGGGATCGAAATGGAAAACTTCACGCCCGCAGAGGTTCATGGGTCGGTAGCGAACAGAATCAACACAGACTTTGTGGAAACGTCCGCGTCGCCGTCGTCAAAGCGGACTCGCATCAGCAAACAAGCAAAAGACGTTCTTCAGACACACTTTCGCACAAATCCTTACCCAAACAAAGAGGAGACCTTGTCATTGTCGAAAGCTACGAAGCTCACACTACGAACAATCAAGACCTGGTTCACGAACACAAGATCGCGTATCAAGGCCATCAACGGTGAGTCAAATTTACCTATGAAATGATGCAAGAACGATCTCTGAATGTTGGTAGGGGAATGCAATGAGCCAAGTAAAGTTGATATGCCTAACAAGACTTATCATGCCAAAGAACACGAACGAGCCACGAGAGGCGTGTCCACAGCCAGCCTTGAGGCGCTTGAAAAGATTTCGCCCTCCGGAAGTACAAGTTCTCTACAGCGATGGCTCGATACACCTGCCAACGAAGATGCTGTTGTCTCCTTAAGACTTCGGTCTCCCCAATCATTCCAATCCTTACTCCAAGTTCGTCCATCCGACCTAAATGTGCCAACACACAATAAGTCAGTACGGAAGTCCTCTCCCTGGCTGAAATCGCCGGCATCAGATGCCGAAGATGTGACTAGATCATACAAAGCATCTAGTGTGGCTAGCTCACGTAGTTCGAGGGCGTCTGATAGCTCTTCTATCAGTCGGTGCAGCTTCAAATCCAAGGACGCCAGAGGGCCCCGTCGTGGTCGCAAAGCTTGGCGGCGGTCGCACTCAACAAACGAAGGGAGAGAAGGGCCGGAGTTTGGGTCACCCGGAGGTAATGTCGGATATCCCAATCCTGACTTGATTGCCAAGGGCAAAGCAACCCGTAAATACTTCTGTACCGCCCAAACTTGTGAGGCAGCATTCATGTTCCCTTTCGAATGGCTTCGCCATGAGGAGGCTTTACATTATCAGCCATATCACTGGATTTGCTGTCTGGAAACAAACGCCCATCTCCTCGAAATCTTGCCACTATGCTGGATTTGTGGCGAGCTCAATGTCACCCCAAACCATTTCGCCATTTATCATTTCTCTCCTTGCGCCGAAAAGGAACACGGAGATCGAATGTTCTTGCGCGAAGATCAATTGCTCCAACATATTAATGGGGTCCATCTAACCACACGTGTGAGCAAGAAGATTGCCCAGCACCTCTTGTCGTCATGGAAGATTGACAACCCGGCTTTTGACAAGAAATCTTTGGTCTGCGGATTCTGTGGGGAGGTGAGCGATACTTGGCAAGAGCGATATAAGCATGTTTCTGAGCATATTCGCCAAGGAGCCTGCAAGACTGCCTGGTGGCCAGAAGGATCTTTTCTGGTCGAAAGCCGAACAACGTACATCAATACCAATGGCCCATTCAATTGCCCGTATTGTGGGATTCGGTTCGAAAATCTTCGAGTCGCCTCGGAGGAGCACTTTCAATGTCTTACGTGGTCATGTCAAAATCTTCAAGATCCCCAAGCCGTATTGAACCGCGATAAGCGCTGGCGCGGGTCCAATCACGACGATTGCAGGCTATGTGACTACTTCAGGCTCTATTCTAGCAATGACCGGCAACGATTGAGGGAAAAGAAGAAGCACGAAGAATTCCACAGACTGTGTGACTGTACAGAGGAAGTGTATGTTCGATTTGATGATTTTGTTAGCCATCTCCAGTCGAAGCACCGCGCAAAGACACTGCTACAGTCTGATCTAGACCCCTGGAAATTGCAGCTCAGCTTGATATGGCGACCTGGAAGGGTTGTTTGGAGATCTCGACGCTTCATTGACTTGAAGCCGGTTTGTGGTGGAAAAGAAGAAATACCTGTTGGTGATCGCTAAGCGGTCCAGCATATGCATTCCACTTCTATGAAGATATCACTTCATGTTGGACGTGCTCGAATGTCGCGTGGTACATTTTTAGTTCGGTTCCCACTTGCTCATAATAATAATTAGGTAACGTCCTCGATGAATATGCGACGAAGTGAGGACACAATGATAGAAAATCATCCGTCAACTCCCATCAAGCCCTACCTGTGAAGGAAGGTGACGCGAGCTGTCGCCTGTAAATAATATCTCGATAGACACGAAAATTGGAATGAGCTGTAACAAGTTTTGGTCTTCCGTGATATCCACAACTGCTCCGATGCATCGGAAAGCAGACAGTTGCAAAGATTGTGTAAAGACCAACCTCAGATTCGTGGTACACGCTTCGAGGCACAATGAATTGTTAGTGCTCAATGTAATCTGGCAAGTTACACCCTCACGCCCAACTCTCATGGTTGCATACTGTGAGCACAAGAACAAGCTGGACTGACACGATGACTTTACTAACGCTTGAACAGCTACTAAGGCCTATCCTGAGAGTTTCAATTCCGCGCAACCCGTCGGCTTTACATATATATATATATATATCAAGCATGCCGAAAGACTAGGCAATCACGTCAGCATCTTGCATCGTGTAAACTAACTTTCCTAGATCATCCACATCCACCCGCAAGTACATCAGCAAAATAGAGCAAAAGTCAGAACCAGCCACGAGGGTCGCTACAGACGGACTCGAACCGCCGATCACATACTCCCCCACGACATCGGAACCTCCCAGGCCTTGCCAGGAGATACAACGAAGGATGACCAGAGTTTTATTTGTTTGTCCTGATTGTTAAAGGTGAAGATTTAATCGATATATATAGGCGAAATACCAATGTTGCTAGATGCAGCACTATGGAAAGTGGTGAGTGTGCGTGCGATTCGGACAGCAGCGGAAGGATGGGTAACACAGGCTTATAAATTCTCATAGCGTGTGTGGAGTCGCAAGGGGTATATCAAGTATGCACAATTGGCGTTGGGCATGGTTTTAGATATCAATAGCTCTGAATGTTTTCACTTACTTCTTCACCAAAACTTCCAATCTTACATGGAAGTAACAATCTCCTTGTAAAATGAAGGCATATAGCTATGGCTAATCATAACATTGACTCATGCGTTAGAATTCTAAGCTCAGGATATCATGTAGCTCTCTCTTGAAGTTGGTGCTTGACAATAGTTCGAGATTAGTGTGTATTGACCCAACGTTCTGTCTGGGCTGATAATATAGAGGACGTCCGCAAAGTGTCCACAAACTCAATAACGGTCTCAAACACTCTAGAAGGCAGTCACCATGAAGCTTAACAACCGTAAGAGAGCTCTTAGTCATACCCTCTGCGCTCCAGCTTACTATCAACGGTCATACAGTGTACAATCTAACCCTGAAATCCTCTGTGCTGTGAATTGAATGTGTGAGTTACATTGGCAGCTGTCTTTCAGAACTCACAGAGATTGAGTGAAGGGACATTTTATTGATTTATCAAAACCTTTTCTTTTGAATTTCTGAAACAGGTCGCAGCCATGATGCTATCCTGATTCACGTATCATTATTAGCATTCATTATCAGCATTCATCGTTATCAATTCCTCCGGGTTCGGCTTCAGCGCCGTGGTAGCTGCTATGCTTTAGTCCACAGCTGGGCGGTCATCCTCCAACACCATTTCATCATCGTCATTCGCTCCAAATTTCCTGATGAAGGCTTTAAGCTCTTCAGGACTCATGTTGTCCATGATCTCCTCCATAGCATCATCAAGACGCTTCTTCTCCTCAGCCCTGGCCTTCATCGCATCTTGCAGTTCACGAGCCGCAGCGGCGATCTTCTGCTTCTTCCTTTTCAGTACCCATATCGCCTCGGTTAAAGAATACTCTTCAGCCTGTCTCTTAGACCCAACGATCACTTCGGTAACTCCCGTCATGCTGACCCCGTCCATATCTTCAGCGTGATCTGCGTCCACGTCTTCGAAGACCGGACTAAGCTGTCGCTTGCGGTTTGATGGGGCCGGTTGAACTGATCGGGCTTCGGGCTGTTGCATCTGCATTGGGTGCTCACGTCTGGATCCACGAGTGTGGTTGGGCGCGGCGTCAACGGCGCGGTTCGGAGGAGCAACTCCATTATCCTTGCGCCTACGCCGGGGCGGAACGACGCGGCCATTGGGTCGGCCGACAATTGTTCGGATCTCATCATTGAGATAATCTTCATCAATGTCGCCGAGCCTATGCATGTCTGGAACGTTTTCCACTCCACCTGGGTGCATTAGCAAGAACTATGGA
Source organism: Paraphoma chrysanthemicola (assembly GCA_020744225.1). Classification (NCBI taxonomy): domain Eukaryota; kingdom Fungi; phylum Ascomycota; class Dothideomycetes; order Pleosporales; family Phaeosphaeriaceae; genus Paraphoma; species Paraphoma chrysanthemicola. The sequence continues at coordinate 1,041,569 of JAGMWG010000016.1, forward strand.
GCAGGAAAGGAAGATTGTCACGTACCATTATCCTTATAGTACTTGTAAACGACGTTTATAGTGGCCCGTAGCACCTCCTCCACAGTGCTAAGGCTCTGCGCAAAGACCCTCTGCACGTTTCCGGTGTATAGGTGAACGCATAGAATGAACTGCTTGAGATGGCGCATACTCTGTGTCTAGTCGATGATCTTGAACACTTTCATCGGGTACATCAACGCCGAGTCTTGGACGTCCTTGACCTCCTCAAGAGGCTCTTCATTACCAGGATCATTGTATAAAATGACCTTAGATGACTTGTTGGGCGACTGGCCAGTGCCTGAGCAGCGCCCGCGATTAGTGCTTCTTGTTCTGGCCAAGGAACAACATGGATGCTGGCGCGTGAGCTTTGCCATTCCTATCGAGAAACGGGCGCAACATGCCAAAGGTGTATGCGTCTGAAGGGGGAAGTCTGGTGACTTTGTCGGCCATGTCGTGATGATTTAGTATTTCTTGAACAGCTTGCAGCTGTGTTGGGGAGCCGCGACTGACAGCGCGTCTAGAACTCCTCCGAACTGTCTTCTCGTTGAGCTTGCCGCAAGTCATAGTTGGATTGACAGGTATGTGAGATTTGGACCTGTGGACAACCGCTCGAATTAAGAGGCGAGGATAGGAGCGCTGCAGGCCGTGTTGCTGGTGCGGGTAGTTGGTGTGGAGAACTGATGCAGATAGCTAGTGTGGGTAGAGGGTGCGGGTAGAGGGTACAAGCTCGGGCAGAAATTTGGTGTGGGTAACAAGTGAGGGTAAGGTGAGACCATTGCGGCTAGCGTCACGTTCATCTATATGTATATGCAACCCTTTTTCAACCACTCATCCTTCTATTCCCCCGTCAACCCTCCCAGAAACGCGTCGATCCGCTCCAAATACAAATTCTACCTAATCTTCAGATCCTACAACTCCAACCCAAGTTTCACGTGCTGATCTTCATATTTTGCTTTGATTTGTGCACAGTGTTTCGCGTAATCACGTCATATGATCTATGCGGTCCTGCCAAAGATGGATACGCATGTTATTTGCATCGCAATCTTTCTTGAGTTGTTTGCAAATTTTGAAATGACGGAGTGGAGGACATATTGAGACTGTTGAGTGATTAAGACGGGGAGGATGTACCGTGGCGAGAAGTATCAATGCATCTCAGAAATATATGGCGTGCGCTCTATGTATACCCCTGAAGTGCTTGCGAAATTGTCATCGTTCCTGAGATAGGGTTTTGTGATCTACAGCGCACGCAAAATAGACATGATTCCTACTCAAGCACGAGATCTATGAGGGATGATTACTCGAGCACTGTCCAACCGCCCGTTTTGTTTGCCAACCACCACTCCCCAGATGTGTGTAAGTTGATATAAGCCCATACTATGCCCTTTTCTTTTCATAATTATTCACCACTCTCCCATCTTCCAACCTCCTTGTCGCCCACAATGCAACCCGGCCTCAACAATTTCGCCAACGGAATTCCTTCCTTCGAAGACTACGTCTCCCTCATACACTCCATCGAAACCAACGGACTGGAAATTGCCCAGCTCCACACCAAAATATCCCAAGTCAAGGATATTCGGCGACTAGCGCACATTGTCATTGACGAAGAACAGTTGACGCAGACTGAAAAGGAGCTGGGCGTGTTGACATAAGAATTGGGGTTACTGGACGCTAAAGATGCTGTGCTGGATGCGTATGTTGGAGAAATGCTGCTGGCTGTCGATAAGAAGACAAAGAAGGAAGGGGTAAGGCAAGTAAGGTAGTAATACTGAGATGGGATGTTGGGAAATGAGAATGGAGCGCGGAGTCCTACGATCGCAGTAGCATGAGGGGGCAATGTGTCTTTCCTTCGCCGCGTGGTAATTTTGATTCGCGGGGAATGAAAACACGAGATGATACATTGGAGGAGTGGTGCACACGGACGAATGTTGTGAATGCTTGTGTATTCATTAGGTCTATTCGAACAATCTCGCTATGCCAATTTAGCCTCCCAGATCTAACGCCGAACATGCACACAAACGCCATATTGAGCAAATAAGCCGCAACACACAGACTTAGACCGGACTATCTCGCCCAGTCCTCGAAATGTCGCACACTTCGGTTTCGCCCACATGACCCCTCTCATCCAGTCTCTTCGCATCTCGAACCGCCGCATCAACCGCATCATGTAAATCGATATGAAAGAAGGGTCGATCAACACCATAAAGCGGTATCAACTTTACCTTCTCGCTCTCACCTACTACTGGCATTATTGTTGCTTGACCTTGCTTCTCGTTGTCCTTGGCCTGTAATTCTCTTCTCAAGCCTTCCAACTCGCGCTGGTCATCTTCCGTGGCGCCAGCAAAGCTCGTCGCGACAGTGTATGCTGGACACCAATTTCCGAGCTCGTCGAGACTACTTCCGGCGGGGAAGCCGAAGCCAGCGAACGCCAGAGCGCGACGCGTCCAGCTGTTGTGTACGCCGGCGAAGTGCCATTCGACTAGTGCGGGGGCGGCATAGCGGTCGAGCGTGCTGCGGAGTTCGATAAGGCCTTGGAGACTAGTGATGTCGATAATGTTGACGGTGGAGAAGTCTAAGACAACAGCTTTCAGGATGGGGAGGTCTGCTTGTTTCTCTAGGACCTTCTTCGACGGTGGAGCCTCGCACCAGAGACGATCCGCAGGGCGCTGGCCGTCATCGGGTTGCGTTCGCCGCGTATGCGACTTGATGTATGTTGTCAAGTGGCTGATGTGAGAAGCTTGATTGATGTAATTGAAGTTTTCCGCGAACCGATAGATGAAGACGCCGGGATAGGCGGGCTCGACCTTGACTTCCGGATTGCGATTGTCTTTGGTGTCATACGGGAGATACACCTGACGCGTCTCTTCTGTGTGTGTCTGAAGCGTCATAGCTGAGCTAGAACAAGACGCTGGCGCATCGTGAGAAGGCTTGTTACGGACGATGCGCGTTACGCCTACTGCTCCTCGAAACCTTCCAGGGTTTCGCGACATCCGGATGAGAAGCATCGCGAACGATAAACCAACGGTGACATATATCGCGGTCTCGAGATTAGTGAAGAAGGCGATGACGACCCCGCATACCCATACGAAGAGCTCGAAGGGTGAGAACTGCCAGTACTTGACCAACGACCTGGGAGGTGTGATCAAATTGAACGTGCAATGAATGATCAACCCTGCGAGTGCGGCGTTGGGAATGTAATGAAAGACTGCTGTTAATGCGTATAGCGCTAGTACCAAAACCATTGCACTAAAGAGACCGGCAAGAGGCGTTCGGACGGCAGATTTTGAGAGCACCGCCGAGGCGCCGAATGAGCCGGTACACACGTAGCCTCCGACGAACGGGCTAAGCATGTTTGACGCGCCTTGTGCAATCATTTCCTGGGAAGGCTGAATCGTGTAACCGAAAATGCGACCAAACGACTTGGCGATGGCGATGTGCTCTACGATAAGAATGACGACAATTGCTGGCAACTCAGTAGCAACGAGACCGAAGAGCTCGCCATCCATCTTTGGTACACCGGCATGACTAAACCCTTGATGTGGATTAGCGAAGATCAAGATATTCCTCACACAACTGCGTACCTTTGTCAATGTGCCCAACAATCCGGAACTTCTCTTGACCTGCCGGCAATTTACGGTTCACAAGCCAGCTGATGAAGGTGTACAGCAAGATTGCAAAAGTAAGTCGCAGGGAAGAAAGCAGAGACCACATTCGCCTCTTCGCCGGCTGTCGCAATTCCATCTTGGAGCACGCACTTCGTATTGTGTGAAGAAGCACGATGCAAGTGAGACCAATAGCTGCGTCAAGTTGCGTTCTCGGTAAGCCTTTGAGCGTATTGACGTAGACCTGGTACGGGGCCTCGCGAGTCTGGATGCCGGTAATGCCAAGGACAGTAGGAAGCTGTGTTGAAATGATGGTGATGCTGGCTGATGTGACGAAAGCAGATATTGGAACATATGGGATGAACTCAATGAGCCATCCTAGACGCAGGACACCAAGCACGAGAAGTACGCCTCCAGCAAGGAAAGATAGGGCATGAGCGATGGCCTCTGGCTTGTACACTCCAGGGTGTCCAGCCTCAACTTTGCTGATAACACTGCCGACAAGGAGTGATCCGACTGCGGTGGTCTTCGGACACGTTAGACTCTTTCAATACTGGCGATGGATAATCCTGCAGTGCTTACACCAATGACAATATCTTTCGAAGTACCGAAAATCCAATAGATACATGCTCCAGTGAACGTAGTGTAGAGACCGAACGCCGGCGAAAGCCGGGCCAGCAATGCATAAGCCATAGCTTGCGGTACAACCACGAGGCCCACAGTAACGCCTTCGGAAGGTCAGCACCACCGTCTCAGAGTTACAACATTCTTGAACATACCGGCAATGACATCGCCCACCAACCAATGCACATTATACCTCCTCACCCACTGCGCCGACGGAAACAGCTCCGTCACATACTCAGCGACGCCTGCCGAAGACGGCACCAATCCGCGAAACCACTCCGCGACGCTCGGATCGTCCTCGTGATACGTCTGATTGATCGTCTCCCTTGCAATCTGCTCCAGCGAGGCCGTCTTCCTGCTGCGCTCCTGCGAGGAGATGCCGAAGGCCGTCGTCGCCTTTCTGCTGAGGTAAGTCTTTATCTTGCTTCCACTCATGGTGAGGCCAGGAGTCGAGCAGAGCTGTCGAGGTGATGTGAATCATGAGTGATGGTAGTAGAGACTCCTTTTGTAAGAAAGTGTTTGCGTTCAGGACCAAAGATATAGATAAGAGATGATTTGATCGCGTGATGATACCGAGGAGCGTTTGCAGATTCTCAGCTCGGGGACCTGGAGGCTTTAGTATTCACGATTTTACTCGCCTAGTAAACTTTCGTATTGCTGCAGCCCTGATAGCAGTCTGTGTCACTGTTCGCAGCGTCGCGAAACTTTGCCGACAGGCCGAGTGTTCGGGCGAGAGAGCTTGGCACGAAGATGTCAGTACTACTGCAGCCACGACCTCACCGCATTGCTGCAAAACCGGCCGCGGGTTTAATGCATTTGAGGAGCCCAGCATTTGCACATGAGCGTCGCGACAAGACTGTGGGGCCTTTGCAGCGTCATTTGGCTGTCGAGCTCCCTCGCTACTATGTTGCAAAGGGGTGTGTTGCGCTCTTCACCACATCGGCCTCAAAAGTGACGTCCCGACTTGCGGCAGTCTCGCCCGACATCTTCTGGGATCGGGCTCCTTCGATGCAGCTATCGGTGTGAGAGTCCGGCGATTGGGTAATAAGAACGATGATGTGTGCATGACACGAGGCGAGACGGCGATGTTGGGGAAGAGAAAGCTTCGCTGCCAAGTATTCTCGGGGATCTGGACCTGGCAGCGATATCAATACAGGTGCATCACGCGATGGCAAGAAGGACGATGAAGTTTGATGCTTCATTGCACAAGATGCATTAGTGTATCGACTTTGCGAAGTTTGCGTTTCTCCCCGTAACAATGCGATCGATCTGGACGACACGTTACGATAACGGCAACCTGTGGGCACAATTGCTCCTCAAGCACCTAGTCTTCGGACAACTCTGGCTCGACGTCGTCCTCTGAGCCTGCATCATCTTCCTCGTCTACACCGGCCTCATTATCCTCGTCAAAATCTATACCACCGCCAAAGTCGAAAACGTCGCCATCGGACCCTGCCTCCATGCCTTCTGCTTCCATCGTGTCCATATCATCCATGTCGTCCTCAACTTCGCCCATCTCGATTGAATGACCGGAACCACAATTGTGGTCTGGAACAGGGCACCTACAGCATGTGCATGGCAGATCTATTCCCCGACGACGCGCTTCTTGCAGAATCATGGCATGGCCGAGAGGCTCGCCCATGATACGCTTGTGCTCGTAGAATACGGACACAGTCCCGTCTTTGTTATAAGCAGAATACATGTGCTGCGGTAGTTGTTCTGCAGGCGCCAGCGCGAGGTTATCATCCTGCTCATCGTCAACGCTGTTGGCATTATCGATATGTTCGTCGGCGTTTTCCGCTTGTTCGGGCTCTGGGTCTTCTTCATAATCTACCTCTCCATTACACCAGGTACATATCGCCATGTAATCGTCGTCTATTGCGATTGTGGCCCCGCAACGACAGGTCAGCGCGTGAACGTGTCCTGGCTCCGTCTCTATCACAGCCTGCACTCGGCGCTGGGATTCCACCTCGTTCTCCTTGACATAGCATGGGATGCATAGCCATCGATCCAAGAACCGCTTCCTAAATGTGCAGGAGCAGGGCGCGAAACCTTTGGCCTCGTGATCTCGGAAGCATGCTTGACACATGAGCTCCTTCCGCTTCATGGCAAACATGTTGAAAATACCCAGAAGGCTCTCCCCGTCAAAAGGAGCCTCGGTACGACCACACGGAGTGATGCTATGGTTTCCAAGGTTGAGGTCGATGATTCGGTCCAACGGTTCGGGGTCGGCTAGACCATGGATGTGCAGAGGTACGTGGATGCGTCCTTGGTCATGATGCGATTTCATCGCGCTGGGCGGCAAGTGCCAGTTCATTGTGTTGATTTCCTTCGGTGGATAGATCGCGAACGGAGTTTGATGCAGAAAGGTATAGCCTGCCCACCAGCGATGGTGATCTGGCCCATCCTCATCCACGAAGACCTGGTAAGTGACATGAATTCGACACTCATCGCACGTGTTGATACCGCATTCTGCACATGGCCGTGATGATGCGTCGTACCCGTTACCTGCACAGCCGATATTCTTTTGCCAGAGGCGAGTTCGGCAAGGGCAGTGGACGGTGTCCCGAATGTGAAGACCCAGGCCAGGACAGAGAGTCTTGCTTAGTAGATTTGACTTCGGGCCTGGCTCATGCATGCGGATCTGGCTATGAATTACCTGCGCAACAGTAGTGAGGGTGACCAAGTCATCCGGGTGGAGACGCGAAACAAGAGCCTGGATGAAGGTCAGTTGGAATTTTGACGCGCATTATCAGCCTCGCATACCTCTAGGATCGGGTACTGCGCCAATGCGATTGTGAGGGACTGTTCTGCATTCTCAGCGACTGCCGGCTGTTCCCATTTTCTTGCCGTGCCCTGACAGGCCTGCAAATCGCCCATGGAGTCTCGATGTGGAAAACCCAATCGGCGGGTTGTCAAGCGCTCGGAGATATGACTGACTACCCGAATTGGCGTGCAAGAGCTGATATGACTGATGGTGGGTGAAGGCAAGGACTGCGAGGTGCAGGGTCAAGCGCGACGTTGCCAAGTAATTGGTGGTGCGCAAAGGGTAGGTGCGCACGCGTGGTCACGTGTAATGTCTGTGGACGCAACAGCAAATGGTGCGACAAGTGCGAATTGTCTCAATGACGTATGCGCTGCGCATATTTCCAGATACTGCGAACCTCCAGCCTCACTTTCGACCCGCTGTCGTTCCAATCATACCCTTCAAGCACTCCGGCACCGTCTCAGCTGCGTCCCCCTTGAACATCCAGTCTCCGTCCTCGACCCTACCCGGTTCTTCTTCGCACTCTTCCATGTTGAAGAACGCAACTCTTGCACCGGCGTTGCGAGCTCGTGGAATGTACATCGCAGCCGGCAAGACGACAGCACTCGTCCCAATTACAAGCATTAAGTCGATTCCACCAGCGGAAGTGAAGTCGTATATGCGGTTGGTGGTCTCTTCTGGTGTTGCCTCACCAAACATGACCACTCCAGGTCGCATGAGTGAGGCGCATCGTGGACATTGTGGCAGCTGTTCGCGTGTAATCTGGGGTAGAGGTATGCTGGGGTCGCTGATATTTGTGTCCGCAGTTATCTTGAGTGCCTCGTTGACGGGATATGTGGCCACGGTCACGTAGTCGCACATCTCCGCCCGATCAGGTACATTGCGACCGCACTTCATCTCAAACAGTGAGCCGTGCACCTGGGCAATCTGATCGTCTGGAAATCCGGCTCTTTGACACAGTCCTGCAGCAAGTATCAGCTACACTCCATCATTATCGTTGTGACCTTACCATCAATGTTCTGGTTCACAGCGAAGTACCCCTTTTTCGCCTCCGCTAGCTTCGCCAATGCGACATGTCCTCTATTCGGCCTTGACTCCTGGGCTCGCTTCATTCGATCCGTGAAGAACCACCAGACCAACACTGGGTCGTCCCAGAAGGCATCAATGTCGCTCAGCGTTTGCGGCTCGGCACCCCGCCAGCGTCGGTCATTTCCACGAAATGTAGATAAGCCAGAAGATACGGACAGCCCGGCACCGATTAGTGCGAAGATACGTGTGGAGGATTGAAGGTGTTGTGCGAATGAGGTGAAGTCGTCGAGTGGTATGCCAATTGCTGGGTCTGGCATACTTGATCCACGGAATTTGCGCCTTTCTTGTTTGTATTTGAGCGCGACTGCTGCTTTGGACACTGAGCCTTTTGACACATTTCTACTAGAAGAGGTCGTAGCCACATTGGTTGGTGCTTCTTCGGGGTGACAGGGGTCGATAACGCGAGGCATCGCCACGCTCCGCTCCATTCTTCAACGGTATTGAGAACGACGCTTGACTTCAATGAAAGTATGCCGATGATGAAGATTTAGAAAATATGCAGCAGTTTTCCTTCGTACCAATATCTTTCCCCGTTGCGGCTGCCTGGTCGAAGCGAGTGATGACTCACGTTTCTGGGGCATTTACGTCAGCCCAATTTCTTCAAAACAATTAAAAGAAGCCGCCTCTCGCCTTCGTCATGAAAAGATGCCGAGTAAGACTCAATCCAGATGCGACGTATCGTGCGATTGAGAAGAAATGATCAGAACACGCATACGCTATGGCGTCCCTCGCCCAGCAGGAAAGGTCACGGATAATTCTTGCACCGCTTTTAATGTTCAGCACAATTCACAATAAGACTTTAGGCAACGGAAATATTTATTTTAGGATGGCGTACAACAAGTGAGGCCGTTACAACCTCGCGTATTCCTTTTTCATTCTGGTTCGTGAGAGGCCCACAGACCTGGCCTTTGGAAATTGTGCTTACACCGGAGCAGCCACCTGGGCGGTCAGCAGCGATCCAATATCTCCCACAAAGAAGCTCAAAATGAAGCAAACACCACCAAAGGCAATGCTAACATAGTACGGCCACCTATACGCAAGCGCGAAAGCTTCCTGCGCATTTGCGATAATGACCGGGTACGCGTTCCGCTGCAACACCATAGGACTCGTCGCCATGATCTCTTTGATCTCAGCAAATCTCGCGTTACCGATGAGTTCCGTGACATGCGCAATAGTAGCTAATCCTTCGGGCGTAAGTGGGTTAATGATGCCACCCAATGCAAGGGTCTTCGTTGCGACGATGTCGGTCAGAGAAGAGGTCACTTTGCGGAAGAACAGATTCGAGTAGACCGCAAAACCGATCGCACCGCCAATGTACCGAATGGAGAGCGTAATCGCTGTAATGGTTGCGATGAGCTCATCGGGGCATGCGATTTGCGCAATGATTGACGATGGAATGATGACGCCGCCGACACCGATGGAAGCAAAAGTGACAATGGCATATACGGCGTTGAGATTGTGCGGGTTCGAGACGGCCACTGCACCCGTGCATGCTGTCATCATGCCGGTGAAAAAGATCATGAGCGCGCGGATACGCCCCTTCGTGATGGGGATGAGTAAGAGACATATGACTGCTCCGCCGATGATGCCGAAACCGATAGGTAAGGAGCGAATGCCAATACCGACAGGGTCGTCACCTGTAATACATGAGCTTGACCTGATATGTGATACGAAGGTACTCACCATAGACATTGTAAACCTGAGTCGGCCAGAAGAGAAGCAGGACGAAGTAGTTCCCGCCGCTGAGGAATGTGATGAGAAGAATGACTATCATTGTCTTCTTTGCTTTGCTGAAAAGCGCTCTTGGCACCATCGGGTATGGCGCATAGAATTCCCAGACGAAGAATGCGACGATAAACACAATACCAAGAATAAGCGGCGCCAGATTATGCGCGCTACCCCATGGGTACTGTGGACAGTCAGTAGAGTTTTCAAGTAGGTGCTCACATATGACGAACCTGAGAAGCTCCCCATTGCAGGCCCATCATAAAGCAGGTAACGCCGACGGTGCTAAGAAAGCCGCCAATATAGTCTACCTGCTTCAGAACATGACGCGCAGTGTAGTCCTCAGTGAGACGGGACGGGTCTTTGTAGGCGAAGATGCACAACAGGAGGCCCACAAAGTTCCACACGCCGACAAAGATGCCGTTGTACCTCCAATTGCTGCTTTTCGCGATCATCTGAGCGTACAGAACTGATGGGCAGAAGGGCAGGATCGTGAATACCACCAAGCCGACGTACTTGCCACGATCCTTGACTGGTACCACTTCGCCAGTGCCAGCTAGTGCTATGAGCTCGTTGAGCCCAGCACCGATGCCAGAGAAGACCTGACCAGCTTCCGTATGTTAGAACCTGGCATTCAAAACACATTCCGTAAAGCTTACCGATGGCTACGTTCATTGTGTTCGCGGTTGCTGTGATAATTGGACCAACAATCAGGGTGACCTGTCCTACTATCGCGACTTTCTGTCGCCCGAACAAGTCTGACAAGGCTCCGACAAAGGGACATAGAGCGGCGTTGGGAATGAGGTATCCGACGACAAACCACACATAGCGATCAACGCCGCCAATGTCTTGGTAGATGAGAGGAAGGACGGAGCCGAAGAGGTACAGCGGAATCTGCGAGCCAATCCACAAAAATGACATGCAAGTCAAGGTCATGAACAGGCGTCCATTCATCTGAAGCATGTAAGCTATGTGACCATGAAGGTACTGCTGAGATTGACCTTCTCGTGGACGATAGGTCCATTACTGGCAATCGGAGTCAACCTTTGCGCCTTCTCAACCTCACTCGGCGGTGTATGCGAAGTCACCCTCTCTAAATGAGTGACATCGTTGTCGTACTTCTCCGCATCATGCGATGGCCTCAGTGGCCGCGGTGTATCTTGCATCTTGTTGACAGTGTAAAGCTGCGAGAACATTCGTGGAGGAAGAAGTACAATCAACAAGTGGGAAATGATACGGGCTCTCGTCCCTGAGTGACCTCGTTGCTATGCCCAGCGAGCCCTATATCACGTTCGAACCCATGGTGTTGGTAGCTACAATGAATCGACACTAACGTCGCAGCTGCCGCGGCAACGAAATGTGTTACGCGGGGCTCATTGGCCAATTGACAAGGGTCGATTAGCCCTTCAGCCAGACGGAAGCTACGAGCGACGCCGTCGAGCCAAATTGACAGCATGCAGACCTTCAAGCGGGAAGTGGTGATGTTCGTCTTTGGAGTAAGTGCGGGGCCCCGCGCGGCGTGGTCCTAATCCGGAACTAACGGCGAGGCTAGTGTTGGACTAAAGCGGGACGCTATTGGTGTAGTGTTTTGATCCATCCACCTGGCTCTAGGAGCATGCTTCAGGGCCAAGAATAATCGCGGGGTGCTGGCATGATCATTGTGTGGCTTAGTGCAACCCCTCCTTGAGGCACTTCCGCATGTTCCAGCAAGGGCATCTTGCATCGAAGCGACGCTGGGCGCACAAAAACGAAGTGTAAGAACGGCAGTGTGCGGTGATCTTCGGTCGTCAAACATGCATTTCGGCCGGCTGAGTGCCGCGTGAGAATCTAGACGTAGCTTGAGCAATCGTTGGAGGTCGGGGCAAACTCCTGCCACGGGAAAAGGAAGTAGTCTGTACTGCTTTCCAGGGCCTTGCTTGTGGTGCACAATATCGAGAGGTGTGTAGATGAGCGACTAGGAAAGTTCCGAATGCATGAGAGCCATATTTGGAGCACAAGGGCGAGTTACCGAGGTTTGCCATCGAGGCTTTCAGGACGGGTTTTCTCAATACGCTATACGCCGCGACTTCCAGGGGTACTAAACGACCTGTTGAAGATTGCGCATGACACAACAAGCAACGTTAGTCTCTTGAAGCAATTCGCTGTGTGCTGAGGAAGGGCTCGAAGTCGACAATTCGGACACGGGGAGTCAACCGAAAAGCTTGGCTTATCGAAGAGCCCCAGGACGTCCAGACAGATCCGACCGATCAAAGCAGAGCTGAGCCAACATAGTGCAATCATCATGACCTCTAAATTGGACAAAGAGCTGGCTGCAGCTTGATGGGGAATTACGCCCAAGCAGCTGACACTTTGACGGAATGCCGTTTGCGCATCAGTCGTCAGGTTCCGACTTGGGTCAAGTTGATTGAAAGCTTGAGCAGCCGAGGTTGGAATTCGCGTCCTCCGAAGCGCGAGACGATGTCAACGGGAGCACAGTGGGAAGATTCGGGTGCTACCCTATGGCCGATGAAACATAGATGCATCTTCGGAATCGTAAGTTAGTGTCGGGTGAGGTCGAATGGTGGTGCGGCTGATGACGGGCAGAATGTTAGCTTCTTGGCATTTCCTCTGCCCCTCGCGCGTCTGGTCTTGGAGCCAGATGGTCGAAATTCAACCACTCTCAATTGTATCTCGCTGCGTCAATTTTCGTCTCAACACGTAAATAGCAAAATTTCTCATTTCGCGATACGATGCCTACAAAACTCATCGGGCGAAAGATGAGGTCCACTTGCAAGCTCCTCCCTCGAACATCATCGAAAGCATTAACACATTGTGTTTTTCTTTTTCCATGACAGCATTGAATAATTGCGACAGAGGTACACCGACCGCAATGGGTTGCTTTGAACTACACTAGCATTGTGCGCGCACGCTCATCTGCCCCCGAGCCCAGTAAGTGATACATGCCCACTGTAGTAATTTCCCTTCCCATCAACCTGATTTCATTCAATCATCAACCGCACATTCAAATCATGGTGGAGGCAGAACATCAGCTCGAGCACTTCCAGAACGGTACGTATCTCTTGTGGGCTACGCTCGCGCTAACAAGGCTGAACCATAAGCTCCCACCTAATAGTCAGGCATTAGATCTGTTTCTCAATCACGATGATCAATGGGCTCTCCGACTGCGCAACACTTTCGGTGCAGTAGTCCGCGGGTTTGCTGATCCAAATGAAACAGAGGTCTGGGATGCCCTTGATCCCGATCACGCTTCGGTAGTTGTCTCCGAGCTCCTACGAACAGCATCAAACTACTACCAGGACCTCGATGGGGAGTTCACCTTCTTACGCACGTTCTTCAAGGCTTTCCATAGCAGGATACAGGCAGCCCGCGTTCGGCACGCCGCTGAGACTTTCGGTGCGCTGGGTATGGCTTGTGCCATTGCAGATCAAGTCTCGAAGCTTCTCAAATCTAGATTGTCCGAGGTATTCATCACAATCAACACAATGCAAGAGAGCTTGGAACGAGATGAGTTTGAGGCGGATCTTGTGGTATACGCGCGCGACGAAGCAGTTGTACTGTCGACCAACATCGAGCTCTTCATCCGCGAGCAGACGGGCATCTTGTCTCACAGCCTCGGCTCCACAGATATTGATGTCGATATTTTTGTCGAAGTTATCCAGGGTGCACTTCGTACACATATCCTTGCTGCTCTCGATGTACTCCTTCGAAGCCTCGGAGCCTTTGCTGGCTTTGGCATATTGGCGACATCTCCACGTACCCGGCAAAATCTCCGAATCTTCTACCGCAACATTGCGCGGTTCTTTTCGTACGCCTCACCTCTATTGAGTAACTTTTGGCCGTCGGAGAACGATCTGGAGGAGGGCGCGTTCGAAGAGTACTCACTGGGAGATCTCGAGGATGTCCTAGTGGGACCTGATAGCGTCGATAATGATGAGGTGAGCGTCTTCGTCTCTCATGACCCCGCGACAGACTGTGTCGTTTGTTATGACGCTTACAACACATTGCGGAAATTATCTTGTGCGCACGAATATTGCGAAGAGTGCTTGAAGGCGCAGCTCACGACACACCATGCCTGTCGATATCGATGCGCATCATGTCGTGCTGAGTTCTTTTTTAATCCCAAGAACTAAAGCTCAAGCAAGGTATGGACTTGTCTGTAATCTGATAGTTCTTTGAGTGTGCGAAGCTAGTCTCATTTTTGCCTTGATTATATCCCATCAAACTCTTGCTACTACAACTTTCGCTCATATGCTACAGCGAGCGAGAAAGCACAAAATCACACAAAATTACTCGTTGTATCCAAATATTAATACGACTGAATCACGTCGTTCGTGCAGCAACGCACGTGAGCCATTGATGGAACGTTCGCTAGTTGAACGAGGTGACCACGCCTACAAAGACCACGTACGCATCCATGGTGTTACAAGCACCACGTAAAAGTCCTCAACCAATGTCTTGTGCCCGAGGTCTCACCGCTCTAGTGCGGCATTGTGTACTGTTGTGACCCAAACATCGCACTCACCTTATCTGAGCCCTTATCTCTTGGCTTTCCCAACCCTGGCTCGGTCCAACCTTCCTCAACACCACAAGCCACATCCCAAATTCTTCTCGCAAGCACCTACGACCCACCAAAAATCATCGCCGACCTCATTGAGTCGGATACACACGCATTGCGATTGCTGTGGCTATTTATCTCCAAAGCTGCGCACGATTACCAAATTGGGAATGGACGACCATCACCACCAACCCATCTGGCCCATGATCCAAGGAGCTGCAAACTACGCCTGGAATCTCATTGAGGAGGCATGGTCAATGATCTGGCCTCAGCGAGCCGAGTCGTCGCGCATAATGATACACGGACACGAGCGCGCTTTCCATGCTGGCGACATGAGCGAGGTCGATCGAAAGGTGAAGGCAGCAAGCAGTGCCAAGCCCATCATTGTCATGCGCGAGAACCAGCGAGGAGGCTGAATTTCCAGGTCAACTGTGGACCGCAATAATAGGTGAGGTTAATCACATTGACTACTTCGTGGATCGAGGTGCTGAGGTGACAGAGCAACCAAGGAACGCAGCCATGATATCACGCATCGAGACTAAACATAAGTACAATCTGCCGGTCGCGATCCCGGCCTGACGACAATCAACACGAGCGAGCGCAAAGCGGACTGCTCATCAGGAACGACTGCCGAAAAGGCCCAAGGTCAACGAAGCCAACATACAACACGTCGAACCTCACTTGACCGAGCTGACCAGCGATCTGACAACGAAACCTAACGAGTGGTAGTGCTTGTGGCTTACACGTATCTCAGACCATACTTTCTAGACACTCAATCAATCAATCTAGCCTTCAATTGTTCTCAAAACCTCCATTGACACTCGCGCTCACATATACTCGCACTCTAATTCTGCTTATAGGCCAATAGCGCTCCGCTCCATGCAGTGATCCTCTAGGAATTATCACGAATAGTATCATGAAGGTCCACGCAGGAGGAGTACATCTCAGAATCTCACGATGAAGGGACAACAATGCACAGGTTATTTCTTTGCCATTTCAAACTCAAGTTCTTCTTGAAGTACTTTCATGTTGTGTTCGAGCTATCGAGATGAACAACACGATGCTCACCACCCAATCTACGACTAATGTTTTCGCATCACAAGCACTAACCAACACTTGTAGGGTCGCGTTGACATAATCTCTTGTTGGCAACATGTGAAGTTCAAGCTGACCAAGACATCTCCAGTGGAAACAACAAGGAGGGGCATACTGCTCATCTCAAACCCAAAGCATCTTGCGACCCTTCACGAAGGCCTCCAGATGGTCGCACTTGGCGGCAAGGTCCATGAAGGTGATACCATGGTCTACACGAAGGTCGATGAGGAGTTGGTCGATTTCAGCTTCTGAATTAAGTCAGATCTGAACCAATGTGAGATTTCATGAGCGACATACCGTCCATCTGATGCATCGCGAAGACGCTGCTGGGGAAGTTCGCGACTAGCCGGTTGGTCTCAAGATCGCGAAGAGGGCGCAAGAACGCAAACTTATCGACCATGCGGTTGTACTCCATAGCCTCGCGGTTGCGAAGTCTACACCGTGTCAATATCATGTCGATGTCTCGGTCTCTAATGAGAATACGTACTCGGTGCGCATACGCCTCACCACCCTCCACGACTCGTGAAGCTGCATCTCTAGGACGGTGATGCGCACGTTGTCGGCCTTGTCGGATAGAGTCTCCGAGGAAGATGGCGACTGGACCTCGTTGTTCATTCCCTCCGACTCTTGAGTGCGCTTGTAGTATTGCTTGCGCTGGATCGCCGCGATGGCGATACGCACCTTCATGTCGAGGTGGACCGGATCGATGGGTGCAGAGAGCGAGAGACGCATGTTGTCAATGAGGCGAGGCGGAAGGTCTAGAAGAAGTATTGGAGGTCGAAAGAGCTGTGAAAGAAGAGAAGCGGAAGGGGGTCGAGGGGCATTGATATCCAGCTTGCTGAGTGAAAGTGAAGTGACGGAGCGACTGAACCTTCCCCTTCCTCAGTAGGCTCTCGAATCACTGTGCCAGGGTGCTGAGCGCTAGACCTGTTGGGCGATCATGAATACCTCATGGCTCTTGTTCACTCTCCCAATACCATTTGCGCCGACTGTCAGCTCACCGTCACGACCGGTCGACACTATGCACGAACAAACCGACTTCCCGCCGCACATCAGCACCTCTTTCTCATGGAGCTCAGACGGTCAAGTGTCGCCTCCAAGGGAGCAAGCGCTGTCTCTGCCGCGCACCCAGGACGCTCGTGCGACGTACGCTTTATCACAGTCGCAACCTACTACTGCGATGCCATCGACCGCATCCGCCAGAGCCGCGTACGTTCGATCCACATGCCCTCCTTTCATCAATATCATCTCACTTTCCACACAGCGAAACGAATCTCCAAGCCCAAGCCGCAAACAGACTCCGCACACACTACTGGCAAACTCTCACACCGCTCGTGAACGCCCGAACCGGCGAACCGATCCAGGGCTTCCCGCTTAATGCATTCCAGGTCTGATATCTTAGCGGTGAGCGCATGCAGAGACCCTTTTCATAATATGGCGAAACCAAGAGCATGCTGATATCCGAGTGATCAGAAGAGCGACTACGAGCCATCGAGCGGGAGTTAGGAGTTCGTCTTTGGGCAGATGATGGAGTTCAGGAAGGCAAGAGGAGGGAGTCGGAGGTGAAGAAGATGGACAGGGCGTTAAGAAGGATGCAGAATGGGTTGTTGGATGCGCTGGGGTTTGGGGGCAGTAGGACGTATCTATGAGGAGGGCAGCAGGAGGGGAAGAAAAAGGTGAAGGAAAAGGTGAAGGTGTTTGACGGTGGCGGAGATGATGCGGCCGTGTCAGATCAAAGACCGAAATTCGAATTCAATACGTGGACTGTAATTCTCATGTTCAGTGGAAGGGTCAACGTGGTAGTTCGAATCTAGTGTGTTCATCTCGAGACAAGGTGAGAGGGAGCAGTCGCGCTGAAGACTCCAGAAAAAGCTCGTCAATATAACGCACAGATTCTCGTCGCGTGAAAATTGACAACATCTCTGATATATCTGAATTTTCGCTACCCAATCCCACTTCCAGCACCCATAGCAGCAGCCACAGCACACTTACTTCACGCACATCCATCAACACACCATGGCTAATCCTCCCGTAGACCTCGACACCATCGCCCGACAGCTCGCCGCCTTCAGTGAGCAGCTTCGCGGAGTCGGACACGTGCCGCACAACAACATCGAGAACCGCGTCGCCTGCATGGAAGATCAGGTTCGACAAATGCAGCGCGACATTCAGGCAATCCGCGACGATGGCAGTGTACGGCTGATGAAGCTGGAGACCCAGTATGTTCATATAAGCCAATATTAAACTTCGGTTGACTGAAGCTTGAATAGGTTCGCCAACGACCACTCCCGTGCAGGAAATACACCAATTCCAGACCCTCGTTCCCCGCTGTTCGCATTGCGCGATGTGCGAACTGGCCAGGTGATTCCAGGCTTGCAGCAGAATGCTGCATCTGCTCGTCAGCTCGATGGTATGTTGAACGATCTGAAGATAGGATGGATGCTTACTGTATATGTTAGATGCTGCGGTAGATGAGATGCTTGCGGCGTTGGATTGGGTACCGGGGAATGTTAATCTTCGAACGAAGCAGGATTTCCTGCTAGTTCAGATGGGATGGACGGGCACATTTGCGTTCTAGAGGTACTTGAGATGGTAGAGGTAGTAGGATGAGAAAGAGACGCGCGTTAGTATACAGACTTGACGGTGGCAACGAGCTATCTCTCGAAAACGACTCGTAGATACACTGGACCTGCTTTCGTCCATTCAAGACATCTTGTAATAGCATATGTTGTACTCGGGCTACCACACAAGTTTCTGACTGTCCTCTTCATTTTACAACCTTGAAGAAAATCTAATTTGCTCAAAATAGGCTACTTTCGAGTCTATCTGATATCATAGCTCTAGCTCGTTCACCATCGCATCTCCCGTCAGACCCGCCAGTAGATTCTTGACCGACTCAGTTGCCATCTGCTCTCTCGTCTCGATGGTCGCCGAACCTACGTGCGGTAGAAGTACACATCTCGGCTGTTTGAGGATTGGATGATCTGCTTGAATGTTCGGTTCGTTCTCGATAACGTCTAAGCCGGCACCGAAGATCTGTCCCTCCTCCAGTGCTTTGATCAGGGCATTGGTGTCGATGATCGGGCCGCGCGCGATGTTCACGATCACGGCAAGCTTCTTCATCTTCTTGAAGAAATCGGTGCTGACAAGATGTTTGGTGCTCGGCGTCAGCGCACAACCCACGACGACTACGTCGCTCTCGCTAGCCAATTCATCTGCACTCTTTGCGGGCTCGATGGGTATCGCAGCGCTCTTGATGAGTCCGAAATGGTCCTCCTTCACAGGCTGGCCCGGTTTCGATGTAAGGTAGATGGCGCGCTTGATACCGAACGGCAACAGCCGCTGTAGTGATGCCTGTGAAATTCTTCCAAACCCAAGGAATCCAACTGTTGCGCCGCGAATTGAAGGGCCTGTCATCAGTAGCGGGTGCCATGGCATTTGCGGCCACTCGCCGTTGATCACTTTTGCCATTGCCTCGCCTCCTCTTCGCTGCGCCATCAGGATGAGCAGGACTGTGAGATCAGCCACCGCGTCTGTGAGGCATGTTGGCGTGTAGCCAAGGCGGATGCTGCGTTTCTTGAGAGCGTCTCGTTCGACGTGATCCGTCCCAACTGAGAAGGATGCAATCACTTTAAGCTGATCACCGGCCGCCTGCAGGAGCTCCTCATTGACCTGATCAGACAGCATAACCAGTATTCCGGTCGCTCCTTTTGCGTTTTCCAGTAGCCATGATCGATCGCAGGGCTGCAGGGATATCAGTTAGCATGGGTTCAGCGTGCATAACTCCGCGGACGCACCTTTTCCGACTTCCACTGCACTATCTCAAGATCATCCTTCCTCGCATCGAGTAGTTCTTGCGCTTCTTCGATCAATTGTCGCGTCACGACCACTTTTTGTCGAGCCATGTTGATTGTGGGTGTGGTTGCGGGGTTGCTCCGATGCGGGGTAAACGTGGACACCCTCACACTACTGTTTCCAGCTGGACTCTGCGCGAGATGTGATGCAAGCTGTGCCACTCTCTGCATTGAAGATGTGACAGTCGACAAGATCTCTGAAGTCGTTTTTGGGCGTCGAATTAGATCGGTCTACATTGACCCGATCTATCCGCCAATAAGCGATCGCGAGGAGACGGACCAGAAGCCGTGACGGTGTCTAAGAACGACCACATTTCTCGACACCCAACATTCTTTGCCCGTCATCTTCGCGCCGACACACCGCCCGGTTCGGTCATTATGCCTATGCCGTACCTTCGTACATTCGCCGTCCGGAGTACATTATGGTGGTGAATTGCGGAGCGGAACCTATCGAAAAGCGGAACGGAAAGAGCCTTTGAACTGATCACGAGTCTCCAGCCTACATGCACCACGAAGGTACCTCCTTCGCTGCACTCTCGAAGTAGCAGCATTTCACTCCTTTAGATGCGTAGTCTACTCAAGGCTTCAAGAAAAACATATTCATTCAACTTAGATACATCAGAGGCAACTGCTAGAGTGGCTTGACGCCAGATTCCGTTCCGTTTCTCTCGTAACTCAGGCCCGTTCCGAAATTCCGCCAAGTACATTGTTACCACCCGTCTCGCCCACCCAAATGGCCGGAAACACATTCGAGAAGTTGTCCACATCCGGCCCCGACTCTTTACTGCCCTTCTCCAACGCATTCTTAAAGTCGGCTAGTGAGTCAAAGATGCAGGTCGTTTGCACCGAATAGGGCGGCTTCGCGCCAGAGATTGGGCACGGATCGGTGAATGTGTTGATTGACCACGATTTCAAGCCGTATGGGCCCCATGCGCGCTCAATGAGAGGCATATGAGATGCAAGGTAGTAGTCCATGTCGAATTTGAGTGCCTCTCCGGTTTCGGGATGCTTTGATGGGTAGGCTACGACCGCTGCGATTCTGCCTGGCGAAGACATGGTGATATCCGCCTGGAGCGAGAAGACTGAGTTACTCTGTAAAGGGAGGCTTGGTAGGGATCCCAAGAGATTGTTCGTGTTCTGGCAGCATCAAACGATGCATAAGTACAGTGCTTGTGTTGTGCTCTACTGTCTTCAGCTGAGCTCCTCGGCAGAATTACTCAGCTTGTACTACTCGGGCATGTGTGCTGTCATTGGTCAACCACAAATGTCGAGATGCAGTGGAATCTCTCTTGACTCCGTCAGCCCGATGTCCCATCTGCGACAAGTCATATGTAGCTCTAATGTTTCATCGGTGCCTTCCACCCACCCGAAACGCATTGAACCCGGTCTAGGTCATTCTCAACACTTTGCATCCCTCGTCTCGAGAGCCTCAAACTATAATAAGTCCTTTGTGTTTGAGATCTCCGACCTTTTAATTAAACCCATCCCATCTACTTGCCGCTGCTGTCAAGAGCCCACGGAGCGGCATTCCCAGTCAAAGTTAATGTGTGGTAGACTTTCTCGTCAAGTATATTGTACGAATACCAATGAATAGTGCGAGAAAATCCACAGCTCGGATCTGGCCCCGAGCATCAAATGAGCGATATGCTTCACGTAGCCCATATGCGTACATCGTGAAATCCATCATTTCAATTCCTTATCATTTCGTTCATTTGCTTCAGAGTCTACTACACCGACTTAGCCCCTACGTCGTCACCTTCTACCCTCCTTCCCAAAACCCGACGGACTAGCATCTCTTCAGGCATCATTAGATTGCATATCCCTTCTCCCCCCAAAGCCCCTCTTCCTCACCCTACCCAACCTCTCTTCACTCACCACGAAACTCGCCGGAAACCACGCTGGCTTTCCTTGTCCCAGCAACATACTCACCAACGCCTCCGCACTCTTTAAGCACAGCACCATGCCATGCCCATTGAACCCCGCGCTCATCCATACGCCCGACATATCAGGCACTGCGCCGACAAAGGGAAGACCATCGGTGGTGGCGCCCATGATGCCGGTCCATTCCTGGGCGATGCGGGGTGGTGTGGACGGAGACGGGGATGGGGATTCGCCCCATGTTTCTTCGCCGAAGTATCCGGTGAGCGTATTGTGGAGGTATGTCGAGACAGTAGGATTCAGCGATGCGTCGTCCACGGTGCCATATTCGGTTGCGCCTGATTCGGGAAGACGTCCGAGACCGCCGCCGATGATGATGTGTTGGCCGCCGTCGTCGAGAGGGCGGGGAACCATGTACTCGTAGCCGTTGCGGTATATAAATGAGTACGTGTTGGGAAGTAGTGAAGGCAGCGTTGAGTTTGGTCCAGGGCGTTGAGCGGTAATTTGGCCGCGCATGGGGATGATAGCGGATTGCAGAGAGGGGAGAAGGTAGGGTGTGTAGCCGTTTGTTGCGAGGATAACGTCGTGTGCTTGTATGGTATTGTGACTTGTTTGCAGAGTCCAAGGTGCGGTGCTGTCATCTGCGTGGTTGGAACTGGGAAGGATGGCATTGACTGTTGTGTTTGTGCATAACACCAAGCCCATCTTAACGCATTCTTTTAGTACACCGGTTGTGAAGCGGTATGCGTGAATTCGACCTGCGAGGTAGTCGATCATCCCAATGGGATACTCCTCCTCTTCTACTGCGGGATTCTCATTCTTTCTTCCAATTGGGATTTGGAAGTCAGCTTCACATATGCCTCTGCCCTCGTAGAGCTGATACCACGCCATTTCTCCCGGCTCTTTTTCTTCATCTGTCGCATCAGCCCGCAACGCTTCGATTGCCTGCTTACCATTCTCAAACGTCTCCTTATCATAAATCACATCCACAGTAGTACATATCTCGTTCTCACACGCGATACCCAGTTCCTCAGCTAACCGATGCGTCTCAACAATATTCGCATACTCTAATCGTGCAATCTTCAAGGCCTCTTCTTTACCAAATTCCTCCACATGTGAAAGATAACTTCGATAACTCGCGGCCTTGGTATGCCCGCCATTCCGACCCGTAGCTCCACTACAGATCTCACGTGCCTCGATCATAACGACGCGGGCATCTGACTGGGCTTTGAGGATGTTGTACACGATCATGGTGCCAGAAATGCCGGAGCCGATGATGGCGTGGGTGTATGGTGTAGTGGCGGCATCGGCTTCTGGCTCAATAACATTGGCAAGAGGAGATTTGGGAGTCTGCCAATATGATGGAAGTGGGTTGGAGATTGGTGGGCCGACCGGTATGCGGGCGCGTGCTTCCATGGTAATGGGGAGTAAATGCTACGTTGTGATAGTGGTGACAGTGTGGGGCGAAAGTAGGTGTCGGGAGATTTGGAAACTATGGGAACAGTAGCACGATTCTATGAATCCCTTCCGTGTGATGGCTGACGCTGTACAAGTAGTGGGGTTTGTAGAAGGTGTGTAATGGTTCCGGCTATACCTGCCTGATTGGGCTTAGCCTGCTCCAGCCATCAGTTCACTATGTGGAAGGAATGATAAACCCAGGTCGTTCTCGATGAGTCCTGTAATTGCACCGCACCAATAGACCCCTCATTGCTTAGGACATAGCACAACCCTCAATCATGACGGTCATCCACTCACGTCTTGTTGCGTATAAAGGCACCATATCAAGTCGAGGTGCGACACATACCTTAGACTCGACATAACATATCATTGAATTCATCGAAGTTATAATCATTTATGTATATCTACCATTGGGTCAGAATCTTCCAGGACAGGATCAAAAACTCAAAACAGCACCGAGTGTCGATGACTTACCGAATGAGAATGTTACATGTCTCGGCCAGAGAATCAGCCAGCACGAAAGCATTCACTCCGAGTATTGGAATATTCCTGTCAATCCACGCTTCTCGCGAAGAGACCTGTAACTTCTTCGAATACCTCCCGCGAATTGGCTCGTCTCCACGTCCTCTGCATATACCTCATATCACCACTCGCATAGCCTAGACCACTTGACAGGACCTACTCGCGAGATTCCGATACCAACACTGCCCAAGTCCTTTGTAGGCGAACAAGTCGCGGCTTTTAACTCAAAGTACCCGTCCCTGTCTTGTATTTTCAAGGTCGATTCGTTCTGTAAGCACGGCATTGAGACGACATGCAACAAAGCACACTCACAAGCTTACCGCAGGTTCATGCCGACACAGAACCCATGTGCTGATCACGATCCGAACGAACGTCCTCAATCACATCTACATTGTCAGCCAGCAAGATTATGGTAGGCCAGAATATCACTAGCACAATGTGTTGGATAAAAAGTGCGGCGGCATGTTGAACCACACCTCCCGTTCCACAACATTGAAGCTGACAGCTTAGCCATACCACACCACGAGGCACACCTGCGAATAACATCGAACTTCGCAGGACCAGAAAGGCGTCGACTCAAGCTTTGCTGAGCTATACAACGAAAACCCCACGTCGCACGTTGCCGTCGCATCCTGGGTCGTGACATTCCCAGCCTTCCCACATCACGATACACGCAAAACACTCCCTCGCGCACCCAAATCTGAAGAAAGAATAATCTAATATTCCTCTTGTTACAAAAAATGAAAGTGGTATATAACGCATATGCTAAACCCCTCCATTCCAATCCAATCCAATACCTTCGCTTTTCGCAACATGTCATTATCTAGAAATCATAACACTGCCCTGGAACTCGCACTAGCCAGGTCCCCTCCCCCACCCTCTCCCCCGATTCGACACGAGCGCCGCCTCATCATCGCTATCGTCGATGCGTTTGGGCATATCCGTGCTCTTCAGACTCTCCGCGACTTCGGTATTACTATCTATGCTTTTGGAGCGCGGGGTTTCGGGCGCTTCTTCGACAATGACGCCGGGAATGTTTGCTTTGTTTTGGTTGTATGCGCCTGTGATTTCGACTTCGGAGCCGCGGCGGCCCCGCTCGAAGAAGGGGTTTGGTTCCGAGGTTACCGTGACTTCTTGCGTTGTTTTGATCTGGTTGCCTGTCGGGGCGAAGGAGATGATGCGCTCGCCGGGGCCCTTGCTTTCGGCGTTGTAGGATACGATGCTTGCGAGCTCGTGGAGCGAGCCGCGTTGCGAGTGGCGCGGAATCGTGCCTGTTTTGCCGGTTGTGCTGAGGTTGGACGAGGATTTGAATTCTTGCGCAATGTCGGCCTTGCCAGTGCGGCGGGATGTCGAGATGGCGATGCGCTTGATGAGATTGGCCATGGTCATCTCGATATTGAGCTTCACGAGGTAGGCGAGAGGGTGGAATTGAATGTATCTATTTTCAGGTCAGTTGCTGTGTGCCATATCGTTACAGTGTTTGGAGACGTACACGAAGGAATTTGGGATCGACATGGCGCCAATGATCATAACATCCATGCACAGTGACAGAACAACGATACGCTGGTTGAAGCGCACGAGCTTGTTGTACTTGGTGAGGCCGTTGCTGATGAGATTCGCCTTGACGGTCTTCAAGAAGTACCAGTTGAGCAGAGCATCCACAAGCAAGTATAACCCCTTCTCAATGCGATCCCACACTTCGTTGATGATGTGGTATTTGTGGCTAATCTGCAGACGAGCGGGGATCCAGATGTTGAACACGCTGATATTAATGGCTGTGACGAATACTGCCGTGCCGACCATGATGTTGAATGAGCGTCTACGGTCGGGAACGATGACACGGATACGATTGATGATGATTTGGAGAAGCAGCTGTACTTGGATACACCACCAAAACACTTCGCGGGGTCAGTATGTGCTTGGTGGGGTACAAACAGCCGGGACTGAACTCACAAATGGTAAAGTAGAAAGCAAAACCTGGAGATGGTCAGATTACGTCTGCAATTCGACACCAAATTTTGACATACTTGGAGGGATAATCTTCAGGAGATGCATAAAGCACTCAAGGCCCATCACAAAGGATACAACGAGCTCCAGCCATATCATCCAAACGTACACACTCTTGATGGGACTCCTCGAATTCTTCGTTTGTGAAAGGGCCTGCCATACTGCGATGATAGCATTGACCAGTGTTAACGCCCAGACCACGGAGGCAACAATGATATCGGAATTTGTGATCGGTTCCTTTTCGTATTTCGGCGAGATGAGAGGCCCCCAGGGCTCAAAGTGAACGTTGGCCCTGAACTCATCATTCATGTTGTAGCGAGAGTACGCTCGTAGTGGGCAGAGCTAGTCTATACGTTCGAAGACTAGTTTCGTGTCGGTCACTGGGAGCCAAAGAACATGAGATGCTTGATGAATTGCGAGTGACATCGGAGGTCAATCGCGGAGGATTGCTCCAGTCTTTTCATGTCCGAAAACCCAGCAGACGGGAGCTAAAGGTGGGTTCAGGAGACAGACGCCGAGTCGAAGAGTTGCCCGAGTCAAGATAAAGTTCGGGCAGAGGGTTTGGCTGCCAAAAGTCGACAGTTCGGGCACTGTCATTCGCTAAAGGACGTAAGCAAGCACCCTGATTCGAAATCTCAAAACCAGCGCTGCAAGTAAGGCGATGTCCCTGCAACAGACTCGACGCTTAGACTTATTCTAGGAAAGTTCCGTGATGACCTGCATCTCAGCTGGGGCCCATCCTGGCGATCTTGGTAAAACGCCATGGGCACTGGCTTGGCGGCGTCCAAATGTACCCACCGCCACCGACTGTTGGGAAGCGAAGGATCTCACATCCCCCGGATTAATCCTTCCGATTAGACTACTGATCCTGCAATCTTGTGTCCGTGGTTCATCGAACATCGTGAGCCGTCACGAACCCCGCTTTCAACTACAGACTTCGCATCAAGGTGAAAGCTCCCAATCAACACAACAGAGTGAGGCGGCTACGGTTCGGCACACGCGGCAGCCACCTGTAGCGTGCCTCGAAGCCCAAATCTGTCGCGTGGTCGGACTCGTGTTCGAGACGGGTGCACTTGCTGAATCATGCCGTTCTAGGCAAGCGGCAAGTGTGGCGGGATCTCCGATCGACATGATTCGTAACCCGCTTCAGCCTCCCTGTGCAAAACTGGTGCTCCGAGGATCTGCCATGATACCCGTATCTCGACTCACGTCAAGCGAATGGACGATCGGCGAGGCGCTGAACATGGCAGCCTTGGGCAAGGAAGGCATCAAGATCTCTAGATGATTGAAGCCTGAACCAAGTCTATGAAGTAAAACCTTCAGGCTGCTTCAAAAAGTAAATAAAGTCAATGTCGCCACTAACGTTCGGAAACTTTGACTCCAGGTTTTGATGCTTGTCTGCATGCGTGGCGAGCCTGAAAGCGAAGGAACATTGGGCGAAAGCGAGAACGCCATCAATTTCATCACTTCGTCAACCACGTGTCCCGTGCCTGACAGCTAACGCCTCAAAGGTCAGGATCGTCGACACTGACATGGAGGCCGCTGTTGAACTCTGAGCTCGGAGACGAGGATCGCGGCGCCGGGATCCTCGCGGATGCAAGGGACCCAAGAAGGATTAGGCGGCACGGGTGCGCCTGAAACCCGCAATCACACGTGCGCTACCAATGTAGTCGCTGCACTAAAGTGTATTTTCGCGACATCATCATGCCATCGTACGAGTTCTTCGAACGCACAACATGATTGCGTTTGTCGATTGAGTGTGCTGGATTTGTGAAACTTTACCCCAGGTTCGAAGTGCACTTGAACCCTGTGTTCTCGATGCGATGCTTGACGAAAATCTGGAGAATGTACTTCCAGTCGCCAAAGAAGGCCCTTCTAACGGGCCGAGAAGGCGATTGGTCCGGCTCAGCTTCCATGTCAGGCCGTACTGCACAACCACCTTGAGGGGTGGAGCAGAACTTTGGTGACTGTGAAATAGATGCGGTCTGAAACTCAAACGGACTGATGCAGTCGCCAGCGTGCTGTAGGGCACGTAATAGTGAGCTCGGCAGCGTGCTCGAGGTTTGCTGTGTGTCGCACCATCCATTTGCAGCGCTCTATGCGCGCAATTGCGTGTTGTCGCAGGGGTCATTGAGGCTCTCAAAGACGCTTCGTGTACCCGTCGGACTGTTCGGGTCCGTAAAGAGGGATCTGCGCTTATCTTCAGCCTCCAAACTGCCAATCACCCCGCATTGGGAGTGTTTCATTCACCTGCACCGAGTGACTTTCCTTGGACTTGGACCTTCGATATGCAAGGCGCCCGCGGCGAATGTGTTCAAACCTTGGTACAAGAATTGAGATCGCACATGTTGTTAGTAGACGTTCGATCTGGAATCATAGGACCTGATCGGTTGGTCCCAAGTATGTTGCGACACGCATCACAAAATCGATTGAGCATTGCACGTACCTGCCCTGCCATAACGCCTGAGGCGACCATTCCGTTGGCTAGATGAATATCAGCGGCCAACCCATGACAGTGCGATTGCGTACTTTGGTTCTCGAGCGATCTGAATGCATGATCACGTCTGTTCTCCGGGATCAAGCAGTGAGTAATGACACCGACAGCCAGACCCACGGGGCTTGAGAATTGCGCGAACATGTCGTGTCGAGATAGCCGTCATCTGTTTTGACCGAAGGCGCTCCGTTGCCCCTGGTTAGCCCCGGTACTCGCCTCGTACTGATACTCGTGCGTGATCGTGCCTCTCGCAGCCCAAGGTGAACCTTGTTGGCGCATATTGGAAGTACGATAACCACAGCTAGTCGCAGGCGACTATGTTCTTGTCACATCGCTCCAACCATACTGCGCTATCACGACCGCGGGGGGCGCAGCGGAAGGTCTGGTCCCTCCATGGACTTGGTACCTGCATGGCGGACCGCTTGCCATAACCTTCCGTATTCCGTCCAGCCATCATGGACGATTCCGAATTAGGCTTGCGAGCGTACACAGTAAGGTTGGGACGTGGGAATCGCCTTGTAGTCATTGGATGAGGGTTTTGATTTCCGGTACGAGAGTTTGCGTGGTGGCTGATAACGCGGAGCTTGAGGAAGTGGCGTTGGCGGAGCTGAATGCGATAAGATGGCTGACACCCGCCTCAAACCTTCAGCAGTTCGCTGGGCGTTTCTGTGGATAGGTGCGATATGTTTCATGTCGAGTGACCTCGAGACTGCAGGAGTGTGTGCCAGTCGGCCACACAGATCGAAGTCCTCCATCGCGAGCTGAATGAGTTGCCCAAGTGCGCGAGCGACAAGCGACATGCGTCGGGCACCAAAGCATGTGTGGTATGGCTGGATCGCATCTGTTGACGTGTGCGTGTCTGCTGCAAAAGTGAGGAGAGAGAGTTTGGGAAAGATTGAGAGTTGTCGCCCAACGACGATGTACTGCAGGAAGTTACGCTCGACCCACGGCACCACGAGCAAAGATGGAAGGTGCGACAACGAAGAAAAAAGACTAGATGCGGAAGAAAGCAGAAAAGCTGGATTGAATGTATGAGTTGCCTGAACGCTCAAAGACTACCATGCGCAATCATTCGGAGATGTACTTCATTTCGCGTCCTTCAGCAGCGCCTCTGCAGCTGCATCGTTCTGACCTATACTTCCACTGCGTTCAGCAGGCTTCAGCTCACCGGCACCTGGCGACGTCACATCCTTGCTCGCTGCTGCCTTCTTCAGACGCTCCGTGTCGGAGGGGTTAGTGTCCTTGGTCTTGCTCTCCTCGTCGTCACTATCGCCTAGGCTGAATGGGTCATGGTCATCAGGCTCCGGGTGCGGTGCGACCGACGTCAAGGGCTGCCACTTCTTGCCTCCCGATTTGCCCTGAGAATTCGACTGGTTGTTGGGCGATGGGTTGCGGTACAGCGCATCGACCTCGTCTACGGGACCAGACTGCGGCGGTGCGACCGGCGTGGGCTTAAAGAGATCGGGATTTGCGTGTGGGCGACTCGATGTCCGCGGGCCAGGACCTGCAAAATGTAAGCTATCACGATATGTGAGACTAAGTGTTTGATATTCCCGTACCCTCGTTGTCCCTCAGCTCCAGCTGCGCAAAGTCGTCTCCCAGCACCCGATTGTCTGCGTCGTAGCGGTTGTGGTCGGCAGAGCGGCGCTGCTCAGCTGACTTGCGGATACCGTACAGCTGCTCTGACTGCGAGGGGCCAAAGTTCTGTCGCTGCGCAGACGATTCGCCAGGCCTCTGTTGGTCGCGGTGCACTGGGTTGCCGTAGCGGTCGTACTCGTCGGGCTCGCCGTCGAGCTTCTTGGTGAGGTTGCTGATCCAGCCCGTGACCGTCTTCTGTGTCTCCTTGAAGCCCTGCTCGAAAGTCTTGCGGATCTCGGGTAGGTCGTCTGTACCATGTCAGCACTGTGCCCCTGTATGCGTCGCCACTGGCATACCGTCGAAGAAGCTATGCTCCCGATCAGGCTCATTGGGGCGCTGGCCAGGATGCTGCCGCCGCGGGTCGCCCTGCGGTCGTGGAGCGTGTACGCCGGGCTGGCCACCCCCCTGGCTCTGGTAGTGCTCGGCCAGTTGTCGCGCATATATCTCGTCCTGTTCAAGCTGGCTACGGGGCTGAGGGCGTGGCGGTTGCGGTGGGGGTGTCTCCTCGGCCTTGAAGTTGGGGTCCGACATGCCTGCAAACATCAGCTCAAGCTCAACCTCAGGCAAGCGCAGACATACTCAGCAGCGCATTGAAGGCAGGCTCAACCTTGCCTCCGCTGGCGACCAGCACCGCCTTGATCACATTGTTGTCAATGTCAGGGAAGGCCTCGATCAGCGTGTTCTGCGCCTGCTGCTGCGGGGACATGGGCCGGGGGGGCTTTGGTGGGGGGATCTCGGTGGCCTCTTCGGTGAAGCGCACACCGGGCTTTGGCGACTTCGAGGGCGGAGGGGGCGCTGTGGTGGTTTCGTGGGCCGAGGTTGTGGGCGCATCGTTGTCGTCGTCGAAGTCGAGCTCACGCGCCGTTGTTGGGCTCTCTGGAGGCTGCAGCTGTTAGTGTGGGGGTGCTGTGTCGCAGATTCTTGTCGTGTACCTTCTCAGCCGTGGTTTTCTCGGCCATGTTTGCGAGCGAAGTACGTAGGTTCTGTGTGTGTTATGCGAGGGGAAGGGCTCGGTAGGGTTGTGCGTCGCAGTTGTGTTTTGTATGCTCCACCTCGAAGCTTGCGCCCGCGAAGTGGCTTGGACGTTGCGCCGCGAATGACGAAGCGCCAAGCACCCCGCCACAATGATCCTAGTCCGGCAAGCACGTGCTTTATACTTCATCGTGGTTCTGTCTGCTCCATACCAGGCCATTCGTAAACATATGCGCATGTTCCCGTCTTCCGTGCGGCCGGATAAACCGCGACTACTTCCCTTCGACACCTCCATTCAGTCCCCTGAAAGGTCCTGGATGTGTCTGTACCTTCGGCACTAGACTTTCAGAGCACTGGCGCCCTCCTTGCTGCTGTGTCGAACCTTGACTTTGACAGCACGACCACCAGTCCACAGGTGCTGACGTTCAAGAAGCTGCGCATCATGGTCCACGTATCGCAATTGGCGTCTTGGCGAGAAAGCGCGTCGTGAAATGCGCTCTAAGCTTGCCTCTGTTGCCTGCTAACGCTTGGCACCACTCCTCGTTGCACACCAACCACCGCTAAAATTGTGACCCTACCCTTAAATCCTGATAGAGACAAGCAATGGGGCCTGGCCAACTGCCCGACGCAATGACAAGTCTCACATCTGACCTCGACGACCGAGCGCTCAGCAAGATGTACAATGACCAATATCGCACAAGGTACGTCGCAGGAGCAGAGGCGGCAGCAGTAGTAGTAACTGACCCAATAAAGACTACAGCAGCTCACAAACGCTCTCGCGTCGATTCTACCACGCGAAATCCGCGACATTGTATATGAGATCATTTGGAACGATATAGACATTGACGACTTCGATAACATAGCGACCACAACCACTTTCAGGTTCGCGACACCGAAAACTTCACACGAGGACTCCTCGGTCGATCTCCTACCTTCCTTCCTTAGGCCTGGCATGGTGTCACCCAATTTCGGCCGCGAATTCTCAGAATTCTTCTACGAGAGGTTCCGCGGCTTTGTTGTCCTCGATGTTACAGCGCTCGCAGCGTCTCTCACAGGACACTATCTAGGCCTTGGATCGAGCCCTAGCTCAGGCAGGCTCTCCAAGCTTACTATATGTGCTTCAATCGACCATGCCAGTATAGAAACTGCGCCTATGGCTTTCGGCAGCCTCATCGTGGCAGAACTTCAAGGCGAAACGATTCATCGTGTTCCCAGTCCGAAGGTTCTCGGTGCCTCGCTTGCAGTACTCTACGACGGTCGCCAGAAGCTCGCCTCAAAGTTTGAACTGGTCGTGCGCTTGATCAGCAACACTAAACCGTGGATGACGAAGCCCATGTTTGATCCGAATAACGATACCATGATGCCGGAGTTATCTGCCAAACACAGTGCAAAGCGCCTGAACGACACGATACAGGTCATCAAGAGAACGGAAGAGCAGCTCAAGTCTTGCTGTGTGTTTGCAGAAGTCAGGATTCAGGTCGAATTAGCCGACCAGATGCCATTCATCGTGACCGAGGATATGTCGAGGAAGAATGTGCGCGGATGGGTCAAGGTGCTTCGCGGGCTTGAAAGGCCAGATTGAAAGCGCTCGACAAAGCTGGATGGAGTGAAAAGCTGGAGCCGAGGGAGCGCTTACGCATGTACACCGCGACTGAGAATTACTAGCCGAAGTCGAGTACGCCAATACAACCACAATAGCCCGTTTTGACACTCACACATCGTCTTCTTAGACCACACGCCCGATCGGGCAACCACAGCTGACAGGGGTGTACCCAAAACACCCCACTTATATCTTGGCATGCAAGCCCGATGACATAGCAACGTTTACCGACCGACATTTGAACGCTCACCGTTATCTCAACCAACCTTACCATCCCATTCCTATATTCCAATTTCTACTTCTCCAAAACCCTCAATCGCATGTCTACATGACTTGACTCCACACACACCGCAATCCCCAAAATCTTAACTACAATCATGCCACCCCAACGCATCCTCCTCATCGGCGGCGCATCCGGCCTCGGCGCCGCAACAACCATCTCAATAATAACCTCCTCCCCCGCCCTCGTCTTCATGATGGACAAATTCATAGATTACTCGCCCACCGGCCCACTCGCGGCACTAACGTCCTACCCGAATCGCATGTACGGTCACGAGGGCGACGTGACAGTTGCAGCCGATCGAGAAAAAGCAATCGAACTGTGCTGCCGAGACGATATCCTGGGCGGGATTGATACGGTGGTGTATTGTGCCGGTGTGTTGGGCCCAGTGGAGCGGGTTGAGCGGTTAGATGCAGGGCGGTTGGAGGATGTGAAAGCGGCATTTGAAGTTAATGTTTTTGGGGTGATGGCGATTGTAAGTCTAATTCTCTGAACGCGATATAGCGCGTAAAGATTGAGGGTTGTTGCTGCTGACAGTGATTCAATAGGCGCAATTAGTTCTACCGCATTTAAAAGCTGCGCGGCGCGCAAAGCCATTGAATTCCGGCTATGGTAAATTACTCGTCTTGTCATCAGCTTGCGATCAAACAGTCACATATCACGGCTGGAGCTCGTATTGCAGTTCCAAAGCAGCGCTCACGCGGTTCCTGACTTGTTTAGCACACGAAGAGCCGGCGATCAGTGTGCAGGGCGTGTATCCGAAGTTGACGCGGACGAGCATGATTGATGGGTTAGTGGGAGAAGAAAAATTGTACGAAGACGTCATGGCGAAACACGAGCTCGAGAGATTCAAGATCTGGGATCGCATGGGTGAGGAGATGGTTGAGCCGCCAGAGTGGTGTGCAGAGGCGGTGGCGAAGTTGGCGGTGGGGTTGTTTGAGGGTGGAAAGAGTGGGGAAACGAAGTATTATGATGAGCATGTGCCGCGGAAGATTGAGGGCACGTGAAAACTGTCAATGGCGGCAAAGTTCGAAATAGGACACAAGTGGAAGGATGGCTGCCTTCGAGCAATCCCCATGTGCACCAACCGAGGCCACGAGCACGCCGGAATGTGCAAGCACAGGCGTATAAACAGAGCAGGATTCGTAGCTGGGTGTATGAAGACATGAGACCGGGAGGTCCCCTCCTGACTTCTTGACCACCAATAAGTAGCACGGGGTTGTAAGCTGATGTGGACTTTATAAACGTTTGCATCAAATCGACATTGACCTGCCAGTATTGCGACGGCCAACTACCCAGCGTGCTAGATGGGCAATTTCAATCAATTTCACCTCATGTACCAAACTTCAATCTCACATAAAACCTAAGCAGTAGCAATACCCTCCTCAATCGCCTTAATCTGCAACGCCAAAAGCCGACTATAATACCTCGAAATCGCCAAATTCCCACCCATAAACCACAACCCCGGATGTCCGCTCCTCTGCCACATTGTCCGAAACTCACCTTCCTCATCCAAACCCCACACATCGCCGACACGATCCGCTACCTCGTCGCCAAAAATGCTCCGCGCTTGCGTACGCATGTTCTGGTACCCCGTCGCAAACACAATCTCGTCGGCATCCAGCGTCGACCCGTCTGCGAATTCGATGCCGTTGGGTAGGATCTGCGCGAGTTCCTGGCCCTGCTTGACTTTGATCTTGCCGTCGATGATGAGCTGAGACGCGCCGACGTCGATGTAATACCCGCCTCCGCGCTGGAAGTATTTCATCATAAGTCCCGAATTCATCGGACCGTTGTCAGTCTTGAAGCCTGCTTTTGCAAGACCTTCGAGAATGGGCTTGTCGAACTCGGCTTGCGCTTTTGTGAGCTTGACTTGTTGCGCTTTAAATAGATCGCTGGGAATGCTCCACAGGAATAGGTCTGCGTCTTCGGTTGGCGGCGAGTCTTCGTCGTATAGGCCCTTGAGGCCGAGGTTGACGATGGCGTCGGAGGAGATTACGCATGTTGTGCTGCGCTGTACGATGGTGATGTCGTAGCCCTTTTCATAGAAGTCTTGCGCAATGTCGTGGCCTGAGTTGCAGCAGCCGACGACTACTGCTTTTTTGCCTTTGGAGAACGGGTTGGCGCCGGGATGCTCGGAGCTATGGCATAGGCGGTCGCCTTTGAAGTCATTGATTCCTTTGATATCTGGCATGTTTTTCTTGCCGGAGTGTCCGGTTGCTTGGATGATGTGTTTTGGGTGAAGTGTGCGTTCCTCCAAGTTGCCGTCAGGCTTGCGCCGCACTACTTCGACGGTCCATTGCTTCTTGCTTTCATCCCATGACGTCGATTTGAGATCAGTTGAGGTCCAGGCGTTAAGTTCTAGCAGGGTGGCGTATGCTTCAAAGAATTCTGCTAGCTTGTCCTTGGGCGTGAAAACAGGCCAGTGGGATGGAAATGGAATGTAAGGCATGTGGTCGTACCATACTGGGTCGTGCAGCACAAGTTGTCGGTACCGCTTGCGCCAATTGTCCCCAATCCGCTCGTTGGCGTCGATCATGAGGGTTGGCACATTCAACATCTTCAATCGTGCAGCAGCAGTAAGGCCACCTTGGCCAGCGCCGATAATCAACACCGTAGGATCAATATCTTCTTTCTCAGCCTGTCGTCTCTCAAGCCAGTTCTTCCTGTGCGGGTCTCCGCCATGTGTGACACCTTTCGAGCGACGGTGTCGGACGGGCTCTTCATGGCCTTTGAGCTCTTTTAGCGCGGTATACACCGTGAACAATTTCCATTGGCCGTTTTCCTCGGCAAGAGTGACGACGCCATCACCGCGACTAATCTCGGTCTCAAATGTGATATAAGAGGAAAGACCTTTAACTTCGCCCCAGGCATCAATGGGTCCAAACTTGGGCGAACGGAAAGCCGAGCTCTTGTCGACCTCAATCTTTGCACCGCGTACTTTTGCTTGATCCAAGAGTTTCTTGATATTTTGGCTCCCTTTGATGGTTCGGAAGTCCCATGTAAGTGCAAGATGATCTCTCCAGTAGCCCTTCTCGGCCAAAAAGAGGTTTGCAGCTGCATCGTTGTCGTTGCGCGACAGCGCGTCGCTGAGCTTTGATATTATCTCATCGACCACTTTGGTCGCGTCGACCGATTTGTTGTTTGAGGTAGCGGGGAGCTCTCCAAGCGGTATATTGACTGAGCCGTACTCAGGCCGCTCACTAGACGGGATAGTCTCGTCCCCTGCACCCATGGCGTTGAGGCCAAGAGTAGCCTAGCGGGGATGTGGGGTTGGTTCAGATTGTGGACGGGAATGTCCTGGATTTCGAGGCGAAATGCTGACTTGCGAGATGATGTGCCTTTGGAGATGATGGTCCTCACTTATACAATGTTGTGATTATTGACCATGAGATGTCAGGATATAATTTGTCGTCAGCGCAAGTGCGGGGTGCAGGTGGCGGCTGTAACACAGCCAAGCACGTGGTCAGCAAAAAAGAGCAGAATCCTAAAGAGCGTGCGTTGAGAATGCTTAAAAGATAGGGCCAGGGAACCCTGTTACAGACTAATAATGTCGAGAATTACCTGCCACATCTTGCAGACGAAATCTTACCAATCTTGACTCTCATACTATTATGTAAGAACGGATGGAAGGAATGTTTGGTGTTGCTCTCTGGGCTCCGCTTATTTCCGACGGGAACGGATAAACCCGCGATGATCTTTGACTGGATGGCAGCAGAACCGAAAAAGCTACACTTGTATAATGTATGCGGAATTGGGCAGGCGGATCTTATTATTGCTGGCCTATGCAAAGGGGCCTATATTACATACATCATCAGCGGTTTCGTAGCGCTGGTATTCTACACAAGCCAGGACGTCCGTTCGCAGCGCATGAATGGTTCTCCCATTAGAACCCAGGCTTCACACTCCCCTTTCACACCGACTTCGATGAGACTCCCTGAGGTCGTTGAATCGTCACACCAAATGCGCTCAGACAGCCGCAAGGTCGAAAGAGCTTCCTTCGTATCCTTCTCGTCACCTACCTCACGCTCCGTCCCGGTGCCTGAATGGCTCAAACTTACCACTAGCAGGACGTTGATACTCCGTCACCAACGGCTCCTTATCGTCCGCTAGGAACGGATTTAAGACACCCTCATACGAGCCGCCTGTCTTCTCAACGTGCACATGACTGCCGCGGCCGTAGTCACTTGGTTTCGAGGACCATAGTCCGCCTTTGTTCGAACGATGATGTGGATTATTGCGACCGGAGCAGCAGCAGGCGCTGAACAGCCAGAAAATTGTACTGGCCCAGCCGAATAGAACGGCGAGCCAGGCGAGACCCAGTGCTTGCTTGCCCATGGCCAGATGAACATGGTAGGGGTTGAGGATCTCGTTCATGGAGCCGACGAAAGCAGAGAAGGTTACTGTGCTGATAAGCACAGCACCGGCAGTGGAGACTGAAGAGATCTGTATCACAATTGTCAACGACTAGTGTGTTGCAGGAGGAGATCCAGCACGTACGATGCTGAGGAGCCAAGTCAAGAAGCTCCCCCAACGGCTGCAGACGGCAAGCAAACCGGACACGATGGTCGCTAGCGTCGCCCAAAACGAGATCTGGTAGAAAATGAACATTGGAAGTGCGCGTGCGCGATATGCATCCAGCGCCTTTTGCGCCTCTCCACCCAGGAGCTTGGTCTCGTCCTCCTTCGTCATGGCACTTTGCTGTCCAGCACCTTTGTTCGTCGGCATGGCCAGATTCCAAATCGTGATAGGATCGAAATGGTAATCTCCCATCTTGGGTGAGCAGTAGGTAACAACCCGTTCGGCGTGGTTGCGCTCGCAGAAGTTATATAGATGGACTTCGTAGACCCGCGCGAGCTTGTTGCTTTCGGCAGAGTACTTGAGTGCCGCCGTCAAGTCATCGCTTGGTAGGTTGGGCGCCATGATATCGAGTTCTGTGAAGTTGGCTTTGAAGAAGTAGAGGTCGTCGCTCAGTGTGCTCTTGAAACCCCATCCAGGAATCGTGATCAGAACGAGGCAGGCGAAGGAGGCGATGGTCAGAGCCCAGGGTGTGAAGATGCACACAGCGCGTGCTGCTTTACTCATGCTTGCGGCGTTGATGAAGATTCTGATCGAGGTGATGGCTTCTTGAACGATGCTATTGTTGGCGTTGTTGCAGTCGTCAAGCTGTACCTTTCCCCAGAGTGGGGATAGAAGCTTTATTGGCTTATCACAGACAGCAGGTCTAAGTCACGATCGTGGAACGAAGAGCCGACAGACTCGGACAGCGGTCAGGCTTGGGACTGTTATACGGGATGGATATTATTGCAAACTCCCTTCTGAAGCAGCCATACAGGGTATTACCACGGCACGCACAGTGTCGTCCTGCTGGTCTACTGAAGCTAAATCCAGCCAGCCACTAAGCTGTATTACACCGGCCAAAGGCGCTTAATTCGATCGTGTCATCTGGTACTAGTAACGGTGTGAGCTGATAAACTGTGCGAGCTGACACTAAATACTCTGTAGTTGGGGCGGTACCTTGAACAGCGCAGGCCAATTTAGTGATTCATGGCTTTCGGTGCTCAGCTGATAGAGATGCAACTCTAAAGGCATCGCCGAATACTCCCTCTTTTTGAGAATCTTGCTCCAGCTTCTGTGACTGGCTTGGCGTCGAGCTGAACTGCTCTGGATGTCATGGTCGACCCAGGTGGTACTAGTTCCTGTGCGAGCCGACATGTATGATAAGTTAGCGTGAGGCGCTCAACACATCGGGGTCTAGGCCATCCA
Organism: Paraphoma chrysanthemicola; assembly: GCA_020744225.1. Taxonomy (NCBI): domain Eukaryota; kingdom Fungi; phylum Ascomycota; class Dothideomycetes; order Pleosporales; family Phaeosphaeriaceae; genus Paraphoma; species Paraphoma chrysanthemicola. Next base: position 1,079,510 of record JAGMWG010000016.1, read on the forward strand.
AAGCACCGGTAACGCTAAGCATTCGGTACCAATCTTGGTCTCAGTAATACAACCCAACTGTCATTTTATGTGTGCACACAACCGCCTGGCAGATTTGCGTCACGATCTTGGACGTCTATACTAGACTACTGTGTGATCAAAGTCGCTACTTCGTAAAACTACATGCGCGACAGTGTAGTACGATTAATACGGCGCCCACAATACAAAAACACAACGCGTTCTTTCTCTCGTCTTTCGCAGCCAACAGCTGCGTAAAACTGTATCGTCGCCTTCCTGCGGAAACGTCGCATGGTCGACAGGGTCCTGGCCTCGCCGAGACAAAAGCGATTGACTTCGGCACTTTGGGACGATCTGCAGCTACGATGAAAGCTTGTCTCCTCCCGTGTACTTGTGACGCTCCCATGATTGGGTACCAATTTTGGAATTGATTGGTGATATGGCTGGATTTTGAGGAGAATTGAAGTGCGTTCAGCCTAAAGCAGCTGCGCATACCGCTTCCTCAGCCAGCCTCTAATGTCCCGCCCGTGGTGTAGGCTCTTCAGCTCAGACGTAAGCGAGAGGCTGCTTACCAAGATGTCCTGTCTGCCTTTCGACAACGCCAGCAGATGAGATGCTTTACATGTGTGACCGGGTGTGCAAATCGATCTGATCGCAGTCAGCTAGCCAACACACCCGGCCAAGGCGAATGGACGGCAATGGCGTGCATTCAGTGCAAGACAAGCTCTGGCTGAGATCTTAGCAGATATGCGAGTACGCCAGATCATATGCTTCTGCCATTCTATAGCGGCCACTCCCCATACTCTCTTCCGCATCCATCTCATTGCCTGCTTAGACAACGTCGCTCCTCTAGATTTTGGTGCTACCCCTCACTACTCATCCAGCTCTTGACGACGAAGGACACCAAATTCATAGAGATGCTTCGACTCTGTCTCTTGACCAGCCTGCTTGGGCTCGCATCTGCTCAAGGTAGCTCGGTCGTAAATAATTGGTACTCTGCGCCCGCGATCTCTAGCACAAGCGTGGCGACAAGCAGTCTTTTGTCCCGGACGTCCTCGATCAGGAGTCCGACACCTCTGGCACCCTCGGCTCCGTTCTCAGCGTTACCAAACGTGGCGACTCCACGTACTTTTTCGACCCTCCTGAGCAAAGCATCCTCATCGGCCGCGAGCAGCAGTACTGTAAGAAGCAGTACCGCAAGTAGCAGTACTAGCACGGCAATCAGAGCAGGTATGTAGATAGCAGTCCTAAACGACAACGATCGAGCGGCAGCACGATATTGGCCTTTTCACAAATCAAGCATCATGATTGACAGAAGGCTATAGTGGCAACCATCGTTCCATTTGGCAACTCGAACGTGAAGGGGACCGTCACCTTCCAACAGGCTGATACGAACTCTGCGACCATTATCACATACGATCTCACTGGCAATACCCCTAATATGCAGCGCGGAATACATATCCACGAAGTTGGCAACACCAACTGCACACTCGCCATGGGTCACTGTACGATAAACCATAATCCTATCTCTGTGCACAAACATATCTAACACTAATAGTCGACCCTTTCAAAATGGGCCACGGTTTGCTGACCGACCCCGTACGTCACGCAGGAGATTTGGGCAACATCGCGATCGACAGCTCGGGCAATGCCAAAGGCTCTTTGAGCGCCAGACTCGTCACACTGTCCGGACCAAACCGTGTAATAGGCCTCACTTTTGTTATGCACGGCGGCGAGGATGATGGTGGAAAGACTGGCATGGGTAATAGCAGCACGACGGGTAACTCTGGTTCTCGCGTAGGCTGCGGTATCATCAATCTGTAAGTACATGATTTCGGCTCCTGCGGGACCTTGGCTAATATCTACTCAGCTCCGCTTGAGATTATAATGGCACTCAGGCTGTCTAAATATACTACATAATACTCCCTAGCAACGCTATCTATATTTGAAACAGAAGGCTATATAGCAAACTACTTGTCTTATACCTTTTAAAGTTCCGTAACTCTATAGGCTTCTACTATTGAAGCCTTGTCACCATCTCGTTATCATCTCTCGACATTATTCTTTTCGCGCCATTGCATTTAGAAGCTATGGAACGAAAGACGTTACCCACAATCAAGATTTTTTTGCTTCCTTACAGGATCATGTGGCGATTCGTTAAAAATAGAAATAGATAATACAATTAGAGCTTAAAGGTACGACACTTTCTGCCTACTTCTAAGGGTAGCCTCCTTCTACTAGGCTTACGGCCGTCGCCGGACACATCGCGCTGCTGCTAGAGAGACGACCCAAACTTACCCGTATCAGAAGAGGCTAGTAGAAAACTTGTCAGTTAAGGCATTAAGGGGAGTGTAACTTGAGCGTCCTAAGTCGCGGTGCTAAGAGGCTGATTAGAGCTTGAATTGTTTGTGACGAGGACGTTGTTATGCTGAGAAATGGGTGATACAGCGCTAGCCTAGTCGAGCGGGCTTGGGAGGTTAGATTTGGCCGACTCACAGCCAATTTGAGTGCCGATTCCGCATTCAGGAGTCACCCCGCATGCCAAGCAATCCGCTTCTCCGCAGCGTCCCCAACCTAGCCATTGGTATTCCAATTTGCAAGGCGTGAGCCACCACTTACAGAGACTTTAGGCCAACAATACTGGTCTTCCCCGCTGTGTCAAGTACCGAGTCGCCGTGCTCAGTCTACCCGATGCAGCTTCGTGACAACTTGAGAACGGCTGCAGCAATACTTTGGTGCAATGAGTTGTTCCGTTGAACGCGAGGACTCAGATAACGAATATGACTATCAGGAGATTTGAATGGAGTTTTGGAGACGTTCTTTTTCATTACTGATTATGCCGTTCCAGACCTTGCTGCCACAGCCCGTCTATGCTGGACAGACATTACATCCGCTCCACACCAGAATTCCGCCAACTAAGGCGCATAGCGGAAGCCTTCCACTTCTTCCAGTGCGGGTCTGCTTCCCTGGTCTGCCAGCTTGTTCTGCCGCTTGAAATACATGGACAAGCAGATTGTCACAATCGAGTAGACAATTTGCATGGAGATGGTGGCCCACATTCCCGGAAGATATTGCTAAAAAGCGGTTAGATGAATACAAACAAAAGAAATATCATCACGGAACACGTACTGGAGCATCTTTGGCTTGGAAAATTGTGCTTCCTGTCACGCCACCGGCCGCACCAACTGAGATCATGGCTGCTGCGACCACCGCCCGCTTCTGGATTCTGGCAGTCTGATTCTGGCCATAAGCCAGGGTCGCTGGGACGTTGCCTTGGGTGCCCCAAGTCGCAAGAAAGAGACCAAAGTAGCGAGGCCCTGGTGGGCCACCGTAAAGAACAATCAGCAATCCTACGATGGCGATGACAGATTGAGCAACCAGAATTGGCCACCGCATCCTGATCCTGTCGGAAAGCCAGGCCATACCGAGAGAAGCGAACACCGTAAAGATGTAAGGCGGCGAAGACAGTAGCTGTGCTTTGGCGTATGAGAACCCCATGCCCTGGCGAAGAATGATTGGCTGAAAGAAGGCGAGCGAATATACGCTAGAAGCAGCCACGAAGTACTGCACACAACTGTGAAGGTGAGCAGATTGTCCAAAATGATCAAGATCATACTGACTATAAGCCAAGCTTCCAATCTACCAACATGGCCAACATCTCGCGGAAGGTGGCGTGATCTGTATGCGCGTTCTTCTTCTCCATTGTCACACGCGTAACAGCAATGTGTTTTTGACGCTCAGTCAGCCATTTTACTTTCTCGGGAACTTCACGCCCATTAGCAATACTCGTAGAACAAAGTTCAGGAGAACGTACATTCGACGAGGAAAAATGGCGCAATGAAGCCGGCAACGATCGTCGCAATGCCTTCGATGATGAAGATCCATCGCCAGCTATTGTTGCAATATTCAATTAGCGACTGTCTTGTGACACGAGTGGATATCCTACCCTCGACTGTACATTCCGTCGCCAACACGGATGAGGGACAATGCGTATGCGAACTACATTAAGTCAGCATTACTCAGGAGATGGTATCCTTCGACCTACGATTGGTCCAAACCCAGAGGCTAAAAGTGCTGCCATGTAAAAAATGGAAACTCTCTTCGCGGTCTCGTACTGTCTGTACCATGATCCGATGATGTACACGGCACCTATGGGTGTGAGTCAAGCTGTACCTCTGTGATCAACAGTCGGGCATTACCTGGAAACAGGCCGGCTTCGAATACTCCGAGGAACGCCCTCAGAACGGTCAAGACTTTCCAGTCGTGGACGAAACCCATACCCAGCACACAAGCTCCCCAGGCAATGATGAGAAAGGAGAGCCAAATCCGTGCGCCTAATCGTCGGATGACATAATTTGAAGGCAGTTCGAAAAGTGCGTAGCCTAAACAAAATAAGCGCTTTATTTCGATGCGCAACGCAACCCAACTCACCGATGAAAAAAACGAGCAATGCAATGTTATAGCGGTTCTCTATGGCAAGACGCAAATCGACAGCCAGTCCAGCGATGTAGGCAGCAGAGATATTGGTACGATCAAGAAGCGACAGTCCGAAGACTATGCACAGCATAGGAAAGACCCGCCAATCAGCTTTCTGTCTACAATATAATCAGCGACGCCCGATGATCTGAAGGTAATGAAACACCTACCTTATTGCGTTCTCTTCTTCCGCCGTCCAATCTTGCTCCGGATGTAGATCACTCTCTGACGGAGTGACATCATATGCCTTCTCCATACGTTCGACGTCGGCCTTTTCTTCGACGAGATTGTCGTGTCCAGCCATAATTGTGGTATTTAATCAGTAATCAAAAAGGTACAGCGACGATCCAAGGCGCACCATGCAGGTGCGGCTCCTTATCATCACCACCATGTAGGCTATATGATCGTCGTAGTCCTGGATAATGGGGCCCGGCAGACACAGGTAAGGTCAGCGGGGTGCATCAACACGAGGCCGACTAGTCCACTTGCAGTAAAATCGCATACCGTTATTGGTTTGAGCGCGCTTGGCAACGCTTGAGTTCCCCAGGTGCCAAGCCGTTTCCGAGATCCGGGGTGATAAAAGCAAGTATGGGGAGCAAGGGTAGGCGGAATGCCAAGAGATTGAGTCGACAAGGACGACTCGAGCTTGAGCAGCCAACAGTATGGTAGAGATGCTCCGCCAACATTCGCCCAGGATACACGACACCACGACATCTTATAGCCGTCTCGTTGCCATTTGGACGCCACAACTTCCTGTGGCGTGCGACCTAGTCAAGTGGAGTATTTGCGAAACTATGCACGCCAACCACACGACCCGATGCGATTGGGCCGTGCCCGGAGACGGAAGATAAAGCACCCTTCGGTAGCAAACATCTGTTTTACCACTGGAAGACTCTTGTATTGGATGAGTTAGTATGAAGTATCTTAAAGAGATCTTGGCTCCTCTCAAGTCTACACGTCGCTTTTGCTGGGTGGCTATCGCGTCGATAAGCCGATTACTGTCATCAGACAACGTGCCAACAGCTCAATTCGACCTTCCATGGGGCTCTACAGATTTCTAACCTTTACATGGACCAGGACATTGTCATCGGTGTCAGAACCCAAGAAGTCCGTCTCCATCCCGGCCCCCTTCAACAGTCCAAAGGAGTGCAGACTACATTCAAAAAAGTGAAGACAAAGCCAAAAATCGTTGAAGAGGTTTGTAAATGTAATTTCTCATACGTAGATACTGCCTATGACTCTGAACAAATTTGCACATAGTAGAGAGGTAGACCTTGGCATTCTGAGTACTCTGGGTTTCTTTTAGTACCAACATCCATCACCAACTTTTCGAGAGGATACGGAAAACTGGAGATCAAGACCCTGAATCTTACCAATGCGAAAGCGCGCGACTTTGTCTTTGCGTACCCTGGCGAGACGACAGCAAACCTTTCAACGAGACCCCGGGTCAATATCCTGGCCTAAAGTCTGATGAAAATCCTTCAAGTGGTCAAACTAGCCATACTGCTGTCTTGTTGGGAATCCGGTGGCTAGCTGCGCAGTCGAGGCGCTTCGGCTTCACCCATATGGTCACGCGATAGGCTACTGTCAAGAGGAATGTATTTCATCACAACGATAAAGCTAGCATGTCGTCGGCACCTATTACGGATATTATGTTTGTTCGTGGCGGCTTACAATGGCTTGGGATGCACTTAGATTGTTGTCATCACAAGTTTCCAGATTGTTGGCCAGGATTTCTAGACAGCAAGCCGCAATTTTTTGGCTCCCCCATGATCTCATCTCTCAACAACTCATTCATATCAGGTGATATCTCTAGCTCATGGTCTTTATTCTCCCGGATTACCAAGCTCAGTGCCATTCTCTCCGAGAAGAGCACTGCCGCATATAGAAAAATTCACTAAAGCTTCGAGCATCAACACTGATGATGTGCTAAGCGTTGCAACTTGAAATGCGGGACCGCGTGCTATATTGGACAGGGGTGGATTCACTCTTGGCCTCTGGGAATCGAAATTCGACCGATCAATTCGCAAAGCCCGCTACCGAGACTTTCGTCAACAACTTCAATCAGTCAACTCTGTTCAACCTAGTACCTTAACTTCTCGATAATCATATCTACCGATTGCCCCTCCATAGCTACCAATACACATAGCCTCTGGAAGCACTTGCAAATATTCAAGCAAGATACTTGAAGCTCCCGAGTCTGTCTGCAGACTTCCTCGATATCGATTGTAGGAGACATGGTTGGTTACGACGTCTACAAGCCTGCCACCGATGTTTTCCTCTCCTGGCTTTGTATCACGGCGGCAGACAACGGCGCCGAGGTCGAAAGTTCCCGTCCTATCGACCCGGTGTACGCGCGGGCTGGAAAGCGTCGGGGAAACGCCAAATCAAGAAAGAGGGACAAAGCTAAGCCAGAAGCGGCGTTCGTGGCGAATGCAGCAAACAATACCTCAGATGGACGACCCATCTACCTGGTCTCGAGCGAAGAGATCTTACGTCTAGCGAAATACTTGTCGCGCCTGGCCACCACAGTCGTGATGCCTCGCACCGTATGGCAGGCATATAAGCAAGCGCTTGCTGGCCGCAGGGAATACGCCGAAAGATACGCGAGAGACACTCTCGATGATGGAGACGTCGAAGAGGAAGACGGTCACGTTGCCTTCATTGGGTTACTCGAGACGACGGCGGAGTACATAAAGGGCATCGCACAAGTCCAGCAGGTGGCAAGTGCAAAAGCCGGCGAGATCGAGGCGACAGTTGTTCTGTTCTCCAACATGTTCGACTCACTGATGTTACTGCCCGAAGAGGAAGTTACACATACAGCGACGATGACATTACAGCCACTTCTGGAGGACGAATTCAAGCCCAAGATGGTGTTCCGCCTAAAGGTTGATGGGAAAGCAGAACTTCGCCTGCAACGACAAGGTCTACTGGAGCAGGCCGACCAAGAGAGAACTTACGTCGCAGGCCTCATGAAGAGGTGTGAAGAAGGCGACGTGCATCCTGCAATGACCAGCTTTCTCATCAATGCTGCGGTCGAGCTTTTCGGGGAGAAAGAGTCCAAGCTCATGGAACAAGCTTCAGAGATAAACCTACCCATCATACATCGACGAATTCCACCCAGGCTATGATAGCGCGATAGAAAGGGCGCTGAAGTCCCTTACGAGACATTGTAATGGTCCGGCAGATTCATCCTGGTTACACGTTCCCATTGGCGCTTTTATCTCAACGCCATGTACATGCTTCTAAGAAAGCTGTCGAGGCAGACCTATTTTTGGCACAGTACATAATGGATCTCGGCCTTGAGACCGTAAGTGTTTGATGATATTTCAAAGATGCATGGATTACCTGGCTAACGACGTCGACAGTCTCTGCTCAGGACGGTTTGGGAGCAAAAGGATATGATTGCGGAGCACACTCTAGAAGAGCCACTGCTTCCATCCAGTCGGGATATGATCTGCCAAGTCTTGCAAAAGATCAACGAGGGGGAGGGCGCTACTTTGCAAGCTGCTTCTGCTGCATCGATTCTCCAGCACCTCGCTACTCAAGTATACGCCCAGGATAGCGAGCCATTGCAGCTCCTCCTGAACATCAACATGGAACTGGATTCCAAAGTTGAAGCCGTCGGCAAAGCAAACACGGTCATTTTAAATGAAAACCGAAAACTTAGCGAGCAGCTCCGCACCTTGAGAGGATGGGTTGGAACTTTCCCATTTGTGAAGCTCCATGCTGAAAATGAGGATGAAAGGAGGCAAACTTACACAAGCAGTCAGATCACTGCTGGCAACAACCCCCTCGTGTTGCGACAGCTCAATTCGACGACGTGCGGCTCCATGCAGTTGGGTCTTCTCGCCCTTTACTCGGAGTTAGGGATGGCAACTGCAAATTTCTCACCGCATATATTTGCAATGTGCTACCTATACCAATCTTTGAAGATCAATGATCGGCTTTGCGGACCATGGTCAGCTATCGAGGTCGTGACCAAGCGTCACTGCAAGGACTTCTTCGTCGGTGAAGAGATACCTACCGAAAACGAAAAGTTACATACCCACATTAAGCTTGCTGTTGGTCGCTCTCTTGCGCACATCATGGAAGGAAGGCGTGCTGGATCGACCGGCCGACGCGTCTCGGTCACATCGCATATTAGGAAGAACGAGCGCAACTGGGAAGCCAAACCATCCGAGCTTGTGCAACTCCTACGCGACTATATTCATGGCAGAAAGTCACTTCTTCAGATACTTTATCCGATGGAAGATATCATTCGGAGGTCAACTGGTGCTTGGCAGTCGTATATCGAGAACGGCACGATTTCGTTCCTACATGCGCTCGAGCCTGCACTCAAAGGTGTACAAGAGGAGATACAGTTCGACTATTTAACTCTCGATACCGTTTGCCGTTCTCTTTTCCGTCGAATAGACGGAAGGCTCCGTACGCGACTACCACCCATGAAGCATGTTGAGTCGTGGGAGAAACAAACTACACAATCATACGACATCGTGTTGGCAATTCTCAATGAGTTGGTGGAATTAGAAGGAATACGGAAGCGCAACCCGAACATGATTGCGCAGAGTGGCCACGCCATTTACTAGTGCGGCGCAGGATGCAGTAAACAAATATGTTGAGGGCGGGGCAGTTGGCATACCAAATTGAGAAGACTGCATCGACCGAAAACGTCCAATATGTCTTAAAGTCGACCTTAAAGCGTCAGAAAACTAGAAAGAACACGAATGCGATGCGCGCCGTCAAAAGCTTAATCACGATTGATGTGCGCCTCTTACGAAACACAATCTACCCCGGCTCCATTATCAACATCCGGCGCTTACAGCAATACCGTGAAGATTCTGAGTGGTACAAAAAGCGCCCCATAAGCTGTGTAGAAACGCCACAATCCTGCGCTATGTTTACATTACCCGGTTGCTGACCACCATCGGTCTCACGAACGCCTTCTTGGCAGGCAGCAGCCTCAATTATGACTGCATCGCGGGGCCGCATCACTGCATGATCACAAAAATTCACTTCCTCGATCACGACTTTTCAATCGCGTTGTTGTGACTCTCTTCATGTGGTCGGCTTCACGACTTCCCGAAGAACATAAAGCGCAGAAATTTCCTTTCATAGACAACAACAGATATATGCTAGCAACAGCATCGGAAACCAAAGTAGTAGTTCCTGGAATCGCTGTAATTGCTACGCCCGTAAGCCACATCGCGACGAGGCTCGGGCCGATATCTGTGTTGGGCTTATTATGCACTACGTCGTTTATTGGTTAGAGATCGCATGCGAGCCTTACACGAGACGATGTGTTGTGTCATTGGGCGTCGGGGATGCCTATTGCCCAGCACATATGTTGGTGGTCAGTCTCGCTAATCGGGACAGGCGTCGGTATGATTATGGCGGGCGCTGGACCGGGGATTGGTAGCGAAGTTCAGGCACGATTGAGTTTATGTAAATGGTCAGCAGGTCGAACCAGGCAGTGCTTTCATACCAAAAAAGAATCGAGTCCTCCAATTATGGTAGTCTGATCAGTTCTAGAGATGCCTTACTTTGACGAGTAGTGCAGTCAGCCGGGCTGCATATCCTGTCAACCGCTTCAGCACATGGGGCCAAGTATGAGTGTGGCTCATGGGGTCATTGTTCTACACTCGCCAGAGTGATCCCTTAGCATTGCGAAAACGCGTCTTTCTTTGTTTCTCTGTCAGCACTGTGCCGCCCTTGGTATTCTCCCTTTCAATAGACGTCTAGATAGTGGTGGCGCCGCTTCTCGTGCTTCGCCTCGTCTATACTGTGGCCGCGGAGCCGGAGCACCAATCCTTAGCGATTCTTTTGGCCTAATCATTTGACCCTGAACACGTTCCGGATATCGAAAGGCAAGCAAACACTCTTGGAGTCTGAACCGGGTCCTAGTATCAGGATGGCGTCGTATCCCGGACCCCGTGAGGCCTCCATGGCCAACCATCAACAAATAATGGGACGGGCGTACCGGGCTGGACACCCTCGCCACTGCTTACCACTGCATATTTGAGACTTTGCCAATGAGGACAATGGCGTTGCTTGATTTCATGATGCCTAACCTGGTATGTCACAAAGAGTAGACCAGCCTGTCTGGGCGCAGGATCAGGCACTTGTGCGAGTTAGGTAGTGCGAGGCGACGCGTGTAGTCATTTTTGGGGCTCCCTTACTCTTGGTTCGTGGTTTTAATCGTCTGGAACCATTAAAGATCCGTGGTTGTCTCAGTTGGGTTGAAGCACGCTGCGCTATCATTTCAACTTCTCCTGCAACGGGCACGCGCCACAGTGAACACTTCGTCTCATCATTCACAATTGGGAGGTGTAAGCTTATTCTCGTTCCTGAACTGAAGTCTCAAGCATGGGGATTCGTTGGACTTCGAGAAGGATGGAAGGATCCGACACCCTAGACGGCGAGAGGCTTGCATACAACGACCGTGTGGAGCGTCTCCGAAAAAGTGAATATCCTATGCTTAAGGGTAAACGTCTCTTCTCGTTCTGCATGTCAACGGCAGCTAAAGTTAGTAGGCAAAACGTACCTTGACCATGGCGGCACTACTCTTGCGAGCAAATCGCTACTGGATACGTTCAGTAAGGAGATGCAGAGTACGCTGCTAGCGAACCCACATTCAGATGCATCGAACCCCAGCGCATCCAGCATCATTGTCGCAGAAACGCGGGCGAAGGTCCTCAGGTTCTTCAAAGCTGACCCGAAGCTTTTCGACGTCGTTTTCACTGCGAACGCTACAGCTGGCGCAAAGCTTGTGGCTGAATGCTTTTCAGGACTGGATGACGGTTTCGATTACCACTATCATCGAAACTGCCATACTAGTCTTGTCGGCATCCGAGAGCTTGCTAACTCTAGTCGGTGCTTGGGTTCTGACGAAGAAACAGAGGCTTGGATTGACCATGGGCATGGAACGGACGATACTCACCGACCGCAATTGTTTGCATACTCTGCACAATCGAACATGAACGGTCAGCGACTGCCTTTGAACTGGCCGAATCAACTTCGCAAGTCCGGATGTCATCCGGACACGTACACAATTCTGGACGCGGCCGCATTGGTGTCCACCACTCCCCTTGATCTTAGCAATCACCAAACATCCCCTGACTTTATTGTCCTGTCGTTCTACAAGATCTTCGGCTTTCCCGATCTTGGCGCATTGATCGTACGGAATGCTTCCTCGCATATACTGGAGCATAGGAGATATTTCGGGGGAGGAACTACTGAGATGCTCACGTGCATGGAAGAAACCCCGTGGGTAGTGCGAAAAGAGGCGAGTCTTCATGCGCGACTGGAGGACGGCAGCATTGCACTACGAAGTATACTTGCTTTGCAATGCGCGATCGACAATCATGCAAAGCTCTTCGTCAGCATGGAAGATATATCCAAGCACACCGGCTGGCTGGCAAAAACTCTATACGATCGAATCAGCTCGCTGACGCACGCCAATGGGGAACCAGTATGCCATGTATACAAAGCGCCAAACTCAATCTATGGTATATCGAAGACACAAGGCGCAACCATCGCGCTCAATTTCCGTAAGAGTGATGGCTCCTGGATGGGACCATACGCAGCTGGGGCAATTCTGCGATCTCATAACATCCACACCAGATCAGGGAGTCTCTGCAATCCAGCTGGCATGGCTTGCGCGCTCGGCACACGTCCAAGCGACATGAGAGCTGCTTTCGATGCAGGTTTTCGATGCAATCGGGAGTATGATATCACTGTCGGCGGTGCGATCTTTGGCATGCTTCGCATCACGTTCGGCGCCATGAGTACCATCCAGGATGTCGACAACATCGTCAGGTGTATTCGTGAACGGCTCGTCGATCGCGAATATGATGCAGGGCAAGTCTCGAAGAAGTTCGAAGAAAAATCCGAATATAACAACAGGAGCCGGATGAAAATGTCTGGGGAAGAGCCCGTTGAAGCGGCGCGTGTGGGTACGGCAAAGAGAAATGGGTGGATCAAAAGATTCTTTGGTGTTTTGGTCCTGTGTCTGCCATAGCCTGGACGAACACTGAATTCGCTGTAAGAGAAAGGATATGACCGAGCGTGACAGGCCGTATCAAGTATTTGACAAGGGTTTTGGTTGTACAATAGTGCTGGATACAGAATGTTAACAACAGAGTCCGAACGACGCGACGAGGTCCCAGGCCGGAGGTAGTTGTGGGAACAGTGTCGCCAGCTGGATACATAAAAGCGCAGCTGAACGCTAAGTTTAGATTCCAGCCACCGATGTCTACCTGTTGCGTGCGTAGTTCGAGTCTGCCGTGGCTGTGTTGTTCGTGTTGATCCATGTTGGGGCAGGCGGAGTGAAGATCCGCCTTGGTCGCCTAATCACGCTAACGTCGAAAGAGGATTTGACTAACCGCTTTTACACCTCCATGCGAAGTCGGTCGAATCATCTCTCCGAGCGTAGCGAACATTTCTCCGCTTCGACCATTTCGCTCATCACCACTTCCATCAACACCAAACTAACCCTCCGCGCAGTCGCACGACGGACTGTTCTTAGGATTCATCGTACCATTGCCCGCCTAACATTGGAGATCTTTACTCCCTGCCCGCACGAGTTATTGATATAAGAAGGAGCGCCATGGCGACTCCAGAAGACACACAGCGCACCAAATCATCAACAGCACGGACATCTCACAACATCAAACTTCATCACCTTTGAACACACAAGTTACTTCATTCACTATATCTCAATCATCATGTCTACCACCATCCGCAAAGCAGTCTTTGCCCGCGCTGGCGGTCCTGAAGTCGTTTCAGTCGTCACGACCGAATACCCCGCACCTGCAGCCAACGAAGTTCAAGTGAAGGTTCTGTATGCCGGCATGGGAGGAGCAGACATCGTAATGCGCCTAGGAGCCTATCCACAGCAGAAGAGCCCGGAAGGTCTTACTCCGGGGTACTCGCTCGTAGGACGCGTCCACAAGAATGGGTCAAAGTGCTCTAAGTTTCAGCCCGGCACTCTCGTCGCCTCTTTGACGATGTACGATTCCGACGCTGAGCTATCCAATCTCCCCGAGAAGTACCTTATCCCGGTTCCAGAGGGCGTCGATCTGAGACAGGCTGTGGCCATGGTCACGGACTGGACTACCGCCTATGGTATGGCTTATCGGGCTGCAAGCATCAAAGCTGGCCAACGTGTCTTCATTCACGGTCTCAGCGGCTCCGTCGGGTATGCAACGCTCATCTTCTGCAAAATGCAAGGAGCCGAAGTCTATGGAACAGCCTCCGAGAAGAATCATGCTTCGGTGCGCGAGGCCGGCGCGACACCTTTCGTCTACTCCAATAAGGATTGGATGACTGCAATGAATGATCTGGGCGGCGCACACGTCGTATTCGATCCTCTCGGCTTCGAATCCTGGGATGAGAGCTGGAAGATCCTTGCGCCCGAAGGGGGCCATCTTATTGGGTTTGGAGGCAATTACAATGTTCTGAATGGCGGAGAGCCACGCAGCCAGATACCCCAAGTTGCAAAGCTTATTGCGAAGGGACATCTTCCATTCTGTCCCAACAAAACGACTTTCTTTTACATCAGCAAAGATCAGAAGACGTTTGAGCCGGAGCTGAAGACACTGTTCAATTTGCTGAAGAATGGACAAGTGGCGGTGCCAATCAGGAAGGAGTGGACGTTGGAAGAGGTGCCCGAAGCTCATCGGACCTGGAATCAAGGTGCGGGAGTCGGCGCGGTCGTTGTCAAAATTGCCAATGATGTGAAAGTTTGAGGCTACGAGAAGGAGCTGTATGACTTGTATTTTTTTCATTCTCAATGTTTCCAAAGCAAATACCCTCAATTCAAGCCCTATATCATTTTCGTGATTTTTCGTGTACTGTTCTTTTTTGCTTTACATATCACTTGTAGCACAAGCAGATTTGGCGTCAAAGAATCGGTTTCAACTGCATGATGCGCCTAGCCACGATGTCAGAGTTTTCAATGACGTCTTCAGCATCTATCGATTCAAAGCACTCCATGTCCACAGCGCTTCTATGAGCTTCGCCTCGTCGCTCAAGTCATCGTCCAAGTAAGTTTGCAAGACCGGATAGTTCTTGACAACTTCGTCAACCTCATCTCCCACACGCACCTCCTTGAAGCTTCTAAACAGCTCTTTACAGTAGGTCTGGCACGTGCGCAACATCTTCGTCTGGATTCCGCCGAACCTCTCTCTGGCATCGTCCCTACTCAATTCGTCATTGTTGTCCATGACACTTGCCAACATTGTCTCCATTTTCTCCAGAAACTGATTCTGCTCTTCCAAACGCTCGAGCATGGCCTTAGCATCCTTACCAGCTGCCAGGTCTTTTGCAACTGCTTTGAGCTTTCCGATACTGGGCTGTTCCATAGATTGCACTGCATCGAGAAGGGTTTTCGTGCCATGCTCGACGGCGGCGATGGCGACAGGCACGAGAAGGTTCTCCACGAGCTTGCGATGGTCGGGTATGAATAGCTGGAGATCGCAGACAAGGTCGATGACGGCCTGTTTTTCTGTTGCAGTAAGAGGCATACTTCGCAGTCTGATCAAGGAGAATTTGTGTGAAGAAGCGGACGATTTCCACCACTAGCACACCTTTCTATGTCAATTATCTTGAAGAGCAATCACTGAGCAAACTAGATGGCATCACATAATGCATCACACGATCTCAAATATTCACAGCAAACGAGCATCTCTAGTATGCGTTGTGTGCTAGGGTCGGATTTCTGAACGTAAGTGCTTCTATCCCTCTTTCAGGTGCGTAATGCTCGACGTTTGCAGACCCTATCCAACATCACCCGTCGCATCTTGTGCCTGAGTTGATTTCAAAAAGAGAGCTGGGGATTGTGATTCCAAGCAAAAGTCGGCCGCCTCTTGATGCTCATGACTATCTTATTTTGTCAGCGCATCGCGTTAGAGCCCTCCTGATCCTTTCCTACTTCGCGTTTAGACCCGATGTCCTCGATAAGCATATCGTGGGTACGAAACTTTCTTTTTCCTCTATAGCTGAGATATCACGTGTAAAGTGACGATGCTCCTGGTGTTGAAGAGATGTGAGGTATCCGAGATTGCTGGGTGAGCTACGCTATTCCGATTCCGGAGAGCTAGGCGGGAGGCTAAGTAGGAACCGCGCTCCGTCCTCCCTTCCCGCTTCGTAACTAGCCCGTGTTTCATGCGTTTTTGCAATGGCGTCTTTCACCCCACAGGATACTTATCCATCTGCATAGATGCGTCATGGATTCGCCGCATTTGTCGCGCCCCTGCGCATCGCATTCTGGGCGCAGCGAAAGCCTGAAACGTGGCTGACCGAACGGGTGCTCACGCGTTTCAGCCTTACACCAACTACACACTAGTACAGCACGTTCCTTGCTATGGAACGTGGAATCTCGGGAGCGGCTAGTCTTGGTATGGAGACCGTCTGGTCTTTCCACCTTGGGCCATGAGCCCCGGTTTCAGTGTAAGATGTGGCTCAACATTTGGACGACTCACCTACTAGAACTCTGCATTCAAAGCAGTGCTTGATGCAGGAGACGTAAGCGCCAGGCGCTCGAACGTAATATGGAAATAAGGCGGCTTGGATGGTCATTATAACAACCACCTTAACACGCCTGTTTCCTCGAATGAAGCTCATGACATGCACATCATCCTGCTTCTGTTCCAAAACATCAGCGATCAAAATGGACTCGTCCAAGGGAGACTCCCTTTACAACCATACAACCAAACGATCAGAGTCCCCATACCACTTCCTCAGCGAAGATGAGCACCAATACATGTGCCTTATCCAAAATGAACTTCAGCCTTTCTTTCCTACGTTCGCTGCAGCCATCGAGAAGCAGTCAGCCTCACAGCGCGAGCAAGGCCGATGCGCCGTGGTAGACTTCACCGAACAGCAACAGCATCGAGTGATTAATTTCGCGACTTCATCGGAGCTCAATAGTTATCTAGCAGAGACTCCGCCACCGGCATATCATGAGACAGAAGTTCAGCCTCGTCGTAGACTCTTCATCTTGGAGGACCTTCCTTGCAACCATATACTAGCTCTCGGATCTCGCCTCCGCATACCGCCTGGTTTGTTTGCTGGTCATTGGGACGATCCAGCTGCATCTACATTCAATCATCGAGACCCATTCTCAAGGTGTGCGCTGCCTCATTTTCGAATTCGATACGGTACATCAAACAGGGTCGAAATCGACGCGCCTGCGAACCTGAGCAACGCAATGGGAACGTATGCTTTCGATACGAATGTTTGCCGATATCTTCACAATTACAACCCTAATGGTCTCCTCTACGATGAGCCGAGAAGTCATCACATCATGTCATTCTGGACGAGTGCGCCTAGGGAAGACGGAGCTTGGGATGCCGTTCTCCTCGTCGATCCCCCACCACGGAAACACGTAAGGTGTCTCGCCACCCACCGATTGTTGCCACTGCGAGATCAAGTCACCGATGATGCTTCAATGCCAAAACGCTTTCTTAATCCGCCACTTGACACACCGCATGAGCTGCCAGAAGATTTGTCAAAATGGTCGGCAGCGTATCCGAGACCGGCGTATATTTCCATGTTCGACGATTCAATTCAAGCTTATGAATCCGGCCAATTCGACATCTCGGCTACATCTGACCCTCTGCGAGCGGTGGAATATCCTCGAAAATTGGCAATGTCCACGTTACTAGCCTATATTCGCCGGCGTTATCTCAACATTATCAATGTACACAAATCGCAAGGATCAAATTCTCTTCGGCACTACTACTTCTCGAACTTTTCGAACAGTAACATGTCCAGCTGGAGCACAAAGTTCTTTGACTTTTGGATTGGTTCATGCGCCGCCATGAAAGAGTTCTCACACGAAATGGATGAGAATATCACCGCGCTTGGCCTGAATGTCGCCAACCCGTCAGCACCGGCATGGGAGATCGATGGCTGGAGATCGATACGCGAGAATACCCGTGTAGTTCAAGTAATGATTGACACTTTTGCCGCGAATTATCTCCAGTACGTCACCGTGCAAGAAGCACACGCAAGCAGCGGCAGCGCGCAAAGTCTTTCGCGCATCACAGTCCTTACAATGTTGTTCATCCCTCTCTCGACAGCCGCAAGCATATTCAGCATGGGTGGCGACTTCTTACCCGGAGAGACAAAAGCTTGGATATTTTGGGCGATCGTCATACCCGTCTTGGCGATGCTTGCTTGTGTCTACTGGTATGGCATGTTGGTACGCATGTGGACATGCAAGAAGAAATCGCTGCTACCAACTTTCGAAGTCAAGGACTGGAAGCAGAGAAATTCAAATCCAAGATGAGAAGCAACTTTTGCTTGGTCGTAAACGAGTTCGAGCTCGTTCTATGTAACATTGGACTGCTTGGAAATTCGGGTGCATGAGGTGCTTTGAGTTGAAACCAAGCTTCGCCGTACGGTCTCACACTCTCATCTCCAACCAGTCGAGTTCTGCTACCCTTTTCTTCCTCGCCCTCAATAAAGTATTTTGCCTCAGCCTCAGCAACGTCTCTGGATCGTTCACATGTCGCCAGTCGATCGGTACCAGGCCGTAGATGCTTACAGCCCGCGGTACAAGTTGGTAGCCGACTCATTGGAGCTTATTTTTGAGCGGTATGGAATACGAATACATGACCGAAGGATACCCGTCCAGCATGGCATACTTCACGAACGTTGTGACTACTCCCTTCACGACGAGGGATCTTTGTGTGTGGTAGGTGAGCAAGGTGGAGCTTGTACTATCTGGCGCTTGGGCCAGCATTACATTTTGTCAGTTGGAGCAAGGTCGGACTGAGCGCAATGATTTCACGACAAGCAGGCAATGATGAGGCTTGCTGTGCTCATGTGACGAGCAATTGACTTTGGGTTTGATTTTCGGTCATTTGTACGGATAAACAAAGGAGAGTGCGTGCGAGGGAGCGCGGTGTTGCACAACCCTGGGCACTCCAGCTCTACTCAACGATAAGCAGAGCACGATGCTGCAGTCAATGATGAGAACCGCAGTATTTCTCGGCATAAAAGCATGGTTGACCGGGGCATACCCCACCCCACCCTACAATCTATATCGAAAATGCTTATTCTCCCTATCCGTCAAATCCAAGAATTCCTCGTCTTTAACCCTCTCCCCACCCAGTTTCTCCCTCCTCTTATTCTCCCACGTGTAGTACGCCCTCAACCCCATCGCAAGCCCTGCGGCCACCGCGCACGTAACAATGATTGTGATCTTCGCTGGCACAAAATCTGGCGCATCGCTTTGCCGAAACGTCAATGGCCCGATGATATTGCCCAGACAGAACGACATGAGCAGGATGGCGTTCATGGTCACTTTCTTGGTGTGGCCAGCGATGTTGGCTGAAACCCACGAGTATAAGAGAGGTAAACTAGCGCCGATACAATTGGTCAAATAGTTGCCGATGAGTTTCCCGGCTTTGTTGGAGTTGGGTAGAAACGCCATGAGCGCGCCGCCAATGGCGCCGGGAACCAAAAGTGTCACGACGTTGAGGCCACGTTGGTCAAAGCGTCCAGCGAGGTATGTGGCGATAAGAATTGAAATAATGCTGACGGCGCCAGAGGGTAGTTGGAGCAAGGCGGTGTGCTTTGAGTCGAAGCCGAAGGATTTGATGAGCGTGGCTTGGTACGAGGATACGGCGCCGTTGGGGACGTTGGACGAGATGGTTATGAGGGAGAGCATCCATGTTTGTGGGTCTTTGAGGCATTCGAGGACTTGGTGCCATTTGAACTGCGTGTTCTCGATGCCGGTTTGGTTTTCGCGTAGGCGTTCGATTGCCCACACTTTCTCGGCGGGCGTGAGGCGGGATGACATGGGGTTGTCAGGGAGGAGGAGGATGACTATGTGCATTAGCATGATTTGGAAATGGTACTGGTCGGCGGAAACTGACCTGTGATGCCGACTGCGACGGTGATAAGACCGACCACAAGGAACATGATTTGCCAGCTCGTGAAGGTCGGGCTGTAGTAGTGTTGGAAGCCGAAAGAGATCAACGAGCCGATCATTGTACCAGTTCCAACTCCAAGGTACCAAATACCTAACAGGAATAATTAGCTAACGTGGTTTACTTGGAGCTCGTTTAACTGAATACCTGTTCGTAGTGGTTGTTCCTTCTTCTTGTACCACATAGACGTAATCAGAATCAAGCTCGGCGCAACCGCAGACTCAAAGCATCCGAGCAAGATGCGAGTCGCGACAAGCGCACCATAGTTCTTGCACACGCATGTGATGGCAGTAATGAAACCCCAGAGCGCAACGGCCGTGCCCAGATACTTCGCAGTCGGGAAGCGCTGCATGCCCCATCCATGTGGGAATTCCAGCGCCAGATATGACACATAGAAGAACAGCGCAAGGTTAGAGAACTGTGCTGTCGTTATGTTGGCATCGTCGTACAAGCCCATGACAGCAGCATAGTTGACTGAAAATAGTCAGCATGATTTATTCCCGATACACATGTGTAGGCCGTACCTAGAGTTTTGTCGAGATACTGTAGACAGTAACAACTCCACATCAACGGCATAATCATCCAGTCAATCTTTCGAAGAAGCTTCTTCTCACCCTCCGCCGTGAGCTCGCCGACGTCATGCTGGTTCTTGAGGAAGCGCAGCGCTTCGTCCCCGTCCTTAGAAGGCTCGTCAGCAACTACAACGCTGCCGATTTCGACATCGGATATCGGTGCTGGAGACGAATGTCCAGATTTCTCATCGCGAATCGTTTCCTTCTCTGCGACGTTCATCTTGGCGATATTTGAACTTCAGTATGTGGATCACCGTGTGCCCATGAATGCCGCACGGTATATGTACATCTCCAACACCCCGAACCTACATGCCGCCGCCCCTCACGTCAATGCCGATGTCGAAGCTAAGATGGCCTATCAGATATGCTACATCCTCGCGATCCACATTTCCTTATCATGAACCCTGGTCCGAGGCGCCTCACACCAGATCTGTGGTCCGCGGGAACATCGGGACGTTTTGGTGCGGCAGATAGCTTCCGTAGGATGGTCAACGGCTGCTGTCACGATAGGTGCTGGAAATGTGTAGGTGCGATGATGTCGGTTGCGGAGATAGGCTAGAGTCGATGACGTTCACAGCTCGGTTGTATGGCGCTAGTGCGGAAGAGGCAGGAGGTGGTGGAGAGACTGTTGATACAGAACATCGGTGTCTTGGGGATTCAGTACAATTACTTCACGTACACTGCACTCATGCTTCATGGGTTCCAACGACTGTATGTGCTTGGAAATCTATCACGCACGTAGCTCAATTTTCGTCGTCCACGAAGTGTATACCTCCCAGATATATGCACAGAGTTGTTCACAGCTATGCGTGTTGAAATTGTTCAAAGTGATTAAAAAGGCCTTTATGACAGCGATTTCACCCTCAGAGAGTCTCAGCGAGTCCTCAATCCAGTATACTGGTCGCTGGTGGCTAGGGAAGGTAGCTGAAGTTTGCGGTTGGAGAGTCAGGCACTGCCTTTGAGATCCCAGTAATCGTTTTGTTAGGAATTGACCCGTCAGAAAATTCATCGTTGTGTTAGTAAGAGTTCTTCGCTTCCACCTCTGGGAATGGGGCCGGTCTTCATCACTATTTCGCACTGTGGATCCTGGAGATTGGGAGGTAAGCTCGTTGCTGAACTGAAGTGTTGGCAGAAGGGGCTCTTCCGAGGAATTGGTCGTTTTAGGGTGCGTCATAAGGGAGTTAGGTTGCATGGTCGACCGACATACTCCGTCCCATCTGGACTCCCGGGAGCCGGCTCCTGAAGTTCCATGCCTTCAATTGCCTCATCTCTCGCAGTTGCCGTTTTCTCGAGTTTGCGCTTGAGCTTGTCCCAGAATGACTTGTCTTTGTGCGAACTGAACGAGCTTTTGTGCGGTGACTTCCAGAAATAAGAGACTTAAGGCTTTTGAGGTCATGTTTGTTAGGATGCCCATACAGTCCAGAATAGGATATACCCATCGGCGAGTGGCTGAAGACATGCAACAAGTCGATTTGGAGCCTTATTGCGCACTCGACGCAGGTCCCATGCGTGGACAGCTTCCATCATTGGTCTTCTAAACATATTTACAAGTGTACGAAAGTCGGGTATCTGCAGGTGAATTTACTACTTCTTTGCTGGCTTGGACCGGAAGGCCAACAGTCACTATGGTGGAGTGTAGAGTTGGGACTGTGAAACCTGTATCGGGCGACAATTCTGGCGGAGTTCCTAGAGAACTAAGATGTTTCAGACATTGTATAGTAGAGGTATCGGAGGCATGGCTCAATATCAAAAGACCCTTTCTCGCGCGTGGATCGATACGACTCTGGCACATTTCGGCGACTACTATACGAAATTGGTTTTCTCACAAGAGCGCCCTCGAAAATAGGTTAAGTGCATGGGGATCATTTGACGTTCCAATGCTCACGCGTTGTTGCAGCAGATTTCCACGTGTCGCGAACTGTGGACGAAGGCGTCGCGACAATTCACACGGATTGACGCCTTAATAACCAAGTGTATGACGAAGACTCCACGCTGTGTTGATGCTTTGACACCTGGTAGGTGACTATGGCCCTGAATGCTCCCGCTGATGACGACTTGTTCCGTGTTGTACCACGTTGCCGGACAGAATTGTGGGCCTCATAGAGCCCGCTTGTCAACGCCAACCATAACCAAGCTCGCAGATGGCCATTAAACGGTGCATGTGGTGATAATAACTATTGCAAAGCATGTTGGATGAGGGAGAATAAGATGAAGGAGCGGAGGCGGAAAGTAAGGATGCTATTGCGGGTGGCACAGCCGATAAGATAAGCTTAACTGGCTAGCGCCATCCAGCCGGCGCCGTACCTTGCAGAAAGCAGGCAAGCCTCAACCAAAACAATGTCGCTCATCACCGGCAATCATTGGCTTCATCAAGACAGAATCATCTCATCTTGCGCAATGCACTCCTCCGCCATTGGCACCTTCCGCTCTGATCACCATGCCCCTCCGCAATCTGGGCAGAAGCAGGTGGCGTCCACTGGCGGGCCTTGTTTAACCGGGTGGCCGGTTGCTTGGTCGTGCTTGGCAGCGACGTCGCTGGTCTTGTCACCTGCTGGATGAGGCAGCTCGCATGCTGGTGTCAATTAGACTCGTATGGCTCCTGTTGTGCCTCGCGCAATGCTACATAAAGTGGCTCTGCGCTTGCAAGAAGGTGGCAAGAGCTGCTGTGCTGTCGTCTCATCTGGTGCACAACGCATTTTAAACTTTGGGTCTTGAGCGGGGAAGTCTTGCGTGCTTCAATTTTCATTAAAGCAACCGGGCCTTCCAGCGTCCTATTCGGGCCCTTAAGAGCACTGCGACGCCATCTGACCAGACTGATTATCTCAGCTTTCAGTATGCTCACATTCGCATTCCTTGCGGCGGCGCTGCCGTTGATCAGCGCGATCACCCCTCCACGCTTCCCACACCAGCCTCTCGGAAATGGCACAAAACGCTTAACCTATAATCTCACTACGGACTCCCCGGGACAACTGTCACCATCCACTCGCTCATTCAGCTGGGTGGGTACTGGTCAAGACGGCGATTATATCTACACTGGAGCCTCCGGCGACTTCCTCTTCGAAAACGTAGCGACTGGCCAATCAACAACTTTCCTCTCCGCAGACAAGGTTCCTGAGGACTACTGGGACTATTTCATCTCTCCAGATGCAACGCACGTGCTTTGGGCCGTCAATTACACCAAGGAGTACCGTCACAGCTACTATGCAGACTACTTGATCCAAGAAGTTGCGAGCGGCGAGACCAAACCCCTTGATCCTACCCTTGCGGGCGACATACAGTATGCTGAGTGGAGCCCTGTTTCGTCCGATCAGATTACGTTCGTGAAGGGCAACAACTTGTACATCTGGAACAACGGTACCATCACCCAAATCACCGATAATGGTGGTCCCGACTGGTTCAACGCCGTCCCAGATTGGGTGTACGAGGAGGAAATCTTTGGCGACCGATACACGCTCTGGTACTCTCCCGATGGTGCCAAGATCGCATTTTTGACTTTCAACGAGACCGGAGTTGGCTCGTTCCGCATCCCATACTACATCGACGATGATGCAGAGTACCCGCCAGTTTATCCTCGCGAGCTAGAGCTACGTTATCCCAAGGTCGGAACCAAAAACCCGGTTGTGGGCTTCAATATTCTCGATGTAGAGTCTGGTGAAGTCTCTAAGATTCCAATCGATGCCTTCCCAGAAGACGACCTGGTTATTGGCGAAGTCACGTGGGTTACCGAAGAGCACGGCAAGGTCCTCTACCGAGCCTACAACCGCGTTCAAGACCAGGAAAAGCTTGTTGTTGTTGATGTCAATGCTTCGTCATCGAAGGTCGTGCGTGAGCGAGATGGTAGCGATGGCTGGCTCGAGAACTACATCCAGGCCAGATATATTGGCCCAGTCGAGCGATCGAACGCAACGTACGGCAACTCCAGCACAGAGTACTACCTCGATGTGTCAGATGAGAGCGGCTGGCTGCATTTGTACCTCTTCCCGATTGATGGTGGAGAGAAGATTGCTCTGACTTCCGGCGAATGGGAAGTCATTACAATCCCTAAAGTCGACTACAAGCGTGGTCTTGTCTACTTCACCTCCACCAAGCACCACAGCGCCGAGTCGCACATCTATTCGGTCAGCATGAAGACTGGCGAGGTCAAGGCTTTAGTCGATGATACTGTCACTGCATTCTGGACGGGTACATTCTCGTCCGGCGGCTCGTACTACGTACTCCGCTATGCTGGTCCCGACGTTCCTTACCAGGAGCTCTACTCGGTCAACTCCACCACTCCCGTGCGCACCATCGTCGACAACAAGGTTTTGTATGACAGGCTCCAGGAGTACGCTCTTCCCAACATTACCTACCTCGACTTGGCACATCCTTCCGGTTACACGCTGGATGCCATGCTTCGTCTGCCGCCAAACTTCGATCCCAGCAAGAAGTACCCTCTTCTTCTGATCCCCTACGGCGGTCCTAATGCGAAGGAAGTCCACAAAGACTTCATCTCACTCAACTGGAAAGCCTACGTCGCCTCCGACCCCGAACTCGAATACGTCACCCTTACTCTCGACAATCGTGGTACTGGTCGCAAAGGCCGCAAGTTCCGCTCTCTCGTCACCTCCAACCTCGGCCAACTCGAAGCCGAAGACCAGATCTGGGCGGCCAAGGAGCTCGCTAAGAACTCTTGGATTGATAGCGAGCACATTGGCATCTTCGGCTGGTCGTACGGTGGCTATTTGTCCGCGAAGGTCGTCGAAGTTGGCGACCCAATCATCTCGTTCGCACTGATCACTGCTCCTGTGTCTGATTGGCGCTTCTACGACACCCTCTACACAGAACGCTACATGAAGACACCCACTATTAACCCCGAAGGCTACAACCGCTCGCGCGTACACGATGCCAGCGGCTTCAAGTCCATTGCTGGCGGCGTGATCATCCAACACGGTACTGGCGACGACAATGTACATTTCCAGAACGGAGCTGCGCTAGTCGATTTGTTGATGGTTAACCGGGTCACGCCGGAGAAGATGCAAAATACTTTCTTCACGGATAGTGATCATAGCATCAACTTCCATAACAATGGCCGATTCTTGTACAGGCAATTGAGCAAGAAGTTGTATGAGGAGAAGCAAAGGACAGGAGATTCGAAGGGTGGGCATCAGTGGAGTAAGAGGACGGAGAGGAGCAGGATGCAGAGGAGGTTTACGGAGTAGATGGAGATGATGCGATATGCCTGGACTGTCGTGACTGAAGACTGTTAATATCACCAAAATTCGAATTATGTATAATTACGATTAATGTGAAGTCTTCTCATTTCATATCCTTCCATGCGTTTGCTCATGTTCGTGATCTTCTTTCCACTTCTAGCTGAAACCTCTTCGTTGATTATTGACCTATCTTCTTTCCGGGTTCCCATTACCATTATGCGCCACCGCCCTATCCTATGCGCACCTCAATAATCATTCGAATAGTCAATCACCCTCCCAGTAAACCCCGGAACCTCTGAAATCCTTACCGCCGTCACGTTATCCCGCGTCTTCTTCCCCCTCCCCTGCGACGCATACGGTGATTGAGACAGTCCACCCCGCGCCGCTGCGAACCACGCGTCACCGAGGGAGTGTCATTCGGTGGAGTCTGGATCGTACCCGCACCATAGCCTGCAACGATGGGTTGGTCGCCGAACATACCTGGCGATGAAGACAGTGGAGTTGATTTGCTAGTGTGTTTGTAAGAGGGTTTGTGTGGTGTAGCTTTGTTTGTGTCTTCTGTCGGTGCAGAAGTTGCCGGAGACTGGGTCGCTGGGCCAGTCTTAGCGTTGTTATTATCGTTGGTGTGCTGCGCGTGGTGGTAGTTCGATCCACCGGGTTGATTGTTCATCGCGTATGCATCGCGCTCATGCACCGTGCGCGGTTTACACAGCTCGCGATGCTCCTTGAAGAAGTAAAGGCTAAGCATGATGAGCCCGCAGCCCTTATGGTTGCAGATCGTGTAGCTGCAATTATTGATATGTGCGTGGAAGGACTTGCGGTCTGATGGGTCCAGCCAGATGCTGCATTTCCTGCAGTGCTGGAAGCCGTTGGGGTGTTCGGGCTCGGGCGTGTGCTTGGGCTCCTGGCGGCCGGTGTATCTCGATGAGGTCGAGGTAGTAGTGGATGGCGCGGCGCGGAGGTGACCAGAAGAAGGGGTAGAAGACATGCGACGCCTTGAGCAGACTTTCTTGTGCTCGGAGAAGTCGTTCTTGCCAGACTTGGAGTCATATGGCGCGCACACATCGATCCTGCAGTCTGGGCAATTGTCGTGAAAGTCAAAATTGTGGCCATCCCAAATATACGTCTTCTTGCTTCCAATAGGAACGGGAACGTCGTCAAAGAATTTCTTCTTCGAATATTCGAACTCTTCATGGACTTCGACTTGAACCATTTTGTTACAGACACGGCAAAACTTCAGCTCGGTGGCGCCATCTACCTCGCCAGCGCCTGCGGTAATCTTCTCCAGCTGGAGTCTGCTAGCGTCTTCAACGGCAGGGGCTTGCTTCGCCGTCTCATCGATCTTGGACTTGGTAGCCGGGGGCTGAGGAGTTGACCGAGGTGTTAGGGCTGTGGAGGAAGATGCTGATGCGTACCTGCTATTTCCGAGCCCGCCTTTGACAGCATGCTTGGTTCCAGCAACTGCTTGTCCGTTCTTGTTGGTCGTTATGGCCTTCTCGTCCTCAGCCTTCTCGGCCGGCTTCGGCGTCGCAGCACCCTTTACCCCCTTGACAGATGGTACGATGGTGTCCTGCTTGACTGGGAGGACGAAAGGTGTCTCGACGGCGTACCTACCCATGCCCATTCCGGTCAACTTCTTGACGGGTGTCTTCACCTCGACAGCATTGTCAATGATCTTCTCGCTTTGAGCGGAGGTGGAATCAGTCGACTTGTCAGAAGATTTGATATTCGAAGTGGAGGATGCGCCTGGATGCGTATCTTCACTCCCCTTGAGGCCAGCCTCGGACTGGCTCGTAACCTCAACAACAGGGACGTCTGTATTCTTCTCATCTCAAATGCCTCTGATTTGGCCGTTTGGTCTTCGATTAGAGTGCTGGAAGGCTGCAAGGTGGGCTTGAAATCCAAAGCACCTGCGTTAAGGCCAGCCACGATGGTACTAGTAACCTCAACGACAGGTCGCTTGGTGGATTTCTCTTCTTTGACAGTGGTTGAGCCGCCTTCCTCGTGCTGAGCGAGCTCGTTCTCAAAGTCATCAAGGTAGTTGTCGAAATCGTCTCCATTGTCATTAATGTACACCTCAACATCAATGCCAGCATCCACCATGAGCCCGAAGGTAGCGGCATTTGCATCAAGATCTTGATTCAGGGTAATAATTTCCGATTGTGCTCCTCCGAGCTTCGTCTTCGCTGTTGCGAGGTCCAGTTCGGCGGCCTGCAGAGCACCCTTGGTCTCTAAGACCTGCTTCTTTTCTGAGGCGAGGTCGTCGCACGCCGATAAATATTGCTGAGATAGCTTGGTGAGGCGTTGAGTAGTCTTGTTAATCTCAGCCTGACTAACCGCAAGCTCAGATTTTGCGACCAGCCACTTCTTCTCGATCGCGGTCTTCTCGACCGTGTGCTCGTCAATATCTACACCAACCCGTTCAATGAGGTACTGATTATCGCGAGCCTTCTTCTCAGACTTCGCAAGGTCCGTTCGAGTAGCTTTAAGATCTGCTTCAGTGTTACGAAGCTTCTCGTCCATCTGCTCAAGGTTGATCTCAAGCTGCATCGTCTCCTTCGAAAAGTTGGCTACGGCGTTTTCCGCTGCCATCTTGTGCT
Organism: Paraphoma chrysanthemicola; assembly: GCA_020744225.1. Classification (NCBI taxonomy): domain Eukaryota; kingdom Fungi; phylum Ascomycota; class Dothideomycetes; order Pleosporales; family Phaeosphaeriaceae; genus Paraphoma; species Paraphoma chrysanthemicola. The sequence goes on from JAGMWG010000016.1 coordinate 1,107,289, forward strand.
GCTGAATGTTTGCCGCATGCTCCTGAGCTTTCACTAGCTCAGCCTGGGTGATTTCATGGTCGGACATCATCTTCTCGATCTTGGCCTTCAGCTCTAGATTCTCCTGGGCCAGGTCATTTGAGAAAAGGTGCGAATCAGTACCCAGGGGTGCATTCGCATTGGTAGTGATCTTGCCCATAGAGAGCATTTGAGTTGTGGCATCCGTCTGGACACCAGGCTCTACCTTAGGAGCTTCTCGCACAGCCCATGACCCCGTTGACAAGCTCGTGACGGTTGACACGCCAAATTCGGGCAAAGGTTGATCAATTGGCGCGACTTCCTGGGAAGCTATCACAGAGCCTGACAACGAGGGCGTAGGTAGATCGATGGGCGTAGTCTCCACACTGCGCTCACACACGCCCGAAGAAAACTTCCGGATGACAGGCTGGAGAGGCTCAGTGCAGAGGACTTCCAGGGCCGACTTAGTGGGCTTCGGGGCAGGCGGCGGCGGCTTGTTGATATGTGCGAGAATCTGTTCAATCTTCTCCTGGACTGCTTCCAGCTTAGCGTCAAGTTCAGACTGTTTGCTCTCCTGCTTTGAGGCAGCTTCGATTCGGCCGGCTTGATCTTGGATGAAGTTGTCGATCTTCTCCTCGATCGCGGCGAGCTTGGTCTCTAGCTGCGATTTTCGGGCCACGAGCTCTTCCTTCTCTTCAGTCCGAGTGGCCTTCTCCATCGACTCAGTTCTGGCCTTGTCGGACTTATCCTTGATAAGCTCGTTGACCTTACCCTCAATCGACGTCAAATTCGCGGTCATTTCCGACTTTTGCGCGCCGATTTGCTGGGAGAGCATGTTGAGAACATTCTTAGTTGCATTCTTCTCTTCTTCGTCCTGCTTCTTCTTCACGTCTTCAACAGTGGACACAAATGTGTCAACCTTCTCGCTCAGCTCACCCTGTGCTTTCTCAAGAGCGCTAATCTTGCTCGGTGCGTGCTCGAGCGGACGAATGATCTTCTCGATCTGCCGAAAGCGCTTGTCGGCATCATCGAGGCGCTTGTCGATGTGGTTGCGCTCGGCGAGGCGGTAGCTCCAAGAGCCTGCCACCACGAAGTAGAGGCAAGCAAAAAGGAGCAGGGCGATGAGAGCGATGAGTTGGTTGGTGGAGAGCATATTGGGCATGCGTGAGAGGAGGTCGCAGATGAGGTCGAGCCAGTTGGGGAGGTCCGCGGCGGGATGGGAGATGGGGTGCTTGTCGGCGTGCATGCTGGCGGAGAGCATGCAGGCACGTCTATGCGGTGGTGTGGGTTACAGTTGAGTCGAGTGGTTGAAAATGTATGTGGGTTGCTTGGGCAGGAGTAAAGAGTCAAGCTCTTGGTGAGGAAATTGGGTTTGGGGAGCGCAGGGAAGAGATGATTTATGAGACCGCGAGCGGTTCCCGCGAGCAATTGCAAATTTTGCTCAGAGTGAATGCGACAATTTAGCCCGATTGGGCAATCGCAGCCAAAGAAATGAAAGAAGCGACGTCGGGAGCTGTTTTGATTGCTATGACTCCCACAGACTGGGACGAGTGAAAGGATGAAAATGGACTACTTTGCCAGGGGCGCAGAGCCCGAGGCTCAGTGGTGCAGTTGAGACGACACCGACAGACGGAATGCTATCCAAAAAGAGAAAAGAGGACATTCAACGTAAGCGGACTGAGCTGAGCATGCCTGTTTGTCAAGCGAATCATATCCAGAGACGAACTCTGCCCGTTGGGCGTGCATTATCCCAAGCCCCAGTTTACAACCAGTATTTTCCAAGGATGACAACCCATAAGCCGATACTGTGTTAGTGAACGCTTGATGATCCGTCGTGCGTGATCGGACACAATGTCATGAATACATACTGATCCTCAGCTTACTCTGAGGCCTGGTTTAGTCGTCGTGGGCTTTCTTCTCGATAGGACCACATACAGCTTTCCAATCACTTCCTGCGCCGGCGTCGCCCTTCGGACCGTATCTTCTGTTCATCATGCCGCAGCTACTGCGGGATATTAGAAGCCCACTGCTCGTTTCCCGGCGGCGATGCTCAGGTATGCGACTCCTGGCAGGTGATTTCGGCTCCTCTTTCTTCGTGCCTTTAGCCAGATGATCAGGGACGACATGATCTGGGCCTTTGGCGGCTTCCTTTGAAGGAGCGGCGGCCTTGTATGCCGCTTTAGGCGCTTCGTCGTAGTGCGTCTTTACCATGACCTTACCAAACCCTGGCATACCACGTATGAAATTTCTATCTGTTGCGTGCTCCATGCTGTCCTGGTTATGTTCATACTTGAGAAAACTTGGGCCTGACCGGCGAAAGACTGGCGATGCCTTCCTTTACAGGATGACTGACAACTTCCGCGCATAGAAGCATTCATCTGAATCTGGATCATGTCGTACTGAAGAGCCTCCAGCTCGGAAGTTCTTACAGGGAACTGACAGAAGAGTCCCCTGTTGACTTTTGTGCCGTCACCATGTACCGTGATGAGCCAATCTTGTATTCCAGAGTTCGCTATTTTGAGCTGCTGTCGAAGACTATCAACAAAGCCAGGAAGGTTGAGCAATTCAATGATCGGTTACACACTTACTTCGACCGTGTGAAGATTTTGGACAATATGGTCTGACATGGCCATGAGATTTTGCTGGCATTTTTGGAGGGTGGTAAGCCGTGTTGGCACATGCTCAAGTCGCTCGTACAAGACACGCAGTAGCTCCACATGATCATGACATTCATGTTTGTTTGTGTCTTTTGTTCTTTTCGAGCGACATTGCGCTGTTTCTAAGAAAAGCAGTAGTAACAAACGAGACCAGAAAGCAAAAGTGCGACGCAAAGCCATCCACTAACGAAAGGTGCATCATCGTGACAAAATGCAGCTATGTTGAAGATGGACAATCTCTCGAATGAGACGTGTAATAATCGTCTTGATTGGAATCTTGGGGCATGTGACAGGTATCTTCTGCATCCAACAACCAAGGCAGCTCATGACAACAAGGACCAGCGGCCTACAAAGCATAACCATGAGCAACAAAGCAGGTATCCCCAAACAACAATGTACCAATAATCCTTCATACTCTCTTGTCCATAACACGTGCCTTCCAACGCCCAATAAAATTTTCAAGCGTGATTTCACCGGGACCAGTACAGCGGGTCAACAGTTGGTCCCTCGTTAGACTTTAACGTGATCACGAACGACTGCCCGGTTTTCTTTTCAGGATGCAGCTGTTCACAGCTCTCAGTCCACGTTTCGAGTCGATATGTCCGATATGTCCGACATGAGACAATGCACGAGTTCACCAATACTGCTGAAGCATCTTGGCGAACCTGACAGCCATCTTTCGCCCGCCTTCATCATTTGGTTCAACCCTGTCCGTGTAGTCGTCGGCAGATTTGCCGTCTAGCACTTCGTAAAGCGGGCATGGCACAATCTCGGTACCTCCTACACGAATATTTGAGGTCGCAATCTCGTACATGGCCCTGATCGCGGTCTGGAGCTGAGAAGGCCACCACTCGTATCCAAGCAATTTGAGCTGTGGAGTTGCCCAACTCGACTGTTTGAATTGTGCTTCAAGAGGGTAGTAGATCATGCAGATGATGACTGCGCGTGGCTTCGTCTTGTACGTCAGGGCGTTGACGTATTGTTGGACCTTGACTCCAAACATATCCTTGAAGTAAGACAATGATCCGGCCGAGTGGTCCTCGAGTGACTTGCGTCTCGTAAGCCAGGCGAGTCGCAGCATATGCCAGATGGTCGACGGAAGTGGTTTGAAAGCGACATCGTTGTTGCCAACGCTGACAATCAAGACGTCCTCGGGTCGGATGTTGTCGCGAATGAATTCATCTTGCGGTAGCAGCTTCGTGTCATCACGTTCTCGTAGCATCGACTCCTCAATTGCGGTATTGATGCATGTGGCGCTCTCGCCGAGTTCGTGGTTCATCCAAAATGCGACGTCAGGCTTTGGCTTGGGCTTATCCAGTGTTTGATAGTATATACTGGGAACATCGACGCCAATATCCTCAACGGTCTTATGTAGCCAGTACTTGTTGTCAAGTGAGGAGTCCCCGGCAAGGAATATGACGGGCTTTCCTGGACGTTCCGCCCGAGTAATGGAATGGAACAGCGCCAGATCCTCCACGGGATGTCCCTTGTACTCGAAGTAGAACTTCGCCGCATTGATTTTGCGGGTCGAGTCTGCTGGTTCCGATTGTGCACCCTGAGGCTGGTCCAGGATATTGTCGCCTGATTTTCCTTTGTTCTCCATTCTCAAACGTGTTTAGATAGCTCAATTTAGGCGCAATTGCAGATATGGTGTGGTGATGTACTTGTTGCAGCAGGTGATGATCTTAAGCCCATTCGCACAAGGCATTCCGAGGCAGCACGTCTGATATATGGGGCGTCGCCGCGAAAGGAGACGTTGCGGCATTTTACGCGCACCAGCGCGATCCGGGTGCTGAAGGCAACCACGATGGCTTCGACGGTAGCTGAGCTCGACCAATCAGAATCGATCACATCACCGAGAACTCCGGAGCTGAGGCCTCGACCACAAGCCTCGAAAAACACAAATATCAACCCTCGCAATGTCAAATCGGTCACAATAAAATAGTTCATCCCCGACAGTCTGCAGGCCATCACACAGCACTTCGACAGCGCTGTTCAGGCTGGCAGAAGGTGGATCCCCATGTCGGCCGATAAGCCGCTATCACGTTTCAGGCAGCGACTTGCCTCGCGACTCGAAGTACGGCCATTGAGGGTGTACGCTTGAGTTGCGGTTCATGGGATATCTCCCTCGTACGTCTCGGCTGGAGCATACTGCGTCTCAGGCGCGATGGTGACCAACAAACGTCAATACTTGTGATGGGCCCCTTCACAATGTCCATCTATAGAAAGCCATCCTTCCAGTACAACGTACCTATTACTATCTTCTAGTCAATGTCTACTAACAACACACATCATACATGCACGAGTATTAGTTGCACAATGAGCGACTTCCAGCTACATACACGATTCGCGGGACTGTGAGATCGTTGCACCAAGCAAGCAATTTGCACTTGTCCCAGAACCAACTTCCGCCACACTTGTCATGTCTTCTCCAAGCTCCTCTCACTCCAGTAACAAAGCTTCCGTACGCGATGTGGAGCTTGTGAAATTGCAAGATGAAAATCGGCAGCTGCGAGCTAGCTGTACGATCAAGGACCAGGAAGTCAAGGAGTGGTCAACCAAATATCGCGACGAGAAAGAAGAAAAGCTGAAGCTAGTTGGTTCACGGTCAGCCTCCCAGCGAGAGCTCCAGTCTGCCAAAGACTTGTGCTCATCTATGGAGGCGAAGCTGATGCTCCAGGATAGGCAAGTTGAACACCTCTCTAATGAACTATCCAAGGCTCGTACGCGACTCCGCGACTCCCAGTTACCTGGTCATTCAAAGGACGCCACTGGAATGAGCGACTTTGCAGAGGGAAAGATTCGCGCCCTGCAGAGAGAGGTTCAACTAGCCCACGAGGACGTTACTAAACTTAGCCTTTTGCACCAAGATCAGGACTGTGTACACTTCAAAGCCTTCGCGCAACGCCAACTCAAAGACGCGATGGATGAGGCTGTTGCAGCTCAGGCTGAAGTCGAGGCTCTCCGGCGTCTTGGTGAAGCTGATGGTCTGACCCAGGAACAAAACGCCAGCTTACAGGTGCAGCTCGCGGAATCGCTAAAGGAAAACAACCGAGCGACAGCAAAGCTAGAAGCGCGTGAGAAGGAAATGAGTCTGCTTAAGATCGTCATTCAGAAAGGTGAGATCAAGACTTCTCGTCTCGAGGCGGATCTTCGAGAGAGGCAGGCTGAAGCCGACCAGTGGAGGGAAATGGCAGAGGAGCTTAAGAAACCATCACCCAGCCTGGAGGGTGGGCAATTCGAAACCACGACTCTGGCAGCTCCTCTAACACGAGCCCATCCTGTCCCTGATCACCCACCAAGCCCACCAACTTCTAGCACTACCAGCCTGGACGTTCCAGACATCCCCACTTTTTCGTCGCTGCCCCATGACACAATTCCCGTCAACAAGCGCATTGATGCCAACGTGACTATCAATATCTCCCCCATCAATCGGAAGAGCTGGAATTTCCTCAAGCGCCTCCAATCTACCATCACCTCGAAATCCGCTCTGGATATCATCGGTCCCGATGAGCTCGTCGCTGACCTTCTCGCTGGCATGCAAGAAGGCGAAGACGACCATGCTACGCAAACCGCGGCCGCGACGCACTGGCAGGTTGTCGCAACGAAAGCCATGGAGGAGATCAACGACCTTAATGCTCGGCCCGAGTGCATGGTACCCAGCCATCGGGGACTGAAGGACGAGTTGGCGGCGCGGGATATCCAACTACAACTTCAGGGTGCAATGGTGTCGCAGTGGCAGCGAAAGATGGCCAACGTGCGCGCATTTATCGATGATGCAAATGCTGAGATGCGCGCACGTGGGATGAAGATCTGAGTGGTTGGCCAGTGGACCATCGTCGCTATAACCTTTGACCTTAGTGCTTATGTCTACGCAACAAAATGAATGGAAAACTCCAATCCGGTCAACTCAAGTGCCTCATGCTAGTGACGTTTCTTTCCTTAATGCCAACTTTACAGCTCGAGCCATCCTGTGTTCTTAAGACTTCTCAAGCGGAGACATTCGCGCTCGACATCGGGCATAAGTGGTAGCGGAGGGTAGTGCGATTCGTTGTCACCCTGGCCATCGATGAAATAGCGCAAAGTATATGCCTTGCCAGTTGGTGTCTCAGATATAGCCTTGAGAAGCACCACTGACGTATGCAGGACAACCGTGTCGAGCAGGCACAAGATGTCGCTCAACGGCTTTTCAGATCTAGACCACGCCGAAGAGCGAAACCAGAGCTGCAGTATGCGCGCATTCATGAGGAATGAATGAAGAAATGATGTGTGCCATAAAGTTTGCATGCCGTTCTTCCCGACCCAGCCCTTGTCGCCGCGCGTGTACAACCTGCGCCACACCGTTGAAATTCCGGCGTCGCAGTGTCTCTAAACACCCACCGTTCATCTCTTTTCTCCGTCGCGGTCTTGATCGAAAGCGCAAAGTCGCGACTTCAGATCTGCCAGCAACAAACCAGATCTGCAAGGGCGAGAAACTCGCAGAATCATATGGCACACCGCATCACTCGTGTTCAATGAGGAGAGCCAAGCAAAGGGCCGATTGCGTCAAGCCAATCACGTCAGGTCACGAGCCACTGCGCCATCTTGTTTTCGGCGCAGTGTGACGTAACCGGTCGTGGCATCATCACTGGTGATGGCATAGCCTGACATGATGGTGCACGCGCCGTGATCGCTATAATAAAGAGGCAGAAGTGGTCAGCAGGACTGTTTGATTCCAACTTACTCACCTGCCTCAAGAGAAAAAAAGATATCGGTACCGAAGTACCTCGCCCGCATCCTTCCCGCTACTATCGCTTGCTGCACCTAGCAAGACCCTGCAGTAGATACCGCCGCATTCGACTTTCGACAGACACAATGGTGGCTCCAGCTATTGTACTCGGCCTGCGTGGCGTGCAGGTTGTGTTTTCGATTATTGTGTTGGGCTTGACTGCGTACCGTATGTTACCTTCCATCTCCGTTGCATCTTGCGCTTGCTAACACTGTGGTAGTGGTTGACAGGTACAATGGCCCCTATGGCTGGAACTGGTCGCCCCACAGCGTCAACTTCATGCTGTTCACATCGGTCTGGACGCTGCTCGCAGTCGCATATCTGGTGCTCACACCCACACGCTTCCCGCGTGCAGCGCACAAGTTCGCCATTGGAGCCGTGGAGTTCTTGACTATGCTCTTCTGGTTCGCAGCATTCGTTGCTGTGGCTGTACGCTGGGGCGACAGCTGGTGGGGATACGGCGGCAAGGGCACATTTTACGGCTGTGGTGTTGCTGCGATTGTGTTCTCGGCCTTCCTTTGGTATGTTCTTCCTCATGTCGCTTGGGATTAAGATAGGTTCTAACATGGTGCAGGCTTACCTTCGTCGCTACCACAGTTCTCGCTGCCCTGCACATCCGCAGGACCCCACGCAACGACAACTCTCCACCGCCAGACATGGCCGGCGTCTAAGCGCATTTCGCCTACGAGAAAGTACAAGCCACCGACGTGTTTGTCGTCCACGGAATTATGATACCCTTTTCCTTCTCTTTTCGTCTACGAGATTGTCATATGAAGCGATAGCGCGTTGCCGTATTCGAATAATACCCTGGCCAAGATTTTTTGCTTTGAAATAGGTCCATTTGTAATGCAAATACTTATTACGTTCAGCAATCCCTCCTCTGAATGTCGTGGCCCGCGTGAATTTTTGTGACTTCTTCGGGCCAGCGGCTCCTTCGTATATGCCACGAACGCAGAAAGTTGTTGAATATTGTAAGGCATCCGAGCACTGGGGCCGAAGAGGGAATGGTCGAGCAAGCAGTGTTTGTTTCTGTAGGGCGTTCTTGCCTCACACTCTGCTGACGTTTTAGTGTGGTCTTTAGTGCATCCTCGCCGTCCCAAGGCAAACCAACCATTTCCAACCGATCATCGTCAAATAGCGCTGCCGGCGTCTGTTTTATCACCACGCATTCAATACTTACTTTCTGAATCTGTTATTTCCACGTTGTTTACGCATATCGCACAACATGATGCAGCCTCGGCGCGGTGCATTCAATCGGCAACCCGAAACTCCATAAGCATCCGCTCCCAATCTGCGTTGGACACGGAACACGAGCATTTCACGCATCCGAACCAATGGTCTTAATGCCCAAGCGCCGCTTCTACCATGTTGTCTGAGCGTGCAGCGGTGCGTCGAAGCCAGTCAGCTTCTGTGTCAACATTTCTTTCTGGAGCGGTGCTTCCGCACCACGTTCGCATTGATGTCCCGCGTCAAGATATCTACATCCAATGAATGAGACCCTCCTCTTGGGACTGCTAGGCACATCTGCAGGCAAGACGTTCCAAGCATGCTTCGAGAAGATGGGTGAGACTTCACGGTTAATATATGTGCAGCGCGGCTTGCTGATCCTGGACAGGATCAGCCTACCATCTAACTGCACTCCACGCTCGGGCAGCCTCAACCGGTCGGCGAGTTCCTGGATCTTGTCTAAACCAACGACGTTTGACAAGCATGCGCTTCATCCTTCATGAATAAAGCTCCGCTGGCCACAGCTCCTAGTGTGACCAAATTACGCGTTGGTTTCGGTGCTGATGCCCCGCTAGTGGCGGATGCGGGCAGGCGGCGAAGGTTTTCTACGCGACATTGAACCCCGCTTCAGTGGTCGGCATCACTATCTTGACTTATTGCCGCTCAAAGCTTTGTTGGGACCACAACGCGTAAAAGTAACTCTGCTCGTACTTGTGCCGCGGAATCAACGGAAAACATCCAAGAAGAAGTACACCTCATCCTTATGCAGATCTAGTGAATTACGCCCAGCAAGACTCAGGTCAGCCAAACCAATTCCCATCAATCCGAATCAGTGGTCCAAGCCGACAAGAACATCTAAACCCAACATAAGTTGATTATTCGTATCCTGGCGTTCGGTTCTGTACGCCCCATGCTTACCCATCGCTTGCACACGAGGAAGTGCTCCACATTGCGTTCCAAGCTACAAGCTTGGGTTGCATCATGGTGTTCGGCAGGGTTGATACGACCTCGGGAAGGATAAAGCGAGCCTCAAAAGATGCCAACACGGCAAGCAGGGCGTTCGTTCGCGCTCATTTGACTCGATTGAGGATCTTCGGTGGGTTGATGATCCGGTAATTGGAGGATTCAGCACCAATTTAGCCGGTGCCAAGCAATGCACGGCAGATGCGCCCAGACGCTTAACTAATATAAGGGATTGATTCGGTATTGCGGTCAACGACTCCGCCTTAGCCTATCCAGACATCGGAGCGTCTGGGGTAAAGAGCCGGGGTAGCGGGTCGTTCACACTGAACTGTCGAGGTATAAGGTCAGGATTGACCTGCGACGATTTGCAACCGTTACGGCAGACAGAGCCTCACCAGCAACGCCATCATGGGTATCTTCAAACCGAACACCGGACATGGGTCCGACCCCATCGTCACCCGCATGATCGAGCAGGACAAAGTACCGTGGTACAAGAAGCCAAATCTTCGAGTGATGTACTTTTACCTCTTCGTCTGCTGCATGGGTGTCGAGATTACTTCTGGATTTGATTCTCAGCTTATCAACACCCTGCAATTCTCTGGACCCTTCAATAAGTGTAAGTGCTGGCGGCCGGTACCAGTCCACAACCCGCTAATGCGGTATAGACTTCGGCAATGGCTACAAGAACCCAAAAACCGGAAAGCCAGACATCGAGGCTGGAATTCTCGGCTTCATCTCTTCCTGCTACCAGCTCGGCTCGATTCTCGCTGTACCGATCGCGCCATGGTTTAACCAGAAGTACGGAAGACGCTGGTCGATCATGACTGGGTCCTTGATCATGGTTGTAGGCGCGCTTCTTCAGGGTTTCGCTCAGCACAGTGAGTCAAACGGTTGGACAGCATAATCAGCATGGCTAATCCATTACACAGTCGGCATGTACATCATCGCCCGTATGCTTCTTGGTGTTGGTATCCTTTTTGCCATTGTCGCCGGATCTTCCCTGATCGGTGAACTGGGCTATCCAAAGGAACGTCCATTCTTGACTTCCTTGTTCAACGCCTCGTACTTTATCGGCGCCATTATCGCCGCCGCCATTGCGACCCGGACAACCAATATCATAGGTGACTGGAGTTGGCGCGTGCCATCTCTGCTACAGATTTGCCCGTCGCTTCTGCAGATCGTCTTTGTCTTGTAAGTATTACATACTGCTAGCATTGACTTCGCTAACGAGAGAAGCTTCCTGCCCGAAAGCCCGCGTTGGCTTGTGAGCAAGGATCGTGATGACGAAGCCTTCGCCATCTTGACCAAGTACCATGCCGAAGGAGACGCAAATTCTATCCTGGTCCAAGCCGAAATGGCACAAATTCGATCAACGATCAAGATCGAGATGGAGAACTCCAAGCAATCCTGGATGGACATGGTTCGCACTCCTGGAATGCGACGCCGTGTTCTCATCGTCGTTTTCCTTGGTCTCTTCACCCAGATGAGCGGCAACACTCTCCTCTCCTACTATCAGAATCTCCTCTTTGAGCTCATGGGATACACCTCAAGCTACGCCAAAACCAGAATCAACATTGCGAATCAATGTTGGGGTCTCATCAACGGTGTCACTATTGCGCTCGTAGTTACCCGTTTCCGCCGACGATGGATGTTTATGCTTTCCGCGGGTTCCATGACCCTGGTGTTCATGGCCATGACTATTTGCTTCCAGCGCCTCCGAGTGGCAGATGACAACGACACCAAGAACCCATCTGCGCAGATTGCTGCGTTGTTCTTCTACTTCGCTTACTCGCCCTGCTACAACATTGGAAACAACTCCCTCACTTACACATACTTGGTCGAGCTATTCCCATATGCACAACGCACCATGGGTATCGGTATTCAGCAATTCTTCGGAAAGTGTGCTGGGTTCTTCAGCGTCAACGTCAACCCCCTTGCACTGCGGGCTATCGACTGGAAGTACCTGGCTATCTACTGCGGCTGGATCACTTTCGAGTTCTTGTTCATCTACTTCATGTATCCTGAGACGTACAACCGCACTCTTGAGGAGCTGACCTTCTGTAAGTGTTTCGCCTTATTCTCTCACGGAGCAGCGCTAACATCGCAACAGTGTTCGAGGACAAGGCTCTTGCCGATGAGGCAGTCCGTGCGGTCGAGAAGCAGGTCAACGTCAATCACGAACACGGAGAGATGGAGGGTGTTGGAGAAAAGATCGAGACCAGGACCGTTGAGCGCAACGTTTGAGCAAGGACAACGTTCGCGATGCACACTTGCGACTTACGCGCCAAGTATCCGTCATGGTAGACGATATCAGTACCAGTCAAGTCAGAATGACAAATTGAAAGACGTCCTACATCTTGGACCTAAACACATCACTTGCCACATATGCACTCTCAACAATCGTGATGTGATGTCTTTTGCGCACGTCATGTGCGCATGCACCATTCGTTGATCTTGTCCTATCATGTCAGAATAAGCTTACATCCTCCCAACGACTGGCGGACCGCCATCCCGCTCCAAGCTTTCCGCCACGCCCGCCACAAAGTTCCGCCCAGCGCCAATGTCGACACTACTCAACCACGCTAACAACTTCTCGCGCCCTTCCGCATTGGCACATCAATTTGTTGGCACACGCTCAGTCCTGAGGCTCATACGTAGGCAAGCTCAACAACGTTTTCCTGCTAACCTAGACCGTGCGATTGTAGGTCACTCGCGGCGCTGCCGTTGTCTGTCGGGCGTGGCACTTGGGCTTCGACATGGGCCCAGTAGGCGTTGACTAAGTCGCGCAATTCGGGAGAGGCGGTGCTGTTGAGGAGCTCTTCGAGTGTGTGCTCGACAGTACGGCGGTAGAAGCGTCGCATTATGAGCGGTGTGGCTCGCATAGGGTTGCCAGCATGTTGGATTGGGAGGAACGTGTAGGATCGCAATTGCGCGCGAGAATGTGGCCGGGATTTGCGATGGTGTGACTGAAGGACTTAGATTCGTGGTTGAGGTTTGCGGGGAGCCGGAGTTTCGTCGAGGAGTGAGTCCTGAATCGTGCCAATTTCCTAATGCGGTCGCGATGTCTGCGGTTTGAGGTGATGTTGGTATCGTGGTCTTCACAGTTGGAGCACGCTCCTGCCGTGGCCTTGATGGTGTGGCTTTCGTTTGACTGCCCATCAGCTTCAGTTCCTCCTCCATCTCGTCGTCCTTTTCCTCTTGGTTATCAGAGACTGCTCTCCGCCTCTTCACGACGAGCGGCGAGTGCCAATCCCTCGCCACATGGCCCGGTATCTTCGTCCTCGAACTATCAGCCGTAGTATCCGAGTCTTCATCTTCCCAGTCCTCATCTACATCCTCGACATCAGTGAGTTCATCGAGAACTTCCTCTTGCTGATCTCCATTGTCAAGCCTCCCCTCCTCGTATTGACTCGCCTCCAAAAACTCCCGTCTCCTCTCCTCAACCTTTTTAAATGATTCCAGATCCATCTTCACCCTCTCTAAGAATCTAATCCGTCTCAAATCTCCCGGCCGAGAATCCGCCGACTCAATCGCATCTTCAAGACACACAACTATCTCGTGGTAATCCAAACCCCGCTGTCGGTTTGCATGTGCAGTAATGTGCTCTTCAAGCATATTTCGGAGCCGGGTATGTATGTGCATCCACTGAACCGAGCGCGTAAGGGGTGGTTCAGCACGCATTTGTGCTCGCATACTTGCAATTCGATCCCGGCCATATGATGGAGACTCGAGATCTTCGAGTATAGTTACGGGGGAGCCAAATGCTGAATCGATTGCGAGCAACGGAAGTCTAGGTGGTGTGGCTTGCAATGCGGCTTGTTGCGCTGCTTCGTTTACGCGTCGGGCGTTATGTATGACCGCTACGACTCCCGAGAAGAAGTATGGCGGTAGTCGTGGCTGTTCATCTTGTTGTGCTGGCGGGTCTACGTCGAAAGGATCTGGAACAAAAGGACGCATTTCTTCTTGGATTTCTTCGATGCGTTGTTCGACTATATCTTCGATTTGGTCTGGCGTGCCGATCCAAGCGTCGATGAGGCGAACTGCCATGAGGAGGACCTCCCTGACTCGGTCGGCTTGAGCAACGTCGTGGTGATCTGTCTCGGGAGAAACTTCGGAGGTGATGATGCGAGCTTGTCGGAGGAATTGGGCGCGGAGGGAAGAGTGCGTGTGAGGCATCTTGGCCAGTTGGATGTGTCTGGCCAAGAACGCTGTGGTTGAGTGATGCCGTTGATGGAAGTCCTTGCAGGAGTCGACTACAGAAGGTTGAATTGCCGATAGTTGGTACTTTTGAGGTGATTTTGTAAGTGTTACGGGAAAACATTATGATCAGCCACTGTGCATATAAGGGGAGAGATGAGTCTACAGTCTTGCCCATACCGCCAATGGCGGGATAACTGCCTTCTGAGCGTCACTGATGCTTGCACACAGATACATCCAGCGACTTCAGTGAAATCTAATCCCTGCTAACGTGTCGAACGACGTGAGAAATTATAGGCAAAGTCTCGAGTTTCACGCCAATGACGTCGGCAATATTCTTTCTAGCATGCATACTCCTGCTTGCAATCGATACGGCAGCTGAAAATCTGTGAGCAACAATAGAGCACCTAGGAGACTGCTGTAGGTCTAGCCGATTTGGACGTCTCGCAAACGCTGCGCTCGCATGGAAGCACGACGGACCCGCACGCATCGATGTATGCAAAAATGCGCCTCGTTCGAAGTCTTACTATTGTTATCATCTCACATCTCTAACACTCAGTAAACACACTCCTCAAGCATAATCTCCTCACGTCTTTTCTTTTCCTTTCTTTCCATTTACCTCACCTGCTATATCTTCCTCATCATCTTCCTCGCGCCTATCCTTCCTTTCCCATCGATACTTGATCAAACCATGCCTCCCATCGTCCATCTCATCCTCCTTCTCGCTCTCCTCCTCCTCATTACTCCTATTGCTCCTTCTTTCAATCTGCACTCCCCTCATCCTAAATTCCATCATGTGTCCTCATTGGATTCGGCGGCCTTCCAACTAGCCTCCTTTCTCTCTCATGGAAGTGCATCGCCTCGTTTTCTCTTTCGCGCTCAATGTCGAACGTGTCATTGAGTTCGGGTGATGTAGGTGGGTGGACGGGCCGGGATCGGGTTTGTGTCAGGGAAGGGCGGGTCCGTGTGATTGTACTGGTTGTGCCACGATGGATATGAGCTGCTCAAGTCAGAACGGAGGACATGGAGATAGGTTGAGGGGCACGGACTGTGGGCGAGGACGATAGCGTGGCTGAGGAAAAGGTATGGGAAGATTCGCGCAGAGTACGAGATGAGTCCTCGTGCAATGTTTGAGACGAACTTGTGTGGTCATCTGATTCTCGCGCCAATAATGCATTAGGACGTGTATGCCTTCTGGTCGATCTGGTTACATAATTAGCAATTTCCTGCAAGATAGGTGTTGGAATTTGTGGAGGTGGGCGTTGAGATAGCGAAGCTCTTCGGACAGACAAGGGTTCGAGGTAGTCCCCACTCGTGTCGTCGTCGTCGATTCTTGTTGGCACGATACGCCGCTTATGGCCCATACTAAATGCGCGGTGCTAAGAATCATTGTCAGTTTATTAGAATGCTGCAGATAATAAGCTGCCTGGGGCGTGATTGTGGTATATGAATGACTTGTTCATCTGCTTGCGAATCATCTATTCATGTTTGGGGCCGAGGTACGTGACTTGCTCAAGAAACACATTACACTTACGTGCATTGGCAATGATTGGACTTCTAAAATGCCCTGACCCCATCTCCCACGTCCAAACATTGCAAAGTCTAACATGTGGTTTCCGTCACGTCACTCGATCCTTCTTACAATCACAGGACATTACACCAAGCTAGTTCCCCGCCAGCCTTTTCTATACTTCCTCCTATTCTTCTTCTCCAGCGCTTGCTTCCGCTCCAACTCCTCCTGGATCTCTTGCAAACTGGGACGCTCGACCTTCATTCTTGGCAACTTCGGCGGCTCTGAATCCGGATGGTCTTCCTTCCACGCCTGATATTCTGAATATGATCCGAGACCGGATGCCTTCCACGCCGCGTACTCTGCAAGAGTAATGCGTTTTAGTGCGGGCTTATCCGCGCTGATGGAATTTGGAATGGGCGAGTACGACGATGCGACAACAGTCGAATTGGACCGAGTTGGACTTATATTCGGAGTGCGCCCTGAACGACTCATCATCAGCATGGCGTTCACAGCATCTTGCTCGAGTGCCGTGAGATTTGGACGCCGGATAGCTGTCGGATCGTAATTGCTATTTGGCGTCGAAGGACCTGTAACTGAGAAGACTGGAGATGGTGATGAGCTCAGATCAGTTGCCAACAGATGATCCCCCTCCCTGCCCGGGCGAAGTGTTGAGGATTTAGATGGCCGAGACATATTTCTGGGAAGGTTGAGCACGGATGGAGGAGATGGGTATTGGTTGAGTCGCGGTATCGATGAGTTGGTTGAGTGGAATCGTTGTGTGGGGCTCGGCTTAATGAGAAGCCGCAGTGATGAAGCAACAGGATCGTTTGAGCTCAGTGATTCAGGTAATGGGTAACACCGCGCCTTCCAAGTAGCTCCTCGAGCTAGGTTGCGGCCTTATAGCAAGTGAAGCGAGATGCAACCATCACTTGAGCCTCAAATGTCGTCATCACAATGTCACATGAACTTGCGGATAGTCAGAGAGAACGAGAGAGATTTTCAGAAATGCAAAACCAGGATAATATCTTCATCGAAGCACATTTCTCAGATGGTAACAATATCATCTGACAGTTGACATGTCTCAATTGGTTTCAGAAATCTATTCTATGGCTCTATATCTCATGAATTACGCATTAACACGTTCCAAGAGTCGAAGAATTTCAATGTGACATGAATTTGCGTAGTAATTTCTAGTCTAGTAGCACCAGCAGGTTGGTTAGCGCGAATGTAGCAATGTCATAGCTGAAGAGACACAGTGTCCTCTCCCGCTGAGGTCGTTATGCTATAGAAGAGAAGCAGGTGGTACATTGTGTGACGATCGTAAGCACTGTCATCGATTCACGTGGAGCAAGACAATCAAGCCGAAGTTTATCTAACCAAACATACATGAATTCTTTCATGTCATGTCTATCGTCTATATCGCTTAAAATTGTGACAGAGTATCAGAGAAAACGATGTTCCCTTTCGAAAGCCACCACCAACAAAAACAGCATAACGACCCAATCAGTCCTCCCACTCCATAACATTCCCCTTCTCATTCTCCTCAAAAATGTTCTCCTTCTTCTCCCTCGCCTCAACAACCCACTCCGCCATCGGACACCATTCCGACATCAATTCACAAACCTCCTGGGAGCACCAATCATGCGTTAACTCCGCCGGATCATCCATACAACGTCCTTCTTTCGGACACCACACCATGGACGACTTGCATGACCCCGTTGGACACTCTTGATGCAAGCTTGTTTCTTCATTGTCGTCGTCGGCCTGCCCCGCCGGTTTATAAGCATCATTGTTCTCATTTGCTTTTCGCAAAAACGTGACGAATCGTTGCACTTCCGCGTTCTCTTCCTCTTGTGCTTTTTCCCTTTCTCGCACAAGACGCGTTGCGTGACCTTTGCGCGGCATGTTTCCGAATGCTGCGTAGCTGAGATACGGGCCGCGGTAGGGCTCGGGTTTGGGATGCGCCGCAGGTTGAAATAAGGCGTCGAGTTCGGCGGCGGTGCGACCGGATGTGCTGTCGGTAGTGAACCTAAAATCTTTATCTGCGGAGGGCATAGAGATGGTTACAGCTTCCAAGTTCCGGAGCAAGCCCCTAGTCCGATGGAGGTTCATGGCCAGAGGCTGGGGAGCGGCATGCTGCGCGGTAGATATGCGCGAGGAGTGTAGAATCGCTTTCTTATTGTTGCGAAGAGGTTGATTTGGGACTTGAGAGGCGGAACTAGCTCCTTTGTCAAAGATCGTCTTGCCAATGATGGAAGTACGTGAGGAACTCTCGGGGAATATACGGCCCATAAAATCGGGTTGTGATACGATGGCTCTAGCCAGGTCGTCCGCTTGCTCTCGTTCAGTAGCAGGGCGAGGTGGAGACTTATTGAGAGGAGGCAGTATGGATCTGAAGACTGGAACTACTCGATCAGGAGGCCGATCAGGAAGTGATGATACATCGGTAGCGTCGTCGATGTCGAGATCCATTGCTGAATCGAGGTCAGCGCTGGAAGTCGACGGAGTGTCAAGACCTAGGAGATACTCGGCTGAGGCGTGCCTCTTGAGCTTCGATCTCGCATTCCAAGAGGAACTGTTGCCAAGCCTAGCAGTACGCTCTCTTGATGCATTCTCTTCGAGACTGAGTCTCGAAGTCGCAAGAGTTGAAGCTTCATCTCTACCTGGATGAACCCGTGCTAATTTGGACAAACAGATGAGTGCTTTCGCCGCCTCCATCTCGGAATCGATACCAGTAGTGTCATCATAATCGCTCTCAAGAGGTGATGGGCTCCCGCTTCTGACATATCCCGGGCTGTCTAAAGTCGGTAGAAAATACTTCAGGACGTTTCCCGAGATCTTCAGCACCACGAGCTTCTTCGGTTTTATCTGTAGAACAACCATATTACTTTGCGTCGAGACATTCGATACTGCTAGCGACGGTGGTGCGGTTCGCGATCTGCGCTCTTCGAATTCTTCTTCGTCTTCTGACTCCGAACATTCAACCTCGTTGTGAATCACGAAGTCGCCGCGTCGAACATTAGCCCCACGGGTCCTCTTTGGCCGGCTAGCCTTGTTGGTATCCTTTCTCGGTCGCTTTCCATTGCGATTGCTTGGGTCATCTAGCTGACCAAGCCAGCGGCCTACATTGGCAGCATTAACTCCAGCCAGCTCGGCGCGCTCTGAAGCATTCCTCTGAATGTATGTGTTGAGCCCGTCGATCGCGAACGATCCGTGAGTAGATGTGGAGGAGACATTGCCCATTTGATCTGCTGTTGTCGGGTTTAGTATTTGAACGAATAGATGAGGGGCCTGGAAATACGTTGTGGAAGTGTGGTAGAGATTGGTCGATATCCAAGTCTCAGCAAATCTGTAGAAACACAAAGTTTGACTGTCCATCCAAGGAGTGATGGGCGTACACAGTGATAGGAATTCCGACGGTTTGTTCTTTAGGCTCCTTTACAATGAAATCAGTGAGTACACGACCGGACTCATGTGCCAGTAACGATTGCGCCAGGCTTTTCGTTTGAGGTCATGATAGTCTGTCTGCCTAGAGAGTGAGGCGATTTATTCACCCGGGCACAGTCCAGCTGCCGGAAATGTTTCATTCCTCTTACAATGACAGATGATTGCAAAGTCTTTGGGTGTGGCCATGCTCGCAGTCATACATTGACAATGGGTGCTCAGATCAAAACCACATACAGGACTCCAGACATATAGCCACGCCTTAATCTTAGAAACTAGATCAAGTACCTGCCTCTTCAAAGAGGATGACGTACGTCTGTGAACAGTGGTAAATGCAAATGACTTCAATGCTACGAGGGCACTTCATGCTGGGAGAACATTATCAACACCTTAGAGCTACACGCAGAATGCAAACATGACCCCCAAGCCTCGAACAATCAGGCACATCATTACCAATCCATGTCAATATCCTCACCAAGTCCTCCGCCTCCATTCCTTCTAACAACTTCCACAGTCATCTCCCCACCCCCTTCTTCACCTTCCTCCCCATCTCCATCATCCTCGACCTCAGAACTCCACTTTAAATCTTCGTCCCCCTCTTCCTCACTCTCCCCCCTCCGTCGCCCCTTCTTCCCCTTCCCCTTCCTCTTCAAATCCCACACCTCTTTCGCCCTTGCCCACTCCTTCACCGGCAGACTCGCTACAACATTCCCTTCAACCTCCACAACACCGCCAAGGTCCTCATCGCTCATCGCCACATACCGTCTCAACATCTTCGTCTCGCTCAACAGTGTACTCTTCGCCCCAACCATCCTTTCTCCCGCACGTTTCTCAGTCGCAATCGCCTTAGTCGGGTATACGTCCGGCCACCCATCTCTTCGCCACGCATCAAGGCGATATTGCGCGCGATAAGAATCATCGACGATGCGTGGATTCGCGTACTCTGGGTCGATTGGTGGAAGGTATTGGGATTGAGAAAGTCCCATGAACACCGTGTCTGTGGGTTCAGCGGATAGGACGCCAAGTACGACTTTGATCTTGCGCGTCGCTTCAACAGCTATTTGCGCGTGGTATGGTTTGAGGTTTGGTTTCTCGCGGTCAAGTGCGCGAAGGGCGTTCGCGTAGATGTCGAGGACGGCGATCCGGTCGGTTGCGTAGACGGGACATGATGCATCGTCGGTGCCGCCGGGAGGAATTTGGGCGGTGAAGAGTGCGCGCTGGTTGTTTAGGTCGATAAGTGTTTGGTCGGCGGGTGTGAGGATGTAGTCTGGTGGGAAGATGGGTGCGAGCGGTTTTATTGGTGCGTCGGCGAGGAAGTCGTTGAGACAGCGCGTGAGGACTTGTTTTGACTTGCGCGGTGGCATAGAGGGCCAGATGGAAGGATTTGATGAGCTTGAACTGCTGTCAGAGGTCGAGCGGGAAGGTATGCGGCGGATAGGCGGCGATGATGAGGAGAACATTGTGTATGGCATCGCGTTGAAATATTGCGGATAATGGTTTGCTACCATCAGGAGAACAGGCGTGAATGATATTGTAACGTGATGTTGTGAATGATCATGTGGGAGAAAGAAATGTTAGAGCTGGGAGGTCATTGATGTGGAGTAGGAACTGCCCGAAAACATGGCTCCGGCCTGACACCGTCGTGATCGAAGGTGAATGCCGATCAAAATAAAAAACCGATATTTCAAACCTTGGACGCCTTCATAAGGCTAGACACGTGTGATCTGCGAATACTATGCCAGTGCCCACGCAGCTGCTATAGTCCTCTTGCTTCAGTCCCCAGTCCCAGGCTCGCACTCCGTCCTCGCCATCTCAGTCTCCCCACACCCAATAGCGCCTCCATACTTCTGCCCTTAATCCCACCCGAATGTCACCTCCACCCCATCCACCCTTCTTAACTGTTTCCTATCGCACCATCAGCATCGCACTCTCCCCCCCTCATTCAACACCAACACTTACATCCGCCGATTATGCTTCTGCAGCCTCATGCACACCTTCCTCTTCACCTTCTCGCGCCGCACATTCGTTCGACTAAACACCATGACTAGCGACTTCCTCTCCTTCTTCTCGGCCTCTCCTGCCACATCATGTTCCACTTCTATCTCTCCCATCTCTGCATCGTCCATATCGACATCCCCATCCTTGCCCTCTACTTCCTCCTGCGAACGGCCAGGGACTTGCTCCGCACCCCGATTCCTTATCTTTCGAAACGCATAGCTCTTGTAGTACGCTGCAGTACCGGGCCGATGCTTGGTGCCTAGATCACCTTCGCCGTTCCAGCCTGTCCAGTTGGAAAGTGGAGAGCCGTAGGCATCGTACTCGAGGACGGTCGATTTTGGTGGGATCTTGCGGGGTGAAGGAGGGTGGTAGGTTGAGAATGCAGATGGGGAGGATCGTGAAACAGGTGCAGGTAGAGCGGAGGTGGTTTTAGGGCGTCGCGGGAGTGATAGCGTTGCTGGTGCGAGGCTGGACGGGAGTAGTGGTGGTGATGTGAAAGGTCCTGATAGTGGAGATGGCATTACTCGTCGCGCAGCCCACGTTTGCGCAATGCCCATGGATGAAAGTGGGAATATCGTAGATGACGATGCGGAGGGAGCTGCCGGATCGCTAGACGACTTGCGTGCCTTCAGCTTTCGCACTGCAGCAATGTCTTTCTCCATGTGTGCGAGAGAGTTCTGGGGGGTCTTTGGGTCTATTTGTCTTTGATGAGCTCGATGGGTAGATCGCAACGAGATGCTCCGTGGTTGATACGTGCCTGCTGTAGGCAGTGTACGATGTGTTGTATTTGGACGATAACGCGTGTTGTAGGAAAGGTTTGCGAGTGTGCGAGAGAAATTTCTGTCTTTTACCTGCTGGCGCAACTCTTTCACTCTCACCAGCCCAAAAATGCGAGAATAGGCGATGCTATCACGATTCAAACAATACCATTCACGAGAATAGATCAAGAAGTTCTCATAATTTGTATGCGTGGATAGACCATGGCTAGCAGATTGGCAAAGATTGACCAAGAACTCATGCCGGAAGTCCAACAGATTCCACTACTCTTTGGTCTCGAGCTATCTCAAAGACACCACTTGCTCAAGCAAAGTCTTTTCAAATCCGAAAGCCTCAGGAAATCCCCATCTTCTGATGCCAGCCCATACTCACAACCACCTAACCCACGCGATTCTTCAAGAGCCTCGCATCAAGGAAAGCCATCATCATTGCCTCACACTTCCTCCTCATACCAAAATCGTCCTCACTTCGCCAACCCCAGCAAAGCCCTCTAACCCATACTCTTCCTCGTCCTCTTTGTCCCCAACCATACTCTCCCCACCGACACTCTACAAATGTGCAAAACACTCAATCTCAATATCCGTCCCCAACGGCAACCCCGCTACCTGTGCACACGTCCTCGCCTGCACCTCATCAGCACATTTATCTCGTTACCGCGCACACCAATCACAAACTCACCGGTATGTCTTTTACGTCAGGGAAGAACTCCAGATACGCCTCATTCATGGCCGTGAAATCAGCCATATCAGTAAGAAACACACTACACTTGATAATATTCTTGATGTCTGAGCCAGAATCTGCGAGCACGCCGGTGATGATCGTCATTATCATCCTCTATGCGTTAGAGTCAGCATTGTGTGTTTGGTAGTATGTAGAGGGAAATGCGATTGCAAACCGTGCGGTCTTTAATGTCGCCTTCGACAAGCTTCCTAGTTTTCGGATCCATCCCGATATTACCAGAAAGATAGACCATGCCATTGCATTTCACTGCGGCGGAGTAGGGCATTACGGCAAGTGTTTGGGGGCGGGCGGCGCTTTCGATGACTTCTTTCTTGGTCGCCATTGTGTCGGTAGTATGTTTGAAAACCCAGTAGAATCGTAGAACCTAATTATTCCTTTAAGAAGCAGCAATGACTCCTGGGAAGTTGTGTCGACATTCTAGGGTCTTAATAGCGGGCTATGGAGATGTGTAAGCAGAGCAACTAACTTAGCGCGCGCCCTATGGAATGCGGTACTGTCGTGTTGGTGTCCAATGGATGCACAAACGTTGAGAAAGAGAATACGGGCGTAAATGTATTTGTTGCCCAATGACAAACTGAATTAGGGAACTAGATCGGAGACTGGCCTTGGACAAGGAGATGTAGTGTTGTGTTGTCGAATAAGGCTCCTTACCAGTGCATCTCGGCAGGAGGTAGAGCTGTAGGTGTGGTCGCGATTGCGGGAGTATTGCGTTGAAGCTTAGTCGAGTGGATGCCTTACAATCCTTCTCGAGTATATCTAGTACAAAATTCCCAATAAGTAAACATGTCTAAATGTTACATCGACATTTCCAACACCACCGACATTGGCAAGTGCATATGTCTAAATCCAAATCCACTCTCTTCCTGTACACTACACAGCCCTCGATGCTTTCCCGCCTCACTCCACATCCTCATTCCCTTCATCCGCGCCCCCAGCAATCTTCAGACTCATGCGTTTGAACCTCTTCCTGACCCCTCCTCTCCGCTCCTCGACGCCCTTCCTCCTGGTCACAACCTCGCCATACTGCCCGTCCCATTTCTCCAGAAAGACTTGTTTCTGCCTCTCCAACTTCTCCATGAAGACTTGCTTTTGCATTTGCAGCATTTCGAGCTCCTGGTCAATAGCGTTGATTTCTTTGGTCAGGGTTTGGTCTTGCGAAAGGGTTGCGGCGAGGGAGGCGAAATGGGCGTCTTCGGTGGAGGCGGTGGGTGTGGATGTTGGGGCAGGGCGCTTGGTGCCGCGGGGTGAGGGGTGGCTTGGGAGTGTAGATGTGGTTGGTGTGGGAGTTGGGATTGAGGCTACTGGTGTTGGTCTTGCAGCTGCAGGTGTGGTCGCGTGTAGGGGAGAGCGAGGTAGCGCGAGCGAAGACTGGATATGTGATTCATCGATATCGGTACGGCGGGATAACGACCGGGCTGGGGTGTTAGCTTGTTCGAGAACAGGCGGTTTCACAGCTGCTGGACCCATGCGATTCGCAATGTATTCAAGCGCAGAACGCAGACGCTCAGGGAACGCTTTTGTTTCCTGGAGCACAAAGTTGCGGGCAATCCCCGCTGCGACGAAATAAAATTTGACCATGAGGGTCAGGCGTGCTCGGTCGCCTTGGTCAATAGAGCCGTCCTTGGGGTATGCTTTGTTGAAGGGGTGGAGGATGCGTTGTTTGGCCACGTCTTCGCTGCGCATGGCGCTGACGTTGAGAGGTCGACGAGGGTCTTCCACCCAAAAGTTGATTTCGTGCCAGCCGCGTACGGGACGCATGTAAGCGTATATCTCGCGATCGTCTTTTACGTGGCGACCGAGGAATAGCTTCTTGGGCTGTGCCTCGGGGATGAAGCCTTGGTCGACGAATTGCACGCCGTCGGCTTTGGGAATGTTGTCAAGGAGATAGAGAACGTTGTACTTGTCCAGATAGCGGCACAGCTTGTCGTAGTCGGTCTCGTCGTCGTCGCAGGTTGAGGGGGTATCGTCTGGCGTTACTAACTGGACTGGATGTGTAGTGTCGGCTCTGGAATTGAGCGGGTTGGATGCCTCTTTGTGTGGTACTGAGCGTAGTTTATAGGGGCTCCTCGAGTCCTCAGGCTCAGAGCTTTCGTCAACTGTCATTGGTGTTTCGTGCGACCCTTGGGCATAGTCACCTGGGTTGTTCTTCTCCGCATCATCGATTCTTTGACCCGCATCAATCCTTCGCAGCGCATCGCAGAAGCGCTTACAGTAGTCGTTGTAGTCCCCGCCCACTCCATCGTGCAGCACTCCCTTCAACATAAAGTACCACTTGATGATGATACTGAATTTTCGTTTTGAAGATTTTGAAATGTCGGCATTGTACTTGAAAGGTGCATAAAGAGACAGGCGGACAACATCGTCCTGGGCCAGCACCTTGTGCGAGCCAGTCGTTGCGGAGCGGTTGTGGGGTATAGACCAGTAGCGCACTTCATATGGCTTATCGCCTAGTTGAACAAGCAATGCGAGAATGTCTCGTCCTTCCACTGAACCGATCTTCATGGCCAGGCGGGTCTCTACTGGAATTGGGATCCAATCGAAAGTGTCATGCGAGGGGAGAGAGTCGAGCAGTGGCAGCGCGTCGTAATCCTCATCGAGGCGCTTCCGAATAATACTCATAGCCATGATGCAATTAATTCTGTTACCAGTCGTCCTCGCACGAAAAGGATAGATTTGTCAGCGGCCGAGTCGTTGCAGGTCGGCGGTATCATGTGCGACAAAAGGCGAAGCTGTCGGGCAGTCGCGAGGCTGAGTGAGCCCGGTGACAGATGCCGATGGCCACAACGCCAACCGCGTCACGCTTAGTGTCAATGAAGCTTCTGAGAATTAGACGGCGAAAGCTGAGTTTGGATAGTCTTGGAAGTCTCGTCTCGTAGGGACAGCATGTCCAAGTCGCGATGCAGGATGCAGGCCGTGCACAGTTACATGGTTGAGCGTGTAAGCGAACACGTGAACACGCGATTTGAGCCTGCGCGACCAAGACAGAAGCTACGAAGCATTGCACCGTTTGAAGATGAGGATTTATTCAATCGCTGGCTTTTGCTGGATACTGGATTCTCCAGCTTTTCCATACAGCGTTGGCCAACAGACTGGATTCCCCTGGGATTCCCCACATCGCCTACCCGTTCGACAAACCGACCTGAGGTCAGGCTTAGTGTGTGCCACGGGTAATGGTCGTTCCCTGAGCCAATGCTGCGCCTGGCGAGTGTACGAGCACCCAATCTGTTCTCTACGTTCCCTTCGATGTGATCAAACGTGTTGGCCCTGGCTGCGAAGAACCCGAGCCTGGTCTGTCTCTCAGCTTGAGAGAGGTGCATGTGGTGTGGTGCCTTGTCGTGCCATCAGCACCGGCGTGTCAGCTATGCCAAGTTTGTGAGCCGCCCTTATGGTGAGGCGACTTTCTTCGATATTATCCACGGCGCGCTCGGCCCTTTGCACGGCGGTTTGGCCACAGCATGCTGCAACCTGCCGCGACTAGGGCTGGAAATGGGTGGGCCACGGCTTCCCGCAGCAGACAATCTGGGGTCGTCGCACATCATCGCCAAGTGGAGGGCGGGTTTCAGGCGCTAACGGCAGCTTGTCCCAATCCCCACGGGACAAAAGACACCAAAACACCATTATCCACCGTTCGCCCCCCATATCGGAGTTGCGGCAGCGCTGTCAGACTTCTGCGACGCCGACGGGCGCTGATACGAGGGGCCCCGCTCCAGGAATGCTGCCGACTGCATCCTTTGGGTTTAGGCTTGGCGGCCTTCCGCCCGCTTCGTCTCCTGAACTACGCGTCCATGATTGCATGCGCCACAGCTCCTTCCTGAGCACATGCACTCCTGCCTCAATCGACTGACCACATACACTCGTTTCTGCGCTCTGTCTCATGAATGCCTGCCTTCGATAGCGACATGCTCGCCCGTGGAATTCCGCGCCCCGGGCGCCTGCTCGTGCTTGTGCTCGTCATCTACGGCTTCATGTGGATCAAAGGATGGCCGCGGTACTACGACGACGAAGAATTGCCGCCCAGCATGCGACCACAGTCAGGGACCGCCCTCGGCCCGCACGGCGTTGGCCACGACCATCTCGTCGTCTCCATCGTGACTACCGCGACCGACGTCTACACCAAACTCGCGCCTGCCCTGGCCTACCTGTTCGACGACGACAAGGACCCCACCTTGATCTTCTCGGACCTGCAGATGAACGTTGGAGACTTTCCTGTCTTCGACGTGCTGTTCGGCTACACACGAGACTTTATTGGTGGGAACAAGGAGCTGGAGAGATACAGGCAGCAGGTCAGCTTTGCGCGGCGGAGCATCCCGCTGAGCCGGCTGAAGAAGCAGGATGGACGCGAGGAGGCGGAGATATTGGCCAAGCTGAACAAGTACAAGATACTACAGGCCATGGCAAGAGCATGGGAGTATAGACCGGACCGTAGCTGGTACGCCTTCGTAGAAGACGACACTTTCGTGGACAGGGTGAACACTCTGGATTGGCTGGCCCAATACAATCCCAAGACGAAGTGGTTCTTTGGCAATCCGCCCGTGTCCGGGGTCTCCGATGCCTTCGCTGCAGGAGGCAGCTCCTTCATCCTCTCTGCTGGAGCCATGAAGGAGCTGTTCAAAGAGCGCAAGAACGTCATCCAGAACTGGGAGAAACAAATCATCGAACACACATCGGCCTTTGATCTCGTCTTCAGTGTCCTGCAGGCGGAGCTGAACCTGAGCCTAACAGGCGCCTGGCCGGGCATGTCAGGCTCCGATCCCACCTCTGTCCCATTCTCACCAGCCGTCTGGTGCGAGAGGGTCATGATGATGCACCATGTTAGTCCTGACATTTGGAGCGATCTGTACCTTCTGCAGAAGAACCACACCGAAGACCACATCCGGAGACCTCTGCTTTTCGCGGATCTGTGGGATCGCTTCATGGCGCCAGAAGATCTGGGGAGCATTCGCTCCGACTGGGACAACCTTTCCTCCGACCCTTCCAATGCACGGTGGAACATCTTATTCGAGAGCGACGACCCGAATGACGGTCACGCACCAAACGGCGAAGATTCGCCAGAGGCCTGCGAGGCATCGTGCGAGAGCAGCGAGTATTGCATGCAGTGGTCGTACTCCTCAATACCCCAGAAGAACTGGAATGAGAACGGTCAGACGAAGTGTCATCTCAGCAGTAGCTTGAGATTTGGAGCGTATTCGCCGGCACTCGAGTGGAATATCAACGGCGTTTCGAAGCTGCGAACGTGGAAAAGCGGGTGGAAGAAACCACGCTTCCTAGCTTGGGCGAATCATCAGCGGTGTAAGAACCCGGCACATTAAAAATATTACGAATCTTCACTTGTTCAATCTCTTCCCCTCTTCTCTCTGTTCTTCTTTACTGCAGTTCCGATTTATTGCGTCCAAGTTGGAGCCTTGAGTCGTCTCAAAATTGACGCATGCTTCAACTGAGGTCCGCTTGTCGTTGCTTCCATTATCTCTTTCAGCCAGCGGGTCCGTGCCGCTTGCTCGCTCAATGGATTCCGTATAGATGGCACGGAGTGTATCCAGGTGCGAAGCATATCGTACCCGCAATCTCTCTCGCAGCAATTGTGCAGCGCTTCCGACAGCGAGCACACTTGATAGTCGCGAAAGTGCGACAGCACGTATTCCTTGCGTATCACTCGACGATGATGAACTTGTATAGACCCTGACAACCTCGCGTTCTTTCATAACAACGACCACGAACGCGACTGGAAAGGTCTGACTGCGCGTCTTCCATTCATATTCGGGTTCCACACCACGACACCCTACTCCGCTGCTACCCTACACTACCCCAGGTCGACTGGACAACCACGAGAAGGCTGGTTGAGAGACTTGTCCTGGTTATCAGCCTCCCGTCTGCGCATCGCTTAGAGGCATGGCAAGAGGAAGTAAGGCCTCGCTACATGACAGCATGGGTAGTGTGTCAATAGACACTTTCGAGACCGAGGTTAGTCTTGAATGATGACTCAAGATGGTGCGGATACTTGGTATCGGGTACGTCTTGTTCTCGAGGCTTTTGAGCGTTCTGCACAACAAATATGTATACGAATGATATCTACGGTCTTGATGATAATGGGCAGGTACAGTTAGATTTCTGGTGCACACTCATGGGTGTCTGGTACTGGACTATGTCTCCGCAAGTTAACTTACCTTAGCTTGGGATACAATGAGATTTTGAGCATGCGCGCGAATTCATGTGTTGCGCTTACCGAGCGCTGAGATATGCATTAGACTGACTGCCCTTGTCCATGGCGCGCTTGTAAATCAGTTGGTTTGGCCTTCCGTACAAATCCGATTCCAAAATCGATCTTGTCCAATCCAGACCACATCGATTCCCTTTGAAGGTTGCTGCTGACAATAGGTCTTTCGCGGTTTTCATGCCGTCGGGGAACAGTCGCGGGATGATATCAGCATCGAGGAACGCATACTGTATGATAACCTTCAAATGGCGTAGGCTTTCGGCGGTCCCCTTCTTCTTAAGTGCACGGAAGGGATACATTAAGGCCAGTTCAGCCATGGTGGTGACCAGTTCTATTTTTCCATTGCGGGCCACGTTGCGGAAAGATACCGCAGAAGGATTTCTTGGGTTCGCAAAGAGCTTGATCGCAGCCCAGCTTCTGAACTCCTGATTCTGTCCTAGGAAGAGCCTCGTCGAGAATATGTTGTTTTCCTGTCTCTCTGTTCTCGAGATCTCTGCAAAGGTGTAGGCATCGGCCAGCGGAAGTGAATCGAACTTGTACAAAATCTTCTGGGCTGTGGCCCAATCTGCAATTTCGTCCACTTGCTTCTGCGAGAAAGCTGCATGTATATCAGCAAGAGTTTGATGTTGCGCGCACACGATTTTAGAACGTCGTCTCACTTTTGGTCCTCGCCATGGTTGCCAACCTTTCGCTGCCAAGACTGAGGACTACGACTCTCGAGTGGGTCGAGGGCGCGGACATCAAGGTCTGTAGGCTGCATACAGACAATAGAGTCGAATTTGAGGCAGTGTGCGGGGAACGAAGCGTAGTGGTGGCGCTGAGGTGGGCGAAGGGACGGTCCGTCAGGCTTAGAGGTGGGTGAGGAGACGATTCATTAGCCTTGTTTACATACAAACGGGCAGTGTGGGACAGGAAACTTATATACACCGCCTTCGCGCGATTCAGAAACGCGTTGAGATGATAGATTCAAGAACATTGAAATTTCACATATACCAAAAGTTATACCAGCTGATCTTATTGCGTCTATGCCCGTACACTATGAGCAGAAGACACTCACATACCCCATGCCTGCGTGTTTGCTGGAGATTTTCTCCATATATAAACTTTCCGCTCTTTAATTTCGCGTACGCACGATTGAAGTCTATTGAGTATCAGCCGAGAAGAAAAATATTCTCCGCCCTCTAGGTTTATACATGCCCAAAGGGCCCCCAGACCAATATCCCGCTCCCTTCCAAGTGCAGGAAATGACATGCTCAAAAAACCGTAGCTATTCCCATCTCCCCAACCACATGCCCAGCGCCTTCAGGTTCCCATCTATCCAGCCATACCGAGGATATCATGCTTTAACTTAGCTTAGCTGGGCTTCTCTGACCTCCTACCATCACTTCTACCACTACTGCCCCTTCCCTCATCACACATCCCACTCTTTTCCCTGTGCCTCTTCCCAGAATCGGTAACATTTGACAGCACAATCCTCCAACATAACAGAAAAACGCCATGCCCAGAACATCCATACAAACATCCATCCAAACAAGTTAAAACTATACCAGCTCGTACGTAGCACATATACGCTTGCTTGCAAACAGTTGCAGTTAATAACTTCACTCCGAAAGTAATGGGCACACATTTCTTGTGAAATCAAGAATCTGTTGACTAACAATTTACTACACACAATGCTTAGCCCAGCTAGTTGGCAATCTTTAATAACGAGAACAAATGAAAAATGGGGGTATATGTGGAGTTTCTCAAAAATCCTCAGCCCAAACCCGCACACACACCTTCTCCCAAACTCCACATCCCATGCACCTAGAAAATGCATTGCCAGCCTGATACGCCATCCATAATTCTTGCAAAATGCAACAAAAGTTCAATCTCGAGTATACTGAGAACCCCAGGCTCATTTTCCGAGCCTTTATCATGTCACTGAGAGGCAGAGCACTCAGGTCTCCGCCTCGGCCATAATCTGCTCTCCTTCATCAAGCATATCCACCACCCTCTTCAAATTGCCCACCATCTCCTTCGCTTGTCCAACGAGCAGCAACTTCTCTGCATTCGCAGGAAGACCCAGATACGTCGGTGGCTCGCGCTCCGGCAGGTCATTGACCCAGGTCATGAAATCCTTCCAGCCGGTTGTGCTTGGGAGCTCCAGGCCCTGTGAGTGCTCTGTGTCTTTGACGATTTTGAAGTTATCCTCAAACGCGGCGGGCGTCATGCATGCGTCGACGATAGCCGCCAGTGCGTGCCAGTCCGATTCGTTGTCAATTTTGCCGCCGTACATTTCCGTGATGAGGGTGCGGAGCATTTCCCATGGGATCTTGGTGGGCGCGATGTTGGAGCGACCTTGGGCGACGGTGTCGATCCACGTGTCGATGATGAAACTACAGCATTCATACTACACAAGATTAGCATTCGAGCAATGGTATGAGGATGAAGGCACTTACATCACTGTCGTTAAACTCCCAGAAGCCCTTCCATCCCAGCGTAGGTGCGTAGCGAAGACGCTCTTGAATGACGGCATGCAGGAAGGACAAGACAAGGTACACACGAGCCTTCTCCACCGGAGCCTTTGTTGCCTTCTCGGCCAAGGACGATAAGGAGTCCTTCATATTGGCGCGAATACCTGCAGGCTGCTCGTACGAAAGAACACGAGAAGCGCGAAGCAGATTGACTGGAATCTTCGGGCTGGACTCCATGGACAAGAAGAGTCGGAAGTCTGGGTTTGGCTTGAGCGACTCCAGTCTCTTCTCGAGCGACTGCAACCATTGAGGTGCAAGATGAACGTTCTTGACAAGCACCCAGTTGCCAGTTGTAGCAGCATTTGCAATAGCCTTGTCTGCGGTTGCAGCACCTTCGTTCGAGCCCATGGCAATGTTTGAGCAAGTGACCCGCTCTCGCTCGACCAGATTGTCGACCTTGTAGCTGGCATCGAAACCAGGGCTGGAGCTCAGCGCTACTGGAGTCACTGCGGTTACTTGCTTGACGATGTCTCCCAGGTCGCCGCTGATATCCAGCACTCCCTTACCGAAAACTTCAGTCACGAAGCGCTCCACAGCAGGAACGAAGCGATCGACGCGGAAAAGCTTGACAAGGATGAGAGCGCGAAGATGCTTGTCGAGGTTGTTGAGGTCTTCAGGCCACATCTGGGGTACATGTCGATCGCCCAGCTCTTCATTAAGGAATGATTCCCATTGAGCAGGCTCAACCTTCTCGAGCTCGTCCTTGAAGATAGCGAGCTTGGAGGCTCGTACAATCGCTTCTTCCTTGCGCTCGGGCTGCGTAGACACATCGACACCTTCCAGGTCGTCATCCAGGATCCTGTCAATGAGCGTCTTATCCATCTTGTAAGGTGCAGCCTGCACAAGCAGCATCGCAAAAGTAACACGATCTTTCTGCAGTAGCGACAGCGAAGTCCGGCGGTAGGCGTCAATGAACAGCTCGGTGATAATTTGATCAATGCGAGCTGCATAGCCAGTGATGGACGAGTTCCGGATCTTGCGCAGTACAGTTTCAAAGATCTGGGTGAAGTATTGCAGCGAGAACTGGTAGAAGTGGTTGAGATGATGGAGCTGCTCCAGGACGGCAAAGATGGCCGAGCACGAGCGCGCAACCACAGTGTACTCCTTTGTGATATTCTCAACCTCAGTCATGACTCCCGCAGTCTCCGATACCTTGTCTGAGATCTCCTTGGCTTCCTTCTTGAGCGTCTCGAGGGTCTCAATGACGCGATCATCATCGAGAATGTTACCGCGAGATTCGTTAAGAGCTTGCAAGAGACGCTTCTCGAGCTGGCGCAAGTGCACGGCAAATTCTCCTTGCATCTTGATGAGATTTGATCTTCGCTCATCCACATCGGGCCGCTCAGACTTGAGCACCTCGTTGAGCGTCTGAGTCTGTAAACTGCTCTGCGTGACCGTGAAGTTGACAAATGTGGTACGACTGCAGATGTCTGGCGCAAAGTTGGCAGACGGATCGCGCGTCGACAGGTACAAGCGGAACGAGGGGGAGAAATCGATCTCCTGTTTGCCGAGCTGAATAAGCACACGGCCTCCGGTCTTCTGGTACTCCTTGTTGAGAACATGGTTGAGGATCGGATCCAGGTGCTCAGCATCCTGGATGAGGATCGGGTTGCCGAAACGCAGGGAGCTCTCGAGCTGCTTGGTGAAGGAGTCGTCGAGGAAACTAGTCACCGTCAAACGACGGTCCTTGCATTCGTTCTGCAAGAACTCAGTCGTTCTGCCTGATGGATCGATGATGAGCGGGTATCGGTTGAAGCGCTTCAGCACGATGGCGTTCTCAGTGCAAAGGTCGTCAACTGGCAGACCGTTGTGCTGCCACGTGAGACGATCGTCGGCAGTTGAAAGATACTCCGTGAAGGGATTGGGCGTCTTGTAGCTGATTCCAGAGTGTTTGAGGTGCTCGAACCAGTCTTCGGTAAGTGCTTTGCGGTATTGTTGATCGTAGTATCCAGCATACGCAATGAAGGCAGCCGCGACGAGCACATCGCCAACAATGGTGTCGATCTGAGAGTCGAATGATTTGCTGCTCTCCTCCCATCGAGATCGCTCGGAGGATAAGCTGTCTAGCAGTCGCACACTGCGATCAACCTTGAACTGGACAGTCGACATCTCAGCCTTGATGGCCTGAGTCTCGCTGATAAGCGCGGCATATTCGGCCTTGTAGCGATCGATACTTTCGACAAGATTCTGGATGAGAACTTCAGTCTCCTGTGCACCTTCTTCTGTCTTTTGCAGCTCAACCTGCAGGTTCTCGACTTCAGCCCGCAGGGGTCCAACGCGGTCCAGGATCTCGGAATAGTCGACTTGTGCAGTGACCCATTGCACGAGAGGTCCACAGGCCTTCGAGGCACGATTGACTTTCTCGAATGTGAATTCCTCCTTGTGGATGTAGTCGTTCTGCATCTTCCTTCGGAGTGCGGCCGTCATCTGTCGGTCGTTGTCGAACTGTACGATGCTAGCAATAAAGTCATCGCGACGAACAATTGAGACAATAGTCTTCCAGCTGTCAGGTCGATGGCCGAGGAGCGTGCAAACAGCCTCTAACGCGAGTTTGACGCCAGCCGGGGGATTCTGCATGGATCGCACTTCAGTAAGGTGCTGTCGCTTGATGTTCTGCACGCTCTTCTGCGCCTCCAGGACAGCAGGCTCCGCCTTCGCAAGATCGTTATTAACCTCAGCCTGTCGCTCTTCAATGGCCTCTTTGTCTTTCGCAAGCTGGGCTTTGATCTGGATCGAGCCAGCTTTCTTCTGCTCTGCCTCACGCTGATTTGCGACCATACGCTGCAGCTTCTCATTGGCCTCCGCATCCTTCTTCGTAAGCTGAGTCTGCTTCTCGGCCAGGCTGGACCGCAGCTCCTTGACCTTGTCGAAAGTCTCACGAAGCTTCTCAAGACCAACGTTCAGATGGCGCTGCTGCTCCTCGAGGTCCTCGCGCTTCTCGTTGTAAAGCGTGACGTACTGAGCGACGAAGTCGAGGAAATGGCGCGGCGTGAGATACATCCTCCGGTTCTGCGTCTTCTGCAGCTTGTCATTCTTGGTCTTGAGCGAGTGGTGGACCGCAACCATGGCATTGACGACGCTCTCGCGGTGAGATGGTGGCAAGTTGAGTCCGCGGTAAGCGACTGGGATACTGTCTGGCGCCGCATAGTTAGGACGATCCAGGTCGACGGATTGAGTGAGCTCCGAGCTGACTTGGTACAACGCTTGATCGGACCAGTCTCCAAACCAATTGAGGACGCAACGATTGAACAATGCCGGGGATGTTGCGGCCTTGGAAGACAGTCCTTCTTCAGGAGGGTTCATAGTGAAGACGACGTGGAGATTCTTGACAATCTGATCCGTGAACCACTTGTAAAGCTCTTCTTGTGAGTCCAAGATTGTGCCTTGTCGCTGGGCTCCTTCTTTGATCGCGGTCATCAGCGCCGCATACTCGTCACCTTCAAAGAGACCAGGGACTTCGGCGTTGGCAAGGAGAGTGTTCATGCGCTCAAGGAAGCCGGAATCGAGCACATTGGCTTCGTCCATAATGAAGCAGATCTTCTCACCCTTGCAACCACAGCGACGAAGGACGTTGCGCAGATCCTCGTCAAAGTCTTCGCCAGAGTACTTGCCGTGGACCTTGATCTGGTACACACTCAAGCCATTCATCCAAGCGACAAAGCGTGATAGAGTGGTCTTGCCAGACCCACTAACACCAATAAGGATGAGATGGCCTTGCGGCTGACGGAACACTCTATCGATTCGGAGGACATGCTCCAGAACGTCATTGAAGAGAATAAGTGGGACATCAACTTCCTCTTCACAGAAAGTCTTGAGGCGAGCCTTGACAAACTCACGCAGCTGCTCACGCTCCACAGGGATGTAATTCTTCGATAGCCAGTTGGAGAAGAGTATAGGTCCACCAAGAGCCTTGTCTTCGTCAATGGTGGGGAAGTGCTCCAAGGCAATCCTATGTACGCATTCCTCGGTCCATTGTCGCTCCTCCTCTGCGATAAGACGATCCTGGAAAAGTCGCAAAGCCTCATGCGCCCAAATGCGGACGAGACCTTCCACGGGAAGTGTCTCTAGCGGTCGGAGTGCTTCGTAAATGCCTCGCACCCAGCGGGTAAGCTCACGTGGCGAGTAGATGTAATGTGGCTGAATGTCTGGCGTGAATCTCTTTTGCGACTCAGCATACAGCTGGACCATTGCCCTCGTCAACGCCTCGGAGTAGCCACGTAACGTCGGAATGATCTTCAATACAGCGCTATTGAAGGTGCCGTAGATCTGCAAAAGTGACTGTTCGCCGGGGTAGTCGACCATGATAAGAGGTGCATGGCGGAGGAAGCGCAGACCCATTGGCGTACGGCCAGCATCTGTAGGAGGGTTGCAAGCTCCGACAAATTGAATGCGATCAAGCGTGACCCAAGTCTTGTCGGAAGTCCTCCAGAAACCGTTGTGTTCGACAAGTTGTCGCAGGAAGGAAATGGCTCGCTGCGTGCCATATTTGTCAGGCGCCGGTAAATTGATCTCATCGCAGAAAATGATGAGCCATCGGCCAACTTGAGTGGGTGTGAGCTGAACGCCATTCAACGTCTTCTTATACTCGCAGTGCTGCTCGAATGTCTTGATGAGAAGGTCTGGTGTGGTGGCACTCGAGAAATTGAGACCAACGACTTGCATGTTGGGCAGCTTGCGAAGAGCACTGAATAAAGTCATCGTCTTTCCGGAACCAGGAGGACCGCACAACAGGAGTGGCTTGTGCTCCGCGAGCCAAGAGTAGAGAACGTCCTCATGGCGTACTGTGTCCAGCGTTGGAATGACAACATCGGTCTGGACGATAGAGTGCGTGTTGACCTCAACATTCGGGACCTGGTTTTGCCACATATCCCAATCTGGCTTGTCGGGCTTGACATCGTAGTCAATAAGGGATGTGGAGTCGCTGAGAGGAGGCAGCTCAACGTCGGTGAGACCAGCAATGAGGTCACCGAATTGCTTGCGTTCAGATAGAGGACAATCACCAACTAGCGCCCAGACAAGGGCAACGAGCAGCTTCTTCGCGAGGTACGTCTCCATTTTGTCGTCCTCGAGTGGGAAGTCCTGGTGCTGTACGTTGTATTCAAGAACATTGCGACAAGCCTTGTTGAGCAGCGAGAACAGCGTGTTGAGAGCCCGAATGTCGGTGTACTCCATGATATGATTGAACTTTCTCGCCATGCTCAACGCCTTTTCGATGAAGCGATCTTGCGTAAGCTTGATGTGAAGGAAGTCTGCAATTAGACTCTGGGTAGCAAGAGTCTTTTGCGACATCTGGCCAGGCGCAACGGAGTCGTCCTCAATGTCCTCGAACGGTACGGTCTTGAGATGGTCAATGTAGTGCTTGATCATCATATCGACCTCAACAGTATCGTCGCTGAACCAGACCATACCGCAACGAGACACAGTAGCAAGCGTAGCATACTTGAGTGTCTCTACCTCAAACATGATGCGGACATTTGGTGGTAAATTGAGACGCTCACCATTGGGCAAAGTAAGCAGCTTGTTGTCGTCAAGAACAGAGTTCAAGTTCTCAACCCATTCAGGATCAACGTCTCCATCGAAGACAATCCAGTGCCGCTTGCTATCTTCGCCACGCAAGTTGTCGACGATCTTGCGGAGAATGCTGGTAAACAGGCCATCAGTCCACTCGCGAGTGGTGCTGTCCAAAGTGCCATAAAGCTGTTCCTTGCTCATGACTTTGGGATCGATGACATGGCAGACACCCTCCTTGTTTTCCACAACTTGCAGGGCTGCAAGAAGTGTTCGCCATGCAGCTGACTTTCCAGAGCCGGATGAGCCGACCATCATGACACCGTGATGGAGATTCTGAATCTGGTAAAGCTGGAGGATCTTGGTCATCCAAGCATCGCTGACGACTAGCTTAGATTCAGCCGCGCACTTGCGGATAGCTTCCGTGAGCTGAGTGAGAGGTGCCGGAATGTATTGCACACCAGGGAACGACTCTTCTTGAATAGCCATCATGAGATCGACGTCTGAGCGAATCAGCTTTGGGGCCATTGTCTCGCGCAGACTCTGGATGATGAT
Source organism: Paraphoma chrysanthemicola (assembly GCA_020744225.1). Classification (NCBI taxonomy): domain Eukaryota; kingdom Fungi; phylum Ascomycota; class Dothideomycetes; order Pleosporales; family Phaeosphaeriaceae; genus Paraphoma; species Paraphoma chrysanthemicola. Next base: position 1,144,361 of record JAGMWG010000016.1, read on the forward strand.
TTGTGGTTCCATGACCGCTTCATCGGGGGTTTGTGACTCTTCCTGGATGGCGATGCGAGCTCGCTTAAGACCACCTGAGCTAACGAGCACACTCTTCAAGGCGCGTAGACCAAAGTCGTAATGGGCTTGCTTTGACAGACCGGCAGCGCACTTGTCGAAGAAGGGAACGACCTGCTTCGAGAGTTCCTTGGCTTGGGTAAAACCCTGAGAGTACAGCATGACCTCGGCAATGAGTTCCTTGTCCGGCTTCGACATAGCCACGCTGCGGAAGAGCTTCTTTAAATTGTCTGGCAAGTTCGAGCGACCCGCGTAACCAGGATTCATGGTGATGAACACTCCCGTGTTGGCGTTGACCTTGAGCTGGCGGCCAATAAGCTCGATCTGAGATTTCTCATCCTCGACACCCTTCCTCAGACCAAGCTGGATGTTTTGAATCTGCTGCGACACAGCAGACAAGATACGCTCTTCAAGACGATTGAACTCGTCGAAGCAGCCCCATGCACCCACTTGACAGATACCAAGGAAGATGCGACCCATAGCCTGGAAGTCAAAGGTGTCGTCACAGCAGAAGACAAGGGTGAAACGTCCAAGCTGCACACCAAGGGCTTTGACCGACTCCGTCTTTCCAGTACCAGCGGGTCCATAAGGTGAACCACCAAGACGTTGGCAGAGTGCTTGTGTGAGAGTAAGGAAGCAGCGATCGGTAAGAGGAGTTCGGACCAGGCGATCTGTGACTCCGAGATACTCGAAACCGTAGTCCAGAGTTGCATTGGCCATCTTGATACGCAGGCGCTGGAGGAGATCATTGCTTGGCTCGTATACGTAACGCATGGACAGCAGCCACAAATGGTGGGTAGGCGAGGTTGCGCCAACCTTTTGAAGCTTGTGAATGACATCGCGCTGGTGGACGAACTCAGTGATCAAGTCTTCGTACTTTCGACGCTGGATCGGCTCAAGATCGCCTAGAACTGCTGTGGCCAGGAACTGGAGCAGGCTGACTTGCTTCTCATAGAGCTGTGGCAGAGAGCGACCCTCGTCTGCAAGCGATCGCTCCACTGTCGCGGTCCACGCCATTTGTGTACCAAGAACAACCACTTGCGCTGGATACTTTGAGAGGTATTCGTTGAAAGCGACGGAGTCGATCGCGTCGTTTGCGACTAGGCCGGCGAATTCCTCATAAGCCTCATACGCGAGTTCAGCGAGGGTTGTCTTCATGCTGAGTTCAAGCGCTCCGAGCCACTCGTTAATCCTAGGTGTCTTGATCAAAGAGATCTCTCTACGAAGCATGACTTCCTCGCCTTCTTTGGAAGTGATGCCCTTGATGACGCCGTCTTCATCGGTAATCAGTCCTGAGATGCCAGCAAACATCTTTCTAAGATGCTTGGCAATGCGGAGAACGTCGTTGCTGTTACCAATGATCTCAAGAAGATCTTCGTCACCAACAAAGTAGAAACGAGGGAACGATACACGCTCGCGCTCCAGGTACTCTCCTAGTGCTTTCTGGATCTTGTTGAGCAACTCGGCAAGGCGCTCCAGTGACTTTTGCACACCAGAGATGTTAAGCACTTCGAGGACAAAGGGCTGACGAGAGACCTTCTTCATGACAGACAAGAACTCTGAGTTGATGTTCTGGAAGCGCGAGGATTCCATGGGCAGTAGATGCTTGATATCGGCGTTACCGGTAAACACGCCTTCAAGGTACACCCATTGACGCTGCACATCGATCCAGACATCGAAGAGGACGTGAACGCGGTTCAGCTTGTCTTCCCAGGACGACGCTTCCTCTTCAAACTCCTTGTAGTAAGGAGAGTGTCGCATGGCTTGCAGAGAGTTGAGGTTCTCGCTACATTTGGCAAACAAGTCGTCCCAGCCTCGGATAAGACGACACTTGTTCTGGTAGTTGACCAATTCCAGGGCATAGTTCTGCCAATTCTCGCGGACCTGCTTCAAGAACTCCTCAAGCGCCATCTCTCCTTGGGCCTGAGTGATGACATCCCGAATGATCTTCTCACTTGGGCCAAGCTTGAGATCCCACACGTCTCCGAGAGTCATGGAAATGGCAGAGTAGCGCTTGTGGGGTTTCAGCTGCTTAAAAATCCTAGCCCAATGGCGTTCGCGCACGGCATCGGATCTTAAGTCGCTGAGCACAGAGTTCTCCTTCAGGAATTGCTTCAGTGTGCTCTGAACATACTCAAAGGCCTGGTATTGTCGCATGCGGCTGGGCATATCCTTGGTCATCTTCAGCAGATTGTCGATATTCTGGCGAAGCTTGCGAGGCTGAACGCTGCTCCAGAGACCCTCACGAAGATCGTTGATGCTGGACCAAATGGTGCCGAGAGCCGACCAGACTGACTTGAAGTCTTGCACCTCCTCCAGAAGAGTCTCAAGTGTGTTTTCTGGCGATGGCGGTAATCCGAGAGCTTCCTTGGCTTTGGAGATATTTCCAGACTCCGTTTGGAGCTGACTGAGCTTCTGGTCAAATCGTGCGAGAATGTTAGAAGCCTCAGCTGGTGGCAAATTGCCAGCGACTGGCTTGTCCTCAGTCCACTCAGCAGTGATGTCGACGATCTTCTGATGAACGACCTTGTCTTCTGCGGCGATCTTGGCTCGGAGCGCATCGGACTGGTCGTTCGCGATCTTTGTCTTCCGCTCCAGGACCTCGTTTAGAGTTTGCCATTCATGGTCAATCTGATCCATCTGCAGCCAGTCCGCAGGAAATTGATAGCGCTGACGGGACAAAGTCGTCTGACCTTGTCGGAATGTGACGACTTCAGGCTCCCATTCCATGACCTTCCGCTTGCACTGCTGCACGGTGGTGATAAACGACACAGCCTGAGCAGTAGATGATGCTTCCAAAGTTTGCACCTCAAGATCCTTGCGTGCTTTCTCGATCTGGACGTAGACATCGGTCATGCGCTGCCCAAGCCTGCTAGCAAACTTGGTGAGAATCTCTTGCTGCCACTGGTCATACTTGGCGTTGACCTTGACCTGGACCTGATCGTAGTCGACAGTGACATAGCCAAATTGGCGGCTGACGTCGGAGGTATCGAATGTCGCCCTTGTCTTGCGAATCTCCTGCAGCAGTTGGAGCCACCTCGAAAGATCCTCACCCAGAATGTCGTAGACATGTTCAGATTGTAGATCCCACAGCGACTGGAACTGTAGCCACTCGTCTACGTAAGATGAAATGTCACGCAGCTTGCCTTCAACAGCCCCGTAGACTTCTACCAAAGAGTCTGTGCAACGGCTTGGTAGGTCAGAGAATTGCGTTGCTGAAGCATCGTCCGTAGCCTCCAGACGAATCTCGTACCGCGAAGCCTTGATCTTGTGGAGGGTGCAGATGATAGCAAGCCATTGTTGCAGTTGCTCAAGCCAACTCGCTCGGGCATATTCAACCGGAGGGCTGAGGTAGATGACTTGGTTGCGCATTGTGATCTCGAGTGTGAGGCGAGAAAGTGTTGGCTTGACCTCAGGCGAGTCCGATGGCGCCGGCTGGCTGACAGGGCGGCGGGTATCGTCGTCGTTCTCGACATTGTTGAAGACTTCAATCCAAAGCGAGATGGCACGACCCAGACGTACCAGCAGGATTGCTTCGATGCGCCCGTTCATGTCCGCTACCCAGGAAGCGAGATTGGCGTAGTTCTCCAGATTCAGCTGATCAATTTGCTTTTGGATAGTTTCGAGATTGCGTTGGAAAGCTTCCTTGTTGTAAGGACAGGTCTCCAAATCCTTCAATGCCTTCTCGATTGTTGCGTTGATAGAGACCAGGCCTGCAACCTTTGTCTGCAGCAGTGATGTCGCCGCAGCAAAGTCGCGAACAAATTGGACATGCTTGCTCTCGCTACGGACACTACCAGCTCCGACGGGAAACCCAGATTGCCGTACATGAAGGTCATATGCGTGTACGAATGACTCCCACTTCAGTGGCACACCTTTGCCAACAAGTGCTTGGACATCATTGACATAGTTGTTCAGCAAGAGTGCTACTCCACCAAGCTCAGAAATAGACCGCACCGTCTGAGTGTATGTACGTACACTCTCCATAAGACTGACAGCATATGGGTAGACTCGCTTCGCCTCTTTGGAGATATTGTTGATGCCATGTGGAACCTGGTAACCACGCCAGGTCAAGTTGCGGACCTCTTTGAACAACGCAATGACTTGAGCATCGAAGTTGACGTTGAGCTCAAGAATGTTACCCGCCGCACGGTTCTTGCTGACGAGGAACAAACGTCCGGAAATGGAGAGCTTCCTGCGTGCGACCTCTTGTAGCCACGACTCAAAGATGGGTCGAGTGTCGAGCTTCTTCTTGAACATGCTGCTCTCGGCCTGTAGCTTTTGACCTTCGGAATGAAGCGCCCAGTCCTTGCCGAGAATATCTTCGACTTTGCCCATGTAGTTCTCCAGCTGCGTCTCGATTTGTCGAGCCCAGATGACTGCGCCCGATACAGGTGGGAAATCGCGAAGCTGAGCCATGGCGTGCGCTTCCGAGTTGCCGTACTGTCGCTTGAAGCGCTCATGGAGCGCCGAGATGTCCTGCTTGACGTTCTCGATGAGCTGTGACTGGTACTCCGAGATGGCACCTCGAATCTTTGGTCGCACGAACAGCGGGTTGAACTTAGAGAAGACGCGGAACATCTCACTGGCGGTCTTGGCGGTACCCAGGCGATCTCTCAGCCTAGCGATAATAGAGTTCTCAACGCGCGAGGTGCGCTCGTTGTACTTCTGCTCCGCCTGCTCGAACAGTCTTGTGCCCTCAGGCTTCACATCGAGCACATCGACATCTTTAAGCACATCGTAAGCCTCCTTGACCTCCTTCACCGCGTCAACGTCGCCAATCTCCTCGATGATGACAGACTCTTTTTGTGTGCCATCCGACAACGACGACTGAGAGCCCAGGACGTTGACGATAGTTCGCTGAAGTTGTTCGTGGTTCTTGCGGAAGGTGGTGATGTATCGAATGCGCTCCTCGGTCTCCTTGTGGCGGGCTGCGATCTTAATGGGAATGAACTTCTCGTTGCGGCGCCGTGTCACCTCGCGCGCAACGTTCGTGAATTCCTTCACGTTCTCTTCCCATGTCCGCCAGATGCTCTCTGCCACGGCCATGATGGCCTGGAATTCGGGATAGTCCATATGCATCAAAGTCTTGCCGTGGAGCAGCTTGTGCAGCTTCTCGTCGAGATCGCCGGAAATAGCCTCCACGAGAGGAAGCGCCCGTCGGACCGGGTAAGGGCAGATGCGGAGTTTTTTGTTCATGTGGCCAAAGATCGAATTGATGGCTTCCTGTACTGCTTGTAGTGAAGTCGCCGACAAGAGCTGATCCAAAGGAAACTCGCGCATCAACTGGTTGTACTTTTGCACGAGATCGGTGCTCTCCTTCAATCCGGTGTCTGCGCTAAAGCTGACCGTGGCCTGGAATCGCTTCGCGTTCTTCAGTACGTCTAGCGTCAGTCTCACGCCAGGGCTGCCCAGCTGTCGCTCGATGTCCTGCAGTCTGTTCTCCATCGACAGCCAAAAATTGATCTCCTGCGCGGCCGTGCCGGTCGATACATCGCGTGAGGTCTTGGTGATGGTTTGTATGGACTTGATCCAGCCGTTGACCGTGGCCTGCAGACCATTGAGGAAGCCGCTATCCTGCAGGATGGCTGCTGGGATGAGCTCAGGTGAAGGTTTCGTGCCGCGTTGCTCCGCGTCTTCGAGCGCGCTCTGGATGAGCGGGTGCAGTGGCAACAGCAGCTCCGGAATTTCAGCATTCTGTTGCAAATGTCCAAAGCTCAATGCCAGCTCCGAAATCTTCTTCTTGGCCGCTGAAATGCCCGTCCTCGAGTCATTGTCGCCCTTGCTGTAAGCGCTCGCCGAGCTGCGCTGACTCTTGGTGTAGTTCTCAAAGTACGGCTCGACCGTAGACTGGATAAGCGATTGCAAGAATTCATAAGGGGTGCCGTCTCGCGACGAGGCATTATTAGGAAGTATAAAACCGGGAAGTGTCGAAATGTGAACTTGAGCGCTAAGGGGTATCGCAGGGTCTAAGGGTATCGGTTGCTTGGAAATGACAAGAAACGCCGTGCACGTGGGTGGTGCGGTGAGTTCGGACGAAATGGTGTAGGTGAAGTGCTCGGTGACGCCTGTGAGTGTCGTTAGTCCAGTCGCTCCTTCCACCTCGGGGATGCACCTGCCGTTTGCGCCATCCAGCCCGTCTGCGTGGGATTCCTCGGCCCTGCTCTTTACCAGATACAGCGCCGACTGTCCCTCTGAAGCGAATCGCGAGCATCGCTGCAGGGTATCGTCTCTCCGCGCGGGTGATAGCAGACTGCCAGGAGCATACAGGTCTTGCTGGGTGGCGCCTAGATTGACATCGAGGATCTTCTCTAGGTGGGCGACGATGACGCTGGGGTCAAATGCGGGCGGTGTGGGACTGGGTGTGCGTATGCTGCCGTTGGCCGCCCCTGGAGCCAGCGGTCCCTCCATGTTGTTCGTTTAGCGGAAATGTCGGGGTGGAGACATGTGATTCCTTGCTTCCGGCGGGTTCGGAAGGGGATGGGTCTAGTAGTAGATACCAGACGGTGAGTGAGGAGGGTGAAGGCGCTGGGCGGTGATGGCGATGCGTTGTCTCTCCAGACTGCGAAAGTTGACCTCCGAGCTTGAGTCGCGTCGACGCGGCCAGTGCACGCCTTTCCCGACTGGCTCACTCCCGTCCTTGGCACCGCATGCAGGGAATCGGCGTGAACGCGATCTGATTGGTGGCCTGGTCTCGAAACAGCTGTGTCGATTACACAAAGCGCGCCCAGTGATGCAATGCTGTGGACGCGTTTGGCGGGGTCCAGTTCACGTTGTTTGCATCTAGTGTTTACCAACACAGCAACACAGCAGTCGCACCCCATATCCTTAAAGAAAGGCAGGCGCACACGAGCAGCCCACCGCCCGCACGTGGCAGACTCATCTCGGTTCAGCAGGAGTTCGGCTGAACACCTTGTCGGTGCACGTCTCATCTGCACCAGGATCGCAGCACGGCCCAGGTGAATCCTACGGCGAGGTGCATGAGAGTCATGTCTGGGGTTGATGATGGTGAAGTCTGTTTGGGCGGCCACTTTGGTCTCAATGTTGATTATGCTATTCATGTCGTCTTCGTGAAAACATAGCTAACTTATTCCCCTCCTATCTTCCAACTCCACGCCCCTTCCAATATCCCCATGCTCATCATCATCATCATCATCATCCTCGTCTTCAATAGTGAAGGCCTCCCTTTCATCCTCTCCCCCAACGATTCCTTGCTCTTGTCTAACAATCGGGCTCTCCAACCTGACTTCCCCGTACCCTTCCCTCTCACTTTCCCCCGGACGTGCCCGGATTCCAGCCCCACCAGCCCATCTCCTCCTCCCACCGACCCTGCCGCTCACTGTTCCCCACAAACCATCGACCCACACAGCGACACTCCGCAGCCACCCATACACCCTCTCCATGCCCTCTTCTCCATTACCACTCGCACCGCCATGTCCACCAGCCTCCACCTTGAACTGGTACTTTAGACAATCCTTGACGGTGACAAGGCCTGTGAGGCGGCCACGATACTCAATAAGGATGACTCTCGGGCCCATTTTCTTGAACAACTCCATCACCGTCTCGAGAGGAAGGCGCGGATGGACTGTCAGTGGAGTCGGATCGATGAAGCGTGCGAGATCGATGTTTGTAGACGAACTTGTCGCAGGTATAGAATCAAATGTCGTACCTGGTGCTGCAGACTGACTCGGTGTGCGCGACGAATTCGCATGTCCAGACGACGAAAACGAAACCTTCGCATGTCCTGGCGCCATTTGATCTTTCTTCGCCCGTTCAAGCGCATACGTAAGTTCCGTGCGGCCAATGTATCCAAGCAGGGTCTTGGACTCCATGTCTTCGACAATCGGATATCCCTGATACTGATTCTTGTCCATGAGGCGCTCAACCTGTCGCAACTCCATGCCAGTCGCAACCAAGCACACAACACGGCTAGACATGACTTTGCTGACGGGCACGCCAAAAGTGTGTTCTTCCTTTGAGTCCAAGAACGGGTAGCCGTTGAGGTAGATCATGCGGTCTGCAATGCCGCCGTGGCCGAAGCGTTCCGACACTGCTTTCGTGACGCCAACGACAATCATCGTCGGGAGAATGTATGTCAGAGCGCCGGTGATTTCGAACATGATGACTACGACCGAGATGCTGATGTGCATGATTCCGCTCAACGCAGCTGCTGCGCCCAGAAAGGCATATGTGCCGGGCGTGATGCATGGGCCGTCTGGCTCGCAGGCGTTGAAGAATGCCGAGTTGGGAAATGATTCGTGAATGTGTTGCACAAAAATGCCCACCATGCGACCAAAGGCCGCGCCGACAGCCATCGAGGGCACGAAGATACCGGCTGGGACTTTACATCCAAAGGATATGACGACGAGAAGGGTTCTGATGATGGTTGCGATGGCAAGACTGCCAATCATGTGCCAGCGCTGGTCGCGGTCGCAGAGTTTATTGTAGTCGTGTCCACCTTCGCATTCTTGGAACAGGATCTCCATGCTTTCTGTCATATCGATGCGCAGGAACATGTTTGGGTAGCAGATGATCGCGGTCAAAACGGCCAGCGTGACTGCTTCGGTGATTGGGTATGCGGCCAGGTATTTTTTGCGAAAGACTTGCATCTTGAGATTCCACTTGATGACGAAAGCGCCGTAAAGGCCACCAAAGGCGCCGATGATGAGGTAGAAGAGGATCTCGAAAAAGTGCCAGCTGCGGTCGTATTTGACCTGGAACATGACGAGTTGACCGGTGCGGAAGGGGTTCATTGCCTATATGTCTATCAGTACAAGTATCCGCTGCCGTTTCTGCATGACTTACAGCCAACACAGCCGTCGCGACCAGCGCGCAAAAGTAACTCCTCCAAAGCGTCTTGAGCGGGAAATAATTTGACATCTCTTCCAGACTGAACAACACGCCACCGATCGGACTTCCAAATGCAACACCCACACCGGCCGCCGCACTCGCGCTCAAGATCTCCCTCGTCTTGGCCGCATTCCGTCTATACTTGTCGAAGAATCTTGAAATCACATTCCCCGTACACACGGCATAATGCACACTCGGTCCCTCCTTACCCACACTCAAGCCACTCGCAATCGCCAACGGCAACCCAATACTCTTAATGAACAGCGTCGTCGCGCCCAAAAAGCCCTTCATCACAAACCCCGCAATGATACACTTCATCTCACTAATCCCGCTACCCGCCGCATACGGCGCAAAACTCTTGACCAGCCGCGCAGCCGTGAAGCTGAATATACCCGCGAACAGAATGTACACGAGGTAACTCAGCGGCCAGAACCCGCCACCCCAGTGCTTCCATTCGGGACACCCGCCCTCGGCGCCCCAGCAGCAAAAGGACTCGTTGAGGTAGAACGCCGTGCTGCAGTACCCGAGCTTGATGTCGGATAGCCACTCGGTCACAATGTTGAGGAACGCAGCGTTAAGGCCAATCGCTGCGCCGACCAGCGTAACTACAATCCAGGCCTGGCCTGCATCATATGCTTCTGCGACTTTTGCGCGCCAGACGCCGCGCCCGCGACCTAAGAAGACCTTGCTGTTTCCGCCTGCACGCTCCCGGCTTCCGAGGGCGCGCTTGTTCCGGCGTGCTTTGCGGCGGAGTTGTTCGCGCGCGGCATCTTGGACCCAGTCGATGGTGGTAAAGTCCTCGTACCGCTTTATCTCGGCGATTTCTTCGACAATGACATGGTCGGTGTGGGTGGCGTTGGCAGCCTCGGGGTCGTCTTCGGGGTCGAGCGATTGGATCGAGTGGGCGGTGCTGCGGCGGCGGTGGAGAGAGGGTGCGAATGAGGATGTGCGAACTGCTTGAGGTTGGGACGAGGTTTGGCGGGGCCGCGAGTGCGAGGACGAGGTGCGGTTCATCGCATAGTTATGACTGGTGTAGTCGTGTCTGAAGTGCGACGCGACCAGTTGGGGTTGCAGTTTGCATGTGTAAGGTCGGAGCTGGAGCTCTAACTTAGGTTGACCTCTCGGTGGTCCGCAATGCATTGAACGAATGGCCCGTGCATCCAGTCATCCTCACAGGACCACTCAGATAGGATGAAATGATTGAGAGTAAATAGTCTTCAAAAACCCGAGAATCTCGAGTATATTGTATTTTTAAACGGCAATTTGATTATTCAGATCAGACTTACGGTCCGTGTTCAGTATGGTTCTGTCTCGACTAAGCATTTTGCCTATGCAAACACACTATCCAAATAACATTTAAATTCCCTAGTCACCACCACCACGTTCAAACGCGCCGAAACTCCATAGATCCGCTGCCCAGTTCATACTGAGCAAAGGACAAGCGGATTCAAGTTATACAAAATACATGTTTGCTTCCTCACCGCATGTCACCCCGTCTAGCAGCACTTCGTTATCAAGTAAAATTGTTCTATTTTGACTACATGTCAAGCAGGGTATCATCAAGGTCTATCATCTATTCGTTCGCAAGCCAAAGAAACCAAGTGGCATGTTCTATCATTCCCGAGTCCTATATTCCGTTGCCCATCTCTCAGTCCCATGGTGGCAGCAAGACACATCTGTCTACTCCATCTCGATAGTGCCAGGAGGCTTGCTCGTAACTATCAATGCGTTAGTATATCTCCCTTCATCTGAACAGAGCGTACTTACTGTCATATACCACCCGACAAACGCCATTTACCTCATTCACAATCCTCCTGCTAACCTTCTTCAAAAACGCGCCGTCAAACGGATACCAGTCCGCTGTCATGAAATCCGTAGTCTCCACCGCTCGCAGCGCAATCACCTGGTCGTGCACGCGCTTGTCACCCATGACGCCGACTGCCTTCACGGGGAGTAGTGCGGCAAATGCCTGGCTAATGTTGCGGTAAAGCCCAGCGGCGCGGATCTCCTCGATGAAGATGAAGTCTGCCTCACGCGCGATGCGAACCTGCTCGCGTGTGACTTCGCCGAGAATGCGGATAGCAATGCCAGGGCCGGGGAAGGGGTGACGCCAGACGAGATCTTCTGGGATGCCGAGTTCGACGCCTAGCGCGCGGACTTCGTCTTTGAAGAGCTCGCGGAGGGGCTCAATGAGCTTGAGGTTCATGTTGGCTGGCAGGCCGCCGACGTTGTGATGGGTCTTGATGGTCTGCGAGGGACCCTTGAACGAAAGCGACTCAATGACATCTGGGTAAAGAGTACCCTGGAGAAGCCACTCAATATCGCCTGCACTGGGCGTCTCGTGCGCTGCCGCCGCGATCTTCTTGGCCTGGTCCTGGAAGACCTCAATGAAGGTGTTGCCGATGACCTTGCGCTTCTGCTCGGGGTTATCGGTGATGCCCTTGAGGCGGTCTAGGAAGAGGTCGGACGCATCGATCACGGTGAGATTGATGCCCAGACCCTTCTCGAGTGTCTCCTTGACCTGCTTGGCCTCATTTAACCTCAGAACACCATTGTCGACCATAACGGCATGGAATCGGTCGCCAATGGCCTCCTTCATCAGCTTCGCAGCAACAGTGGAATCGACACCACCGCTTACTGCGCCAATGACCTGGCCCTTATCGCCCACCAGCTTCCTGATGCGCACAATCTCCTGGTCCACAAACTTGCTCATAGTCCAGTCCGTCTTGGCCTGGCAGATATCGACCGCGAAGTTCTTGAGCACAATCTTGCCCTTGGGGGTGTGCGTGACCTCAGGGTGGAACTGGATGCCGTAGTACTTCTTCTCCTTGTGCGCAATGCCCGCGTACGGCGCATTGGTAGTCGTCGCAACAGTAGTGAAGTCCTGAGGCATGCTGCTGAGCTTGTCGCCGTGGCTCATCCACACCTCCAGATCGTTCCCGAGGTCCTTGAACAGTTCGTCCATGTGGCCGCCGTGGCTCTCAACCTTGAGACTCGCATGCCCGTATTCGCGCTTCTCGCCTGCAGCAACGCCGGCGTTCTTGCCGAAGTGCCAGGCCATCTCTTGCAGCCCGTAGCATATTCCGAGAATCGGTACGCCGAGTTCGAACACCGCGGGGTCGACGTGAGGCGCGCCCTCCTCGTAGACGGAGTATGGGCCGCCAGACAAGATAATGCCTTTGGGGGTGAAGTCTAGCTCGGCCAACTTAGTGGTGCACGGCAGCATCTCCGAGTAGACATTGAGTTCGCGGAGTCGACGCGTAATCAGATGTGTGTACTGCGAGCCGAAGTCGAGGGTGAGGATGGTGTCGAAGGTCTTGTGGGGAGGAATTGGGTCTGAGCTGTCGGTCGCCATGGTGAATGATTTGCCCCTTGAGGTGTAATTGGAAGTCTGAAAGAGTGTGCGAGGAAGAGAAGGGAAGAGAAGAGGGACAAAACTTGACGAGAGCGAGTGTCGGAGGGGTTCGTGTGACTACTGCTTTCTTTAAAATTTCCTTATCGATTAGCCCGCATATGCGCCTTCCGTCGGCGCGACTTTACTGCATTTCTCCCCAAGTAACACCACCACATCACAATGGCGAAACGAAAGTCAAAACCAGACCCCGAGGACCTCCCCGACGCGTCGGACCTGAAAAAGGCGCAGGATGACGACGATTCCGGCAGCGACGAGGTATGCGACAACCACATAAAAACCCCCGCTATGCGGCCGCGCTCACAATTTCTAGGACATGGATATGGTCAATGTCGACTTTGAATGGTTCGACCCACAACCCGCCGTCGACTTCCATGGCCTCAAAACCCTCCTGCGCCAACTCCTCGACGTCGACTCACAGCTCTTCGACCTGTCTGAACTCACCGACCTGATCCTCTCGCAGCCCACACTGGGCAGTACCGTGAAAGTCGACGGCAACGAGACAGACCCATATGCCTTTCTCACAGTGCTCAATCTCGAGACTCATAAAGTAATTACTCCTCTACGTTCAAGCTTTGTGTACCGTTGGAACTAAGGTTGTGTTAGGACAAAAAAGTCATCCGCGACATAACATCCTACCTAACGCGCAAATCCACACCTACCATTCCCCTCCCCCCAGCGCCCGCACAAATCGGCCTCATCCTAACCGAGCGCTTCATCAACATGCCGCATGAAACCGTGCCGCCAATGTACACGATGCTGCTGGAGGAAGTTCAATGGGCGATTGACGCCTCGGAGCCGTACAACTTCACACATTACTTGGTTCTCTCGAAATGCTATTCTGAAATCGCGTCGGCCTTGCCGAGTGAAGATGCGCCAAGGAGTAAGAAGGCCAAAGGAAACAAGGGCGGGGAAGAGACGTTTTATTTCCATCCAGAGGATGAGGTACTGCAGAAGCATGCGCTGGGGTGGACGAGTTTCGAGTACGATACCCCGGTGGACGAGGGCGCGAGCGATAGCAAGCGTGCGTTTCATGAGCTGGGAGTCAAGCCGAAGGGGCATTTGGTGTTGATTGAGGCGAGCAAGTTTGAGGGGGCGATAGAGGCTGTCAAAGGTTTTTTGAGCGGGCAATGACGTCTTCAAGATGTTCAAAGATAGCTGCGGTATGCGGTATGGTAGACGGAGAGCATAATTGCTGTGCCAAAGATCGGGACAGCACTGAATGAAAGAGCATCTCAAACGACTCTAACTGGTGTTACATTGCATACTGCACACAAGCCGAATCTAGCACGAACCCAAAGAAAAAGATGCACGCTCCTATTGACAGTCCTTCCGCGTACTTTACATCCTCCCCGTCTAACCAATCACGACCTTGCCCTCCTCAGGGAAGTCGTACTGTGGGATCTCGAGGTTCAGCGGCGCGGGTCCCTTTCTTATGCGGCCCGAGATATCGTAATGAGAGCCGTGGCATGGGCAGAACCAGCCTCCAAAGTCACCCGCCTCGCCAATGGGTACGCATCCCAAGTGCGTGCAGACACCCAACATGATGAGCCATTCGGGCTTCTGGACGCGGTCTTTGTCGGCTTGCGGGTCGCGCAGAGATTCCCACTTGGTGTCTTCGGCCTCTTTGATCTCGGACTCGGTGCGGTGACGGATGAAGACGGGCTTACCGCGCCATTTGATGATGACCTGCGCACATTAGCATGGGTGGTGTGGTGGACGAGTGGTGGCGAGGCAACGTACGTTCTTGCCCTCGGGGATGGCCTCAAGATCGATTTCAACCTTGGCTTGGGCGAGGACGTCGGCGGACGCGGACATGTTGACGAGGAAGTCTGTTGTGGGGAGCTGTTAGCTGGCATTCTCCATCGTCTGATCTCGTCAAGTCATCTCCAAAATAGCCAATTGCTCTCCAGAAGCCTCCTCTAGCCCATTGAATCCCATATTGGACTTTCCAGCGTCTCTACAAGCTCTGATGCCGTAGTGTGGGCGTACCTTGCACAGTGTTCTTCGCGCCAAGTGCGGACAGCGCGCCCATGGTGCCGACCATGAAATACTGGAAGACCTTGGGGCCAGTCTCGCCACCCTTATTCCTGTACGCAGCGAACGAGGGGATCTTGGTGGTGTCGGCCGCGCCCTTGAAGGGGCTGTCAAAGGACGAAGCCGAGGCGTTGCGGGTCTGCAGAGCGGTGCAGCCGGCCCGGGCGACGGGCAATTGGTGGGCGGTCCATGAGCGTGCGATCGCACGGGTGGTGTTGGCGAGGGCGGGCATCGTGGACGCGGATGCGGGTGGGGTGGATGGCGGAGAAGGAGCTTGGGGTGAGGTCGTCGATGTTGAAGATTTGGCGGCTCTTGCCCGCAAATCCGCCAAGGCTGATCCGTTCGATATTCGTGCCTTCCTATTGGTGGCCTGAGCCTGGAGGGCAAGAACACCAACGCAGCGTCATCGTCGAACATCACCGATATCATCAATTGAACATCGAAGGGTGCTCTAAAGCTATGATCGTCCTCATTTGCCGCTGATGCGTTCGTTCCGGACCTACTGCCGCATGTTCAGCGGCCTTATAGCCACTTGATTCATGAACTGCGTAGTAACTAGGCAACCACATGATAGTTTTCAAGCCATTAGAGCATCTCACAACGATGGCTGGGACAACATATCGCTCTCGTTCTACCCGTGATCTATAGACACTCTTCTGCACCTCACCCTCACCATTAGCTCTCCATCGTAGAGGTGCAGTCGCCACGGGCCGGCCATCACATCTCGTGCAGCTCTGCCTGACACATCGTCAATCGCGCACTCACTTTCCGGGTCGCGCCCTTTGAAAGCAGTTATCCTGGTGGTGTATGTATGATTGTTGTTGATGAGTTTGTGACGAGCGACAGCACGCCAGGCAACAGGTCAGAGCTGAACTTGTCGGCTGGACTTCTCTCCGGCTCAACATCAGAGCACCACTCATCTTTTGAGAGCTTCTTCACCTTCGGCTCTCTCGAACGCCACGTCTAGCAAACGCAGCAGCAAAGGGCGTGACGGAAAGGGCGCTACGCAACAAGCTTGGCGCGCCTGCAAACACCACTTGAACAGTCCAGAAGCAGCTCTTTTAACACCAACTTCGCCTTGAAACCTCAGATCAGTCAATATCTGCTCTTCAACAAGATGGCGTCACCGCAC
Organism: Paraphoma chrysanthemicola; assembly: GCA_020744225.1. Classification (NCBI taxonomy): domain Eukaryota; kingdom Fungi; phylum Ascomycota; class Dothideomycetes; order Pleosporales; family Phaeosphaeriaceae; genus Paraphoma; species Paraphoma chrysanthemicola. The sequence continues at coordinate 1,159,849 of JAGMWG010000016.1, forward strand.
AAGAAAAACATTGCCTCTTACTTCCAGCCTGCCAGCGAGTCCAAGGGTAAGGGCACGGACAAGAAGCCCACGAAGAACTGCCAGACTGAGGTTGCTCCAACACCCTCCAAAGACAAACAACCAAAACCACAAACTAAAGCGAAAGAAAAGAGACCACTGTCCAGCCCACCACCAGCACCTGCCGCAAAGCGGCCCAACACGGCAACGTCCAGCGCTTCACAGCGCAAACACTACGCCTACAACGACCTCCCCTCAGACTGGAACGACGAATCCACAGCCTCCACCAAGGAAGATGACGCCAATCCGCCCAAGAAGCTTCAGATCACGCACCACAAAGGCGACATGTTCAAAGACGCGCCCACCAACTGTCTCCTGATCCACGCTTGCAACACTCAAGGCCACTGGGGCGCCGGCATCGCCAAACTCTTCCGCTCCAAATACCCAAAAGCGTATGCCGCACACCACACCTACTGCGCCAAAGAGCACTCACCGAAAACAAACCCAGTCCCGTGCGGAACAGCACAGCTCCTGGCCCCCGTTGACGCGGCGCACAAGCACTGGATCGGCTGCGTGTTTACGAGCGCAAGGTACGGCAAGAAGAAAGATAAACCCGCGGAGATTCTGAAGAGTACAAAGACGGCGATGGAGATGGTGTTGGAGTTGGTCAAGTGTGTGGATGAGAGCGAGGAGGAGGCGGAGAAGGTGGCCACGATTCGCATGTGTAGGATTAATAGTGGCATGTTTGGTGTGCCGTGGAAGGATACGGAGGAGGTGTTGACGGGGATTGTGCTGAGGGAGGGATGGAGGGGGCAAATTGAAGTTTGGGAGTATTGATGGGCGGAAGTCGGGGTTTGAGGAAAGGAATTGAATGTGGATGGATGGATGGCAAGGGGAGTGTTTATGAATAGATGGATAGAGACTTACTCCAGCAACGCTGACGGGAAGTCTTCAGACTCTTGCGACGCACAGTTACATGGCTCGAGACAGGCCGAAGGGGGTCGTATTTGAAGCAATGTTTTATGCTCTCATGTATTCTCGAATTTCAAAGCTCTTTCCAAAACCATGCCAAAGCAAGTAAACAACCTGCCATCAGCCAGCCAATCCTACCATCCTAAACGCCATGCAATGCCCAGTAGAATCTGCTCCCCATGCCCCAGGACCCGGCTCCCTCACTTCGCCCCATTAATGCTCGTAAATCCACCCGTACTCCTCCTCGCTTCGGGACTCACACTTGGCACCGGCCGCGGCGGGCCCCTCATTTCCATTTCCAACTGCATGGCCGCGGGATCTTCTTCTGGCTCGCTATCCTCGACGCGTTCGGGCTGTGCATCCACCTCCATTGCATCTGCTGTATCTTCTGGTTTCGGCGGCGCTGGTGCCGGTGCCGATGCTGATGCTGGTGTAGCGCTGCCATTCGTCGCAGGCTGTTCTGCTGTTGTGCCGTTTATTTTCTTCTCCACGCCGTTCGCATTCCCATTGACATGTCCATTTACCGCAGCTGGCTCCTCGGCACCATTCCCCTCCCATATATTCTCCTTCTCCTTCTTTTTCCCTTCCTCCTTCTTCTCCCGCTCTTCTCTCTCCTCCTTCCGTTTCTTCGCCTCCTTGAATGTGATCGTGCGCGGTACTACATCGACTGCAAACTCGAGATTATCCGTCTTCGCAATCGCGCTGCTTACATCTCTGTATTGGATGTTCCGGCGCGGCTTGCGTTCTGCTTTGACGACGTTGTGTGTTGTGGTTGCGAGGTGCTGGATGAACATTTCTGTGGCGAGGGCGATGGCGAATGCGGCGTTCTTGGAGACGTTGATGCGCTGGGGGTCTGCGTGGATGATTTTTTGGACGCGTGCGACTGCGCATTGTTAGCATGGGTGTCGAGGAGACACATGTGAAGAAGAAAGAGTGGAGGGAGGGATTGGCGCACTGGGAAAGTGGAACGTCTAGTGACTGGATTATGCGCGGTGCAAGAGGGAATTGGATGGGCAAATGGCCTCGAGGGCGTTGAGTGCGCCACGTGTAATTGCATTGCATGGAAGCAGCTAGAGTGTGCGAAGAATTGACTTACGAGGGAGGGATACATGTCCCGTGACCTCTTTGGAAGGCGCGATTGGGGTGTTGTTGTACGGCATCTTTGCGCAGCCGGTGAAGCGTGGTGAGCGTGAAGTTTGTAGTGTATCGCCTGTATTTCAACTTCGTTGGAGAGGGTGACCTCGATCAGCTGAGACTATCGTGTAAATTATTGACACGTCGTGCTCGCGTGTATACTTGGTGGGGTGGTGAAGTCGCGTAATGAAGTGCTGCGACGACGCGATGGTGGAGGTGTAAGTAATTGAGCTTGGACTGCAGAAGCGGGCAAGTATAGCCGACTCTCTGCGGCTTACCATATTCAGAAGGTCCCCTTGAACGATGATGCTGCTGACATACATGCAACCTCTCCCTCATCTTTCCCCTGCACTCTGCTGGCAAGAATTGCGGAGTGCGATTCTGTTGTGACATTGTACCGGTCCTTTGCAGTCCTTGCAACTATTGCAACTGAGCTTTGTCTACACCCCCCATCTTGGCTATGAAGCTCTCTCTAGTAGCTCTGCTGGCTGCGGGTACGATCGTAGCTGGACTATCGCAAGTATCATTTCAAGAAAAACCAGAAGCGGAAGGCTTCCAGATCTACCAAAGTCAATTCTCCGAGGACCACTCCATCCGGATTAGACAGCAGCAGAACCACACCCTCTGCGATGCTCATTCCAAGCAATACACAGGTTGGCTAGATGTCGGCTCCAAACATCTATTCTTTTGGTACTTTGAGTCGCAAGACAAACCCTCTGAAGATCCCTTGCTATTATGGCTCACCGGCGGTCCTGGTGGGTCATCAATGATCGGGATGATGCAGGAGATGGGACCATGTTTAGTCAACGAGCATGGTAACGGCACAATCTACAATGAGTATGGATGGAGCAAGAATGCGAACCTGCTGTTCATCGACCAGCCTGCGGGAGTTGGTTTTAGCTACGTGGATGAGGGAGTTCCATTACCAGCGACGAGCTTTACAGCCGCGGAGGATATGCACCATTTTCTGCAGTTGTTCACAACTGATGTCTTTCCAGACTTGGAAGGACGACCATTCCACATCACTGGCGAGAGCTATGCTGTAAGCTGAGCCAAGCTTCGGCATATGTTGGTGGCTGACATCCTACAGGGTCACTATGTGCCAGCGCTGGGTGCTCAGATCATCTCCCAGAATGCTCTGTATCCTAGGCGACCACATGTTAACCTCAAGTCTATCTTCGTCGGGAATGGCTACGTCTCACCTCTGGACACCGCTTTCGGCTACTGGGAAACTCTATGTACGACCAATCCTGGTGTCGAGACACCCGTCTTCAACCAGACGCGATGCGACATCATGGCATCCAACTTACCGCGCTGCATGGATCTTGCCAAAGTGTGCTACAACCACCCCGATCCGGATATCTGCAACGCCGCCGACAAGGTCTGCTGGGAAGGAGTTATCGTTCACTACGATGGCGAATCTGGCTCATTGAATGGTACGCGAAACCGCTTTGATATCACCGAGCCTTGCCTGACAGCAGACGGTCTGTGCTACTTGGAGCCGCAACTTATGCAGGACTATTTGAACTTGCCATGGGTATTCGAGGCCCTCCGTGTTCCTAAAGACGTTGGTAACTACAGTGTCTACTCAATGGACATCGCATGGTCCTTCGCGTTGACGTACGACGCGGCTATTAGCACGCAGCCGCAGGTTCTTTACCTGCTCGACGCTGGCGTTGACGTCCTGTTCTACCAAGGTAATCTCGATCTCGCGTGCAACACCGCAGGCAATCTGCAGTGGGCGCATTCTATGCAATGGAAGGGACAGCCCGCGTTTGTGGCGCAGCCGAAGAGACCATGGAGTGTAGATGGCAAGGAGGTTGGGTGGTTCAAGGAAGTCAAAGTGGAAACGAAGAGCGGCCGGCAGACAACTTTTGCGATGAGCACAGTCAATGGCGCAGGCCACATGGTTCCGTACAACAAACCGAAGGAAGCACTGGCGCTGATTGCAAGGTGGCTGAACAAGCTAAGCTTTGCGGAGGGTTCTTGAGAAGGAGACTGCGACTTTCAGAGCTCTTTTGAGCCGCATGAGGCTCAACAACGCTCACAAATGAAAATGCTGATCAAAGACGATCGAGTCGATTCAGCCACAATTTGTGCCTGCAGCTTATGCGCATCGCGTTTGGTGCCCGAAAAATGGTGTCCTTTTCCCCACAATGATCTCATCAATTCATAGCTACGTCATGGAGCAAAACCACACCCCTCATAAAAGCGCCAGGCACGCGATGCGAAATAACTCATTACACACTCAATCCTACTTCTCTCAATAAGACAATCCCAATCCTCTCAATAACTTCCATAAATACTCACAACATGTCTGGACAATCAAACGTCGGCAACAGCCAGGTCTACCAGGCCGACGACCAGCGCACCGTACCGGACTCCCAGATCGAGGAAGAGAAGAAGGAGAACCGCTTCCACGAGGGCAAGGATAACTCACATTTGGCCAACGATCCCAGTAAGTCCATGGAACTTCCTCGCTTTGCACCATATCACTTGCATGATTTGATCGTGCTTCAATGCACGTCCGATCATCTTGCCATCAAAAGCCTCCTTCAAACAAAGGCTAATAAATATCAGAGGACGAGCGTTCCATTAAGAACAAGCTTGCCCGCGAGGAGAAGCGCGAGAATGAGGAAGAGGAGCTCTCCCTCGACGAGCAGCGTCGGAGGCAAGACGCCACTCTGCCTGCACGCGCACACGGCAACGAGCCCAGCAAGGGAGCCAAGATTGACCAGCAAATAAGGGAAGAGGAAGAGGAGGAGCTGAGGCGCAAGGGAAAGCTCAACTAGATACCCCGCGGTTGACGTCGTGACGAGCCGATGGAAGTAGATAGGACATTAATTGGGAGAGGATGACTTCTTCACCATAACGCTCAACCATCAGGCCACACGAACGATGAAATCAATAATGAAGAAACCATTTTTTTTTGGAAGTTTCAATGCATCTTGAGCATTTAGTGGTGGAGACAGAAATGACCCAAGAATGCTCCACTACGTCGTGCATCTGCCCCTCCAACTCGTACCTCGGAACAATTATCTCCACCACCCGCAAGTTATTCGGATTCGTTTTCCGACTTCACAGCTGTAATCACCGGCCTTGAGCTCCAATTGCGACACTACAAAGCATTGCGCCGTACATGCATATCCTGCGACATTTCAGACACGCTCTTTTCACATCTTCGGCCGTTGCTAGAGCCTCTTTCCGACCCCGCGCGACATCACAGCTCCCCCACGTCTTCCAACAGCACACCGCAAGGATGTCATCGAGCATGGCCCAACGCCTCAAGGGCAAAACAATTATTGTGACCGGCGCGTCTTCCGGAATTGGAAAATCTACAGCCATTGAATTTGCACGCACACAGCCCGATGACTTAAAGCTCATCCTGACTGCACGACGAGAAGACACACTCAAAGAAGTCGCCAAAGAAATCGAGGGCTTTGCGAAAGGCGTCAAAGTCCTGCCCGTGAAGCTAGACGTCAGCAAAATAGATGAGATCCAGGCATTCGTCGGCAAACTACCACAAGAATTCAAGGAAATCGACGTTCTGGTTAACAATGCGTACGCCTCTCGCCATTCCTCTTCATTCATGTAAATCCACAGCACAATACTAACGTATGGTAAACAGCGGCCTCGTCAAAGGCGTCGCCCAAGCACCCGATATCGCGCCCGCCGACATCGCCACCATGTTCGACACAAACGTCACCGGCCTCATCGCCATGACACAAGCCATCCTCCCCATCTTCAAAGCCCGCCCCGACGGCGGCCGCGGCGACATCATCAACATCGGCTCCATCGCGGGCAGGGAACCATACCAAGGTGGCAGCATCTACTGCGCGACCAAAGCGGCTGTCCGCAGCTTTACGGACGCGATGAGGAAGGAGTTGATCGCAACGCGGATCCGCGTGATTGAGATTGACCCCGGCCAGGTGGAGACAGAATTCAGTGTTGTGCGATTCGGAGGCGATAAGGAGAAGGCCAAGAAGGTGTATGAGGGTGTCGAGCCACTGACGCCGGATGATATTGCCGAGATAGTTGTGTTTGCGGCGGGGAGGAGGGAGAATGTGGTCTTGGCGGATACTTTGGTGTTTCCGAATCATCAGGTGAGTACGCGAGCGCGTTGGGAAGACGATTTGCTAACGAGGTACAGGCAGCGGCAACGGTTATGCATCGCAAGACGACGCAGTGACTGTCCGGAGCGAAGTTGTAGATATCCAAGATCAATAGAGTTCGTGCACACTAGACCAACGAATCATCGTTCTAGACCTCACCACTTGATGGTCCCGCGCAGCACAAATAGAATTCTCGTTGTGAGGTACTGACCAGCGCTGGGAGCTTTATTGCCTGTCGGCCTGAAGCACGTTCAGGGATGATGTCCGGCCAGATTACGCAAACACTACGTTGAGAGATGACTTATAATTTGATCCTTCCATTACTAACACTCGATCGAAGACTTTGCTGAAAGGCTTTCAATGAAGATTAGCCACAGGCCGAGGATCGAGAATAGCGGTGTTTCGAGAATGCAACCATCTCGAGTAGTATACCCTCAGGATACTTATTACCAGGGTGATGCTCACGATGCGACTCGACGCAAACGCCTAAAACAGAGCCTTTCACTACACTCCTGGCAATGAGTGAGATGCTCTGGTGAGCGGCCGATGTGATAGTTGCTATAGAGAACAATCACTCCTGTCTGCCTGGAGGCACTACGATCATGACAGGGCGATTCATGCCGTTCATCACTCGTGTACAGTCTCTACCGCTTTCATTTCAACTCAATCTCATACGACTGTGATATCTTTACCACTACGGCTCATTTGATAGAACTGCGCACACAGCATTTATCACATTATTTAATTCGACATTGCAAGGCTCGCACAAGCTACATTACGCTCAAACATGATTCCAACTATTTCATCGAATATGCCGGCACAGACCAACCAAAAAGCCAACGGAATCGCTACGCATCACGAGTATGTTCGGACCAGCGCGCCGCTTACGATCCACCGCGGTACCCCTGAGTATCTCTCCGTTATCAAGCCTGAGGCTCTCCGCGATATCAGGGATTACATTCTCGACAAGACTGGGGCGCTTGGAGTCGGCAAGATTGGACATGAATTGACGAATCCCACGGGGACGAAGTTTGTGTTTGATCTTTGCCTTGGTGAGGAGAATGATGATGAAGGAGGGAGGATTACGATGGATATGGAGGGTGATATTGTGGCTTATATTGAAGAGGAGGCATCCGACGGAAACGGACAAGTCGATTCCGGAGTCAACACTGTCTTCATCAACGAGAGCACGACCACCAAGACTCCCGGTCCCTCTTTGGACGCTGCCCCGCGTACCGAAGCAGCTCGCAAAGCCCGCCTCATGCGCAGCCATAAGGGCGTATTACTCGCATCTCTCATCGTAGCCGCCGACTCCGACTCGCCTCCTCTCATAGAGGCCATGAACGACGAAGACGTCGATACATCAACCACAACACCTAGGCACATCCCGCTCGCTGTGTTTCCACAAACTTCTCCAGACGACGATACAAGTCCCGAAGCAGTCCGGACGTCCTACCTCCCACGCAGCAAAGGCAGCACATCCCTCGCCGCATTCATTGAAGCAGCATCACACTCCCCAGACCCTTCCTCACCCTCATCCTCCTCACAATCAGACTCAGACTCTGACACGGATATCTCATCCGAACCCAACGCCCCTTCCTCTTCCCTCTCCAACACCACTAAACCAATCCGCCTATGCTACGACCCCACTTTCCCAGGCCACGTGCCCTGCGCCACACATCGCATGCGTAGATTCGGCCGCTCGCATATCGCGGCGACGCAGTTGCTTAGAGACCGGTTCGAGGCGAGGTGTGCGGCGACGGGGTATTTGGGGTGGTATCGAGCGTGGGTCGAGGTTAAGTGGGAGATGATGGAGCAGGATTTGCGCGTGGGGAGTGGGAAGGGGATGGGCAAGGTGATGGTGCATGGGGGGAGTAGGTTACGATTTGAGATTGGGGTTGACGAGGTACAGGAGGGTGAGGACGTGGTTGAAGAAGAAGAGGAAGTGATCTGGGATGAGGCGGATGGATGCGATACCCGAAGTGATTCGTTGCCGGAGTACGAGATGCTGGAGTCGAGTAGTAGCTTTGAGGAGGATGTGGATTGCCCTGGAGCGTCTGAGATGGGCGATGACTCGGACACTGGGGATGATGGGGATGAGGATGGGGTGGGGCTTGAGCACGGATTTGTGCTGGTAAGTGCTCTTGAGGTGGCTGTCTGAAAGTCCGGGTGCTAATGATGTGTCTAGGAAGCGAGTAGTCCTTTTGAAGAGACAGTTGGATCATACGAAGAGACGACTGCCTTTGGAGCAAGACTCGATGGAGGTGGAGAAGGCGTTAATGGTACGGAGGTCGTAAGTAAAAGCCATCCTTCAAGCAAAGAGCATGCTGACAGTATTTAGAATCATGCAAAAGGGTCCGGCCATGCTGAGGGTATTAGCACTATGCCCGACTCGCCTACTCCTTCTCCTCGAACTGTGCACATCAACAATACCTCTGCGCATGATACCATGAGCGACAAGACGTCGACACGGACATCAGTCTTCTCGCGAGCCTCCGGTATGACCAAGTCGTCGCGGGAGAGCTGCAGCACTGAAGATTTGGCCTGCTCACAACCTGTCGACGCTCTTCATATCATCAATTGTATGGTCGAAGGCGATGAGCGCGCCGTCGTGCCGCTGGCAACCCGCGCACCCTCGAGCGCATCGAGTCATGAGAACTCTTTCGAAGACTTTGATTTCGATTTCGAGGCTGCACCGCCTGAACACGAGATTGTCTTCGATCACATCGACGATGTTGTCCGGGATGATGGAGATAGTCGTCCAAAGGTGGTCGCTCACGACGAGCGTGACGCTGACGGTTTCGCGATGCCATACGAAGATGACCATAGCCTCTACGACTTTTATGGTCCAGCGCATGTACCTTTCCGCCGCTTTCGGTGGGCGCGCAAGATGACCGAGCGGGCAAAACAGGTACCGCCAAAAATTAAGAAGGCAAAGCGCGAATTGGTGAAATCGAGTACACGGTTCACTCACATACTGGCTGGGTTCGTACCAGCGGCACTGACTGGACGGAATCCCTACGAGTTTGCCTAAGAGAAGGAGTAGTAGGAGGCTACAGTGAGCTCCCTGTAGCCAGTCTCTAGCTCGTCCGATTCATCCGACGACATTGTCCCTACTGTTGGACTACCATTGCAACATTCTTTCGCTTTAATGTTATTTCAGCATTAATTTCATTAGCTCATATTTATAATATGACTTTAGTGACTACCAAAATAATTCAATAAACCCCGGGAAGTACAAGACAAAATTGGTGACGTGACCTCATAGCGTGGTTGCCATGGAGCGGTCGAGGTGAAAGGGCCGGCTAGCACAGTGCATTTCGTTACTAAACTTTCTCTGTTCGCTCACAACTTTCACGGGTCACAATGTTTGCCCCGCCTTTTCTCCCGCTAACAGCCCCAAGTTTCCCAGTATCCAGGTAGCAACAGCACCGGCGCGTGCCTCAACCAAGGTACCGTAGAATTGTTACCTCCGCCAAGTCTGCCCTGCACTGAACCCTCACTACGCACCTATATCTTCTCGCAGATCACTTCCATACCCAAACTCTTCCCTAAAGTCAACTCAACTCCCTGCCCATCACACACACACAAGGGTGTTCACCCAATTTCCAATTTGTACATACTCATCATATTCATCTATACACACATCAAAATGTCTCCATCCTCAATTTCCTCCCGCCCACCCAGCTTCGTCAACTGGGCCGACGATGACGAAGATGATTTTGACTTCGAGGCATGGAAAGCCACGGCCGACACATCAGCGCCAACAGTCGACTCACTCCCTCCGCTGCAGCTCCCGCCTGCCGAAGTCGAGCCATTGTTGTTCGTTTGCGGCAACGAAAAGATCAACGATGCGGCGCTTTGGACCGCAGAGCCAACTCAGCAGCCTGAAGCGCCCAAGATCGACTTAAGCCAGATCGATGAGTGGTGCGGAAAGCGCACGGCGGCGTGGCGCGCAGTCAATGATCGCCCTTCGCGGCCGGCATATCCAACCATGAGCGCTCACGAGGGTGGGCTACTTTGTCTTGATCAGCGAATTAACTACGCGAGTAACTGGCAGAAGACAAAGGTTAAGTGTGGCTTGAATTGCAAGTTCACAGCGATGCTGATGCTCTCGTCGCTCCGGATGGTCACCGTTGTTGAGCCGGAAGAGGTGGCAGACGTTGAGGCTGAGATTGAGGTTCAGACCACCGTTGAAGAAGCCTCGGGCTCTTCTCACCAAGTCAGCGATAGCGAGGAAGAGGACTCGCCACGATCGACGCCGCCGAGCTTGGCGGATGATGAGTGTACTGTCATCGAGGATAAGGTTGCCGATAACGATACTGGCATTCCTACTCAACAGGAATTGCTTGAGGACTCTGAGACCAAGACACAGGAGACTCTGCGCACACCAGACATTGTCTCGGCGTCTGAAGATTCTCCAATCACCACAACCACGGACTCCTCTGATGATGAGTCTAGCGACACTAAAGACGACACTACTAACATCGATACCACTATAACCACACAACAAGACCATCACGAGGACGCTGAAACACACAGACAGGAGACTCTGCACACACCAGAAACTGTCTCATCGCCTGAGGCTTCTATTGTCACCTCACCCACCGACTTGTCAAACGACGAGCTTGCCGTCACAACAGACAACATCACCAATAGTCATGCCACCGCTCCCCAGCAAGAGGCACTTCTCGAACGCGTCGAGGCGCAAACTCGAAGAACCCTGCGCACACCAGATTATGCGCTGCTGCCCCAAGCTTGCGTCATCACTACACCCTCCTTATTGTCAGATGATGCGTGTGTCGCCATCATTGATGAAACTATTGACATCAATGCCATTACTCATAAACATGAAGAGTGTCTCGACGGCTGCAAGATGAAGACGAAGACTCAAGGTACCCTACGCACGCCAGAAATTGGCTCAACACCCAAGCTTCGACTCATCACCACTCATCTCGACCCGGCACACTCTAAATCACATACACAAGACGCATTGAACACAATGTGCTCGCCAGATGAAGGCTACTACAGCGCCACATCAACCATCACATCACCCACTCTCGCAACCTCGAAGGACACCTCGAGGACCGGTCGTGATAAGACCTCCTTTCATCTATCACTCAACATCATCCTAGCTATCGCACGGAAGTCTAATCACAAGCACTCCCGCACGGATTCAATGGATGCACTAAAGAAGTTACGCCAGCGTGGCGAGGTCGAGAAGAACAACGATGGGCCGCTGGAAGCCATCGACCTCACTCATAATACACTAGATAGCGACGAGAAGCCGGGCGTTGTGACATACCTCTCGCATGCGGCTGCGACTGGATGGGGATATGTCACATCAATGCCTTGGACGATGACTGCAGTTGTAGCGACTGGTGTGATTGTTGGCGGAGCGTTGCATTTTGCGCGACGACGCTGAGGGGTCGGCAGGGTTTGACCTGCAAGCAAAGAATTGCAGAGACTTGAGTTTTTCCCTTTTGCGTTGGCAGCATTTACACAGCGGGGGCTATATCGGTTGGACTGTACAATAGAGGAAGCGGCATTTGCATGGCGTTATATACCCTGGGATTTGTTTCAGCGTTGCGCATATTAAGATGTTATGGAGTTGCTTTTAGATGCTATAGGTCTATTTTTCCAAATATGTTCACACTCAAAATCCCTTCCCCTCCGTCATTAGCTCTTATGTCGCCTTCATAACACGGCTTTTACGTACATGCACGGATATCGCGTCCTGTCAACCAGTCACGAGACGACGAATAAGCAACAGATACCGCGGTGAACTTCTATTATTCATGCAGACAGGTGTCATGCACGGAACCAGATCCATGTGGATGGGACAAGCGCCAAGATACTTTGTGATATGGTTGGCTAGATGATGGCTTATGTTCTGACCATTGTAGGGACCGACGGGCTGGCGACGGCATATTGGAGAAGATCACAGATTAGTAGCGCGTGCTGAAAGGATTAGCACGTGTCCGATGGTATCCTGTTGCCAAGCGGGAGAGTGTTCACTGTCACAATCTAGTATAGGAGCATGAGCATATAATGTGTATGAGATGAGCCTTAGCTACTAGTGTAAGACCCTGCCTACATGCTCCTGCTGCCAGTGTCCGGCGTGGGAGGTACCCACCACTCACATTCACACTGCTTGCACACTGAACGCTCAATGCACCACCTCGAAATGTTGCCCTTCTTCGCGTTTCTCACGGAGTTCCAGTGCTACGCATCATTCTCCGTATTTCATCTCCCAAAAACTCCCCGTTCATCGCAGCTGAAACTTGAGTGCCTCTCTAACACGCACGAGATACGGTTGGTTGCCGCGTCGATGCAGTGCAGCATATACCAGCGCAAAGACGATCCAGAACTCGCATACTCCGCCGAAAACTAGTAGTACGATTGTGGAAACCGTCATCTTGCCCGTATGAAAGTCGGTTGATCGTACATGTTTAGAAGTTGGCGGGAAAGGTGTAGCACTTCGAGCGCTTGCGGGTAAGATCGAGTTCGTTGGTAGTGCGAGCATCGTGAAGATGAAGAGGAAGTAAGTGGCCTTCGGGTTGAATTTAGTCAAGTAGCATGCAATCATCCCTCAGCGAGGGTCGAGATAGCGAGGTTCAATCTACAGTGAGGATTGAAATGTATCGGCCCGCTGAGAGGGTTGGGCACATGTCGGGCGCGGTGTAAGATCTGAAGGTCGCTGAAAGTTGGAGGATAAAAGGTCCAGGACCCAGTGTGCAGCGCCCGTCGAGGAGTTGGGTTGGTGATTAAGAGACGATTCACGCAGCCTACAAGGCACAAGCCACAATCATTTCTCCACCTCACAGTGCGAGCTTGAAATCACATGTCGATGTAGTTTGTGTACGTGATGAGGAAACGCAATCACGTTGGCTAGGTTGTGCTGTTTTTATGGTAACTGCAAACGACAACACCTAGTGAGAGGTGCGAGGAAGTAATTGCGATGTGCAAGGATGCGTGGTTGCTCTACGTAGGTAGTGCCGCCACTGCCCATTTTCCTCAATTGGCTGGTAGTCAATTACTCCAAAGTTTCGACATCTATGAAACCCATGACCATGGCTATACTTATCAGTGTCACATAACCCATTCTTTTCAACGCCCTCACTTAAAGAAATTATTGCATTCACTCCCATTCTCTTCCCAACTCGGCGCGCAAATATTTTCATCCGACAGCCGCCATGCCCGGAGCTGCATCGCAGAACGGCTCTTTGAGGAGCCTGAGGCGCCTATTAGGAACAATGAGCCTCAGGTCGAATTTATTGAAAGCAGCACTCAAGATAGAGACCCTAGCACGTCCGACTGCGCCCGTACATCACCCAGCCAAACCCGTCATTAAAGAGATTGCATTTCATCACGGTGGCTACGAATTCTCCAGATATGACGAGAGTCCTGTCATATTCAGCCTCAAGGGATCGCCACAATATGGCGGGGGAGTGCGCGTATTCGTCCCGTGGCTTTACGTGTACATCCTCTCCGGCGCGAAGACCCACGACCCTTCCGACTTCTACTTTTCGCTCAAGCTAGGTGGAGAACCGCTCAACTTCAGCAGTCTGGACGATATCTTGCTGGAAAGCCATTATTACGTGCACTTTACCGACCCCGACCACTGGCTCAAGGACAAGTATCGCGAACGAATTTTATGTCGTAATTTCGAATTTTGGACACTTCCGCTCGAGAAGGACATCGTACCGTGTTGGATGGAGAATGACAACGAGATCAGCGACGACGCTGAACCGGACATTGACGACCCGCCGCGGAAACATCATATCTTGGTGGAGCAAGACAAACGCTCCCACGCCTCATGTCTTGAAGTCGTTGCGCGAGACGGAGGTTGCATCCTTTCCGGAGCAGCGGCAGATGAGTGCCTGCGCAACGACGTTTACCCATTCTCAGTGCGCAACGAGCGAGTCTTCAAGCCTAGATCGATGCGACTGGATCCGTGCAACGGCATTACACTGCGAAAAGATCTCAGCGTCGCTTGGGCTTATTCAGAATTTGTGCTTTTACCAAAATACGGGCAATAGGTTGCTCACTTCTTCGACCCGGCATCGCAATTAGCTGTCGAGTTCAATAATCGACCGGCTCGACTGCATCCGGAGGTCTCCAGACGATTGTTGTTCGGAAGATTGGCATGGATAGCTTTCCGGGCGTCGGAAAAACTACGGTTTCAAAATTATGTGTGGGAGTATATATTTATCTGTGAAGATACGCTGTTATTCGACTCAAGAGAAGGATGGCGCGACCTTGATAAGGAGCTCAACGAACGCCGAAAGCGCATTCGTTGTGTTGGACGTGGCAGAAGCTCCAGTCTGACATCAGTGGAGCACCGCCTTAGCATAATGATGAGATCGGAACTTCGGTGATAGCTCCTGCTCGAGATCAATGGGCAGCGTGTCCTAGCATAGTCATGAAGAATTTTGAAACTCTCTACCATTCGTTCTGCTGATCGGGTATATCGCCAACATTATCATCAATCATTAAAGCAGCTTGAATCCTCCAGAGACCTGTTTCTGAAACACGCCCTTCGGATCATACTTCCTAGCGACTTCTTTCAGCTTCTTCTTCTGATCCTTGCCATAGCCTCGCAATGGGTCTTGGAACCACGCAGCGAAATTGAGATACTTATACGGGTGGTAGACACCATCTTCTTGCGTGAGCTCTTCCACAACTTCGATCAAGTCCTTCAAGCCTTTCTCAAGACCATCCGTCGCCTGTGCGCCGTCGAAGGTGAACACGATTTGCAGGAAGACCATATCCTTCTCGGGCGTGTCGTTGGTCGAGAAGCCAAGGCTATTAGGAGCAGCGCCCTTGCGAGGCGACCCTGGTAGGGCCTGGAATGTGAGCTCCCCCGAGGGATTGGCGTAAGCATATGTTTCGCTGATCTCAGGAACTAGGCTTCTCCATAGCGCATGGACCTTGTGGACGATAGTGGGATTCACATGAAAGGATGTGGTGGCCCAGATTGTGCTATCAATACTCATCAGATTCAGATGCTCATCGTGGAAACCCTCCAAAATTCACTTACCGTCGTGGAGTCGCTACTACCTGGCGTGAAGCATTCCTCGTATGCTCACTAATGGATGCCTCGATCATCCCATTCATCACCTGAGGTTTGACTTCGGTGATCTGCTTCAAGCCACCTGGCTTCAACTCTGGCTTCGTATGCCACATGATGGCAACCGGATTGAAGAGCGCAGCAGAGTGGTTGTATCGAATGGTGACCCAGCCCGCGACATATGGATCAAAATTCTTGGGCGTCTTGAAGTTGGTGAAGGCATTGAGCAGATCCGTCGCAGCAGTTGGAGCATACACGATCCGACCGCCCCAGATTCTCGTCGCTGGATAGGCCTTGACGTCGAAGCGAGTAACGATTCCGAAATTATTCTGGCCGCCCTTGAGTGCCGCGAAGAGATCAGAATTTGACGTGGCATTGGCATTCACAATCTCTCCGGTGGCGAGCGCGACTTCGAAATTGACCACGGCGTCGCATGCCCAGCCATGCTGTGGAGACAGAAAAGACACACCGCCTATGGATGACCACATTAGTCGAAGTGCTATGAAGACACTCTTCTCAGTTGTTGAGCGCACATACCTCCTGTAAGAAAGCCAGCGACACCGACCACTCCAATGCGGCCCGCAAGTACAGTCAAGTTTCTCTTCTCCGCGGCGTCATATGCGTCTTGCGAGAGTGCACCCGCTCCGACTCTTACAACTTCCTCGCCTCTTGCAACCTCCACACCTTTCAGACTTTGCATGTCGATAGTGACACCGTTGTCAACATTGTTGAAACCAGCATTGGCATTGTGCCCGCCTCCCTTCACTGCAAAGCGAGTGCGATTGTTCTGTTGCAAGACGCCAAGCGCGACGGACACATCCTTTGCAGAAGTTGGTCGGACAACGCAGTTTGGATGAAGCCGGAGTTGAATGAATGGATACGATGATATGGATGCGTTGTATGTCGGCGCTTCAGGGAAGAACACTCGCTCAGGCAATGCCGATGCAAGTTCCGCACATGCTGTCGGCTGTGTAGTGTTGTACTGTGCGAACACAACAACGGCAGCTAAGCTGCCGAGCAACGTTCTGGAAAAACGCATGTTGAAGTAACGACGGAAAAGAAGGCACTGGAGCGACCAATACTTCGACTCTTGTCATCCTTAAGAGCTCTTCAGAATACCTAGGCTCACCGGACCTAGCATCCTGAATCTGCTTCGGATGCCTCAAAAAAAAGCTACGATAATCTGACAGCCAATACGAGCATTCATTTGTGGCGCTGTTTACGAGGCTAGGGCAAGCCACACCCGATGTCGCATCGGCATGATTGGCTGACCCCGACTTTGGCAGGACAGCATCACGAACCTTAAATTCCTGTAGCGCGACAAACCTCTGCTGATCATACTTTGAGTGGGGAGCCGGCGTACCTTTTCGCAATATTGGGATTTTCGGGTTGCGCGATTGCCCCATAGTCGACTGGGCAATGCTGATGTGCCTGGAAACTGTACAGGATCGTCGGACTGCGGCTGAGCGATATGCTGCAACAACATCTGTCAGCTGATGTTTTTCGTGTGTCACGACTCGTACGCAGTGCTGTTCGGAGCCCGCTATGCATGGCATTGGTGACTTTGGTGTACAGCACCTGTACCTCCGCCGGGCCATTGCGGCCGTATACTTCATGATTGATTTCCGTGCAATGCGAATGTATGCAGACGTAGCTATATTTCAGATTACAATAGCGTCGTAAGATCGTCTAGACCGCCTCATAGATTCGCGTTGGGATTGTAAGAATAACTGAGGATTATAAGGAATGTTCCGTCGGAATTGCCCAATGTACGCTGCTCCATAATAGTCTCCCGATGCGCGCCGGGGTTTGCCGTAAGATGAATGCTACCGCAGCATCGTTCGAATGACGCCTGCCGACTTGGATGCACACCTTTCGGCGAGGGGCCCGAAGACATTTGAGCGTCTCCTTGCATACCGGAACGGACCCAAGAAGCTTTTGGTCCGAGGCAAGCTTAACTAGATGTCTCTCATAACAAGTTTTCACTTTCTGCCATTTTTCTGCTTGATTCAAGCACTTCTCCGGTGCCGCTTCTACTAATCGGCCCGATCAAGCGCTTAATCATGGTGGTCCGCTCCGCCACTGTCCCACGGCCGATTGTTAGTAACCCTTCCTGGTTTTCATCGTGATATGCGCTATGTTCAAGAAGCCTCTCCTCCAAATCTCTGTTGGCACCCTATGCGGACGCACCTTGAGCCGCTTTGATGTTGGGAGCTTGGGCAAGGAGTGAGCGGAATATAGCAAACTGAACACATGATACAGCTACTGTAGTAGTACTGCTCGAGGCCGTGGCTCGCGGGATAAGCAGCAATCCAACCACGTCGGCATGAGCATGCTAATCAGCTGTAAAGAAGGCTTTTTGCTCGTTTCTTTTGTATGATTTGTTCAAGCGGACACCTTGCTCGAAAAGAGGTCGAGCCATCTCTGCACAGCCGCTGCGGGCGCATCATAGAATACGACTTGAATGGGATCACTGAGATCTGTGCATCATGTGTCGAAATGCAGTCCAACGATGTAAGTCCACGGGTTCCAAGTTGGGTGTCTTCTGCATGTGGCCCGAATGTAACCATTCCTTCAAAAGTCTCCCTTTCAGACTCCAAGCAACACTTTCTGTCAGGTTCAATTGATACCTCGTTAAAGGCCTGCATTAAGGAAAGAGCTTTCTGGTCTGTATCAGGGTTTCGATTCATGAATACGGCCACGGTCTGAATATAGCATTGGAGAGGCACGCTAAAACAGACAATACAGCTTCCAAGCAGAAGCAACAAAGCCTGGAACCGAGATCGCGATTTGCGCAGCACTTCCGGACTGAGCTTGAGAGGCTGGTCGTTGACTTGTACTTGAAGCGACCGAGGCTGGTGTCTGTATCGCCTTTGACGTCGGTCTCGATGCCGTATTTTCGTTCGAGTTCGGAACATTCAATTCCACGACTGAAGTCGCTTCAGGACGACTCTCATGAACCTGCGACGGGTTTGGAGCAACAGGTGTGTGCTCCGGTCTTGGTTTTGGCTTTGGTGGTGTTGGAATGTTCGGTGTTGTTGGTATAATTGGGTCCGGTACCTTAGGAGGCCTCGGAAAAGGGAGTCCTGGTGTTCGTCGCAGAGGCGAGCAAGTTTCATCGCGACCCCAGTCTAGGTCTCTATAAGCTAGGAGTGTCTGAAATACTGCATGTTGACTTACACGGAACCCCAACAGCAACGAGAGGTAGGGCGAACGTGAGTATCAAGAGCACACTATGGAAGCCTCGAAGTATCATATTGGGTCATGTTGAGGAAGCGAAGAATATATGGATGGCTATGGACTTATGAGAGAAACTGCCCATGGTCTTCTGTGCCGCTCAGGCGGCAGTGTTGATGTTTCGCATTGCGCTCAGCCTCAATTTCGTAAATGTCTGGCAGCCGAACCTGAGGAGCGTCCTCGTATCCAGCAGGAATCGAAAAGCTCGTTTCGTTTGTAGCATCATTCACATAGGACGACTGTCCAGCGGCATTTGCAAACTGGTGGATTTTCTTATCTGTAGAATAGGCTAGATCGTAGGGGCCCATCTTTACAAGAAGAGAATTGAACTTCCAATGAGTGTAGAGAAATAAGACTTTTGTTGAGGGAGACATCCAAGCTGGTTTATATGGGTTACCAGGCAGGTGTTGAGCGCCTTCCAGGAGCTCGCTCTGATGCAACAAAGCACCGAACATTGACTAACAAAAAGGCAAAGATGTCTTTTGAAACAGCCTTCAGCTATGTCATCCAATCAAAGCAGTGGTAGTAACATCAACATTTTCCCTTGCCGCGCGCTTCATACAGCTTAGGGGCGCGAAAGGAAAACTGCATATTGAAGAAATTCAAAACAAGGTTACTCTTGAGTCCCTGAGCACTTCCAGTGTACGTTAAAGATGTCTACGAGCCTATACGCGACTACATCAAAGCCCTACGTAATGCAGCTTGCACAATCATGCCGAGAAGCTCTCGGGTTCACGAAAGACCTCTTGAAGCGATTGGAAGATCGCTGCAAGGGCACTGCTCCCCCTGGCGCAGATCAGCCTGTGGAGTTCTCCAAGCAAGTTGCAAGATATTATTGTCCAGAACGCCCTTCTGAAAAATTACCGGGATTGCTGATACAGTCCCCAACCGACAATTCCGATCTAGCCCTACTCGCGCGAACGCACCTCCGCATAATTAGCGCACAGTTTTCTTGTCAAGAGTAGCTAATTACCGCCCCGCATGGTTTACCGCGCGCTTCGTTTTAGCCTTCTTCGTTATCGTCTCGCCAAACCACCTGGGAAGTCTTGTATGCCGACAGAAATTAAGTTGCCCATCTCGGTATTCGGACGATGTTAACGCGTCTGCAATGCTCAAATGGAACGTCGAACACGTCTTCGTGTTCCTACGCGTAGGTCACGTAACACGGTGCGGAGAACATGCATACATGTACGTGGTGAGCCTATCAACGTCTGCATCCAACCAAAGAATGCAGAGCAGGTCCGTGGGTGAATAAGTCACACAGGATGATAAGAAGACTCGAAGCCAACAGCACTTCTTGGACCCCAAGCTCTAAGGTCTTACTTCTTTCATAAGTCATGATCCACCTGTACGTGCAAAGGATTCAATACCCAAAGCCAGAATCAACATGTATCGTTATACAGAGTGCGAGACATGCGGTCGTGAATTTGGTTGTCAGCAGGCTGCCATACAGCACATGTATGCGCTTGATCACTGGGCTCAGCAAATCAAAGAAGCTGGAAGTATTAGCCTTGGTCGACTGAAACCTAGAGCCTCTTCATCGGCCGTATTTCTGCGAAATTTCTAAAAGTTCAGGGCTTGCGGTGTCACGACTGACGATAGTAGCTACTTGCGGACAGGCAGTCCGTAGAGAAATCTATGAATTATCCTAAGTACTTCAAGGCACATAGTAGGACTGTGCACTCAATTGACTGATTGTCTAATCGTCAAGCATATTAGTTGATTGATGGGCAGCGTATACCTCAGCAGGCAAGGGTGGTACGCTGACCTGGCATTCCATGCATTATCTAGTAACACCGTGGCAGTAATTCGCACCAAAGGAATGCCACTAAATTAAAGCCTTTCAAGAAAGTTGGAAAACATGTTGACCAAAGACTTAGACTGTTTCTCACCAGAGTAAGGGTAAGGCGACTGAGGGCGGAATAAAGGCACAGGAATGCTGGCGGCCATTGTGTAGAGTTGAAAAGATCTCACCGGTCAAGTGCTCCTCTTCCTACCAAAACAGTGAAACTTACTCAAGTATAACTAGTACAATTATTGTCGATCGACCTAATTTATCATTAACAACTATGTCGAAGGGAAAGACTGACAACCAAGGCGAGTGTTACCAGCTCGAATCAATTATCTTAACTAACAAGAGTTCAGTCGCGCCTGACATCGGGGGACCAGACAACACGGCGTCTCTCGAAGCTCTTCAGGGTGAGGAGCAGCGCCTAGTTCTTGACACAGTAGCACAGGTCCGCAAATGTGGTCTGGAAAGCGTTCTGGCCCTTCCTCAACTTGTTGTGTGTGGCGATAAATCTGCCGGCAAGAGTTCAGTCCTTGAGGCGCTCACTGAAATCCCCTTTCCCGGAAACGATGAGCTATGTACTCGTTTCGCCACAGAAATCATCATGCGACGCTCATCATCGACTCTCTGACCATTAAAGTGATACCTGACGACGAGCGACCTTCCATTGAGAGAGACGCTATACAGGCATTTGCTGAAACGATCACAGAGTTTGAGGAGCTCCCATCAATCATGGACAAAGCAATAACACTCATGGGTATCGGCGGCATTGGGAGTCAATCTGGCGCTTTCGCAAGGAACATTCTCAGCGTGGAGATCGAGGGGCCATCACGACCTCAACTGACTGTGGTAGACCTGCCTGGTTTGTTCCAAAACGAGACCAAAGGTGTCACCAAAGCTGACGTTGAGCTGGTCCGAGAGATCACAGACCGGTACATCTCCCGACCTCGTACAATAATCCCAGCGGTTGTCTCCGCTACGAACGAATACGCCAATCAAGGGATCCTTACAAAAGCCAGGAAAGTCGACCCAGAAGGAGAACGCACCCTGGGCATCATCACAAAGCCAGACAGGCTTCCCTCAGGATCTGGGAGCGAGAGTGCATACATTAATTTGGCCCGTAATGAGGATATCTTCTTCAAACTTGGTTGGCACATGGTCAAGAATCGGAGTTTCGAGGAAGGCGCTAGTTCTTTTGAAGAACGCAATGCGCTTGAAGCATCCTAACGTCCCCATCGCAGTAGCGAGAAACCCCCTATCGAGAGATGGAACCACTCCCAACCCACCATGATTTCCAACACCACGTACAGCTTGCACGTCACCTATACAAATCTACTCCTTAGCTTCTGCGATACACACTGCCACCATGCAACAAGAAAAATACGACGATGGTGGCCTTGCTGTTGATTATTGGGTGCGCGGCATCAGGCGCTGTCTCAGCTCTACACCCTTGTTCTTCCGCATCCATCTTCTCTTTTCCTCTCTAGAGTTCATGAGCTATAGAGCCCCCTTATAGGCACGCTTCAATCATTTATCAGCGCATCGAGCTTTGTGAGTCGTGAGCTACAGCAGTTCTGCAGCATCACAGTGCCTGCGCCAAGCCAAGGGCGTCCGAGCGTTGAGATCCGCTATGCTGACACAGCTACTGTAGCCAGATCTAGTGTATCTTACGCTAAGCCTAGCTAGATAGTGTGTAAGTCTCTGTCTAAATGCAGTATAGTGCTGTTTTGCTAACATGCTTATAACTACACCTTATTCACAAGTCTTATGTTCTAGCTAAGTAGCTGTTCGCTAGAAAATTACTCTATACTAGATTAAGTATAAACAGGACTCTAAAGAGGTAGGTATCTAAGGTATAAATATGTCTAGCTTTAATACAAGAACATAAATTGCTAAAATATTACAAAGCCTTACAGTACTACAACGCTAATTTTAAGAATATCTATGCGTGTATACTACTAATTACTCTACTAGAGAAGGCGTCTACAATTACTTAATTCTTTGGAGAGCTTACATCTAATTCAGTACCAAACACCCAGTCCCAAAAGCGACTGGTCACGCCAAAGCCGTTTTGGTAGTCAGCAAAGTGGTGCTTGAGATGATGTTTCTTGAGTTCTTGGTACCAAGGAGGAAGCCTTTTGTGATGGACAGAGTAGTGGGTCAAGTCGTAAAGTGTGTAGCCAAAAACACCCCCGCAGTACGCGGCAGTTGCAGCGTACCAGTTATGGAAGAGTACAACGTGTGCGAATTTCCAGAACGGTGCAGCAAGCATCGCAAACAGCGTGGGAGGCATAACTAGTCTTTGTTTGTCCATGGGAAGGTAGTGGTGGATGCCATGAAGGAGGAAATGCAGTGTGAGAGCGACCCGGTTGTTGGGAAGATAGCTGTCGTTGTTAACGTTGGGCATTAGAACAGTTGGCTATACTTACTTGTCGAGGTGAAATAAGCATCGGTGCAAGACGTATTCGATGACTGTCCAGAATGAAAGGCCAAACACCCAGTAGCCTGAAAGAGCTGGAGCACTCAAGTCGCCTTGAGCAGCAATGTATGTTGCACCTGCAACCACAGGCCACCATAATGTTGGCACTACCCACCAAGACGTCTTACTCAACGGTTCCAAGAAGTTGCCAAACAATAGAGCTGACTCGCCTCCTTTATGACGCGGTCGGTGGATCTGCTCAAGATAAAAGTCCTTCTCAAAGCCACCATTCCAGACTTGCATCAGCAACGGCTTGCTAAGATCAAGGAATCCATGCTGCTTGTAATCTAGGTAGGGATTGGTCTCGCGGGAAAGATCTTCAGCGGAAGACATGCCCGTCGCAGGAAAGAGAGGCTTCATATTTTGTTCCACGCCCTGAGGTCCAATTCTATCCACGCCTGAAGGAGGCAAGATAAGGATGTCATGCGGCCTGTTGCTCTTGGTGACAGCGTCCGTGTTCTCCTCGACCGCTAGGAGACCCACAAGACACTCGTCCAAGATCTCGTAGGCGGATTCTGAGTGGGCGTGAGAAATCTCATCTTTCAGAATAGTTGTAACGTCCTTGCCACCGTACTCAAGGATAAGCTCGCCGCCACCGGGGTGACCGTCGAGGAAGTCTGTAACGTCATAGACCTTCACGCCAATCGTAACGTAGCAGGATTTACCGTTGTTATGCGCCTGCACATCGGTGGTTGGAATCGTCGGAAGGCTGCGGACTGGCATGGTAGTGGTTTTAGACATGCTTCAAAACGCGTAGTTCGAAGTTTGAGAGTCCGGCGTATTAGAGGGATTGGGTGAGGTCAACACTACTTGCGAAGCGTAAATCAATGCTTTGGCTGCACGTTTTGCATCACCCAAGGGGCAGGTGAGACACAACGGCAAGGGAGGGAGGGTTCAAAAAGGCCAGTAGATACAAAAGAAGAGGCAACAGGGGCGATTGGCAATGGAAAAGATACTTTAAAAAGCCACTTTAAGATTGCGCCAAGAAGGGCAACAGAAGTTGTTTACTAATCGCCAGGGTAGCAACAGAAGGTGTTTAGTATTCGTCAGAGTAGTGACAGACGTATCGGAACAGAGCCGCAGCTCGATAATCTGAAGCTCTGCAGACTCTGCGACGTAGTCAGACAAGACAGCAGCTTGGATTGGCGTGTGCGCTTATTATTCGACCCAACTTGTTAATATTAACGAAGTACTAGACGGTTGTATCGTGCTTTCTATGAATTTCCCGAAGTAACCTCAGGCGTGCGGCACGGGCTGTGCAGGTTGTGACCTGCGCCGCGACTCAGGCGGTCGATCGTCACATTTTCAAATGTGATCGGATCAAAGACACGTATGGATATGTGCGTATTCTGACTAGGTGCTTACTATTGGTACATTGGAGCCTTAACAGGATGAGTGAATGTTCTGCAGAACGGTCGCCGTACAAAAGAATGTCCACAACCGGCCAATTCTCGGCGGCACCGGCCCTGATCATGTCGGCCCGACATACCTCAACTTAAAGAGGCGTTGAACATACTCAAAGCCACAGAGGTGCAATTTTGTGGGGAATTGCCTAAAGACGATAACGACTTGGATCAAGTTACCCCGTGCGATACGGCGGCACAACATGTTCGATGATTGAACAACATCCGAAATGACGTCACATTACGACGCGTCCACAGACGTCGAAAGCGCGAACCTGGCTCAGTCGAGGAACATCAGCAGGTCCAATGTGAAAGAGCTGGGTTCAAGAATATGTTGTCATGCAAGCTATGTGTTTTCTGAAATTGAGTTGGACGATCGTTGACGACAGACATCGGAGGTCGGGATACGTAACTTAGCGGCGAGCAATACCCCACCACGCCTGAGCGCCGAGATGCACTTGTGCAACTTCAGTGGAGCAATTGGAGACGTCGAAGAGAACTAATGACGTGCCGTCATATAAAAGATCCGATCCCCAAGGGCTGCTTTGACTGTCCACAACCACAATTGTAGCTCTGCAAATAGCCCAAGATCAATTATGGCGATCACAAAGAAAGATCTCTATGTCGGAGTCGACAAACACCGCTGGTGGAAAGAAGCTATTGTGTATCAGGTACGCTTGGCTTTGACAACTGTTACGCACCAATTTCTCTAACATTTCAAGATCTATCCAGCATCCTTCTTGGACACCAATGGCGATGGATGGGGCGATGTTCCGGGCATAACCCAGAAGCTCGACTACCTCAAAGACCTCGGCGTCGACGTAGTTTGGGTGTCCCCAATATACAAATCGCCTCAAGCCGACATGGGGTACGACATTGCTGATTATGAAGACATTGATCCCAGCTACGGCACTCTTGCGGATGTGGACAATCTAATCGTTGAGCTCAAGAAGCGTGACATGAAGCTCGTCATGGATCTCGTCGTGAATCATACCTCGGAAGAACACGCTTGGTTCATCGACTCGCGAACTTCCAAAAAGTCCAGCAAGCGCGACTGGTACATCTGGAAGCCTGCGAAATACGACTCAGACGGCAACCGACAGCCTCCAAACAATTGGGCGCAAATTCTTGGAGAAGCCAACTCGGCGTGGACATGGGATGAGACGACGCAAGAATACTATCTCTCCTTGTTCACGCCCGAGCAACCAGATCTCAATTGGGAAAACCCTGCTGTGCGCGCTGCTGTGCACGATGTACTGCGCTTCTGGCTTGATCGCGGCTGCTCGGGGTTCAGAATGGACGTTATCAATCTCATCTCCAAAGTTCAATCATTCCCTGACGCAGAAGTCATAGTCAAGGACAACACGTACCAGCCTGGCGACAAGTACTACGCGAACGGACCCCGCCTACACGAGTGGCTGAAGGAAATCAACCGCGAAGTCCTGAGCAAGTACGACACACTAACCGTCGGGGAAATGCCCTTTGTCCGCTCCGAAGACGAAATCATTCGCGTCGTTGGCGCAGAAAGCAAAGAATTGAACATGATTTTCTCCTTTGACATTGTGGACATCGATAACGCTCCAAACGACTTCAAGTTATCGTTGCAAGACTGGGACGCACGGGACCTCAAGCGCATCATCAGTCGCCTGCAGCGCCTCATGCTCGAACGCGACGGCTGGAACAGCTTGTTTATAGAGAACCACGATCAGCCGCGGAGCGTCAGCCGGTACACAGACGACTCGGATGAGTGGCGTGAGTACGGCGCAAAGCTGCTAGCTTTGATGCAGAGTACGCTTGCGGGGACGCTGTATGTGTACCAAGGCGAGGAGATTGGGATGCGCAATGTCCCTGAATCATGGAGCGAGGAGGAGTACAAAGATATCGAAACAATCAATTTCTTCGCAAAGTAAGTCGACGCGCACCATACTACTTACGTCTCCGGCACTTGCGGCATGACCACATTTACCGCATACCCAAACGCTTTGTCACCAAGTATTTCAGCTCCACTAACCACATACACAACAGATACCGCAAGTTATATCCAGGCAACGAAGAAAAGCAAGCCCTCGCACGCAAAATCATCCAAAGAAAAGCCCGCGATAATGCACGCACTCCCGTCCACTGGTCGTCCTCCCCACACGCAGGCTTTACATCCCCCTCGTCAAAGCCCTGGATGCGCGTCAACGAGGACTATCCGACCACCAACGTCGACGCCCAAACATCCAACCCCACCCCATCGCCTGGGCACTTGTCTGTCCACGCATTCTGGCGCCGTGCGCTATCGAATCGCAAGAAACACGCCGACGTCTTTGTATATGGCGATTTTCGGGTGTTAGATTTTGAGCACGAGAAAGTGGTGGCGTATAAGCGGTGGAGTGCGGATGAGGCGTTTGTTGTGGTGTTGAATTTAAGTGGCGAGGGGGTCAAGTGGGATGGGTTGGGGGATGTCAGGGTGAAGAAGTGGGTTGCTGGGAATTACGATGAGAGGGAGTTGGAGGGGAGGAGTGTAGATGGAATAGTAGAGTTGAGGGCTTGGGAGGGGTTGTTGGGAATTTGTGAGTAGGGATAAGTCGGGTGGAGTAGATTTTGGGTCTCGTAATTGAATTATGGTAGGTAGGATGGGGGTATCATTTTGCGTCAGTCCTTGGCCTGATCGCTCGTACTTATATCGAGTGATGGCTCTTACAACCATCTACTTCCGCATCCTCTCCCTCCTCTCCTCCTTGCCCTCCTTCCCCTCAACTCGTCCCGTAATCTTCTTCTCAAACACCTCCGGCGCAATCGTTCTGCCCGTCTTATCCTTGAATCTCCAACTCACCCGGTTCCACACCATCTGATAATCCTGCTGCAAGATCCTCGCGAGCAATCTCAAATCATCAGCTGAGAAGACATCATCGGGCTTGACCTCGAGCTCGACTAGGGTCGGCGTGTTGTTTTGCGTGCCGTGGCGATGCGAGGACTTGTGTGACGCCGAGTGATGGGAGTGGGCTTTGGTTCCGGCCTTCGATGCGGTCTTGGCGGGTGCTGGAGCAGCGCCCCATGTATCGCCTCCACCCCAAGCGTTCTGATCTCCCCCGCTCGTGTCGTTTTTTTGCTGGTTGTTGGAGTCGGCATTCCAGTCTGTCGCTGCGGCGTCGTTGGCACCGTCTCCACCAGTACCTCCCCAACCTGCACCATCTCCGGCGTTACTGGCTGATTTCCTGCTGGCTGATGTCTTACTGGCCGGTTTCTTGCTGTTTGCGCCGCCCCAATTTGTGTCGTCCCAACCTCTATTCTCTCCAGAGTCGCCTCCAGTTGCAGGAGCGTTCCATGCGTCATCTCCTACTTTGCCATTATTGTCCGCCGAGTTGTCGCCTCCGCCGTTACCTGTATTCCAGGGATCGTTACCCCCACTGGTCGCGTTGCCTCCAGAGGTGTTGTTACTGCCGATCGTCGCGGGCCAATCTCCAGTTCCACCGCCGTTGTTGTTCACCTTCGCGCTGTCACCCCAACTATCGTTGCCGTTGTTGCCAGACGTCTCTCCGTTGCCTCCGCTGGTGCCACCCCAGTTACCGCTGTCCCACGAGGTTTCGTTGTTTCCAGACGTTTGCGCAGTGTTACCGGCATTGTTCGTATCCCATGAGCTATTGTTACCAGCATCGCCACCCGCATTATCGTCGCCAGTACCTCCAGACTCTTCCTTATTGTCATCGTCGCCAACAACGCCGCCTAAGGCGCCCCATAGGTTATCACCGCCACTAGCGTCCGTGCCGGCTGTAGTCACTTCAGGTTTCTCTTCGTTCTTATTGCCCTTGCGGTTGTTCTTGTTGTTCTTCTTCGTGTTACCTTTACCTCCACCATCCTGAGCGTCGGCAGGCCTCCAGTCCTTAGGTTTGATCTCTCGAAAGCGATCTGCACACTGCTTTGGCAGCTTATTGATCTCTTTTGCAAAGTCGTCCCAATTCTGTTTTGAATGTCCAGTACGCCATTCGATCATCTTCTTATCTTGCTCCTTCGTGAATCCATGCGGGCTGGCTCCGTCACCATCATCAGCGCTCTTAGCCTGCTTGTTGTTGCCTTGGCCCTGTTGCTGGTTATTGCTAGCACTACCACCAGTAGCTTCAGCATTGCCACCATTATGACCTCCTCCTTGTCCTTGAAGTTCCTTGTAACGGTCTTTACATTGGAAGTGGGGGCGGGCAAGTAGTTCGCCGCATATTTTCCAAGCTGCGTTGCCATTCTCGTTCTTCCAGTCTAAGAGTTTCTTATCTTCTTCATCGGTGAAATTGTGCGGATTTCCGCTAGAATCATCGCCGGTATCGCCATTCTTGCCATCAGCGGCCCTCTGAGTGCCTTTATCCTTTGCGCCTTCTGTGCTCCTATCGGCATGGGAGCGAGGCTTGCCAGGGCCCTTCAAACTGCCCTTTCGGCCGTCGCTAGCAGCCCACTCAACGATGCCGCCTGGTGAAGTCATCTTCTTGTAGTTAGCAATCGCGTGATTTCACCGGGCCGCGTGTGTGCTCACCATCTGGTCCAAGCCGCTTGACCGTGGCGGGCGCGGTTGGGGCGGCGGTTTGGGATCCTTGTACGGGTTCTTGCTAAAGCCAAGAATATAAGCCATAGAGACGCGGCGTGGAGCTCCGCCAGGGTCAGCCATGACTACAAGCTTTTGCTGGGTGGTTCTGTCGCTAGATGTAGTCGGGCGAATATCGAGAGAGCTAAAGTTAATAGGACTGCGTACGTGCCAAGATCAGTTGTGTGCGATTGTCGCGCCGGTTGCGACCTAAATGCTAAAGAGATTGAAGGAAGATAGCGAGAGTAGCAAGACCGAAAGCGGCAAGGTAGAGTGTCGCGGGGCACACTGTGCAGTGAGAGAGTTGAAGCTCGTGGTTGTCTTGGCGACGGCCCTGACGCTTAGCAGACACCTAGAGAGACCAGCACGTGCGAATATGACAAGACGACGACCAGAATATCGTAGAGCGATTGAGAAGGGCTGATAAGAGAATGAGAGAAAGAGATCAATGTTGTAAGAAGTAAAGCATTATATGCATCGTGACCACTGAGGATCGACAAGCCCATGTCGAAGGGCAATTGTGGTGCCGTGAACGATGCATGTAAAGCCAGCAAATTCGAACTCATGTTCAGATCAGCGAGAGCAGCCCCCAGAGGCCATAGTCCGTAGGTAGCTCGTGTCGTATTTGATACCAGCCGTTAAACTCTGAGCACCAAGAAGGCTATGAATGGACACTGAAGCTATACGGGCACAACCTTCACGCTTTCATCATGTCCTCTTTACACTTCCATTCGTTCGTGAGGTGCGCTAGGGTGGGCCGGCATAAATCATTGTAGTTCGTAGGATCAAGGACGTCCAAAGGGATTCCAGACGAAGTGGTGAACTAGCGCCCGCACGGACGCCTTGACCCTTGCTTGCGGGCAACCTGGCCTCCTCCGCGTTGCATATCCACAATTCATCCCTCGACGTCGACCACAACAGAACAGCACACGACCACCGCAACCATGCTGTTCCAATCCTTCGCGGTCCTCGCGGCGGCGAGCAGCCTGTTCTCGCTCACGGCGGCGCACAACATCCAGATGAAGGCCCACCAGCGCGAATGCTTCCACGAGGCGCTGCACAAGGACGACAAGATGACCGTCACCTTCCAGGTCGGCGACCGGGAATTTGGGGGCAGCGGGAATCTCGAGATTGACTTTTGGGTGCGTCAATGGCATAAGAAAAAGAAGATGGTGTGATTGGACAGGACTAACAATTGCATGTGCAGATCGAGTCTCCGTCGCGAAGCTACCAGATCCACGAGCGCGGCGTGTCATCCGGCGACCACTCCTTTACTGCCACCGAAGACGGCAAATACACATACTGCTTCAATAACGAGCACTGGGGCGCAAACACGAAAGAAGTCTCGTTCAATGTCCACGGCATTGTCTACGTACCCGAGTCGGAGGCACCGCAGGACCCATTGGAGAAGGAGGGTGAGTACACACAGGAAGCCAGCTATGGGACAATGCTGATCTGATACAGTGCGACAAATGTCGGAGCTCGTCGCGCAGGTCAAGGACGAGCAGAGCTACATTGTCGTGCGCGAGCGAACCCACCGGAACACAGCCGAAAGCACAAACTCGCGGATCAAGTGGTGGAGCATCTTCCAGCTTGCGTTCCTTACCGGCCAGGGCTTCTTCCAGGTTTGGTGGCTGAAGCGATTCTTCGAGGTAAGCAATCTGGGCGTCGATTCATTTCTCGCGAGCAGGTCTGACAGAGCAACTTTAGGTCAAGCGTGTGGTCTAAGAATTGTTCATGGTCACCCTGGTGTGTACGATTCCTGTGGTGCAATTCTAGGCGGCATTTACTGCATCTTGGTACTCTTGCTTGTTGGGCGTTGGAGCGAATGTCACAATGGCATGGTAAAACATGGAGTCAGGTGGTCTCCGGGCGCGGCATAGTTGCACTTACAATTATACGCTGTTGCGACACGCTTCAACCACATACTCCCTGAGTCGTGTTCTCACTCTCACCTCCATGGTGCCTCTATTGGTCTGATCAGCTACTGGGAGATGCCAATTCTCCACTGATATGTGGCTTAAGGAACAGCTCCCGGCCACCCTTTAGTGAAGCGCAACGATGGCGCCGTAAACCAGTAAGTTGAGACTATCCATGCAACCCTGTTCATTTGTGCTACAATGCCCAGTTCGTGCTACTAGCAGCCTACATGTGCCAACGTCGTCTTCTCTCGATACCTTGCATGCAGTTCCCTCTCCTCCTTTTACTGCTGGCAAGCCTCACAGCATCAGCAACGTGTCATGTCAGCTACAAACGAACGAGCACTCGATAGCGCGGAAGTCGGTGAGAGTGAGTGGCGCGTTTGAGCACATTACTGAGCCGTGACTGCCTTCACCTGTCCCTCAAGGGTTGCCACAGCAGCAAATCCTCATTAGATAAATACCGGCCCTCGCTCTTCAACTCCGCATCAACCATGAGAACAGCAAGAGAAGCGAGCACATCGAAGCTAAATGAGCCCTTCCCCTTTCGACACGGGCTGCACTCCCGATGCCCACACACGCCTGCCGACTTCGGATGAATCAAATGACGCTACCAAACGCGTCAACTCGTACCTGCCACCACTGTCCACTCGTGGCTCCTTCCCCAACTTGAACTCGCATGGTTCAAGTCCACCTCATGAGACTACTGCCCTGCACCTCGGTCATGCTGGTGATGATCGCTCACGATACACAAATCCTGGTCAGCGCTTCAGCCATGCCGCCTCGACTACTACCAGACTCAACCCTCCACCGACTCCACCTAGACAAAGTGACGAGTTCGATCTGCTTCGCAAATGGCATATGGAGCAAAGGGCAGAGGAACCCCACCTCCACAATCTTGCTACCAGACAAGACGCATCGATCATGAGAACACACACGCCAACTATGCCATCTTACGATCATAGCAACACCTTCACTTTACCGCAGCTCTCGAACGTTTTTGGCGAATTAAATCGGCTGCCTATGAGCCTATTCAGTCAGCAACCTATTCCGACCAGTGGCCATACCGGGCCTGTTCAGCTAGCAACATCAAACCAATGGTCTCCAAATGCTGATGGCGTCTTCTACAACCAAAGGCAACTTGATCTGGATCAGCCACAGTATGTGCACCGAAGCCAAAATACGGGCGTGCGATCACTCCCAGTGAATGCCAATGCCAGGACCTTGCCGCTTCCACCACAACTCCGAGGCACTGTGCTGGGATCACTGTATCAGCCTGGACCCCATACACCTTCTGTCCAACAATGGCCTACAAGTCACCTGCTCAATCAGCCTTCAACACATCAACCGTCTCCTCAACCCAAAACCCCCGAGAACGTTCCTTCGCCCGGATACGACGGTAGACTGACAATCGACAAGAAGACGCAGAGGAAACAAGACGCGTTTCAAAAGAAAGCTGAAGAAAGAAGGCGTAAGCGACAGGCAATGGCTGCTTCCAAACCTTCACAGCCACGGCCACGCAAGACTTCCAACATGGGAGGCGTAAAGCGCAAAGTCTCGAATGGCATCATCGACCTGACCACACCGACTAAACCTCCTACCCTTCGGCCTCCACAAGTACCTGGATATCATCCACCGGCTCAACCCTATGGGTACGTGCCATCGAGTCGATTCGTACAACCACCAGGCTATGCACAAGTGTACAGTCCAGGACCAATTGGCCCGCCCCTGGCGCGTACCCCGACACCTCCGCCGCCTGCTCCCACCGACCATGATAGCTTACCGCAGGCCATTGTTCGAGACTACGATGACTACAAGTGGTCTGTCACGCTTTACGAAGTCGAACAACAAGACCAATACGACTTTGCCCAAGCCTGGCTCGAAGACCTCCTCAAGATCAACCTCGCTGACAAAGAGCACAAGTGGCACACTCACACCACTCAAGGCTTTATCCCGGGCGGTAACCGTTTCTCCCTACTTGTCCTCCACAACGCCGCTGATCCGTTCGAATGGGGTCCAGCCAGCGAGTCCACAAGCACCATTGGCGTGTACGGCGCGCACTGGTACGAGCACGAAGACATTCACTGGAAAACTGTCAGCCCCGGTGTTGACTGGTTGCTTGATTGGTGTCTCACGCAAGGCGGTATAAGCCTGAAGAAGAAATGGCGCTGCGACGAGCAGAACGCGAGAGAGAAACGGTTCCATCGAGCGTATTGGTTGGCGGCGAATATGCGTGACTTGAAAGGGCTGTTGAATCATGGGACGAGCAGTGATACGCCGCATGATGCGGTGGATAAAGGTTTTAATGACGAGTTTGAGGTAAGCGAGGAGGACTTGACATGGGGTGGGTGGACTCAAGACGTTGGTGAGGACGGAGGCGAGGGTGCATTTGAGGATGAAGAGAGTATGAAGGCCTGGAACGAGATATTGGAGACGAATGAAGAGAATAGCGAAGAGGGTGGAGTTCAGCATGTGGTTACGGGGAGTTCGGAATGGATGTAGGTAACCCAGGAAAGTCGGCGCCCATGTGCTGGTGCTATACTGGTAGTTATGTGATGGGTACTTGTGGATGCATTCGACTGAAAACATGGACTGCACGAATACCGATTCATGGCATGTAGGACATAGTCCTCAATCATCCATTTGGAAAATGTCAAAAGTCACTCTACTTTTGGTCAAACAACACTTCAGCACGAATCCTCCTCTATCCAAAATGAAGCCGAAGCCCAAAGCCCACTTCATACACTTCCTTTTCATTCATCAATCTCCTCTTCAACCCCCTCCACTTCACCACCCAAATCCAGTCCCTCGACACTATCCGCCAAACTCGTCAATCCCGTGCTCCCCGCTTTTCCTAACCCAGGCTTCTTCCCTTTCCCCTTGGTCCGCCTCTTCTTCGTGCCCGATCCCTCGACTAGCATAGGCGCCTCGCGGACCCAGCGCGAAATAGCTTCCGCTCGTTCCGTCGAGATGGGGTACTCGCGGCCGTCATCCTGGGCCCAGCGTTTCGGTTGCTGTGATTGAGGTTGGGGTTGTGATGGCGTCGACGTCTGTGACGGAGTAAGATTCGGGGATGAAGAAGAGGAATTATATTCCTGGTTTTCAGCAGCTTCGTCCTCTGCGAATCGACGTTCGCGAGCTCTTACAGCGCGCTGGAAAGATTCTTCGTCAACGACCCTCTCGTCTGCAAGGGCCTCGAGAATGGCTTCGTGTTTTTGTCGTTCGCGCTTTTGTTTTTCTGTTTCTTCGGGCTTCGCGGGTTTCCCGCTTGCTACGTCGGATCCGTTCTTCGCATGTCCGGGGAGCGGGGCGGGACGACATAGGGCTTCCCATGAGGTGCTGATGTTGATCCAGTTTCCGGCGCGGCGGAGGACTTCGATCCAGTCTGCGCGGGCGGGGGAGCGCGCGGCGAGGAAGATGGGGTAGCCGTCGCAGATTCTTGCGAGCCGGGCGGCGTTGTGTGCGTGGCGGAGGTGTTCTTTCGCGGGGGTCTGGATCAGGGCGTGGCAGAGGAGAAGACTGTGGAGGGCGTCGGTTAGGAGCGGGTGGTATGTTACACTTTCATGGCTGTCGGCGAAGGCTGAAGCGGCTGCGGAGGCTGGTGATTCGGGTTGGAGTGGCGGGTAGGACGGGAGAGATGCAGGAGGGGCGGCGTCAAAGAGTTGGCTGACTTTGAAGATTTCGGGGGGTGGGAGTTTGGGCCAGTTACTGCGGTCGGGGTTGTTGCGGCGATGCGGGACGAGTGCTTCGGACACGGGCGAGGCGGTGCCGTTGGAGGACTCGATGAGGCGGTTCAGGGGCGTCTTGTAGGCGTCTTTGAGCAGGCCGTGGCCGTTCCCGTTAGCGGAGTGGCCCAGTCTACGGAGAAATTCTTCGGCGAGCTCAGCGGAGATGCCGGGGGTGTAGTCGAAATGTGAGACGAAGGTGTTGTAGTCGCGAAGGGCGCGTTTCGCGTTCTGCCGGACCTGCTTGCGGGCTTCGGCGCGTCGGTGATGGCCTTCCAGCTCCTCTGGCGTCTCTGGTGGAGGTTCCTCGCCCTGTGATATTTGCGCCTCTCTCCGCGACTTGGCCTCTTCCGCCTCACGCAGCCCGTCCAGCGCGGCATGCACGTAGCCACATGCTATGGTAAAGTACACCCCGGCCCTGTGGAACAATAGCTGCGTTTCCAGCGAGCTCGGCTGATCTTCGTCGGCGATCTTGACCTCTTGCCGCCAGTCTCGGCCCTGCTGCTCCTGGTAGGTCTTAGCCAGCACGAGCTGGTCCTTGCCCGCCCTGTGCTGCTGCATGAGGAAGCGCGCCGTCGACAGCGCCTCGCTCAGGTCCTTGGCCGAGTTGACGTAGTCCTCCTTGAAGATGCGCGTCAGGGCGCGGGTGCGCAGCGGGCTGCCGTCGTTGGGGCGGTCCGCGATGATGTCGTTGAGCGTGTCGAGCGGCGTGCACTGGGCCATCATCCTGCTCGGGATCTTCTCGTGGAAGAAGTGCACGTACTTGGCGTCGATGTCGTTGGGGTTGCGCTGCAGGACCAGGTGCGCGACATCTTCGAGGGTGCTCGCACTCTGCATGGTCGCGACGCTGGCTGCAATCTCGTCGAGATGGTATGCCTGGCTGAGCTTGCTCGTCGCGAGCTCGCGCATCCTGTGCTTGCGCTCTCTGCTCAGCTTGCTCGTCCCCCCGCCGCCGTACCCAATCCCCAGGGCGGCGGCGCCCCCGAGCATGCTGTTGCCCGCATTGAGCGAGCTGCTGAGCGCGGCCGAGGTCAGCCCCGAGGTCGCGCGCACGGCGAGATTGGTGGCCTCGTCGACGGCGCGGCGGATCTTGACGAGGTCGTAGAAGACGGCGGGGTCAATCGGGTGGGGGCGCGGCGAGAGGTAGTTGGAGTGGGCCAGCGACTCGAGCACCTCGGGCGGCAGCTGCAGCCAGGGACCGTGGAACGACGAGATGTAGCGCCAATGCCTGCAGCAGGCGGTGTTAGCAGGCAGGCCACACACGTGACGGCGGACAGAGCAGGTGGTGAGCGCTGGGACGTGCCTCGGCCAGAAACTCACTTGTTGCGACAGATGATGAGCGCCGACGTCGAGGGCTCGCTGCCCGCCTTCTTCGCACCCGCGCCGCTGCCATTCACTGCGCCCGCCGACGTGCACGGGGCGCTGCCGTTGGCCGCCGTCTCCGTCTGCGCGCTCTTCTTCTTGCGCGTCATGCCTCAAAAAGTAGCCCCGTGCGAGTAGTATAATATACAGCGAGTGAATCGCGAGTTCTGCTCTGTCGTGAAGCGTCCCAAAAATTCGTCTTGGCGGCGGGAGCTTGTCATAAAGCCGAACGCATCCTTGCGTCATTCGTCAACACCGTCAATGCGCCTGTTCTACGCGTCTCGACGCGCCGCATGCATGGGAAATGCCGGGAGAGACTCTCATTACTATGCCTATCGCGCATGGCGGGCGTATTGCTCGTAGTCACCTGCAGTACGCTTCATTGACTCGACAGGCCGGTGCTGGCCATGAACCGTTATCCATTGCCGCATACTCTACAACTAACCGGCAGCCCCATGAACAGCTGTTCGCAGACGCACATGATCTGCAGCAAGCAGCTGCATGTACCACACTATGGCCCTGCAGCCTCTTAACCTTATGCGACCATGGGACCACTCCTCTGTGGCTCCTTCCTCACAAAGAACCTCACCACAATCAAACCTCAACACAGCCCTACCACCATGACTCTACCCCACAGTCCATGGAGCCATGGAGCCATTGTCCTAGCACGCAGCAACACCACGCCTCCTCGCTACTGGTCCCTGGGCCATTCGAGCCTCTGTAATTGGCACGTCGGCATGTGGTCGACATCGCTTATGGTTCGAGTAGGCGGGCGGAAGCCGGTCCTTCGGTGAGCCGACACCTTCTTGTCCGCACATCACTGGACACCGTGTGCCACGCTCTTAAAGTTCCGATGCGCCGCTCTTCTGTTGCAAGACTTGAGGACTGCTATCATTGCTTCGACTCCCTACCCACCATAGCATCTGCCGTTATGCGAGTGGAGCCTCTTGAACAGAGCGGTCAATAGCACATACGCCACACGTCCGCCACACGCTTCGTCAAACCAGGTGTACATCCCTGACATCGAACTGTATTGTTTCAATCGCATCATCTTTTCGTTTGTTTCGCGCGTGCCGTGGACATGCGGATCCGCCGTCCTCTGGAAAGATGCAACAAGCCGTGGCACAGCCGAGCCGATATGTCGCTGTCGCAGTCAGCACTCAAATACTCACCCGAAACATGAACATTCCAACAAGCAACAGGGAGTTCAATCGACCAAAACACTACCTTCTTCTACATGCTCTTCTACAGAAAGAGTAGTGAGGGTGGTTGCACGGCGCTGCCAACGATCTGTAACGTCAAGCAGGAGAGAATATTGGTGAAGTGAAGCAGGTCTATTCATCACCACAATTTAGGGGCTGCCTCAAACCATAGAGCTGCTCATACAACTTCCTCGCCGCCAGTATCCGGGAGAAGCCTCTCGGCTGCCATTCGGTCTTCGCAGCTGTCTCGGACATCCCAGCCTAACTCTTCCGCGATTCCTCGGAGTCGCGCGCGGTTGAAGGAAAAGTCCGGCGTGTACATGTATAATCCGTCTGAGCACCAGATTCATAAGTCTGGTGAATGCCAGCAGAAGACTTGAACAGTCGTGCCAATTCCACGACAACTTTGCAACAGTCCTCACATACTGCCACCAGGCAGTTCAGCACGAAGGTGTCTTCGATCGCCGATCCATGACATTGCTGCCAGCCTCCTCCAGATCGACATGGCCTCCCACGCACTCGTATCACGTTGCAGTGAGCTCTTCATCGATACCACGCCAACTAGCATCATCCCACAGTACTTGGCCGTCTTACCAGGCTCGATTTCACAAGCACACACCATATCCACCTCGGGACTCACTTGCCGTCCCAACCACTGGCACATTCACGCACACCTCACCAGATCAGTTGGCATCTGACATCCACTTGAGGTCCGCGCAGCTCATGCCAATGCACTGCGCCACTAGGAGTCGTCTCGACTCTTGCAAGGCTTGAAGCGAGCGTCGTGGCAGACGTATGTTATTTGGGGTGATTGGTTGTCCGGATCCAAGCTCGCCGCACACTGCATCTACCCCCGACTTGCGTGTCAAGCCTGAACCTGGGTTGACGACAGGCCTGAAAACTCAAAGACCATGGACATGGCTCCTGAGGAGAATATTCGGCAATTTTAGGTTCAACCGGCAGCTTCTCTTCTTCTTGGGGTGATGTCACAATCATCAGAGTCGCTGACCGAAGGTCGCTCAATGGCAGCACATCGACGCAAAGGCACTATCGGACTAGGCTAGGTGTGTTCACTTCTCACAAAGTACCTTGCTTACGAGTACACCTACCCCTCTCTCGCGTCATTGACATAGGCTCGACGGTCTCGTTACAGCCCGCCAAGTACTACTTTCCCCACTACCATTTACCCCTCTCAGCACGACGCAAGCAAAGCTTAGTCGTGGAAGTGCTGTCGACGTCTTGGCATGCCAAACTTCCTTATCCGCTCCTGCCGTCTTGTTACCGTTGGTCTAGACAGCGCCAGGGGCAGCCACACAGGATCTCGTTCCAGGGTGCCATTCGATACTATTTACGGCTACATGTTTTGAGACAGACTGGGGCTACAACAACTGCCGACTTTACTTGACACGCACACTTGCGATCAGCGCCGTTTCGTTTCCCCATACCCATGGCTGCTGCGAAACGGAGCACCTTCCACACAGGAAATCATCGACAAGGATGCTTGGCCAATCGCTGGATGGAGCTTATCCTAAAGCTTATTTCCAAGCGCTAGTGCGCGGCATCACGGAAAGCCTTCGCGGGGGAGGCTGACGGAAGCTAACAACAATCATGCTGATGCGAACTGCGGGGTAAGACCCAGTAACATTGACACTTCCATGGCATGGAAGCCGGCTTCCATCTTAGCAAGTCTTACTTTATCGACGACCGCAAGGTCGGACTTCCGATGGCAGTAAACATTGTAACAGTGGACCGCTTTCATCATGCGTTGCGAGTGGAGCATGGTCTCGGGCCATTGAGCACAGCGTCATTCGCGCGCGCTGCCTGCTTAGCAACAATCACAGTTGCGCTGCTGTGTGCAAGCGAACAAGGTATCCTGTACAGCTGACCACTGTGACTAGCTCGACCTTACACTGCAAGCGCCACCTAAATTGCGCACAAACGTATTGGTCCCACCGATCGCACGGCTGATGCCTCGGAGCTCTCGACGCGGAAGGTCGATCTTGAATCGACTACTGTCAAATGCAGCTCCTTTCCTGATCGGATATGGTCCTACCGGCTCGCCAATTTCCTTCACAGACCATTGGTGACTTGCCTTACCGGGTCATCCATCGCCACGTTCCAAGCATGTTTCTATGCTAGGTCATGGCTAACATGGTGTAGTGCTCAACATTCTGGTAGGTGCAATATTCCCTATCTCGCGCAGGAACGTACAAGTAGGGCGAGCAGCCCGCGTAGTGGCTTCGTTGCAGTCTCGGGCATTGCGCAGTTGCTCAGGATATATCTCGTTTAGGACATATTTCGGTCCTGTTCATCACTCAGTTCAAATCGAGTCTTTATGGTGTGATTCAACGACTTTCTCCACACCCCATTTCTCGTCTAGTTCTTCGTTCTTTCTTCCGAGTGAAGACCGCTTTGCCACTATGGACCGCTTGAAATCCGCGCCCGGCCGTGCGAAGGAAGCTATAGTCAACGACGTTACGCTTCGGCGCACTGTACGCTATGGCAGTAAGGCTGTCCGATCAGCGCCCTCAGTGGCATCCCAATACCTCCAGGAGAGGGTACCAATCATTCACTGGCTTCCCAAATACAACCCCAGATGGCTGCTGAACGATACGCTTGCGGGCATCACAGTTGGTGTGCTACTGATTCCTCAGTCCTTGGCCTATGCGAAAATTGCAACCATTCCGGGCGAGTATGGACTCATGTCCAGCTGGCTGCCCAACTTCCTCTACTTCATCATGGGGTCATCCAAAGGTAAGCATTGAAGCCGAGGTTGGAATTTGATAGGGTATTGACTCTACGCAGATATGTCCACTGGCCCGACTTCCTTGATGGGGCTTTTGACTGCTGAGATCATCCGCGATGTGATCAAAGACGGCTACACGGCACAAGCTATAGCTTCAGCTGTCGCAATGTCTGTGGGAATCTACTCTCTGGTCATTGGCATGCTCAAACTCGGCTTTCTGCTCGAGTTCATATCAATACCCGTCCTCAGTGGTTTCATCAGCGCAGCCGCCATTGTCATTATGCTTGGGCAGGTTCCATCGCTCTTTGGCGTTACTGTCCGCACAGGTACAGCAAATATTGTCCACGACCTGTTCTCACAAATTCCCGACTTCGACGGACCTACTACGGGCATTGGCCTGGGTGGCATCGTCATACTCGTCCTGATGCAGAAGATGGGTCAACGCTGGGGCAAGAAGAACAAAGCCATTTGGCTGCTAGCTCTCGGCCGCAGTGCCGTCGTCCTCGTCCTCTTCACGGGCATCTCCTACGCCGTCAACAAGAATCGAGTTGATGACCCGATCTGGGCACTCAGCAAAGTCAAGTCAAGCGGCATCACCAACCCCAAGATGCCCGACTCCATGCTCATCCAGAAGGTATTCCCTCGCTCCATTGCTCCTTTTATTGCTGCAGCAATCGAGCACTTGGCCATTGCCAAAGCCTTTGGGCGCAAGAACGACTATGTCATTGATCCAGCCCAAGAACTTGTCTACCTTGGTGCAACCAACTTCTTCAACGCGTTCTTCTCCTCCATGGCCGTTGGTGGTGCCATGTCTCGCACTGCCGTCAACTCCGACTCTGGCGTCAAATCCCCTACCTACGGCCTAATCGCTGGTGGTGTCGTCATTCTGTCCATCTACAAGCTCAGCCCAGCGCTCTTCTGGATCCCCAAGGCAACACTTGCTGCAATCATTGTGACCGCTGTCTGGCATATCCTTGTCCCTCTCCGCGTCTTTTATGGCTACTGGAAGACGTCGCTCGTAGACTTCATCTGCGCCATGCTCGCTTTCTGGCTCACCCTCTTCGTGTCGTCCGAGGTCGGTATCGGAAGTGCGGTGGGTTTTGGCATTTTCTACCACCTCGTCTTCATGTCATTCCATCGCGTGCGCCGCATCACCTCCATCGACATCAACAACAGCTATCGCGCCAACGGCCCGCAGCCGATCCCACTAGACACACAAGTGTTTTCCATCCAGCAGTCCATGCTCTTCTTCAATGCCTACCATATCAAGAACCAGTGTCTCGACACCGTCCAAACATACAATTCGGGCGACGTCCAGACGCTCGAAAAGGCACGCCTCGACCGCAACTGGAGTGTCGCCGGCGAACGTCGCGCACACCGCCTCCGCGGCAAGGCAGAAATCATCGACGAGCCAGTGCAAATCCGTAACGTCGTGCTCGACCTATCCAAGATGCACAACATCGACACCACCGGCCTCACATCGCTCAAAGACCTCAAAGCCGACATTGAGAAGTTCGGCGGCAGCGGCACTCACTTCCGCCTCGTTGGCCTCAATGAGCGCGTCCGCGCCCGCTTTGCGCGCTTCGGCTGGGCCGTGTACGATGTCAGCAATGTCAGCGAGCGCAGCAACAAGGCGACGGCTGTGTATGCGTGCGTTGAAGACGCGGTGTTTAGCAATGGACGCAGTGCGAGCGATGCGTTTGATGACATTGAGCCTGTTGAAGTGAGGGTTGTCGGGAGTGAGAAGGAGAAGGTTTAGGTGTAGAAATTTTGGGGGTTGTATTTATTTTATACTTTCATTGTCATTCCTTTGTTGGGTTTGGAGTTGGGTCTTGTTCTTTGGGGTTGGGTGGGATGAGATTGGATGGGATATATACCTACCTTCTGGCTAAGGTCTGGTCAAGGGAAACGGGGTTCTTGTGGATATATGGGATGGGATGGGATGCGATACAGACGTTCTTTTTTATGACTTTGATGCAATATGATTTTGATGTTTGCTCCATGGGCTTTGGTCTTCCCAGATTGACTTGATTTAATCGTGCTATCGCCTTACGAGCTGTTTGTATAGACTCCCGACGTCAAAGACCTTGCATGCTTCGTTGTTGTTACGGCGCTTTTCGACTGTGCCGTTGCACTGAGAATAATACAAGATCCTCATGCGACATGTACGAGTGGAGCATTGAATCCATTCTGCACGCCCTCGTTGAAAGCTAAGTCATGCTTCCGTGCGCAGTTGAATTTGTCGTGAGTATGAAGTGTTGTTATGTCCATTGCATTACCATGTACACCATCTCCAAGCAGATTTTATCATATCAATGTAGCACGCATCAAAAAAGTCTTACTAGTATCTTACCCTCGACGATAACCCGAATTTAAGCAACAGGACACACCATTTTCGGCTACTATTCCCTCTCAAGTTCATTGCTGCTTTCCTCCAGCAGCATCACTTGCAGCAGCTTTGATCGCCCGTTACCAAACCCATCACCCTGCTGAGCTGTACGCTTC
This sequence comes from Paraphoma chrysanthemicola, assembly GCA_020744225.1. Taxonomy (NCBI): domain Eukaryota; kingdom Fungi; phylum Ascomycota; class Dothideomycetes; order Pleosporales; family Phaeosphaeriaceae; genus Paraphoma; species Paraphoma chrysanthemicola. The sequence goes on from JAGMWG010000016.1 coordinate 1,202,056, forward strand.
TCAAAACCTTGCACACGCAGCGGGTGTCGTCTCAGCCGAAGACCCGGGCCTGATAGATGGTAGAGAAGCCTCATCCAACGTCCGTGCTGTGCTTTGTATACGTGGGCATCGAAACGGCATGCCGATAAGTGTAGACTAGTCTTAGCGCATCGAGGCTTTGGTTCGCGACAGTCGACGGCCTCGTGATGGCCTAGGAGGACGCCGTCTGCGATGATCAGGCTGGCGAGGTGTCGGGTACGATCGTCCATTGGTCACGAGTGGCCGCTGTTGGGCGATCAATGACTGTCGCGACGGAGGGATCTGGAGTGTGTTGGGCGGCTATGTACCCAGAAACTGGCGAGGTTGTGAATTCATATGGTGACTGGATAGTTACAATGTTAGTACGTACCATGCGGACTGGACACGTGCAAGGGATGATACTCACCGATGAACCCGACGACACCGCCAAAGACGAAACCTCACTGTGTTCCTTGATATTCTCGCGCTTCACCTCATATCTCAGCCAGGAGAACCCGTTGCCAAACTCATTACCCCATGACTTCTGCCACCCGCGGAACTCATTGACGTTGGTGTTATCTTTCCGTCTATGATGTGCGCGCATGAAGTGGTACTTTATCCACACACGATTTCCATAGTCTTTCGGGAACATTTGTTGCATCCAGCAGAAATGGTCTTTGGGGCTGGTGCATGGGGGAGCGGACTCGGCGGTTAGAGTTGCGGACGATGAGGAAGAGCGACGAGAGATTGTTTCGTTGTCATTTTGATGGGTATCTTCGCTCGCGCCAGACTCGTTTGTTGTCTCGGGTTCTGTGTCTGGTTGTTGGGATGTGGGAGGAGCTTCGAGGTCACTTTGCTCGGTCATGGTGGTTTTGGCAAAGTGTGATGTTGAAGATGAAATGGAAATTACAATGATAAGGTATGGAGATGATAAGCATAGGAATGTCAAGGATGTTCGAAGAAATACATTTTGACCTGGAGGCGCTTGTTCATAGTATTGATGTTCGTACCATGGTTGCTATCTTGGATGGCCCGTTTAGGTACCATGTTTCGAGAGGCCCTGATCACAACCCGCGAATAGCAACATGAACAGTCGTTGATGATGATGAGGTGAGATCAATTATTCTCATTGACGACCTCCTAAATGATCAAGGCATAAGCAGCGTCACAGGGGAGATGGTCTGGTGTAGGGTGACGGCAAAGCTCTCTTTACGCAACAATTGGCGGGTTCGCGACGCTGGTCAGCTTAGGGGACAAAAGGTATCGTGTACGAAGGCAGAATGTACCCTCGGAGTCTGTCAATCCGTCGATGCCTTCATACAAATAGTCTGGCACAGATAGTGGAGGTGCTTCAGCCATGCTCGGTCGCTCGTTCGAGAAGAAGTGATAGGTTGTTTGTAGCTATGTAGCCCGCTTTTGCTATGCGTGGTAAAAGGTGGTGGCAGATATTATGACATTGTGTACACGCACAATGGCCCGGCAGAAAGGGCAACGAAAGAACTTTAATCCGGTGGTATGCTAGATACATTGTCGACATTGTAGTATGTGCGAAGGTTTGAGCTAGCCGCTCCTCCACCAAATTCCCCGTCTATGCTAGGATCTTGTAGCAGGAGGAAATGGCTCAAGGCAAGAGAGACCTTTCACTTGTCCTTGTAATGTGGAAGCTGCAACTCTTGTTCATCTTCTAATGAATGTTGAGGAACCGCATCAAGTCAACGTTGGAAAGGGATACGCCCTGCGACCACGGTCGCCTCGACCAACAGGTGCGACATACCATCAGAGAAGGGTGACACCCAGGTGCTTCAGTTGAATACAAAGAAGGAAACAAAATAGGTCGCTATATGCTTACTTTTGCAACCTGACTACCCTGGGAAGCCCGTTTGAAGAAGAGGACCTGATCGAGCAGACTCGCTGAAGATGCGCGATCATCATGTACCCATAGAATAGGTACTGTCAGGTGCACTGTCCGCTCTCAAAGCGTGATTTTGCTCAGTATGACCGCGTAGAATTTCAGAAACTTCAGCTTGTGCGTGAAAGTGATGCTGCCCCTCGCTTTACGCCGTATCTGTACACATTGCCGTGCGCGAGATAGTAGGTGGCAGAAGAGCAATGAGATACGTCATAGACGTCTGCATACAGGGCAATTGAATTTTATTACGAGCATCTCAATCTGGTAGAATCATTAGCGGACCGTCGAGCGCTGATACGAACGCTCCAGACACGATGATCCGGGGTACCCATATTTATCAGTCTCGCTAAAGGCGGTAAGTAATATACGCATATGACTACTATCGTGACATGTCACTCTGCTTGCGCACGATTGGTTACCATCGCAGACTTGCTGCCAAAATATGATACCGAGACAAGAAATACCCAGAGCGCCTGGATCTCATGGTAAAGCATCGAGGCCGTGGATTGGACGCATCAAAGAGGAACGGCCTATCGTATCGTGCCAGACTTATCTTTGGCTCTAGGCCATGGCAGAAATAGGTTCTGGAGACCTCTATCGATGTCAGTGGCGCCCTAGATACGGGTTGTCGTGAGCGTATATAGCCCCGCGGTTCGTCGCGGACTTGATCGGCATCAGACCAACTACAAATCTTCATAAAAGCTCTGCCTCAAAATCCATTTACTATTCCAAACCGCGTTATCTCGCAAACACATCAACATGAAGCTCCTCCTTGTTGCCGCCGCCGTTGTTTCTGTTGCCATCGCCGTCCCCGCAGACCCTTACCCGGCCCCTTGCGGTCGCTCAGACCCATCAGGCATTTGCACCACAAAGGCTACCTGCTACAAGAAGGGTGGCTTCTATGTGCAGCGAGACTGCACGTTCTACAACGTTCAAGACATCGGATGCTGCTATGACATCCCCGAAAAGAAGAACTGGCACTAAGACAACATTCAAACCTGCAAGGACACCGCTGGACTAGGGAATGAAGATATTGGTAGCGTATTGGGAGGGACGTATTGTGATCTTGAATGAGGTACATTTGTGAAAGTATGCGCTGCGTATTGGAGGTCGGTAGCATCATAGTAATGATCAGTCCTGCTCTTCCAAACATCCTATGAAGTGAGTCCAAGCGCGTCTCGCCTTCATTGGACTGAATGAAACCTTCGCACTGGAAGACAAAACAAGCCCTTGCAGCTTTTGTGAACCTGCTTGCTGGAGCCGCTGACTCGAAATTCGAATGCAAAAGAATGCTTAAGCAATCGCATGTGGGCAACACTGACGGCCGAGTTTCGTCGTGCGCTCTCCTCGATAGCAAGGTCTAATGAATGATATTGATAAGTGATGAGGGTCATGGTCGCGACACGAGGACGGAAGGATGGTCGGACACAAGGGCGTGAGGAACCGAGGCCCCGTTACCTAAGCGTGGCTTTCTTAGCGAGCCCTCGGACGTCATCGGAAACGCCTCCGCGTTCTTCCGGAATAATTTTCGGCCTTATGATTCACGACTCCGCTTTGCGATTTCAAGGGTCCTCACAATTTCAGCTTGCATTCCAACCACCTAGGGTGTCCGTAGTCGCTGGTCGCTGCGCCTACTGACTGTTTTGTTGCACCATCTGATCATTATTCATGATAACGCGTCCTCGGTCTGATCAAAAGCAACTACAACGACAGCACCACAAACGATGGATCCAGATCTGAAAGACGATTAGGGCAGGTCTCGTGAGTGATTCACGCCCAGTACCGGTCAAGTATGTTGTGCGCCGTTTCAACTATTTTTCTATCATATCATACCCATATGCTATCATGGCGAATCAAACGATAAAAACATGGGTCCTCTCCGCAAGAGCTAGGTCTCCCTCACTTCCCACAACGGGGCACTTCTGTAACAAAGCAGTTCGCACTTTTTCTATGGAACCTACCCAATGTCTTCTTATTGATGACTGCTGATTTTACGCCCCTCGATCGCTAGGACTTCTGGGGCCCGCAAGTCGAAACTTCCGGAGCTCTGGCCTTCCATCAATAAATCCATGAAGCGGAAAGTCGCACCAGAAGCGGCTTTGGTCCGTAGCGCGAAGCGCACCATCTCCAAATCGCATGTCCCACCACCAACTCAAAGTCCTCTTGTCAGCATACTACGCCAGTATGGCTTACTTGAATCTGTCGTATCAGGCCTGTGTGCCGATGATCTTTTAGCGCTGGCGCTCACTTCAAAAGCGCTTCACCAAGCTATCACACCTCGCCCATGTAGCCTGGAAAACCTATTGGGCCGGCTCAGGTGTTCCGGAAAAGGGCTACGAATCCGTAATACATGCCACAAAAAGTCGACGTTCTTCACTGAGTATGACTGTACCGAATATGTCCAGTGCGCAACTACCTGCAAGACGCGCAGCGTCGAAACGAGACCTTGCATTAGCTGCAAAGTTGCGACCTGCAACGAATGCAGGACACACTGCGTATACCAGAGCATATACGAACGCGCCAGCGATCCGGATGATCCCGCCGAACTCCCAAACTTCAGCGGCTTTGTTTTGCTTGAACCTCTCGAACAAGCGATACTGAGCCCTCACCACCTGCCAGACGGTGCTGCTACTACGCCGAGATGGCGAGACCCATCGACCAGCAAGAGCGGCCCATACCATGATCAGGGCTATCTCGATGTCCCCCTTCAGCTTGGCGCCGTCGCCCCACCGGAATGTATCGAAGACGTCCTCGAATATGATCTGGGGCAGCAGTCGCTGATGTCTATATCGGCGGACTCTCGATACGAATCCCCATCACCCGTCCTCTCGTCTCTCTGCCGTGTTGCAGAGGCGCGTAAAATATTGTTGTGCAAAACCTGCTTCGAAAGAGGCGGGCTGGAAAACTTACAGCTACTTAATGGTGCGGCGAGGGCGCCAACATTATCACCTAGCGGTATGAAAGCGATTCGACCATCATCAACCACGACATGTCAATGCACCCTGAGGAAGCATTTCTTGGACCGATGGCTGTGCCTGGAGTGCTATCTCAAGGAAGATGTCACAATCACGAAACACAACGAGACGTTACCCGCACAATCATCTGGTCTATGCCCATGCGGCGGCATCGCTTGCTACACCATGTGCCTGTGGTGCTGGCAGAAAATTGGCTATCCCGAACGGGACGATGAGAAATGAAGTGGTCATGGACACTTCCCGTGACAGGTGTAAGAGGAAGAACGACAGGTATCCCTGCATTGATGAGTTAGGCTTGTCTGCATTCGGGTCTGCCTCTCCCGTCGGCGGTCTTGGTGGCCCAAGACGCCAAAGTGAACAACAAATATGTGCAGCAATCATTGCCTACACATCTCGTACAAACCTTTAGTCCGTTTTCGAACTCCACTCTTGTAACATAAATGTACTGTACGAATATTGCGGAATTGATGTATCGCGAATATCAAATGAGCTGAAATATGGTAGAAGCTGAGAGGGAAAGCGGAGCTTCGACCAGGTAGTCGGCATGTAAACAGAGTATCTAGAAAATTCTGTTAAAAATAAACTCCGATGCCCAGCGCGAGTTCGTGCTCACAATTCTGAGGTCGCTCCTTCTAAGGTTGTGTTGACTTGGCACCCACGTGCTTACGCGTTTTGTAGTAAGAGTATAGCTTGTGTATCTTTAGAATTGAAATCTGCAACTCTCATGTACTTCGAAGCCTCACACTGCCCTTAAAGGCTATCGACGACACTTGCGGACATGAATGCGACTTAGTTGTGTAGTATTGCGAGCCATGCCAAGGACGTGGCGTGTTTCTAAGCTCTTGCTTCGCTCGTCCTTGGCCCGACTTCGGAGACTCTTCGAAGACAAACATTCATCTTCCGCATCGAATCTCTTTCTTTCTCTTCATTCTCGCCATTGCAAGTCACCACATCATGAGGTAAGGATAGCAGGAAAACCTGGAGTAGTAATGACAGGAGTCGAGAAGATCGCTCTGCAGGCTTGGGCCGCAGGATGAATCAAGCAGGAAGAGCATGGAAAATCGACGAACACCAAATCTTGAGAAGAGTTGGTTGAGACGAGTTGGTCGATTTATTCCACTTGGATGAAGCGGCACACAGACAACATGATCCCGCCATGACAGAGGAATGTTGGTTTCTGAAGAATGCAACGTCTTCGATAAAGGAACAAGAGAAGGACAGCGAAAGATACGAAAGAATGTCGCATGCTGGGAAGTTCGAGGCTTACTGGAAAACGATCCCAGAAGGTCAGGCAAAGTCATCACCTCATCATCGCAAGAGCTGTGTGCGACACTAGAATCAGGACAACTTCAGGCGCACAGCACGAACATCGAGACCGGGACCGAGTACTTCTACCCACATCACCAGCGTCAGCAAATACGAAGAGCTGAGAGTGCTGATTTGCTGGTGGCCTTTACAAGGGCCAAAAGCTTCCCGCCGAACACGATGTCATTTTCCAAGCGGTTCGCACCTTGTACCTGACAAGGCAGGTGCGAGCATGCCATTGCGCTGACGGATTGCCTCTATGAGTTATCGACACTTGCACAGACAATCCTTGTAGCACGTCTTGATGCGTTGCCTAGGTTTGAACTGTGTGTTCTGAGACTGGCTACGACATGCTTTCCAGACCGTGTCTCCATACAGCTGGACCCCAAGAACCCAATGGACGTCGTCATGGAATTGCATCGCGTGTTCAAAGAGAAAAAAGTGGCACCAGCACGGCGCGCGGCATCTGGGTACGATCGAGTTTCGTACCTGCCTTTCTCGGCGACCCGCCACCGCATATCTCGCCGGGTCTGCTTGGCATTTAGCGCCACCAATCTTAGCGGCTGTTGCACTCCACACCTGTGAGGTTGCACTTACCCAAGAAGCCAAGCGGTCTTAATTTGCGGGTCCTGGATTGCGAGAGCTGTGGGACAGGTTGCGATACGCCGACAGTCAATCATGCTTTTTAGCTCTTCACCGAGGCCGAGCTTGTTCGTTCACCCGCAGCTCTAGTCCGCAACAGGCAGGAGATGTGACTACCTGCGTGCATCTACTGCGATTTTGGGGCACAAACCGCCGGGATGCTGGGAAGAAAATGATGCAATCGATGGCGATACAGCCAGGCAACGGCCGCAATGACAGTCGGCCAGGCACCACGAGAACCCCGGCTGGCGAAAAGCGCGTGGTTGGACCCTTGCAAATCCCAGGGACCTGGCATTCAAATAAGCTTGCTGCCCTGCCCACAGATTTCTTCCAACACCGACCTTTCAATTCAAGCTTTCAATAAGCTGGTCGCGTTGAACATGGCACGTTATCTGGGGATCGCAACAGCATTGGCTGCTACTGGCGCCTTGGCCATCACTCCAGAGTGAGCATACCCTTTGATAGTAAATGAAGCTAGGCGCTGACATGAAGAAGGCAGCTACTCAGCAATCCACGTCGAGGCGCGCTGAGTCCGAGCGGCGACGGCACCATCGCCCTGTTCTCTGTATCTCAGTACTCGTTCGACGAGCAGTCTTCCTCACATGGGCTCAACTTGATCGACCTGAAGACTGGTAAGATCACAGAGTCGGGTTGGAACAGCTCGGAGATCAATGAGGCTGCTTGGCTGCCCGGCACCGACACGGGTTTCATTTACATTAACGGAACCGGAGAAAACGCGGGAGGTGTTTCTCTGTGGATCGGCGACGTCAAAAGCCCGAACTCAAGCACCAAAGTCGCAGAATTGGACGCGCCATATTCTGGCCTCAAGGTCGCTAACACCTCGTCCGGTGATCTGCACTTCTTGGTCAACGCCCTTGCTTATCCCAACGGCACGGCCTACAATCCAGAAACCGCTGAGACCGCCCGAAGCACGGCGCGATTCTACTCCGACATCTACCCTCGCCATTGGGACACATGGTTGACGAAGCAGCGCTACAACGTTTTCGCCGGTGTTTTATCTTCGAACGGCAGCTACGCCCTCGCTGGTAGCGGTCTCCGCAACCTAAACCATGGAGTCAATTACACGGCCACGCAATCTGAGACACCCGTCCAGCCGTTCGGCGATTCTAGCGACTACGCACTCAGCCCAGATGGCTCGCTATACGCATTCCTTAGCAAGGCACCTCAGCTGAACAAGGCCAACTACACCGCGAGCTACATCTACCTCGGCTCCTTCGCCAGCCCAGACGTTGCAATCGCTTTCAACGGGCCTGACTCTGAGGCCTCTGCGGCTGGTCACAAGGGTGCTTCCGGCCAACCCTCGTTCTCTCCAGATAGCACCAAGCTTGCTTATATTCAGCAAGACGAAGACTACTATGAGTCTGACCTGTGGCAGTTGTACGTTGTAGATGTCGCTACCTCGTACGGCAAGGTCAGCACTAGTAACTGGAAGGCATTGAGCTCCGGTTTCGATCGCTGGGTGCAAGGCCCTCTGACTTGGGCTCATGACGGTGATTCCATCTATGCTACAGCTGAGGATTACGCGCGCGTCAAGGTTTACAACTTCCCTATCTCGGGCAAGGGCGACTTCAAGCCTTTGACATCGAACACGACTGTATCGTCATTTTCTCTACTCCCCGACTCCTCGCTTCTGGTAACGGCGAGCGCCATCTGGACACCCACCGAATACTACACCCTCGCGAATGGTACCAAGACCACTCTGTTCAACGCAGTTGATCATGATGAGAACCTCGCTGGCCTTAGCTCATCCACCTTTTCCGAGATTTTCTTTAATGGCTCCGATCCCAATCTCAAGCAACAGCTTCATGCTGTTGTCGTTAAGCCGAGCAACTACGTTGCAAACAAGACTTACCCCCTTGCGTTCATCATTCACGGCGGACCCCAGGGCTCCAATGCTAATGGCTGGTCTAATCGATGGAACCCTCAGGTCTGGGCCGATCAAGGCTACATTGTTGTAGCGCCCAACCCGACTGGCTCTACCGGCTTCGGTCAATACCTCATCGATGCTATTCAAGGCAACTGGGGAAGCTATCCTTACGATGATCTCGTCAATGCTTGGCAGTATGTAGTCGATAACCTCAAGTGGATCGACACCGAAAACGGTATCGCCGCTGGTGCGTCGTATGGTGGATATATGACCAACTGGATTCAGTCCAACGACTTGGGCAACAAGTTCAAGGCGCTTGTTACCCATGACGGTATCTCCAACACCCAGGGTGCATGGGCCACCGAGGAGCTCTGGTTTATTCGCCACGACTACAACGGCAGCATTTGGGAGTCGGACGCCTACGATAAATGGAACCCCATGAACCACATCGCCAACTGGTCTACACCGCAATTTGTCATCCACAACACTCTCGACTACCGCCTACCCGAGAGCGACGGACTTGCTTTGTTCAATATTCTACAGGCGCGCGGTGTCCCTTCGCGTTTCCTCAATTTCCCCGACGAGAATCATTGGGTCTTGAAACAGGAGAACAGCCTGGTCTGGCACACTGAGATCTTCAACTGGATCAACCATTACTCCAAAGGAACGCCTCTGGACGATGTGCCGATCGGTAACTGAGGATGGAAGAAGCGACAGCATAGGTTGTTACACGCCAAGACATATGTTGGATTGGCTAGCATGACGTTGCTAAATGGGTCTACAGTGTTCGCGGCAATTACTTAATGATAATGAAAGCAAACTTGATCATGTCCATATGCCACATGCCCAAGATCCTGCATGTGCAAAATGGATCCGCGTGTCGTCTGATAGATCACGATCGTGTGAGGTTAACACGATCTCCATTGATCATTGACAGTGTTATCAGCATCAGCACGCTGCGCCAAGCTTCCTTCTCCGCAACCGAGTTGGTAATGATGCAACATCTCCCAATGAAGCATACCGTCAACGTTCCGGCACCTGACCTAATCCACAGGGGACACCGAACAACGCAAACGTACGCAACGCACCGCACCAGCGACCTGGTCTTTGGAAGTGGATCGTGGTCAACAAGCTATGGTTCTATCTGCAGATATCCACAGTAATCCGAGGCTTTGGGATGTGGAACACTAACTCTAATAAGATTACTTAGTTCACAACGGCACCATGCCGACAGGGCACCATGTTCGGCATTCGGATGTGGTGTTGCGTGAAAAGGTGGACCGTACCAACGGCACGACTCAAAACAGCCTTGATGGCTCCACCGAGACAATTCGATGTCCCCACAACGCCACCCGCGGCTCGACTTCCACCCTTCCAGAAATATGCGATGTTGTGCACAATGGATCCACAGATAAGAGTTTGCCTATTTCCGGGAATACCAAGAACATCACAATCCGCGCCGCAACAGACACGGCTGCCAGCTCACATTCTATCAAGACCGAAGACACAAATAGAAGAATGGTAGTGTAGATTGTGGTAATGTGGTGCCAAGAGAGCGGAAATCAGCGGTCTTGCCGTGAAGCGACAAAGTTTTCGCGTGCAGCGGGAATACGGCGGTCCATCGAAGCATGCGCCAACCAGCGGTCGCTCTTGTCGGGCTCTTAACTCGAAGAGTGAGGAGATAAGCACTTTGTCGCGGCATGCAATATTTTCTGGAAGCCAAGCGGAACACGAAGAGGAGTCTGAATGAAGGCCATAACCGGTTGCAGCAGCCAGTGTTGGTTATGGCGGCGGGTAATTGGCCGAACTGTAGATGAGACGTTGGAACCTGCCCGTTCGGGCGTAGGCGCCACCGTTCGTGGTGTGGAGAGCTGCCGAGGAGTCTTGCGGAGCTTGATGGCAAAAGATGCGCGCCAAGATCTCCGCTCGGCGCCGAGGCGGAGCGGCAGTGAACTGGACGAGATTGGCAGATGTGTGCACGCTAATCGCCGCTGTTAGGTCACCAGTTCGGGGGGGTGGGTGTTCGCTCTCGAAATTCACACCTTACTTTCATGAAGTCGCTGCCGCTCACGTCAGTAGTATGAGACAAGTGCGACACTGCGCAACGCGGGGTTCATGCTACCAAGACCGCGGTAACACAAATGCTGCAGCTGGGTCGTTCAGATAAGAGCAAGCTAGGGAGGGCTGGCGTGAATGGTCGACGCCCCTTGCGATCGTCAGTCGCCAAGGTCTGAAGCACTGTAGCCATGGTGGGCCGTCTTTCTTGGACAACAGCTTCCCTGGCCTTAGCAGTTGTCAGTGGCTGCGGCGTCGAGCGACGATAACGCGAGCGCTCTCATTGTCGAGCGACGGATGATGAGCTAGTGCCACTGTAACGTCGTAGCGATACTCACCTGCTCGAAACAGCGACCCCGGCCAAGACGCGCTGTCACTCGTTTGCCGCTGTGAATGAAATGGGGAGAGTATTAAATTGCTCGCGACCGCCCGCCACTCGTGTGATCGATAGCAGATAGCTCGTCCATTCCCGCTCACTCACCCTTCCAACGCTGAAGTGCAGCTTTCCATCAATACTTGGAGGCTCAAGCCACAACTTCTAACATCATGACTTCGGCAGCAGCTTCAAACGCCGTCGACATGGCGATGAGCAACGAACCCAAGGTTGCCACTCCATTGTACGAGATTGGCGAAAAGCAAGCGCTTGCCCGCTCCGACACCACTGGTAGTCACCAGGTTGCCCCGCCAGTCGAGTTTGACGCCGATCTTGAGGGTGAGGAGCCCACGTTGGAGGAGCTCGCCACACTCCGTCGTGTATCTGGCAAGATCCCGTGGACCGCTTTCACCATCGCCTTTGTCGAGCTGTGTGAGCGCTTTGGCTACTACGGTTGCCAAGTTCTCTGTATGTGATACGGTATTACTGTCCCTGGTATGCTTGGACTAATCTTTGATAGACACCAACTTCGTCCAGAAGGACCTGCCAATCATCGACGGCGTTCCGCAGACAACTGGCCGTGATCCGCGAACTGATGGCCAGCCTGGTGTAAGTTCGGTCACAATTTGCTCCAAAGAAGTCGCGTACTGACATTACAGGCACTCGGTATGGGACAGCGTGCCTCGTTCGGCATCGGTACCTTCAACTCTTTCTGGGCATACACCACACCCATTATCGGCGCCATCATTGCAGATGAGTACCTCGGCCGCTTCAATACCATCTTCATTGCCATCGCATTCTCTATTGTCGGCCACATTTTGCTCATCATCTCGGCGGTTCCTCCGGTCCTCACTAGCGGCAAGGCCATCGCGCCCTTCATCCTCGGCGTGATCACACTTGGATTCGGAACCGGTGCATTCAAGGCAAACATTTCGCCGCTTATTGCTGAGCAATATCGTCAGTCCAAGCCGCGTGTCATCAAGGATCCCAAGACGGGCGAGCGTGTTATTTCGGACCCAAACATCACCATCTCGCGTATCTTTCTCGTAAGTGCGAACCCTGGGTACTATTGAAGCTGTTAATGACGTCATTGCAGTACTTTTACATGTTTATAAACATGGGGTCTCTTACTGGCCAGATCGGCATGGTGTACGTTGAGAAGGTAGGTCAAAGTGTGGGAGGTCGTCACGTGTTTTCCCACTCCCAGACGTCCCCACCCCTCCAACCACGAACTTGAACACCAAACTGACTCAACTCTGTAGTACGTCGGTTTTTGGTGTGCATTCCTTCTGCCAACCATTTTGTTCTGCTGCTGCCCGATTGTCCTTTGGTTCTGCCGCGGAAAATACCACTTGAGCCCGCCAACGGGCTCTGTGCTCATCCGCGCCATCAAGCTCCTCAAACTCGCTACCAAAGGCAAGTGGTCCGCGAACCCCGTTCAGACGCGCAAGAACTTCAAGTCCGAGCGCTTCTGGGAGGATGTTAAGCCGAGCCATCTCGGTTCCGCTAAGCCAGGCTGGATGCAGTTTGACGATGCTTGGGTCGACCAGGTCGCACGTGGTCTGCGCGCCTGCTCGTGCTTCACATGGATCCCTCTCTACTGTAAGCCACAATTCTTTCACCTCAATCGTCAAGTGCTAATTCTTCATCAGGGCTATCATACAACCAGATGAACAACAACCTCACGTCTCAGGCCGCGACCATGCAGCGCAACGGCGTTCCCAACGATCTCATCACGAACCTTAACCCCATCTCCCTCGTGATCTTCATTCCCATTGTCGACAACTTTCTGTACCCCGCGCTCCGAAAGGCTGGCATCAAATTCACCCCCATCAAGCGCATTGCCTTCGGCTTCGTTCTCGCCTCGCTCGCCATGGTCAGCGCTTCCGTCATCCAGCACTATATCTACAAGCTCGGTGCGTGCGGCAAATATATGAACGAATGTGACACCTTCGCGCCAGTCAACGTCTGGACACAAGCCGTGCCGTACGTGCTCGTCGGCTTCTCCGAAATTTTCACATCTATCACCGGTCTGGAGTTCGCATTTACCAAGGCGCCCAAGAACATGCGCTCGCTCGTCACATCGTACTGGCACTTCATGTCAGCTTTCTCCAACGCGATTGGCCAGGCCCTTGTCTCGCTGTCCGAGGACCCGTTGCTGGTGTGGAACTACGCGGTGGTCGCAATCCTGGCGTTTATCGGTGGATGTCTCTTCTGGCTGCACCAGCGCCCGACAGATAAGAAGGAGGATATGCTCAACATGTTGCCAGACTCGAACTACATTGGCAAGGATCGTAGGCACAGTATTGCGGAGGAGAACACGCGCCACGCTTGAGCGCTCGGGGTGGTCTTGACTTGCGATGATGCTGCGGAGGGTAAAAGGGTGGCGGTGCTTAATGCATTGCATAATGGTCACAAAGGACGTGTAAAGCTGCACTAACGTGTCGATGATACCTAATTGCTTTGCTTCCACAATCGAACTGCTCATTACACATTGTTGCTCCCTGTCATGCTTTCTAAAGTGGATCTAGAACTGTAGCATGTGTCAGCGTCCCAGTAAATCCACGTAGTCGGGGCAAGACGCCAGCTTTACTTCCGCCCCCATCCGCCGTCGCGGCGGCTCCCGCCACTTAGCGTCCGCCCGTACTAATCGTGCCTCCGCTGCCTCAGATCTGGGTTGAGCACTGACACCCTTCTCAAAATGAACCTGGTCGTTCGCCAGCGAGGCTACACATTTCCTATACTGCAAGTTACATCAGTAGTACCGCCGTCCCAAATGCTTAGCGCAGCGCCCGAAACTCGCAGGTTCTCGCATGAGCCTGATGTCCGGCAACCTTTTGTAGGTAGAACAAGTCAAGCACTATGTTTGTGCATGTATGTATACAGCGCTCAGCGCGGACGACGCCATACAGCAACCTGTAGACCTTCAGCGCACTGTTATGCCATTGAAGTATGGGAAAGAACTGCCCAAGGCTATTCCAGACCTTACATTAGGATACAAGAAGCACAGTCTTCTCGATCGAACTCAAACACTATCCCCATGAATGGCCCATTCCTAGAACCTCCCGTCTCTTTGAATGACTTGCCATTTCCTAACTCCCTCGTCGCTGTCTTGAGGGAAGCCAGTGTGCCTACACAGCCAAAGATTTTCCAGAAAATGTGATCGATGTACTTCTTCATGGTCTTGACAGGTACAATAGCCGCGCCGGAGATTGCTGAGTCAGTTCGTTTGCTGCAACGAAATCCCAACCAATCCGGAACGTCTGCAAGAGCGTCGAGCGTAGCCGATTTGGAGGAGCCGTCGGTGATCCTGAAACAAGGCAGTGGTCTGCCACCAACGCGAAGTTTCAACTTTTCTTCATCCGTAGCGAAGAAAGGAAGGGTGATTATGTAGGTTTGCGTTTTGGTGTTTGCCTGACGCGTTTGGTGGTGCCACACTCAGGCAATACTGGCCAGCGGCCTGCGTCGAAGACCTGAAGACTGGTCGAAGATTTCGGAAATTGATTTCGTGAGATAGCGCGCGAAGCGCCATGAGTTCAATGAGTTTCCTCATGTCTGAGTCTTTGCCTTTATCCGCTGGTGCCGTACTGATCTCGTCTGGGAATTAGCGCTCGAGAATAGACAGTGGATACTTGTTCAGACGACGACATGCCTCTCCGGCAACTTTCTGAGCATCGGCTTCGGTTGGACATACGTTCACGTCCAGTGCACCGCCACGGACGAAGTATCTGTCACCTGGAGCAGGCAGATGTGAGCCAGGTCTGCCTGACCAGACTACATTTGTCATTTGAGCTGTCTTCATCGGCGCGAACTCGGGAAACAGTCGATAATTCTTCTGCTCGCGTTCAGGAAGTGCGCTGTTCCAGACAACAATTCTTCAAGTTCGATTATTCCTGAGACATAGTGGCGTGAGACCAGAGTAGAGAGGTTGTGCAGCTTTTAGGATACCGATGGAAACTAGTCACGATTAGATCCAATGCTTCTGTAGAGGAAGCGTTCTCCGCGTCTGATGCAATGCAGACTAGAATTTGAGATGTTCCGCCTGGCTGTAGTTGAGATGAACATACGTACATACGTGATACATTATACATCCACAAACATATCTCCGCCTTCTGTATCTAGGTGGTGTTTGAGTTGAATTAAGAGAACTCTGCTTCTTGTATCGCGATGTAAGCCTCTGTTTAGCCTCAAATAAATATATCCTACAAGTCGTTCGGACAATAATGCGCCGAAGGCCTACAGGCTTCTGCATAGTGTTATTCGCGCTGCGCGTTGCATACACACATGCACATACATATGCTTGAGTTGATATATACTTGAAAAGACTATAGGACATCGGGATCATGGGAGATTATGCGAATTTCGGTTATATTTTGACCTCTAGTGAGCCGACCCGCACGAAATGTGTGTGTGGTCCAAAGACGATATATCAGATCTTGTTTTACTGCCAAACAACGCGTCTACTATCTAAGCTGTGCTTATCGGTCTGTACATAAGAAAGGGTTGATACTGCTTCTGATCAGCCGAGTCTTGTAGGCATGCATAAGGATGGTGATGGTATCATTGTCGGCAGGGGTCTAATTGAAGTCAAGGTATTCATAACTAACCTTGAATTTGAACAGCGGACCAGGAGTGTGGGCAGAACCACCAGGAGTCTGAGTAGAGGGAAGCTCCATGGCGATACCCAGGTAGTCAAGACAGACTCTGTGACTTTCAGGGTCATGTCGAGAGTTTGATCATTGCTTCAATGACAGTGCGTAGTCGAACTCTTGGAGGCATGTCAATATCATGATGGCTGAGCTTACAGGCCGAGAAGAACCTTAGGTAATGCGGGACATGTCACGATCTGTGCACCTTGAAATCACAGGTAGACGAAGCTGCTTGGTCGCTGCCCCTTATCTACCTTAAGAACTCAACTCATCCTCATCTTCGTCTTCATCGTCCAGAGCAGGTCGCCGCGGTTTACGAGACTGTAGCCGGCAATTTGTCGTAAGGATAGGCTGAAAAGCTTCTACATATTAGCTGGACTCGGATTTTCCGTGAAAGTGGGCGCAGTGCGGATACAGCCGACAGTTACGGTACCCAAGATTGTCTAGCTTAGGCCTACTCCAGAATTCCTGGATAGAGATTACGTGTATCCTGTTGTATTTAAGAAGAGCGTTCTGGATCAGACCTAGTATGAGTTCAACACAGCTGTGAGTTGCCAGGCCTCCATGCTCCAGAACTAGTACGGACCATACGATGCCACAACCATTATTTCTTTTCGCATTGATCATCACCCCAACTCGAGCATGAATTTCGTGCTCATATAGCAGATGCTTCCACCGAGAATCACGAGAAGAATAGTTAAGTAAACAAAACACAGACGTGCGCACGCATCAGCTAAGACAGTCACTCGAACACTGACAAGTAATCGGTCAGTGCAATAGCCCTGCCCTTGAGGCTGTACTGTACAAACTTTAATGATTGTGTAATGTCATGGTTCAGTAGAGTGCAGCTAGGAGTGCTTCACCTACGCGCTTCAAGCCTTGTGGGATCGATGCTAAGCATATAAGGACCCCTAGTCTAGCCTAGAAGAGCCTCTCTAGACTTGCATGCTGCCGAGAAGTTAGCAAAGGCCTTCTTGGGTGGTATCCTCACTCACTTTATCTGGACAGTCTTTGTCTCTAGATACGCGGACAGACCGTCGCGACCCAACTCACGCCCTAGCCCACTCTCTTTCCATCCGCCAAATGGTACCTCTATGGAAGGCATGAACGACGTGTTAACACCGACTGTACCGGACTCAAGTTTACCGGCAACACGCAGAGCCCGTGAAATAGACGATGTAAACACAGTTGCTGTGCGCAGTCAGTACCTTGTGGTCAAAAGCACCCTCACGGTGTCTTGCGTACCTGAAAGACCAAATAACGTGTCGTTGGCCAGCTCCACAACCTCTTCTTCCGTGGAGAATGTACGTACAGTACCTACTCGACCAAATATCTCCTCCTTATAGATCTTTGCATCGAGGCCGGGGTCAACGAACAACGTCGGGGCAACGTAGTAGCCTTTGTCACCAACACGAACTCCGCCTGTTGCAAGGTTCGCTTCCTTTTTTCCTGTCTCAATGAAAGACATGACTCTCTCAAATTGGGAGCGATCAGCAAGGGGACCAAGCCCTTGTGTTTGGGAGAAGGCTGTCGTCAAGGCTTCGATGAATTTCGGCGCGATGTCCTTTTGAACCAACGTTCGCGACGACGCTGCACTAATTTAGCTCGACAATACTGACTGGGAGGGGTGGAGCGCTATCTATGCAAGCTTGTCCCGTATTGATAAGCAGTCCGGAAGCGCAGCTGGATTTTCTCGTCAGCTGCATCCCGTTTTGGAAGTCACTCGTACTCACTATTTGACGGCGTTTTCGATGTCTGCGTCATTGAAAACAATGGCCGGCGACTTCCCACCGAGCTCCAATGTGACCCGTTTCATATTACTCTTCAAAGCCATTTCCTGTACCTTCTTTCCTGTAGCGACGGAACCAGTAAAACTGATCTTGGACACGTGCATATGCTGCGCCAGTAACGCTCCCGTACTTCCAGGACTTGACAGAATTTGAACGACCCCCGAAGGGAATCCGGCTCGCTTTATGAGGTCTCCCATCGCAGCAAGACCTAAAGGAGCCTTTTCGGAGCTCTTGAAAACAACCTGGATCTTGCGTTAGGAATCGTTTTTCTTAATGCGCAGACTGACGTGGGAGAGGTCCAGCCGGGCAAAGCTGTGCAAGGCTGTGCAAGGTTTGGGACACATACCGTGTTTCCGGCGGCCAATGCAGGCCCAGCCTTCCATGCAAATGTCCTTCGTACATTAGATCCATAAAAGAAAGGGGTTTTCAGCATAAGTGGATACTAACGTGAGGCTTGCGTTCCATGGGGCAATGCCCGCACATACCCCTATGGGCTCATACGTAACGAAAGTAAATGGTTTGCCACCCTCCGACCTGAACGTCTGTCCAGGAATCTTATCCGCCCAGCCAGCATAGTCTACGAAATCAATGTCAACATCCCTTCTCAAAAGGTACTGGTCGTTACTTACAACGCCAAGCTTCCGTTGACATTTTTGTGATGAATGGAGTCATGTAAGATGGTGCACCCATGGCAACTGTTTCTAGCTTGAACAGCTCTTCTCCATTCTCTTCAATCAGGTCGGCAAGCTTCATCATACAGCTTGCCCTCTGCGATGGGGTGAAGTCCTTCCATGGGCCAGATTTAAAGGCTTTCCTTGCATCGTCGACGGCCGCATCGACATCTTCCGGTCCAGCTACCGGGACCTCAGATGTAACAAGCGTTTCATCTGCTGGATTGTAGACGGAGATCTTGTCTGATGATTTCGCATCCACATACTGAGGACGAATTAAAAATCGGTAAAGGTAGTAAACACTCAAGGTCTTGTTGCTCTAGTATGACACAAACAAAAGATGCTTATAGTAGAGCTTTAAAATCCTTGCTTTGCTGGCGCTTGAGATAATTTGAGAAGTTTGACACTACGTACCTCGTTATTGATGAAAAGCTTGGCTTTGAACAAAGCAAGATTAGAAGTAGCTATGTTTGCGGTTCCTATGCAGGATTAGATACGCACAATACACTTCTTAACTATTCAGACCTAGCTACTCGGGTCGCCGGCACCTACAGTTCCCGTGTCCTTACGATCCTGCTATGGATCTAGAGAGGGGTCACATCTCGGAACGTTTGAATTCGTCTTGTTCCGTGGATGCAGCAGCCCAGCTTTTGGTGGGGATTTCGGCTGCGCTAATCATTATATGTAGAGTATTGCGCTGCTCCAGACGTATCAAATGTGGATGTATGACTAACCGGGCCGACTGACTCACTTCCCCAGTCTATTGCGGGGCAACGTTACTAATCAGCCATAATCATCCTGACTTGCAGCATACCTAATCACGTATACCAATCCACTGGAAACGCACATGCGTGGTAGCAGTATAGAATACTACTAAATCCACAGCAGAGAAATTCGAACTTCTCAAAGAAGCTGGCTATAAATGGTGTGGCCGCGCAGCATGATTACTTATCGCTTATCCCGGCACGAGGCGGTAGAGGTAGGAATCATTGAGGATCTCGTGATGGAGTGTGAACTGACAACTGTGCACAAGAGCTCATGCCAGAATCAGATCATTTGCCACTGGCAAATCAAGCGGGGAAGTCCTTGGCGATATGCGCGGGTAAGACTGTTCCGGAACCCTTCAGGAACATATGGTGGCGTGGAATGGCTGGATCTGATATGGCTCGCAGTCGTGAGTTAGTCGTACATAGTACTTGGCTGAATGCGGGGACAGTCGTGACGTGAATAAGTAGTTGAGCTTGCATCTTTCGCCTCGTCCAAACTCTACAGCATTTGATGGTGACAAGACACTTCAGTCTCAATCCTTCTCAGCCTCCGAGATTTTCCTACCACAATGGTTTCTAAAACTACTACCCAAGTCGAGATTCCAAAGAAATGTTTGGCAGGTGTAGTAGTCTATGAAGGTCCCAACTTTTTAATGGAAATTGAAGAAGTTGACGTCCCAGAACCTGGTAAGCAGTTTATAAGCCTTTCCCATTGTCTATGCTAAGTGTATAGGACCGGATGATATTCTTATCAAACTCAATGCTTCCGGCCTCTGTTATTCTGATATTGCATTGATGGCGGGAGAATTCCCACAGCGCATGTCTGCTTTTAACTGTAGAACCCCCGGCCACGAAGGATCCGGCGTTGTAGTCAAGCTGGGCGAGAATGTGAAAAACTGGAAAATAGGTGACCGAGCTGGAGTGAAGCCGATTCGTAGTGTTTGTAATGCATGCGAGTTGTGCTGGGATGGACTGGAAAATTACTGTCGGAATGCTACTCATAGCGGTAACACAGAGACTGGTTCGTATGGCAAAGCAGCGAGGACATGGAATGAAATGGTATCGGCTGATGCGGTGAAGGTACCTTCCAACATTATATTACTGCGCCTGCAAAGTATACGACACCCATTCCAGATGGCGTTTCCGACGCGGTTGCTGCACCGCTTATGTGTTCTGGCCAAACAGCTTATGGGGCACTGAAGAATGCTGCACTTAAGTCTGGCAACTGGGTCGTCTTCCCTGGTGGGGGTG
Source organism: Paraphoma chrysanthemicola (assembly GCA_020744225.1). NCBI lineage: Eukaryota > Fungi > Ascomycota > Dothideomycetes > Pleosporales > Phaeosphaeriaceae > Paraphoma > Paraphoma chrysanthemicola. The sequence continues at coordinate 1,222,328 of JAGMWG010000016.1, forward strand.
GGGGTGTGGGAATCCAAGGAGTACAGATCGCTAAAGCCATGGGGTTCCGGCCAGTTGTTGTTGACACTGGCTCCCAAAAGCGTGACTTTTCATTGAGTCGTGGTGCTGAGGCATTCGTAGACTTTAAAGAGAGCAATAACGTTGCAGCCGATGTTATACGTATTTGCGATGGCATTGGGGCACATGGTGTCGCAGTAACAGCGGCTCCAGCTTACAAAAATGCTGTTAGTTACGTTGGTAGCAGAGTCGGAGCTACGATCATGTGTATTGGCTTAGGTGAGTGTTCCTTCAGGGAAGTACTAGAGAATTTGAACAAATTAACCTCAAAATAGCACACGAGCCCATGACTGTGGGAGCCGATCCCTCTCAGTACGTTTTCAGCAATTTGACTGTTACTGGAACCGCCATTGGAACTCAAAAAGATGCTCTCGAAGTTTTGGATTTTGCTCGTCGAGGCCTTCTTCAAGATATTAGTGAAGCTAGGCCTTTATCCATGCTGCCGCAGTCCGTGAAGGAATTGCGGGCAGGTCAGATACCAGGGCGTATTGTTATTGACTTCAACCTATGAAAGATGGTAGAACTTGTAGTCACAGACTTTGACGATCGTTATTAATCTTGTATATTCTGTGTTCCTCTTGGCTACTCCCACGTTGGATGCCTAGCGGGCTGTCTGTATAGCCGCAGATTTGCTGTGAAACACGGTCCAGCGTTCATAACTAACGGTGTTTTTCTACTGACCGTGTGAGATTGCCCCAAGAATACCTCCACGACAGATGTGTAATGTGCACCTATCGTGCGAATAAAACATAATATCTAGAGTCCGCAACAAGCAAGTAATCATTACTTGCAATTACTTGCACTTAGACCACACCTTATTTCTCAGTACGGGCACAGACAGAATAGAACATTTGAGTATAGCTTTACTTGTTTTGGGTGTGCGCACGGATCTAGTTAAGGTACTTCCTGACGTTGACGGAGCAACAACGCTAAGGGCACTGTCCATCAAGTAACTAATACTTGCAATTACTTGCTTGTTGCGGACTGTGATAATATCCCCTTCACTCTAGATACTGTGGTATATCGGTACAAGTGATTGAATATACAAGTCGCGAGAGCATGTGGGATAGTAGACCATCAGCGCATCGAAAAGTGGGCATTCGGCGGTACATCCTTAGGTGTCGAGATTTGAGAGCCTGTCTAGTTTGTTAGAATGAGAGGATACCCCGGGTATTATGTGGGGACTTTCGCTTATGAGCACACGGGCGCTGCGGAGAAGGTGCAGCGGAAGCCGGTACAGCCCGCACTTTGGCGGCTTCCATCACCCGTAGATGATCTGTCCCATTCAAGGGTCTGGTGTTGATCTTAGCTTAACTTAGCGCCACTGGGAGAGCTGTTCCGGAGCCAAGCACACAAACATAACCTAGGTACAAGGCGACGAGACGGATGAGTTGTCCCAAAGGTCCGAATATGAAGTGCTTTTCAGCCTGCTTCGAGGAATCCTCTGGGTCTTGCGTGACACAAGTGAATGTCGTGGGGAAAAGACTCGGAAAATGCTACTCAGCTTAAGAAATAAAAAGTTTCGAGAGGAAAGTCGTCCCAAGATTAGCGACGTATGCAAACGATATCGGAGGAGCTGACATTGAGGAAGCCGTTGGGCTCGGCGAAGAAGATAGAGTCGAGACAATACCTTCTGGTCATTGGCATCATCAGATCGCCTCTGAACGGTTCAATGAGGTGGTGGAAGAATGGTTCCGAGCGCGAAGCTTCTTGCCTGCCGCTTGATCAACTTCCACAATTTTTCTGCATAGCACCTGCTGTACAAAAGGTTGATAGCATATTGCAATGGCTCCGGGACCGACCTTCCCTCAACTGTTATTTCTCAAAATTGTCATGTTCCAAGACGTCATCAAATGCCGAAGACGTAAATTGTATAACGCCGCATTTCCGTTGTTGCTTCCGCGTTCTAGGTCGTTTCTCTGAACTGCCACCATTCTCGGTGCACCAACGTTGATGCGTCCAAAATACTAGCTTCTTCAGAGCACCCTGTCAGTACTCTCCCTTGAAAGCTGACGTCCACGTAGACAGATGCTACTACGGCCAGTTATGGGTCGAGTGTTGACGACGTTGGGTAACACCGGCTGCGGCCATGTTTGGATTGCTTGGAGCAACACATGCCATCCTAAAAAGTAACGCGATAGCATGAAGCGCAGCTAGTCCTTTCCAGCGAGGTTCTTCCGTTGAGAATATCCACCTTCGCCCAGCCTTATGAGGCCGACAGCGGCTGCAGGATCAGCATCCCTGCCTTTTGCCCTGCGCACTTCAGATAGCCACCTTCCAGGTACGACTATGACCGGCAAATCAATGGCACGTGCTCAGACTACGGATGCAGGTCAGACCGCTCGTGCTATCGTGGCAAAGACGCGCCGTGCCGAAATGGAGGATCCAGGCCTCCCGTCTCATCCGAGCCCAAAGGCGCGACACCTCCGCTGAACTGGCTTGATGCTGTGCAGACCCGCTTCGACTGCAGCAATGATTTCACGATTTATAATCCCGTTGGCGTTTCTCGCAGCGTGCGGCACAGCCCAAGACGGCCCTTTTGAGCCTGCCGATTTCGACGTGACCGCTGCGCTCGCAGATCTCGGAATCGACGCGTCGGCTCTACCGCCGCCCGTCAATGCAACCGTCGCGGAGCGCTCGGGATCGCAATCGTGCGCGCTCGCAGTGCGTCATTACCCTATCGCTGCATTGATATGAGGCTGACCATAGTAGTGCTCTTCACTACATATCCTCTTCGGCGGCGAACAACTCTTGTCAGAAGGGAGTTCGGAATACGAAGCATTCACTAGCGCGTACTGGTCCGCTCAGCAGGGCTCGCTGAATCCATCATGTGTATTCAAGCCTTCCAAGACAGTCGATGTCTCGACACTGGTACTTATCGCACGCTTGTATCAATGCCCATTCGTCGTCAAAGGCGGTGGTCATGCAGCATGGGCTGGAGCGTCTAGTATTGAAGATGGGATTACGGTATCGTTGGAGAACTTCAAGCAAACCATAGTGGCTGCCGATAAGAAGACTGTGAATGTTGGCCCAGGTCTGCGATGGGTCGACGTTTACAAGGCCGTAGAGAAGGATGGATTGAGTGTGGTCGGAGGACGGGTAAGTTTGATCGCATATTTGCGCATGGCGTAACCTACTGACTGTTGGGAAGATGAGCCCCGTAGGCGTACCTGGCCTCGTTCTCGGTGGAGGAATTTCCCATTTCTCGAACAAGCTTGGCTGGGCGTGCGACAATGTCGAGAGCTATGAGCTCGTCACTGCGTCTGGCATCCCCATCACCGTCAGCGCTACCTTTTATCCTGACTTGTACTGGGCTCTGAGAGGCGGAGGCAACAATTTCGGTATCGTGACTAACTTCAAGCTCAACGCGTTTCCCCAGGGCGATCTATGGGGCGGCCAGCGCGTGTATCTCGAAGACCAGTTCTCCAAGAACTTGGACGCCATCTACGAGTTCACCATTAAGGGCTCACCCACGGATCTCGACGCAGCTCAAATCATCGTGAGTCATCCTCTCAACTCCAGACCAAGCACGTTGCAAACTAACACACGTCCCATAGACCTTTGCCTCAGCCCCCGGCATCGGCAGAGTCTCCTTCGCCAATCTGCACTACGCGAAGCCTGTACCTACCGCGGCCGTCTTCGCGCCTTGGTCTAATCTCACCGCTATTGACGACACCACCGGCCTCCGCCCTATGTCCGGCATGGCTGAGCTGCTCAACCAAGGCGCGCCCGCGCCCGGTGCATACCAGACGTGGTGGGGCATTAGCTTAAAGATGGACCGATCGCTGCTTACCTTCGTTGTCAATACGTTCTACGCACAAGAAGCGACTGTCGCAGATATTGAGAAAATACTACTAATCATGGCAATTCAGCCAATCACGACTGGCGCGCTGAATGCAATGCAGAAGAACGGTGGAAATGCGTTGGGCTTGGATCCGAACGGCGGGCCGTACTTTGTGTTGAACTTCAACGCGGCGTGGAATGTGGCAACGGATGAGGGCAAGTTTCATCACGTCATCGCGACGATCGTGAGTCTGGTGAAAGAGGAGGCTAGGAGACGTGGCTTGGATAACGATTTCGTGTATCTGAACTATGCATCGGAGTATCAGGATCCGATTGGAAGTTATGGGGCGGCGAACAGGAGGAGGTTGCAGGATGTGAGCAGGAAGTATGATCCCAAGGGAGTATTTCAGAAGTTGCAGCCTGGTGGATTTAAGCTATTCAAGGGTGCGCCGAACGGAGGTACGCCATGAGAAGATGAGATACATGCGTCGGATCAGAAGATACAAAATATTGACCCAGTCGTGTGTCTCCCTACCTCTTCCCGGCCGTTTCCTCACCTTTCTGTGGCTACCCATTTGCTCCATCCTCTTCAATTATAGCCACCTTACTTTGCAACTCGCCCATGATCCTCCCCAAACTCAGCGTATCCCAGACTGAGCCCTCGATATCTCTCCATTCTACACACTCAAGATGGCGATCAGGACGCTTTCTCTGGTTCGGTAGGCACGCGGCGCGGATCTTCTTAGGGAAATCATTGACGCAGGCTTGCTCCTTAGCAAGATGCGGCTTGAGGGCTCGGAGCTAGCATATGAGTTGTGATACCATGCTGACGATCAAGGGACTATATCAGATTGAAGGGCAATTTGTTAGCACCGTGGCTGGGCTCTATATACTATGAAAGGGAAGTAGCTTGCTGCAAAGAGACAATTCTGCGTTTCACGAATCCATCGAGGAAGCTGATATGTGCTGGCACACTCGCGCAAACCAATTCCGCAACCCTCTGCGGAGAGCCCTACATTTCCGTTGCTCTCCAGACACCAGTTTATGCCATGAAACCTCCGCAGCATTCGTTAACTCCTGTCATACCCATGGCTTATACACCGCTTTCATTGACCACCTCCTTGATCTTGGTCATCTCGCCCCGAAGATGCATGTAGTTAGCCTGCTCAGCATTCATCCTGGCCTCCATGTCCGCCAGATCCTCCTTCGTCTCATCGAGCTCCAACTGCAGCCCACGATACGCATGACCTTGCATCGCCATATCCTCTTTGAGCTTGATGTTCTCGGTAGTCAGAATGTTGACTTGCACTTTTAGCGCCGCGATCTCGGACTGTCCAGTCGACTTCTCCAAGAGAGAAGGCTGCTTGTTGGCACGAGCAATGTTAGAGGAGATGTCAGCGAGTGCGCGTCGCTTCTGTGTGTCTAGAGATGATTAGCATGCAACCAGATCACAAGGACGATTCTTTCCACTTACTGGGCTGGCCTAGACCAATGGTGCTTGACCGCCGCTCTAGCTTGACAGGTGTATGCTGTCTACGGCGGGTGGCTGAGCGCAAGACAGAAGCTGAGTGTGGGCCATCAGCTACTGCTTGGAGTCCATCGCGAGCTAGAGACTCACTATTGATGGCTGGGAAGTCGTTATTCGTGGCTGTCGTCGCCGGCTGCTGTGTGGCGTGGCCTCCCATCACAGCACTTGCGACAAGGGCAGGAGGCTGCTCACCTCCGTTTGCAATCCAGCGACACGCCTGCTCGAACTTCTTGGTGAACATCTTCGGTGCCTTATTATGCCGTGGAAGCTCCTTGAGGTACCCGGCCGCGAGAAAGTAGAAGCGGATGACCGCGAGGACGCGTCCGACATCGTCGCCAACCTCGGAGAATGGAGGATGGAACGCAACGTGGCCGAACGATGCGACAGGAATCAGCTTGTTTGTCTCATCCTCCAGCTCTTCGACGTAGTAGAGTGTGATTTCATCATCGTCGGCGTGGATATGGGCGCACACCTCGATGTCCTGTACTTCGCTCTGGGGGGAGTGCGCGCCCACAAGTAGTAGCTTCTTGTGTTCCGACCGTCCTAGGGAGCGACGTATCGTGCGATCAAAGACCATGTCGTCGACGTCAATGAAGGCGACCCTCTCCAGAGAGGGCAGTGCTTCGAAGTCATCGTGGAACTTGAATCGGGCCCATGCTTGTATACTCAAGAGCGTAAGTGGCGACTTCCCTTCGTCGAAAGATGCCATGAGGGATCTTGGGGGATGCTAGTGGTGACGTGTTTAGGCTGCATCAGTTTCGGTGCAGTGCGGGGCGTTGTTGCTGTTGTTGAGGTAAGAGCGACCCTCGCGCGACGCGCCGACTTATCGCGACGTCTTGGCATCTAGCAGGTGAAAACGCAGAGAACCAAGTGAAAGGACGCAGAGACTAAAGAGCATGTTCTAAAGTGAGACGGGATGAAGAAGGGAGAAGACGTGAAAGTATCGTGGATGCCGCAACTGGCAGCGGCAAGCAGACGCCTCACATCCCACTCCTGCGAAGTCTTCACATGACATGACAACCGGAAGAAGAAATAAATGTATAGTCCAAAAGAGAGAAAACGTTCACATTGTTTCTGGTAAGCTACACAGATAAGTTGACGCTTTCTTGCTCGCACAGTCTCGTTCGTGCACGGAATGGAAATTGGAAGGGCAGAATCACCGCGACCTCTGCAGTGCAGTCTCTCCTGTACTGAAAAAGGCCTATGTATACTCTTTCGATGAGCGAAACGTGACACAGACGCTGAATCACACTACCAGTTCTGGCATCCTGCGGCACGAGATGGCGTGACAGCTCTGGATCGTCGCACCGTGAAATCAGGACCATTCGTCCGCCAGGCTATGAACCAGCGATCTAACTGCCTGCAGTCTTGATAAGACGGAGTAAGCAACATTGGTTAGAATCAAAGTTTGGTTGCGACGGCGCAACTATACATGAGGTTGAAGTTCGGCTGTGAATGACGTATGCTCGCCTGCAATTGGCCCGAGTGCGAATGTCGGCTTTTGCGGGGCACCACTGCCACTTCCGTCTCTTTCCCCGTACTGTCACAGCTGCACTAATTACTCCACTTCACTGGGTACCCACAATGTCTGTCTGCTTTCTTTCAATATATATTCTCGGAATAGTACCTTGAATCCACGAACCATCATACTGTTCTCAGGACGCTCGCTTGAAATGTGTGTCCGTCTCGGCTGTCGCACACCAGTCGCCGCGTCTAGTTTTCGCTCAGAGGCGTCGGCTTTTGAAGCATCCGCCAACGATTGTCCTCTCCGCACGCTAGGAGGACTCCATTATGATCATCCTTCTATAGCATTGGGATTTTAGCCTGAATCTGGGTATGATTTTGTATTCCGCACCGCAAACAGCCTTGAAGACTTGGTGGATAAAGTTGTATCCCTACAGCCGATGATTATAAAATAAGCTTAACCCCGGCATTTATATCATTGAGCTTTACATGCTCTGAACCCTGTAATGATCACATTTGCCATGCGTCTCCTTACACTCACTTTTCTTTTCAGTACACTGGGTGCCGCGGAGGATGGCTTACAAGGCTGGTTACGATATGCTGCCGTGCCAGGAGCCCAAAATGCGACCATTCCATCTCAAATTGTGGCACTGAACGCAACCGAGGGAAGTCCGATATCCACAGCGCAACTGGAGTTGGAAAAGGGAATCGAATCCATTACTGGAAAAGCCATCAAGAGGAGATCCAGAGCACGCCAACAATCGAGAGCGATCATACTCGGTACCCGAGATGCATTCGTGAAACATTACGGCAATATAACTGCGTTAAGTGGCCTGGAAGAGGACGGCTTCTACCTTAACACCGAAGGTGCCGATGTGACGATTGTTGGTCACAACGAGCGGGGGACGCTTTATGGCGCCTTCGAATATCTCACACGTCTTGCGCAAGGTAATTTCGCGCCCACTTCGGCGGTCCATAACCCCCAAGCTCCCATCCGATGGACGAACGAGTGGGACAACCTCGACGGCAGTATTGAGCGCGGTTATGCTGGGCCATCGAACTTCTTCAGGAATGGCTTTGTTGTAGAGAATGTCACTCGGACAGCCGAGTATGCCCGCCTCCTCGCATCATTGAGGATCAACGGTGTCATCATCAACAACGTTAATGCGAATGCATCACTTCTCAACGACCGCAACCTAGATGGGATAGGGCGCTTAGCAGACGCGATGCGACCATATGGAGTACAACTGGGAATCGCTCTCAACTTTGCATCTCCCCAAACTTTTGGTGGTCTCCCATCATTTGATCCATCGGATCCCAAGGTTGATGCATGGTGGGTTAACATCACCAATGTCCTATATGAGAAAGTGCCTGATATGGCAGGTTATCTGGTTAAGGCGAATAGCGAAGGCCAACCAGGGCCGCTGACCTACAATCGTACGTTGGCGGAGGGAGGAAACATGTTCGCAAAAGCGGTGAAACCGCATGGTGGCGTCGTCATGTTTCGCGCTTTTGTCTACGACCACCACATCAGCCCAACGAATTGGACTTCTGACCGAGCAAATGGTGCCCTCGAAGCCTTTCAAGATCTTGATGGCAAGTTCGACGACAATGTTGTTGTTCAGATCAAATATGGCCCACTCGACTTCCAGGTGCGCGAGCCACCTAGCCCACTTTTCTCATTTTTACGAGATGAATCAACCGCTATCGAACTGCAAGTCACGCCGGAGTACCAAGGGCAGAATGATCATCTGGTCTACCTGGCTCCACTATGGAAGGAGATCCTGGAATTCGATATGCGAGCAGACAGCCAGCCTTCAAAAGTTAAAGACATAGTTTCCGGCCAGCGCTTCAAGCGCAAACTTGGGGGATATGCTGGTGTCGTGGGTGCTGGTGCAAATACCACATGGTTGGGAAGTCATCTCGCCATGTCCAATCTCTACGCCTACGGCCGACTGGCATGGGATGCTTCGCTGGATCCCCAAGACGTTCTGCAGGACTGGATACGTCTCACTTTTGGCTGTGACGAACAAGTTGTGAGCACAATAACTGACATGGCAATGAGGTCATTGCCTGCATACGAGAATTACAGTGGCAATCTCGGAGTTGGAACACTCACCGACGTCCTCTACACCCATTTTGGGCCAAATCCGCTCAATACAGACAACAATGGGTGGGGCTTTTGGCAACGCGCCGACCATGATACCATCGGTATGGATCGAACAGTCAAAAACGGTACTGGCAACACAGGACAGTATGCGCCTGAAGTTGCCCAAATGTTCGAGAACATTGAGACGACTCCCGACAATCTGCTACTCTGGTTCCATCATGTACCGTACACACAAAAGTTAAAATCCGGGAAAACTGTTATTCAGCACTTTTACGATGCTCACTACGAGGGTGCTGCCACGGCACAGGAATTTGTGACGCAGTGGGAGTCGCTCGAGGGCAAGATCGACCAAGAGCGCTACGAGAATGTTTTGTATGAGCAAAAGTTCCAGGCTGGGCACGCACTAGTTTGGCGTGACGCCATCAACAACTTCTACCACAATGTGTCGGGAATACCGGATGACAATAGGCGTGTGGGCAACCACCCGTATCGCATCGAGGCCGAGAAGATGACCCTGTCCGGCTACAAGACATACGCTGTCAAGCCTTTCATCGCTGCCTCGGGTTCTGCAGCTATCGTTACGACTTCAAATAGTACTACTGGTACCGCGATGACGAACGTAACCTTTGCCTCGGGCACGTATGATGTGGCTGTGAACTACTTTGACCTCATCCGTGGAAAGGCAAAGTACCACCTCGCGGTTGGAAATCAGACAGTGGGCGAATGGGTGGGTGATGCAGAGGACAAATTGGGCCACGAGCCATCCCTCTATCTCGACGCCCATTCAGCGATGCGCATTACCTTCAAAGGTGTGAGTGTTGCACACGGCGATCTGGTGCGCATCACAGGTCAAGCAGACGGCATGGAGCCTGCACCGCTCGACTACATTTCCTTTCTCCCGCCAGGAGTTGTCGACTGATTACGAATCGTCGGCAAAATAGAGCGTTCTGTAGCCAGAATAATGAAAACATACTGCAATTTCCACGACCGCATCTAGATGCTCTGGTTCGGAGACACCCGAGTGCCCCTGCCGCCCTGCCGGTGCCGCGTCTCCACTCTTGATTGGCTCCCGCTAACCTTGCCGAAACTTGACAAGCAGCGCAATCTGGGATTGGCCATTCGCGATGCAGCCGTTGGTGGCTTTCATCCGTGCGAATGTCACCCACGTTTTTCCCTCAAGTTGACTTTCCTACCGCGGTGATTCCCTTTGTTGGGCTGTTGCATTCGAGGCAACATCTGACTGTTCGCTCCACATGTTTGCAGGGCTTGCATGGATGTCCTTGCGGGTGTTGCGCCATCACCTGCAGCTCCGTGCCCGCTTCGTTTGACGCCAATAGTTTTGGGCGTCGCCCAATTTCCTGGGTTATCTTGCGGCGGTACGGCCTCTCCGCCACAGGGGTTTGAGAAAGGGTTGCGCACTTTGACAGCTCGTTGCCTCACCATCAAGTCATCCACGTCCCATCTATCGCATGAACTTTAAGGTACCGCCTAGTATACACATCTCTGCTTGTGATTGGTGCTTCGCATCCATGTGAGCGTTGAGTGCAGACGGCCTCAGACAAATGCCTCAGTTGAGCACGATCACGGCAAGATGCGCCGCGTTGAGCATCTCCATTGCGCAAGCAAGTCCACCCCTTGTATGTCTTCGCACATCCGCTAACAGTGATCGTCTTCAGGTCATTCCTGACATCAGCAGCTTTGCGAGGAAAGTCCGTGATGCGCGGCACGATCTAAATGCCATCAACCACGACCTGGTCATAATCCGTACAGGGCTTGGCGTCGCGCAGGACGACTTTTCACTCTCCGGGTCAAAGCTTCCGCCGGCCATCATCGACGCTGTTGTGCAGATCCTTGACTCGTGCGATGATACGAGTGAGCGTCTACACAAGGCATTTCTAAAGCTTTCTTGTAGCAATCTGCCCAAAGAAGCCTGGCAGGATCTTCGCGATGGTGCCCTTGTCGCCATGCGACAAGACCTCGAAGGTACAAGAATGGTGTTGGAGCTATCTCTTGACTATCTTGCGTTGTAAGTGCGGGTTTGTCGATCTGTCAACCACATGAAGGCTCATATCAGCAGGTACGGGCAACAAGACACGTTGGATTCATTCCTCAAATGCTATGTCAGCGATCTCATCACCGCAAGTGATGATCTACTCAAGAGAACGGACATGGAGGAAATTCACGTCAACCTGATAGCGCGTGAACGATTGCCCTCTCTACTCCACGCCATCAGACTGCTCCGTTCGTGTATCACCGCCATGTCAAGGCAAGGCAAGTCAAGTGATGCAGGCCCGTCAAGACGTACGACAACGCCGCGACCGGACTCTCTAGAGCCTTCGCTAGGTGACTCTCGCCGCAGTGGCAGGAAGAGCCCTGCCCAACATTTGCCCACACCAACGTCCGCGAGCAAGGGCATTGGCACATGGCTGGCAGACATACCTTACCATCAAGATGCCGAGCCATTGCGCCCTTCAAGAATAGTACAGATGGCCCAGTCCAAGGCGAACGGCAAGCGAGTATCGAAGCGATCATCACGCGAGGAGCTGACACCGTCACGGGGCACTTTCTATACCGATGATGGCGTTTCCACGAGCCGGACTTTGGTTGCGCCTGAATCACGGCTAAAGAAAACTAAGAGCTGGTGCTCAGGCATTACCGCACAATATGCTACTCACAGCTCGTCGAAGACCCGAACATCATCGCGATACGCACCAACCGTTGCAAGCTCGGATGTATCCATCTTCGATAAGCGCATCACATGCGACAAGATTGCTGTCGCAAAGTCCAACCGGAAGAATCTGGATGTGGATTCAAGAGTGGCAGTCGATCGAATATTAGCCAATCTGCCTCCCGAAGCAACCGCTGCGGACGTTGAACGAATACTCTGGGAAGGCGCAAATCCAATGGTTGTGCACCCTGAGTTCGGCCTCTTTCTCATCCGCGCGGCATTTGAGATGGCGCCAGCTGTGCTCCAGACGTTAGTGGAATTTGGTGCTGATATTCACAAAACACTATCGTCGTCAAGCCAGTATCACAATGTTTTTCATGCGGCCGCATTGGGCAATCAAATTGAAACGCTGAAAGTCCTTATGTCACTGGGCTTTTCGGTCGACAAGGCAAACCATGCGGGAGAGACACCACTGATTCTCGCAGTCAAGACGCCTGGTGCGTTTGGATCTGCGAAGTATCTCGTTGAGAATGGCGCTGACGTCAATCACGAATCGGACGAGGGTGAGACACCATTGTATCTGGCACTGACGTCAAAGGTGCTGGAAGGCAGGGAACGAAGTCGAATGATTGAGCTGCTGCTGAGCCATGGCGCAGAGGGCGACGGGAAAACGACGGCTGAAAGCGGCAGAGGAGATACCAAGGGGAGGATGATCTTGGGGATAACTTGAGTTGTCGTAAGCTTTTCGGTCTCCTACGTATTTGTATACTATATTAATGAGGGATGCACGGAAGAAGTTGCGCGATTCAGAGCGAAATGTTGAACCGCAGATTGCTCCATGATTTATCCTGTACATCCCACATCCCATTCCCGCCATCTCGTGAACCTCTGCCAATCCCACCTAAGTAACCAAAACTGCGCGGTATCGAATAGATCCATCATTCAGCTTGGCGATCGCCTTTGCAGCGCCTTCTTCTGTCATAGGAAACTCCTCCACCACGGCTTTTACATCGTTTTTCGCGGCAAAGTCCAACATTGCATCAAACTCGGTTGGGGTCGATGAGAGCGCTCCGTGAATGCTGATCTCTTTGAGAATGAATGGGAAGTACGGAACATGTAACGGCTCAGTCGTAAGACCAAGAAGGATAATATGTCCGAATGGCGCCATTTGTTCGAGAAACCTTACATCTCATTAGTATGAAGTCTCTGAAGTGATTCAATCCGATGAAAGGATACTTACACTTCCCAATTAGGCAATTTCGTCGCTGTGGTGATAAGATAATCAAGTTTCAAATCTGGCTTCTTCGTCTTCAAGTCCCCACTCAGCCAAAACTCCTTCGCACCAAGTTTAAGCGCCTCGTCTTTCTTGCTCTCACTACCCGAAAAAACAACAACATGCGCACCCAACTTCACGGCAAATTGAATCGCCAGATGGCCCAACCCACCAATACCTAGAATGCCAACACGATGGCCGGGCTTGATGCCATGTCTGACCATGGGCGTGAAGACAGTCAGACCTGCGCAGAGGAGAGGCGCAGCTTGTGCATCGGCAATGGCGTCGGGGATCTTGTGCAGATTGGTCTCAGGCCAGACAGCAAAGTTGGAGAAAGAGCCTTGGTCATGGTCGGTTGCGCTGTATTGACGTGATGCGATCTTGCAGTAGAAATAGTTGCCCGCATGACATGCAACGCATTCACCGCAACCATCCTTGACGTAGCCGAAGCCGACGCGATCGCCGCTGCGAATATTTAGCTGGGTTTCGCCATCATTGATAGGTGTGGATGGTGTACACTTTGAATTTGGTCACAGCATCGCCTACAGCTTCGACTTTGCCGACACCCTCGTGGCCGAGGACCATGTCATCGTGGATGTGATGGAGGTCTGTACCGCAGACCTGTCGTGATTTAAGTCAGATATATGTGATATTAGGATGAAATTGTTTTGATAGACTCACGCCGCTATGGGTGACACGAAGAGCGACTTCGTTTGGCTTGAGACTGGTCCTGCCAGGTAATGTCGCCGCGACTGCTACGCCTTGCTTTGAGCCTTTCAAAACTTTGACTTCGAAAGGGAGAGTCATTTCGTATTGCAGACGTGCGCGATAGGGCGGAGATGTCTGGCGGTTGCGTAGCGGTTGAATAGTGGACGTGAAGTAGAGGTGAAGAGGTGAGCAAGTAGACAGCGATCAAGATTATTCTCCAGCTCTTATGGTATTGCCTCAGGTCGTAGGTTCGGGTCCTATCATTGCTTATGCAACAGGACATAACCGACCGGCGCCTCCACTGCATCGTGGTCCATCGCGATCGAACAATCTAGCATCGTGTTGAGTATTTTGGCATGCTTATTCAGATTATGTCAAGAGTGATTCTTTGAACCTGATGCTTGTGTGTGTTACTCAAAATATCTGCGATGATGCTATTGGTTGTTCTCCGTCGTGCTTATGCAACGTCGAGTAGCAATGCGCGCTAAATCCTTCCTCACTGTGTCGGCCGCACCCCTGCTAAAAGCTAAGCGATCGGCCGATGCATCTTTAGCGTCCATGCTTGAGGGAGTGGTACCTTACCAAGCCGATTGATCATCGCCGGAACTTAACGCCATTCACTGAGCCTCATAGCGACGGCGAGGCTGCTCTGAAAGGGTTTTTTAAAAAAACGGCTGTCACGCATCGCTGTAAGCTCAGCTTTCTTCACCTCAACATTCTTCGCAGAATCCTTTGCATCGCACAAACACCAACATGAATTTCGTGCGCGAGACGCAGCTCGGCCAGATAGCCAGATGGCTGACCAACAACCGCATATTGCTGTACCCAGAAGAGCAACCAGACTTTGAGATCCCTCGCACTTACCTTGATCCAAAAGCCCTTGTCGCATCCACCAACGCGCAAGACAACTGTAGTCTCGAAGACCAACATGAACCCGAACCTTTCGAAGAAGAATGTACATCTGAGGATGCAATCGATAGTGACATGAATGGTGACACAAAGATCTCTGGAACCAAACAACGGCTAGACTGTGCCACCCTTTCCCGCATCACTACTCGACCCGACATGAGCAAGATCACCACGCAAGAAGACCTAGAAACAGCGTACCGAACAACTACACTTCAAGCATCACTCAAACTACAACCTTCGCAACCCATCAATCCAACCAAGACCTCAGACGGCACTATCCTCGTCACCTGGTATACCACCGACGACCCCGAGAACCCGCAGAATTGGAGTTCCTGGGCCAAGTTCAATGTCGTGCTTCAGATGTACCAGTACGTCGTCGTGGTGTACATGGGCTCGGCGATCTATTCAGCAAGTAGTCCACAGTTCATGGAAGTCTTTGGCGTTACGCAGAGTGTTGCTTCGCTTGGACTCGGTTTGTATGTACTGGGCTACGGGATCGGCCCACTATTTCTGTCGCCCGTGTCTGAGATTCCTGCCGTGGGACGGAACCCGCCTTACATGATCTCGTTTCTGCTGTTCGTGATCATTTCGATACCGACGGCGTTGGTGAACGATGTACCTGGGTTCATGGTGCTTCGGTTCCTCCAGGGTATATTCGGCTCACCGTGCATTGCCACAACTGGAGCATCGCTGGGTGATATCTCGAATCTGTTCCACCTGCCATACTTGATGATGGGTTGGGCCATGGCCGGTTTCATCGGTCCTGCACTAGGGCCGATCATTGCTGGCTTTTCGGTTGTGGTCAAAGGCTGGCATTGGTCGATGTGGGAGCTTCTATGGGCATCAGGACCGTCTTTCATCGCCTTCCTACTCTTCCTGCCAGAAACTTCGACGCCAACGATTCTGTATCGTCGAGCGCAGCGCCTGCGCAAATTGACGGGTAATCCAAACATCAAAGCTGAATCCGAGATTGTGCAATCCATGCTATCGCCCAGTCAGCTCACGTACGATGCACTCGTTGTACCATGGAAGATCAACGCGCTCGATCCCGCGATTCTTTTTACATCAATTTACACTGGTCTAGTGTATGCGGTTTTCTACTCTTTCTTCGAAGTTTTTCCGCTCGTATTCGTCGACATTTACGGCATGAACCTCGGCCAAATGGGGTTGGTTTTTCTCTCCGTCACTGTTGGAGTTGCGCTTGCTGGTATATGCACATTTTGCTTTCTGCATTTCTACGTCAATCCGCGGATGCGCGTTAGAGGATTTGAAGGACCAGAGCAGAGGCTATTGCCTGCCGTCGTCGCATCTGTCATCATTCCCATTGGTCTCTTCATGTTTGGATGGACGTCGCGCGCATCGATCCACTGGATTGTGCCGGCCATTGGCGCTGCGCTGATCTCAGCAGGTATGATTTCCATTATCAACAACATCCTACTGTATGTGGCGCTTGCATATCCGAAGTATTCGGCTTCGCTTTTTGCTGGCAATGACGTCGTGCGTTCCACGATTGCATTCGCTGGCATCATGTGGTCGGGACCGCTGTTCAAAAACCTGGGCGTCGATAAAGGCTGCACACTCCTGGCAGGCTTGACTATCGGATGTATTGTAGGCATTGTAGTTTTGTATATTTACGGCGCGAAGCTCAGGGCGAGGTCGAAGTTTGCGGTCTGAGATGGAAAGGTCGCTGGAATGGTAGCAAGAGCGGTACAACTCGAGTTTTTCGTCTCTCCAGGCCTCCGGTAATGAAACTAGCGTGCAGCTGTATGTAGCAGCCCTCTTTCAAAAATGGCATTCACAGCCAAGTTATAGTGTCAATGCTACGATGGACGGCAGTTGTTTCCTGAGCGCTTTGAGTGAGCGCTGATGCGTGCCCGTACCCCGCGCGAAAGCACACCGCCTAGGCATT
This sequence comes from Paraphoma chrysanthemicola, assembly GCA_020744225.1. Classification (NCBI taxonomy): domain Eukaryota; kingdom Fungi; phylum Ascomycota; class Dothideomycetes; order Pleosporales; family Phaeosphaeriaceae; genus Paraphoma; species Paraphoma chrysanthemicola. The sequence goes on from JAGMWG010000016.1 coordinate 1,238,737, forward strand.
TCGGAGTAAGGTTCGTTGTGGGCCGCGACAATGAGAAGAATTATGACACAATCCTTTGCATTGCTAGGTGTCCCAAGCATTCATATCCGCCAGGGATCATCACGACTTCGGGGTATCGAAGGTCAATGTCGGTCATCTAGGCACAATGACTTTCCGTCAGAAGACCGAGCAGCGAGCTCGGAGAATTGTTGCTCTCACGAAGTATGAGTGGTGATGCGCTACGCGCGCGCGCTGTGGCTTCATTCTTGAGGCGCATTAAATGAAATTAAATCATGTTGCGGTTGACGAGAGGTAGGTTGTTGCGCGATGGAGGCAAGTCGAAGCTCGAAATCGCGTGCCAAGCCGCTATCTTATCGATGCTCCACACACGCGGCCACCTCCGAAGTCACTCAGTCTGCTTCCCTCACAGCTTTTCTACTTCATTGAATCGTAAAGATGAGCACGAATTCGGATGCAGTCTTCAAGATGTGGGTTGACGGGAAGGAGGTCAACGGCGATGCGGAGCTGTCAGTTAGCAATCCCTTCCTCCAAGGCATTTTGGTCACTAATCTCATCGTAGATTAGCCGTCGAAGACCCCTCGAATGGCGAGATCATCGCACACTGCCATGCTGCATCTGCAGCCGATGTTGATGCCACTGTGCGAACAGCGCACAGTGTCTTCAAGTCCGGTGTGTGGTCGAAAGCACCCCGCCATGTGCGCGCCGAAACGCTTGATCGCATTGCCGAGCTCTTGACTCAGGATATTGCGCGCCTCATCGAGCTGGAAGTACTTCAGACTGGTCGAGCAATCCGAGAAATGAAGGCGCAGGTGCCAACCTTGGTGAAATGGTTCAAGTATTACGCTGCACTCATCCGAACCGAGGAGAGATCTGTACTACCTACTGTGGGCAAGCTGCACAATTGGGTCGAACGCGTGCCGCTGGGCGTGGTTGCCCAGATCACTCCCTTCAACCATCCCATGCTGATCGCAGTCAAAAAGATTGCTCCCGCATTGGCAGCTGGCAACTCAATTGTTCTGAAGCCCAGCGAGCTTACCCCGTTGACGAGTATTGAGCTTGGGAAGCTTATGCAAAAGGCCGGCTTGCCCGATGGCGTCTTCAACGTGCTTCCGGGAGACGGAATCACAACAGGAAAGGCTCTTGTTGAACATCCGCTCATCAAGAAGGTCGATGTTACAGGAGGCACGCCTGCTGGCCGTGCTATCGGCGCTATTGCAGGAAGAAACCTTGCGCATTACACCGCCGAGCTCGGCGGGAAAGCGCCGCTCATTGTTTTTGAGCAAGCCCACCTAGATCTCGCGGTGAATGGAATTGTGTTCGGTGCTTTTATCGCCAGCGGGCAAACTTGCGTAGCAGCAACGCGCATTATTGTCCACAACAGCATCATCGACCAGGTTGTGGAGAAGTTGAAGAGTAAAGCGGAAGGCATCCGACGGCGAATGGGCTCGCCCAAGAGCATCGACTCAATGATGGGCCCTCTTATCTCGGCAAAGCAATTGGTCAATGTCTCCATGTTAGTAAGTGACGCTATCGATTCCGGTGTGGCTGTCGTGACGGGTGGTGAACGCATGAGCGGCACGTCATCTTTAGATGGCACCGACTTCTGGAGAGGCTACTTCTATCCCCCCACTATACTTGCCGATAGCTCAACACGGAAGATTGTTGAGACACGAATTTGGAAAGAGGAGGCCTTTGGACCGGTTATTGTGGTTGTTGGCTTTGACACAGAGGAAGAGGCTCTGTACCTTGCCAATGACAGCGAATTTGGTCTCGGCGCTGCCATATGGACGCAGGACTTATCTCAGGCGTTTAGGGTGTCGGAACAGATCGAAAGTGGTATTTGTTGGGTCAACACGCATCATCGCAATGATCCGAGCTCGCCTTGGGGCGGTATCAAAAGTTCCGGCGTCGGTAGTGAAAATGGCGTCGATGCATACCATGCGTACTCAACAACAAAGAGCACTATCATCAACTACGCTAGTCCCGCAGAAGGTCTCGTCAGCGACGACTGGTTCAGGGAAGGTAGCGAAGAAGTAAGATACGGATGAATCCACGACATGACCTTCCGCAAGATATCATGTTTCACAATCTGGTCATTTCATCCAATGCGCGGAGCCCCCGCGAGCTAGAAAGTGATGCCTTCTTTTCCCTTTTTCTTGGAAGGGTTCTTCTCGCCGGCATTGGCCAACAGTGTCTAACTACTTTTAACCTTTCAGCATGCCCTCCCGACCACGCACTATCTGGACGATACACAGTATAGCAGATCTCCCCGACATGTAATGAGTCTTGTTTTCGAAGATCTTCTCTTAAGTGATACCCATGTTGTCCTTCGTGCTGTAAGTTGATCAATGAGTTTAATGCACATCTACTCACCTTCGCCTAAGTCCTCCCATAGCCATGGCATGCGCCGTCTAATTCATACACAGGATGTTCTAAGTTATAGAGCGGCTTTGCAATTACCTAGAGAGGCGTATCAGTCTCAGATCAATCTAATGAGCTAGTTTAAGCTCAGGATTGACATGAGTTCAATGCCGAGGTGGGCTCAACACCAAAATGAGAGGTTTGCAGAACGAGAATCCTTGCGCATGGTGATCTACTGCGTACGTGCTTGAGCAGAGCCCCATGATCTTGGAACGGAAGATCCCGTCCTCGACCTTGTGAAAATACGACGATTTGGACGGAGGAAGGAGAGGAAGCGACTAAGAAAGGGATCAATACTGAACTTGCTTCATTCTTGGCCCACACCCTGCCTGCTGCCATTGGGTGCAATAAACTCCCACACTTTTTGATCTGTTAGCTTTTGGCGATACTCTGGTTGCCATCACAGCGCTGAATTGAAGACCAACAAAGACGGAATTGGGGAACTTCGTCTTCGCTACAATCCGGTGTTTTCGTTGAATATCTTGTGCTGTGATTGTAGCGTTACTGTGGGCAGAACACAGTAACTTTCTGATGTTCCTCTTGGTGCTTTGGCGTGCAGCCATTATAATCACCACCTGTGCGCCTGTCTCACTGAAATACGTCTGTGATGATTGTCGAGAGCCAAGACTAGTCTCTGATTAGCTCGTTCGGTCTACATACTGCAGATCCAGCTCATCGCATTCGATTGTCTTACTCGCTTGACAAGCGGCCCAAGCTGTGGCTGGCCTTCGTGCTCCATCAGATGCAGGGCTTCCCAAAACCGTCAAGGCGCGTCTGCCAGGCTCATCCAGTCACTAAACGATCTCCATGCTCTTGTGGGACTTCGGGCCGCTCCTAGCGCTGCTTCGCAGCCGCTTTTAGGGTTCACAACCGTCGAGGTGCTCAGTCTCTGCCTCGCTCCCAGTGAGAGCCAAGGACTAACATGAACACTTTCCGCATCTTGAAACACGCGGTGCAATGCTAACGCTTAACAAGGGGACGATGTTGCGAACTGGAAGTCCGAATGTACGGCAAGTGCCATGATATCACATCGCCCCAGCCACGATGAGGCGTCCAACGCTAGGCTCTGTCCCGCGACGATACCAATAGGACGAATCACAGCACGTAAAAGGCACGCGTCTTCACTTCAATGAATACGAAGGGGCCAAGAAATGGTAAGCAGAAGTGGGGGAAATGGTGCGGTGTTTCTGTCAGCTCGGAACCACCTTTTCGTACTGGCAAGCTCGTAAAACTCGACCGAACGCCATAATTGAATTGAAGTGACATTGACAGCTCTAATAGATTTTGTCAACCCACAAGTGGTTAAAGATTCTCCTCTTCTAATTAGACCATTCACATGAATTTTGGATTCACAAACTACTCCACATTCACGTCGAAACGTCCGCTACACACCGCAAAGATGTCAGCCTTCGTCCTCCACGGCTCTCGTACCTCGACGAACACCATGCGTGTGCGTTTGACTCTTGCCGAAGGAAACATCACCGACTACGAGTTCGTCCTCCTCAATCTCCTCAAGGGAGAGCAAAAGGTAAGCCGCCGTTGCTTTGTTCGAACCATGCTACACCCCACGGTTGGAAGAAAGTCACATGGTGTAGAGCTCCAAGGAATCCAGCTGGATTATTAGGTCACCATTTTCTTGACCTGCACAGCTCGACTGACGCAGTAACCTCTAGTACGAAGAGCATAGGAAGCGCCACCCGTGGGGCAAAGTGCCTACCATCACCTTTCCCGACAGTTTCACGCTCCACGAGAGCCGTGCCATCTGCAAATACCTCACGACCAAGTACTCCATCCCGCTTCTTCCGCCGAGCTCGGACGCCGAAGCGACGGCGCGCTTCGATGAAGCCCAATCCGTTGAGATGTTCTACTTCGCCGACCCCGTGCAAAAGCTCACCTTTGAGAAATTCATCAAAAAACTTATGACGGGCGGTGCGCCCGACGAAAAGGTCGTTGCCGACTCGCTGCAAGCGCTAGAGACGTACTTTGATACCGCCGAGATTCTACTGCAGAAGAGGAGCTACATGGCCGGCGAAAGTTACACCTTGATCGATCTCTATTACATCCCGCTGATGCTGAGACTTTTCGCAGTTGGGCACGGTGATTTAATCACTAGTCACAAGACTGTCAACGCCTGGTATGAGCGTTGTGTGAGTCGACCGGCGATCCAGAGGGTGCTAGCCGCTGACAAGGAGGCTGCAGCTGCTGTGGATGAAAATAAGTAAAATGGTAGGTAACTCGGGCTCGCGTGGTTTCTTCGAAAGTCCTTTTTAGGGCTTAACCTTACTAGCTCTTGCTGAACTACTTGCTAGTACATTAAGTATACATATACGAAGAAGAGAGTAATGCTCCTGTAATTACACCTCTATCTCTTCTCTCTCACTAAACTATAATGCTTCTTAAGCTCCAAGTAAATAAGTTTTATGATTTACTCGAAGGTCTCCGAGAAGAACCTAGTCTTCCGTAGTGCGGAAGTTGCAACATAACCGACTTACCTTGCCCAGCGTTCAGGCTTTGCATCGTGCGACGTGCCTCAAGTAGGGGATACAATCACCCTTCACCACACACGAGGAGCTGCATGCTCTCATTCGCTACTTCGAACCTACCCACACGACAAGTAGAGTTGAGGTAGCTTGCACGTCCAGACTGATACATGAGATGGATGATTCTGTGCGTACCTAGACGGGTTTCGACAGCTGGTTGAACCAGATGCAGCAGATTGACGGATCGGGAAGCCTTTGCGTGTTGTTCGAGGCTCACGCCTCCGAGCTAAGAGGTCGCGGCCTCGTTAGAGCAATCTCGTTCAAAGTCCTCCAAGCTACTTGATTAACTGCACCTTAAATCATTTGCGTTATCACAATTGAAAAGTACTAAATATACAGAGCTAAATCAGAATGCCATCCATCAAGTCAAGTACGGCAACCTCACCAAATGCCCCGGCTGAAACCCCAACTGCACAAACAGTTCATCCCTTGACAACTCAGCCACACTATTCGCCTCCATCGTGGTAAGATGCGGATTCGCCCCCGCTGCATCCCGCGCCGTATCAACCAGCTCCTACGCTATTATCGTCGTCTGTCCCGGCCGAGTGCGCGCTATATCCCGGAATGCCGCTTTCTAGTAATAGTCAAAGCCCTATGTTTGGCTGTGTCTAGTATCCTCGCGAGTGCTGCAGGTGGGTCGTACTGGGAGAGTGTGCGCAGGGCGGATTGTGGTGCTGTGTGGACGTATTGTGTGCTGATGAGACCGCGTTCGGCTTTTGCGGCGCTGGCTTGTGCGTGGGAGGCTATTTCGAGGCGTTCGCTGATGGCGGTGAAATCGCGTTCGTCGTCGGCGGGCTGATGGCGTCTTCGAGTGCGGCATTTAGGTCTTCGGGCCCAGCGGATTGGGAGCTGTTGCTTGAGGAACTGGAGCTGGAACTACCGCCGCTATCGCTACTGCTGCCGCTGCCGCTGCCGCTGCCGCTGCTGTGACCGCCGAAGCCGGATGACGATATCATCATCGACATGTTGCGTGCTGCTATCGCAGTGTGAGCGACCAGAGCCGTCATGGCGGCTTTGTTTTGCGTTATGGTAATCACTTGAGTTGTTCTCACGACGGCCTGTCCGATTTTTCCCGTACCCAGAGCCGACGACCTCCTGTGGATGCTAATTGGAATGACGCAGTCCCTGGTCCGGTAGTGTTTACAAAACCCAGTGCGGTATTGACGGCCATACCGATACGATCTCTCTATTCCTTCGCCGCTCCCGCCTTCTGTGCGGCCGCCGAAGTGCCCATTACAATGACGCTCTGCTCTTGTTTACCAGTGCGTATCTGTCGTAGGCCGGTTTCGAAGTCGGAAAAGCCGTCGCCCATGGCTTTTCGCTTAAGTCCTCCCATAGCTACGGCACGCGCCGTCCAATTCACATGCAGGCCGCTCTGAGATAGAGAGCAGTCCTGGATTTATCTAGGGAGGCGTATTAGTCGTAGAGGAATCTTCTGAGCTAGTTAGGTTCAGGATCGACGTAGGGTCAATGCCGAGATGGATTTATCGCCGAGATGGGTTCAACGCCGAAGTGGGATTTCTGCCGATGGGGTGGCGTTGCGCTGGGTGCTTTGTTGCGTTAGGGCTTGAGCGAGCTGCATGTCATGATGTCATGCTTTCCGGAAAAAGCACGCTTAATTACGGCCCAGACGCGTGAGCACGTGTGACGTCTTTGTCAGCCAACACCGCGTGTCATGGTGATCAGTATTTACGTTTCCATTCAACACAACAAAACTCGCTGGGTCATTTCAAGTCTTCTAGGAAAGCACATCGAGTTCATTCAAACAGATAAGGCACAACAACAGCGTCATCACATCATGCATAAAATGGTCACCAGACGAGCGGCAAGCGCTGCTGCAGGGACTACGCAGCCATCAAGAAGTGGTGTAGTCAAAACAAAGCGATTGAATTCCTCCGAAGGCGAACATGCATCAAGCAAAGGGCCCAAGAGAGAATCAGGGGGCCGTCTTGCAACGACTAGGGTCGCAGCACGATCCCGCGATGGTCCCCCAAAGAATGATGATCAAGCCAGTGATCCCGAAGCACTGCGGTCCGAAGGCAATAATCAAGCCATTGCGGAGAAGAAGTGGAAGGCATGGTCAGCCAACGCGTCGTCAACTCCGTATCCAAAATTTGGTCACCCAACGATCCACGAGTGTCAGCTAGCGCATGATATTCTGTACGCGATGCATAACGATGCCGTCGAATCCGAATTCACAGACACCAACACACCTGAGACGATTCCCTTTGTTCTGGATGCTTTAATCGTCGCAGTACTCAGTCAGGCCACGAGTTGGAGCAACGCAAAGCGCGCCATGGACAGCATGAAGAAGAATTACGGGTCCGTATTTGCCTACAAAAGAATTAGTGACGGTGGACCAGAGAAATTGCAGGAAACTATTCGCTGTGGTGGATTACATGTTAGAAAGACGAAAATCATCCTGTCTATTCTCGACGAGGTCAAACGACGGTATGGCCGCTGGAATCTTGACCATCTTCTGAAGGCTAGTGACGATGATGCCATGAAGGAGCTCATGAGCTACAAGTACGTTGGTCCGAAATCCGCCTTCGTTGTGCTAGGCTGGTGCTTAAAGCGCAACCGGTTCACTGTAGACACCCACGTATACCGCATCGCTGGCTTGTGGGGTTGGCGGCCGAAGGAAGCGACTCGCGAAGCGACTCAATCCCATCTAGATGCGGTGATACCGGCGGATCTAAAGTTCAAACTGCATTTCCTCCTCATTCAGCATGGGCGTACTTGTCCAGCTTGCCGCGGCGGGAGTAAAGAGAAGCGACAATGTGATGTGCTGAAGCGGGTTCAGGAAAAGCTCAAAGCATGAAATCGGGACTCTTGCGAGTGAAAATATGAGTTCCTGGTGTTCTACTTCTGAGCATCACCGTGTATGATAAAGTGGCTGAGCTTGTGCTACAACCCTATCAATTCGAGTCCCAACTTCAGCTCCTGTAAATTACCACGAATCCATAACTGTGTCAAACAATCTCTGTACCACATCTTGATCGTATCGCTACAACTTATCTACACTAGCGGACGGGCAGTATCTGTAGCTAAGGGAGGCAAGAGGCCCAACCCAACAAGCTCCTGGACGGACTCAAACGCAGCCTCAAGGGTATCAACGGAGCCTGTCCAGCCCTGCAGTCGAGCCTTACTCATGCTGACAGTGAGCACAATGGAGCAGTAGATGTCGAGCAATTGAAAATTCTCCTTGACAACATTCTCGTCGAAGGGATCAGCCGTTATAGTCCCCCCAGAAGCTTCCATAATTTCTCGCCAAGCATTTCTGTTGCACTCTGCCTGCGCCCAGTCGAGGATCTTGAAGCTAGCGCCCGTCACCATTGGAGGACCGTACCCCAGAGGACAATCTTTCCCTCCCTTCAGCTCAGCATGGTCGAACCTAGAAGGGTCCTCCGGAGGGCCGACCGCACCTTTCTCATTCCCATACCATCGCGCAAGCTCGGCCCAGAGACGTTCGTTTGTCATCGAGTTCGAGTCGACTGCGTTATAGGCTTGATTCTTGCAGCAATCGTTCAACACAGCCCACTCGCTCAAATAGCCAGTCAATCGAGCTGTTGACATTGGAGTCGGGCCCTGCCAGGTCGTCCAGTCCCCAGGGAAGTACATTGGTTCCTTCCTGTGTGCCTGGACCGCTGAGTACACGCAAAAGAGGTACAGCCCACTCATCTGCGCATTGACAGCCGAACCTATCACCCCAAACGGCCGTATCACGTTCCAAGATGTTTGTGGATGTCGTTCACAATAGTTGACGAGACTGTCCTCTTGTGCGTAGTAGAAATTGGCACCTAGATGTCGTGGCTGGGGGTCCGACTCGACGCAAGGCTGCGGTCCCCGTCCTAGTTGAAAACCGTAATTCTTCCCTCCAGTTTGCAAAAGAATTCGCTTCGGGGTCACATCCGCAATGTCTAAAGCGTCCAGAAACGAAGACAGGAGACCGCCGTTCACTTCCTCTAACTTATCGACATTTGACCATACCTTCTCATTGTTTTCAGTCTTAGGCTGCATGTATGCGTAGAAAAAGACGTATGGGTCCAACTCTTTGATTAGTGCGAGCGACTTCGCTATATGTTCAGGATCGCCAGAAAAATCGACGGGTAGGTGTTGTATGCGCGACTGTTGCTCACTTGACAGCAGAGACATCAGCTCTGCGCTTGGTGGGCTCCTAGAGATTGCATAAACCCTCGTCCACCTCACTGGAGAGTCAAGTAGGCTGCGAATGGTGTTCCACCCCGAGATTCCCGTTGCACCTGGGACAATTGCGGTGAGACCTGCAACGGCAGGGTAAGTTGGTAGGGTTCGATATATACCAGAATTCCGAACAGCAAAGCTCTCGTTAGTTTGGAGGACCATGATGACTCAGCAGACTTTTGCGATGCTTGGATTGGAGTTTGTCGAGGCTGTTTTGAGAGAAAAATGCGTTTCGTGGTGATACAAGAAAGCTCGTCTTTCGAGGCCTTTTATGTCCTTTCCAATGTGGCTCGGCGCACCTAGCGGTCCAGGGATATTGCAAAAAAATCGTAGGCACCCACTTCACTATGCTAACCATTGAGGGAAAGCGGAGCAGATCGCGGGTTTGACGACAATTCTTGGCATACTTGTGGATACAGAACGTCATGACCTACTCGACTCATCGCTCTTCCCGCGAAAGTTGCGGGCCTAAATCACATTTCAAGAGTGGTGACCTCGGGAGGACACTTTCTTCTCGGGATACAGAAGTGAAAATATTGATCGCTGCGGCTAATCTGATTTCTAGATCAGGGCCTTGTTTCGACTACGCGCCTAAATATTGTGAACATTATCTTGCTTTAGTGACCCGAAGGCTCTTATATCCTATCCTACATAGTCTTTGTACATCTGAACAAATTCATGGAGGTCTGCTGCAGAGTCCGAGGGCGCGGGTTGCATATAACGGCATCTTTGATCTCCGGATTGTTCGATTTTGATGATCATTCTCGCCAGCCACCAGTACTCATTAGCGTGCCTCTCAAACCCCTTGTGCAACTTGATACCATCACTACCAGTCTTGTTCATGACATCCCACATTTCTTTCCACCGATCTAGAGCGTGGAGAATGGTATCAGCAGTTGCCGACGCAAAGTAGTTCATCCTAGAGGTCATGAGAGCAGACTGTAGAGCTAGAGAAAATTAGCTGGGATCTTTTCAATTATTGAAGAACTTCGCGCACCACAAACAAGCATCAGCATGTCCGCTGCGGTGAGGTAATCCACTGCTTGAGCCAGGGGGCTTGATGCGCGCGGAGAGAGCAGATATGGTACGAGATCAGACAGTATAGGCGCCTTTCGCGTCCCTAGAGGTGTCATCTGTTCTAAGCGTTCAAACTCTGGAGCTGTTTCTGCTTCGAATAATTCCGCAGCACATGGAAGATCTCCGGTCATCTCAGATATTGATACGTGTGGAGCACTATTGAAGAACACTGCTAGAGTGCTATCAGTCATGAAGGTCCAAACCGCCATCCTACAGCGTCTGTAAGCAGGATCCTAAAGGGTTATAATCAAACCGCCTTACCTCAATCGAACCTCGTCATAAACAAAGTTCTGCCACCTTATGTTGTCGTTGTTTGTGATATAATGTTTGCGTCTATATGCAAACACGCCTGCTGCACGCAAAGCACCCACTAATTGCGGTATGCGTTGAAGTCGGACCCTCCGTCGTACGCTCAGGTCGTTACAATTATTCTGAAGCATCAAAAACAATAAACCTGCTTGGAGCTTTTCAATATCATCGTCCAGGGTGCACACCCATCGAACTTGATCGAAGACGTATGCTTCCGCAACATCAAAGAATTGCTGTATCGTGATAGAGGCGTCTGATGGGTTGTACGACATCGACCCGAAAAGAACGACTGTAAGCAGTAGCGGTAGTGAAGCAGTCTGGACATCGAAACTTGCTTGATGGAGGATGGGGAATTGGTCGTGGAAATAGTGGAAGTATCCCCAGATGAAATGCTGAATGTTGGCTACCGTGAAGACGGCATCTGCGAGCGGTGCGTCAAAGTTTGCCTGAGCACCACCATCGCTTTCCTGCATCCTAGATTGCCGAGCACCTAGCTGAGATACAATCTCTCTTGCACGGATCTCTAAAGCAAAAGTTCCTTCGCTCTCTGAGATAGGGTAGCGTCTTGGTCGAGGCTCCGCTTTTGCAAATTCATCACTGGGCGCTGGGGCCGGAAAGAAAAGGTTCATGAAAGCTGTTTCGTCCGTGTTGGAGAAGGACTGGTCGTGTGACGTAGGTGGGTTTCTTAGGTAGAATGGTGGACCCTGTATGCCAGTACTGTCTTCTATACTGTTCAAGTTGATGGCATCGGCGGCTATTGCTGCAGATGGTCTGTAACCTGAAGGGTCCGTGAAGTTCAAGAGAAACTCAACGGAGATACCTGCCCTCCTGTTGCCATTGCGGATATCAGAGGAATCTGCGTTCCCGTGAGTTGAGCTGCCACCATTCTCGAGATGAGCGATGGCCTGTGAAGTGCTGAGGCTGAGCCGTCCGTACGTGCACCCTACGCCGCCCGATCGACAGCGCATGCACGGATCTTTAGCGTCGCAGGAAAGTTTGTGTCGCGAACAGCGATCACAAGAGGTTCGCTTTCTGCCTCGCTTTAGAATAGGTAGAATGACCTCATGACCGGAGGTAGAGCAATTTTGGACGTGTCGTCGGGCGAGGTCACTGCCCTTACGTCAGTCTCAGCCTGATGCTGATGCAGAGGGCGGCGAACCGCCTCGAGAACTGTGCATGACACACAGGGCAAGTCAATTCTTGCCTGCCAGAATCTGTATCTTGTGAATAAAAAAGCGCGGGTGGTCGGACACAGAACGCCCTTACGTGTGGCTTCGTGCCGACGAAGGTGGCTATTGGTTGAGTAGGCTTTGTTGCATGTCGCGCAGCGATGCTGATAGGACGCCTTTGGCTCGAAAGGGGAGTTCATCGTTGGTCCGTCTGTTTCCGCAGATGAACCCACGGGCAGAGTGGGTTTTATCCCGTCGTGAGCCCGCTTTGAGCGCGAGCTTGCTGCGGGCCGATCGGTTCTGTGGGTCTGATGAGATGCGCATCGGCCGATACCAGCCGAGATCAAGCTAGACCCTAATACCGCGACGCCTATCAGGAAAGTTGAGTCAGTAGAGACCCTGCATCTTTCTAGAACGACCGCGAAGAGATAATTGCCCGACGCCGACGTTGGAATGTGAGAACTTTCAGAACATGAGTTGAACTCATCAAACCCTACGTACTCAAGCCTATCTATCTCTATGACATTGTACGGTATCACGCACTGTTAGAAGCACAGCTCGTGGGTAAATACCAGACGCCCGGCCACATTATAGTGGGAAGAATTGGAGACCCTCCTTGGCCTTGACATCACGACGTCTGGATGCCAGGACCTACTGAAGGCAGCGAGCACGCGACTGCAATATGACGAACAGCTCGAAATACACCTACCGCCACCTCGACATGCTCCAAAACTCCTCCGCCACATCGCCGCTTCGGGTTATTGCTCTGATCGACTTCGACGCGTTCTACGCACAGTGCGAGACATTCAGGCTAGGCTTGTCGCCCACGTTACCACTGGCTGTTCGACAATGGAATGCCATCATTGCGGTCAACTATCCTGCCCGCGAGCGTGGGGTTAAAAGAGGTGTGTCGGTGGAAGAAGCGAGAAAACTGTGTCCAGAGATCATACTGCAGCATGTCGCAACTTGGAGAGCAGGCGAGACGACGTGGGCCTACCGCCAAGATTTTGCAAAACACATGTCCACTGACAAGTCCGCATTGGACCCGTACCGTATTGCATCCCGAAAGTGCTTCGAGTTCATTCGAAGTCAGTTGCCGGACGAACCTGTGCAGCGAGTCGAAAAGGCTAGCATAGATGAGGTCTTCCTCGACTTGTCGGCTCAGATACATGCGACCCTGCTCAAGCACTTTCCAGAGCTTGCAGAGCGGCCAGTTGATTCTGAACACCGCCTTCCACAACCTATCCTTTCATCGCCCCTAGACTGGGAGTCTGATCATGTTGCCGACTTTGATAGCTTAGATCCCCAGCCTGATTGGGACGACATAGCTCTCAATATCGGGGCCGGCATCGTCCGCCGGGTTCGAGCAGAGATCCGGACGCTTTACAAGTACACTTGCTCCGCGGGTATAGCGCGCAACAAGATGCTCGCGAAACTTGGTGCCAGCCACCAGAAGCCGAATCAACAGACCGTAATCCCAAATCAAGCTATAGATGGATTTTTATCAACCTATAAATTCACGAAAATACGTGGGCTAGGAGGCAAGCTGGGTATCGATGTCGTAAAAGGGTTTGGATCCGATCGCGTGGCTGATATCGCCCGCATTCCACTTGGACAACTGAAATGCAGACTGGGTGATGCCTCAGGCAATTGGGTGCACGACATTCTTCGGGGTGTGGATACAAGCATCGTGAACCCACGCATTGCAGTTCAGTCGATGCTTTCCGCGAAGACATTTGTCCCAAGTCTGAGCACCTTTGAGCAAGCTACAATGTGGCTCAGGATTTTTGCTGCGGATCTTACGAGTCGTCTGAACGAGCTGCAGGCAGATTATCCGCGTCGGCCGACCGTAATTGCGCTCCACCATCATATCAATGGCAGGTTTGGCCCCACCAGATCAAAGCAAATCACCATTTCCCGAAGCAGTGCAATCGATGAGATGGCTTTCTTCTCGTGGTCAAAGACGCTTCTTGGTCAGGTGTGCAAAGATGGTCCAGCTTGGCCATGCGCTAGCCTCTCCGTAAGCATCTCTGGTTTCGAGGCGCTCGTCACACGCAATCAGCGGATTACATCGTTCTTCACAAAGGACGCTACTCTTGGGAAGCGTACAAGTCATGCCTGCATTAGAGACGATAGCGAAGAGCGTAGTTTGAAGAGAGTGCGAGAGGCAAGCGCGGAGGTCGGCTTGCTTGAGACCTCAGGAACAACATAGCCTTTAGCTAAGATAATCTTTTTCTAGTATGATTGCCCTCTGAAATACCACCGCCTATTAATTCGCTTCTTTCTGTCTGCTGCAGCTGCAGCCTCCTTGTCAGCGGTCAGCATCCGGTCACCCTCTGAAACGCCGGCCGAGCCATGCGCCAGTCGTACCGGGGGTTGATTACCTTGTGCCTGGTGAATACATTGCCGTATCCATTTCCGAATAGCTTGCCCATCAGCGGAGTGTGGTAGAGATCGAATAGAGTGTAGCTTTCGCAAGCTGTCGACCATCTAGATGTTGCACAACACATCAGCCCTCCCCAGCGCATATTTTCATTTTCTTTTTCATTTCGAGAAGTGGTCACACAGTGCGCGTGTGCATAGAACCTACTGGACTGCTTGTTCCGAGTCGAGGCAATGGGTCGGCCTGCTCTGCCATTGTCAGAGCAAACTTGCAGGGGGCGGTTACTATTCTTTGAATCCTACACACCCGGAGCTGTTGCCCGCGAGTCTGTGCAGCTCAACCAATTTACATGGGCACGATCGCCGACTACCGGTGACATGGCCTGCCCTTGCCCGAGAACGCGCACCAAGGCAGAAACAAGGTCCAATGATGTTACTCGTATGGTACCACCCTGCCGCTACTTGTTGCAGAGAGCTCATAGGAGATCGCGTTTGTCTTTCCTGCCGTTTCAATCGATGCTGGATGCAAGCGGTCAACCTCACTCGTCATGCGATCCTATAGCAGCGGTCCCGGACAAAGTCAGCTAGGTACATATCTCGAACTTTGAACGGTTGCAGGATGTCGAAAGTTGCTGAGCCTGAATCGAGTTGTTGTGGGCCACCTCCGCTTAGCTGACCGCCCGACGTTGCCAGAAGCCGTGTTTAACTTTGAGCAGCTGTCAACAACAACAACCAACCACACAATCATTATCGCCCCACAACCACATGTGAATTTAGTCTAGTGAAGCGCGAACGTACTCAGGTCCACGATCAGGCGCCTCGCAAGGCAAAGACGCAGAAGTGCCTGAAGTCACGATATGCGGAGTTCCCTGTCGCCGGTGAAGCCTAGCCGCCTTTGAAGCAGTACGTCCAAATGGAGCCAAGTGATTTGCGGGGGCAGACTGCTAGCGTATGTAGCGTCCTGGGATTGCAAAGACAGAATTTATATGCAAAGTCGGTACGTGCGCCGCTTATAGGGTTAACACTCCATCCAAAGAAGGGGTTTGCCTGTACTTGAACTCAAACATGGCATCATTCGTGAGTTGGTGGGGTTCCGGCATTGCTTAATGAGAGGAGAAATGGAGCGGTTGTCCCGAAACATTTTGGGGCGGCCCGCCCCGATTAATCAAATACGTTGCTTCTAGTGAATGATCCGCTAGTCTTCCGAGAAGGTGAACTCTCTGATACACTAGATAATTGCAGTGGGCCAACAGCCACGGAAACGGCTACGTTGATGTGTATGATGCACCTGTCGCGTCTTCAAAGTAGATCTGAAGATGGCGTGGTTGTAGCTAGGGAAGCGTCCTAGAAAGAAGGCCTGCCTAGAATTCTGTCTTTAGATAGGGTTCTGGATGTACGACGGTACATCTTGCGTTCTACACGAATTCTTGTCTGACAATTCTACATTGCTGTGGAAAGCTTTCGCATGTTCGTCGTACGTTAGTATACGGCGATGAAGTTCTAGACAGTAGTTTTGCACGTCGGCTTCCGAGTGAATATGGGCTACAGTACTGTCGGCTCTGAGTTAGAGATGCGTGTATACAGTACAGTCATCTTCTAATTAGCGATGCGTGCGTTGACAAAAGAGTGTCGGGGTCAGGTCAGGGTAGGATCTCACGTCGTCGACCCCGACCCCGACCCAACTTCAACCCTGAGCTGCTTACCAGTCTAGCTATATTAGTAGGAGAATAAATGAGGTGCGAAATGAATACGAGCGTTAGCCATACTCAGGTCTGTACGGCCCGATTTTGATCATGTCAATCTGATGCGTGAACGACCGCAGACAGCGCTCTTTTGTATATAAAGGCCAGCAGAATGTCTAGTAGAGAGGCACCAGCACACACTTCCTCATCTCTATACTTCTCTGCATTCTCCCGAGAACTCACACGGTCTCTTCTTGCCATCCAATCTTTCAAACATGGCGCCCATCTTCAATTCTATGGCCATCATGGCTCTTAGCATCTTCTCCGTGCTAGGCTCTCCCATTGAGCAGGCTGAAGGAGTTGCAGAGTTTGCTCCAACTCTTGAGACGCGTTCTAACTTTACGCCTCTGGAGAAGCGTGCTGACTTCCAGTGGCGTTTCTGTAAGTTCTCTATGCTGAAACCTTTGGCTTCGCAGTTTCCAATGCTAGTGCAGGACAAGTTGCTAATTGTAGGTCTCAGACTCCAATGGCGGATGTGACCACAACAGCAATCCGTCCGATACGTTCCCGTCGAACGGGTCTCCTCCGTAAGTGCAAAGGCTCCAACTATGCACTCGATTCATCGTCATTCCAATGGCCGATGTCCAATAGAGTCAAACTGATACGGACTTTGCAGTGGACAAGGCACCGTTGGAAACTGCTACTCGGCCCCGACTGGAGTCAACTGGAACAGGGTCGAAATCGACATTTTCTTCGGCAACGGAGGCGGTCGTACGTATTCCCGGGTCCTTCTATCGTTCGAAGTATCTTCCAGCGGACCCCCAAATTCATAGTTCAATGCTACGCTCCTCATAGATCATTCGGCTGATCATATTGCGCGCGGATAGGTGGCCTCCAGACCTTCTGCAACGTCAACTGCCAAGGCGGCGCGTCCGTCAAACAGCAAGGCACTAACTGCTACTTGCCGATCTCGGGATGCGCCATCGGCAGCTTGTAAGCACTTACAACCCTTCCTGCCAGGATCTTAGCTAATCCAGACTTTAGCCGTGTCATCAACTAGGCTCTACGACACTAACGAGACAGATAAATGCGTAGGGTTTATCATGAGGCATTGGATGCTCGCGTAATAGTTTGACTCGCGTAGTAGGCAGGCTCCTGTAAGGTACAGGTTCTCGGAACAGACGGGTTCCTTGCTCGAGTAAATAGGATCTTAAGTGCTGCGCGCGCGTAACTACGCATCTATACAAATCCTTTACCATTCAAAGCTTCTCGTGCCCAATGCTGAGTGGCCACCACTGTCTCCCTCACGATCGACGGACTGAGTCACCACTAGCGCCGCCATGCTCTTTGCATTGTTGACACTGGAAGATCTGCACGCGATACTCGCTGTCAACCCACCCATCGTACAGTATGCCATCCATTTCTACGCAGCCCTCTCCGGCTGAGCCATTTCCACCGATAGTCGTACTGGACAGAAATATGCCGAATGCGCATCACGACCGGCCCACCGCCATTCCAGTCTCTCAGCACTTCTAGTGCCTCGCTCTGCCCTATCCCAGGGCTCTAACGACACTCAGCCCTCTATCTCCAATGGGCGACCCGATTAAAGTGTTTGGGGGTTTAATTAGTGGAGAAACCCTAAAAATGTAACGTTTAATTAGATGCGCAGAGTAAACCTTACTAATTAAAGTGTAAGACAGGTCTAATTGCGCGGCAACTTTACAGTCTAGTGCAGAAAATTCTACTACATCTATTACACTTATTTCTATAAAGATCTAACAACAGAGTAATAAGTTATATAATAAAACGTAGCTAAGTTATAGTATTTATTAGAGTTAGCTGTATACGTAGAAAGTTTAAGATTACAAACAGTATTAATACTATTAGAGAGCAGTCTAACAGGTAAGACTAGGTATATTATTAACGCCTAAAAACAATAACAACGCAGATTATTATAGAGATAATTTCTAGAGTAGTACCTATAAGTAAGTAAAGAAGAGATAATAAGAAGATAAAGGCTCTGTTTATATATATAAGTATTCGTAGTATCTATATAATAGAGTAGTTTAATATTATAATTAAATATTTACTAAAATACTATATTACTATTTATAGAAGCTATTAGTAGAGTATTATTAAGTTCTAGCTAAAGACCTATTTAGATAGAAAGCACTAGAAGTATATATAATAAATATAGTAGAATATTATTAAGATAGTATAGTAGAATAAGTTCTTATAAAATTAGACTATTACTTAAGATAAAGTTATGTATTCTATAGTATAGTATACACTATTACTCTATTTACCTAACTAATATGAGGCAGGGTTTTAGGCCTAATTTTCGCCAAATATCGCTTAACGTTAGGGTTTCCCACTTTTCGCACGGCAATTCTGAGGCCTGAAACCCACTTTATCAACCCCCCGAAACCTAAGAACTTCTGACTGTTATCTATTAATATTTGGTACAGATTTATCTTAAAATTACATGCACAATTAATCTCTAGAGTTGCAGCATATTAGTCTTGTGTTGCGTCGTTGAAATTACTGCTGCAGACACAGAGGACGTTGGGATGGAGAACCTTGTCTGGGACAGCTGAGCAGCTGTCGCGTAAGCTAAGCAGCAAATTAACAATAGCGTACGTTGCGCAAATGACTGACAATGGCTGCAGAAAATTACTAGAGAGAACTGCGACACTGTTATCTGCTTTTTTGAAGAATTTGGCGTTCTTGTGTGCAAACAGTACTATACAGGAGTTGTTAATCTTGACAGGCACTTACGAGAATAGCATGGAACCCCTATTGCACAGCGACGACAAGTACTAGAGTACTTTGCACAATTTTCTGTTGTCAATCCAAGTACAGTCGAACTGCTAGAGGAGCCTGCAGCGCTCATTCCCGAACTTGGGGCGCCGTTGAGCGGTATGCAGTGCAGAGCGTGCAGCTTTATTACAGTCAGCACGAGCAGCATAAAGACATACTGCAGAAAATTGCACTAACTTTCTTAGACAGGGGATAAAAGCGCATTGTATTCAACTGTGAAAGTTTAGACGTTTTTCAGCAGCGGGGGGTTGCAGAAATATTTTATTATTGATTTAGGTGCTGAAAACAATGTTGAGAATTCCGAAAGATTGAAACTAAACTAGGTTGCTCAGCAGCAGCTTAGCGATTATCAAAAAGTGCGAAAACAGATTGACGACGACATGCAAGTAATGGAAGAGGCAGCAAAGACTGATAAAACTGGCTGGTTCACGAGAACAAAGTGGTTGCCGTTTCTGAAAGGCCGCAATCTCGCTCATCTGGGCTACGCAGCCCGCTTACCCGATCGCAACGAGGCAAAGCTACGTCTTGCTGCTGAGCTAACAGAAAAATTAATTGAGCAGAGTGTGAGGGGGCTAGCGACACTTCTAGATGAGACACGGCGATGGCTCAAAAGTGCAAAGCAGACAGAGGTTGATGTACGTCCGTTGGCGCGAATGCAGAACCCCGAGAGTCAGGCAACGTACGCTGGCTACATGGTCCGATTTGTGTGCTTCTATCTCCGCATCATCGCCGACGAAGAGCGTCGAGTAGATGAATTTTATCACAAGGGTCTCAGCTTGTTAACAGCGGTGATAAGGAAAGCAGCGAGGATAGCAGCACGGAGAGCGAGTGCAACGACAGTGGCAAGGACAATAACGCTGGAAGCTCCGACAACGACAGCATTGCGCCGCCGCGCACACCGCGCAAGAATACGCAAGTTGACAAACTGAAAGACGCGCGGGAGCTGTTTACGTGGAAGGGCGATCAGAAGGCGCTGGCAATGCAGCTCTGGCTGACGCTGGACGACAGCGACGCGACCGCTCAGACGAGCGCTCTGCTTGACTCGCTGACTTCATTTATTCTTACGGGGTATGGTAATGACGCGATGTCGACTGGTCTGGTGCAGTATCTCGCCGTGCTAGGCATAGACACGCAGACGAACCGCTTGCGCACGGCAAAGAATTACTCGTACATGCTGGCTGGCGTTGTGTACTGTACCCGGGTGCTAGCTGTTGAAAAGTTGCTTCCGGCAGCTGAACGTGAAGATCAGACAGAGGAAGATCGCGATCGATTCTTAGATATGCGCAAGAAGTATCTGGCGGACGGCTCGTACAGTCCGATGAGTGCAATGCTTAGTCTGCTGGCATACGGCAAGCACGCAGCGATGAACGAAGGGAACGCTGGCAACACTTCTTGGTCGCCCGACAAGAAGACTTTCTATCTTAACGGTCGGCCGATCGAGGTTCAACGCTTCTGCAAGATAGCACAGAGCATAGAGGCTGAGTTGGTGGAGCGATTCTGGCAGCTGTGCTGGGTCGACAATGTTGCTGACCGCTTTGCAATTGATCTGGAGCAGATTACAGACGACGTTACGTTCACAACGCGGGGCAAGTCTTTTGTGACAACTGCTGGCAACGGTCTGTCTGAAGGGTTGGCTTGGATGCTGAAGCAGGCGCGGAGTACAGAGGGCGGCATGCGACTGCAGACTTCTGACGGCCGGTAGAGAAGGAAAAAGGTGCGAGAGTATCTGCGCGAGCTAGACCGTTTCAAGGAGCTCAAGCTGTGTTGCGTGCACGTTGAACAAGGTCAGCCGGCTCGAGGGTCTGAGATTACGACGACACGGCATCGCAACGGACTACTGCAGGACCGCAATTAGTATATCATCGCTGGTATGATAGTATCAGTGGTTCGCTACTACAAGTCGCAGTCTCAGTTTGACGCGCCGAAGGTAGTGCCGCGCTTTCTGCCGCCGCGGTTGGGACAGATTATGGCGCTCTACTTGAGTTACTTGCAGCCGTTTGAAGAGTATCTTGTGGTGCAGGTCTTGGGTGGTGGGGTGCACGACTACATCTGGGGCGACGGGCAGGGGGCATGGGGCACCGACCGACTTACAAGGGTGCTGGAGCGCGAGACAGGCAAGCGGCTCGGTGTCAAGCTACATACGCTGGGGTACCGTCACACTGCTGTTGGCATTGGCCGGGTCAAAGTGGGCGAGTCATTTGGTCGGGGCTATCAAGACGAGGTGGGGGAGATGGATGAAGCAGAAGTGGACGAAGATCAGGAAGATCTTCTTGAGCTGCAGAACTCGCGGACAACGTTGATGGGCGTGGGCAACTACAGCGTGTCGATTGACATCGTGAAGCATCTCAGCACGCGGTCGATCGATGCGTTCCGGGCACTCAGCACGGCGTGGCATCGCTTCTTAGGTGTGGATGGGCAGGCAGCTGAGCACGAAGCGCCGACGCGGCAACGGAAGAGAGCGATGCGGGAGAGCATGTCTGGGCTGGCGATTCTGCCGAAAGAGAAGGCGGTGCATGTAGAAGACACGCGGGTTACGGCGGTACAGCGAGCGCTACAGAAGGTGTTGGGCAAACAAGACGTTGGGTTTCGGTCGATGGAGCAGGAACAGGCACTGTACGCGGTGCTGGACAAGCAGACGCCGCTCGTGGTCGTGCTTCCGACTGGGGGAGGGAAGAGCTTGCTGTTCACGCTGCCGGCTTGTGTGGAAGAGACGGGCGTGACGGTAGTTGTTGTGCCGTACCGGGCGTTGATTGAGGATCTGGTTGGCCGGATTCGCGATGCTGGAGTCGACTGTATGGAATGGAAGCATGGCGAAAGCAACCCGGCGTCCGTAGTGGTTGTCAGTGCGGATGTAGCGGGCGACATGACGAGCAACGGCAACTTCTTGGGTTATGCTCGGTTGCTGAAAGGCAAGGGGTTGCTGCAGCGGATTGTGGTCGACGAGTGTCATCTGGTGCTGACGGCACGGCACTGGCGAGAGAATCTGCTCAAGGTCAAGAATCTGCGACTGCTTGGGTGTCCGATGGTGCTATTGACGGCAACGCTGCCGCCGTTGCAGGAGGGCGAGCTGGAGGCAAGCATGCTTGTGAAGAATGCAACGTACATCCGGGCCAGTACGGTAAGGCCGAACGCTCGATACTTTGTATCGTGGTGTCAACGCAAGGCGCTAGAGAATACAGCGCTGTGGATGTGCGAGCGATGGGCTGCAAGGCTGCGGCGGACGGGACAGAAGGGGGTTGTGTATTGTCTCAGCAAGGCGCAGAGCGAGCGGATGGCAGAAGCGCTGGGGTGTGCATACTATCACGCGGGCATGGACGCTGACGAGCGGGCTGATCGACTGCAAGAGTGGGTAGAGCATGGTGGGTTGATTGTAGCTACGTCGGCGCTTGGAACGGGGGTGGACTACGCGGGGATTGTGTACATCTTGCACGTTGGGATGCCGTGGAGCATTACCGACTTCGCTCAGGCAAGTGGACGTGGAGGACGAGGCGGAGAGGAGGTCGATGTGGTAGTGGTGCTTGAGCAGGGGGAGGTTGAGAAGAGGATGGAGCGAGAGAGCGATGACATAGAGGTGGTGGCAATGGGGCAGTTTCTGGTTGGGAGCGGGTGCCGACGGGAGCTGATGAGCTCGTATATGGATGTGAAGGGGGTCGGGTGTCGAGAGATAGAGGCAGTCCGTTGCGATCGATGTGGGGAGGGGGAAGATGCTTGGTTGGAGGAGCAGGAGAATTGGGCTCGCGAATGGGCTACGGTAGAGGAGGCGTTTAGTGAGCTGCGGAATGGATGTGCAATCTGCTGGATAGTGGGACAGGAGCATGCAGCGAGACAGGAGGATGAATGGAAGAAGCATAGGACGATGCAATGCACGGCGTGGGAGCACGCAACAGGGGCGGGAGCGGATGAGTTCCGGAAGAAGATGGTGGACCGGACGGTGAAGAATAATTGTCGGCGGTGCTGGGTGAGTCAGAAGTACTGCGCAACGGGGGAGGGGATGGACAAGCGGTGTCAGTGGGCGAATGTGGTAGTGCCGCTGGCGTACGCAGCGCGTCTAACTCGGAGGGGCATTGCGACAATGGGAGATTGCGGATTTGGGGAGATAGGAGACGATGCATACGCTGGATGGTTAGGGAAGAGGCATAGGGAGGAGGTATGGGGACAGGTGTTTACGAACGCGATGGCGATGGCGATTCGGCTTATACTGCAATGCCGTTAGGTAGGAGAGTATAGTAAGATGTGGTTAGGGTAAGAATACAAGAAATAGAGATGTGTCCGCTTACTTGTAGGGTAGGCGCAGAGATAAGAATTCAAAAATTGGCTACTCAGGTAAGGGGTTCAGGGTTATAAATAGAGAATACTCTGTACTAGCAACAGTAGGACATGAAATAAGAAAAGAAGAAGAGTAAGCCCGCGCTAAGGCGTACAGTGTTATGAGAGATGTTTTATCTTTAATGTGTGATGTCTAACTGGTTAGTTGTCTGATGTCGGTTGTCTGATGTCGGTTGTCTGATGTCGGTTGTCTGATGTCGGTTGTCTGATGTCGGTTGTCTTTGTCTGATTTTCTGGTTCCGGGTGTCTGATTCCGGGTGTCTGATTTCCGATGTCTGATTTCTGATTTCTGATCTCTGATTTCTGATTTCTGATTTCTGATTTTCGATTTTCGATTTTCGATTTTCGATTTTCGATTTTCAATTTTTGATTTTTGATTTCTGAGTTCTGATTTATGACTTTTACTTAGAGGTAAATATCTGGGGTAGTAGAACAGCTGTTACAGAGAATAACAACACGTAAGAGAACTACGGAAAAATGAAGTATAAACCGCGCGAATTAGCAAGGTATTATAGGAAGAGCATATGAGGGTAGAGAAAAGACAGAGTAGGCGGCTGGGCCGTGATACAGAAGAAGAGGGTAAGAATTAGGGTGAGGGGTTTATAGACAGGGTGGGCGGCTAGGCCGTGATACAGAAGAAGAGGGTAAGTATTAGGGTGAGGGGTTTAAAGACAGGGTGGGCGGCTGGGCCGTGATACAGAAGAAGAGGGTGAGTATTGGGGTGAGAGGTTTAAAGACGGGGTGGGCGGTTGGGCCGTGATATAGAAGAAGAGGGTGCAGGGTAAGGGTGAAGGGAAAGACGGGGTGGGCGGTTGGGCCGTGATATAGAAGAAGAGGGTGCAGGGTAAGGGTGAAGGGAAAGACGGGGTAGGCGGTTGGGCCGTAATATAGAAGAAGAGGGTGCAGGTAAGGGCGAAGGGAAAGAAAGGGGTGGGCGGTTGGGCCGTGATACAGAAGAAGAGGGTGCAGGGTAAGGGTAAAGGGAAAGACGGGGTAGGCAGTTAGGCCGTAATATAGAAGAAGAGGGTGCAGGGTAAGAGTAAAGGGAAAGACAAGGTAGGTGGTTGGGCCGTAATATAGAAGAAGAGGGTGCAAGGTAAGGGCGAAGGGAAAGAAAGGGGTAGGTAGTTAAGCCGTATATAGAAGAAGAGGGTGCAGGGTAAGAGCGAAGGGTAGGGTTAGGGTTAGGGTTAGGGTTAGGGTTAGGGTTAGGGTTAGGGTTAGGGTTAGGGTTAGGGTTAGGGTTAGGGTTAGTTAGGTTAGGGA